>JAQKAE010000006.1:0-1369444 GCA_027943155.1 Podospora tetraspora
TGGTTCTCATCCGGAACCACCATTCTTCCTTTGTGGAGGAGAAGCTTCTCGTCGAGCATGGAGAACCCTTCCAGGTCTTGGCGAGCCTTCTCGCGCCATACTTCCAGATCGGCGCTCTCACGGTTAGCGGTAAGGATCGCATCCGTCAGATCCGTGCCGGATCCTGTGGGCGGGGGTACGTCCTCGTCGAGCACCATCACGGTGGCGGGGCCAGTGATCTCGTTGATGGTGTTGACGGCATTGACGTCCCTTGAGTACTCTGGGTCATCCTCCGTTGTCAGAGGGCGGAAGATCCTCAGCGTCCTCTCGACCTCCTTTCTCTCCTTCTGTGTCTTGACGTCTTCCGATTTCCTGGACAGGGCGTCCGCGGCGGCGTTTTGCACTCGGGGCGGTACGTGATGACGAATTTGTACTGCGCGAGGAATTCGGCCCAGCCGGCTTGTCGGAAATTGAGGAGTCTTTTGGTGCCGAAGTATTCGAGCGCTTGGTGATCCGTGATGACCGTGAAGGCGGGCGTCTGTAATCCGACGAGCTCTGCCCTCCAGCATTGCAGTGCGCGGACGACGGCCAAGAGCTCCTTGTCGTGAATACTGTAGTTGTGCTCGGCGCCCTGCATCGTCTCCGAAAAGAAGGCTACGGGGTGCCATTCCTCATCGTCGTGGAGTTGTGACAGGACTCCGCGACTACTCCATCTGAGGCGTCGGTTTCCACCTTTGTTTGTCTTGCATGGTCGAAGTGGGCCAGAATCGGCGCCATCAGGAGGGTCTTCTTCATTCTGTGGAAGGCCTCTTCGCAGTCCGGGGACCAGTGGAAGGGAGCGTCCTTCTTGGTAAGTGCTGTGAGGGGTTTGGCGGTCCGGCTGTAGTCCTTGACGAATTTCCTGTAGAAGTTGCAGAAGCCTAGGAACGCTTGCACGCCCTTGAGCGTCTTGGGCGTCTCCCAGTTTTCCACGGTCGTGACCTTATCTGGATCCACGGCGATGCCATCAACTCCCACGATGAAGCCCAGGTATTTGGTCCTTGGGACGTGGAATTCGCACTTCTTGAGGTCCGCTTGCAATCCGATCTCGCGGAGCTTGCTGAGCACCTTCTTGACGTGTGCCTCGTGTTCCTCTATCGAGTTCGAGAAGATGAGGATGTCGTCGATATAGGCGTGACAGAATTCGTCGAGGTATCCGATCAGGTGGCTGTTGACGAATCTCTGGAAGGTTGCAGGGCCGCCGGAGAGGCCGAAGGGCACAACCTTGTACTTGTAGGATCCATATCGAGTCCGGAACGTTGTCAAGTCCTCGGAGTCGGGGTGCATACGGATCTTGTGGAAGGCTTGCCTGATATCGATCTTGGTGAGGATTTTGGCCTTGGCTATGTAGTGGGTACTGATCTTTGTCAGCGCGTTGACCTTTCGGAAGTCTACACAAAAGCGCAGACCCCCGTCGTTCTTGGCGGCCATCAGAACCGGGGACGACCAGGGAGTCGAACTAGGTACGATGAAGCCTTTTCTCAGGTTGTCAGTGATGTAGTCTCGGCAGGCCTCCAGTTCCTCGAGTGACATCTTGTATAGGGGGCTGAAGCCCAGGTCATCCTCGCTTTTGCCCTCCTTCAACTCGATCCTGTGGTCCACCCCCTCCCTGTGCGGAGCGAGGCGGTCGGATTCGGCTTTGCTGAACACGTCTAGGTACTCGTGGTAGACGTGGGGTACCGATTCGAATGCCTTGCGTCGTAGAGTTTCGTCGTCGTCGGGCATTTGATCAGGGAGCATTTCCTGCTTGTCCTGTATCATACGGTCGATCTCGTGCAGAGTCGTCCATGAGGTCTCACACCTATCCTTGCTCTTGAGGAGGTTGATGGACTCGATGGAGGCGAACCTCGCGTCGATCTTTTCCATGATGGTGGCGACTGCGCGCCGTCTCTCGCGGGCCCTTCGCTCGGCGTGCTTCGTGTCTGGGTGCTCGGCGGGGGCGTGGATGGCTCGGTCCATCTTCTTCACGGCCCTGCGGACTTGGTCCAGCTCGTTGCCTGGGTGCGCTCCCCTCTGGAGGATCTGCTTGGGGCTGCAGTCCGTGAAGGTGGGGTTGTCCTGACGAGGCGGCGGGGGCGTTGGCTTGTCACGGCGAGGTCGCCGCTCATCGTCTTCCAGCTCCTGGACTCTGCGTCGGACCTCGATCGCGATCCTCCGCTTCCGATCCTCCTCTTCCATCAAGGCCTCGCGCCTCACGACATCCTTGTCGTACTCGTCGCTTCTCATCTTGGGCGACAGGTCTGCTGGCGAGTGGGTTCTCCACGGGGGGTCCGGGAGAATCGTCTCTGGGAACAAGAGGCGCCGGTTCGGCGGATCTGGGATGATGTCGTACTCTCGGAGCCACGTCAGTCCCAGAATGATGTCGTGAGTCATGTCTAGGACTATCATCCATTCGTCGATAAAGGTGCGGCCTTGGATTTTGATGTTGGCCTTGACTGCCACGTCGATCTTCTGGCTTACCTTACCGTCGAAGCCTCCGATCGGACGGGGTGTAAATCGGTCATCCTGCTCTACGTGCAAGTGCTTCACCATCTTCCTTGCAAAAGCGGTGCTCACGAAGATGTAGCCATTGGCTCCCGTGTCCACGAGGGCATCTTTGGTTGTCAAGGAGAGTCCATTGTTTATTGTAGTAGCGGTGCATAGAAAGCCTCTTCCTCCTAAATACCGCCCTATATCAAAGGGCTCATCCGTAACCTGCGATACCTGTGTGGGCACAATCCCTGGGAGGGAGATTATGTTCCCCAGGGTTTCTAGTTTGACGAGTCGGAGTTAGAGCCGGACTCGTCCGAGGTGGACTGGTTGATCCTTGCCCTGGCGGAGGTCTTCCTGCCCTTCTTCTTCTTCTTCGTCTTGTCCCTGGAGGCATACTTGTCGACCACAGCTTGGATGTGAGCCTCCTCGATTGCGGCCGCCTCTTCCTTGCGGGGGCAGCTGCTGGTGCGGTGGCCGGCCTTACGACAGATGAAGCAGCGGTCCTCGGCCATCAACTTGCGGATCTCCTCAGAGTTCGCCTTCGGAGGAGGGCACTCTTGCTTGAAGACGTAGCGGCCGCGCCGCTCGTGGTGTCCTTGCTGGTGTCCTTGCCCTTGCCTCGATCGCGGCGCTGCCTATTCGAGGACAAGGTGGTCGCATTGCCGGATGCATCTTTGGGGTTCTTGTTTGAGTCCTTGTTGGCCTTCTGCCTCTTCTCCTGGGCCTGGACCAGGCTGAGGGCGGTCTCCGTACCGTAGCGCACGTAGGCCTCGAACTCGGTCTCAGGGTTGATGTAGGCGGGCATCATGTACTGCTGCATGATGCCCGTCAGCTTGGTGCGGAATTCGTCCTTCCACTCAGACTTGGGGAATTGGGATTCTCCCGCAAGTCGCACAAAGGTGTTCTTGAACTCCAGGAAGTCGTCGCTTGGCTGCATCTCGAGCGCCCTGAACTTCTCCTTGGCCTTGCGAACGGTGGTGGGATCGTGGTACTCGTTCCACAGGTGCTGAAGCATGGCCTTGGCGGTGGTGATCGCGTTGGGGTGCGTGTGCGCGAGGTAGGGCTGCAGGTTGGCTGAAGCGTTGCCTCCGAGGCGGCTCTCGATGTGGGCGCACTTCGCGCGGTCCGTGTCAAAGTGGTCGGCGTTGATGATTAACTTGTTCTCAATTTGGCGGTACCAGGCGGGGAAGGAGAGCGTATCCTTGGCCTTGTCGTGGTAGTAGACTGGGGCGCTGTCGATCTTGGCGCTTCGCTTGCTGGCGTCGCTCTTGTGCGAGTGATCCGTCGAGGCAGTCTTGTCAGTCTGCTGCGAGCCGTCGGGAGCGGCGTCTCCTTGGTCCGAGTCAGCGGCGGCTGAGTCTCGGGGGGCGCGCCCCTTCTTGCCCAGACGTTGGGCCAAGCCAGCGACGGTAGCTTGCAGACCCGCGATGACGTCGTCGCGGTCGGCGATCTCGGCCATCAGCACGTTGGCAACGTCAAGCCTCTCTTGCGCACTGTTCGGTGCGTCGTCGTCGGAGTCGGGCTCGGAGCCATCGGCGGGGGCGCGGGCGGGCGACTTGTCAGCTTTGGCGAAGTGTCCAATCCAATCGACGAGCGAGTCGACCGAGACACTCAGGCGATTGGCGGTGTGGTACAGGTCTGTCACCTGGCTGCGGTACGCGATCATGAGGAAGGTTCTGATCTTCAGCTCCAGGAACATGGCTTCGGGGTCGTCGTCGACCAGCTCCTTGAACTTGAGAGCGTCGAGAATGCCCTCCATCTTGATCGATTCGGCGCCTGCCTTGGTGACAGCGCGGAACGGCATGCCGCTCTCGATGTTTGGGCGTTTGGCGTAATAGCGGGCGAGCGTGTCGACACGGCCCTCCACGCCCTCTCGCAATTGAGCGGACGTCACGTCGAAACGCACGTGGGGAAGCGTGGCGCGGCAGTAGTCCTCGAGGCTCTTGAGAGACGTGGTGGGATCGGGGTTCTCGCCATCGTCGTCGTCGTCGAGCGTGATGGTGTCCGCCGCGGTGGTCGAGCGGATGGTTCGACCACGAACGGAGACGTGGGTGAGGTCGTCGTTGAAGCTCAGCTTCGTTTCCTTCGCGAGCGAGCGCTCCAGCGAGTTGTGACTGTACTCGACGTCGGCCAGCGCGCTGACAATCGCAGGGTCGACAGCCTCGGGCTCAGCCTCGGGTCGGTCGAATGGGTTCACCATTGTGGAGGTGATGCGGGTTGCGTCACACTGCAGGCTTGGCGAGCTCGGTTCGGGGTCGTTTCAACGAATCGGATCAATCGCGCTCGAGCGACTGAAACGATCCGGGGTGTTGGGGTTGATGCTTAGATTGTGACGAATCAGATGAACGACTTGGCACGCGATGGGCTGCGTGAAGGTGATTTCTCTGTGTTATGCGAATCTAAGCATGGGGAGGAGAGGAAGGTCTGGAATCCGTGGCTGCGTGCCTCCAGAGATGGAGGTGCGCGCGCCAGGGTCCGAGCTTCCCATCGGCTCCACCACTGCCCATCTAATCCATCTAATCTAATCTGTCATGTGGTCGTTGCACGGCTGCGCCGGGACAATTACACTATAAAGGAGGGTATAAACGTCAGAAAACGTGCTCTACTCTCGCCTTGTCGTTCTTGGGGCTATTGTCACGGTGCAGGGGTGGCTATCGAGACAGGGCTGCGATGTGGCTTGCTTGCATTGTAGAGAATAACGAAGTTGCAGGAGGAAGAGGAAGCGCAAGCCTCCATCCTGCAACGACGGATCTATGTTGTGGGTTGCCCCGCAGGCAGAGGCCGATAAGGCAGATATGCCGATAAGGCTGAACCATCATGGCAGGTGCCGTGACAGCTATTAGGACTGCCTCTGGGGGACACTTTCCGCCTGGCAAACTGTTTTTTTTTCGGAAAAGTCCCCAAGTCTAACCACTTTCTCCCTATTTAACACCCGCAACCGCTGCGCCTTCCCATCTCCTGTATCCACCTTGCTGTGATACACGGTACATGACAATGCCTGCGCCAACCTCTCCGCCCGCTCGATCTGTCCGCTGTACACAATCACTTTCCCTTGCTCATGCCGCTCCAACCCGTCCCGCACTGCCTTGCACACTACCTTATCCTCCTCATCCTGCCCCCCTCGTACTCTCTGTACACGATACCCAATGTTCCGCCTCGTCGTCCGCTCCCGAAACAACCGGACCCGCCGCCCATCCAACCCCATCCGGCTGTACAACATCCCCACATCCGCCGGCGCCAACGTTGCTGTCAAAAACACCATCTGCGCCCCGAACCCGCGGATGATGTTGCCCATCATACCCATCTGCGGCGGAACGTCCTCTCACTGTCCAATACCGTGTGGCACTCGTCTATCACCACCCGGTCCAACTGGCCCCGCGCCTGCAACCGGTTGATAAACCCCTGAAACGCCTTGGTGACGGCTCTGGCGTCACAAACACGATTGGGGCTGCGCGGTTCGCTCCTTGCCCCTGCCATACGTGTGAATCGATCCCGCCGACCTGGCAACGCCGGTGCAAATCTTCCCGCAATGCCACCAACGGCACCACCACCACCGTGACGCCGTCCGGCGAACAAAACGCCGGCAACATAAACGACAAACTCCTGCTGCCCCCCGGCCCCGTCACCGGAACATTCGGGCTCTCGCCCCGTATGATGGCCCGGATGACCTTCTCCTGTATGCCTCGAAACTACGCCTTCTCGACCAACATGGTCCGTGACTGCCCTCTGATGTCCATCTTCTGTAATCGTGCGAACCGCCGGAACCGCGCCTCCTCCCAAACGCTATCGAATAACTCCCTCTTCCGCTTGCTGCCTGCCGCCTCCTGGCCGCCCTCCCCGCCTCCGAATCCCAAAAACCGGTGCCACTGTCGGCTGACCGCTCGGAACTTGTCACACCGTGCCGCCGTACCCAACATACCCTGCTGCAACTCCCGCGCATATATCATCCCCGCCACGTGCGTGCTGTGCCCGGCCTTGCAACTTCATGCGTTGTCCAAATCCTCATCCTCGTCCTCATCCCCCCTCCTGATTGATGTCCGGCCCGAATGCTCGGTTTAAATACCGGTTGGAAATCCCGATCGCCATCTGCCTCCATGCGCTGATCCCCACCCGTGCGCCCAACAACCGTTCGCTTGTTGCGGCATGATGCGGCGCATCCGGTCTGACGTCCATTGGCGGTCCAATATCATGTGCGCTCTGCCATTACCCTCCGCGTCCTCGCCCTCTCCCTCCTCGCTGTCCCTACACTCGCTGTCCCTCAGCTCACCCTTTCCGCCCTCTCCACCCTCTCCGGCCTCTACACCCTCGTCCACGTGGTATTCGCCCCCATCTACCGCCTCGCTTTTCACAATGTGGTCCGCCCACAAAAACGCGGTTGACTCGTCCGACCGCTTCACCATCCCCTGTACCTGCTGCCAAAACGGCAACACCAACCACAAATACCAAACCAACAACTCCCCTGCCTATCCTCGGAATGGTCTCTGATGCTTCGGATACTTCGATATACTGGATGAACGGGTGGCCTGGTGTCGCCCCTTGTCATGTACTCCAATACCTTGGATAAACGGGTACCCGGGTGTCTTGATCCTATGTCCTGGATGGTCGGGTGGCTGGGTTTGTCCCTCGTAATGGGCTCCAATGCCCTGGATGAACGGGTGAACGGGTATCGTGATTCTCGTGACGACTTCTAATACCCTGGATGGACGGGTTGCCGGGCGGACGGGGATCGTAATCCTCGTGAATGGACTTCGATTCCTGGATGGATGGGCGCACGGGTATCGCCCTTTGTGATGGACTTCGATGTTCTGGATGGTCGGGTGCCCGTGTGTCCTTCGTGATGGATTCGATGCCTTGGATGGACGGGTTGCCGCGAATCGTGATCCTCATGGACTTCGATGGCCTGGATGGGCGGGCGGACGGGTATCGGCTTCGTGATCGACTTTGATACCCTGGATGGACGGGTGGCCGAGTGTCGTCCTTCGCGATGGACTCTGATGTCCTGGACGGTCGGGTAACCGGGTTGCTGGGTGTCGTGATCGTTCCGATGGACCCCGATGCGAATAACCGGGCGGCCGGCTGTTGTCCTCGTGATGGATTTTGATGCCCTGGATGGACGGGTTGCTGGCTATCGTAATTCTCTTGACTCCGAAGCCCTGGATGAACGGGCGGCCGGTTTTCGTCTTTCGTGATGACCGTTGATATGCCCTGATGGATGGGTTTCCGGATGGACGGGGTACCGGGAATCGCAATCCTCGTAATGGACTCCAATACTCTATAAACGGGTGGCTGGGTGTCGTCCTTTGGGATGGACTCCGATGCCCTGGACGAACGGGTGGCCGGGCATCGTCCCTCGGGATGGACTCCAATGCCCTGGACGAACGGGTGGCTGGGTGTCGTCCTTTGGGATGGACTCCGATGCCCTGGACGAACGGGTGGCCGGGCGTCGTCCCTCGGGATGGACTCCAATGCCCTGGACGAATGGGTGGCCGGGCGTCGTCCCTCGGGATGGACTCCAATGCCCTGGACGAACGGGTGGCTGGGTGTCGTCCCTCGGAATGGGCTCCAATGCCCTGGATGAACGGGTGGCTGGGTATCATCCTCGTGATGGACTCCGATACCCTGGATGAACGGGTGTCGGCCTTCGTGATGGACTCTGATGCCCTGGACGGTCGGGTTACCGGGTTGCCGCCGGCTGTCGTGATCGGTCTAATGGACCCCAATGCAGATAAACGGGCGGCCGGCTATCGTCTTTCGCGATGGACCTTGATGTCTTGGATGGTCGGGTGGCCGGGTGTTGTTCCTCGTGATGGACTCTAATGCCCTGGATGAACGGGTGAACGGGTATCGTGATCCTCGTGACGGACTCCAATACACTGGATGAACTGGTGGCCGGCGACGTGATGCTCGTCATGGACCGCGATGCCGTGGATGAACGGGTTGCTGGGTGTCCTGATCCTCGTAATGGACACTGATGCCCTGGGCGAATGGGTGGCCGGTGTCGTGATCCTCGCGATGGACTCCGATGCCCTGGATGAACGGGTAGCCGGGTGTCCCGATCCTCGTACTAAACTATGATGCTACCGATGCTTCTGATGCTCTCGATGTCCTGGATGAACGGGTGGCTGGGTGTTGTGATCCTCGTGATGGACTCCGATGCCCTGAAAGAACAGGTGACAGAGTGTGGTGATTGTCATGGCCTCCTCGCCTCAGGGGCATGTCAACAGTACACATTTGAAAAGCTTGTCAGAGAAAATCGCAATTTCCAGATGGACAAAACACATACGACCATAGGCACTGGAAAACTCGGGATCCCGTCCGCTCTCCCATAGATAAGCCAGCGACCGCCAGACTAGTAGTTGGGTCGGTGACGACCAGCGAATCCCTGGTGTTGTATGTTTTTTGCGCTGTACTGCTCCTGCCTTCTTGCGTTGTTTGCATCCCATTTACTGCGTGCAACGGCAGTGATGCCGGAATGCGCCGGCCTCTAGATAAGATAACACAGATTAGATAGAGGATGGCCCACGCCCTACTCACGTGCGCGGGGTCTGTGCGGTGTGGCCTGTGCTCCGGCGCCCACACCCACAGATTTGCCTTGGCGATTCCACTCTCGGAATAGCCTCTCTTTTGGCATCATCCTTCCACAGTCTATTGAACCACTTCATCTGAATCACACCCACGATTCCCCCATCATTTTCCCTGCTGGTCATCCGTGGCGTTGTCGTCTTGGACCTCGCCTACGACGTAACCTTGGTTGTAGCCGTGGGGGAAGGCGTGGTAGTCGTACTGGGCCGGGGGGTAGCAGTACTCGGAGTCTGTTGTCATGGAACGGACTTGCGCGCCGTACTGGGGGCGGGGCGTGTAGTTGTAATGCTGGAGTACTGGGGGTATTGGGTTTGGCCGGGGTAGGGGGCGGGGGCGTTGTAGCCGCGGCCGCCGCCGTTGTAGTTTCCGCGGGGGGCTCCGTAACCGCCTCGTCCACCGCGTCCACCGCCGCGGGGGGCTCCGCGGGTGGACTGGGTGCCGCCGCCGCGAGTTGGGGCGTTGGCAGTGGCGGCGCGGTGGGCCGGGATGCAGTGGATGGCGATATGGCCAGCGCCTCCGCATCTCTTGCAGAGGTTGTTGTCCATGCGGTACTGGAGCTCGGCGGACGACAGGCGGGTGCCGCCGCCTTTGCCGCCGTTGCCACCGACGCGGGCGGCGCTCAGGTCCATCGCGTCCGGGTCTTTCTCAGGGTTCGCGTTATTGTTGTTGCCTGAGTTTCCGTTGTTGTTGCCGCTGCCGGTTCTGTTACCGTGTGACTTAGCGATGAACTCGTCGTGTTCAACGTTCTTGGCGAGGGCGGAGATGAGCTTGAGCCAGCCATCCCAATCGTCTCTGGTCGGCTGGGGGATCTGGGTAATCGTGGCCTTCCTGATCCTGGCGTTGACCTTGTCCCTGAGGAAGCGGACTCGGGTGGCATCGTCGACGCCGGAGCGGTCGACGAGCGAGACGAATTCTGTGATAAAGTCGGTGTAATTGGAGAAGTCGTCCTTCTGGATCAGGAGGGTAAGCTTCTTCTCCGCGTCAGCAGCGACGTCGAAGTTGCGGTACGTGGCGTCAAGGGTATCGAGGAGTGCCATGCCGGACTGCCACTTCCACTGGATAGGATTTCCAGTGTTGTTGAGGACGGACTCGAGGCCGGTGCGGATGCCCTGGTAGGCGGGGCCGGAGAGCAGTCCCGCGATGTGGAGGATTCGTTGGTGCTCAGTGGGGAACTCATGGGAGTCCTGTGCCCAGCGGATTGTGATCTTGGAGCGCCAGTTCTCGTAGGCGGTATGGCGCTTAGTGGCGTCCTTGTCGCTGGCGTCGAAGCTGTCGGGGTCCTTGGCCAGGGATTTCTTGGTTGCGGTAGTTGTGCTCTTGGAGGCGAGGGCCGTGGCCATTGCCGAGGCTTGGCTGTTGAACTGGGCCTGCAGGTCCGTCAACTGGTTCTGCAGGGTAGCGAGGTTGTTGCGGAGGTCGGCGTTCTCTCCGATTAGGCGGTTGTTTTCCGAGTCAAAGTGACGGAGGTTGTCGCCTTGGTTGGAGATGACTCCGAAGAGACCGACGTAGGCGGCGTCGAGTCTCGTCCAGGTCTCCCACGCGGCGGAGCCGAGGTTGTCATCCTCGCTGGCGTACTCAACGAACGAGTGGGTGTTGTACTGGGTGGGGTGGTTCGTGTGCTCCGCGAGCGCGACGGCGAGGGCGTGGAGGCCTGCCGTATGGAGGTAGTTCGTAAGCTCGGGGTGACGTTGGTCGGGATGCCCAGGCGGTAAGTAGGCTGGGGGGGGTCGGGGGGGAAGATCGTCTGCTCGGGGTACTGCGGCGCGGGGCCCTGTTGGGTGTTGCCGTTGTTAGCCATTGCGACTTGCTTGGACAAAGTAAATAAGATTCTTGAAGAAGAGAGAGGGTCTCTGCCTGTGATCTTGCTTGCTTGTCGGCGCGGTGTGGTTCGGGGTCGAGAGTCGAGGAACGAGTGCTTCGGGCTTCCGAGGTTGCGAAACGGGATCTCTCGGGGTCACGGTTGCTGCTGCGGTCGCGCAATTGACGGGGTAATCGTGAAATTGATCGTGGCGAGGATTGCGAGGGTGTTCGCAGTGGGCAAGACCACAGGAATTTGGTGGAACAAACTATCACGGCGCAATGGTCTGTCCTTGGGGGTAAGGTTTGATGTTTGTTGTTCCACGGGGGACTGGAAAACCCTGGGAGGCCGAAGCCTGCCCTCGTGGGCTGCGGGGTCTCTGGGTCACATGACCTCGTGGCTATCTTTCTATCTACACGTGACATGACAAGGAACAGGCAAAGCCTGTGACAGTACCTTGAATTGAAGACTCAGCTTCAAGGTTCATGCGCCGAAACGTCCACCTGCCAAGGTCCGTCCGCATCGAGTATTATTCCGAGTCATCAGCTACCCTAGGGCGTTGACTTCATCGATAAAGAGGTAGATGAATGGCTACCAAACGCCTCCTGATAACCATACATGTCCCGGTATTCCGTACTTTCGATGTAGACTGGGCGAGGTCGACGCTAACGGTGGTCATGGCTGAGGCACCCGTTTTCGGTTTAAACACCCATTGCCTTCCCAATTTTGCCAAACCAACGAAGTAGGGAATGTCGACGCTCTCAGCTGAAGTGCTCGTGCTGATTACGGAGGACGCTAAGATGCCGGACATAAATGCCCGGCATGAGCTCCACATTTGCTGAAACTGGGTGACAAGGTCAGCCTTGCCGGCTGCCGGGACCCTCGGCGGGCGTCCTGGACCGAGCTGAGGGCGAGAGCCGGTGCTTTGTTAAGGTTAGCGGTGAGGCAGCACCTTCATTCGCTGGCTCTGCGAGGAATTCCTTTTCCATCCCGATTCCACCTTCGAGCGATTCGCTGACCAACCAGATCCTGACGCAGAACCCACATTTTCATCTTTCGCGCTAGAGACATCCCCTGAAGTAAATCAATAGACTGGAGCAAATCATTAGTCCATGGCCTAGACCGCAGGACGCTTACCCCTGGAGCGGACCCTACACAATTAAAAATTCTTGATAATGAATGACGCTGAACCTCCTTCGCCGGTAGACTAGCAGCTTTGCCAGCCCAATTCTTGTCGCTCATTCATTTTTCTTCCCTCTGCAAGCTTTGCCAGTCGCTCATTTTACTTGTTTTTGCAAGCTTTGCCCGTCGCTCTTTTCAGGTTTTGGCAATATGCGAGCCGACATCGTCACCATCGCCATCTTGGCCGTGGCCGCTGACGCGAAGCGGACGTGTTCCCGGCCCAGCGACGTTCCCGGGTCATGCAACACTGGGAAATGTTTGCGTGCGATCAATAGCGTACCCGCGCTGGGAGAGGCTTTCTGTTCCTCGTGGCTTGGTGTCTTGCCTGCCGCTCCCACCACCACGGTTGTGACAGAGACGGCGACGGCGACAGAGACAGCAACGGTGACGGCGACGGAGACGGCGCTCAAGACGGCGTCACAGACCACGACAGAAACCGCGACGGGGACGGCCACGGAGACGACAACGGAGACGGCAACGGAGACGGCAACGGAGACGTCGACAGAGACCGCGACGGAGACGTCGACAGAGACGGCAACGGAGACAGCAACCAGTCTGGTCACCGAGACGAGCGTCACTGTCTTGACTGTGACGACCGGGACGGCTACCGTGACGGCAGGCGCGACGACCGTTTTTGCAAAGCGGGCAGCGCCGCCGGGCGACATGTACTCCGACATCCTCTCGGGTTGCCGTACCATTTCGTCGCGCATCAGCAGCGCGTGCTCCTGCTTCTTGAAGGCGTCCGCTACGGATGGGTCAGCGGTGACGGCCACGGGGACGGCGACAGTGACGGCAACAGAGACAGCGACAGAGACGGCGATGGAGAAGGCGACGGAGACGGCGACTGAGACGGCGACGGAGACGGTGACAGAGACGGCGACCAAGACGACGGCTGAGACAGTGACAACGACGGCTACCGAGAAGGCGACATTGACGGAGACGGCGACGCAGCTCCAAACGACGACGTCGACAGAAACCTCGGTGACAACGGTAAGGCTGACATTGTCCCCATTCCTCTTAAAGACTTGTAGCTGATGCATGGCAATGTAGACAACGTCGCTCGAAACTAGTACGTCGGGCGTACTGGCCTCGGAAACCAAGCCAGCGACCGTCGTCATTCCCGCCCAGCCGATCCTCAACAGCGGCTTGGAGAGCTACCTGACAACTGGCAACCTGCTTCCTTGGAACATCAAGACACCGCTGGGTGGTAGTAGTAGGATCGAGGCTATCAATGGTGTCAATCCATGCACGAGTGGAGGCACGTACTGCGCCGGAGGAAGCGTTGTTATTCGAGCTTTCCCGCCCATAACCGCGGGGGGCTACGTTTCCTTCGTGCAAGATTTCCAGGCGCGTCCGTCGACGACGTATACCGCAAGCTTCCTCTATCGCTGTCTCAACTTCGATGCCAACAGCGCCATTGATGTGCTGTATGCTGGCAACAAGGTGGGAGGCATAGTGTGTCCGAACCTCAACACCTCGGCATTTCAACTCGCTTCTGGGATCCCCTTCACTACGGATGCCACGGGCCGCGGGGAGATTGAGCTACGATTCAAAAGCTCTAGTGCGACCCCGTACCTGTACTTCTACGCGGACGACTTCAAGGCCAAGGTCGTGTAGATAGACTAGGTAGCAGGAGTTTGGTATCTGTCAGCGGCATTCTCTCTGCCCCCGATCCGTTCACAATCTGCACCGTAGGTACCTAATGGAGTTTTTAGTTTCTGTTGTTGTACCCCTAGGTACGCGTTATTTTTGTCCTTAATCCGTAGCTTCCGCCTTGCACTTGTTTACAGCCTGCAATGCTGCCTGCCCGGCTCTTTGCTCTTGCCTGTCACGGCACTTGCCGTGATGGGTGGTTGTTTGGCCCCGCCTGCCTTATCGGCCTTATCGGCAGGGCCACCCCACTACATAGATCGTCGATGCAGGTCGCAGGCGCCTCCAGCTTCTGCTTCCTGCATCTTCGTTATTTTCGACAATCCAATACAGAGCCCATCGCAGCCCCGTCTCCTTGGTCTGATTGACTCTCGTCACATTGCCCACGTTTTGGTCCCCTTCAGTCTTGGAAAAGTTCCGTGCTTCTCGGATGCGTTCTGGACCCAATCAAGCTGGATGTAGGTAGGTAGGTAGGTACCATTGATATGATCAACCGCTCCTGTCTCGGAGTTATGAAATTTACCATGGGATTGATTAACTAGGTGATCGGGCATGTTTATAAACTCGACCGATTCTCAAGGTGCATCAGCCCGCGGCCGCCAAGACATTGGAACTCCGCGGCCCTCGCGGTCAACATTTGAACGCATCTGATGCCGGAATGGGCCGGCCTCTAGATAAGATACGACAGATTAGATAGAGGATGGCCCACGCCCTACTCACGTGCGCGGGGTCTGTGCGGTGTGGCCTGTGCTCCGGCGCCCACACCCACAGATTTGCCTTGGCGATTCCACTCGCGGAATAGCCTCTCTTTTGGCATCATCCTTTCACAGTCTATTGAACCACTTCATCTGAATCACACCTGAGATTCCCCCGTCAGCATCGTACCCGCACCCGGCACTCAACATTGGAGGACCGTATTTGAGGAGGAGAGTGGGGATGAGTTTTGCGAGAAAGCCGCATATCTCGCGTTACACATCGGCCTTACGTCACGTCTCACCAGATAAACCATTCCAATGAACTGACCCCGACTTCAGTCCGATGTCTTACCTAACCCACACCTTCCACGCCACTTTCACATGCGACCATCGCCATGAGACCAGCACATTTGAACCCTGCCGCCGTCCGACTCTCCCACAACAATCTCAAACGTCAAACACCAACGCTTTTAAGGATGCAGTCACGACACGGAAAGGGCGCCACCATGTCCACCGCTCCACAATCCCTCCGCCTACGACGGAACCTCGGATCGACCTATCTATAGACCACCTCCCCTCTCATCATCGCGGTGCCATGACCCAGGCACGACATTGGGCCGTGGCTGCCTGAGGCAGCCACCGACAACCAATCAGGACGGTCCCATGGTCCCGGGCATGTTGGCTCGGGACACCGGGACCAGACACACCACCAAGGCTTGGCATCGCCCGGCCTTGGCACGACTGCTCTTCAGCACCTAGATAGTTTCCTATTGAAAGGACGCCGCTCCGGCGCGAGCGCATTCACGTTGCAGCATAGGTTTTCGTAGGAAACTCCATTGTGGGTGCGCCAGGGTAAAATACAGGGCCCGAGGTCAAATCCTCCCAAATCGCATATCGGTGACTACCTAGTGAAACCATAGTTTCCATCATGCGATTAAAGGGCCTGTTTCTGTCCAAATCCCGTCCCAAAAAAAACCCCCCCCAACTCCCGACGTACAAAAAGAGGGAAGACTCAGGCTCGCCAGATCACTTCCCTCCTTTGATGCGACTCGGAACAGCTGTAGACTTCTGAGCCCTTGCAGTCCTAGGCCTCTTCGACGGACTCTCATCAGCATCCGTCTCCGCATCTTCCACGTCTAAGACTCAACATACTGGTAAATATATCATCCTCCTCCTGGTCGAGAACTATGCATTATTTTAGTGAGAAATCGAGAGCCGTCAAGGGATTGTCTCCTGTTGGCTCAAGCAGGTTCCGAGCGGGACGTGGGGCAGGCGTTATGTCCAGCCTCGCTTGGATGGCGGACTGTGTTGGTGTTGTGAGGGAGATGCCCTTACTATTTATGTGAGAGGCCAATTGTGGACTGTTTGCCATCTTGAGTTGCTGCCTCAGTCTCCTCTCGCTCAACTTGGATCCACCGGTTGCTGGGGCGCATGTGGCTACCTGCGAAGACGGGGCTGACTTGGACCCGACTGTTTTGACGTTCTCCGGCGACAACCATCTGATGGAGTTGATGTCGTACACGATGATACTATATAGGAAAGCCGACGCAGTTCCTTGACTGTCGGTATGGGTTTTTCATCCGGCTCGTGAGAGCACGGTTTTCCTGTACAATTACTAAGATGAGGGTCCGGCGAGCCCTAGGGCACAGCGGTGTACGAATAATAATATATAGGAAAGGCTTCATCCACTCCCACCTCCCTCGAAACATCGGAGTTGATGAGTTCCTGGTTCAAGAAGCCCACCATGGTGCCCGTCCCCACCAGATGCTTCCCATGTTCGTGAAACAGCGACTTCTTTTGGTGGTAAATGCTCGGCGCCCCACCCTGCATCCGAGCATGATAAATTTGGACAACGAGCAGAGGCACTCGACCGCTTTGTCCAGAACCCCGAGGAGAGTGAGCAGTACCTCGGATACTTGGAGGGAGAGGGGGACTGGGAAGTCGCGGGTCATCAAGGCCTTCTATACGGTCTTTGAGAAGAGGAAAGACACATCATCCATCATCCTCACAGCAACATCGGGAGCAGCTGCCGCCGAGATTGGTGGAACTACCTACCACTCGGCATTGGGGATGAACCCCTCACAGGCTTCTCGCGAGACACGAGCGCCAGACCACGATGGCGGCCCCGGCATGTATAAGTGGAAGACAAAGAAGATGTTGGTGATTGATGAAGTCAGTATGCTGGGATGCTATGACCTCTGCACCATCAACGACAGACTTCAACAATTCCGCCGCTCGGCAGATGGAGGCGCTTCCACCAGGCCATTTGGAGGCCTCCCAGTCGTCCTCTTTGCTGGGGACTTCTTGCAGTTCCAGCCTGTTCTCCAACCCAGCATCCTAATCCCGGCCGATCCCCGCCGCCACATCAAGCCAGACACGCAGAGGAGGGAAAATACCGCGAGAGAGCTTTTTGGAAAGTTCAGGAACGTCATCCTCCTTCAGGAGCAGGTCCGCGCAATAAGTGATCCGCCTTTTCAGCGATTCCTTAAGAGGGTTCGCCAGGGGAAGCAGACCAGGGACGACGCCGAGACCTTGAACCGGCGCATCGCCAATATCTCCACTATGCCGGTTGCCGACAATCTTCGCATCATCACGCCGCTCAACCGACACCGATGGGATCTCTCTCTCTCCACCGTGCTCCAGTGGGCCAAGGAGAAGGGGAGGGTGGCGACGATCTTCATCTCGACACACGACCTGAAGGAATTACAACCAACGCCGGCCCTTGCGGCAAAGCTGTGCATGGTCGGTGACAACACCAAGTGCCCGATCCCGGCAATCTTTCCCTACGTGCGAGGGATGCCGGTCTGCCTGAATGAGAACAAGTTCACGGCACTGCAGGTAGCCAATGGCTCCCTATTCGAGGCAGTCGGGATCATACCCAACCCCAGCTCCCAGGTCTTTTCCTGCAGCCCCACCGTCCGCATTCACGTTGGCAATCCTCTCGGCATCATCCTCCGATCCGACGTCACCAAGGCCTTTAGATTCCCCAACATCCCTGCTGGCACGGTCCTCATCCCATCACAGAAACACAGCGTGGAGACACACGATAAAAAGACGTGCCAGAGGATCGGGCTGCCCTGTACTCCCGGGTTTGCCCTGACAGACTTCAAATCCCAAGGAAAGAACTTTGAGAATGTCATCCTTGGTCTGTATGGGAGGGCCGACAGGAGACAGGACGGCACGTTGGACAAGTGCGATTTTACAAGCCTGTATGTACAACTGTCGCGTTGCAAAACGTTGGAGGGGATCCAGTTGCTGAAGCCGGTCAGCGTGGAGGACTTTGTGGCCATCAGGCCGGGGCAAGGGATGGTGGAAGCGATCACGAAATTAGACGTGTTGTCTGAGCAGACGATAAGCAGGTGGAAACAAGGACACCCAGAAGAGTGGTAGATAAACAAGGACACACAGAAGAGTGGTAGATAATTGAAGTACACACTTCTCAGTGACCGAGGTATTTGCCCACAGAACAGAAGTCCATGTCACAGGCTTCGGCGTGACGACACGTTCTCCTTGAGCATGGCAGCGACGGTGGTGTTTCGACATCACATCGCCGTTGGTCTTGGTTGTGTTACGTAGTGGTCAGGCATGGCCACTGGCCAGACAGGACCTCCAGAGCGTGGGGAAGGGTCGATAAGATAAAGCATAGAGGACCCCGCGGCGCGGAGAGGCAAGCACCAATCATCCATCTTCAGAAGCGCGACTCGGACTCGGAACCGGGCGAACGAAATCCCGCGGCAACCACAAACAGCAAACAGCGAGACCCAATCACCAATCATCCTCAGAAGGGGCTCGGACTCGGAACCGGGCGAACGAAATCCCGCCACAAGGAAACGAAAACCCGCGACAAGCAAACGAAAACCCGCGGCAAGGCTGGGCTGACCCAGCGAGCCAATCAAAAACGGTAGCTGACAGCGAATCAGCATCGCGGAAACGAAACCAAGGGCCGGACAGACCCCCCCCGGGGGGGGGGGGGGCCGCTCAGAGTCGCAGGAAGATGAACAGTTTTCTACGAAAACCATATAAGATAGGTGGCACGACTGCTCTTCAGCACCTAGATAGTTTCCTATATAAGATAGGTAGACCGCACCCCGAGTGAGGAACTGTTCTTGTTCCTCACGCAAGCAATATCATGTTCCTGTCTACAATCTTGCAAGCACCTTCTTCAAGTTCTTTGTAGAGCACCCTGTTGTGACGGTAACGACCCGTCTGGACCTTGCGCAACCTTCGTTCCCTACCGTCGATAACACCCACCGCGGCGTCCTGCCTTGCAGTCTGACCCTCTTGGGCACAGGTTGTAACACGCGGCGCCCATACGCGTCATAACCGGGCCGGCCCTCGCCGTCGCCGTTTCCCGCGGCAGTGGCATCCCCTTTATCGGGCCCGGCACCAGCCCCTCCTCCACCCTTGACGACCTGGCCGCCTTCGCCGCCCAGCTCTAGTCGCTACCGACCCCGCTCCCCTCTCCCCGCCACCTCCTCCCCGTCGGCATCGCGTTCCAGCTCTAGACATCCTCGCTCCCGCACGCGGTGGAAGCCATCGCCGCGTACCCTCCCGCCGTAGCCTGGCTCTTCGCGCCGCGTAATGGCCAGGCCGAGACAGACGAGTAGACCGCGGCAGTACGCGTAGCGTCGCCTGCCACTAAGGTCTGGCTCCAGATCGGAACGCTCGCGGAGGCGCTCGAGGCGGTACGGTCGGCCGCGCCGCCAGACGTACTGGTCGTATAAGGCGCCGAGGCTAGGGGCCACGAGCGAGTTCAGGACGGGAGCGGCTTCATCACGCTCTTGCCCGAGATCGCGGACGCGCTGGCGGCCCAGGGACACGGGGACATACCGCTTGTCGCGGCGGGGTGCATTATTAACGGGCGGGGTGTAGTGGGAGTATTTGGAGTAGGGGCGGCCGGTGTAACGGGCTAGGCCCTGCGACGGCCTCGGCAACCCTCGGCCAGCATGAGGGCCCCGGAGTGGGCCTCGATTGAAGCTATTCCCAAAATGTCACGGACCACACGCTGGAAGCACGTGGAATCTTCCACCACACTCTCCTCTCTCTGAACAGAGAGGCACGTCATGTATTTAGAGATCCCGCGCCTGCGGGCATCTCTCGCATCCTTTTCCTTCCTCTTCAGTTCTGCGTACTCGTAGAGTCGCCCCAGCTAGTTGCAATAATACTACCTTGGACCGTTACAGTTCCCCTTGCGCGCCGTGACACCCCCGCTCGATGGTGGTTCAAGCTATCGAGAAATAGCTAAACCGATATATAAAGCGGGATCGTTAATATCGTTATTCTTATATCTGGAATTATTTATTAGCTTTTCTTTTCTTTTTTGAAGCTTCTTTAAAACGTACGTTAGAATCCCAAGTGCTCCAGGTGCTAGCATAATTGACAGCGACATATCGACAGGATATCCCAACCACCTTTTCACAAAAGCACGCAGAATTAATCCGTGGGCAACGAGAAGAACATCCGCGGGGCGCTCCCCGAGCATATACGGCCGTTGTATGTCTCGAATGCGCGAGATAAGTCTGTCGAGGCGCTCAGTGACCTCGTCCATAGACCTAGAGCCCAGCAACGTCAGCATCATTATCCCAGCAAGGGGACCACCGTGACTTGTGGAAAACTCACTCTCCACCCTCGCACCCATCGCGCCAAACACTCCAAGAACTGTCCATGTCGAGCCCCCTCTCCCTCCTCAGCGCCTTCGTCTCGACGGCAGTCAGGCCCTCGTAGTCACCATAGTTCCATTCGGCAATATCTTCCGTCGTGGTGATCTCGGCAGAGATGCCATTCTTTGCGAAAAGGTGTCCCAATGTCTGCTGAGCTCTCTTGCGCGGACTCGCAAACACAGCAACAACCCGAGCCGGGTCGAGCAGCTTGTCCGGGCCGACAAAAAGATCCGCAGTTTCTTCAATTTGCTCGATGCCGTGCGCTGTCAAAGCAATGTCGGTGATGCCTGTCTGTCGACCGCTTTTGGCCCACTCCGTCTCACCTGTTTGTCTTGGTCAGTCCTCTGTTCAACGCCTACATGTTCATAATGGGTACACACCGTGTCGGACGAATAAGACGCGCGGTGTCAAGTTGTCTGCATCGCGCGACATGTTGATGCTTTGACGTTGTCAGAAGTCGCGGCTGCGGGGTCACCTGCTGGCTGCCTCCGAGTCGCCAAGCGAGTCCCCAAGCAAACCTGTCTTGTCGGTCCCGGTTTTGGGTTTCTCCGACAGGAGGGCAGAGACCAATGGTGATTGTGGGCGGCAGATTGTCCAGTCACATGACACAGACGAAGACGGAATGCCGGCAGACTGGATCTGAATTTGGCATTTCGTTTCATCAATCATACTATCTTGCAGTCATAAACTGAGACTCACACACTGACGTCCTGGGATGCTACTCTGACACTCTCGCTGATAATCTCCTTCCCGCTTTTCCCAGCCCAGTCAACAACCGCAACCTTGTCCGCGTCTTCTTCCCCATCCTTCTCCGATCCCCATGTGGGAGTTCCCCTCGCAGAGTGTGTCAGATGAAGAAACGCCTCGGCCAGGTCTGAGTGGAACGACGATTTCGCAGAGTAATACAACCCCGATTCGATGGCGCTGTCGTTGTTGGACCCAGCCGCTGACTCTTCTGCGTGGCTGATGGCGATGAGTTCATCAAATGCGAAACCCAGCTTCTCGTCGTAGTCCCGGCGACCCCTGAGGATCTCATGGCTTGCTGCAAATCCGTCAAAACTCAGATCTAGGGACAGCTTGAAAGGGTGCGAGAACGCAAGAATTGCCATGGTCTCGACGTCCGCGTGTTCCGCAATGATGGGCAGGAGTTGGGGACCTTTACAAGGGGATCAGCTTGGTAGTGGAGAAAGCGGGCGGGAAACTAGGTACCTTTGAGACGGGCAGTGGTCACGTATTCGTAGCAGCGGTCGACGAATAGCTTGAGAACTGGGTGGTTGTTGTAGATGATTGCTGTTGTCAGCGGTGTCCTGCCGTTGGTAGACACGGCGTTCAGGTCCGCGCCCCACTCGAGGAGAATGAGAGCGCAGTCCACATTGTGGGTGGCGGCAATCGAATGAAGCGCCGTGTATCCCTCGGGGTTGATCGCATCCGGTTCTGCCCCATACTGCAGGAGAAGCCTGAGCATTCCTGCGAGCCCCCCAAACCCTGAAGAGGTCAAGGGGCTGCTGCGAAAGACGCCCTTGGGCATCTTGGGGTTGGGATTTCCGCCGGCTGCGAGGACGATGCGAAGGGCCTCATCACTGTGGCTGTCCACAGCATGAAGCACTGTTGTTCGCCCAGTGATGTCCATAACATTTGGACTCGCGCCGTGCTTGATGAGGAGCTTCATGTCCTCCAGCTGGGCTCTTGCCGTCGCCCAATCCAGGGCTGTACGGCCCTGGGCGTCCGTGACATGGATGCAATGCGGACTTTCTTCCAGTTCAGTTTTGAGCGCCTTTGTTGAAAGCCCAAAGATGATCCTGTGAATCAGTGGAAAGTTCTGTTCTTCCAACCAGTCGCGCTCGAAATCGCCATCCGTGATGCATCGGAGTGCGTGTTGTTGCGTGGCATTGCATTTGCCGCGGAAACTAAAGTCCCAGACGTTCTCATACGACCTGACTCGCTGTCAGTGCGTCGTCCATGGCTTGCAGTGCCGGTGATGCTCACTCCGTATCAACCTTTGCGCCTTCACCAAGCAGAAACCGGACAGTTTCATGCTGGTGCATCCCGCCGTAGAGAGCCCACTGAGAATGCTTGTCAGGACACAATACTCACGGGATTGGATGATGGAAACATACCCGGACCAAACTAAAGCCGCGTGAGTCACTGACATCCCTGGGGGATGCTAGACCTTGTGCAAACAGGTACCTGAGCCCATCGACGTTGCCCTGTCTGGCGTAGCTGATGGAAAGAGATGTGTCTGGCACGCGGCGAAGCACTGCCAGCTGAAGCTGTGGGCCTGCGTTGGGGAGGTACTTGAACTGAATTTCCATGTTCTTGGACACAAACCACCAAGGAAACCAGTACTCGATGACAGCGGCTGGGTCTTGTGGGTCTCTGCAGCCCCTGAAGTCACATGGTGCATTGAGCATTGGAAACCCAGCGTAGCCCACAAACATGGTGCCGAGAAGTCGTTCCGCGAATCCAGGCATGGTCATCTTCGCCTTCCGTTGCGCGTGACATTTGCAAGGGCACCAACTGCGGCATGGAGCCCGCTGGGAGATAAGGATGCGTAGTCCATCGTCGGTTGCTCCGTTGCTGATCGCAGGCTCCCCGTCGCCGAGTGAGGACGTTGACGCCTGGCTTGCGGTGTGGCCTCCGAGGACAGCCAGTCCGAGTGCATCGAGACGTTGGTTTAGTCCCTGGTATTGTTCGTCCATCCGGGCAGCCAGCGCGGTGTTGTGGTTATCGAGAGACTGGGCAATCGCTCTCGTTTTGCTGTCTTGGGACAGTCCACAAGTGGCGGTAAGGATGGTGACTTGTCGAAGCTCGAGCATGATATGGCGCAGGTCGGACCTGATAATAAGGAAATACCAATTAGCCTCGCTGTCCGCCTTGAAACATCCAGCACGAATCGAGCCGTCTTACGAGCTCGTCACACCCAGCACCAGAGTCAGGGTCGCCTTGACGCGTCGAATGTCGTCGTGCAGTCGCTTGAAGACGTCCTTCTCCCGGGCCCAGACCAACGTCTTGCTGATGGCCTTTAGCTTGCTCCCGTCGCAGGCATCGGCGACACGCTGGAGAGCGCGAGCGAGGTCTGCCAGGTCCGTCTTGGCGCGGTCAAGCGTTTGCTGCAGCGACTTGCGGTCCGTGTTCTGGGCCAGAGTGCCTTGCTCTATCGCGTGTCCCACCTGTCGCAGCACCACCTCGAGGTCGCTGACTTCGTTCTTGATCGCATACACCTGGGTCGGCACATCACCAAATGCGCGCAGGCGGGAGATGGCTTTGCTGATTTGCGCTGCCGCGGTCGCAATGGCGATGACGGCGGCCGTGATTGACAGGGGGTCCATCGAGAATCCGTCAGCCGGAGGAACCTTGAAGCATTCCAGTCGGGTGGGGCGGGGTAACGAGAAAGGCAAAGTGGATCTCGGCGGCGTACTTGTCGGGGGCTCGGGGGCCACGACCTTGATCATGAGTCCTGCCCTTTCCCCCTCCCTCCAACATCCCGTCGTCCAGTCAGCCCATGGCACGCAGGCAATGCATGTTTATTGTTGGACCACAGGAAAACACCTGCCAATGGCCAATTACCTTTGGCGGAACTAGACAGCCTGCATGCGCAGTCGCCTCTCTGTTTTCCAAGGTTGAACTGGCAGCATCGCAGCAGCGAAGCTGCAAGGCAGACTGATAGGTGCAGCGCTTGTTTGGAGACACATTACATCAAGGTCCCCCTGGGGATACCGATCCTATGTTTACTCGCGATCGCCTGCCTCCACCTTCCCCCCCGCCCGAAAGAGTGCACGACGTTGCCCAATCTATCCATTCAGGGAAGCGGTGTGGGAGCCGACACTCCCCGTTTAAGCTCCCCGATAAAACCTGGATTCCTTCTTAAGATATTTCCGGGCCGTCGGATAGCCCGCAGAAAACTCATCGTTCCAATAAACGTTCCCCAGGGGTAGAATGTGTCTCGGGTGCCGTCGATACCACGACCCTCCACATCGGGCCAAACGGGACGAACCCGGGCTTGCCCGGCCACCCGGGATATATATCACGACTAGGTATATACATGCGGCCTTTTGGTCGCTTCTCATTTTCACATCCCTTCCGTTCGTCAGTCCTCCCCTCAGCGATTCAGAGGCAATGTCAATCTCAACCCTTAACCTGCTCGTATGTTGCTGGACGCTGGTGTCCTCGTTCGCCGGCGCAGCATCATGGCGAACCTTGGCCCGAATGCCGGCCGGCAACATCCATGAGCATTCCGTCGTCGCCCTCAGTCCAACTCAGCTTGTCAGCGTCGGTGGTGTCCTTCAACAAGGCGGTCCAATCAGCAGCGTCTACCTCTACGACTTGGTCAAGGACTCCTGGAAGAAACTCGCATCTCTCCCTGTCACGATCAACCATGCCAACGCCGCTGTCGTGGATGGCAAACTCTATGTCTTGGGCGGCATGACCGGTTCAGGATGGGTGGGAAATCCGACAACATGGTTGTATGACCAAGCCGCCGACAAGTGGACAACCCTCGCCTCTATGCCAGCCTCCGAGGCCCGTGGCTCAGCTGTCATGGGCGTCTACAACAAGACCGTCTGGCTCGCCTCCGGAAAGACAAAGAGCGGGGGCGAATCTGTTGCCACGGTGTCGGCATTTGACACTGCGACTGGACGCTGGCTCGACACTATACCGGCCAGGGCCAAGAACCTTCCCGAGGGTCGCGACCATGGTGGCGGCGGCATCGTTGGGACCAAATACTACCAGATTGCCGGCAGCTTGGGACCTCTCACCAACCGAACTGACACCGTCTTCGTCCTCGACCTGGAGAATCTGGCGGCGGGGTGGGCAAGGGCGAAGGGGCGGATGCCGACACCACGCCGAGGCTTCGCCACCGCCCTCATCGGATCCAAGTTTTACACCTTTGGCGGCGAGGGCAACCCCGTCGCCTCGTCCAACGGGGTCTACAACGAGGTGGAAGTCTACGACACCACGACAGACACCTGGGCTTCCCTTGGGCGAATGCCCATCGCCAAGCATGGAAGTTATGCGGTGGCTGTCAACGGCAGCATTTACATCCCAGGCGGCGGGACCGCGTCAGGAACTCCTGCAACAGATATCTTTGACGTCTTCACACCCTAGCGAGTATTCGGCCGTTGTTTTTATAGACCTCTGGGTACCCTTCGTGCAATTCAACATTTTCATGCAACTAAACCCGCCATCCCATGTCAATGTTTCCACTGTGCCTCCTGATAGAGCGAAACTGAAAATCAGACACGCATGGATGATTTGGAGCACTCTTCCATTCCTTTGGAGGTTGCTCTCTTGATGAATTTGCTTGCCTACCTATAACGTTATAGCAGTTCATCGGATTACTCGTCCGCAGCGTGCCGATGACCCGGGCATGTCCAGTTTACAAAAAAGCCTGTGACCCAGCATTTGTCCGAGGATTGGGATTTAAAGGCACTTAAATCAGCCATGGTCTGTTGTCAGCGAATCGGGCGTTATATTGGTTGGTAGTTTTCCCTGTTACCCACCTGTGGTTAAATGGGCGGCTATCCGCTGCGTTGCGTTTAAACAGCCCCGCCGTACCGCACTTACAACCTCGGGAATGTGGAGGGCAGGAAGCAACTCCTGCGTCCCCGCAAATGCCATCATTAATCGGGTGCTTTGGATCGATCGGGTGCTGCTGTCAAGCAGGCGGCTCTCCAGCTCTCCAGCTCTCTTTGCCCCTTAAATGCGGACTCTTGGCCACCTTCAAGAAGTTATGGTGACCTGAACACCCTTCCAACCATCCTCCAAGGTCACGTCCACTGTCCTCGAAATGGCCGCTCCAACCAAGTTCCTGCTCAGGCTCTTTGCCCTCTTTGCGGCCGCTGGAATTGTCGCAGCTCTTCCCGCTGCCGAGGCTGAGACGCCCACCCAGACATGCACCACGCCGTCCAAGAGACGCAGCTGGTATGTAGGCTTCCTATTATCACGCCCTCCCAGGGGCCACAACCCTCAGCACGAGAATGGTGTATTGATCATGTCTTGGTATCTAGGCACGATGTAAGTGAGACTGACAAGAAAGCTTATCTCACCGCCGTGCGCTGCGTCATGACTTCGCCTCAGAAGCTTAACCGGTTGCCCGGTGCCAAGACACGCTGGGACGAGCTGGTGTCCCTTCATCAGATCCACGCCCTGCAGATTCACACCACGGGGCAGTTCCTCCCGTATCATCGCTACTACATCAAGACGCTCGAGTTTCTCCTGCAGGAATGCGGCTTCAAGGGAGACATCCCGTGAGTCTACGTCCTCCCTGACAAAAGACCTCGTTGAATCGAATGCTAACCCAGTCGGTATCCAGGTACTGGGACGAGACTCGGGACGCTGGAAAGTTCTCCAAGAGCCCCGTCTTTGACACCGTGCTTGGTTTCGGAGGTAGTGGCAAGGGTGCCCAGAACTGTGTCACTGACGGGCCGTTTGCGAACCTCACGGTCAACATTGGGCCAGGGTTCAAGTCCGAGCCTCGGTGCCTCAACCGCCGCATCACCGACTTCCTCAGCAGTGGAACTGCGCAGAGCAACTACAACACGGCCATCAGCGGGGCCAAGTACGCTCAGGCACTTGATGCCATCTACTCTGGCCCTCATCTCACCGGCCACATGGCCTTGTCAATGATGGTACGTTTATCGTCTGATGCGAAATTTCTTGCAGACGCTGACACTGGTGAATTGGGCAGAACGGAGACAGCATCACTTCCAGCGGTGACCCCGTCTTCTTTCTCCACCATGGCTACGTCGACAAAATGTGGTGGGATTGGCAATCCAAGGACAAGGCCGTACGTCTCAAGGAAATCAGTGGCTTGAATGCTCAGGATCCTGCCGTCGGCTTTTCCGAGTTCTCGGGCAGCATGGAGGTCGAGTCGGCGATGTGGGGGAAGCCTACCGCTGCCATTCTGGCCGTCACCCCCAACCCTCAGAGCGGTGATGGAGGTCCTACCATCACCTTGGGACATATCATGTCCTCTCTGGGCATTATCCCGAACGCCACAGTTGCCGACGTGATGGACATCAAGGGCGGGTATCTATGCTACGAGTATGTCTAGGGCAGGGATGGTGTATGATGTGCAGAGTTGTGTGTTTTTTGAAACAATGGAATTACGTTGCAGCAAGTCACCGGTGCCAATTTGATCACTCGTGGTACTGACTAAGGGCGATTCGACAATCTTGGGTGCAAATTGCCCTAGCACATCAGTTTCTGGATGGCTTGTTTGTGTGCAGGAAGGTGTCTCCAATTCGCCCATGACTTTTCCAGACTGCTGAGCAATAATGCTGGCAGCTAAGTCGCTCCAACTCGGGCATGGAAGGGCGGTTGCAGAATCCGAGGCCAATGTCCATGACACGAGGATGGTGGTTGAGTAGGATTCACCGTTGCCCATCTCTTGGAAACCATTGCGCGTCAACCCCACAATCTCACTCTGGTGGGCCAGGTTCTTGGGAGTCAGTGCACCGGCTGAAGGCATCGCCACCCGGGTGGTGGGGGGTCGTCTATTGTAGCGTTCCGGATGCACCCCAAATTACATTGGGCCCCCACTCACCCGACCCGAATGTGGTCGCGACCTGTCCGGTGTAGATGAAGTTATCTCAAGTCCGCGCCAGAGCCTGAGTGGGTCGGGGCACCACCAACATGGACTCTCATGCCCTCGGGTTCCCGACACAAAAGCGCGCCAGTAGTACCTATCCGCGGTTGTCGGGAGAAACGCTTGCTGGAATGTGGTCCACTGTTCGCCCGGAACCCGGTTGGCCGGTGATGTCCACCAGAGACGCGGAAGCGATTGTCCTTTACCCAGAGGGAGTGCGTCTTGTTCGGTCCAATGACGGAGGATAGGAAACCAAGCGCTGCAGCCTAGTACCACTGTATAAGTATGTTTCTTTTCCTCAAGCCCCCGTGATATTTCAGCGAATGCTCTGGAGCCTGGTCATCTGTATATCATCTCCCCAAACAACAGATATCAGCCGAAGCAAAGATGCGTGGTCTCGCAACCTTTACCCTCTTGTTATCTGCCCCGCTCCTCTCCGTTGCTCACAGCGGAAAGGAGGCGGAGGCGGAGCTGGCTTTGAGGAAGCGATTCCTCGAGATCCACACTAACAACCTCGACCATTGCGCCGGCAAGCTCAATGCTCGCGGGTCCGTTTCCGACAGGGCAATGAAGCGTCGTGCGGAGAAGGTTGCTTCCTTGATGGGTGTCTCATCCACCGAGGCTGCCATTCAGGGTACATATTTCCCCTGGAGCTTCCAATTGCGTGGCACTAACAGGGCTGCAGCTCGCCAGCTTACTTCCGTCACCAAGTCTCACAAGTCCAGCAATGCCTTTAATGGCAAGACGGACCCTGCGTTGGTTTTTGCCGAGAGCAACTCTTGCGTCCTTAGTCCCGAGACTACTGAGGGGCCGTTTTGTATGTTGAACCCGGTCTTGCCTCGAGGATGACCCATGAAATATCTCTGACGTCGCTCTCCAGACATTCTTGGGGAAGACATCAGGACCGAAATCGTCGAAGGGCAGGCTGGCATTCCTCTCCATCTCGACATTCAGGTCATTGATGTCGAAACCTGCAAGCCGATTCCCAACACCTTCATTGAGATGTGGAGTAAGTTTCCCCTGTGAGTGGCGTTGTGAGGATAGATTGGGGTCTGACACGCAACCTTTAGATGCCAACGGCACTGGTGTCTACAGCGGTGCTCTCGCTGTCGTCAACGGGCTGAGTGGGATGAACGACAAGTCGCTCCTCAACAAGAACTTCCTCCGTGGTGCTCAGAAGACGGACGAGCACGGAGTTGCACAGTTCCAAACCATCTTCCCTGGCCACTATGACGGTCGCGCACCGCACATCCACGTCATCAGTCATCTCAACGCCTCGGCCAGGGCTAACAACACCATCTGGGACTCGCGGGTGACACACGTCGGCCAGGTCTTCTTCGACCAGGACCTTGTCAACAGCGTCAAGAAGGTCGCGCCATACTCCACAAACAGGCAGAACCTCTTGCTGAACTCTGCCGACAACATCCTTCTTCAGGAAGCCGCGACATCGGACCCATTCTTCAACTATGTTCTGCTTGGAAACAGCCTGGAGAAGGACGGCGTGTTTGCTTGGTTCAGCTTTGGCGTCAACCAGACCTTCACTCGCGAAATCATGTCTGTAGCGATGAGGTACAAGGAGGGCAACAAGATGGTGACAACGAACCCCAAGGTCCCGGGTCTCGACCAAATCTTCCCTGGAGGGTTTCCGACTGCCTACAACCCGGGCATGGGCGGGTTTGGGGGTGGTGGAGGAGGAGGAGCTCGTCCGACAGGCCGGCCATGATTCTTTCGCTTCCGGGCTGGCGTTGGAAGCTTGGGGTCAATGAATGTCTTCGAATATCATGGCTTGAGGTACTGGAGGGTGTTCAAACAGAAGTCATTCTGCTGAGGATATCAGGAAATTATACGTTGGCAGAAAAGCGCAAATAGTACTGCTTGTATCAAACACCGAGTCCAGGGCGGGGGAGGGCAGGGCGTTCAATCTCATTGCATTTCTTTTGCCCATCAATGTCCGCCGTTCCACCCATGCCCTTTTCAATTACATAGAGCGGATGTTTTCAACTTCCTCTCCTATACCTTCAACGAGCCAACCATGGTGTTCAATGTGATCGTGTCCCTATTGCGATGCAGGTAGAATAGCGCTGGAAGCTGAACACGAGATACTGCACTTGCAACAACCAAAAAATCTAACAAACAGCTGATTTCCAAGTCTGAGACATCAAGGTTGTCCACCTCCCGCAGATCTTATATTTCTAACCCACATCCCACGTGTCGTTGACCCAGTACCTCTAGTTTTTGGTGATCGACATCAAAGCCCCCATTCAATGTTTTGACCCGCAGGCTGTTCAGCATTGTAGCATTCGCTGGTTGTTTGCGGATCAAGGCACTGCCGTCAGTCGACAGTACACTGAGCATGTATGCCGCGGCCTGTTGGAAGCCCGTCAGTGCTCTGCAGGAGGGGTTCGAGTCTCGAAGTCTTACCTTGGCATTGATCGTGAGTATTTGTGGATTGACATTACCAATGGTGTCGCAGGCTTGGTGGTAGCACGGATCCTGGGCCTCCTCGGTGCCTGTGTGGAGATACCCGATGGGCTTGTTGAGATACTTCCAAAACGATGCATAGTCGCTGCCGTTGGTGAATCTCGCCTCGGTGGGCTCGAGTCCCTTGCTCTTGAAGTAGCTGGTGTAGATTCGTTCAATGACATCAGACCCAGATGGTGCCGGGACGCCGGTGAGACTCCCATCCCCATCGCCGATCCCAAAGTACCCTCGGGAGACCATGTCAAAGTTCAGGTACACCAAAATGCTCTCAACCTCGCTCGTCCGCAAGCCGGTACAGTAGTACCGGGACCCAACAAGTCCATTTTCCTCCCCGCCCCACCAAGCGAAGCGGATCTTGTTCCTTGTCCGATACTTGGTTGCTGCACGTAATACCTCGAGGACGAGACTGCTTCCCGAAGCATTGTCGTTCATCCCGGGGCCTTCCTGTATACTGTCCAGGTGGGCCCCGAGAATGATGACGTTGTCGGGGTCGCCGTCCTTTGTCTCGACGAACACGTTTTGAGACAGCCGCTGCTCGACGATTTGTGTGTGCTGGAAATACGCCTGGACATGTACTCCCGATTCCAGCCACTCCTTGATGCTCAGCCCATCGGACAGGTTGATGAAGCCCACCGGAACGTGCTCGGGGTCTGGGGCCGTCAGTGTCCCTGATGATACGGGTACATCAACATTCTGGTAGATGATGACCGCACTGGCTCCAGCGCGAGCGGCAGGGAATATTCGCCCTGCAAGCGTTGTGTTTCCGGATTGTGGGCAGAGCCAGCGTTGTATCAAGACAATTTTTCCCTTGACATCGAGGTCCCTGTATGACTCGTCGTAACAGCCAGCTTCTCCCTCGGGACCATGAACGAGCTGGGCCGTGATTCCCTCCTCGCTTGTTGACGGTGAGTATGAGAGGCCAACTACGTGAACTGGCTGTCCGTCCACCCAGAAGTTGATGGACAGGACTTGGTCGAACAGGGAAGAAAAGTCCTGTTTCCACGCTCTGGTGCCGGGAATGTTGGACACCCTTTCCCAGATGTAGTCGACCGAGGCGGCGTATCCAGGGAGACCAAAGGCCCTGTTGCCATTGTTGGCGGTGGCAATATCGTCCAAGGCGACAATGTGAGACATGAGACCGCTCGTTGTGATGTCGGCCTGTATGTTTTCGGAATTAATGTATGGCTTCGAAGCGGCCAGCACAGGCAGCGCGGCGAGCAACGCCAGGCATACCCCGATCACCGGAGCCAACATCGGGATTCGTCGTTTCATGTTGCGAGATCGATTTTGGTGTCGTTTTCTGCGTCCCTACTCGAGCAAGGAGGGGCGCTCGAGGTATCTCTACCTTTCCACGTCCAGGAAGGAATTTTCTGGGACGCTGAGCGACAGAGCAACCCCGGGCCACGGTGCGGCGGCAGGATTCCGCATGAACGGCTCCACGACAACAGCCGCCAGGCGTAGCAGCGTGGGGAAAGGCGGGCAGGCAAGAAAGGACTCCAAGATTTCCAGATTAAAAAATATTGGGCTCCTACCAATGTGCTTGGGAGCATTGCAGCGACGCGGTGCCCACGAACCGGCGCGATGTTCCGTCGCGCTCGGCGCATGGGGGAGCTTCCAGCTCCGGGAAGACCAATCCAGCATGTCGCAGGTGCTGTTCTCGATCTGAGCACCGATCGGGCTTCCATTCTGCAACAAGCTCGAGCTTCCCTTTTGACGTCGAGAGAGAAAAATCAGAGGGGCTCAAAGACTGACCTGCAACTGCAAGCCGCTCCCGGCGCGGTTCGGACTGCGGCCCACGTGCGTCCGAGTCGTCGTGGGGATGAACAGCCTTTTTTCCGGTCGGACATTAGGACAGATTTTGAACTGTCACATGGCGGGACGTCCTTATCGGAGAGAGTCAGAGTCCTAATCGGCCAGCACGCTAAGCCAGCTGGTCGGCGATGGTTCTTATCGGCCCAATTGCTTCCCTCTCCTCCAACTTTTGGACCTGGCAACAATATCTCGACATCTCCAAACTTTGAGGATGCGATTGACCGAACCTTTTCCCCGGCTACTGCCACCATGAGATTGGGCAACGGCACCGCGGCTTTCCAAGGCTGGCGAGCACCGTCATGCTATTCGCCAAGTCGATGGGCAATTGCGCCGAATAGGAAGGTTACATGTCTCGGTCTTTTGCCGATCTCCTCGTGGCAGCCCAATCACATACCAAGATTCACCGTCATGACGAGAAAACGACGCCCCATTGGATTGGAACCGCGAAAAACTGACTGTCTCGTCGGTGTACTCGGTCTCGAGCCGGTCTTGTGCAACGTCCAACACGGCCGTAACCACAGTTAAAACCAACTCGTGGCCCTGGACCAGATTGTCCAGATTCCATGAGGTCAGACGAGATCTTCCCTCGGCCAGCAAGGTTGTGGTTTCACACATACTCTTCCAACCCAACGTCGGCCTCAACGCCAAGCGCTACTTCAGTCATGGCCTCCTTGCGACATCGCCGCCTTCTCCTGTTGGGCAGCTTCCTGTGGTCAATGGCCGCTCTGCCAACTCCAGTCTCAGCCTCCAGCCACGCTCCAACCCCCCACGAGGACGGTCTCGTTAGCCGCAGACATCTGTCCAAACGATTCTTCAACGAGGAAGGTCACTACAACATATCCTTCTATCACATCAACGATGTGCATGCGCACCTGGACGAATTCTCGGCATCCGGCGCCGATTGTCCTCGAAAAGAAGCCGGCTGTCGGGGAGGCTATGCCCGCGTCCGAACCGCGGTCCAGGAGTCACGACCCTGTCATCCGGACTCGCTGTTCCTCAACGCAGGAGATGAGTTTCAGGGAACCATGTTCTTCACGTACTATGGAGGAGAGAAGATCGCTGCCACGCTGAACCAGATGGGCATCGACGGCATGACGCTCGGCAACCATGAGTGGGACAAGGGAGATGACTATCTGGGCGAGTTTCTCGAAAACCTCACCTTCCCCATCATCTCGGCGAATGTGGCTTCTTCCAATGACAAGCTCAACAGGACCATCAAGCCCTTCCACATCTATGAGCAGTACCAACTCGCCGTCATCGGCGTCACCACCGAGACCACCCCGAGTATTTCGAAGCCCGGAAATGGCACCACCTTTGCCGACCCGGTCAAGTCCGTCCAAGCCACAATCGACTTGATCCGCAGCACAACCAACATCACTCGAATTGCCGCCTTGACGCACATTGGATACGAAGAGGACCAGCGCCTGGCTCGGGAAACCACCGGGCTCTACTTGATCATGGGCGGCCACAGCCACACCAAGCTGGGGACTGACCAGGGCTCGGCCGGTGCATATCCTACCATCGTCGAGAACAAGGAGGGCCATGAGGTTTTTGTTGTCACCGCTTGGCGCTGGGGCGAGCAGCTTGGGTACATTGACGTGGTGTACGACGACGACGGCAGGATTCTGGCTTACCACGGCGCCCCCATTCAACTCACCAACACCACAACCCAAGACCCGGACCTGCAACGCCAAATCAACGAGTGGAGGGTCCCCTTCGCAGAGTACGCCGCCGAGGTGATTGGTGACAGCAGTGTTTTCCTTGGCCAGACAACTTGTCAAGCTCAGGAGTGCTTGCTTGGTGACCTTATTGCAGAGTAAGTTTGCCTTCTCCAAGACAGCTTGTTTGCTCGAGCAGATCTAATAGAACGACAGTGCCATGCTCGACTATCGTCTGAACACGACGGGAGCCGGCCCCGAGGCCCCGGCCTTTGCATTGACCAACGCCGGGGGAATCCGATCAAGCATCGACCAAGGGCCCATCACGCGCGGGGAGGTCATCACAGCGTTTCCTTTCAGCAACGCCGTTGTCGAGATCTCCATGACAGGCGACCGGCTTTGGAACACCTTGAGTGGCATCTTCAGCCGCGTAAACCTCGACAACGGCCTCCCCGTGACGTCCTTCCTCCAGGTCAGCAGGGGCATTGTCCTGGAGTACAAGACTGGCGCCAACGGGAATACCCTAACATCCGTGACCATTGGCGGCAAGCCACTCGACAAGGGGCTCGAGTACAAAATTGTGACGGTTGATTTTCTGGCTACCGGGGGAGACAACTTCATCAGCCCCAAATTCGCGGACGTGGTGGCCTTGGACAAGCTGGATGATGTTCTGGCTGCATACATCGGCGCGAAGTCGCCTATCAATATCAAGCTGGAAGGCCGCATTGCAGCGGTTGACAGCTAAGCCGGGGCACGCGGAGGAGCCAGACTTTCACACAATTGTCCTTCAGTCGATCTTTGGAGGACTTGGGACTTTGATCCTGGATGTCGTCAAGCAATTGCTGCATTCGGCGACTTGTCAGGAAACATTACCTATCCCATTGCCTTGAACCTCTTCTCACCTTCACACGGGGCTAGGCATGCCATGAATCAAGTTCAGGGATAGTTTTTAGGAACAACAGCATATTTCAGAGTCGTGGAATGCCTCCAGTCCGATGCCGGTCTTTCAGCATGACCATTTCGAGGGGAAGAGCTATAATTGGAACTTGATGCAAACACCCGCACACGCTACCAGACCAACCGAGCGTCTCCATCTCCCGTCATGCCGGTGCTCACTCTATCGGGCATGTTAAGTCGGTTGTCTGCCCGGGATAACCCCCACCCGGTCCACAGAGGAAGCATTTCGGAGCCGAGGCTCGTCCGATGTTCGAGCTCCATCAAAGAGCTCAAGCTTACAGCCTGTGGTTCGTTCTTTGGGCAGAATTCCGGCTAGCAACACAGTCACCGCTCCCCTGTCTCGTCTGTCGTCATTTGTTTGCCCAACGGGCTTGTGGAGGCTCCAGGCCAGGCTCCAGCATGCCCCTCCTGCTCCGCACAGTAGCTATATCCTCATAGTTCGGCCGCTCTTCCATCTGGCAGTCCTTTTCCGCCCAGCATTGCGGTGGTGGATGAAGAGGGTGGTCTAGACAATTACATGCCGCCCCGCAACCCTCGTCCAGGGGCAGCCATGTGCGACCAGGGAATCCTGCTTCTGGTCGTCATCCGTCTTCGGCAGCCGGTTGACATTGGTGACATTGACCTTTGGCCGGGGAGACGGCCAGCCCAGACGACCTGGTTGCCGGCTCTGAGCGAGTGGCCTGTCCATGCCCCAGCAGCGAGATATTTCCCGAGCCAGGCACGTTGGGAAAGCTTCACTCCTGAAAACACCCGGGTTTGCATTCTTCAGCCGCCCCTTCTTGACGTAGCATTGGCTAGATGCGCGGGAAGGGGGACTCGGAATCCAATCAAGCTTCAGCATCCACCATGATGGGGACCGGACAAGCTCACCTGGGCATTTAGGCGGTGGTCAAATACCCGCCACGCCCACACCAGAGCCCGGTTCTCGACCAAAGTTCCACGGGCGTTGCTATTTCTGTTCTCGGTTGTCCATGGCATGGGCTCGATATTGCCCTATCAGCCAAGAAAGCTTACTCTGGTTGTCGCGACCCAGGAGATCTAGTGGTCTCGCGAGACCATGGTCTGGCCATTCTCGGCGCGGCCAAGGGCGCTATCTGAACTGAACGCCGACTCTAAATGATGGGAGGGCAGTCGATAACAGTCAGATGTCTCCATCGGACCCCCTTGCTTTCCTGTCGGTCTGATACGCGAGAGAAACGAGGAGCCTGGTTATTTGGCACCGCCTGCCGACCTGCCTGGCCGCGATTAGCCATGGCACCACCGCAGAGCTAGCCGTGATATGTCATCGTTTAAGCTTACCTCAATTGGCGGAGCCCGAGGGACATGCGGTTGGAGAATGTGGGGAGGCGGTGCACCGGGTCTCTTCAAGTGGGCGGGACCCGGTCCGGAAAGCGTCATGACCTGACCGTACCGGTGCCTTGTTGTTTTTCGAGGCAATATCGTAGATATTGTGGCGTATTCTGACATTGCTCTATCGCTCGGCCCCGGAAAGTGATGGACTGGCCCAAGGAATCGGCAGAGTTCATGGCAGCTCCATGGCTGTCTCTCGAGGAAACCAGGTGCGTATAAAGTCCCGAGTCTCGCCAGGGTGCTGCACCTTTGAATTTGTATCATCACCATCATCGCCATCACATCAAGAGTCAACTACAATCATCCAGACGTTTGCCCACCACAGCCTCTTATCACCATCACACTTTTACAACCCTTCGCCATGGCGAGACTCACATCCCTCTTCAAGCTGCTCGCCGCCGCGACAGTCATTACCACTGCCCAGGCATTTGAGCCATGCGTGGACGACGTTGACATTTGCGGATGGGAGCTCCAGCAGCTTGGTATGTGTGCTGATGTACCAAGATGCTCACGATGTCCGTGCCATGTGCTGACGTTTTCTTGCCAGGTTACGACAACGAGTGGCTCACCTGGGCCACTGGAGAGGCTGGCCAGGATTCCGGAGTTGGCACCTACGTCTATGACGCCATCTACAACTGCTACGACGGTGGAGAGACCATCATCTGGAGTGCGTGGTGTGGAGGAGGCGGAGAGTGCAACAAGAAGCCCAGCGCAAACGTACATGCGGAATGCAAGAATGAGCCGGTTTGGACAGGCCGTGGCGACCAATTCGACTATGGAAAATAAGGGCATTGGGAACTCGGTAGTGTCCGGGGGGGTTCGGCAAGTGATGCATCTTCCCTTGGGGGCTAGGAGACGTGTGAAGGGATCCTTGGGAGAATGTGCTAGTAGATTTTCGAAACTCTTGTGCGGTAGCGTCTTTATTGCCTATTGTTAATGATCAATCTCGACACAGCGGCTGTCCACTTTCACACTGTCGTTGCGTTTCCTGCCCCCGTAACCGACTTTGCCAATACATTCCCGGCGATTGCATGCGGAGATAGCCGCGCATCCCATCCCGAATTGAGCTCAGCCAAGACGTCCAGTCCCGACGTACCAACGAGCCAACTTCCAACTTGAATGGTGCTGAGGATCGTGGATCACGAGACAAAGCTCGACAACCAAGCCCAAGACAACCTGTGGCTGTTGGGCCACACCATCACCATGGGCCATACCTCTCTGACTTCTGCCGTTGCGCTGCTTGCAACCTCGCCAGACCTCGTCTTCTGCCTCACCGACGTCGTATGTCCAAGACACACCTCCATCCTTCCCTCCACCCAGGAATTGGCTAATCGGGGATGTAGATTACGCGCAAAAGGCAGTTAGGAGCGCTGCTCCTCGTGAACACTCTTTTTCATGCCGCCGCCACGCCACGATTTTTTTAGGTCTTTTTGTTTTACGCAGACCGGTGACTACGAGCGCCTGATGGCAGCCCGGGCCCTCGGCTTCATCAGAAGCATCACCATAAAAAAACCACTGGGTGCGGGTCCAGACAGTAGCGTCTTGCTGGTGGCCCTTTTGAAACAGCTGCCCCTGTTGGAAGAGTTCACGTTCGTCTCCCGCTCTTAACAACGCACAGTCCTTGACCATCAGCAAACGCCATCGCAGCTGTAAAATCCCCATGGGAGCAGCGGCATGCTTGGAATTGCATCGTGCTTGTCCGAACCTCAAGTCGCTCCACGTCGACTTTTGGAACCCAATGCAACCCCACCTCCACGGGAGACAGTACGTCATGACCTTGGCTGAGAATTCCCTAGTCGAGGGGTTGACAGACTTGTCACTTTGGAACCTCGTCGACTCAGACTTTCCACAAGAATGGGCAAGACACATTGCTTGCCTGCTTTCGAGAAGCCCACGACTGAAGAAGCTATCAATCCTCCTCTGCGAGACACATTGGCGCCGCCGGGTGAGCAGTTGAAGTGGTTCGCCATGTTGTGCGAAGCCTATGGTCAGACTGGAGCCGAGCCTCTCGCATTGCAAAAGCTGCACTGCGAACCCAGGGGCAACTTTTTGGAACCAGCGTCTTTCCACAAACTGATCGACCTGCAGAGCCTCGAGGAGGTTCGATTCGACAGTGACATCCCCAGGGAGATGCTCTCCGCGGTTATGTATAACGCTCCAAACCTGCGTCGGTTTGCCTCGAAGATGTATCTCGCCCAAACGCACGAGGATTTGTCTCGAACCATGGATCCCATCCGCATGCAGAAAATCGCCCCTTTCTTCCAGGAAAACTTCGACGCAGAGGTGGCTTACATGCTCTTGCCAGGTCCCGCCGGCATCTTTCCCAATTTTCAGCTTCAGCCGAGGATGATGAACATCGACCTTGATCGAGAAAAGGCCCGGAGGGGCTCGATGCTGGACCCTGCCTTCTCGGCCCTGAGTGAAGCCGAGGTCCTGGAGCTCCTGGCCGCGGGGGCCGCTAAAGAAATACTGGAAGGTCTGCTGGTGTATTTGCCCCCGCCCGCGATATCGGCCATATCACCAATGGCTGTTGAGACACTCGAGAGGGTGCTGCCCTCTCTCCTGAAACTTTCCCAACTTCGCGTCATTACCACGCGCGAAGTGAACGCAGACTTGGAGCGCGACTCGAGCGAGATCCAGCAACAACGCCTGAAGATGGCCGAACTCGCGTTCAAACTCGCAAAGGCTGGCCGACAACTGCGGTACATAAGCGTGGATTGCTACAGGTGAAAGATCATTTGGCAAGACGACCTGGAGATGACCCAGCTGGAAGAGCTAAGCTACGATGAAGGACTCGAGGTGGAACTCTTTGACTTGACTCGGGCAGTGTAAGGAGGGGATTTGGGTGGGGTCTTGTGCTGCTGCTCAACTTGGACTGGCAGACTGGATGGCGCCTGAGAGTGCTTGGTCGTGGGCACATACTGCGAGTCCGCGGACAAGCCGAAGCTTGCAACATTTTGTGGTAGCGCTCGTGGTTGTTCGTGGGTCAAGGATTTACGCCCGATGTCGACAGGAATCTGGGCGTGGTGGATCTGGGCAAGGAAAGTGTCAGCACGGAGCCAGGGTGAAGAGGGAGGACTTACTACGTACACCAAGCTCGCAGCATTAGAAGGCATTTTCCCGTCGCCCGCGACGACATGCGACGGGAGTGTTTGTCGTCCTTTGACGCGTGCGACGAGACTCAGTCGAGCTAATCCCCCGATAAGGAGTTCGGGGAGCTTATCGGGCGCCAAGATCGCTGGATGGATCCCGTTCGTGACGAGCGAGCATGGGCACTTCCATCCCTTTCCCATTCTCCCATTGCCCTCGCATCTCTCGATACGATGAAGCCCTGCAGCATGGGCCCTGCGGCCAATCGCGCAGACACCCCCGACCCTCGACCCGTCAATTGACCATGCGCGGTATTCCTGGCGGCACACCTGCCATGCTGTCCGAGCAACCCGAGAAGCGGGGGAGCCACCATCGCCATGAACGTCGCAGGACGGACGGCGGGAATGCCCTCCTTTCTGTCTCGCCCGCAATTTCAGCCTCACTGTGTTGCTGAGCCCGAGACAATGTCTCCAGCCGCCAACGTCGTCGATCTGCTGGCTTCAGTCATAAATTTCCCCCAGATTGCACACACCGTCTTGATCTTGACGGGCATCGCACTCGCTACAGCTCTTGCCTGGTATGGCCTGTCTTGGGCGACCTCCCCATTGCGGAGATATCCAGGTCCGGTTCTAGCAGGTACTCATATCCTCTTCCCAAAGTCTCTCCTGGTCACCGTGCCTCTTGACTAACACCTGGACCCGACAGGATGGACCAACCTCTGGCGCCTCGCCGTCGTTCGAAGCGGCCGCTATCATCTGCGAATGCGACAACTCCACGACAAATACGGGCCAGTGGTGCGCGTTGGACCAAACACGCTGTCCCTCAACTACCCCGATTTGATCAAGACGGTGTACGGTACTGATGGAAAATGGCCCAAGGTGGGAAGCCTCCGCCGCGCCCAGCCGCCCGCTTGCTGACTGGGACTCGGGACCCAACAGACCGAATTCTATCACAGCAGCAGCGCCGTCGTCAACGGGAAGATTCAGTATACTCTTTTTGGCGAGTCCAACCCAGACACGCACGCCAGAATGAAGCGCCCCGTGGCCAAGTACTTCGCCACAGGAGCTGTCCTCACCCTTGAACCGCACATAGACAGAGCCATTGTCGAGTTTTGCAAGCAACTCGACAGTCGCTTTGTCGCGGCACCGGACGGACTAAAGACCTTTGACCTGCTCGAGTGGGTCATGTACTGTAGGTGCCTGGGCACCTCGCCTTCGTTCCAGCACGCACCACTAACTATGACACAGTGGCCTGGGACTTTAGCAGTGCAGCCATCTTCAGTCGCCGCTTCGGCTACATCGACAAGGGTTGTGACTTTGACGGCAGCATCTCCATGTCCCAAAAGGTCGGCAGCTATTTCCAGCAGGTTGCCCAACTCCCGGCCCTGGACTTCTTCCTTGACAAGAACCCGGTGCTCCGAATCGGCCCTCCTACCTTTACCAATCTCGCGCGTGTGTCCGTGGAGGGATTCGTTGCGAGGCTCCAAGGAAAGGACACCGACTTTGATCCCAAGACGCCCGACTTTCTGCAGCACTTTATCGACGCCAAAGCCGAGTTCCCCGACGTCGACGACGGTACCATCATCGGGTACGTTATGGTCAGCGTGATTGCGGGTGGCGACACCACCGCGCTCGTCGCGACGGCTGTGCTGTACTTTGCCCTCAGACACCCTGCGGTATATGAGAAGCTCGTCAGGGAAGTCCGAGGAGCCCAAGTAAATCCTGATGCTCCTGTCCCGTACAACATTGCACGTCGTCTTTCGTATCTCGAAGCATCTATCCGCGAAACCACGAGAGTGCACCCAGTGGTGGGCATGCAGCTCGAACGCTACGTCCCTGAGGGGGGGTTAACGTTGCCCGACGGTTCCCTTGTCCCGCCCGGAACAGGTGTTGGGCTCAATCCGTACATCATCGGACGCAACGCCCATCTTTGGGGCGAGGATGTCGACGACTTCCGCCCGGAACGCTGGCTCCGAGCTGATGGCGAAGACGAAGCGGCATTCGCGGCCCGATGGAGGAGGCAGGCTGCCTCGGATCTCAATTTTGGGGCAGGGGAAAGGATGTGTCTGGGCAAGAACTTGGGCCTGGTTGAGGTCTACAAGATTGTGGCCACTCTCCTCAACAGATATGACATGGAACTGGCGGACCCGGGGAAGGAGTGGGTCGTGGATGGGGGATGGATGCTGAGACCTAGGGGCCTCTCTGTCAAGTTCGTCCCGAGAAAGGTCTGATCATGTCCAAGACATGGCGAACCACGATTTGCTGAGCTTTGAAGAGATACCTCTTGATTCTTGCGCGGGGGTCCGCTTCAGGATATCGACAACGCTTCGACCTTCTCGTCGCTCGTTCGTTTGTCTGGTCAGCGACGCTACAGCTCGTCCTTGACCCTCCCGTGTTCGATTTCCTGTTTCGCTCGAAGTCGTTCTTCCTTCTTCATCTTCCGGTCGTTCCTCCTGAGGGTTCTGTGGAGCTTCTCCCACATGAGCCGGGACCTCTTGGCTTCATATGTCTCGGTCACGTACATGGCCTCGACCTTGAACGTGATATCCCTCTTGCCGTGATCCCGCTGTGGCTTGGTTTGCTCCACCACCCACCCAATAACACTATCCTCTATCACACTTGGCTTGTACTTTTCGAGTGTGCTTAGAGGCCCTAATCAGGTCAGTTTTTTGGGTCTTCGATCAGACTCTACAACTTACTCTCGCAATTGCTGCCCGCGGCAACCCAGAGTGGTGCATTCTCGTACACAGCCGCTCCCGGGAACACGACGATCTTGTCCTTGTCTGGGATGGCCGGGGCTTGGTAGGTCTCCTCGCCTGCAGCGGGTTGTGTCGGCCTCGGTGGTGCTGTGTGGTATATGTTGTCGTTCTCGTCCTTGGGTTTGGTAAACACGCCGTAAAACCACTTGAGCTCCTGCGTGTCGTTTGTTTTGCGCTGCTGCTCTTCTATCCAGGTTCTCACCGCTTCCGGCACGTCGACGTATTCCATGACGACAATCTCGCGGTCCTCGCCCTTGTGGTCGACGCCGTCCCAACTCCCGGGGTAGGGCTTGTGCGAGAGGAAGTCCTCTATGCCGCTGCGCCATGGCGCAAGTCCCGTCGGGGGGTTGTCTGAAAGGTCGCTGAGGCGATACATCTTGGCGTGGAAGGTCTTGTCCGCCTTGCAGTGCAGGTCGAACCCGATGGGCTGCTCCCCCTCCTCTGGGAATGGTCGGTGCCGCTGGAAGGACTCGACCACACCATGTTCAAAGACATCCCAGTTGACGAAGCCGAGGGAGATGTCGAATATCGATAACCACAGAGCAGCCAGTGTGGTTTTCATGGTGGGCACTCTCTCGTAAAGTTCCTGGCGATTGTTGAAGGCAGCGACGACGTCGACGGTCTTGATCCCGGGGGAAGCATGACGTCCATTTGAAGTTGGAAAAGCGGACAGGACCTTTAAGTGCCTTCCGCCCGCATGATTGACGGGTTACATTGATTCGGCAGAACCGGCGGACTGAGCATCTGGAAGCATCGCGGAGGGGAAACAGGCTATTTGCCGGTCAAAGGCACCCTCCGATTCGCTCGATTCCCCAGAATTGCTAATATCCAACATATTGGAAGTTGACCTACTCCACGTGTCCAAATCGGTACTTGAACAGTGACCGGGGGCGTCGAGTTCAGACCGGTCCTCCTCCAACAAGTCAAGGTTTTGGTGGATGAAACGCCGACGGGTCTGTGGCCCCTGGGGTTCAGTTTGGAATTTAAAGTAATTTGAACAAACACAAGACAATGCAACCGGTATCTTCCCTTTATCACAAACATGACAACATCCCCCCCAGCTTCTTCAACACAATCGCCTGCTTGTCCGCCGAGGCCGTGGATTTGTCATTAGCATCCCCGACACTGACAGAAACGAGACAGCCCTTTCGGCTAAAGATGTCAAGCTCAGACGGCAGCCGGGTGCTCCCGCAATGCTGCACATCCGGCGCCGAAAACAGCCCGACGTTGATGCGACTGAGAACCCACTTGAACTGGCGGGCATCGGAGCACGACTCGGTGACCTCGGGGAAGTTGACGTTGAGCCACACGTCTTCTGGTAGGTAGGGCTTGCCGCTGGCGATGATGGCGTTGGTCAAGTTGGTGGCCAGCTCGGCATAGACGAGACTGCGCCGGGGCGTAGGGACGACGTCCCACGGCAGGGTGCCGACCGAGGCACCAGAGAATGCAATGGCGGGGATGCCCTCCTTGACGGCGTACACGGCCCCGCCGACAGTGCCGGAAAAGTGCACCTGCAGGTAGATGTTGCTGCCGACGTTCGGTCCGGTGACGACAAGGTCCGGTCCAGCGCCGTTCCAGGCTTGGGGGCCAAACGTGTCGATGCCGTACCTGATGCCCGTGACGGGAAACGCGTTGACCCAATTGAGGCGCGGCGATGTCGCGTTGCGGCCGACAGGCCCGCTGTTGGGCGGGCAGCTGTTGTACTGACATGCGCTTGGCCTGGGATTTGGCTCTTGATCCGTTGACCCTTTGATGGGTTAGCAGACTGCGCCGGATATGATGGGAGGGGATCCTCACCAGTGCCCGACTTGTTCTCGGCAGGACAGGACAAGACGACGTCGTGGCCCGATTTGTTGAGCGAATCGTGGAAAGCGCGGACGTAGTTCTCAGCCCATCCATCATCGTTTCCTTGAAGGACCTTGATGGCGGCTTCGGCGGTTGATGAGGCGACCAATGTCGCAAGCCACCAGGCGGTAGCGGTCGAGGGACGCATGGTGAAGAGAAGGGTGAAAGCCGCTTGGATTTGACCAAACTGTTCTACACACAAACAAGTCCTCGTCAATGATGGTCCTGGAACCTCTCCCTCACACCCTGATGAGGAAAATGGAAGCAGGTGAAGGGCATATAAAGGTCGGTGTCGCTCACCTCTCGACGTCTCGCCACGTGATGGAGGGTGCTGTCTCCCTGTCCAATCAGAGGGCGTTTACGGCGTTGGGGACCAGGAATGAAACCACGAGACTCGCATGGCCTGGTGATTCGCCCTTGGGCACACTCAATCCAGTCGGCCGAAATTAGCAACAGTCAACTGCGACCATGTGCGACCCCGAGTTGGACAGTTAGGCCTCGTGGTAAATCGCCATTGAGGCAGCACAAAAGGGGTTCAGAGATGGAAACGTGTGAGCAAGAACCGTCGGTTGTTGTGGATTTGAAGGAAAGAATGGACGATCGGTGCAGTGCACGAAGGATCCCGCGGGGGGGCGGGACTGTCAACTGGCGTGGCCACAGCTGTTGGCACGCGGCAGCTTAGATACGCTCGGAAATGGGGTTTCTCCGCACCTCTTGGCGCAGCGCCAAGAGCCACCCCCCCTGATGGGGGTGTGCCCTCTTCCCCCGTTGGAACGGGTTTTGGCCGTTCCACGGCTCTACACACACATGAATCTACACGTTGTTTTCCACTATTCGAACACCCTATTGTGTGACAGGGACAACACGTCGCCTCTCGGTCGCGGGGTGATGCAAGAACCGTGTCCACAGACCCTAACCCTTGAATGTTCAAGAAAGGGGAAGCAGACCTTCGGCACAACCTTGATGTCAAGTCCGAAGGTCGTGCCAAGATTTCACACTTGGCAGACCTCACTTAACAAATTCTTTTGCAGCACCCCTTCTTCGTGGCTGAGCTACGAATCCCATTCTCTCGAATCGGGGGGTTTATTCGTCCGGCAGCGAAAGACTTCATCGAGGCTGAGAAAAGGACTTCGGGTGATCATCAAGCCACGGCAGCATTTCCGTCCGTGTTGGTCTCCACAGTGTAACATGGATTGTCACATTATTGGTGCCTTCGGGAGTTCAGACAACCTTCTCCTCACGGTATATTGATGGTAGATACTTGCATCCATCAGCTATAAGTACCGCCCTCTATTCCGTTCCCATTCTCTCATTGTATACCACACAGAACACATACATCATCAAACTGTCCGCCAATATGAGACTGGTCAACATCTTTGCCCTCGTCGGGCTCCCCGCTCTACACCTCGCGTTGCCCAACCCTTCAGGCGAAACTGGTGCCGGCACGTGGTCGACCCTTGCCCCCATCCCCGACTTCCCCCGCCAAGAGCACATCACTGTTGCCCTGTCAGCCACCACTTTTGCCATCATTGCCGGCATCATCCCCGACCTGCAACAGCCTGGCAACATCAGCACCGTCGGCCTCGTCCAAATCTACGACGCCAAGTCCAATTCCTGGCGCTCAGTCGCCTCGGCTCCCGTCCCCCTCAACCACCCCAACGCTGCCGCGGTCAACGGCGACATCTACCTCCTCGGCGGTCTCGAGGTTGCCCCCAGCGGCGTGTGGAGCGCCACACCCGCCTGCTGGGTCTGGGAATCGTCCAAGGACAAATGGCGCGCAATTGAGTCCATGCCAGCTTCCGAGGCCCGCGGGAGCGCTGTCACGGCCGTGCATGACGGAATCATCTACCTTGCCGGCGGCATGACGGTCCTCGAGCCGTTTGCCGGCGGGAAGCAAGGCACTGTCGATATCGTCTCTGCCTTTGACACCCGGGCGGGAAAGTGGATTACCCTGCCTGCCAGTGCCAGAGCGATTCCCGAGGGCAGAGACCACGCAGGTGGCGCAATGGTTGGGGGGAAGCTGTACGTGCTTGGCGGCCGCAAGGAGGGGCAGCATAATGTCAAGGATACTGTATTTGTGCTGAATGTCGCCGACCGGGGAAAGAAGGGCTTGGAAGGTGGTTGGACGACGAGGCACGGCAGGATGCCAACTCCGAGAGGCGGTCTGGTGGCGGCTGCCATTGGCGACAAGGTCTTTACCTTTGGCGGAGAAGGAAACACGGAGGAGGGCTCCAACGGGGTCTTCAACGAGACCGAGGTCTATGACATCTCCGAGGACAAGTGGCAGAGACTGGCGCCCATGAAGCTGCCAAGGCACGGTCTGTCCGCTGTTGCCTTGAAGGACAAAGTGTACCTTCCGGGCGGAGGAACCCTGATTGGAGGAGGAGGAGCGGTGAACGTCCTGGATGCCTTTTCCCCTGGACGCGACCATGGATGCTAAGAAACTGTGTCGGTGGTGGCGATGAAGAGACGGACCGACATATACACACGCGCCGAATAATTCATTTCTCTCATCTGAACTTCTCTACCAAAAATGATCCTATGCCAACACTTTTGCGAGAGCTCTGACTTTATCCTGAACTGCTTTGCTTTCCCGTGGTGCGTTCTTGAGAACCTTTTCCAAAAGATGATCGACTTGCAGGCCAGCAGCCGTCGGGGGGTTCCCCTGCGCGGTTTGGATCCGGGAGACCTGGAGCTGGAGAAAGAACTTGACCGGCTTGAGGCCCAGCCCGCCTGCGACGGACCGGATGCCAGCTTCGGTTGCGAGATAGACGTCCAACTGGCTCTGAAAGATTGCAAGGTCGTTGCTTGCCAGGGGTGCTTTGGTTGCGAATCGGTCGAGGGCGAACTGAAGTGCCGTTTGGGGCGATGATGCAAAATTGATCGAGGAGAATGCGACCCCCCCTGAGATGACATCTGGTACATTGGACAGCGTTTTTAAGGAAGGGTTGCAAGTGATGCGGGACTGGATGCTGGCGACAACGTCTTGAACTTCCTTGGGCAGGACTTCATTTCCGATGACGAAGCAAGGTGATTGTCGTTCTGCAAGGTTCCCTGTGGGCGCTTTGCTGAGAGTTAGCATACCGGTGTTGGCAGTAGGAGAGATACATACCAGACAGTGCCAGGCCAGCACTTGCTGCGAGAAGCATTGCGTATGGTCTCATTGTGAGGGGTTCCCTTCGAAATGGACAAATGGAACGACTGGAACAAGTTGATGAGAAGTTGGTTTAATGGGATGGTAAAGTCCAATGCGGGTAGTTGGAGATTCACTGGCACTGGCACCTGAAGAGGAGGGGTGATGGGAAATATCAACTTTCCCGAGAAGAAAGATCTATCTAAGCTTGTGGCCGGTGTTGTCGAACTTGTTTCGAGTGATGCCCGGTTTTCGAACCGAGCTGTTTGGCCAGTGTCGGAGACGAAGGCGATGGTACCTTGTCCAGGGGTCGTCGACTGCACCGGCCAGGGGCTGACACACAGTTTCACCAAAACTTCAAAGTCATTGAGGGCAGCAAGCATTCTCGTATATTTGGACCCAAGCATGCGCGTCATTCAAATCGCACGTTTGTTCCGCTTCCCCGTCGCTATCTCGGTCCGTTTGTACGGTTGCACCCGGTCGGCACCCGGACTGGCCCACTTTACGGAGCTGTCGGACCGAGTGGGTCTGCCGCGACTTCTCAACCGGGGACTCCGGGTGAGCCCGGACAAGTCTCGAAGCCGGCACCAACTCAGATGTACTCGAAACACAACAGAGGGCCCCCGATATCCATCACTTCAGCAATCGTAGCATTCGGGATGACCCCAAACATGTTGAGACTGTGGGAGAGTGTCGTCGTGTTGCCGGGGTCACCGGCTGGGAGCTGCGGAGCAGCACCAGCCGGCGGCCGCATGGAGTCTCCGGGGGGGAACCAGCCCTGCGGGAGAACTACCGGCGGGCCATCCTCTTCGCCTCCCGTGGGCGGGGGTCCAAATCCAAATCCTGTTTGCACATTTCCACCCCCCATCTCAGTGAGCCGGGTTGCGAGGTCAAGGGACTGCCATTGCCAGAACAGCTTGTCGAGCCAGGTATGGTGAAGATAAAAGATGGGGTCTCCCGGACTCGCAATGGGATCCGTCATCTACTGCATTTCAGCATTGTGTCGCTTCCTGGTTGCTCGATGCCTCATGGGTGCCCTTACCTTGCCGCCGACACCGCCATGCCCACTCCGATGAGGAGCGTTCTCGGCACACAGCCAAAAGTCCACATATGTCTTCTTCTTGAGACAAAAGTCGAGGTACTCTTGCCCCGCCATGACACTGATGGCGTCGTTGACGAAGCGATTGATACAGTTTAACGAGTCTCCGATTCTGTAGCCGGGGCCAAGGTTGTTTGTAAAGTTGGCAAAGGGTCCATCAACAATGCATCCATTTGCTCCCACTCCGTCTCCACCAAATCCTGTCAAGGGGTCCAGAACATCCGACTTGTAGAACTTTCCAGCGTCCCGCGTCTCGTCCCAGTACCTGCGTGCGGGGAGTCAGAATGCAGATATGGATACGGGTGGACACGCTTCGCACTTACGGCTGTGCCCCCTTGTACCCGCACTCACTCCGCAGCAGTTGCTCGTGGGCATACATGTGCAGGCGGTGAAAAGGGAGAAAGGCACCGACTCCGTGCGTGATAGCAGCCTGTACCTGATGGGCTGACTGGAGCTCTTCGAACCGGTTCTTTGCGCCAGTCAACCCAAGCGTCGCTGGGAGCTTGATCAAGCACAGCTCGGCGTCGATATACGCCCTCTTCTCGGCAGTCGAGAGCGTGTGCCATGCCTTTCGCTGCAATTTGGTCTCGCATTGTCCAGTTGGTGATCTCGGTGTGACGACGGCAGACGTCGCGCTGGCGAAAACTGCCAGAGTGACGAGAATAGGAGGGACCAGCATCGTCAAGGGCGTTGGGCCGCGGTCCTGGCTCATTCGGAACAGTCTGGAGGAAAACGGGTGGGAATCTCCAGGGCAAGTGTGCGATGTTCGATGCTGACACCTATAAATGGGCAGCAAGCCTAGAAGGTAGCAGTTGGCTTTCCAGCATTTATGTTTCTCCGCGTCAGCCCCTCCTGCCACGCGTCAATGTTTATAGGACGACTTCCAATGTACAGGCACAGCAGCTCGGGTGTCAAGAGCGGCTCTTGTGAGGTCCGTCCGGCACCTCGCCGCAGGGTATTGTGCTCGGCTTTATGTCAAATATACAACTGCCAAGCCTCGATTGGCCCCGGGCAGGGATTTGCCTCATCGGATCCATTTCCAGTGTCAGGGATAGGCGCGCTTTAGAGATGGCAATTCGCAAACCTCCACTGGACCGACCCATTGCCAGGTCTTGATCGACAGTTGTAAGCGACATTCCGGTGAAGTAACACGAATTGATTCTCCAGTGGTCTGCGTACCGTGCTACCTGTCACGGTGCATGGGTGGCTATCGAGACAGGGCTGCGATGTGGCTTGCTTGCATTGTAGAAAATAACGAAGTTGCAGGAGGAAGAGGAAGCGCAAGCCTCCATCCTGCAACGACGGATCTATGTAGTGGGCTGCCCCGCAGGCAGAGGCCGATAAGGCAGATATGGCGATAAGGCCGAACCATCATGGCAGGTGCCGTGACACTACCAACATAGGTAGTTAAAATATTATTATTATTATTCGTACACCGCTGTGCCCTAGGGCTCGCCGGACCCTCATCTTAGTAATTGTGCAGGAAAACCGTGCTCTCACGAGCCGGATGAAAAACCCATACCGACAGTCAAGGAACTGCGTCGGTCGCCGATCCTACGAATACAAGAAAGAAGGCCTCCTGGCCTTCGAAGGACGGGCCATCAGACCGTCTGTTCCAGTTCCAGCTTCCTAGCCAGGCTGTACATTTCCAGTCTACCCGAGTCCATCAGCCAGCTCAGGATCCTCCCCGTTAGCCGTGCAGCTGAGGGGCTAGTGTTCTGCAGGACAGAATAAAAGTCCCGTCGCGTTCGGATCTCTGCTCTCCTCCACGTTCGAGCCAATGGTGGGGCCAAGCACCACATCACCAGGTGTTCGGCAGTCTCCCGTCCTTCTCCACACTCACAATAGGGCGTTGTAACCCCTGGTACTCGCCGTTCGAACAGGAAGCTTCGGAGGCCTATGGCACCAGTTCGAATCTGAACCAGCAAAGAGCTTTTAGCCTTGTTGAGTCCTTCGTGCCTCGTTAGAGTCCCCCTTCCGAACATGGTCTCCCGCTGGTGGTCGAAGTCATCGGCAGGCCTTGTCGCTGCCCGGCCGTCTCTTTCCCTCAGCCATCTCTCCTTCCAGGCTTCCTCTGCTACCTCGCCCGTGTCGTCGGTTTTTCCAGTCCATGTTGCTATTGTGTTCGCCGCTTGTTCCACCGCAGTAGGCGCCTGAGGCCCGGGGGCTCGCGGTCGGCCGTTGTGTCTCCTTCTCGAATTGAACCTCCGGTATAGCTTGTTGCAAGCCGCGTGGACAATGCTCCCTGGGGATTTCTTGTCTCCCTTGCCATCGTCCAGAGCGGGTTCATGCAGTCGGCGCTCAAAGTCGGCCAGTCGCTTGTTAAGGTAAAGATCCAGTGGTGGTACCCATGTCTCCGTTTCGAGGTTGCGAATAGGGGTCGACTTGAAAGCTCCCGCTATTATCCGCAAGCTCTTGTTCTGGGCCCTTCCGAGAGCCCCGGTGATCCCTCTTCTTACTGGCTCACCTCCCTTGGTGGTAGGGATGTGGGACGACGATGCGCCGTAGGCCAGCGCTGACCGGATGCACTTTGAGTACACCTCACGGGCTTTCGCCAGGCCAAGGCCCCACGTTTTCGCTGCAATCCTCGATAATGCATAGCTCTGGGTCGTAAGCTTCCTTTCTACCGCTCCTTGGTGGGACTTCCAGTTCAGCTTCCAGTCCAACCAGACCCCAAGGAATCTGGCCGAAGCTGTAGGCTCTACTTGGCTAGCACCCTCCCCGGCTGGGAAAGGTCCAGCCGCTGCGTCCATTGCTTTCGCCCTTTGTTGAAGTGGATTAGCTCGCTCTTCTCGGGAGCGAAGGCCATCCCTCGGGTGCTTGCCCACTGCAGACATGTCTTCCAAGCCGCCTCTAGCTGTCGAACATTGGCCTCTGGCTCTTGGCCAAATACTAGGAGGTTGGTGTCGTCCGCGAACCCCACTATGGCTAGATGGGGATGCTTCTCCTTTAGCTGCTGGTAGAGGGAAGCGATGTAGAGGATGAAAAGAATTGGTGACAGGGGGGAGCCCTGAGGGACGCCCGCTTTTATCGCCGTCGGGGTGGCTGCTTGACCGTCGAAATAGAGAGTAGCCTCTCGGTTGGTCAACCAATCCTTTGCCCAAAGGACCAGCCATCTTGGGAAGCCCATTTCCCGCAGAGTGGCGAGTAAACGTACGTGGTTGACTGTATCGAACGCGCCCGATATGTCGAGCTGGAGTAGCGATGCCGCGGCTTTTTGTCTCCACGCCTCCTGAACCTGGGCTACAACTAGGCGAACTGCCAGTTCCGTTGAACGGTGTGCTCTGTTGCCCATCTGCTCGTCCGGGAGCAGCCCGTTCTCCTCGGCGGTTCTCCAAGAAGTAGTTAGCGACTGGAGATGGAAAGGTTCCATTGCCTTGTGATGAAACTTTGGAAATTGGAGTTTGGCGTCAATAAAGCCCTTGTCAACGGTCTTTTTATTAGAATAACATCGTGTCTATGCTGAATGCAAGGATGCAATTGTGCCAAACGTTCCACCACATCTCGACATGTTTTCTCCTTAAGCGCCTTAGTTTATTTCTCGATGCCGCCATTCGATGCTTGGGTTAGGGTTTCGTGACTCACACTGCATTAGCACATCACTTGCTCTGTCTTACCCTCCCTCGGCGGGATGTTGGCCCTTGCTCCAACTTCCTCCTTTACACTTAACTTACTACCCCTTCCTTTAGGTTCTGAAATACCTTGACTCAAAAGTAAGCCCAACACATCATGTCGCCCTTTGACGACGTAAACTTTTGCTTCCCGGTTCAACCCGGCCTGCTCGCCAATGACAGAGTCAAGCTGACACCTATGACCGTCAGCATCCCCCCTTTCTTGAACTGAATTCTGCTGACCGTCACAAAGCCTACTCGTCACGCCTCGGCTTTCTTTCGTGCCACGTCCGCCCATCCCGATATCTACGCCCACATGCCGTCGGGACCATTCACGACAGAGGCCAAGTTTGCTACGTTCCTCCAAGAAAGATCACTTGCAGACCCGACTTTTCTTACCCTGGCAATCATCGACAAGACGCAACCGCCGTCAGCCGAGGACGACGAGGGGACCCTGGCCGGCATGATGAGCTTCTTTGACACGTCGACCGTCCACTTGTCGGCAGAGATTGGCTTCGTCGTGACTCTCCCGCCATTCCGGCGCACCCATGTCACGACGAATGCAGTGGGGTTGATGCTGCAGTATGCCTTTGCTGCGGAGGACGTCGGCGGAATGGGGCTGCGTCGGGTTCAGTGGAAGGCCAACTCGGTGAACGCAGCATCGATACGCGTTGCCGAGAGGATGGGGTTCCGAAAGGAAGGCCTGATGAGATGGCACGGGATCTTCCGTGACGGCGTGGAGCAGGGCAAGGTCGGAAACGGAAGACCGTTGCCGAAGGGCAGCCGAGATGGAAATATCGGCAGGGACACGGTGGTCCTTGGTCTGTGTTGGGATGACTGGGAGGAAGGGGCAAGGCAGACAGTGTCAGAGTTGATGGGAAGGACAGTCTGAGCCAGAGCATCTCGGACAGGCATCATGTCCCAGACCTTCAGGTTCGACACGCGTACAACAATCGGATTAGCGGTAATACGAGACTAAACTTTGGCGACAATGAAACGGCCGTTCGTTCACAGCAAAAAGAAACCCATGTGGACTCTTGAGAGCGCATCCTCGGGCAAAGAGCCATCTCGAGGCTAAGGCTAAGACGCTGCCTCCTTGATGGGGTACGCCCAAGGAAACTTCCCAATCATCTGATCCGCGTCCCCTTCGATGTACGCAAACACGGGGGTCTTTGCCACGTCTACAGCAGTTCTGTTTGCAAAGAACTTGACCAGAGACGGCCTCGACAAGACATGTCTGTCAACAAACCGGTGCGTCGCATCCGACCACGTTGCCGCCCCAGTTGCCTCGCTGGCGCCCTTCATTCCGTCTCTGACCGTCTCAAAACGCGCCTGCTGGTACTCGTTGAATGCCGCGAGAATGGGGTCTTTGCCTGGAAAGGCCTCGGGGTTGTTCTCTGCAACTCGGACGGTGCGGAAAGCGTGGTACAGCTCGTTCGCAAGGACGACAATGTCCACAAGCCCAGTGTTGCAGCCAGCTCCCGTCGAGGGCGTAAACTTGTGAGCTGCGTCCCCAACGAGGACGACGCGATCCCAGCTCCAGCGGGAAAGAATTCCTTCCTCCAGGTTGACCATGCCGGCCTGAGTGCGATTTGTGTACGCATCCTTGATGGTCAATCCGCCCTTGATGACCGGGAGGTATCCCCAACGCTCGACAAAGGCGAGCTCGTCGGCTTCGCCATAGCGGGCACCATCCCGAGTGGGCTTCTCCATGCGCTCGTAGATGCCAATGACGGAGGTGTCCTCCCCGGCAAAGAGCTGAAGGGTGCAGTCGTACCCGTGCGTCTCGCTTGCATCGCCAGGCTTAATGGGCGCCACTGTAGGGAAGCGAACCCACAGGCTCCTGTAGGTTGTCAAGAACGGCTTCTCTTCGTTGACTTCGGTGGCTGCCGGTCCTTGCAGAGCCTCGGACCGCATTTGGCGCCGGACGGTGCTGTGAGCCCCGTCGGCACCGACCACGATGGTGCCGGTGTAAATGGTACCATCCGCGCAAGTCACCGTCGCGCCGTCCGGGCCGGTTGAGACCCCAACCACCTTCTTGTTGGGAAGGAGCTTGGCTTGGGCTTCGGTGGGGAGACCGTCGTGGATGATCTGCATGAGGTCATGCCGGCTGATGACTCGGGGATAGGTCCCATGGCTGCTCCTGTCAGCGGTGATTTCCCTTGACGTTGAAAGGACAAGATCAGATGAGAACTCACTTGTCCTTGAAGTGTGTAAACCAAAGCGTATCACCAATGTCTTTGGAATTGTGGTCGATTCTGCGGAACTTGTCCATGGGAGAGGAAGCGCCCTCGATGGCCGGGAGAAGGCCGAGCTGGGATAGGACGCGGAGTCCGATTGGGAGAAGGACAAGGTTGCTCCCGGCGTCTAGAACCACCTTGGGACGTTGCTCAAGCACAACAAAGTCAAGGTTGGCCCGTGACAGGGAATGTGCGGCTGTCAGCCCAACAGGCCCACCGCCGACAATGATGGCTTTAAAGGCCTTGGAAGCCATTCTGTAACGCTTCAAATGGGGGGACTTGGGTAGGGGCGACCGCCTGGAGATTGATACAAGGGGCCTCGAAAACCTTCTATCCTGTGTGAAAGAAAGGGGAGCCGCCGGGTTGATATAGCTGCACCTCCTTCTACATCGTCAAGGAAAGCTCCCGCATATAGATCGAGGTGTCTAGACTCGCGCCATGGGGACTCTTTGTGCATACATGTTCTGCGAGAGCTATCGCGGGACATCCAATTGTAAGCCGTGGATGCACTACCCGATGTGCATGGTTCGACATTTTGGGTTGTGCAACTCAATCCTTACTCAGCCCAACTTCGGCCTGTGCCGCCCCTATCAGCATCTGGGCCGGCACACTGTAAGTTCGGGATCGATGAAACCCGCGGAGAATGGTCGTAGCCCCCTTTGTTCGGGGGGGGACCACCTTCCACCCAGGTCGTCAAGGTTTCTCAGAGATAACACAAAAAGTCATCGAACTGCGCGGGCAAAGTTACTGTTAGATGCGCTGTTAATTCATGTACAATATGTTGACAAGATGATATGTAGGTACGGGGTCAATGCTCTTTTCAATGCGGACATTATTGAACCTCACCAGCCCCCCCCCCCCTCCGTGCCTTTTCATCTGCCGTCAACTCGCTCTTGGCCTTGCCAATCTTGATTGTAGCAAAGATCAAGACAGCCGCCGCACCGCACGCAGTTGCCAGCCAAAAGGCCACCTTGTGCTGCTTTCCATCTCCCACCCGCTTTTCGCTTTCCGAGACGGCCAAATCTGCCAACCCCAGACAGAAGCTGATGCCCAGGAAGATCAAGCTGTTGATCAGGGCACCGGCGACACCCTGTCTGTGGCGTGGAACGTTGGTCGTGATGAAGATGTTGGACACGAGAAATGACACATCAACACCGATTGTCGCGCAGACCATGGCAGGGAAAACGAAGGGCCAATAGCCCCCGTCATCCGGGATCACGGCGAAGAGGAGAACGCACGTCATGCTGCCGAGTCCGGAGATGATGAGAAGCACGCGTCCCGGGAGCAGATGAAGGGTGAAGCCTCCGATGCAAGCGAGGATCAGGCCGCCGGCCGCCATGGGGGTGAACCAGACGGCTGTCTTAAGAGCCGAAGCACCCATGAAGTTTGCGATGCTGAGAAGTTGTCAGTGTCCATTTGCTTCATCGCAGGTCCGGGGAGAGACTTACTGCACGCTGGCATAAAACAGAAAAATGCCAAAGATGCCATAGATGAAGAACAAGCCCACCGTCAACCGCTTCATGTACTTGGCCTGGAACAGATCGAATGGCAGCAGCGGCTGCTTGGCAACCCATCCCTCGACATACACGGCGGCGGCCAGAAACACGACGCCGCAGATACATGTCGCAATGATGTATGGCGTTGCGAACCCGTTTTCGGCGTGCGCCCCATCGGTGATGGCAAATGTGAGCATGACAAGGCCGGGGACGATGGTCACAACGCCCCACCAGTCCATGGTGATGTGCGCATTCTCCTCGCGCGTGGCTGCCATGTCGTTGGGGACCGTCATGAAGGCTGCCGCGGACACAACGGCCATGATGCCAGCGCCGACCCAAAAGTAGACGCGCCAGGTCAGCAGCTGGGTGGTGGCGCCACCGATGATGATGCCAATGTAGAAGCCGACAGGGGCAAAGGCGCTCCAGAGACCAAAGACAATATTCTTGCGCGGGCCGGGGCGGTAGATCTTGCCGATGAGCATGATGCTGGTGGGCAGGAAGGCGGCTGGGCCCAGTCCTCCGAGAGCGCGGGCAGCGATGAGCATCTGGTAGTTTGTGCTGAAGCCGGCGATGAGGGACCAAGCGAAGAACCAGACGAGACCAAAGTTGAAGACAGGGTAGGCGCCGTACATGTCGGCGAGGCGGCCGAGGGGGAGGAGAAAGGAGGCGGTGACGAGGGAAAAGACGGAGGCCGGCCACGTCTGCGAGCCGGGCGGAATGTCGAGGGCCCGTGACAAGTCGGGCAGGATGATGTTGAAGCCCGAAATGAAGTATTCCTGCCGTTTTTGTGAGCAGCTGATGCTAGAAAAGGGGCAAGTAAACAAACTCACCGACATGAGAAAGGAAATGACCAGCGAAGAGCAGAACAGGACTTCTTTGAGGGTCGAGGAAAAGACATCTGGTCGTTGTCGACCCAGCCGCTCAATCTCCAGATCGGTCAGGGACTCACACTCGGGGCCGGAAGACTCGAGGTCCCTGAGAGGGTCTTTGAGATCTAACGGTGGTGCAGGTTCAGATCGGGCGTCTGCGTGGGCGGGCATCGCGGGAGCCCCGGATTTCGAGGCGCCAAAGGGGGGAGTTGTTGGAGGCATGGTGTCTCGTTGTTGGAAGAGCATCTGCTCCTGGCCTTTGCCGTTCATTTAATGTGAGTTTCGACGCCGTGGTGAGGATTCGAGCGTTGGATGCTACAAGTGTCAAGACTGGGAGAGGCCAAGTTCCAGCAACCAGGTCCGAGGACTCAAAAGACATATGGAGGGGAGGAAGGGGTCCAGGCTGTTGGGGGCCCGGGCATACCGTCAGAGGCTGCAACGCCTGGAGACCCGCTGAGGCGGATCGCATGCAGGGCATGTCGCTGGGCTTCCATTTTGGACCCGGGTGGGCTCCGTGGCATTGTCGTTCCCAACTTTCGCCGTCTTGGACGATGCAGAGTTTGACTTTTTTTGCTCCAAAATGCTTGATTCCACCTCGAATGCCGAGTTATATCGTAATCCGCGGAAAGGGGGGCCGGTGATTGGCTGAAGGGATGCACCGGTTGCACATTTGGTGCCTGTTTGGGTCTAGCGCCTGCTCAATCGAACTGGAAGTGGAGACAAAAAGAAGTCAAAAGGCAAGCCAAGTGAGCCAAGCATGGAAAAGGCGTGATGACAAACGCCCCTCGCTCCATCTTCCATCCTCCTTGACCGGAGCTCCTCCAGCAAACGGAGCCATCAGACCCCCGTCGCCATGACGCACTCCAACGATAAACACCGGCCGCAACTATCTGCATCCTTCCGCCAAGTCGACATTGCGCCAGTTGAACCAAGACAGGAGCAGGAGCCTACCACCTACTCGGCACTGAGTTGACCCAGCTGGGCACGGCAGGTCTCTGGCCGTTCCATGCCCTAAAGTCCAGCGCTTCGAGCCCCGAGAGATTCGCCAAGTCCGCTGCGTCACTCTCCCTCCTTTCCCCGCCCCCGCCGCCCGGCCCGATGCCAGCCCCGACATCAACAACAATCGGTTTCTCGTCAAAGGCGTGCCACAACTGCCGTCGCCGTCGTCTGCGCTGCGACCGGTCTCATCCATCATGTCACAAATGCTCCCTCTCCGGAGAACAGTGCCTGGGCTATGGGACCTTGTTGCGATGGGCCAATGCACCGGCGATCCGGGGTAGCCTCGCGGGGAAGACCCAGCTCAGGGGTTCGGGGGTCACAACAACAAGACCTCGAGACGAACATGACCCGGCAACCCAAACCCTCGATCATCAGTCCCTCGCCATTGTGCCCGCCTTGGTTGACCCTCTGGTGAACCGGCTGAGCAGAGCCTCAAGGCTTTATGTCCACCATTGTATGTCGTTCTTTTCTCTTCTTCAGGCCGCATGGCCATGACGCTGACGACATGCGCAGTCGGTGAGGCCGTGGTCCGAGACCTCGTCTCCATTGACCAGGGATCCCACAATCCCTTTCGGATCATGATCCCTCTCATTGAGCAATTCGACTACCTCGAAGCCATCGTCGTCGCCACCGGGGCCTTGCACCTCGCCACGCTGCACAAGTACCAGGGCCGTCCCGTCAGCCACGAGCTGGTCGACGCCCTCGCTGCCAAAGGCAACGCCATCAAGCTCCTTCGCATCGCCGTCGACGGATGCACCCCAGCCAACCAGACCACCATCATCGCCGCCATCCTCTTCTTTGTGAACCTCGACCTCATTGACTCGGGTCGTGGGGTGTGGAAGAACCACATCGACGCGGCCGGATCCCTCATCGCCTCCCTCCAGCGCCAAAAGGCCCAGCTCACACCGTCTCTTGTGCCCCTCGCCGACGCCATCACCCATGACTGCCTCACCTATCGAATCTTTGGCTCCATGATCAATGGCCCCGAGGCCGCGGCTGGGCCCATTTACGACGACATCGACGTACACGCCATGCTCGAGGCTGGCCAGGCCTTCAGCTACCACTGTTGTCCGCCCATGATATTGCGCATCATCCTCGCCGCCAGCAAGATCGGTGAGCAGCTCAACAGTGCGTTAACCGACAAGACAACCATCCACGATCGAGTCGGCAAGCTCGTGCAGGAAGCTCGCTCCTTTGACATTGAGAAGTGGGTGTACAGCATCGAGGGCCTCTCTCCCCACGACGATCTAAATGCGCGCATCAAACTGGCCGAGGCTCATCGCTCGGCAGCCTGCCTCTATGCGATCCTAGTCGCGTCCGATCCCGAGGATGACACGTGGCCTCAGACACAGCTCGATGATCTGTCCATGGAGACCTTTTATCACCTGTCCTTTGTCCCCATCGACCACGTTCATCTCAAGGCAACCATCCTGCCGACCTTTATGGCGGGGGCGCAAGCAGACGACAAATTTTGGCGCGCTTGGTGCCTGGAAAGGTTGCAGGCAATATGGACCAAGAATCCCTTCATCTGTCCGTGGGGATACATCCGGACGGCGATGGGGATGCTGCAGGAGATCTGGGCGGCACGAGACCAGGACGCCAAGATGGGGGCAAAGGTCAACTGGTTGAGGAGGCTGAAGAATTCCCAGGAGACGTATCTCATTGTTTGAGCGGGCAGCGATGGTGGAGGCAGGACCATATGTGGTCATCCTCCAGGCCAGGGCTACTTGAGTATCTGATGGAAACACGGTGCGCTCCTCCCCCTCCCCTCCGAACTACCTCCACCTTGAGCCATCTCGTCCACAGACCTCGGGGGCAAGAGATTCACGCCCCATGGTACGGGCAAATTCCTCGGCCCAAAATCTACATTTACATCAACCACACCTCTGCTGTCATCACCTGCAAAAGTGCCAGTTCCTCATCCTTCAACTTCACATCGGAGGAAGTGTTGTCCCCAACAGCGGGATCAACACGGAATGATGCTTCTCTCAGGCCCCGAGGGGTTAGCCGAGACAACGGAGTTGACTCTTGGTGTACTGGCAGTGGCCCAGAGCCGTCACTGTCAACGCCCTGCTGGTTTTATGGGGCGGACATGGCCCTCCATCAATCATGATCTGTCATGAGCCGTCAAGCGCAAGGTGCATGTGCATACGGACTGCAGCTTGCCTGTGGCCAGTCTTGTTCGACCTGGCGACAGCGAACCCCGCATCCCCACTGTCACCTCACCAGTGATAACGCCAGGCCTGGGCTGACTGTCGTGGAAGGGAAGAAATGCTTTTGCTGCACTTGACTGCGGCCTGCCATGCACGTTTCCATTGGGAATCTCTCTCACTACGACCCGCCCCTTGGCCCAACGGGAGCTTGTGCAACTTTCCGAGCGCAACCCCAGAGCGCCGATGCCTGCGTGCGACACTGGACGGCCACCCAACCTCCAGGGACCTGATTTGCCATTGTCGAGACCCCTCTGGAGCCCCGAGCTCTCCCTCTCACTCGCTCCCCGGCGACCACTTGCGCGACCGGACCGCCGTGATAGGAGAAAGACGCCGGCCTTGAATGCGACCGCCCCGGACCGATGAGGGAAGTGTGCGTCCTTTCCACGCTTTCCATACGCCTGCATTCCCTACGACCCATCCTGTCGTCCAAAAAGACATCGGCCTCTTTCCGCGCACCCGACTCTGGACCGACCTTGTCGTCGTCCTTGTCCCAAGGACGAATTACAGCCAAATCGAGGGGCGTGGTATTTCACGCTGTACCCCCCCTCGATGCCCAATCTTGACAAATGAAGTCGACAGCAACCCTCTTCGACCCGGAGCACCCGAGGTGCGCACTTCTGAGAGAGTCGCTCTCACCCTTGGTGCCGATGGACGGCTGCTGGATAGGATCCCGCGTTCCCGCCATCGCAATTCTGTCGCGCGGGTCCTGCTGCGGGTGAATAGAACGGCGGGGCTGCAGAGGTGGGAAGCGGGAGCGCAATGCCGCGCCGCAACCTAACCGCCAGCCGACCGACCGACCGGCGACTTAAATGTCTCCTTTCCCATTCCACGTTTCCACCGGCATGAGAAAAGGGGACCTTTCCTTTCCTTTTCTCTCTACGCCCTCAGGTCCCTTTCTGGTGACGGCTTGTTCCGCTTCCACGCTCCCCCGCCAACCTCATCTCCACGTTTAAACCCGGGCATCACGACCAAAACATTGCCCCTGATACTTGACCCTGAGCCCGTTTCATCCCTCCCTTCAGTAGAACATCTCCTCACCACACACAACCTCCCAGCTCACGATGTACGCACCAATACCCCGCGCCCGCCTCCCCCGCCCCGATCTCGACTCCCTCCAACATGTGCGCCGCCTGCTCCTCGTCCCCCGCGAGTCCGACGCCATGCGCAACCAAAAGATCATGATCGGCGTTATCGTCGGTGTCGCCATCTTTGTCTTCCTCGCCGTCCTCATCTTCATCCTCAACAAATACCACGGGACCATCCGCTTCTCACGCAACAGCCGCGGGTCCAGCAGGCAGTCGCGGTCCTACTACTACGGGTCGTCGTCGCGGTACAGCGGGAGCAGCTCCAAGGGGTCGCATACATCGGCAGAGGGGAAGCATGGAGGGCCACCGCCGCCGCCACCGCCGCCGCCGCCGGTTTAGCCTGGACGACCTAGACGAGATCTTGGCTGTAGCCTCTTGGTTGGGAACGTGCTTGGACGTAAGCATGTGAGGGTGGACATCAACGGAAGGAAGTACTGGTCGGGGAAGAAATGGATAGATGACTTATGAGCTTCAATATGGCGTTGGGCTTTTCCGGGCGTTTTACATGAGGATTCGGATGGAGCGCTAGCTTCGGTTTGGACATGGGGTTTCTCTTTGCATACCTAGGTATACGGCGCCGGATTATTTTGCTTGCAGGTCTTGTTGGGGAATGGTGATGAAATCAGGGGATTGGACGAAAACATGCAAATTTATAGGGGCAGGCGGGGTTTTGTGCGGCCTCATTCGCGCGTTGGGTTGGGCTACGGCATGGCTGGACAAGATTATGAACGACAAGATGACTTATGACTAGGTACCGATGATCTATCATGCGTGAACTGAGGCCTCGTTGGAGGTTCAAGGCTCCTGGGAAAGATAACAACGGGCTGGAACAAAAGCCCGGGCTTTATACACGGCAAGGAAAGGTGGACTGACTCTTCCAGCCCTGCTCATGGCAACCCTCAACATCACCACCGCATCCACCTCCCCTCTCCCCCTCTCCCCAATCCTCCCCAATCATCTTTCGGCCTCGATCGTCGCTTATCACCATCAAACCTTTCCCTCGTGTCCCAACTCGGATTATCTCTCTGCCACCTCGATCCCTCTCTTTCCGGCAGCGGAGGTGGAGGCGGAGGCATCCTATCTCTCCTGACCCTCCCTCCCCTACCCCTCTCCTCGGCCTCCCTACTCCTCACCTCAGCCTCCCGAATCCTCGCCTCGGCCTCGCGCTTCCGCGCCCTCTCCTCCCTCTTCCTCCCCGTCGCCGCCGCCGCCGCCACCGGAACAGTCCTCTCCGGGCCCTCCACACCGGGATGCAGGTTCCTCACATTATTCACACTCGACCGCAACCCATCCAGTCCCCTCTGGATCCTCTGCTCGCTGTCCACCAACCCCCGATGCACCTCGCAGTTCCGATGGTCCGGCTTCTTTTTCGCCAGCCGCCCCAGTTCCTGAGCCGTCCCCTGCAGCTCGCCGTCCAGCGAGGCCAGCGCGGCCGAAAGCTCGGGGTCCACGCGCGACTTCCCCGCCCCGCCGGCGTCAAAGATGCCCCGCGCCGGCTGCTCCGGGCCTCGGCTCCCTCGAGGGTCTGCGGCACCGGAGGGGTTTGCGGCCTTTTGCCGCTTCCGCTCGTTACGGTGGTGCATGTACCGTTGGACTCCAAAGGCCAAGACGCCGGCGGCTAGCTGCGACATGTGATGATGCAGCTCTTTGTCGTCGCCGGCGCTGGTGCGGGACTTGGACGAGCGCTTGCGGGAGTGGGAGCGGGAGGACCGGTGCGACGAGGCAGTGGAGTTGTCGTCGCTCTTGTCGTCCTTGTCTTTGCTCCTACTGGTGGTGTGGTGGGACTTGGACTTGGACGAGGTAGAGGGGCTGGAGTTGTGTTTTCGCTTCTTGGGCGTGGCCGACTGGGTGCTGGACTTGTCGCTGGACTTGCTCGACTCTTGGCGGGCCAGACGGCTGATGCCGTAGGCTAGGGCGGCGCGTCCCAGGTGTTGGAGGATTTCTGGGGGTTCACCAGACGACTTTCCATGCTTGGACGGCATTTTGGGGAGTTGTGGTAGTGCTGGTCTTGCTGGTCAGGGGTGGCGTCAGGGGTTTGTTTGTGTTGGTACCTATCATCCAAAGTCTAGAGAATGTAGTTTGGCGCTATTGACGAGATGCATCGCTCGAAAGATCAGTGCATGATATTTCGAGCAGCTCCGAGTTAATTATCCTCTGCCTGGAGAGTTTGGGACTCACGCGCCAGGAGGTGGGCGTGATGCGACCGAGTCACCCAATCCGATCGCGTGATGGCCGAGGCAAGACACCCAACCACCAAGACATCACCACGAGGGATGCCAAAACATGGGGGGCACCCGCTGAATCCAAGGCCAAGGATCGGGGGTGGGCGATTGCTTCAGAACCTTTTTTGGTCACCGTCACTGCGCGCGGCTGTGTAAGTCCTGGTGCCTCGTCGCCATCAAAGTCACCCGCGAGGTATACTCATAGAATCGAGAGCGTGATGTCGCCCTTGATTTTGGCCTTGAGCTGGATGTCGACGTCCAGGTTCATGTCGAGTCGAACGGCGGGGGCGCCATGGCGACCGTTGTCGTTGGGGGCGACTTGCTGCCTGTCCTGCCCATCCGCGCTGGTGACCTGGTGTTGTTCTGGTGTGAGTTCGTGCGAGTTTTGGCGCGCCAGTTGCGCGTTGGCGGGGTCGGGGTCGCTCAGTCTTCTCTGGAGAGGCGGCAAATCTGTGTCGGTGTCTTCCGTTTCCTTTGGCAGACCCTTCGTTGTGTGTAGTGGTCCTTGCGACCCATGCGAATGTTCATCGCGCTGGGAGTCCATTTTGAGTGCTTGCTGACCGGCGGAAAGGGAAAAAGATGAAGATGGACAAGTGCCAGGCTGGACGAGTTGGCCATGGATCTTGGGCCATGGATCTTGGCCAACGGATCGTGCGTGACATCATTGCTGGGTTCCCGAGTCGCCACCAAGAGCACACTTGACAATGCAGATACAGTCTCTGTGGGTATCATGGTATATTACCTCCAGAGAGGGGTTCCCGACCTGCTACTCTTACCGTGGCCCATCCTCCACGCACAACCCAGGGCACGGCGGCTGGGTTCCCAGCAACGCCCCCAGCCAGCCAGCCTCTGGCCCCCAGACAGCCTCTGTTCTCCTGTTGTGTGTCCTCCTCTTTTTTCGTATCGGCTACCTCTTGAGGTCTTCGGCGGCGTCGGCCTTGTCTTGCGCCAGCTTGCCAACCTTGGCGGCGGCATCCCTCAGTCGCATATAGTCGGCACCCTCGATCTTGAGGTCGCCGTTGACCCGGACGCGCTTGGCATCCTTGAAGAAGGTGAACGAGGGCATCGACGTGATCTTGTGCTCCTGGGCGAGGGCGGGGACGCGGTCGACGTTGATCTTGGCAAAGGCGAGGAATTCGGGGATCGAGTGCTGCGTCGCCAGCTCTTCGTACTTGGGCGCGATGGCCTTGCACGGCGGGCACCAGTCGGCGTAGAAGTCGGCAATGACGTACTGTGTCGACTCGAGCAGCGCCTTGAGCTCGTGCGGCGAGTTGATGTGCTTGACGGGGCCGCCCATGGTGGCTAGATGCGATGGGTTCTGGTCGTGTCGGTCGTGATTGTTTGGGAGTCGGGTGCGATTGTTCGTCAGGGTCAGGATTCAAGACGGGCGAGCCAGGAGTCGCGATAAGAGATAAGCTCGGGGATGGCGGGGTTGAGTTTCGAGGGTCGAACTTGGGGGATCTTGGTTTGTTTTTTCTCGAATGCTGAAATTGCAAAGGACTATGGGCAGCGAAGGGACGAGTCTCAAGCCAAGTCGTGGAGGGAAAATTCTGCTTTCATCACAAATTGACAGCCGGTGGCATTAGCAATCACGAAGCGCGCTTCCGTCAGATGCCGCGAAGATTCGAGAATGGAAGACGCGGGACCCGATGGGCAGCCCTCGGCTTTCAGTCAGCATTGGATCCCCACATCAACCGAACCGCGAGACAGCGAGACAGCGAGACGAGTCCGATGCTGGGTCGAGTCCATTCAACGACTCGTACAAACCCGGCACGACGACACGTCGTCCTGTGGTCCCGTTTGCCTTTTGACTGTTCCCAGGTCTCCAACCTGTGCCTACCTACCTACATTCCATCTTGTTGGCCGCCTTTCAACCTCCATGCAACACACTGTGTTCCTCGGAGGGCGTTTGCCTTTGCGCAGCGTGGCTTCCTTCCCGGCCAGAGGTTGTCCAAGAAGAACGGGTGTCTGTTGTACGGAAGGATTTTGTGTGACTCGTGATTGCACACACTGTGTTCTGTTCTGTTGCTGATCCGCCATTTATTTTACAGAATGGCCAGTTTCTGGATCCATCTCGAGGCAGTGGCCCGAGACTTTGCAATGTCAGTGCCATCAACCACACACGGCAGTTGCCTTCCAGTCCGCAGACTTTCTCTCCCACCCCAGACACCTCGACCTGGAACCGCCCAACTCCATCTCCACACAAATTCAGTCCCGACAGTGGGCTATTTCATCTGCACCGTTAGGTAGGTAACTTGGCCCCGACTTCTCCCTCGTCTCGTCTCGATATTGATCGGCTGAAACTCAGATGACTACGAATCCCATCACCAAACGACATGGCCACGCCCAACCCACTTGCCACTCTTGGGGTTCCCGACATTGCACCAGGAAAGACACTCTCACCTCTCACCCCCGAGCATTTGGGTCAGCCGCCGAACAAGGACCAAATCGGGGCCAGAGAGCTGTTGGTCCACCTCGGGACCCTTGATCCTTCCTACAAAGCTCCCAAGGAGCAGAAGCGAGCCTTTCCGTCCAGCAAGAAAAAGAAGGAAGCCATCGATGACCCCAGTTCCCGGTCTTTTTCCAACGCCGAGGTTGGGAAGGCATTCACTTTTACTCGAAGCAAGAATGTTCCAGGAGTGGTCTCGATTGTGGCAGCTCTGCTCACCATGGGAGCAGAACAGGGCGCAAGTGCTCAACAACTTTGGAGCTGCGAGCAAGGTCATGGCCAAAGAACCGGTCCATCCATTCTCAAGTTCATTCGCCTCCAAAAATCTACATCAAAGATCGAAACCCCCTGTCCTTGGCTGCAGATAGCAGTAGAGATGAGCTCTCTGCCCCTGGTGTATCTTCTCTTCGGCGCAGGGCTGAGCCAAAACACTCTCGACCATGCTTGGAAACGGCCATTCAAAATGGAAGCAATCATATAGTCGAAAAAGAGCTGGTGGTTCTCGGCGCAGACTTCCCTGACAACCCCGGCTTCCTCGTCACAGTCATGTCGTCGGCATCCTCGCACCGCGTCTTGCGGGTGACAGAGCTCCTTCTCTCCACGCACCACCCACGCAAACACCCCGCCGCCCTAGCAGCCATGAAGAGGGCGGCAATGACTATGCCGACAGACAAGGATCTCCAAGAAACTCTTTCGACCCCTCTCGCCAACGTCATCCTTGGACCCCTCGAGCTGTATGAGGTGTTGCTGGCAGCCATCGATGGCCAGAACCTCAGCGCTGTTGCAGCCATCCCCCTCGCCGCCGGTCACGACTGGAAGCACATCGTGGAAACGGGAGGCTCCGAGACAACGACACTGGCCGCCCAAATCGACGACCCCGACATCCGTTTCTGTCTTCTCAACTTCCTGCAGCTGGTTGGAGCCACAACCGACACCCCCGCGCTTCGAGACCGGCTTCTGCAAGATTCCAAGTCGGGAAACATCGTGTGCTTGAATCAGTTGCTGCTGTTTGGAGTATCTCCCGCACGTCCCACAGCCCACTCGGATACTGGGACATATGGATGGGCTTTCCAGAGTCTCAACCTTCCCATCTTTGACCTCATCCTCGCCACCGCCAAATTCACACCCCAAGCATCCTCTGATGCGCTTCGTGTTCTCCCCGGACGTGCCCACGAAACCACAAAGATCAAGATTATCCGGTCCTTGGCAGAGCGGGGCGCTTCCGGCGACGAGCTTTCGCACCAGCTGTTTCTTTCTGTACGCAACTCGGAGCGACATCTGGTCGATATGCTGCTCGATCTTGGGGCCACGTCGTCTTATCGAAACAGGGGCGGCGAGAGCGCCCTTTCGACTGCCGCCAGACTCGGCAATTCCCCTCTCGTCCGGAACCTCCTGCCTGGAGCACCACCTGATATTGCGAGCGAAGCCATGCCATACGCTCTAGCGGGTCTCGACGATCAAGAGCAAGCCCTCATCTCTGTCCTGAAAATGCTGGTTTCCCACGGCGCCCGTGGTCCTTCCGTGGATGAAACGGTTCTCAAAACCCTCGAGCGCCCCGGACCGGCAACCGAAGAGATTCTGATGGTTTTGCTACCTGTTGGTATTGGCCCGGACTCCTCGGGAACGGCAGTCCTCGCGCTTTCCCGACAAGGGGCGACCGTGAAAAGCCTCGAGCTGCTCTGCGAAGCAAGTGACATTCCCGAGACGGCGTTAGCATCTGCCCTCAAGATTTTACTTGGCCATAAACCCTTGAACATGGAAAAGGCTCGAATCCTTGCCGAGACCATCGAAACGACCGGCCGGGGCCATATCTTAGACCAGCTATTAGTTCATTTCCATCGAGACGGGCACCGCAAAGGTTACCAGATTGTCGACTTTCTCTTGGCAAGCGGCGCCAGCATTGACGCCGGCGACGGTTGCGTTATGGCTGCCGAGGCTTCCAGGGGCAACCTCGTTAGGTTGGGCGACATAATGAGGAGAGCTCCAAGCCCACTGACTCTGGAAAACACGCTCAAGAAAGCTCTGTCTTTGCTGCCGGGCCCAGTGCAAAGAGACATTGTTCGACTGATCCTCGACTCTGCCACGACAGATATCTGGCAAGGCGATGTCGCCCTCCTAGTTGTTCAGGACGAGAATACCGATCTGTTGAAGATGGTGATGAATCATAGCCGGGGCCGGGTTCCCTTCTCCTGCGAGGAGGCCATGTGGGATGCCATTCACCACGACAATAACAAGGCGGTCTCGATTTTTGTTCAGAATGGCATGAATCCAGAAATTGCCGCTTCTGCTCTCGACCATCTGCTGGCAGGGCCTCGTCTTGAAACTCCCAAGGTAGTCAACATTGTCACCTCCCTTTTGCAGGTGGTAGTGGACTCAAGGACCAAAGATGCTGCTCTGTCCAAGGCATTCTCCGCTGCTACGGCATCAGGGGCACTTCCCGTAGAGTTGATTCATCTTCTTGTCAGCAAAGGAGCCGATCTCTGTCAGCAGGCCGGTCTCTTGTTCCGGACCACCTTCCAAGAAGCCGACATTGCTGCTTTGCGGGCCTTAACAGCGGCGCCTTTTCCACTCGATCGCGTTGTCCGTATCTTGATGGAGTCTTCGGACGAAAGCAGGGCCAGTTATGTTGCGAAAGCCCTCAACATTTGCCTTGCTCAGGCCAAAAGATACAGCAGCCACCACGAACTTGAGGACAATACTCTTCTCAAAGTGGCCTTGGAAAGAATCCCACATCCGATGCGATTTTCGCCCTCTTGTTGGACAATGGTTGCACAGCGTCTGCCGATTGCGGGCTTTAGGGGTTCCACGGGACGAAAAATATGTTGCCCTTCTTGTGAGCATCAAATCCCACACGAGTTTCTGACAACGTCATACTCAAACTCCTCTCAGCAACATCCAAACAAGAATTGAGGGGCATTCCGCCCTCAGACATGGTATGGGTCATGTATGCTGCGGCTGCCCGTAAGGATCCAACGCTCTTCAAGCAGCTGATATCGCGTGGAGCTACCATCGATCTCGAAACTTCGCATGGAGACACGGCACTATCGCTCGCCACCGAACGGGACGACCTTGTCGCCATAAAAAATCTCACCGGCGCAGGCTCTCAACCTAACGATGGAAGCTTGCACATTGCTGCCTCTTGACTCAATGCACGCTCCATCAAGCTCCTTCGGGATAGTGGACACGATGTGAACTGGCCATGTCCCCGACATGGATTCCAAATCCCCTTGGCGAGTCTCGTATTTGTTGAAAGGGAACCAGGGAAAATAAACCAGAGAGCACTCGAGGACGCTCTGGAGAGCTTGACCCCATTTCCCGAGGCCAACTGCCAGGAAGGAGAGAAGAGTGTGCTCCATCACATCCTCGACCACCCAACTTGCCCCGTCCAGATCCTCCAAGCATACGCTCGCGCCGCTCGCCTCCATGAGCAACCATCCAAGGACGACTACTATTTCTTCAAAGACCCGCTCTCTAAACTCTGTTTCTCGCCTACCATGTACGTTTGGTATTGTTCACCGGCTACGAGGAGCCAAGAAACAAAGGTTGAGCTTGTCAACATTCTCAAAGGCCTGTCCTTTCGAGACTACCTACTACGCCGAAAGCGGGCCACAGCCAGCCGGCTACACCATGGAAGCCCTCCCACAAGCCGTCAAGTTTGCCATGGAGAGAGACCGGGATTCCGATCAGGACCAAAGACGTCTGGACGAGCACAGGCGGTACTTGGACCAGGAGAGCGAACGGCGGAGAATACGGGCTGATGCTGACGAGGCCCGGGACTTGCGCGCCATGGCAACCCGAGCTGATGCCCAATTGCCATTGAGCAGCGCATAGCTCACGCCAGGCTTGCAGGTGCGAGGGAGAACTGGTTCTATGAGCAGAGTCGTGGACAATATGTCGCCCCCTTGCGAGTAAGCGAACCGGAGAGCCGCGGAAGACCGTCGTATCGCCCACGCGTCCCGAACCGCGAGGCTCACCGTGTCGAATACTCTGGCCGTTCAGCAGCCAGGCAGACACCGTCCTCCTCTCAAGGTGCGGATTACTCTTGGCCCCAGTACTCGGGCTGGTCGTACATGCAGAGTACGCCTTCTTCTTCAGCTGCGCCTAGGTTTAGGAATCATCCTCCCACTGGCTACGTCATCGGGCCTATCGATGAGAACGGATTCGTCCATGGCTACAACTACTGAGTCTTGGAGTCTGGAGAGGGCGACGTCGAGGAGTTTAGGGAGTACAGGCAAGGAAAGTGTTGGGAGAAGTGACCCCAACCCTCGGTTCGAAGCTCGCAAAAAGGGGCGAGTTTCCAATGTAAATATTGAGACCAACTACTACCTTCCTAGTTACGAAGAATGAAGCCATGCACTTTATTCCATCTCAATTCATCTTTCCCCGTCCATACCGGCCACTAGCCTCCAGCACAAATGTTCCCGGCACCGTCCTCCTCTGCAAATCTTCAACTGGATCCGTCCACAGAGAAATCCACCTGACCCGAGGGATCACATGCCCCTTACCCTCCCTCATCAACGCGTCATTGATGTCCTTCTTAAACTTGGGCACTTCGACTTCCTCAAAGTGGTTCTTGTTTCCCGCATCGCCGTTGACGATAAAAATAACGACAGCATCGGTCGCGGCCGCGATGCCGGCCATCAGGTCGTTGAAGAGCTCGGTCGTTGTGCCGGCGGGTAGGTGGATCATGGACCTGTCGCCACTGGCCATGTTGAAGGTGGCGATGCTCTGACACGGTCCCAGGCCGCGCGTGAAGATGGCGGCGCGGCCGCTCGATGTTTCGGGGAAGAGGAGGGAGATGTCATCTGCCATGTTGACCTCTTTTCCCTGCATCGTGAGGCCGGCGGCGACAAACTGTGGCTCGATGAGCTGGCGCCTCGGGCGGCGGTCGTCATCGTCATGGCCGCGGTTGCCATGGCCATCGCCGTGGTCACGGTCGTCGTCACGTCGATGATCGGCCATGTTGGTTGGGTCTTCGCTTTGGGTAGAGTTCTGGGGAGAAAGTGAGCCGTATCGAGGGCTCGAAAAGGGTAACAAGACACAGGCGGAAGTCTGAGTGTAGACGAAAATCGAGGATGGCATATGTCTCGGACCTGGATCGTTGAACTTTATATAGGTAGGTACCAATCCATTCTCACATCAGTCTCTCACCGGGGCAGAAATTGAACCTGAAGCCTGAAAGGCACACACCAATGGCATCTCCCTGATCCCGATTGCTCAACATCCCTTCACCAGATCGTGTCCTGGAAGCTTGAAAGGCTCTCCCCAGCCAACCAAGTCGGTATTCCCACGACGAACGTCATCGTAGTGGTGGTTCAGCTTTGCAATATTTCACTCATGTCGCTCCTCCCACTGCTCAAACGGCATCCTGGGGCAGGCATAGCCAGCCACACTGCAGCGGCCTCCCATCCCTCTCCATGATGTATCTGTCCGAAAGATCGCAGCTTGGTCTTGGTCCAGTAGCTAACTGATTGCCGCCTACACGCAAGTACCCTTCCATTCTTGATAGCGAGAAAGTCTCGTATGATATGACTGGGAATCTTGAATCTTTCAATATCCATCCCCATCCTGTCACTCTGCAGGGCTGCCACACTTGAAGATTTGTTCTGATTTTTTCTTTCTTTTCCCACTGCTGCTTACCACCAATGCATTACCGGGCCCACTACACTGACAACAGAAAGTCTGCCCCTCACAGTATCCGTGCAACACGGACTGAGCTGTGGGCGACAGGCGGCAACGTTTCAATCGTCAATGTTTCCATGCTTCACGCAGGCAGGGTGAGCCACGTGCGGGTCTGGCCAATAGATAGTTGTGCTGGCTGCATGTTCAGGGCAAACGTGCTTACGGTGGCGTTTCTCAGGGCTCCCTTCCAGTGGTTAGGATGCGGGACAAAGACATGAGAGTACAGACGGCCAAGATAGTGAAAAACAGATACATGGATCAGCTTCGGGGACATCAAAATGTGTAAGCTCATGACCATGTAAATGCCAATTCCTGCTGCTCCAGTCCGTGGTATCTCCAACCCCTAGTACACCGTCCCGGCCAGGCCCCCGGTAAAACAAAGACGCCCGCTAAAACATTGAGCAATTGTTCTTCCCTCGCCTTGGCCGCCCATCCGCGGGCGACTGGACGATCGTGTCCGACTCCCCCATCCCCGTCTTGGGGTCCCCGACATATGGATCCCACCCCGGCTTCTCGCCATCCTCCCTTCCTTCCGTGTCGTCTGGCGGCCGCAGCTCGCTGGTCCGACTGCTCTCCTCGCTCACGCCCGACGTGTTCCTCGCCAGCTCGACCTCGGACAGGTTGTCGCCCATGGCCGCCCGCTCCAGCGCGGCCCGCTCCTGGTGCTGCATCATGATCTCGAGCTGCTTGCGCGTCCGCTCCTTGCGCGGCACAAAGACGCCCGACTCGGTCGTAACCCGGACCTCGTACCGCACAAAGATCATGCCCCACGTGTTTTCGAGGACGGGCCAGAAGACGGGCAGCGCCCCGCACACGGACGCCAGGCTGATCTCGACTACGGCCAGCGCGGTCGGCATCGGTTGCGTCCAGCTGAGATCGCGCATTTCCGCGGGAGAATATTGGAGAAGGAAAACGAGGCGTACGACCGAGACCAGGCTCACGCTGTTCCATGTTAGCTCTTCTCTCGGGGGTGTTGGTGGCACAGCACAGGCAGAGACACGTACGTCAAGCCCAAGCTGAAAAGAAGCAGCAGCGCAACGCGCGACTTGCGCTGCGTCCGCGGGCGCAAGAGCAGGCGTATTGGCAGAAAAAAGATGATGAGATCCAGGATTGTCGTTGTGACGCCCTGGCTGATGTGAAAGCCGATGGCCTGGTTCGAGTCCGAAGACGCAAACCCCCAGCACTTGGGCGGGGGCTTGCTAAAGTCCCACATGTTGGCCAGCGGCACACATGGTACCCAGGATGGCGCGAGGAAGAAGGCGCCCCAGACCATGATGAAGACGATGAGCCACTTGCAGAAGCGGCGGCGGCGCGAGGCCCCGTCAAAGATGCGCAGGTACTGGAAGAGGAGGGCGAGCTTGATGGTGATGAGCGCGAGGGGATAAGTCACGCTGCCGACATAAAAGATCTGAAGGGAGCGTGAGTGGGGGGACTCTCTGTGGGGAGGAGAAGGCGGCGCACCTTCATGAAGCGTTGAACATCATCCACGGGAAGGTCAGCAAAGTGTCTGCCCATGCCGGCATTTTGCACTAGAACAGAGTCAGTTCAGCTGACCTCACCTCATTCGGGTTAGGAGGGCCAAACTCACGTAGAATGAAGACAATGCCACCAGCGGTCGTTGCCAGCTGTGATGGAGAATGGTGAGTGAGGTCCAAGCCGGCCGAATTGGCGGGAAAAGGCCTTGCACTTACCATGGCGAAGAATATCAAGAGGTCGTCCCACCATGGTGACTTGACAATCACGATGCGGGTCCAGAGCCTGAGGAGGGTACAGAACCAGGCAAGTGTCTGTAATCAGGTCAGTTACGAATCTCACAACCGTTTGACGTCGAGAGTGCGCACGATGAAGGCGATGGTGAGAGGGAGCGCCGTTTCCCGCCGGTGGATGGCCGGGACAAATTCGGTTGTCGGGTAGGGAGCCGTGGTGACCTGTGACAGCGGCGCCGGCGAGGAGTCGCCGCCGCCGCCGCCGCTGTTGCGAACGCCGAGCATGATGAGGTTGGCGATGGTGTCGCCGACTGCCCGCGTCGTCGCGCCAGGGTGGCGGGTTCGAGGGGGAGGGCGAAGACGCTTGGCGCGTCCAGTCGCGATGGGAGTCCAAGATTTGGCGAAACGGGGCGCCCGCCTGGTCGGCGGCGGGCGAGAGCGTGTTTATCAGTGTCGGCGTCGTGAGGGCGGTGTTTGGTTTGTCTCAAGGTCGACCCCGGATTCTGGTTCTGGCGCAAGAATTCAAAAGACGGCGGGCTGGTGGTCGCAGCCCGTCCCCCGTCCGTCCCGCGGTACAAATTAGTTAAAAGCCACTGCGCGGGCTGCAGATGCAGCGTGCCAGGGACACGGCGCAGGTGCGGCGTGGTGCGGGAACCTGGTCGTTTTCCTGCTTCAGAGGATCAATCGTGGAACCGTGCGTCGAAGGATCTGGTGCGAGCCCACACCCGATGTAGCTAGCGAACCCTGGGGGTGTTGAAGGTGGAAGCCGGGGCCGGCATGGTGCCCACGAGAGCCGTATCGCTTGCAAGTTTGGGCGTCGTTGGTGGGATGTATGGTTACACGATATTCCACTACCGGTCTAGTGCTCGGGGTGCTTGCAGCATCGCGACAGCCCTGGCGACCAGACTGATTGTTTCGAGGATGACCGCGGCGTGAGGGCGGACTCCCCGTCCCCTTATCTCGATCGCCGCAAGGGGCCCGGGCCCGAGCCGGGGTGGGTCGCCTCTCCACCCACTGTTTGGTCAGATGCATCACGCTCCTCCGCAGCGTCGCCTTGAACCATCGCCCCTCCGAGGACAGCCAATGAGGCTGGCGGAGACAAGATTTGCGACACCACGCCAGGCTCAGCAAAGGCTGGTTGCGGTCTGTGCCCAAGACCATCTTGGCACTGCCGTAGACTTGTTGAGGCTAGTCCAGGTGCCGTCCCTGGGACGAATGGTCTGGAAATTCCATGGCGGTCGGACCTCTGGAACATGCGGGTCGCGCTGGACCAACCTCTGAAGGGGGAACGTGCCAAAGATCATTGTTCTCGAAATATGCATCTTGGTTGCCGCTCCTATCGCAGGCGAGAAAGGCGTTCCACGCCGGCGAGGGAACTGGGCGAGCTGGGGTTTTATTCCTGTCGCTCAGGCAGTCGGACTCGCCCCCAGTCCGCGCCCTCCTCCCTGCAATCCAACCACGAACAAGCTTTTTCATCCGATATTTGATCCCCGGGGCCGATCTAGCCGGAGGTTGCGGGAGCTCGGCACGGGCCCGGCGCTTGGTCCAAAAAACGGGGGCCCGTCCCCGGATTCCGGCACCGACGGGCGGGGCACCAGCATCGCTCCCCCCAACGACGCCATCCACTCCACCGTGTAGACAAGCTCACAAGGCAGTTACCACATGCCGCGATAATGCAGACTCAACCTCCATGTCTCTCCTGGTATCAATTTTGCGGTGTAAGACGCGTTGGATGTTAGAATTCATGTTTGAACACTATCCCCCTGAGTGGTGAGCGGGGAAAGTACTGTTTTGAACTGCTCATATTATATGGAAACAAGACAAAGGAGTGCAGATACTGTACTCGGGGACGCGTGTAGATTGGGGAGGATATGTGGTGTAGGTAATATTGATTGTTGCCAGGTCCTCGGGACCTGGTATGCAAATTTGGTCTATTGGGTATAATGCATCATCAATTCATGATGGTATAGTATATGGAGGTAGAAAGGCCACCTCCAAAGAAAGTCGTTGCGGTTCGTGAATAAGGAGTTGTTCCCTCGTTGGGGAGCCCCGGAAAGAGTGAACAAAGCATCGACTCTCAGAAATCGTTCTTCCGGCACTTGTCCAGGGCACTGGTAAACTCCCCGGCCCATGCCCAAGGATCCCTAATCGAGGGCCCCATGATGACCTCGCGCGTAAGCCTCGCAAGCGTGGGTGCATGCCTTACCCAGTACTCAATCTGAAGGCACAGCTTCTCTACATCGACCATCACCTTGTGGTTGAGCACGCGGCGCGTGCAAGAGGGGCATCCGAGCCAGGCAATTGTCCGCCCAGCCCAGGCATCAAGGAACACAAGCTGGGCCTGGGCCGTCTGCTCGAGAATGATGAGGCGCTGCCGCATGTCTGGGGTGAAGAGACCGGGCACAGCTCTCCATATCTCGCTGATGTGACGGTTGACGAAGTTGACGTCACCGATCACACCGACCACTTCAGCCTTGCGGGTATAGACATCCCCGAGGAAACGGCGTTCGCAGTGGTGACAAAGACAAAAGTCCCGCCCTCCTTCAGCAAAGGTCTCGCAATGGCGGGGATATTCGGCACGAGGGCAGGAAGGGTGGTTCCTTCTGAACTCGCTGCTCCTTTCCCATGGCGATGCCGCGTGTGGAGGAGGTGGCGCGTAAGATCGGCTCGAAGAAGCCTCGCCCCGGCATCCGTCGCTCTTGTAGCCATCATATCCACGGTTCGGGGGCTGGGACGACCGGTGCCCATCACGAGACGACCGGCGTTTGGAGTGGCTTGGCCCAGATTTGGCATGTTTTGACCCGGATTTGGCGTGGCTTGCACCCTTTTGTGGCTTCTCCTTCTCCTCGAGACCAAGGTCGTATTCTTTGCGCTTTTCGGTATTCGATAGCGTCTCATACGCTTCCTTGAGAGCGACAAAGGCGTTGTTTGCCTCGGAGGAGTTACCGGCCTTGTCTGGATGAGCCTTTAGGGACAGCTTCAAGAAAGCCTTGCGGATGTCCTGGGCCGAGGCACCCAATGGGACACCGAGCATTTCGTAGTAAGTCTTTCCCGCCATTTTTCGGGAGGTCGGGTGGGTTTACTTACGTTTTGTAGAGAGAGGGTGATGTTGTTGTGGTTGTAAACAACGGGGTCGTCAACAGCGGGAGTCGGCGGGGGGGGGGGGAGGGGATCAAACCTAAGCACTTGTGGAACGTGAGGGTAGAGTTGTTTATATGTGGGAATGCAGGAGAAGTCCATGGGTGAAGGATACATGCGAACAGAATGCTAACAGACAAGGAGCATGCAAGAACAATCCACCTGTTCTCGGCAGTCGAGGTTCTATTCCACTTCGGTCTTTGTTTCCCAACTGCCGTGTCCCCCTTTGTGCCTGCAAGCCGACTGCCTTGTCAGCGGCTCTTCCCGAAGCTGTTCGTGGTTCTTTCCTTGCTATAGTGATGAACAACCAACAGGGGATTATACATGGCAACCTTTCTTTCATGGGCTTAACGTATCGTATCCTCGTTGAAGATGCACCCTGTTGACTTCCAACCGCCTAACTGCCAGGCAACACAGCCATTTCATCAGCATCCGGACATACATCAAAACTTTCAAGTAAGGGCTATCTTGTCAGGCAACGAGTCGCCGTCCGAATCCTTTGTGGCCGAAATTCATGTTTCCATGACCATGGTTTGGCTTGCAATACATTGCATTCAAGGCCCTGAAATGCTCCCTTGATTTACTGTGCCAATGGATGCTGAACCTTCTTGTGTGGGTGAAGAAAGAAAAGATGACACGAAGTTCTCTAAACCAAAGTGATCAAATTCGACGTATCGCTGCTCCGCCGGACAGGTACACATCGGCGCCGTCGGTACCCCCTCCGATTTCGGCGAATTTCCTCAATGTCTTTCGGCCATTTTGAGATCTGCCAGAACAAGGATTTGGCAAGTGTCACAAAACACCACTACTGCTACTGCTGTGCCATGTTGTTTCCGTCAGCTTCCCTCAGCATGACGTCTTGGAAGCTCCGACAGGGAACTCAACACCAGTCCACGTGTGGTGGTTGAAAAGGAGGCGAGATGCACGCCATCCCGTCTTGTGTTGCCGTTCTGCAGACTCGTATGACGGCAGGCCTGTCAGTTTCCCCGTTGTGTCACGAAGTCCAGGCATTCGCTTGATGATTGAATGACTGGACTGGGGCCAGTCAATGTGGACGGTCGGCTTCTTGCAGCATTTAGTTGTCCCACCGTGGTACCTGCATCAGACCACCGCCGCTTCTTTATGTTCCGGGAATAAAGAAAAGAGGAGCGGAGGAGGAAGTTGATGGGGGGTGATGAGACAATAAATTGAAGAAACAGCCATCTAAATGTAAAAATGCCTAACGTTAACGTTATAGGAAAAGAAAATAAAGTCCCGCCTGTCTATGTGTATACGCCGAAACTCCTATGTATTCGTGTGCTGGCAGAGTTTGTGACGTCCCCAATATTTTGCCACCCCTTTTCCCTCGACCCCCTGGCGTCGCCCCTGCATGCGCTCAGTGTGTCTCCCAAAACAGGTCGACGGCCTTTCCGTCCAGCCACTTCTCCATCTCGCCGTACATCCTGTCCCACACGTTGGCATCAAACGGCGTCGGCAGCGACACGTCAATGTCGTAGCCCAGGCGCGCCTGAGCCGCCCCCAGATAGCAGTAGCCCTTGGGGTACCTGGCAAGCTCGTCCTCTTCGAACCGTGGCGCCGTGCACCCGTCGACAGGCACGACTTTGTCCTTCTCGTAAAAGAGCTTGACGTACTTGGCCTTCCAGCCCTGGCCGTGAACGCGCTCGCAGAAAAAGATGAAGCGGCAGTCGCAGTCGACGTCAAACTGCGACTCGGGGAAGGTGAAGCGGTGCGTGATGGTCGCCTTCATCTTGCCGATGGCGCGGTCCGGGTTGACACTGCTGAGCTCAGCGAGGGTGCCGCACTCGCGATGCATGATGAAGACACCGGCCTCCTTGCCGGCCTTGGAGATGTCGATGAACTCATCGACAGGGCGGGCCCCGCTCCATGCTGTCACGCATTAGCTTTGCCGGATAAGGAGGCCGCACAAAAGAAGACATACTTGTCCACACGGTACCGTCCTCGGTAAAGAGGTCGCGGTAGTTGGCCCACTCGGACGCGTCGCGGTACACCGGCCACCCCTTGCACAGCTCCGCCACCGTGAGACGGTCCATCAGCTGCGCAATGTTTCCATTGATGTGCGAGTAGGTCTTGGTGTGAGGGTCGGCCGAAGACGTGATGGTTGAGGGAGCCGAGTAGAGACCCGCGGGCTGCTTGACAGGGAGGGGGCTGACATCCGGAATGATGGAGCTGGGCACCCTGTTTCCCTCGAAGAGAGTGGGGACGGCAGTGCCGTTTACGTGGACGTCGTTCATGGTCATGGCGGTCTGGTAAAGGTGCTCGGGGCTGCGGCTCCTGTGAAATCTTTGTGACGGTGAGGTGAGTTGGTTTGCGGTGAGACGATGCGGTTGATGAGATGTCCAGGTGATGATGATGAGAAGATGGACGACAAGTGAGGCGGGCACCAGACCTTATGTACTCGCTCCGGGAGAGACGGACGATCTTACCTCTCTACGTATCAACTTGGTACTCCTGGGAACTCGGTTTCACAGAGATCCAACCGTTCGACTCGGACGGCAGCGTGCGTGGTGCTCACCGTTCCCCCTGCGCCCAACCTGCCGCTCCGCTTTTCCCGGGGGCCAAATCGGTCGATACCCAGGTACGGCATGCTATATGCCGGCGGGTTGGACGGGTGGTTGAGGCGTACATGGGGCATGGCGTGCCAGGAGACAGCCCGAATGGCATTTTGCGCCCGGCACGCGAGCTGAAGGACAGAAGCGTCCACCAAAGCCCACGTATGACAAGTCAATCTCGGGGCCCGTCACGCATGTTGGCATTCATGTTCCCGCGACCCCTGTCGGCTCATAACTACGGTGTAGGAGACTTGGAAGCATAGCATCGCTGTCATTGGATTGTAGTCCGCTGCATTAGACATGCATCCGCACGCCAGCTCCGGCCTGTCCTCGTCGATTCTTGGCCGCCAAACGTTTGTTGCTGACCGCTTGGTGGCTGTCCGGGAATATTTAACAAACTAACAGATTCCGGGCATCCCCGATGCATCTTACTGGGAACTGGTACACTCGTTTGTATTCCCATTTCCACCAGTTCAATCCCGGAAACCGTCGCTTTTGGTCTCCGAATTGGGCCTTGCCGAGTTAAGGAATAATTACACTTTCAATGCTACCCGACAGGGCTAGTAGCGCATGAGAAGACGGACAAGCTCCAAGACAGACACAGACTGCAACTACCAGACCAAGAGACGCCTAAGTTTCCCAGAAATGATACAAGCGTAGCAGAGGGAGAGACTCCAGCATGTCATGGGTATCACGATCTTCCAACACTTGAATCATTGGCCTCTGCAGCCTGAGACGAATCTTCAGACAGAGACGCCTGTTGTACGGAGGGTTCAGCCTTGCAGAGATCTAGGAGGGTCTCTCGGCATCCGTTGGTTGGAAGGTCAGCTTCCGAAACAATGCGGTGGTAAACACCACGTGGAGGCGGGCTGACGATCGTCTTGTTGTCGGCCGCCGAGCGTAGCTGAAAGGAAAACAGGCGAATATGGATATCCGGACGCCTCCAGATCTCGCCCCAGTCTGCAACGAGATCTCCGCTACACAGCTACTATGATCTTGGACACTTACTCATCCTCGTTACGAAACAAGAAGGCATGCGCCGCAGTTTTGCAGGGCACAACCCCACCGCGTATTCTAAGCCATCCGATCTCTCATGTCTCCACCCCAGGCATCAACATTGTGTACCTGCGTGGTCTGCCACGAGGAATTGCGAGCTGAAAGACGGAGGATACCTTGCAGCTCTCACATACACGAGGTGACCAGAAGGGGTCTCGAAACGCTGGCCCTGGCCAAATATGGACATGAACAGCAACATACCACCTTCCGTTATCATCATCCAGCAGCCTTAAAGGAATTCCGCCCACGTGGGAAAATAAGGCTGAGTTCAATGAACTTTCCTTGAGGGTTTAAACTGCAGTAATCAAGTATCTCGTTCAGCATGTGTCAGTCTTTAGTCCCCCCTTAAGTCTTGGGGTCATGGGAGAACAAGAGCCCATCCCGCCACCGAGCAACATTGTGATTATACGACTTATATCGTCCTTATCTTCAGCTTGTAGAAGGCATGTTCCCGTTCAATTGTTGTCACTTTGGACAAAACTTCCTTGGTCTTGAGATTCCCATTTCACACGATCGGCTGGAATTTAATGCCTGAGACATGGCTCCAAGAAAACTAACTACACTGACTAAGAACCAGCAGCCAACAGCCTAATGGAACAACAAGAGGCGTCTTGAGGCGTCATGGGGCTTCTCGGCTACCCACCATTCTCATTCTCAACAATCATATTCTGCGAGACAGGTATAGCGCAGCAAAGTTGGGGACCCAAAGCCGCGCCGTTCGGATACATGTAGATAAGCCCGATGTGACAGCGTGGGAAGATAAATGTGCCACACTCTCGGACTTTGCATCTTTACACGTGCTTTTTGATGCGTGTCTCAGCAATTCCTTTTGGGTTGCCCAAGTTTCTTCTTCTCTGTTCACTAATCCCGGTCATGGACCGATTCGGTATTTCCATCCTCGGCATAGAACTCCGCTTGCCCTAGGCAAGAACAATTCCGAGATTTTGTCCCGTACAAGCGGGTGCGCGGCGCGGGTGACCGAGTTGCAAGCCATTGCTGTGAATACCGGCCGCCTCGACCGATCGGCGCTGATGACCAGTGTATACGAGTTGGCCGCTGCCCCGGGGGCTTTTGGCCTCATCGTCGATCCCCCCGATCTCCCTAGAAAGGTGCCATCTCACCTTTGGGCTGGACCCTTAATCGTGATTCGTGTGAGAGAATAAAAAGCGATGGGAAATAGCGACTATTGCGGGTCGATGTCGATGAAACTTGTGGCCAGTGTCTGGACGAGTTGGCCAGCAGCGGGCTAATCGGAAGCATCAATGGCCGATTCCGGAGCGTTTCGTTACAGACTGGGTTCAGGGGAAGTAAACATTTCACGAGGCCCCAGGGGCAATCTGTCCAGAGAGGCCACCAACTCTCCTCCCGGCGTCAACGTCGGACGAGCGTCGGCCGCTATGAAATACATGGAGGCTTAACGACGAGCGGGCATGTGTTCCATGCCTCCAACAGAACGCAAGACAACAGCTCCACCAGATTTCAACAGCTCCACGATCTCCGTCCCCGCGAAATGCCTTCTCACCGACCCGGCATATGCTGGATCAAAGAACCGATAGACTGGCGAGACGGCTCAATCGTTGATCCAGGACTATAGACATTCCGTTCTCATGCTGGATCCCATCCATCCTCATCATACACCATTGGGACCGCTCCGGGCGGCGGTTTACGTGGAGTGAGTTCACCGGCGGGTGTTCCACCTCGCACTCGACGCCATCCATGATGCCATACTGAGTCCCATTATGAGAGGTGACCGCCACTCGAAGACATGAATGAGGTGGACCAAAACTTGACATGGGGCAATACCGGCTTCGCAGGTGTTTAAAAAGGTGATAAGTGGACTCCAAGGGTATTGAAGGGAGTTTGAGAGCAGACACATCCCCTGACATCAGGTGCCGGTTCACGCAATATGTACATGACGATTGTGGTCATCCTTTTCTAGGCCCGGCTTCAACTCATAGAGTATCCAGAATGGCCAGCATCCAAGTGGCGAACTCGTGGTTGTCGATTCGCGAGTTGACACGATGGTGAAAAAATAAAGGCAAAAGGGCGGACCGGGCCCGGGCGATGCGGGGGAAGCGAGGGACCGATGGTGTGGCCGGCCGCGGGTGGGGTGTTGAGCGGATAGGCTCCCGGGCCGGCCCCACCATTCAGGCCACAAGCACGGGGTTTGTCCACATCAATGATCACACACCTCCGCTGACGAGGCTCCGCGCAGGCTCATGACGACGGCAGGCGGGGAGACAAATCAGCTGGACTCAGCATCGAGACCTTGGCCAGCACGGGTGACTCAACTAGCTGACCGCCGTAGCATTCACGGGAAGGCACCTGCTCGTGGATGTGGACGGTGCGCATCCTCTCGACACCCCTTGGCCAGTGCGCTTTGGACGACATCGAGCCAGGAGAAAGAAGCAAACCACGAGCCAGTTGCGGGGGCCGGATAAAGGGGGGGTGCGGCCGGCCTGTTGGGTTGGGACACTTGGATGCCGCGGACGGGGGGGAGGGCACAAAAAGGGGGTTGACCGACGATGCCTGCCAGCCTGGGTATCCGCACTTTGGATGGTGGTATCAGGCGGTTGGCTGCTGGGAGTCTCCCGCGTCGTCACCATGGGTACCAGGGCGAGCATCTGGAAAAAGGCAAGGCGGCAATTGCTCTTTGGGCCCGACTTGCGGCTGCATAGGTGCTTATGGTGCGAGACCCGCCGAGTTTGCAGACTGGTCGATATTCAACAGACTTGTGGACCGATTGTCGCTGTGGGGGCGGGATTTCGAAACGCGTCGTCGGGGTAAAATCGCGGCCTGTGCAATGTGCAGCCCATGATGGCTATGGCTGTCGAGGGGGAGGGCTTGCCGGTCATCTGAATATTGACTGCATGACAAAGGGCGGATGCGACACAGGTTATACAGGCTCGCAGTTTATTGCCAAAGCCTGCTTGCCGTTGGTGTTGGGGCTGTATGAAAAGCCGCTAAACAGGAGGCAGGATGAAGGAAGCGACTGCAGCCCGCCTCCGCCTGGGCAGTTGGATAGGGGCCCGAAATTGGTGATGAGTCCTCATCCAGCACGAGGTCAAGAGGCAAGTTCCACAAGACTATGTTCGACATCTGCGACATGCAATGCCCCCTCCTCCTTCAGCGGCTGGGCCTCGGACGAACAAAGGCCGGCCGTGACCCAAGCGTCGGGGAGGATGGGGGAGGGTAACCGGTGCTTCGAGAACCCCTATCGGCAAAGTATTAATATCTCAAGCCTGGCTCGCCTGGGCACGGCGTGTGCGGCAAATGGGACGCAAACACAGGGGGAAGGGGAATGGCCCGCGCTCTCCGAGCCTTGACTGTTGCAGCGACGCCAGGTGCCAGGTGGGCTGGACAAAGGCGATGATGCCGGGCACCATTGATTGCCTTGTTGAGGGCCTGCTGATGTGTGATGTGGCTTCGAGCGATGTCTGACCTCGGGGGCGGGTTGGACCAAAAGCCAGCCATTCAATGCCCCCGCGCGCTGCCTGTTTTTGATGGTTGTGCGGGCGGCCAGCGTGGACGGGTCGCCGTGGTCGGATCCCGTGGTGGTGTTGCACATCAGTGGATGGAAGGCGAGCGACCTTCATGGCCGAGGTGGAGTTGCCGAGCGCTGCCAGTGGCGCTGGTCATCGGGCAGAACGGACCGTCGGTGGACTGCTTTCCATGCCATTATCACCGGATCGTCGCAGCCACCTCCTCAGGCGCGAGTGTCGAGACAGACAGAGAAAAAGCTGCGGAGTGGGGGCTGTTCAGAAGCGATGTCTGCCTCGCCTGCCTGCTGCTCTGCCTCCTGCCTCCTGCCTCCATCTGATTCGATTCATGCATTCAGCGCTTGCTTTGTGGTTGAGCCACAACGCCTTTTCTTCTCTTCGTTGGACCGCCGATAGGGGGCAATTTGCAAGCGTGGAAACTGCCCGTCTCGTCTGGTGGAATTTGCCATTGCAACCTGGAATCGGGCACCATCCATTTGCGGGGTTGTTTGGCGGGGCCGTTGGACGTCGCTCGAGGTTTGACGGCCTTTCTCCAGACCCATCCCCAACATGCTGGAAAGGTTATGAGGCAGGCAGAATGGATCAAGGCAGTTGGCCAGTTGGCTCAAGGGGGAAGCTCCCATGCCGAGCGAGACCTGCCGTTTCGCCATGACCCGTCTCTTCCAAAAGAATGCCCAATTCTGGACAATCACAAGCCGCAGCTCCAAGTTCGTTCCAGTTGGCCTGGGGGCCTCGCCAGTTCCATAGGTGCTCCCATGCCGCCATCCACCACGAAGCGACCAGCAGGGCCATGGATCCGTGATTCTTCACTCAGACAGCAGCGAAAGGCTGTGGACGCCGGGCCGAGCAACCTGGTCAATCTGTAAGTCAGTCAGTCAGGTTGTTCTTGCCCTTGCACAAAAGCTGCCTTTCCTCGTTCATTGGACAGAGACCAAGGGTGTGCGCATCAGTCTGCGTGTTTCCGTCACAATCGTCAGCTGGCTGGAACGTCAGATCGAAACATCAGTTGTGTGCACCTCGCCGCCGGTGCCTCGGAATTCTGGGCCGCACTGTGTCCCGTCTCCGAATACGTGATGCAGCATGTCTGCTCATCGACGTCAATGGGGCATGCGATACTGGATGCATCTTTCGGCGGTTGGCAGCCTTGGGAACTCGACATCAAAGGTCCAATGTCCCCTCCTCCCCTTCTTTCTTCCGTCGGCTCTTCGATACCCCCTACATTGTTGTGGAGTTGGTCCTCCTGGGACAAGAGGAGATCAACACCCTGGGGCGTTTTTACCGCCCGAGCTGTGATGCAGCTTTCGATCGCACAACCTCCCCTACTGTACAGATCGATATCCCTGGAAGGGCAAGACAAGCTTGTTGATAGGAACCATCATGACGCAGCCAACAGCACACGGCGAAAAGGGAGATGAAACCGCGGCGCCGGGGTTCCGGCCGCACCACGCCTCTTCCTGCCATCCTGAGGTTGCCTGTAAGTACATCACGCAACAAGCAAGCGGTCTTCTCGGTGCTCCGCAGAGGGTGTCGAGCTCCGGCCCTCTTGATGGATCAAACCTGGCCCAAAGGCTCGAGACCGGGCTCCAGTTCTTTGTCGGACCCGATCGAGCCGGGCAGCGAAGACTCCGGCATCTGACATACAGATGACCGTCTTTGTGTCTCATCACCCCCTTCAGGGCTTGCCGTCTTTGCCTCTTTCGAGTTGGTTGTGGGTCAAAGCCGCCCCGGGGTCACACTCGGCCACTCTCTCTCAACGCGCAGGCTGATGATGGTGGTTCGCATAGGTGCATTTCGGCCTTTTCGTGGAATGGCAGTACTGTCCCAGTTGCCCGACGACCGCGGCATCACGAATGCAAAGGTCGGCGTGGGGACAAAGCTCGACGACAAGAGATGGGTCTCCGATTCAGCAATCTTCTGGCTCAGGTGGAACGCTGCGACAACTATTGGACTCCACGTTTGGCCAGATTTGCCTTTTCGTATCCAGTCCACGAAAAATCTTCTCAATCCTTTGTCTCTGCTGCTTGCCAATGCCCGTAGCTCGCCGACAAACATCCCATCTCCGCCGTGCTGCTGCTTGCTTTCCCGAGAAAGCAGCCCCCATCCCATCCCCGCTGCTAGACCACCCTCTATGGAAACCCCACCATCGGTGACACGGCGACGGCCCACGGGTGGGATGCCCGTCAAGCCACGCCCCGTGTGTCTTCTCGAATCCAGTGTGTCACCCTGCCAGCAATCTCTGGGGTTCGCCAGCTGCCCGTCGGCATCCCCAGTCAGGTCGTCAAGAGAACTCACTCAATTGAGGTGACGAGAGAGTCGAGCTTGTGCTGACTCCGCGCGTGATGGGCATCCCGTTTGACAGGCCAGTCTGCATATTCCTGACCGTGACAACCTAGCCCGACGCATCACCTATACGTACACCACCATGCATCACCACCGGTATTCCGTGTTGTTCGTGGATTCATGGCTGACCAAGATCCGAGAGCGAATCAATTGGATGGCGTTGGAGCACCTTTTTGAGTTCTTGCATGAAGTGAGAAGGGTGAGAAGAAGTCCGCCATACCCCACTTCGATTCCTGCAGACCGGGCCAGTTAACACAACACCGCCTCGACCGCTTCCAATTTGCTTGGCAGCCATAGGTTCCTCGGGACGGGCTCTGGATTCCTCCCCCAGCCGACGAGAGACCACGATGCGAGAAAGCGGCATCCCTGATAGGGGTCCAGCTTCACACTGCGCTTTACCATTTGTGATAAACCCAGGCGCGGTCAGGGCTGTGTCAATCCGGCCGCCTTCTTTTCCTATCCGGATCAGCCTGTCGACACTTGAACAACCACTTTGGGACATGTATGCACAGGGACGGATACATGTAAGTCAATACCTAGGTACGGACAGCGATGATAAAGTACCTTGCCTGCCAGACGGCTGGTGAGCATATGATGAGGATGATGATAGCATCGTCCAAACTTATCCACCCCTCTCGGCAAAGCGCAACGACAACTTGCCCATAGTGTCGGGAGATGATGGGGACTTGGGGGTTTCCAAGGTTCATTGCTCGCAGGTCTCCAGTCGGACACGCCCCTATTGGCCGCCTCTTCCAGCATCGGAGGCACACACGATACGACGTGCACAGAATAATGGACCAAGGACGTCTTCAACTGATACGATTCAGGGCCACGGCCGGTGTCACCGTTCACGGTCATCCATCGGCGACGAGAGGCACGGGTTTCGCCCAGATTGTTGAGTCGGCTTCTCCCAAGCGATCCACAAACATCCAAGAGACCAGAACTCTCAGCGACATAACCATCTGTCTCACCGGCGCTCCATAATATTTGCACCAAAACCATGTCTGACCGGAAGCGATACCATAGACAATGCCTTTTTCGCCCGTCAACCGATGGCTTTGCAGGATTTCCACCAACAGGCTCCCCGTCAGGGGCGACCTCTTGGGCTGTGTTGGGTGCTGGGCAGGAGAGGAGAAAAATGAGCAAAAGCCCATTTCGCATGCAAACATTGGCTGTGCTTCCATTTGGTTTTCTGGTCTTGTCGCAGGACCCCGTTTCTCCCCTTGGTCGGTTGATGCAACACTGAACACACGACGCGGAGGAGTTGCTGGAAATGCAAAGGCATCCAATCAACGCGCACTTCGATTGGCGCACTGTGGAAAATTCCTGGGCACCAGAAAACGGACTTTTGGCTCCTGTGTCTGGTGGTGTTCCGTATTCGAGGCACGAGTTCCGGATTGTGCGGGGCTGGGCGGGATTTGCTGACCACCAGAGCCCACGGCGCTACAGAAAAAGGGGGAAGGGCGGGGGAGGGAGGTATGGAGCTGACGTTCTCATCTGACAATTGATCAACCACTTTGTCTCAAGGCCAACCCCCAACGCCAATTTAGACCTCAACAGGTACGACACAGCGTACTCGCGCTGGGACATGGAGATTGAAATACATTTGCATACCTAATCAGTCTCTGAAGCCTGCAGTTTGCCTTGCCTTGCCTCTTCCTCCAGCTAGGTACCTATCGTGGACAGGCATTTGTGACGTCGGGTGAGAGGGGGAAGAGGGACCTCGAGCATTCACCGAGGCATCGGCAGGCATGACAAGGGAGCAAGTCAATCTTGTGTCCCCGTGCATCGAGATAATTGGCCAAGTCAGATATCGGAGGGGGTGGAACTTGTCCAAGATCTTGGAAGCCAAAAAAAAAGGCGCCGTGTGCTCGGTCAGGATATCGGTTTGAACGCATCCGGAGCGTCAGGGATGCTGTTTTAGCTCGCAGCCCGCTGGTGATTGCTTTGACCGATAGGCAAGTCGGCAGGCGGCTGACGGGCGACAGGCAGGCAGAAGAGCGGCACTGTCTGATTCGCAACGGAAACCCAACTTGTCCTGGGGGGAAAAGAGGGCAGAATATCGTGGCGGTTGCCAGATTCCATCCCCCAAGAACACGGACACCCCACGGCAGAAGCACACCACTCAACTCGCTATTGAATCTTTGACGCGGCAGGAGACCGGGGGGAGTTGTTAAAACCACAGAAACTCGGGAGAAGTATGGGGGAGCGGCGGCGGCGAGCGCGCACCACGTCCTCAGCCGAGCCTTTCCATCGAGTCATCATTGAGCGTGGCGTCAGCTCTCATTGCCTGCCAGGTCTGCTGTATGGATGGAAAATGATGGCGCCAAAACGACAAACACGACAAGGCACAGAGGGCCCTTTCGCTGCTTCCCCACCTCCTCGCCGCCCATCGCCTGCGCTCCCTCGGACCAACAGTCCATTGCAACCATTGAGGGCCTCGGGGCAGCCTGCTGTCAGTGTCGTCATTCCACCCTATGGCGATCCAAAGAGGGTCCCGTGGGCTACGAGGCACCGACTGTCGATGTGTAGCTCAGCCCAGCTCTCGTCCTGGGCAAAGGCGGAGGCGGAGGCCCGATGTTGTCAGGCGTGTGTTGCTGACTTTGACCGCCGGCCTGCTGCATTTATCATTCATCAGGATGGATGGAATGCCGCCGCCGTTGCTGTGTTGCCGAGGGCGCTGATGTGACGCAGCCGACGCGGCGAGGCAGCCCAGCAACCCAGCCCCCCAAGTGCCCGAGCCAGCCCAGTGGAGGACCTCAGCTTTGGGACGTGTGTGACCAGGCCTGCAACAGCAAATGGAGCGGCAGACGGGTGGGCTGCACTGCTGGAATTGGCGTGGAATTGCGATGCACACACTGCCCGGACCGGGCCATCGAGCCATCCTCCATCCCTCCATCCCTTCCGGCGCCGCTGCGACAAAAGCCGAACAGTGTGAACGCACTGTCCCGTGCAGTGCTGGGTTCTGGGGACTTGGCCGCGGCGATGGAAAGGCCCCAAACCCCAAGTCCACGTATTTGCTCGCTCCACCTGCCTCCAGCTCCCTTCCCCCCTAAAAACTGACACGAGTGGACGGCGATGATCCAGTGGGCAAGCTGACGATTGACCTTCCTTGAACTGGCTCACGGGGATTCTTCTGCTTGCCAATATGCCCGGACTGGTTGGCAAGGCTCGGTCACGGGAGTTTGAAAGACCTTATGCCAGACAGACCCGAGGAAATGCCCGCTTGGAGCAACAGCATCGCATCCATCCACGGGCAGCCCAGAGACGCCCAGTGCATGGAAATTGAAAAACTGTTCCACAGGTCACCCCGCCGACGGTCCCCTTGGTCGTCTGGGCTTGTCCGGCATGGGACCAGTGACACTCTTGGTTGGATAAGCGAGGGCCGGGCGCTCTGGATTGGCCCGGGGCATCCCTTTGTGGATCTGATGCGCGTGGCCCGTGTGGCCCGTGGGCGTGTGGCGGGCAGCTGGCAGCTGGCGGACAGCTACGGAGTACCTCCCTACACAGTAGGTACCTACCCTGCGAGCCTGTGCGTGTCTGTCTATCGGCGGCCTGTCTTTCGCAAGCGGCAGGCCAGCCCACTCGCTGCACGGCACCAGACAACGACATCCACCAGGGACAAAGTAAATGAGCAGCATTTGCGGCGACCAGGTCTAATACGCAACGACACAACCACGCAACACACCTCACATGGATGCTGGTATGGATGTTTTCACCGTCCGGGGATCTTCCCCCACTGCCTCTTTTCTTTCCTCCCCCCCTCCCTCCCTCCCTCACCCTCGCCCTCGCCCATTTCCTCTCCCTCGGGCTCCTTCCACCCTCGACGACGCCGCTCTCCATCTCAACACCTTTTTTCGGCATTGCATCCCAGCTGTGCTCCTCGGATCCTTCCCCCGCTCCCGTCCTTCCGGCCCTGGGGCTTGAACATGACGAGAGACCCTCTTCCGATCCCGACTACGACCACGAACGAACGTCTCCCTAGCCTCTCGACCTCTTGACGAGGCAAGACCACCTCCGAATCTCCATCCCAACCTGAGGTTAGCAAAGCCGAAGCTCCCCACCAACCTTCGCACCCACCTATCACTGGCGTCGTCTCCTGCCCTCGCGGCCAACAAAGGCTCCTCGGAGCTGAACCTGCGCCTTCTCGTTCTCCCTCGAGCCGACGAATTCCTCTCGACACGATTCCATTTTGCAGTTCCCCCAAGCTGCCTTCCCCCCACGAGCGAGCCTCACGACGATCCTCGGTGCCGACAGGCTCCCACCGCGAAACCTCGAGCGCCCCGTGGCACAAGCGACTCTGGAGGTCCCGCGACAATTGGAAAACTGACATTGCTGGAAAGCATTGAGAAGGATCCGTTCGATCGCTTCAAAGTGCTGGGGCAAGAGTGAGAGAAAGAGGCCGGGCCACGCAGGGCCCTCTCCTGCCCTTTCTGCCCACAGGCAAAGGGTGCTGGCCAGAAGCACCTTCCTGGCGCGACGCCGAGATCGCACCGTCACACGTCAGAACACGCCATTCTACCTTTGACGAGGGAGGCAAGCTTGGAGCTGGTCGCATCGCAGCCTGGCGCCTTGCCAGTCACCGACGTTGCGATCCTTCCCCCGTCGACGGGCCACATTCCTACATCTCAGCTCGACCGCCTCCCACATGTTTTCGACTGTGGCCTCCTCGCATCCGCCCCCCCTCGAATCTCTCCTCCCGTCGCCCGCCCCGTCGAGCTGCTCCCGCAACTTCCGACCTTCCCAGCTGCTGCGGTCGTGGCACAAGGACTGCAGGGGTCCCGTTGAGAGCGGGCTCCGGACGCCGCCCACGGACGAGAACATGGGGACAAGATACCAACTGCCAACCATGGCGCCCTACGACAATCACTTGCAGCACCATCCCGGGTACGCCCCAGCCATGGCTTCTGTCGAGCGCCAGCGGCCCCCGCTCAGCGAGCGCCCTTACCCCAACGAGCAGGTGTTCTACGGAGGTTCGCAATACTCGAACCAGGTGCAAAATCAGCAACCCCTCAACCTCCCGCGCCCCCGAGCGATCCCCTCGTCGTCGTCGTCAAATTCGATTGCCCCGACCGCGAACCATCCCCAATACCTCACACAGCCTTCCCAGGCCCTGTCACAGCCTCTGCCGCAAAAATCGACGAGACCAGCGACGCCCACATCTGACGGCACAATGGCGGACAAGGATGCGGCAGCCAAAGAACGGGCGCTGGTTATCCACAGTCTGCAGATCCCAGGGTGTATCAGTTCAAGAGGGGGGAACCTGGCCGACTTGGTGGCTGACCTCACGGCACTGTTTTGGTTCGAGTCCATCCAGGTGTTGGATGCGGCAGACAACATCAGGACGGTGCCTCCAGGCGCGCCCGTTTGGCAGATCGCAGAGAGCGCCAAGGCAAGCAGGAGGTTCAAGGAGTGGGTTCATTCGGTGCTCTCGACGACACAGGTGACGCAAAACGTCATCTTGCTTGCGCTCCTCTTCATCCACCGCCTTAAGAAGATCAATCCCGCCGTCAAGGGTCGCCAGGGGAGCGAGTACCGCCTGTTCACGGTCGCGCTGATGCTCGGCAACAAGTTCCTCGACGACAACACCTACACCAACAAGACGTGGGCCGACGTCTCGGGCATTTCGGTCAAGGAGATCCACGTCATGGAGGTGGAGTTTCTGAGCAACATGCGCTACAGTCTTTTGGCCTCCAAGGAGCAGTGGGAGGAGTGGCTGGTGCAGCTTGCGAAGCTGTGGGAGTTTCTGGACCGAGCCCAGCAATCGGCGCCGCCCTCGCCTCTTCTCATGCCGTCGCCGAGCTCGCGCGCCTTTGCGTCCCCGCTTCCGTCGCCAACCGGCCGCATGTCTTTCCAGCTGCCCAGCAGGCATTCGCCCACTCCGAACCCCGTCGCTAGGAATCACGTCAACTCCAACAATGGACAGAGCTGGCCGTCGTACGGGGCAACCAAGCCCGTGTCGCCGCTGGGCCTGAAGCCAGAGTCGGCAGCGCAACTGTTGCACCGCAAGAGGAGTTTTCCCGAGAATGACCCGACCGAGCCCCCTGCCAAGAGGATGAGCATGTCGATCGTGCCTCAGCAATATCATCTCCCTTTGCAGCTGCCCTCGCAACCGTTTTCTCAACAGCAGCTGGCGAACTCCCAGCCACAGCTTGTCTCGCAGCGTCAGGCGCCGCTGCCGTCAGCTCAGCAACACCGGCCTGCGCCCGGCGCGCCCGACAACGCCCGCCTCTCGGTGCCGAGCCTGACCCTCAACACTGCCCAAGCTGCGGCCGTGGCAGCTCAAAGCTACCCTGGACTCGCGTATGCGCCACCGCAAGCCTCGCCCCTCTCGCTGCCGCCGCTGGTCGCGGGCGTGCGCGCCATGTCGACCGTCTACCCCCCCACGACATCGACCTATGCCCCGTCGCACCAGATGCTCGTCTCCAGCGGTCCCAGTCAGCCTGCCCATGTCTCGGTCATGACACCGACAACCAACTATCCCCCTCCCGTCTATGGAACTCCCTCGAAGCGACTCTCCCCCCAGAACCCCTTGATGTCCGGCGCTGGGTATCCAGGCTCCTCCCCGCTGTCCGAGTCGTTCCATCACGCCGGCACCGCGAGTGGCGTCCACACGCCCAGTTCCCATTCTCCGTCGTTTTATCTTGACCGCCGCGACAGCCCGTACAAGCCGATCCGCAACGTCAACACTCTTCTATATCCACCGTCATCGGCTTTCCTTCAGCAGTACCACTTTGCCAACCATCTCCCCCCGACGCAGATGCATTACCACCCCATCGGAAAGCGAGATGATTTGCGGACTGGCATTGTCCCCGAGTTCGCCATGGCCCGGTCGGGCCACCAAAACACGCTTGGCCAACAGCACTTTTCGCCTGCGACAGGTCTCTACAACCCGACGCCGCAAATCTTGCCGGACCCCAACCAAGGCGGCGGCCGGCCATCCTACGGGATGGACCAGCAGCGGCCTCCGATGTCCAACCAAGCGCAACCCTTCCACTAGAAGACCATTTTCCTATTCTAATACCCGATCTTGGCCCACGCGAAACGTGGGCGGTCTCTTGTACTTTTAGCTTCGAAGCATTTCTCATTTTCTCCACGATGCATTACCATTGCTCGGCGTTGGGGCGCGATGCGGATTTTTGGGACATGGCGATGCAGATAGACGCAGGTCGCCACTGGTGGCAGGCGGTTGGTGATGAAGTTGCAGCAACGCGACCACAGCGGTCGCCCCGTGAGGGTCGGGTCATGCGGCGGGACAGGAGGAATTGGGACTCGAATGCACATCTACCCCTTGCTGCATTGAAGACAGACGGTCTTGTTAGCTACCCGGCAAAAGAATGATAATGCGGACTCAATTAGGTGCCCCGCCACCTACCACCTTACCCCCTTCTTTTCTCTTGCAGTCGCCGCCGAAACGGGTAGAGGTCAAGAAAGAAAAAGGCTCGCCACATGTCAGCAACGCGACGAAAGAGGAAAGAATGGTGGGGAGCTGACACTGGCAGGACTTTGCCAGCGCTAACCCAGGAATCCCGAGTGGATGATGGCGCGAGGGGGCGATCTGCCAGGGAAGAACCTTCGAGACTTGGCCCCCCACTCCCACGCGGATGGTGCGAGGGCCGGAGATGTGGTCCAACTTTAATTCCCATCTCCACAGGGGAAGACAAGAAAAGCGGGTGGACGGAGACACTGATTGTACGCCCGTTTACCTTTTGAGAGAGCTTCGGATGCTGACCGAGTTTTGAAGATGAACATTTTTGCCTTGTCCATGCCCGAGTCGGCAAGCCTTCAGGGCCGGGTCTAGCCGGGTCTTGGCACGGCGATGTTGTCGGCCTTTCCAGACGTCCCCTTCCCCCGCGCCAGACTCGGGCCCAAAGGCGTCTGCCACTGATCGTCTCCACAGTTTCCCTGGACCCTTGGAACTGGGCACGTAATGCGCACTATGAGCACGCAATCACCGTGTTCGGGGTCGCGGTGGATTCTTGTTTGGCCTCCAGCGAATCCAACGACTCTGCGCGCTCCGCGATGATCGGGGGTCAGATGGGGGGCGACGACGACGCCATCCGTCGCTCTCATATATATACCAAGGGCGAGGAGCACGCTGCTGGGTGGCCGAATCTTTCAGCTCTTCCCAACCTACCCACCCTCTACCCGACACGCCGCCCGGTCAAGGCACGCACGCCGTCACCATGTCGGCCACCACGTCTTTCCGCCACAGCGTCCTCTGGCAGATGATTGTCTGCGGCATCATCGCCCTCCTGGGACCGGGATTATGGAACGCCAACAACTCGCTCGGCGCCGGCGGAGCGCTTCTGCCCTATCTCGTCAACGGCGGCAACTCGCTCGTCTTTGGGCTGATGGGCCTCTTCTGCATCCTCTCGCCCATCTTCATCAACCGCGTCGGCGTCCGCAACACGCTCATCGCCGGCACCCTCGGCTGGTCCGTCTACAGCGCGGCGCTGTACCAGAACAACCGCTTCGGCACCGAGTGGTTCGTCATGCTGGGCGCCGCCATCTGCGGCATCAGCGCCGGCCTCTACTGGGCCGCCGAGGGCGCCATCGTCCTCTCGTACCCGGAGCACGCCAAGCGCGGCCGCTACCTGGCGCTGTGGCTCGGCTTCAAGAACAGCGGCCAGCTCATCGGCGGCGCCATCAACCTCGGCCTCAACGCCACCAAGGCCACGGCCGGCAAGGTCTCGTGGGTGACGCTGCTCGTCTTTGTCATCCTGCAGGCCTGCGCGCTGCCCTTCTCCTTCCTGTTGTCGCCGCCCGAGAAGACGCGCCGCTCTGACGGCTCCAAGATCGTCGTCGAGGCCCGCACCTCGACGCGCGAGCAGTTCCGCCAGCTCGGTCGCGCCCTCGTCACCTACCGCACGATGATCCCCATCATGTTCGCCTCGTGGTTCTACTGGGGCTACCTGTCGTCGTTCCTGACGCTCTACTTTTCCGTGCGCGCGCGCGCCCTCGCCTCGTTCCTGTCGGCCATCACGGGCACCCTGGCCTGCACGGCCTTTGGCTTCTTCCTCGACTCGCCGCGCATGACGGTGCGCACGCGCATCCGCTACGGCTTCGTCGGCTCGTGCGGCATCTTCACCCTCATGTGGATCTGGGTGCTGATTGTCCAGCACGGCTTCGAGTTTGACCTGCCGAAGCCCAAGGGCCTCGACTGGACGCATAAGGGCTTCGGCCGCGCCTTTGGCATGTACATAATGCTGCAGACGACGGGCAACATGGTGCAGAACTACCTGTACTTCCTCATCGGCACCCTCGGCGACGGCACGTCGGAGCTGAGCCGCGGCACGGGTCTGCTCCGCGGCATCGAGAGCTGGGGACAGTGCGCGTCGTTTGGCATCAGCAGCAGCAAATTTTCGCCGTTTTACACCACCGTCATCAACGTGGTGCTGTGGACGGTGAGCTTGGTGCCTGCGGCGTTTGCCGTGTGGGGGGTTCAGGACAGGAGGATTGTGGAGGAGAAGGAGGAGCACGCGTCATCCGAGGAGGAGGTGGTCGTGGCTGCGGAAAAGGGGGAGACCAGGGTTTGATGGTCTGGTTGGGGGTGCTTGGTTCTCAACGTGTATTTCAAAAGGGGCGAGGAAAGGGGCGATGATACCCGGCACAGCGTGCCATGCTATGAGCATTCAACATCGATAGTTTCTACTAATGGATAATGGTCTTGATGAACTTGTTTTCCACGTTGACCCTCTGTCTTGCTGCGACTTCCTCACCACCGACCCACTTCTTTTGCCTCCGGGGGGAGTGGCTGGATTGCCCACATCAGCCGTCTTTATGAAAAGGAAATGCACAAAAGGAGAAGAAATATTTCAATCCCATGGGGGCTCTGGCCTTGGAACTTCTTTTGTCAACCCAGGAATGAAATACTGGTAGCGGAGCATCACGGCTGTGACCTGTGTCGTTTATCCAGCGAGGCAAAATCAATCTCCAACTCGAACAGAATCTCACCTTCAAGAGGAAGAAAGGCGATCGCCGATGCAATGGATACTACAACATACACACAGACTGCCGTTCCCCCAATGGGCACCCAAAGCAAGCACCGGGGCGGTGAGCTGTCCTCCAGGATTCATCACAGGTTCATACACTGCAAGTCTGCATCTGCAGGTGCCAAAGAGAGTACGACAGGCATGACGTAGTAGTAGAGTACGCTTCAAGAATGTTGTAGTCAAAGTATATGTTGGATGTGGAGTGCGAAACCTGTGATCTTCAACATGGTGAGAACCCTCTCCCAGACTGTCAACTTGAAATCTGACATCTTCTCTCAAATTCGGTTTCCGGCCACAACCAGAAGCAGTCAAGTTACACAAGTCAAAAGCGGAAGCGGTTCCAGCTATTTCCTTCTTCCTGTCTTCCGTTACCCATGACCGTCGCGACCCCTTGGACCTATGCTTCCATTTCTTGCCCCTCGTGGGGGTTTTGTACGACCTTGCCACATCCTCTTCGGATGCTGGACATGAGTCTCTGAGGTAAGTAGGCGGGCGAGAAAGGCTCGGGTCGTGTGACCTACTCCCGAACAGAAAAAGAAAAGAGTGAACAGCAAAGAGCGAGACGTGGAGTCTTGTACGCCCAACGCCATATTTCATGATTCTGATCCGATGGCATCACCAAGTCCCGTCAACGAGTATCGACAAGGCCGTGGGCCACCCATCGACACCTGGGAAGAGAAACCATCTACCCCAGACAGACGCCGCCGTTCATGTTTCACAGTTTATAAATGTGCCCAGATAGAGTTGCCCGGCTTACACCACTGCAGTGCGGCATGTCGTGCCCGGACCGAGCACCGGCATCATGGACAGGGGCCGGACAGTGACTGGATCGGGGACCGTCGGATCGGGATCGGACACCCGCTCATGCATCGGGAATGGGACCCGTCTCTGACAACGCGGGGGGTCTCCCCCCCGTGGGTCCGTAGGTCGTTGACGCGTGGCACTCGGAGTGGGTTGCCATCCTTCCATCTTTCAAAAGCATAGAGTAGGACGAGTTGATATCACACAAGACACGGCGTCCGGAGAGAAGCCGCGGGAGAAGCGCCGCAGGTGTTCTTCACACTGGTGGAAGACGGATGGTGGTCCTGTCTCGCCCGATCTACAACTCACCGCCACCTGGGCAGGGCACGACACTTTCAGACATGTTCATCCGCAGGCTGCCTGTGGTGTCATGCGCCGTCCCGGGCCTTTGCCTGCCCAGAACCAGCGGGGGATTGCCACTGCGTGAGAGTACACGACGACTTCACACGTAGCCAATATTTCAAGTCTGACCATGCGACTTGGGGGCTAGGGCAGAACGGCGGACCGTGACCGCCTTAACAAAGGAATCAGAGACCACTCGGTGGTCCGCGAGGGGAAAGCGGTGAAGGACAACGACTGAAAATTCCACACTGCCCGTGACCAGAAGAGGGGATTGGGGGACGACCCGGGCATGTTGGGAAGCGAGGGACCTTATATGGTTGATGCGGGCCGCTCCAGTGGTGCGACGTCCTTTGCAGAGCCTCAGAGGCCGCCATTGGAGGTTGACCGGCGGCATGGCCAAGGACGACATGGAGACGTGCCACGATCGAGGACAGCGGCAGGGCGGCTCCGCAAACTGCCGCTGGGCGGAGACCGACACCAGTCATCGCTGGCGTGTCGAGCGCTGGGCTGGCCGTCCCCCGCCCGCCTCGCATGTATTCATCGTCATGCGTCTCAACATGTCGACGCTGGGTGGCTTGGTCGCCGCTAGCACCCAAGCTGGATCCTTCAGATGGGAAGCTGAAGCTGATGTCTTGTTGTTGGACGCCCCGGCGTGTTCTTGGCAGCAGCCCGAGTCTCGACTCTTGCGGCAGGCCTCGCATCGTGGCACCCAAGGGCCGACCCGCCCACCCAACCACTCGGTTCAGACCGGCCCACCTCACCGAGAGCAATCGGGGGGTGTGCACGGAGGGGACTGACCGAGAAAGAAGGCAGGGCAGAAAAAGCCTCAAACCTCGCCAACACTCGATGATCTGACTGACTGAGCCGTGTCGGGCCGCAAGACAAGCCGCGTCGTGGTGTTGCACAGCCGGAAACCTACCTGTGGGTTCGGTGGGCGTCGTCGTCGCTGTCGTGGTCGTTGCAGTCAGGTTGTCTTGCCTCCTCTCTCTTCCAGCGCCTTCTGGTTGACGATGCCTGATGCTGATCCGGGAACAAAGAAGAAAGCGCTCGGGCAGCTCAACCTCTGACTTGTCACTCACCTCGCGCTGTTCCATGTGTTGGGGTGAGCGGAGCCCGACCGGAGGGTGGTCCTCCGGGGAGGGCAGGGCGAGCATGAGACCGTTGCATCTGCCTTCTGCCATAGGCCACGGCCCGGACGACGGGCTTCCAACGGCGTACGGCACAAGCCGGGGAGGGGGTGATGAGGCGTGCAATGGAATCCTGGACCGAAAGGATACATGGCAGTCAGCCCAACGTGAAGAGGCTAGATCATGCTGTCGGTTGCCATGGGTTTCGTTGGGACCGTGACGCATGTCTGTGGTTGGGTATTGGGCGCCCAGTTGACCTGTCCCTCTGGAAGGAAGAGGCGTGGATGTGCTGAAAATCTGCTGAGGAGAGCAGCCAAGGCGAAGGGGGCGTGTCGGTTCTCGCGTCTGCTGGGCATGACGTTGGAGGGGGCAGGTACCCAAGGTGAGGATGGGCGAGGAGGGGAGGAGGGAGGAGGGTGAGATCGGGCATCCAATGATGCCGGGCAACCTCGAAGACCGTCCTTGCTGTCGTGCGCGGTCAAGGCCGGGTTGCTGTTGCACAAAGTCGACTCCCCAGCTCTCCTTCGTCACGACTCATGAGATCCAGCCATCTCTCTTTCCTTGCCCGACGCCCCTTCCAAATCCTTGCTGTGCAGGTTGTTGCGCGGCAGGGGCTCTTCGCGGGGAAGCCAAATGGAGCAGGACCACGTTGTTCGCGATGGATGGGGCGGAAGGCGTCGTGGCCCAACCTGAAGTTTTTTCGCTCTTGCCGTTGATGCCCAACGCAGCAAACAGGCCCTGTCATTGGCGGCGGACGGGGCGCTGAAGCCCTCTGAGTGGCCTGGAATGTGACGCACGAGCCGCTGACGTCTATTTCCAGCTCCTGATTGCTGTGTGTTGCCCCTCCTCCCCAATTTTCCATTTTCCATTTTCCACTGCACCCGGGCACTGGCAGCCACCAGTGGACCTCCTTCCCGCCCTGCATGAGAGAGCGCATGGCGCCTTCCGGGGCTTGATGGAAGTTGGGATCCCGTTTGTTGACGACGCCATGCCTCGAGATTTTCCAGATATTTTTCCCGCCCGGGCCGGTGATTTGGCAATCGAGTGGCGACCTGATGTCCATCTCCTGTCTCTCTCTTCTCTTCAGCCAGGCCTGGCAGAGGGAGGTCTGACCCATCAGCGTGTCCATGCCCAACGCCAGCGAATGCCCTCGTCCCAATCTCTCTGTTTTGCATGCTCCCACCCGATTTGGCCTCTCTTCTCACGCCCCTCGTCGCCCTTCCAGTGTCCCGGCCGGGCCGTCTTTTCGCGAGGCTGTCCAGGACTCCAGGCCAGACCCCCCCCTTAGCGTGACTCACGGTACACTGCCGAGGGCCATACCTACCCAACCGGGAGAGACACTCACGACGCCGTCCACCCAGAGGCCGTCCGGGTCTTGAATTTCGCGCCGGGGTGTGGTTTCACCCAGTTGTGCGTCCGGCCCCCCGGCTACGGCCGCCAGCATCAAAACCACTGCGGCCTGCACCCCCGACTCGCCCGCTTCTCCCATCCCCAGTCCCAAGTCCCACCAGAGCCCATGCCGTGTTTTTTGTGTCTTGTCTTGTGTTTGTCCTACGCCCACATCAAGGAACAAGTCCCATTTCTCGCCGACCGTCTCGTCTACCCAGCTGAGAACTGCTCCCGCCATGCCCGCCTCTGACAACACCATTGCACACTCCCACCACTTTCAACATCCAACCTGAACAGACAAGACCACGGCACAGAACACACAACTGAGACACAACCAAGAGACTCCTGGAATCCGCCCTTGGGCCCTCCACCCGGGATCATCAATAGGGTCAGCGAACCCTCCACCACCCCAACACTTTCCTCGCCATCACCACCACCACGACCGCCAACGATCACCACCATGGACCCACGGCAATACCTTCGGCCCCGGATGGGCGCCTCCTCCACCCCCTATGCCGACGACAGATACGCTGTCCGGCCATCAGAATCATGGCCAGAGGCCGACCACCGCGACGCCCACCGGGACTCCCAGCCGCGGGACTCCCCCCAGCCCGTCAAGTCGATCCTCCGCAGGACCCCGCGGCCCTCGGCCCCCTCCTCCGTGGCTTCGACCGGCACAACAGCTTCCAACACCACAGCCAACTCCATGTCCACATTGTCCACATCCATGTCGAGACCCCGGCGGAACTCGGACACATCCGTCACCTCGTCCACGCTGCCGACCGTGGGCAGTGACCTGGGCAGTCTCCGGAGCAGCCACACCAGCTCGTCTCACAGCAGCAGCAGGGCAAGCTCGGCCACCGTCACCGGCGCGCTCCCCAGGAAGGTCTTCAAGGCCAAGTACAACCCCTCCCAACCCCCCCACCCATCAGAGCGCCTGGGCGTTGTCAACCTCCGGTCCTCCCGTGCCTCCGCCTCCAGCGTTGTCAGCCAGAATGGTCCGGCCGCCAGGTCCGTCATGGCGCCGAGCTACGGCCCCGAGACTCGGTACTTGGAGCACCATGACCGGCACGAGAGCCGGCCCCGCCACGACCGCCAGGACTACCACGACAAGGACATCGACGCCGAGTCCGTGTCTGCCTGCTCCGATCTCTCCGCCAGCACAGTGGCCACCACCGTTCCATCAGCCACCTCTGGCAGCTCCGAGGACGACGACATGGCTTCGGACGTGACACCGACCGAGACGGTGGCCAGATCGACTCCCTCGGTCCGCTTCACACCCAGCGTCATCGGCTCCAGCTCCAGCGTTGTCAGCTCGGCCATCCGCAAGACCATCAAGCCGCGCCTCGGCACTCGTGCGCGCCCACCCTCCGGGGCCGACAAGACGATCGTCAAGCATGGCGGCCGCACCGTGTCCGTCCAGATGCTCCCGCCGGGCTCCAGCCCAGACAGCGACCCTCGTCATCGTGAACACGACGACGCCCACGCCAAGGCCGAGTCGGCCATGTGGCACAAGATCCAACAGCTCGAGGCCGAGGCCCAGAGGCTCCGCGAGGATCACGCCCACCTGGAGAATGAGCTCCGTAACAGCTCGTCTCTTCTCTCTGCCGCCGCACAACAAAAGGAAGCAGTCGAAGCCGAGCGTGATCTCGAACGCGCCAACAAGGACAAGATCGCCGCGTCGTTGGAGGAACAAAAGGCCATCTTGGACGAGTTTCGCAGCAACTTTGACCTGCAGAAGAGCATGCTCGAGGAGGTCGAGAAGGAGCGCGACGACGAGAGGGCTAGCAACTCCAATCTGCTAACCAAGCTCGACGAATCCAAGAACTTGTTTGCCGACTTCAAGTGCTCCTACGAGCTCCAAAAAGTGATGCTCGCCGAAGCCGAAAAGGAGCGCGACGAGATTCAAGCATCCAAGGAGAAGCTCGAGGAGCAGCTCGCCTCATTCGAAGACGACATGGCCAAGCTTCAGCAAGACCGCGAGGCGCACAGCGACACCCTCCTCCAACGCATCTCGGCCCTGGAGACGACCAAAGAGTCCTTGAAAGAGCAACGTGACAGCAGGGACAAGGAGATTGTTGCCCTGACTGCCACACGCGACCTCTTGAGGACAGAAGTCGACTCCATCGCCGCCCAGATGGCACTCCTCGCCGACGAGAAGAAGGCCGTTGTGGAGGAGCTGCAACAAGTCAACGACACTTTGGAGCAAGAGACTCAAAAGGTCAAAGATGCGGCCGCCGAGGATCTGCAAAAGGCAAAGGACGACCTCGCCGAAGAAATGCAACAGCTCAGAAACCGCAGTGAGGTGGAGATGGCGGCCTTCAAGGACGTCCTCGAGGACGAACTCCAAACCCTCAAGACCCGCGTTGCGGAGCTAGAGGCGGAGAAGGAAGAGCTGGAGAAGACCAAGACCGCCCTCGAGGACAGCAACGCCGCCACCCAGACCAAGCTTGACGCTGCCGAAACCGAGATCGACACCCTTCGGTCCCGCACCGCCGAGCTCGAGACGTCTTCCACGGATCTCGACACCAAGGTCTCCGAGTTCGAAGAGGTCGTTGCCACCCTCAAGTCCGAGGCTGATGAATTCCGGGCCCAGATTGAGGGCCTCGAGTCCGACAAGTCCGGTCTCCAAACCCAAGTGACAGACCTCACGGCCTCGGTGGCAGACAAGCAGAGCACATTGGACACCCTGCTCACCGACCTCGCTGGTTCCAAGGCGGCCAACGTGTCCCTCGCGACACAGAAGCTCGACCTGGCAGCCGATATGAGTAAGGTGCAGGCGGCTCTCGATGCCGCCAAGGGCGAAATCGAGGCGCTCCAGGGTGACAAGGCCACGCTCCAGGCCGAAGCGGACAAGGTTGCCGGGTTGGAGGCAGCCAAGTGGGTTGTGGACGGCAAGGTTTCCGAGCTCGAAGCAAAGGTGACCGGGCTTGAGGCGACGATTGCTGAGCTCCAGGCCGACGTGGACAAGATCCCCGGCTTGTTGAGCGAGAAGCAAGAGGTCCAAGGTACCGTCACCGAGTTGGAAGCCAAGATTTCGGGGCTTGAGGCAACCATTGCCTCGCTCCAGCTCGAGGTGGACAAGCTGCCCGGGCTCGAGACGACCAAGGCGGAGCTCCAGGGCCAGGTTGCGGACCTCGACGGCAAGATCGCCGGCATGCAAGCCGATGCGGACAAGAGCCCCGACGCTGTCGCCGCCACGCTCCGGACCGAAATCGAAGCCAAGGTGGACGAGATCAAGCGTCAAACGGACGAGATCAAGCGACGAACCGACGAGGTCAGCGCCCTGACCGAGAACAACAAGGCCCTCTCCGCGCAGTTGGGCGCGGCCAAGCAGCAACTCGCATCGGCACAGGCCTCGCTCAACAACGTCACGCAATCGTACGACTCGACGTCGACCCAGGTGATGGACCTTCAGTCCCGCATCGAGGCGCTCCAGGCGCCCACCACCCGATCCCGTAGAAGCAGCCGCTCCCGCAACTCGTCGCCGCAAAAGAAGGACGGCGGCGGCAAGGACAAGAAGGACAAGCAGCTGGTGGTGGTGCGGAACCCGACAGACCGAGGGGCAGTGTCAGTTATGCTCCAAATCGCCGCCGGCTTCTGATCCCGCAACTCACTGGGTTTGTTTCTTGTCTCTTGCAGGTCGCTCCTCCGGCTCTGTGATTTCCGCACCGGCCGCTGGCGCCGATCCTCGGGCGGCGGCGCGTCCCCCACCTCCAGCGCCGAGTCCACGCCGCGCACCTCGATGAGCAGCATTGCTTCGCCGTCTGCCCGGTCCTCGTCCATTGCCGCCTGATCGTTGCCATTCCCCGGCCTCACCTCACATCACCGAACTCCCGGCCGGCTGCCTCCGAGTGGTCAGTTGGATCACTTGGGGGGTCATTCCTCCCCCGCCTTGCCCTCTTTTCCCCGAGCGGGACTCTGATGCTTGTGGCCGTGCATCAATGCAGCGGCAATACGCATGTGTTTTTTCTTCTGTCAAAATCGTTGTTTTGCTTCATCAATATTTCTCTGTTTTACCATGTCATACTCTATGTCATTGCTATTGCTACCAATCTTTTTCTCTGGGTCGGTTGGTCGGTCTGTCTGTTTGGCATGTCATTTCCTGTATGGGAGGGGTTGTACACGCACAGGCGACATTTGTATCACGAAGTATCATCATGTTATGGGAAGGGCAGCGTTTGTTTTTTCCGTCGAGTTTAGCTGGGGTTATTTTCTGCTAGATGGCTGGGCTCATGCTTGTTTCATTATTGACGACTCTGACGACGCAATGATGGTGGTTGCCCCGCGATGGGAGGGGGCGAGCGAACACAGCATGATACCCGGTTGGGACAAGGAGGGATGGGGAACATACATTTTTGGGAGGCACAAAGCATGTTTTGGTTGTATTCTGTATCATTTTGGTAGATTTTCATTGATAGATGATGCGTTTGGTAATGTAATTGTCATTTTATTTTTCTACAATGTCCCTAACAATCCGATGCACAATGTTTCGTCCATTTGACCCCCAAGGAGCCAGAGCGGCGTTGCCCCCGCATCTCCAGACATATTTGCCCTCCTTATGAACACTGAAACTGCAAATGCATTCCAACAAATCAGCTGGTTGTATAGTGTAGTTGGTTATCACATCGGATTCTGATGCTCATCCATCTGAATTTCCGGGGACCCCGGTTCGAGTCCGGGTACGACCTCAACCCAGCTTTTATTTTTGCCTCTCGATGCTTCCCACTCTGTTTCTTCCGGTGGTCCATGGAAGCGCCACCGCCGTCTTTTTGGCCATCACCAAACAGTCAGTCTGCATACACAGGGCACGGTGAGAGATCAGTGTACAATTACATCAGCATGCCTTCTTCCATGTACATGGGACACGGAGAGATGAAGAATCCATCTCTCGGCTGCTGCTGTATCACCTGGCGAACAAGGAACAAAACATGGGTGCACAAGAATCCAACGGGGGGAGGGATGGAGGGGGCTGTCTACGGACGTAACGATGTGTTGCTTCTGGGAGGCTGCCTACCTTCGGGGCATGACATCCACTGCTGGAAGTGGTACAGAGGAAAGCATATACTCAGTGTGATCTTGGTGAACTCCATCTCCCGTACCGTAAGAGAAGGCAGTGTTGCGGTATTTGTCTACCTTCAGTTGGCTGGGAGCGTCTAGCATTAGCATGCTGGGAATGGGAACGAAACGCGACATCATTCCTCCCTAAACTTGGCAATCGTCTTGTCGCAGACGGGGAATGGATTCCGTCGCACCAACTAGTCATTCCGAGACGGAGTCGGGAACAAGCAGCACGTATGCGGCTGGCCGGATCCGATCCGATCGAAGGAGCCCTTGCTCCGGCCTAACATCCAAGTCTTCTAGAAGGAAGCCGTTGGTATCACAGGTCGTCGTCCTAGTGTGCAACAAACATGCCTGGACAGAAAGCGCAACGTAGGGTCATGGGCTTCAGGCCAACACGATCTGGTATCATTCTCTGGCTCCATAGAGGGACCCTCAACGCCATGCAATGCTCATCAATAAACTGACCCCTGGCCTCGCCGCCGGTCGTGGTATCTGAGGAAATGCACCATGCCAGCCGCCCATTTTTTGCGTATCACGAGCCTCAAAGCAACCGTCTATCGCCGCCCAACCGCCAAACGCCTGCCTCATGGGCTCCTTCCCGGTGCCTGTGCAAAAAAAAAAAGGCTCATCACTACTGCAAGCCCAGCGAAAGAAAAAGCAGCAAACGCCTCGTTTCCAGATTCCCACACCACTTCCCCTCCTCCTCCCTACCCTTCTCCTCGGGCCTCTCATGCAGCCCTACGCGTGACTCCAGTCATGTCGAGTCTCATGACGGGTCGCACAATTTCCAAACTCCTGCTCGGGACGAGCCGCCCACCCGGCGTTCTCGGGTTCGCAACATTCACCCGTCCACGACGATGTGGCCTTGCCGGGTCGTCGTCCCCGCTGTCGGACGAGTCGCCTTGATCATCGTCAAGGGAGGCAGCCCGGCCGGCGACGCCAATGGTGGAGAAAGGATCGTTCTCGAGCGTGGGCGTCGCCTCGTCGCTGGCTGTGTCGGTCCCGGGGCTCAGGGGGTCAATTTCGGTGCCGTCGTGAGTGTCCGCGGGGTCGACTTGCCGATGACCTTGTTGACCAGGTCCCTCATACACAGCAAGTCGGGTGAAATAATCGGCAAGACCGTCCACACTGGGGGTCCCGACGATGAGATCATAGTTGGGCGGTGGCGTTAACAGCTCGGCCGGGACAGGCGGGGGTGGCTCGTCGGCATCAAAGGCAGGAGGGTTGAAGGACGGATGTCGCAAAAGATGAATCGGACGGCCCCGATCGAACAAGCCCGGAGATGCGGGTTGCGATGAAGGGTCCTCACTTCTGCGCTCAGTTGGAGACGGCCTCGACAGAGCGTCACTGGCTCTGGGAGAGTCCTGAAAGTGGGCCGGTCGAGGCATTCCAGGCAGAACGGAGGAGTTTACCGAATCAACACGGGGTCGACCGGAGCGGGGCGTGGCAGTTCCCTGCTCGACCAAGGCAAGATGAGCGGATGAGTTGGAGGGGCTCCCGTCGATGGGGTGGGCGTCGGGGCAGCCGCATGACATCTGGGGCCGTTGTACGGACACGTGCCCCTGGTCGCAGTACTCGGGGAGCGCTGTGTTGGCCTGGGTAGCGCGGCAGTTGAGAATGGTGAAAGGGCTGTCGATGCTAATCTCGAAATGCCGTCGGCGCTTGCCTGTCGGGTCCTCGGGATCGGCACGAGAGATGCGCATGACAATCTGTGTTGGGTGTTAGCTGTGACTGCGACTGCAACGAAGGGAATGAAGACCAACCTTGATCCAGTGGAAGACGTTGACATTCTTCCAACTGCAATCGGGATGCAGTCGCAACGTCTTGTCACGCGCCATCATCTCGCAGGTCGGAATCTGGACATTCATCTCAATCTCGGTGCTTCCCCAAAACGTCTCCAGGCCAAGGTCGAGATCACCGAGAAGATTGTCCGAGACCTCCGGTAACGGGTCCGGGGCACGGCCTCGGCTCGTCGCCTCCGTCCGTCTCCGGGCTGCCGCGGCTTCTCGGGCCTGCTCGCGTTGATCCGGAGCAAGCTCGCCGCCGTTGAGAATGCGAATCTCACTGGCCGCGAACTGCTTGTCCAGTGGCTTGCCAGCCGATCTCTCCAGCAAGAGAATCTTGCGCCCGGCATCTTTCCTCGTCACTCTGCGGTCATTGGTGTAGTACTCGATGCTCTCCGTCACGAAAACCTTGAGCTTGTGGACCTGAACCTTGGCGAGGGGCGTGAGCTTAAACGCGATGGGAATCCTTGATCCGATCGGGAAGCTCTTGCCCGAGATCATGATGTCGTAGTGCAGCTGATCCTCCCACTGGCGGCTGATGGAGATGGGTTCCGTCATCTCCAGAGACATTTGGTCGGGGAGGCGGACGATCGAAACCTCCTTGCTGCCGTGGAGGTTGGGCTTGAAGGCGCCAGCTCGCTCCACCGTCGTCTCGAGCTCCCACTTGACCGACCCGTACTGCAGTTTTGTCGTTTCCAGCTGCGAATGGTCGATGGGGAGCTCAAAGGCGTACTCGTAGGATCCGGGGAAGAAGACCTTGTAGCCCTTGGCCTGGACTTGGTTGGCCAGCGGGGAGTCCCCCTTGCCAAAGCTCCTCGACTTGACCGACTGGAGAGAGAGACGCTTCAGCTCCTTGGCGCTGAGGCTGCTGGTGGCGAGGGGGCGGGGTCGCATGGGGAGGTGCAACGAGCTGCCGGAGTGGTTCGAGTAGAGGGAGTTTCGGAGACTGCTATGGGCGCGGTTGATCGGGGCAGGCTTGTGCGTGTAGACGCACTGGTTTCCGTACTCGGTCGACCACATGCCTTCGCCCATGGCGTGGAAAAAGACTAGCGATTGCGAGCGCAGCGTCTGCTCCTGGTGCTGGTCGAGCTTCATGGGCGGGATGCCTTCCGGCCATTCCGTCCTCGCCTTTCCAATCAGCTTCAACGTGACAGACTTGATCTTGACATTCTTGGAGACGTTGATCTGCAGCTTCCCCCGGAGCAGCGCACTCGAATTCTGACTGCCGTTGCGGTGGTTGGCGTCGTGGTCAAACCCAGACAAGAAGACATTGGGCTCGGCGAGGAGGATGGAGCAGGTCACGCCGCTGCCCGAGGCGACTGGTTTGGGCAGTTCGGTAACCGAGGAGCTCATGGACCTCTTGGCGGATCGAATCGATGACATGCTATTTCTGTTGTGTGAATATGTAGAGCCGCCACCAAGGGCTGGCGGACGCGGGGCGACTGTCGCGGCCATGGCTAGGGTGGGATTGGGGAGTTCCTGTTCTCTCGGCCTGTCATAAACGTGATCAGGTTGTTGCTCCAGACTCTGCCCAGTGCGTCGGTCAATGAGGTTCTCGTCCAACGGGCGGACAGCTTCCACGAGTGCCGGGAGAGGGTCCGGCTCTTCGATGACGGTCGGTTCGGGGTCGATTCGGGACAGACGGCGGGCGAAGCTGACGAAGCTGGAGGGTCGGGATTGGCTCTTTCTTGGGGCGGGGTTGGGGGCAGGATCGGCCGACTTGGGGGTGATGGAAAATACGGCCAATATCTTGCCGAGAACCCTGCTGACTCGGTCTCCTCCTTCAGACAGGGAGCGAAGGGAGCGTATCGACCTGCGCTTCTCTCTCTTTTCCTTTGCGGCCTTGTCCTCGGCCTTTTTCCTCCTCTTTTCTTCCTTTCTTTCCTTCTTGGACGCCTTGGTCTTGTCTTTGCTCTTGGTATCGCTCGAGACGGCAAACTCTGGGGGTGGCCTCCGGGGAGACTGCTGTGGTAATTCCCGCGCGGTGGGTCGGAGTTCGTGGGGGATGAATCCGGGCGGGTAGGAGACAATGTGGATCGAGTGCGGTCGGCGCTGACGGGGTTGTATCAGCGGAGCTGGAAAAGAGGGGCCGTTGGATGCGCGGCGGCGAGCGTCGGTGGGGGTCCGTGGGGTGTAATAGACGGAGCCGTGGACCGACGTGTAGTAGGGCTGTGGGCGGAGGCGATCGTGTTCCGAACCTGAAGATGCCAGGGCGGTCATGTTAGACAGTCTGCTCGGACTAGTGTAAAATGCCATGGCCGCGGCAGGTCAACGGCGGACGTGGAGGGTGGATGACGGCGTGACGAGATGACAGGGATGGGCGCATCGTCGTGGGATGGAAGAGAGCAGAAAGTGACGAAAGGGAAAAGAGGAATCGAGACGAAGGTTGGGAAGAGGAGAGGAGAGGGAGGCAAACACACAGCAGCCAGGCATGAAGGGGATCGAGGAGGCGTCGACCGCATCCAGCACGCCGGTCGAGGTCAGACTAAAAGCGGCAATGGGCTGCAGCGCATGGCCGCCCACGGCGGCGTGGTGATGGCGCGAGATGAGATCCAGCGCCGTAGGCGTCGACGACGACGACGACGACGAGGGCACCCATGAGTGCGGACGGCCGCGTGGGCGAGGAATGGGGACGGGAATGGCGTGAAAGGAGTCTCGATGCGCCATGGTGGGCAGGCATGGTGGAGGCAACTCTCCCAACTCAGCTCCACGCCGACGGTCGCCTGCCCTCGAGACGGAGACGGAGAGGTGGAGGGCGAGGGCGAGGTCGAGGTCGAGGTCGAAGTGGACCTCGGGACCTGGGCCGGCCTGCAAACAGGCAGGCGGGGACGGGGACGGCGAGGTGGTGGCGGTGAGGGGAGGAGGAGGAGCAGCAGCAGCAGCAGCAAGCAGCAGTGGCGGTTCCGGGTGCGGGTGCGGGTGCGGGTGCAACATGAGGCAGCCTCGCTGGGCAGGGGACCCAAGGGGTCTAGTTCTCGGGGAGGATGGAATGGAGGTGTCTCGAAAAGTGAGAAGGGAAGAAATGTGCCGTGCCTCCCTCACAAGAGTTGCAGCTCGCAACGCAGCGGCAGGGCTAGTTCAAAGGGGGGAAGGCGGAAGGCGGGACGAGGGACGAGGGGAAGCCTTGGGGAAGGGACACAACCACCGGGGCTTGGGCTTGGGCTGGGATAAGAGACAACAGACGGGACGCGGGACAGGAAAAGAGGCACGTACCTGCTGCACCTGAATCATAGCACCGCGGTTATTATTTGGGCGGTGCGAGGTGCGAGGTGAGGGTGTCGGGTGTTCCACGATGATCCACGGTTGGACCAAACGGGGCGTGATGGGCGCTCTCTGCGTCTGTCTGGACCAGACTCGACCACGCCCAAAGAGCCGCGTGACACAGGCTGACTGGAAGAATACCCAAGGACCTGGGGACCTGGGGTCGAAAATGCAGCTTGGGGAATGCGAGGGGGTCGAGGTCTGGGCAGGCCAAGACTCGGGCTGGACTGGCACTTGTTCGAGGCACCAAGGTATGCGGCCCGTCGACGGTATTTCAGGCTCGAGAGTCGATGCCGTCTGTCAGCTCCCACTCTTGTCGCTGCCGGGCGGGGGCAAGCTGGCGAATCGAGGGCGAATGGCAGTTTGTCGGGTCGCTGAGTGAGTACGCAGCAGCTGGCGTATGGACCGAAGGCAGCGAGCGGCAGGGTCGTGAGGGACCTCCCCTGGGGCTGCTTGTGAGCGGAAGGACCCCGATGGTGTTGCGTGGCCGTGGCCGGGACCGGGACCGGGGCAAAGGGGTTCGAGAGCCAACCGGGTGGTCCGTCGTTGCTTTGGGTCTCTGGGACAAGACTGTCTCAAATGGTCACACGCGCGGACAGCGGCAGGAACGGGGAGATGGGGAGGAATTCGGCGTCGTCGAGTTTGTCGTTGAAACGGGCAAGAAGTCGAAACAAGACGCGATCAAAATAAGCATCGCATCCACCGCCGAGGCATGGAAATTAACTTGGATAGTGAGCAGATGGCACAAGAAAAGCCCGATGTTGGAAGCGAGGACGGGCCCCCCGCCAAAAAAAGCTCGCTGCGCTGCCATGATCTGCATTCGCGGGTCGATGATGTATTCGCGACGCCCGCCGTTCCCTGCGGGCCCGTCGACTCTCGAGAGAAAGCCGAACGCGGCCAAGGCGGGGCGGCCAAGGTCGACAAAAAGGTGGGGTGGCCAGCACCCCTTCCAATCACAGCGTCCCGAGCCCGGGGACTCACCGCAGTTCAGTGGGCAGACGGCCAGATGCCATGATCCATCCACCCACATCCCACATCCCACATCCCACATCAAAACAGCAGCCCTTCATCTCCCTCTCCACGCCCGGCTTCCACGGCCACCTGACACGGCTGTGTAGCACCCGCGCTCGAGTCCATCCCGCAGGCGTGGGGCGATCCTCTGGGTAGTGGCCATGTCGTGTTGATTTAAACAGGTTCTCGGTAGGTCGAAGATGCCGTGGACGCCTCCCACCTATCCTGATGCCGAATCGACTCCTTGCATGCACGAATCAGGGCAAAACCGCGCTTGAATCAACTCCTTGGGAGAGTTTGGCAACTGGCGGGTGGTGTGCCTGAGTCGCGTCACCGGACGGGCAGGGCATCTGGACCATGGAAACCTGACCGTCGAGGAGGTCGAGGGGGATGCGGGACCCTGAAAGCAGAAATGCTATCGCCGTCGCGCCAAGTTCTGCACTGCAAACACACACTAATGCCAGCTGGCATCTCAGCTCGCCTGGCAAAACAACGGCACGGGCAGCGGGCAGCAGTTCCTCGCAGCAGAAGACGATTCGGGGCCATGGCTGGGGTTTGAAGTTTGGGACGGCTGCAGCCACGCGGCATAAACTCTTGGCCATCCCCCACACTGCAGCAAGTGGAAGCAATCAAGGTGTCAACGATACGTGGATATTGCCTGCGTCAAACTACCGCCAGCCATGACCACTCCCAAACATAAACACAATTCGCGGATGACAGTCGTGACTCTATAACTTGAAGTTTCCTTACCGTCAACCAACCTCGACCCCACCCCAAGCCAGGGCCCAATCTCCACTCGCACCCGACTGCAATCGGGCTCGGCAATCTCGGCAAGGGGTCCAAGCCATGCACTGGGACGTTTTCGTCCCTACGTCATGGGCGGCGTCAGCTCCTCATCTTTTGCAACTCCCCTTCACCTGTCAAGTGTTCTGGACCAAAACACACAATCACAACATTCCCCGCGGGCTGATTCAGGGCCTACGGCAAAAGGCTCGGGTCATGCATTGCGCGCGAGCCCCGAGAACCCAACGTCTCCGGGAGGCTGCACCGGGGATAGCCCGGACCTGGGGAAAGGAAACGGAGCTTCTCCCCGGGCCTTCCGGGCCCTCTCGCGGCGATCCCTGTCGCAGATCGATGACGGGGCCTCTTGCCCGCCCTTCTCAGCACCGGCGAGTCCGGCATCGACGAATGGTCAACATGTCGATTAAAAGGCCATTGCAGCCAAGCGTATATCCGTACCGTCACTTCCATAGCAACTTTGGTCAACATCGCCTATTTGCCGATGATTGCACCACGCTGACTCACTCTCACTCCAGCCCATCCAGGTCGTCTCATCTCCGAGCTCCTTTCCCAACTGTTGATAACTCACATACGCCGCCGTGGCATGTTGGGTCAACGACAACCAGACGTATCACAACCGGCCCCTGGATCGACATCCGAGGCAACCACTCCCGACGCCGGAAATGCACCACACGGGGCGACAACCAATAGGTGCTGACATGCCACGTGCTGGGAGCCATCTTCCTCGCCAGAGGCAAAAAGGACCTGCACCAGCACGGCGCCACCTGACATGATGCATCATTGATCTCCCGCCGACTCGGACCGGGCCCGATTTACAAACAGTTTTCCAGTCCCAGCCATCATCAACTCAAATCCCGGATCAGTAATTATGATGTCGCCGACCGAACCCCTCCACCCCCTATCGCGCCCTTCAATGACGTTGAGAAAGCGAGGAGGTGCTGGGACGAACACTTTACGCCTACGACCTCACAGCACGTCGACTGAACTGGCCCATGACAACCCAGAGGTCATCTCGACAAAGCATTTCAGCCGAACAGCCAGACAGTTGGATTCAAGTTATTGGGCAAGCCACAGCCGACGCGACGTGTAGTGCATTTTGCCGCCGATATCTGGGGGGGAGGCCTGGCACTCTGATCCTGCTCCCACCGCGTTGGGTCATCCCGAGTTGGGGCGGTTTCAGATGTGCCAATATGCTGCCTAGGCTTTCGTGGAGGCTGCGTCCAATATGGTCTGAGGCGGTGCAGACTTGCCGCACCGGTGGTGTGGATGGGTAAATGTCCACGTTGCCACTTGACAACCTGTGTTGTTCTCGGGCGTATAGAACCGCGTATTGCTATATGTGGCAGGACAGGTATTAATAACCGTGTTGAAGACAGAGCCGCGGTGCCCTGTATGTGGCACGTAGGACTATACTCCCACACGGACCATGGTATAAAACATGGGGTGCGTCCCCCTATACCTGCACCAAGCAGATGATTGGTGAAGCGCAGAGTTTAGACAACTTAGATCGAACACGCCGTCAGCGACCTATGAAAGAGCATTTCCAGGTGACAATGGCACAAGACGCAATGACCATTGTGCCATGAAATAACACATTATACGTGCCACTGGGTCCTTCTTATATCTGGCTGGCTGAGAGATGGCCAACACTCGTTACTTTTGGGACTTTAAGCGACTGGAGTACATTGCGTGTCCTCGTTCCAGAGAAACCACTGGACGTTGGATGATAGAGTTAGGCATTTCCTGAATTGCATACATGCTAGTGCTGAATCCGAGTCCAGTGTCTGTGTGCCGGCAACACAAAATATATTGGGAACTAAGTATCTATGTCGAGGGGCCTTCGTGCTGTATCAAGATCCTTTGATTTGACTTACAGGAGCAGGGGACATAGGCGGCGATAAATACCATTGAAAGGGTCGAAGTGTGCGCATGAGAAACAGTGGTATTATAAACTTTGATGGAAATTGGAACCCGCCATGCGTGCTATGGTGACATACCTTGTGAGCTCCATGAATAACCATCTAGGGGGCCGGATACCTCGCATTTGAAAGATTGCCCCTACGATGCTCAGCTTGGCTGTCCTGGAGACTTTACTACTAGTTGAAAGTCTGAGAGGTTTGTTTTGGTACTGTGATTGATGTCTGTTCTTCAACTTGTTCAAGGTCCACTAGGCATGGTCAAGGAAGGAACTAGACACATCAAGACATAATCAGGATGAGATAGATGTCCGTGGCAAGAGTCAGTGCAAGTTATAACGCCCATCCCTGGGTCCTCGATCACAACACACCCAAGGCCCTGTTTGTTCAACAGTCGACTATTCGTGTTCTTATAGAGAGAGGTATACCCCGAAGCCAAAGTCCTACATAGACGCTTGGCTGCAAGGCTTGGGATGCATTGGTTGCTTGTGAGAAATAAACCAACCCTGGCGATCAAAGCATCGAGCTACATCTACAGAACCCATGACCTTGCGAACATGTCGTGAGGTCGGACGTGAGACTTGGCGCCATTATCTCAAGGGGCATCGAGCAACAGCCAGGAAGGGACAATATCTGCGTTGCAAAGGGGTTTGGACTTGCAGCAGAAAAGACGGTCTACATGTAAGGAGTGTCAACATGGGCCATACCTACCAGAACCAGTATTGTTGTGCCACATGGCAAGATGAGATGCGATGTTAATGAACGGGGCTCCCTCGAAGACATGCAAGACCGAACCTCGTTCCTGGCGGCGAGTCGATCAGAAAGTGCTGGCAGGAGGGAAGGGAGGAGGAATGTGAAGAGTAGGAAATGGTCATTAAAATGCGTCCGGGGAAAGTCCAAGATTCCACGTCGACAAAGTCGGGTCAGGACTCAGGCGGGAAGCAGTGCCCAGCAGGATCAGCAGGGGCATCTCGGGTATTCAGGGGTTGGGGACCTACTCCTGGTGAACGGGAATGACTCGCTGGACGTGCGGCGGCTGGTGGAAAGAGTCTGCAGTCCGTCATTTCAGATGAGAAGGGCTCAATGCCAAGCATCATCATGAAGGCCGGCTCCGACAGATGTTGTTGTCAAACTTGCAGCTTCCAAGTTGTTGACTTGGAGGTGCAGGAGTGCAGGAGCGCAGGTCCCCCAACGGAGAGGAGAGCGGGATTTTCCGAGCCAATGGCAGGCCCTCCTGCCCAGTTAGGCTAATTTGGCGAGACGTCTTTTGATGCAGACAACAGGGATCAGCCAGATTCTGCCCACTGTCAGCTTTTCCCCAGCAACGGCATTGTTTCTCTGAGCCTCTCCAACGCCACGACCAACCGCAGCAAGACGGTCCTCGCCAGCTCAGCCACCAGTTGCAGACACTCGTTGAACCACCATCTCTATCGCTCCATCATTCGGCTCTCGCATACTCGTTCGCTTCCATCGCTGCGACTGTCGCCCGCCGTCGAGTCGAGGATCGCGTTGAATTGCTCGCCGACAAGCGTTGTGCCGGGATACGAGACATCTGGTCTCGGCGCATTCCACCTCGTATTTCCGCAAACTTCGACGCCATCGACCTCTGGCCGACAACAAACCCCTCGGTCGCGACTCGAGGAATCAATTCCCACGCCATCGCGAATCGCACCGTCGAAACCAGACAGTCGTCCGACTCGTCTTGTCCCACGACCCACCCCCGAGCCCGACCCTCCCACGACGCGCAGCCTCACCGGTTGCCCCTCCACAGCCCACGATGGCGTTCGGCGACTTCATGGGCATCTGCCACATGGCACCATTACCACTCTGCTCGTCCATAGGACCGATAACCTCGATCGCGACGGGCGTGGGAATCGAGCCCGACTGCTTCGCGCGCAACATCGAGCTGGCCAACTCCATCATCTTCCAGGGGGCCGCCAGCGCCATGCACATTGTCGCCCTGGTCATGACTGTCACGATGATTCTCCACGTTAGGGGAAAGTTCACTGCCGTTGGTAAGAATCCCTGCCGTGCTTTGGCGCTCGTTCGTAGGGAACCCATGAGCTGACACGACGGTGACCACCAGGCCGCAAGGAAATCACCTTCTTCTTCTACCTCTACATGATCCTCACGTTCCTCTCACTCTGCATCGACGCCGGCGCCATCCCCCCTCGCTCCGAGCCATACTCGTACTTTGTCGCGATACAAAACGGCCTGACATCGGCCCTCGTCACCTGCCTCATGATCAACGGCTTCGTCGGCTTCCAGCTGTACGAGGACGGCACGCCGCTGTCTCTGTGGATGATGCGACTCTGCTCGGCCGCGGCCTTCATCATCTCGTTCCTCGTCTCGCTGGCGACGTTTAAGTCGTGGGCCGGGCTGGGGCCGACCAACACCGTGGGGCTCTTTGTGGTTCTCTACCTGCTCAACGCGGTACAGGTCTTCGTGTACGTGTCACTGCAGATCCTGCTTGTCACGCGCACCCTCCAGGACCGGTGGCCACTGGGCGACATCCTCTTTGGCGTCATCTTCTTCGTCATCGGCCAGGTCATCCTCTACGCCTTCAGCACGCCCATCTGCAACGCCGTCAGCCACTACATGGACGGGCTCTTTTTCGCGACGACGTGCAACCTGCTGGCTGTCATGATGGTGTACAAGTACTGGGACTCGATCACCAAGGAGGACTTGGAGTTTTCGGTCGGCCAGCGCATGAACAACTGGGAGGTCAAGGAGCTGCTGCCAGAAGAGGACCGCCGCGCGACCGTGTACAACGACGACCCCTATGGCTCATCGACGGCCTACGACCACTCGTTCTCGCCCAGCCCGAACCGCCAGTCGGCGCGATACTGAGGGGGAAGCAGCGATGATGGGGGTAGTAGTGCTGGGCCCGATGGCTGGCTGTTTGGCTATTTCCGAATGGCTTGTAGCGAGGCGCCTTGTGTGCACATGATGCCACGGAGGGCGATATATCAGTTTTCTTTGGGCATTTAGCGTATTGGCTTTTTGACTTGGCGTTTGCATGGACAGCGGAATGGAACCGAGTCTTTTTGAGGGACAACGGCCATGGAAGGGGGGTGGGAGATGGGGGATATGAATGGATTCAAGGTTGGGGAGAGGGCTGGAACCAAGGTCGTCCTCTGTCGTCAGTAATAGGTCGTTTGGGTATATCGTTAGAACATGACATGCATCAATACATGTACTTGCCGCTGAATCCAGTGTGCCTCCTGGTTGCATGTGATGGCGTATGCGATGGGGGGAGCAATGCTGTCTGTGGGGTGTGTCGCTTGAGTCGTCGCCTAGAAATATGACGTCTCAACGATGCACCTTGACATCGGTTCCTCGAATGCCAAGGGGGGGTTGGGGATTTATAGGGATTCCATCTACTGACCGACACATACCCGAAGTTGAGCAAACACTCAAGGAGGAATGGAAAAGTTGGTGTTTGGGCGCGGGCTGGGCATTTCTCCGGATGGTGGGTCATGCCCGATGGGATGGATGGTCTGGAAACAACTCGGACTTTTGTACGAGCTCAAGTGCCATCGGGTCAATCTCACCCCCTAGTCTCGTCGTTCCTTTGCAACATGGCGTAGGATCAGCCTGCGCTCCGGACACAAGCCCCTGGCGCGTGGGGGATCTTTTCTGCGCCATGGCCATGGCAAGCAAACGCAGAGGGAAATACCACCAACCTTGACAATTTGTAAGAGCTCAAGGGAGGAGGCATTTGCTTCTTTGTTTCGCAGATTGGGGAAAGGGATAGCCGGCGAAAGGCGTTGAAAGACGATTTGGAAATTACAGAGGACATGCGGCCCTAAGTCCCCTCGTCCCCACGCCGGGTCCCTAAGTCACTGATGGTGGGCAGTTCCCCCCAAATTTGCGGCTGATTCTATCCGTTGTCCGAACGGGCCCGCATCGTCTCCCCAAATCAATCGCCCAGGATAGCGACTATCGAATCGGCAACAGCGACTGCAGCGCGTTCGATCGACGACGAACTAGCTTGCCGAGGACAGAATCAGGAACCAACCCGGGACTTTTCTCTCGGACCATCCATTGCCATTTGCTATTCCCGCCCTGCCATCTCCCCCCTCTCTCGAGCCTCAACAAACGGGACAGAACGACGAGACTCCCACAGTCACTCACTCCCTTACTGCCGACGTCTCGTACCCAGCACAGCGCGAGGTGGAAACTCCGACGGACACCTAAGCAAGTGGACGCCCTGGGTCCGGGCCCGGTCAGCAAACGAGTCAATTTTTCCCACCCTTCTTTCCGTGCCGCTTCCCCCTGAAGGCAAAGCACTCGCACGTATACTACCAACATCTGGATGCTCTCTTTTCACAACGTCAATCCTTCCCCTCACCACCCAGGCCTGCCTAGGCCTGCCACCCCCTTCTTCGCTCGCCCTGGCCTGCAGTGCACGCGTAAGTTGCCCGTTTGCCCTCACCTATTCATTTCATCGCAAACACACGTCCTCCCTTCCCCCCAAACGCGAGATCCGCAGCACCTAAACTTGCGCTGCAGCAGACCGGATCACTTAGTCCATCCTTCCTTCCATCCTTCCTTCTCACTTTTCATCGCCTCCCACTACTGCGCATTCATCTTTCCATCCGCATTTTTCTCCTCAGCCACCTGACCAATTCTGCAGATGAGCCCACTCAATACGCCGGAGCCTGTCATCAGTTTCTGGTGAGACCCGACACCCTGGGTCCAAATCTTATCGCACCCAGCACACGCAAACTCCGCCACGCGACACGCCCACTCACTCACCATCACATCCTAAACAGCCATCCGGCAAATCCATCTCATCAAGGGACCACCCATATCCGCATCGTCACTTCATCTCGCAAAGCTTTTCCTTTTGACATCTTCACCTCCCCCTCCCTGGCCCGTCCGGGCAGAGGTTGCCTTGAAGGTCATTCGCCATGGCCCGAACGGGGGAGGAAGCCAAGGCCTCGCCCCCATGGGACGCCATCGAGGCTAAGTATTGGGAGTCGACGCGCATCACGCGGCAGGAGGAAGATACTGAACGCTCGGTCTTGTTTACCGAGAAGCTCCAGGAATCCAAGAGGGCGCAGATGCAGCTGAGTCAAGAGCGAGAGGCATTTCTCGACGAGATGCGGGAGCTGGAGGCGAGACTCGCCGAGCTCAAGGAAAAGGCGGAGCGAAAGCAGCGAGGCATCGAGGAACTCGCCAAACAGCAGGCGCTTCTCAAACACGCCCACGACCAGGAGTGGGCCGTTGTCGTCGAGGAGCGTGCCCTCGAGGACGAGGAGCGACGGGACATGTTTGCCAAATATCGCGCCGATGATGTGCAAGCGTTCAGGCCAGCAGAGCCCGGGATGGATCTCGACGGGGAGCCTTCGGCCACACCCTCACAACCACCCGCCAGACTCGACAAGTTGCGGGACGTGGCGCAAGAGAATCTGCACGACGCTCAGCAGAAAGCGATGGCCCCGCCTCCAACGCAACCAGAGATTCCATCCGAGGTCAACGGGGATGTCCATGGCCAGCTTCCCCGCCAAACGGACACGATTCACCCTCCTCAGACCCAACCAGAGGACCAACCCGCCCTGCAGCCTAATGGGCAGCACGACGGAGCCAACGGCCGAGACGAGCCCCTTCCGCTCAAACAACCCGAGCTCAACGCCCAGCCCAGCCTTCAGCTCGAGGTCGACATACCTGCGCCTTCCCTCGAGAACGAGCCCATTCAACCTGGAGGAGAAGGTGTCGGGGAGGCAGGCGACGCTCTGGTGACCCCGTTGTCTCGTTGCCCATCATCCGACGCGACATCGCGGCTCTCGACACCACCGTCAGAACCCCAGATGGACATTGATCTGGTCTCGCTTTCCCGGGCCCTGCATCCAATCGGGCAGTTGGATGCAGGTGAGAAGCCAGCAGAACAGCCCGCCGCCGTCTCCAAGGTCACGGTGGTGGACGGAAATGGCGAGTTTGTCGGGGAGGTGCAGCCCCAGCTGGATGGCGACGGCGACGTGTCCATGGCCCAACATCCTTCCAGGGGTTTGCCGGAGAGCATCGCCCCCGAGCGCAGCGGTCGGCCAAGCGGAGGGTTCACAGCTGTTAACGCCGGATCGGTGCGCCCAAGCCCCAGCGTCGTGGACCTCGGCGGCGAAGAAGGCGACGTATCCGGGATGGCGACCAATGATGAACTCTTGCCGAAGAGGAAAAAGAAGCCCACCAAAAAGGCCCAGTCATACAAGAGGAGGTCCGGCGTGGAGACCCCTGACGGCCTCGCAAAGCCGGATGGCCTCGCTCAACCGGACGACGAGGCACAGCCGCCGCTGAAAGAGATCACTAAGGACGTCCTGGTGCTGCGAGACGACGGCGTCGTCTTCACGGACCCCCCAGCGATGCGCGGTGTGCCGCTGGCTAAGATCACCAAGGGCGATGCATATTGGGATGACGAGTGGCCGGACCTGGAGGCGACGGTGGCGGCGAGTCTCGCGAGATGGGAGGCCAAGCACGAGGAGCACATTGCGGCAAATCATTCCACGTCCAGCAAGTTCCTCGCCAATCGCCAGATCAACCGCGGGAAAGCCATCCTCAAATTCCTCGAGGAGGGCGAGCTGCACCCGTTCCAGATCATGGGCAAGGAACACGTCAAGAAGGCGCTGGGGAACTATGACAAGCTCTTTCGCATGACGCAGATCCTCGATGAGCTGACCAAGTTCGCCATTGACGTCACGCCATCGCAGTGGCTGCGACACCGGCTCTGCGAGGTGCTCGAGGAGCAAGGCGACAAGTTTGACCTCGCCCACACCGTCAACGATTTGTACCACGATCCCAAGGTGGTGGCCATCCGGTTCAAGAGCGGCTTTGGGAACATAGGCCGTCCCCCGGGGTACAAGCCAGGCGACGGGTCGGCGAGCAAGGGGGGGGAAGGGTCGGCCAAGAAGGGGGCGAGCAAGAGGAAAAGGCCGCACGCCACGCCCAAGACATCACCGAAAAAGGGCGCCACGCCGGCCGGACCGCTCGGGCCCGAGGCAGAGACCCCTGCCGCTGCTTCTCTTTCCCGGGGACCGCAAAAGTCGGACGCTCAATCGCCGGGGCGCTTTTCACCGGGACACTCGGCTCCCGCAGACCAGCAACAGCAGCAACCGGAGCCATTGGACGCAGCCCAAGCCGAAAAGGCGCAGACCACGTCGCCGAAGCCGACCCCCGACCCCAAGAAAGCGCGCCTCGACAGCGACCTGGCGGCCGAGGACCTCGACTACGACGGCTACACGACGACGGACTCGTTCAGCCACGACCGCATCTACGAAGAGGACTGGAGGCTGTGCCAAGTCAAGCACGCGCGCGAGCAGACGGACGCGCACGTGACGCAGTACTGGCACTGGATCGAGGACGAGCAGACGTTTGAGCACCAGGTGCTGAGCGACGAGTCGCGCAAGGCCAAGTGGGGCGTCTACAAGGAGCCGCACGACTTCCACCTGCGGTTTGGCGAGCTGAGCGAGGTGACGATGGCGGCCAGCAGCAAGAAGATTGTCGTGAGCACGCGCCAGTACCCCGGCGTGCAGCATCGCGGGGATCTGCTCGTCTATTTCAAGCGCGACCGCACCAAGCGGAGGTTCCTCAGATTCATCAGCAAAAAGGGCATCAAGGTGGTCAAGACGACTGAGTGAGTGCTGTCCGAGTCTGGCGGAGGCGGCTGCAGTTTGGCTAACCTGTTTCAGGGCGTTTGTCGAGGACATCTGGACCAAGATAGAACCTTCGTTTTCCCTCGGCCAAGACCCTGGCTCATGATGGCCTCGCATGGTGTCGTCGCTCTGGCGACCATCTTTCGACCCAAACAGACGTGTCCCGATTATGACCGGGACCGTGTGGTGTTCTATCATCAGATCAAGCCTCCGTTCATTTCATCACTCCCGCGTCAACCTCTCCTCGCAGGAGCAAGACGTGGAGATGTACACTATTTATTTTAGCACCTCGGCCTTTTTAATCTCGGAGAGCAGCAGTGCCTTGCGGCGTCTTTTCCTTGCGTTTCTTTCTCTCGATCAGTTTGGGGTTCCGGGGGTCAACAGGCACGGCGCAAGCTCGGGGTTCCAGGGGATCATCTTGGTAGACTGATTTGAGCAGTGGTCTGTCTGTCTGGGCATTGTGTTTTATTTGTGGTGGTGGGGGAGGTTGGTAGAGGGGGGCGGGCGGGATGAGGGGAGAGGTTGGCGGTGGACTTGACTGGGAGACGAAGGGTGATGTCTTGGTTTGGAGTAGCTATTCCGAAGCAATTTGGAGGCATCTGAATGGGATATTTTGTGATGTGAGGATCAAAGTGAAAGTGGTGGTGATGAGGTTTGCTCTGCCTGCAACAGCGGTCAACTTCAGTTTCAAGGTGCAGTGCCAGTCATGTCAGTCGGCATGGCAAACGTCTGAATTGAGCGTGGAAATGCCATCAGATCAATAGGTTCAAACTGCCGCATATATCATGGCAGTGCATCAACTTCCTCGTCCATCCACCCCGCGATCGAGGCATCGAAATTCAGCCCCTTTATGTGTTTTTGGTGTTGCCCTTCTGTAAGCTCCAGTGGGTGGCAGCGGACAGGGGACCCCTCAATTCTCAGTCAGAAGCAGAAGGCGGTGAGCGGGCAAATCCTCGGATGGCACTCCAAAAATTCCGGCGCAATTCATCGCGACCGACCGACTCGACCGAACGCCCAGCTCAGTCCTCGCCGGCGATTGACACGCAACACCCCGGCGACAGCCTCTGTCCACCACCATGCTGTACGAGATTATCGGCATTGTTCGTCCCCTTCCCCTCTCCCCCCCTCCCATCCAGACTACAGCTAACCTGTTCGCTCCACCAGGCCCGCCCCGGCAACCTCGCCGAGGTCAAGGAGTAAACCCCCCCCCTTCGAACCCCCCGAACACCCCCCTCCTCGCTCGAACACTCCCCCGACGACCCTCGACGAACTCAACACTAACCCCCCCCTCCCCCCAGAATCGTCCTCACAGCCGGCCAACTCATCCTCCGCAACGGCGGCGTCATCCGCGACATCAACAACTGGGGCGTCTTCATGCTCCCCGCGCCCATCAGCCGCCACCAGGTCCGGCACACGCGCGGCCACTACTTTGCGCTGCGGTACGACGCGGGCGTGGCGACGCACCAGACGGTGCGCGACACGCTGGCGGTGGACCCGCGGATCCTGCGGACGGCGGGTGTGCGGCTGGGGGATGGGAAGCTCGAGACGCTGAGCAAGTTTGGCAAGATTCCTTGGAAGGAGTTTGAGTAGGGGGAGTGCAAGACATGGTGTTGGTGAGGGAGGGAGGGGAACATGGAGTCGGGGGAGAAGAGGAGGATGTTCGGATATGTACGATGTGGTGACTGGGACGAGTCTGCCCTGCGCCGGAAATGGGAACGAGATTAGACAGCAGCTGCAATATGCTCGCTGAGGAACAAGAGGGGGCATCGCGAGTTGCATGTCTGCCGGGTTGGCGAACTGGCAAGAGAACGAAACAAAAGAAACCATTCCAAACCACACCATCACTACCCCCCTAGGTCCACGTCTTTCTATGCTTTGGTGGCTGAGGCGGGACTTGGAGGCACTCGGGGCTCCAAGGATTCCGGGTGGCGAGACTCGGGATGCCAAAGCAAGACTCGGAAAAAGTGGTGGCAAGCGGATGACAAGACGAGGGGACTCTTCATGATCACGAGTACACACTGGATTGGCTTCAATAGACATGTACTTCAATTGCCCGCCGCCTGCTCAGTCTATGGTATTTGTTCTTGAGGCCACTCTACCCGTGTGGCACCGTCAACTTGGGAATCGCCGCCGTGCACCGCCATGCAACCTTTCCGAATGCGCCGTCATCATGGTATCTCGTTTGGCACGACCAAATCCCACATAAAAACGGCATCCTCCCCACTAACGTGTGGAATCTCTGCCGCCTCCAATTCTCTAGCGATCAACCTCCATGCTGTTTCCGCCATCCTTCTTTGACCTTTCCTTGGGCGCGATGCCCTTCTCTCGGCACCACATGACAAATTCGTCAATGACCCCCGGCCACGCCTGATCCTCAGACCAAAACCCGAGCGTCTCGTCCTCCATCGTCTTGGTGGCAAAGAGGAGCGTCTGGCTCCACATGTCGCGGTTGACACTCCGCTTCCACTTGGCCTCGAGGAAGTCCTTCCACTCCGCCAGCCACTCGACGTGTGCCGACCGCCACGGGTGTATCTGCGCGTCGAACAGCATGTCCCAGAACGCAAGGGCCACGTCCTTCTCGACCGCCCGCTGTGCCGGTTCCTTGCCCGTAAGAAAGGCGCGCTGGTATAGGGTCTTGAAGTAGGCGGGGTCCCGGGAGACCTGGTCGATGCGCTTGCGCACGTATTGTTTCTGTGACGCAATCGTGGGCTGCACCCGGTATTGGCCCAGTGCCTGCTCCTTCCACCCGTCGACGAAGCCCTTGCGCGAGATCTGCCCGAGGCAATCGGCCTGTACCGTGTCGAGGACGACAAAGCACTCGTAGTTGGTGTGATCGGCGCCGAGGGAGGCGATGTAGGCCACGAGCGACTCGGCGCCCATCGTTTGCTTTTTGGAGTCGGTCGCGATGTCTTGGTCTGCGAGTGTATGCGTCAGCGTGGGGGGGCCTTGGCCGGAGCTGCTCGGGCGAGGAGGGCGTACCGTTGAGCAACGACTCGAAGAGGTCGTTCAGCGCCCCCTCGACCTGGGCAGCCGAGTCATCCGGCTCGCCGGCATTGAGATATCTGTGCGGAGTGGGTGTCAGCGACCGGTGCGGGCCAGAGCAGCAAAGACAAAGTAAAAGGTTCATTTCGGATCCAGAAACGGACTTCTTCTTGGGGCGTGCTGTCAAGCCGAGCCGGGTGGCTGGCGCCTTGGTTTTGCGCGGGGCCTTGGGCATATCTGGGTCTGGGTCTTTTGTGCGGAGGACGGGCAGCGGTATGGAGGGGCCGGGCGCGGTGCGAAGGTGTGGTTGGGATTGGGATGGTGGTGCTTGCTGATGCTGTCGTGGTGGTGAATGTTGCAGGTGGAAAGTGGAAGCGCCACTTTCCGTCTCCGAGAACCCCTCGGCGGGGTGCAGCGAATCTTTTTGGGACGGCAGCGCCGAACGTTCCTGCCTGGACTGGAAGCACGACGTGAACCAACGCGAAAACATGACGCGCGATTCTTCAGGCTCCGCCGTCGTCGCCGCCGCCATTTTCCTTCGCCCTGTCCCCGTCCTGTCCTGTCCTGTCCCGGCGGTCGAACAAAAAAAAGTCCAAGGCTCTTCCCCGACCAGCACCAGATAATGGATGACCAATGGTCACGCGCGGCCGGCTACCGTCCGGAACCAAGAAGCCAGACACACACGGCTCTGCGTCGAGATGACATTAAGCGTCGGGTGGCGGCCTCATGCGTCGGAGCCGCAACGTCCCATCCTCGGCATGGAAAATAGCGATGCGGTCGAAGAGGGTAAGAGGGCGGAGAGGGGGGGAAAGGGATGCGGGCAGGAAAGGGATAACGGGAGCGAGGTCCTTTTTCTTTCTTGATCCAGCCGGCGGAAACGGGAGGGAGGCGGCAAGCCAACCATGAGACATGGTGTCGCAATGCCGATCTCTTCCAGAACGATTCCACTGTATCCCACGGCGGGGCCCCGGGTCCATGCCAGCACCGGGTCCAGAAGCCGAAGCGGGCGGGTGCGGGTGGGCGGGGAAAAGGGAGAAGAGACGAGGTCCTCAGGTCACGACTGAACTTCAGGTCGCAATCTTATCCGCGGGTTCCACGGCCGTACTCCCAGGACCGAGACTCCGCACCCAGTCCCGCCGCCACCCCCATCCAGAGGCACGGCGGTGGACCATGCATGGCCGCCGCCGCCCACGAGGGAGAGGGGAGGCGAGCATCCATCGGACGGGCCAGCCAGACATGCGCGGCAGAGCAACACCAGCAAGAAGAAGAAGAAGAGGAAAAAAAGGTGCACCTACTGGTTGACGGCGGCGTCCAGATTGTAATTCGAGTTCTTGAGATACTGTCGCAGCGGCCAAGGCCCATGGTCAGCGCGGGTCGGGGGCAGAGGCAGATAGGATCAAAGGCCCGTGGATATCGGGCCGAAAGAGAGGAGAAAAAAACAACGCAGTGCGACGGGGCGAGAGGGGGACCAGGCCATACCTGCTGCGCATTCTCCTTTGTCGCATTCGTGACCGCGATGAACTGCGAAATCAGCTTGCGCTGCGTCGTTGTGGACGGCATCCTCGCAACCTCGCTGGTCGGCCTCCAGCAGAGTTTGTTTCGCCAAAGATGCAGAGATGCGCAGGCAAGGCACGCAGCCGAAGAGCAGAGCAGACACCCGACGACGGTCGACAGTCAGGTCGACTCGGCTTCTCCTCCTCCCCAACACGGCCCCAGCCAGCCCAGCCCTGGGTCCAAAAGTCGCACGCGACGGACGACCTTTTGCGACTGATAACTGCAGCAGCAAAATACTGTTGGGACTTGGGGTTGGTCGGATCGTGGCTAGTGTCGGCGACGCACACGCTTGGACCTCGGTTTTTTCGCAAAGGAAGGAATCTCGTCAACGGGGTCGGGGTCGCGGAAGAGGGGGAGGTTGCTTCTCGCTTTCTCGGTGCTTCTTCGTCTGCTGCTCCGCGGGGAAGTGGGGAGCTGTGAGGTGAGGTGAGGCGGGCGTGTGCTTCAGGCAAGCTGCTGCGACATCCAGGCCGGCGTGCTGTAGGTCGGCGCGTGGAAAGCGTGATGGTTCACAAAGTGCCCTGCAGCGGAAGCGGAGGAATGTCGGAGGCACTGGTGGCATCGACCAGGAGAAAGACCGACGAGAGATGGCGAGAGGGATACAGGTACTGTCCGGTGTATGGATGAAATGCGGTCGAGGCTGGAGAAAAAAAAACGTCATGGCGGGGGAGGGAGGGATGCAGTTGGGTTGCTTCTAAAGCTAAAATGGAGTGGCGGTGGAGGCAGCAGCAGCAGCAGCAGCAGGACTGCAGCGGGTGTGGGTGCAAGTCCTGGGGGCATCCTCTGTGCTGTTGACATGGAAGCGCCCAAGCCTTGGCAGATCACCAGTGAGGCCCGAGTCCCTGAATCCGTGGACCTCTCTCCACCCGCCGACTGCTCCATCACACCGAAACGTAGGTAGATACTCTGTACAAGATGAACCATACATACACTCTGGGTTCGGTTGAAGAAGAAGAAAAAAAAGAGCAAAACTCCCATGCTATGTCTGGGGACGGCGGCTGCTATTGAACGAACCCCGGCCACGGAACCCACACGACGAACGGCCCAATACTGTTGATACTGCCGGGGAGGTCCCTCTCAACAAAAACATACAAACAACCGCCAAAAGAAATGCCATGACACGAAAATGGGGGTATCGCCGTCACATGCAGTCCACCCCAGCCTGCCATGTACGCTTGTTAATACATTCCACCTCCTACACCACAGCCACAACGAGACGAGCAGGTCAAGACCGACCAAGACCGTCCGCCCCCGAGCCTCACTCGGCTCACCATTCTCCGTCATTAGACACCTCCGAGCCATCTCTGACCAGCCTGGCAAATCCGATGGAGCCCGCCGCCTTTTGAAATAGACCACCGCCCACGTGCCCAACGGCCGCCGACAGCGGGTCCCAGTTCTCCTGACCTGCCATGACGTGGACCTGCCTTGCCGCAGAACCCCGACGCCACTTGATCTTGACAGAACTTCGACGCTTGAGCTGGCACCCTCGCGAGCCTCGCTAGTCCCCGAGAGGCATGCCCTCCAGGTCGTCTAGCAGACGCCGCCAGTTGTCGGCGAGCATCTCGGAATACTTGACTCTCTCCTGCGCCCAGTCCTGGTTCCACCTCGACACGTTGTATTGCGTGTGCTGAAAGTAAATAAGCTCGTCGCGGAGACATTCCTTGACGAACACGGACCGGTTGTGTTGGTTGACAATCGACTCCTTGTCCTGCACGCATCACGTCAGTATGGACGCAGGGGCCGTGGGATCACGTCATGCTTACCTTGATGATGGACTCGACCACCTTTTCAATCTCCCCCGGCTTGACCAACCCCTCGGGCTTCGCACGGAGCGTCGTGAGCTTCGTCTCGTTCGTGGCGATGCGCCTCTCCAGGAATGGAATGTTGTCCTTGTCGAGCCTCTCCCGGCGGTCAAAGAGGTCGCGCAAGCTGACCAAGGCGTCCCGCTGCCGCTTGAGATCCTCCAGCACCCCCGCGTCCCAGGCGCGCGACTCGTCCTCCATCAGGCCCTGCGATGTTCGAAGATGTTTGCTCATGGCCTGCAGGCCATCGTTGAGCAGGGGAACATCGTTGGTGTCGGTGGCATACGCGTCGGCGCTGACATCGGTAAGAGACGTCAGCGTCATGGCGATTCGAGCATGGTCGGCTGCCACCCCCTCCGATCTCTTGACGAGACGATCCATAATGTTGCAGAGGCTGATGTACAGCTCAGCACTGCGATTGACGCCCACCCGGGTCCGGCCGAACAAATCCTCCAGCGTCGACGGCAGCGAATCCTCCAGGCCAGCGGGCAGGGGGCGGCCGGCAAACTCATCCTGCACGGATATTGTGGCCTGTTTGCGCCAAACAGAAAGCTCCTGGACACAATGTCAGAGTTGGCTCAACCAAAGGCACGCAGAGAGGGGCTTACCGTGGGCACGGTCAAAAACATGACAACCAGCTGCTCCTGGGAGAGGACCGGGTGTCGAACGAGCGCATTGAGGAACCTAGCCAACCCGCGACGGCGTTTTTCTATAAACGCCCCGTCGTTCGACAGATGGTTACCGTTGACTGCGGTTGCGTCAGCAATGCCTACGCGTTACCAGGGAGACTGTACTGACCAGCTACTCGCTTGGGGGGCAGCAGAGGTAGGATCCTGAACGGATACCGCTTGTGCAGGCAGTCCAGCAGCCACACAAAGTCACTGTATCGCCGAACTACCTTGCTGGGCCTCCTGGAGCTGGTGACCTCGTAGTTGTGGTGCTGGAAGAAGAAGATTCCCTCCTTCTCCGGCATCAGCGTCACAAGAATCAGCTCCTGCACAGGGCCTCCCACCCGCCCGCTTCCGCCAATGGTCCTACTAGGGGCAGGGATGGGAGGCAGAGCATCACCAATGTCACGAGGGCCTGCTCCGCCAAACGGACTGGTCACGGGCTCGCCGCCACGGCTCGTCGCAAAGCCCGCACTTCCCACAGTGTTACCATCGAAATACGCCCACGCGCCCGTGCTTTCCTGACTCGGCCCGGCAGGTTGTTGGCTAATCGACCCGACGACCGACCCGCCGATGCCAGTGGTAAAGGTTGACGTCGTCCGCCCGGGCAAGGTGCTCTGGGGGCTCGCGGGGTACTGGTTGTGCCCGTTCGTTGTCGCCGGGGCGGCCGGGGGCTCTGGCTCCTCGATCGGCAGCTTCGGCAGCTTGGGGCCGTGGTTGTGGTTCTTGTGCACGTCGGGCGTGTTCCAGGGGTCTTCGGGGTAATCCATCGACGGTTTTCGAAAGACGCGCGTCTGCTTGGGCGTCGGGGATGGGAGGGCTTGTACAGGCGTCGGCGCGGGCGGGGTAACCGGGCGTTGTGGAGGCTTCGCCGACAATTCGGAGAGGTTTGGCAGTGCGGGCGCGGCCTCGATGAGGCCTGGGAGGGTTGGCTCGGGGAGATCTGGAGATTGGCGACACAAAAGGGTTAGCTCTGGTGAGCAGGAGGCCCCACCCCGACGAGATCGACTCGGCGGCGAAGTTCGGCAATGAAGCCACAGAGATGAGATAAGATGGGGGCGATTGGACGGGAATTAGGAAATGGCACTCACGTCGTCGGCGCTCGTCGACGCCATCCAGCGTGACGCCCTCGCCCTCTTGCGCGAGGCCCACCAAGGCGAGCAGGACATTGAACTCATTCCTGCCCAGCGACACATGCTCGCTGCTCCCGCCCGGAGCAAGGATGCCCATGATACGCGCCTGGTCATCGGCCTTGAGCCGGGCAGCGGCCAGAGTCCGCGCCAGGCCGCCAGGCGTGACATGGTTGCCGCTGCCATCGTCGCGCACGACAGCGTCAAAGGCGGCGATGTAGCTCTCCGGCACCTCGGACGCAGGGAGCAGGTTGCGGACCAGGTCGGCGCGCGTCTGCTGCTTTCGGGGCGTCGGCAGATCCCACGGCGAGACGGGACCGCTGTCGTCGTCGGCAAACAGGGCGCTGGTCGTCGACTTGGTCATGGGGGGCTCGTCCTCGAAGAGCGACGATCGACTGTCGCCGAACGCGTTGGCCGTGGCGACGGGCGCCGCGTCGTCGGGCGGAGAGCTGCCGAAGAGGGACATGGCGACGGCGGGGGCTGGACGCAGCAGCACCAAGGTCGATTGCGCACCTAGTCAATGCAAAACTGATTGCGCGGGCGGATCACGGCGGCGGTCTCTTTGACGAGCGGTAGCGGTGGTCTGCTGTGGTTGGCGGCGGTGTTTGGGTGACATATCCAACAATGCGACCGACCCCAACTCGAGGGAGGCGTGTGTCGTCAGCGACTCGTAAGTCGTCAGCGGGCCCGGGCGTGGATTTGGGGAGTGGTGCCCCGTGCATATTCCAGGGGGCAGCTACCCCCGCCTGGAATTACAGGTGCCCGAGGTGCCGTGACTGCGATTGCTACAAACAAAACCCGCCAATCAGACACCACACTCGGACCATGGCCTTGTCAGCCCATTGATCTAATGAATCCAGGCTCTTGTCCAGCTCACGAGTCACAGCAACCGATCCGACAAGAACAACCACCAAAGCCCAACGATCAATCACCAACAAAGCTGCGTGGAAAAGTCGACGTCATGGAAAAGTTGCAGGTATATTTTTAAAGAGCGTCCAAGTCAACAGCAAGCAAGCATAGAGAGACGAGAACCACAGTGCCGGCCTATTCGAGATGTCCTCCCCCCCCCCAACGACGTAATGGTGCCAGGGCAATTTGCTCCCGCTTTCAAAGAACCCCTCGACATGAAACCGTGGGGACGCTGCTACCAAATCCCAATACCGTTCATATATCATCTCCATCAGTTGGATGGCTCAGGAACCCAGGGAATGTACATATACTTCGTCATCCTCGCTTCATCTCCAGCGACGCCCAAGGATGGGAAAGTGCGGAAACCGCTTCACGCAAGCAAAAAGAAATACGCCATGACAGGAATAAAGGCCATCACGGGATGGCCGATGGCGATGGATGCCGCTCCTGTCACGACGACGGCCGCAGGCGGCGTCGAGGTTGGTGTTGGCCGGTTGCTTGTGGTAAATGTGCTGCGGCTGGGAGGCGGCAACCGGGGTGGTTTGACGCCCTCGGGACAATGCCAGTGGTCGTTATGAGGTGTACACTCGGTGGCAGCACCGTCACCACCGCCGCCAGCAACAACACCACCTCCACCAGACGGTGGCAGCGTGGATGGGGGCTCGACGCCCTCGGGGCAATGCCAGTGGTCGTCGTGAGGTGTGCACTCGGTGACACTACCTCCACCACCTCCGCTACCGCTACCACCACCGCTGTTGCCAGAGGGCGGAGGTGTGGAGGGAGGGTCGACTCCCTCGGGGCAGTGCCAATGGTCGTCGTGAGGTGTGCATTCGGTAGCACCACCGCCACCGCTACCGCTACCACCGCCCCCGGACGGCGGAGGTGTAGATGGGGGACTGACCCCCTCGGGACAATGCCAGTGGTCGTCGTGGGGTACACATTCCGTTACCCCACCACCGACACCGACATCGCCGCCGCCGCCGCCACCGCCGCCTCCACCAGTCGGCGGCGGCGTGGACGGAGGTTCAACACCATCAGGGCAGTGCCAGTGGTCGTCGTGGGGCGTACAGGTTTCCGAGGCTGAAGGGGGTGATGTTGCAGCGGTCGTCTGAGAAGGCGGCGGCGTGGTAGGCTCGGGGACACCGGGGGGGCAATGCCAGTGGTTGTCATGGGGAGTGCATGTCCCCGTGGCTGACGGGGGAGCTGTTGTAGTTGCCTGAGGAGGCGGCGTGATGGGCTCGGGAACGCCATCAGGGCAATGCCAGTGGTCATTGTGGGGAGTGCATGTCCCCGTGGCTGACGGGGGAGCTGTTGTTGTCGTTGCCTGGGCAGGGGGCGTGGTGGGCTCGGGAACGCCGTCAGGGCAATGCCAGTGATCCTCGTGCGGTGTGCATGTTCCCGTGGCGGTTGTCACGAGAATGTCTGTAGAGGACGGAACGCAGTGCCCTGCGAAATGTTAGTTAAGCGCCCATGGTTATCATTTTCCCTGATCACGACTTACAGTGATCACCATGAGGAGAGCAAATGGAACCCGTCGGAGAGGGAGGCAGAGTGGGTGCCACGAGCGGGACGCATGTGGTGGTTTGGAACACACTGGTATAGATGTCGAATCCCTCCGACGTCAAGGGAGCGTAGCCATAGTATCCCGTCACACGTGCCGTGCGTGTTTCTCCAAACAGGACGCTGCTGGTATATATCACAACGGGGTTGGCCGAGCCTGGGGTGCTGTACTTGATGTTCATCGACGAGCGGAAGATTGAGTACTCGGCGGCGTTTGTCAAGCGGCCCAGGTCAATATGGCTATAGGATGCCAGGGTCGTTCTGGGACATGTCGTTAGCTTTTTCTCACCAGGTCTTGAGTCACCAAGCCACGAATCGATTTACAGACAAGACGAGCCCGTCGTTTCTTGGGCAAAGGCGACGGTGGCAAGCCACAGAAACTGGCCGAAGCCGCAGTCGAGGGCCCGGCTGGACAGCATTTTGACGAGCTCCAGCAAATTGCCAGTGCGGTTGAAAAGCCCCCTGAAACACAATTTCGAATAGGGAGGCAGGCACCTTGGAAAAGGCAAAAGAGGTCCCTGGGAGCTTGGTTGTAAACATTCGACCGTGTCACAGGCCGCACACTTGGAGTATTTATCTCTTTGGAGCTCACCTTAGTTCATCGCCCACACCTGCCACCAACCTCCTCCTTTTGTCCCTCCATGGCGGTGATAGTACGCCGGTGCTTGTTGCCAACTCCACATTGCTCTTCGTTGGGCAAAGTTGGTTGCCCGAGTCGCCGTTCAAACGCATGCGACTTGTACCGCCAAGGGTTTGCGCGAGATTCTTTCACGTCACAAGTTGTCCCTTACGTCTTCTTTTGTGTCGTCACATTTGAAATATTGCATTTCCTGTCGGCTTGTGCGTCTGGAGGACATGAAGGTCCTTGAGCACCTCGAGGGTCTTGAGTCCTCGAGGGTCCCGAGTGCCTCCAAGGCGTTGGGTGTTTTGTGAAGGGAGAGGGGGGGCGGGGGGGGGGGGGGCGGACGCGGGGGAGGATCGTTGGACACTTGCCTCCTCTTGGCCGGTCAACCATAGCGGTTGAGACGTCTACGGCTGCAACCGCGAAATCTTCGAGGTCAGGATTGGTCGCTGTTGCATCCCAATGAAGTGTCAGGCCAGAGTTCCGAGTCCCCTTCGTAACTTTGGTGGTTCCCGCGATTCCTGCGATGATAAAGAGGCCAGGTATTTCTCTCTCTCCCCGAGTTTCTGGAACACACAGCTATCTCATCATCAACCCATTTTCCCCTCGACCTTTGATCTACACCATCAGCCACGCCAAAAAAGCCACCGACAACCACAAACATGGCACCCCTGTCACTCCGACTTTGCATCCTCGCTTTCGCCGGTGTGGCTTGGGCCTTGCCCCAGGCCCCTTCGAGCTCGCTGCTTCTCCGCAGATGGGAATGTGGTCCTCCTGCTATGACGTCGGGAGATGTGCAGTTGCTCTCGGACCCGGCTCTCGGCTGCGTCGAGGTGGAAGAATGCCATTTCTGCTGCGACCTCTGGGACTCCCAGCAAGATGGTGACCTCTGCCACGACGACGGCGATGTGGAGGAGCTCTGCCCTGGCATGTACTTTGTTCACTGCGGTCTGCACTGATCAGACAGGGATAAGCATCCGCTATCAGGCAGTGAGCAGACCCGACATAATTACTGACGGGAGGCAGACAGCCGTCCATTACATATTCACAGTCGCTCTTTACCGACACTCGCGTGGGGGGTGCTGCAATCGGGTTCAACAGGCCGGCTGAGCAAAGAAAGGCCCCAGGAGTTCTAACTTTTGTCGCTGGTCAGACAGGTACCTAGGTAGGTACCTATATAGCTTGGTGTTGCGGATGGATTGCAGACAGGACAGACAGAGAATTCACTTGGTTTGACAACAGACAGTTTCGATAAAAGATGGGGCGTCTAAAGATATCCGGGCAGAGAACCCAAGTACGCAAATCAATAAAAGACAATCCCCGGGTCCTCCTTCTCGCTTGTGGCTGCCATGATTCCTTCCATTCTGCCCACCTATGTATCTTTCCGGGACAGAGACGCCGAATGGGGGGGGAGAGTTCCAGGCCACAAGATGTCCCGCGCTGTGCTGTAAACCTTGCTGCGAGCCATCAAGGTTGCCCGTCCGCCTTGGAACCCATGCCCCGCCTCCAGCTCTGTTGCACCTGCTCATCCTGCTTTTACCTGCTCAGGTAAGCCGGCATTACACTTGACTGCTTCCAGCTGGGGTATGTACCCAGGCAGTATTAGGTAGGTAGGTGTGTGTCCCTGTTAGGGCTCAGACCCCGCCTTGTGAGCCATCAAGGTCCCCGAACTAACCAGACTTCAACTCTGCAAGCTTGAACCCCACGATGGCCTCAACGAGCAACGTCGCTTCGCCATCACATGCAGCTCCGAGCATCCTGACTTCCCCGACGGCACATTTGCGCACAGCATCACCAACTTTGGCATCATGTTCCTCCAGGACGCCGCCATCACAACCTGGACCGACCTGGGCTACCTCGGACCTCCGCCCAGCGGGAGATGCACTCCATCTGCCGCCAATCCATCCTGAGTCTGGGCGGCTTCCAGATGGACAGGCCCCGGGTCTTAATCCAGCACAGCGCAGCGCAGATGGCAGATGAGCACACAATGCCAGACGGTCAAAGGGGTGCTGGGATTCCCATGATGGTGGCGGTTGCTGGTACGGGCAAGGAATAAGCAAGGACATGGTAGTATCGCGGTCGACAGTAGTATCATATTCATGCGAAGCAAGAGGCAGTCGCGTTGAAATGCACCTCTCCTTGCTCCGAGGGGACCCCCTACGCCCACTTGCCCAAAACGCTCATGGCCACCATGCCCGCCAACAACGCCCCCAGCCCCATCGCCGTCCTCACCGCGCCCGCCTCGGCCATAGCACCGCCGGCCACGGCCCAGTCCGCCGCCCACATCTCGACGACGCCCACCCACAGCAAGACGCCCGCCGACAGCGCATCCAGCACGCCAATCACGATGATGGTCTGCGGATCGTTCCCGTTGAACCTGTCCAGCACGTCAATTTCGATACCCATACCGACCGGCGTGACCAGCGCAAAGCACGCTGCGAGGCTCAGCTTCCGCGCCATCGACGCCTCGTGCCGTGAGCCGTTGCCCGCCGCCTTGGAGCCGCCGCCCGGCTGACGCTGCTCAGGCGCAGCGGGGACGGCCTCGTAGTCGGTGGCGGGAGGACCGGCGTGATGATGGCCGATGCTGACGCCGCGTGGCCGGCGGGGGGAGCCCAGGGCGGCGATGCAGGTGCCGAGGGCGATGCCTTCGAACATTTGGTGGAAGAGGGTGAGGAGGAAGCTGTCGCCGGAGACGACGAGGGTAAGGCTGATGGCTGGGGGCGGTGCCGTTAGATGCCCGCATGTTGTGCAAGTAAAGAGGACGAAAGTGGGGGAGGGGGGAAAGAGGGGCGTACTCAGCGAGTGGAAGATAATGCCTGCCTCTAGGACGTAGACGCCCATGAGCTCCGTGTCGCGGCCCGAGGTGGCTTCGCCTTTGGCTGCCTTGAGGTACTGGTGACCGAGGTATTCGACCAGGAAAGAGATGACACCGGTGCCGAATTGCTTGAGTATCATCAGAGTCGGGGTGGCTGACGAGGGCAGATAGTGGGATATAAAGATGGGACCAAACACGCCTTTGTGTTCAAGTCGCCATGTCAGTGTCGCTCTCGAGCCAGTTCTGGAGGAGGGCTGCCGTGACTTACCCAACGCGCTCGTGGCTAGGATGGCAAAGAGAAGGCCGACTCTCAGCGGGATATTGTAGTCGCGGTCCGTTCTCTCACAGTTACGTGGGCCATCTTGGCCAGAAGGCCCAACACAATGCATAAACGCGGTCGTTAGAGAAGAGGCGGGCACCCGAATCCGTGAGGTTCTCGACGTACTCGACCCCGGCGTGGAATTGAAAGTTCTCCCCCATTGGCTCCATTGGCTCATCTGACGCGAGTTGAATCTGGACGTCGTCACCGGATGGCGTGAGGCAAAATCTGGCCCATGTTGGTGTCAGCATCTTGGGCCCCAGGAAACGAAGAACAAGGACGTCTGAGGAGGGACTGAGATTACATGTCGGAGCCGTGCGCGTGACAGCCGATGAAAGCAGCGGGAATTTGAGCCGTCGCCGTCGCCGTTGCCGGCACCGTCGTCGATATGATATACTCGGTTTCCTCAGCCATACACAACCTTAGATGCACCCATCAGCTTGGTCTCCGCCATGCACCGCTTAGGGATTGGGTTCATACACCTGTGTGTGGTGCAAATGGCAGTCTGTCACGGCTGTCACGGCCGTAGCGGCATTCCAGCCGAGGCTGGCCATGGTGGCGCAAGCGAGGAGCTTCATGTTCAGTGTCAACGTTGATGAGAGTTTCTGTGGTTTCGGACACTTGAGTGATACGTGGGGAGGTAACTTTCACCGGCTGGGCGCAGACGTAGGTACATGTAGTTGAGGCCAACTAGGGTCGGCGACAAAATGGGTGAGAAGATGAGGGCAATATTGACATCGGGTTGCGTTGTTGTCCCTTGCCCCCTGAATCACCGGATGCTGAACGTGCAGTTCTAAACAAGGTTACTGTATGGACCTTGACGGCCTCACGCTCCCAAGCCGGCCAGCCCACTCATCCCCCCTCTCCCATCCAACCAGCTTGACAAGTTGGTTGTATCACGCGAGGAAAGTCCAACTCACAAGGAGAAAACCATCCACACCACCCCCACCACACACTCCACACCTTCCAGTCTCCCCGGCCAGGAAATCCCCTTAGAAGGATTCCCGGTTGCTGGGAGGGTTAGCTTCAATGTAGGGGAGGGGTATTGGCATGGCAATCGTATTCTCGGGTAGTCCTGACGTCCAAGGTGTCGGCCCAGGCTATCAAGGTTCTCTTAACTTGGCAGCTTTCTACTGACCAGGTTACCAGAACCAGTCTAAGTCACTGGGAATAAGTACCTCTGCATGCAGCTTGGGGGTACCTAGGTGGGCACGAGGCAAAAAATAGTGTACGACGCGGTGTGGGGGGTTTGATGGATTCCGATATTTGGACGGTGTGATCAAGTTCGATGATGGGCGGGAATCCCACTCCCTTGTTGGTGAACATTATCATGGAGGAATGGGGAAATCCTTTGCCAGTTCCAATTCCTGCTATTTTCCTCCTCCACACTCTTCCCAGCCCCCGATCGGTCATCGACACCATGTGGACAACCCTCTGGGCGATAGCCCTCGCGTCATGCCCCCTAGGCCATGCGCTCCAGCGCTCCAATGACGACACCCACCAAGTCTTTGAGATCCGGCAGACCCTCCTGCTGGTCACTGCCGACAACGCGACGGTTCTCGGACTCGACACACGCCGGCAGCTCGCCGAAAAGGAGCGCCTCCTCCAGACGATCAGCAGGCGCAATGGCCGCTGGAACGAGCACCACCCTCGCTACCGCCTGCTCGAGGCCCTGCGCGGCTTCTCCGCCTACGCCCAACTGCAGCTCGCCGAAGTCGACCGGCTCAAGCGGCTGTACAGCCACGTCCCCAAAAAGCAGAAGACCCTTCTCGAGCGCGAGGTCGGCTACAGCAAAAAGTTCGCCTCGGTCGCCGAGCTCATCGCAAAGAACGAGCACCTGTGCCACGCCATCGTCCGGCATGCCCTCGACTTCTACCACGTCGACCGAGCCGAGCTCGACGGCCACATACAGTAAATGGAAGCAGCCGGCCGCGCCGTCGACAGAGTCAGTGTGTCGCAGTCGCTCAAGCACCTCGTCAAGGACTGGGCCGCCGATGGCGCCAACGAGAGGGACGCCGCCTTCCCATGCATTCTGGAAGCCCTCGGGGCCCTCTCCCGGAGCGGCGGCCGACGACCCGACGACCCGCCGCTTAGAGTGGTCCTGCCCGGCGCAGGCCTGGGTCGTCTCGGGCACGAGGTGTCCCGCCTCGGCTTCGAGGTCACCAACAACGAGTGGTCCATGTATCAGAACGTCGTCTACCGTTTCCTCGAGGCAGGCGGGCGACGCAGCCATCATGGTGTCGTCTACCCCTTTGTCGACTCGTGGTCCCATCACAAGACCACGTCGAACATGCTCCGCGGGGTCTCCTTCCCCGACGTCCCTCTTTCTCATGCCGGCGACGTGGTGCTCGTTGAGGGCGACTTCACCACAGCCTTTGGCGGGGAGACGGCCCACTTTGACGTCGTCGTGACGCATTTCTTCATCGACACGGCCCGGAACCTCATGAGCTACTTCGAAACCATTGTCCGCATCCTCAAACCGGGCGGGTACTGGATCAATTTCGGGCCACTGCTGTATGGGAGCGCGCCCTTTGTGCAGCTCTCGCTCGAAGAGATCGCGGCGGTAGCCATGGCCATGGGTTTTTCGTTTCGCGATGCGCCCCAAGGGTGCAGAACCTTGTCGCTTCCTGGCCTAAAGATCCGCAGTCTCGACGCCCCTTACTCGTTTGATGAGCAGGCTCTGACGAGGAATGCTTACAGCGCGCAGTTCTGGGTCGCCCAGCGTCCTTGGTAGAGTAGTTAGAACTACGTGGGGGGGAGGAGCTGGAGCTGGGAGCTGGGAATCGAGAGCGCGCGGTGGTAACACCGCTGCCCAACCGGCACGGACGTCTCCAAGCAACATGAAGGCCCGTCATTGTCCCAGCGAGCCAGCGTCCGTATAAGCACATGTTTTGTTGCATTTGATGGCCCAGGAGGACGGCGTAAACTGCCCGGCCACAGGGGCAATGTTATTCCACATCATTCCATTTGCTGCATGGTAGCTGTAGAATGCGTATTGTACAGGGTGCATCCATCAGGACATGTCGCCCAGCCCGTCTAAAAAAGCAGCGGGTTCAGCTCATTCTCGAGCTCCTTCTTGGACTTGCTCTTTGTGATCACCGTCTTCGCAACCGGCACCTTGAAGTACAAGCTGGGCGACTCGCCGGGCCGGAGCATGTGGCTCAGATAGCCCCGGTGCGCCGGGTCTCGGTAGTATTCCATCTCCCATCGGCCTGTCGGATCGGGCAGTCGGTAGAGGTGCTTCTTTGTGCGTCTTGCCGCCTCCAGCATGGCTTGGACGTATTCCTCTCCCACTGGCAGCGGCTTGTCTGTACAGACACTCTCGCCCTTGGCCAGGCGCTTCAGTGCTTGGTGGGTAAAGTACCTCGTCTTGACGCTTCCGCCGGCAGCCTCGACGGCGGCGATGGCCGAGGCCGACGCGCGGGAGACGAGGATGTTGATGGGCGTCGTGAGCTTCTCGTTGCCACGGGCGAGGAGTTTGATGCCGTCCTTGTACGTCCTCCCCATAATGCCCGACTCGATGAGCTCCTTGGGCGTGATGGGCTTGGAGGCGTCGATTCGGCCGAGGTCGATCCATTCCTGGAGCTTGTCGAGATTGATCGTGGTCATTTCTGTCGACAGGCTGGGCACTCTGTCAGCATCCGAACCTGCGTGGGCGCATCGAGGGCTCCCCTCACTGATTCACAAAGCCCTTGCGGCCGTGGCTGACGATCAAGGGCGTCTGACCACCCTGGAACCACGGGTGGATCTTGCCCTTTTGCTTCTGGCCGTTGTGACCGCGCCCCGAGGTCTTGCCATAGCCCGACGAGGGACCGCGGCCCTTGCGGATGCGCTTCTGGTAGGCGCCCCGGTTGTCGGCTAGACTGGCGAGGATCGAGGCGCTGCGGGACTGGACCGAGAGGGCCGCGAAGAGGGAGACGAGGGAGGCGGGCGTCGAGGGGAGCGCAGTCGGGGGCCTGCAGCACCGGGCCGCCTGGGCGAGGGGTAGCCTGGGAGGCATCGTCGGCGGCGTGGTGACAATGGCGGTCGGTTCGTCTTCGTCGCGAGGCCCGAGTCTTCAATTCGGATCAAAAATCAGTCGCGCAAAATCGCCGACGTTGTTGCCAGCCTTGGCGTGGTGGCTTGTGCTCAGGCGGCAGGCAGTTGGAGCGTTTGGCTTACAGCTGGAGTGCATTGGCTTGGCAGCTGGTACTGGCACTCCTCAAAGTTCACTTGGAAACCTCACCCACCCAACAGCACACGACATGGGTGGACTGGAAGCAGGGGAATCATCGCCTTGCGAATGTCTGGAAAATTGCATTTCCACTCAAAACTACATCCCCATGATGCCTACCCCACAGACCATGGACTTCATCCGGTGTGCAGGCAGAAAGCAGTCAAAGGAAGTTCTCACTTTGGGTTCGGTTTTGTCCGCTCCAAAGTAGTCCAAAAACGTGACCATGGAAGCATGGCCGATGAGTTTAATTTCTCCTTCGAGCAAGGGCCCATGGTAGATGCCAAGGGTAAGCGGTGGACTCCATCCAAGGGCAAGTAAACAAAGAATCACAAAGAACCCTTGCGGTCAGCGCAGTAAAACATCTCAGTCACTTGGAGTTCGTCTACACAACACTATGTACCACCCAGCCTCAACCCAACCACTCCAACCACTCCGGCTTCACAGTCTTGGATGCGTCATAATAGTAAAACAGGGCAAGAAAAAGGACAAAGCTTATGACGACATTGACCACCACTCCCACGGCCTCAAGCCTCCCTGTTTTGCTGCCCCAAACCATCTCTTGGGGCGTCAACGAGGCCGGCAGTGTCAAGACCAAGACAAGTGGGGGAAAATGAAAGTATCCCACTGCGTAAACCATTACCAGCCCTCCCGTTTCCGGTGTTGGGCCATACACCAACACTAAAACCAAGCCCGTAATAGCCACCAGGCCTAAGAAAAGCACCCCAGACAATATGTTACTGAGCAATACAAGGATAATGGGGGGGATCGCGCCCATTTCGAATATTGTGATCAAGACCCAAAGAAATGATTTCGGGTTGTCTTCGGAAAACATCATGTGTGTCATGATGGAGGCGGCCAGCCACACCGCCACAGGGAGGGGAGTCACGTATATGATGCCGATTCTTGTCCACGAGGCCCGCCACTGGTCGGCGACGTGGGTGCCAGACAGAATGGCGCGGTCGATGTCCCGGGCCACATGGGCTGTCTTTTGCATCTCGGCCTCGCTTGTCTCGCCTCCCTGAAGGAGGAAAAGAAGGGCTTGTACCGCACACCAGCCGGCAACCATGAAGGATGCCGGCAACTTGACGGTCCAGGGAAGTTTCGAGGCTGCAATCTTGACGACGACGGACAGGACTCCCACGGAAGCCACGGCTTGAACGAAGACCTCACTGTGGGAGGCGTGGGACCCGAGCATCTGTCCGAGATCCGGGAACCCGTCTCTCAGGTTGTCGGGCGGAGGAAGCACGTCTGTGCCCCTGGACAAATCGAAGCTTTTCTCCATCCGTATTCGAGCTGCTGCGGGCCAGAGACCTGGCCTTTCCGGCAGTGGTGGTTCACGTGTGCCGTGAGTGGTTGCCTGATGCTCTAATTCGAGCGATGTAAAAAGTTCGCGATACCCCATGCTTCGATCGGGAGGATAGCCCTCAACTCCTGCCACCCAGAAGAGCCTGGGGACCACCAAGAACCCGTCCTTTGTCCATGCTTGGGCGCGGAGGAGCAGCAAGGCCGCCGCGGTCCGGCGCAATCGCGTCCTCCACTCCCGAAAGCTTGCCTGGCGGTTCTGGAGCGTCGCCCAAGTCGTTTGGCCAATGGCGATGGAAATTATGAAAGCCTCGGAGACGCAGGCAAGTGGGTTGAGGCGCCACAGGGCGAGAACGATTGATCGAAAGGGTCCAGGCCGCCCGGCGCAGTAGAGCAGGCTCCCGACAGGCTGCGAGAGGAGGCAAAGGGTGAGGGTGAGAAAGAGGCCAAAGACGTTGGCTGCTGTAAACTCGCTTTGTGTTGCTGTTGGTGTTTCTGGCTGGTGCAGGTGTTCCATTTTGCCGGACATTTTTGACTCTGCCTAGAGCATGAAGCATTGATGAAAGTTTTCTTTGGGTGTGCGAGATGCGGGGGTTGCAGTCGAAAGGAATCCAGATGGGCGGGCACAACAACGCCAAGAACCAGCCCCTGAGCCCCTCACATTTTCCAGAATCCAAACAAATAGATGGAGCTCGCAAGGTAAGACCGATGCCGACGTTCTATGGCAAGAAAGAGACCCAGAGAGTGCGCAACTAGAACTTCTCTTGTGTTCTTTCATCTTTTCATTTACATTCCTTGCAGCCAGGTTGCCTGAGCTTGACGACAGGAAACCCGACCCTCGTTGTCTCGATTCTATTGCGTTCTTAAGTACCAGCCCGCACAACTGCCATTTTGTCCTAGAGTTCGTCGGCACCTTCCATCTGCTCTTCCTCACAGCAGCAGCCACTGCCACAAACCTTACATCGGGACAACAGTTTTGCAGCAGCAAGAGAAGCATTAGCTCCGACTCATTTCCACCATTTTCAGAGAATCCACTCTCACCAAGGCCTCCCGACTCCACGAGACTGAGATCGCACGGCGAAACTGAGCCGATGGTTGATTTTATTTTTCACTACGGGGTGGTTCGTATCCCGTTCACTGCTGGTGCGGCGGAGGTTGAACAACGCTCCCGCCATCTGGGGTTCACTAAGAACAACGCAGGCCGGTATACTGGTGTAAGCAACCACCGGCATCGATGCGCCCTTATCGCACCACCCGGGTATAAATCTGACCACTCCGCGTACTCTGAATCTTCCAGCCTCGCGCCCAATCCTTGAGCATCTTCCTGGAACCAAGAACCCGTCTCCGTCACGACTGTGACGTAGCTGTCAGGGCCGACATCATCGAAAAACGCATCTCCCATGGAAGAGGCCTGGTCGCCACGGCCGCTGCCGCAATCAGTCAGATGAAGAAGCGCGTTGCAGGCTCTGACAAGGCCCTCATTGAGATGGAGGGCCGCTGGTCATATGTTGCTGCGGCCGACGATGGCAGTCCGAAGAACCATGGAATCTTTGAAGACCGAGTCGACGACGCGCGAGCATTTCGTACCGAGCTCGAGGCAGAATTCGCCATCAAGTCCAAAAGACTTGTCGAGTACCAGGAAGAGATCCTGAAGCAGTTCAACGTCATGGAGACCGACTTGGCAGCCCTCAACGCCGAGAAGCGGAATGTCATGACTCCTCTTCCCGGACTCGGAATACAAATCGACGCCGACGATTTTCTTCCTTGTCTTGGAATGGAAAACGACGGTGATTACTACCGAACCCTGCGCACGGCTTAGGAAGACGCCGAGAAGAGAGCGAGTGTCGCGGGCCTGAACCGCCACCCTTGTGCTGTCCACCGGACTCTGAGTTCCGTGGAGTATGCCAAAGAGCTCATGCTACACCTGAGCAACATCATACATCAGGCAGGTAGCGGGAAGAGGGAGCTGGTGCCGGAGATTGACAAGAGCGATGGCTGGATTCGAGAGAAGGATATCCTGCTGGCGGAGAAGGACGCCCAGATTCGAGACAAGGACGCCCAGATTCGAGAACAGGATGGCCAGATTCGAGAAAAGGACGCCCAGATCAGAGATAAGGACGCACATATCGCAAGGATTCACCCTCAGATCGTCGAGGTGGAGGTCAGCGACGAGCTGCTTGAGTGTCAGCTTTGCAAGAAGAAGACCAAATTTGGCAAGAGGATCGGACGCGACCAGACACTGGCATGCTTGGAATGTATCTCACAAGCTTAAGGATGAGCATGGCGGCGAGAGGTCAGCGGAGGTCCAGGACAGTTGGACATGCTGGGATTCGGGAGCTTGGTTGATGGAGGTTTTTGGTTGATGGAGGTATGGCGGACATCAATAACAGTAACCCAAGCAACGAGAGAGGAATGGCACTTGAGGTTGACTCGCAGACAACATAAATAACCCCGACCGTGTCAGCATGATACCCAAATCTGTAGATGTAGGCAGTCTTTGAGAATGCGTGACATGGAATTGATTGACGTAAGCCAACCAACCTGCCTCATCCATGATTTTCAGCTAAGTCGTCAAGCCTCAAGGAGAAAATTGCAGGTGCCCCCTATCGTCATGTCTTTAACTAAACAAACAGATGATAGCTCAGCAGGAGTTGGTCCCATTTCCTAGATGACACCCAGCATTAGTAGTCTGCTCCAAAACACAGGCAGACAAATGTCAAACCCGGCCCACTAACTCAACCGGCCAGGATCAAAGCTCAATACCAACTTACCGCAGTGCTTGGCTGGCAGCTTGCCTCTCTCCCCGGGCCCACCCGATCCTGCTCAAGCGCCAGAGCTAAAGGTTTACTGGAAACTATTCGTCCGTCTCAGTAACCCAGGATGAGATGTCGCAAAATGGCGCACCTCAAGCTCGGGCTTATATTTCTGTCAGTTTGGGGGCGGGAAGTCAGGCTGGCTGCGAAAACCACGCGCATGTCAGATGATGGCAAACGCCAGCATCAAACCATCCAAAAGAATTAAACGCTATCGTTTTTCCTTTCCTCTTCTGTGCTGCCAGTGAGCCGATGCCATCAAGGGGAAAAGCTTGCATCACTTCAATCCACCACAGACCGCACCGCGATGAGGGACAATTTGATGTTCACATCGACCGGGTCTGCGCTGCGCCGCTGCGTCGGTTGTGGTTGCAGTGCATGAAGCCGGGGGGGCTGTTAATTTTAGCTTCGACTGCTGCAGTCTGAAATGACAGCAGCCGCAAGGCTGTGCAACTAGGTAACTGACTGCGCGCTTCAGTTTCGGTCTCTCTGAGAAATGGGCGCGGTGATGGCGAGGAATAGTTTTGAAGATGTTATCAGAGCTGCGGGTTGATGCCGATGCCGTTGTTCATTCAAGTTGATGGTATCGACTGGTCTGATGTTGATGTTTGAGTTGAGATTGAAGTTGAAGATGACATTGGAAAGTTCCTCCGTTGCTGACTGCTGACGACGGCTGGACGGCGATCGGCCCCGCCAGATTGCCAGAAAAGGTTTGGCCTGTTTGTGCGTCCAGCAGAATCCCAGGGCTGAGCATCTTGTCCCGACGTCCCCACCAGGGTCCCTGAGAAACAAACCTCCAAACATCGGATCCCAAGACGCTCGGTCACACAGAGAAACATACAGATCACGATGTAAGTGTGGTGGATTCTTCATGATGTGTGGGTTGGCTGTTCTCTGATTGCACATCTTTGGCGCGACTTTGCCGCCAGAGACAACTTCACAGCCCCGAGCGAAGCTTCATTTCTCGCAGCCCGCATCCTCCTGCAAGCGGTCATCGTCTTGGCTTCCAGGGCTGATGATCCATCAACGGCCCCAGACCCTGGAGGTGGGGCCACCCTGCCCAAGAGCCTCGAAGAAAAGGAACCGCGCTGGTCACCACGCGCCACATTGCGGTCCGCATGCTTGTGTGATTGGCGACGGAACCCGAACAGAGTCCGGAAATGAAGACGGAGAGCCTGGTGGTGGTGGCTTGGGAAAACGCTTGAGCAAGCATCCGGTTGCCCAGGCCGCCACGCCAATGTCATGTCACCCATCAATAAAATGATCCCGACCGCAGCTCCCGCACGGGGACGGCCCCTTTCTTTTCTGCCCGTTTTCCCGTTTGCCCCAAAGCTTGGTGTGGTTCCATGATCAACAAGGGACCAGACGCCAACTTCAACCGTCCAACAACCACGACGAAACGCAGCATCCGAGCTGGCACCACAGGAGCTTGACCGAACCGCCGTGATGCCTTCCATCTCACCTCTTGCCCGCATGGGGCTGGCCATGTTGGCCCTCGCCGGGTCCGTCACAGCGAACAACAAGCTCACCACGACGCCCGCCAACTTCCGAGGCTTCTTTCTCCTGGACAATGGCGCCGGTACGTCAAGGGCGAGAGACTTGTTGCGGTGAAGAGGGCCATGTCTGACAGAACCACCAGTATCGACCGTCACTTGCTCCAGCGGCGCCACCTTTTACACATCGAGCACATACGGTGCCTGCTGCACCACCGACAACTGCAACTTTGCCACGGCATGTTCGGGCGGTACGGCGACCCGCATCTTTGGCGGGACCTACACCTGGTAAGCCAGCGCCCGTAGAGCCCAAGGGAAGGGAAAAGGATGATGTCGGAGCTAACAGCCTGCGTAGCGATTCCGAGTTCCCGGACTGCTACACCATGACCGTCTTTGCCAGCTACCCTTCGGCCGACCAGAGCTGGTTGGTCAAGGGATGCGCGACCAACTGGAGGGCCTTTACCATCTACCGCGAGATCATCACATCGACATCGACGAGCTCGGCAACTCGGACGGCATCGCAGGCCAGCTCAGCTACCCTGTCCGGCCCCAGCGTGACGTCCCCCGTGGAGAACGACAACGAGGGCGGCAGCGGGCAGATCACGGCCCCGCCAACGGGTCTCCCGGCCCCGACGGGGACGCCGCAACCATCGACCGGAGGCGGTTCCAAGGCGTGGATCGCCGGTGCCGTCGTTGGACCCCTCCTCGGCCTGGCCCTCATTGGCTTCGTGGTGTTTTTCCTCATGAGGCGGAGAAAGGCGGCCAACGAGAACCACAACATGGCCGTAGCCAGCGACGCGAAGGCCGATCCCTCGATGGCGGACCAATCCTCGATGCACCCGAGCGTCTACTACGGCGCCGGCTCTCCCGGCATAGCGTCCCCGATGGCGCCGGGATCGCCTCCCATTGGCAAATACTACCAGGGGGAACCCCCCTCGGCCGTCACCAGCACGCCCAGCCCGGTCAACGGGTACATGAACCCGCAGCAGCAGGGTATGTACCAGCAGCAAGCGGCGTACGGCGGCGCCTCCTACCCACCACAACAAGGCCAGTACCCACCGCAGCAGCACGCGCAGTACTCGCCGCAGCCGTCGCAGTATTCCCCGCAGCCGTATCCCGCCCAGTACGCAACGCCACCACCGCCGATGGACGCATATCAGTCTCAGCACCATGCCGCTGAGCTCGCGTCGATGCCCATGGCCGACCCGCCACAGGAGCTGGGAGACGGTGCGCCGGTGCGGAAGTGAGAGGGTCAAAACAAGGCTGGAATAAAGCTGGGATGGGTCGAATCTCGGGGACAACTGCTGTCACAGTTTAGGCAATGCAAGGGCGTTCGTGAAGGGTTCTCTTCTGGTGTGTTGGTTTTTGACGATATTTCATGGCAGACGGCAGGCGCGGTTGAAGTTGAGCCACACTTAACAGGAGTCTCCAGGGGCCCGGGGGCGGGATCGAGGACGTGGTCGAGAACTGGTGTTTTGGTTGGACGAAAATACCCATGGTGTCTAGAAAGATGCTTTAGATTAATTGTATTGTCGGGTTTCATGGCAACGTCGAATATGTCTCTTTCCCTTTGCCGGTTGCTCAAGTGTGGCCAATGTCGATTCTGTATCTTGGAGTTTGTCGAGTTGCTGACACTTTGACTAGCGTTGAAGCCTGAGAAGCTGTAGCCTGTTTGGGCCAAAGTCCGAAGAGGCTCTGCCAAGAGTGACCACGGAAGGTGGGGGTTATGATTGAGAGATGGAGTTGAAAAAAGCAATGCAGCAGCACACGTCGTCGTCGTCGGCATCGGCCAGGAACCCCCCTGCACGTGTCTGCCACGGGGGAACCCGAGCCGTTTCGCAGCGACATGAGCATTTGATGGAGAGCGGGGAGGCAGTCAAGCTCGCAGAAGCAGCAGCAGGTCTGTGTGTGTAACGCGACGCTGTCCAATCGCAACGTCGTCTTGTCGGTGTCGGTCGCGCGATGGGGCATCTGTTTGCAGGGCAATGCATCGGTTTGGAGTCTGGGAGCTAATGTCGTGATGCTCGAGGACACCATTTTCCCTCGTCGGCAGCAAATCGAACTCTTGGCAGGAGACGAGCATCTCGCCACCTGTCAACCCACCGAACCACCACAGCCTGCAGCTGGCGGCGGCAGCGGGGCTTCGTTTTCCCAACTTCCCCACCTCTCATCAATCGCCTGTCGTCGGTTGTTGGTCGCTACCAGATCGCTGCTTGTCAACGGCCACCAACAGCGCGGCGGAGGGGGGTGTCTTCATTTTCATTCAATCCATCCCGCCTGTCGCGCGCGTACATGATGAGCAGCGGAGAGTTGTGATGACGGAGAGTCATGTGGATGGGTGCTGCGGGCTGTCGGTGAGGAGGAGGACGACGGCGACGACGACGGCGAGACTCGAGTTGAGAACGACGGGACGCCCCCTGCTGCTGAACAAGGTCAGAGGAAGCGAGAACGCACAGCTGCCAAGACTGCACCATCCCCCACTTGTCCGTAGCGTGCGATGCTGGCGATGGGGAAGCAGGGAGACTCGCAAAGAGGAGCGGGCCCGTGTCAGTTCTTCAAGTGTTCAAGGCCCTGGGAGAGACGGGACGGCCGACGGCAGCGCATCTGATCACTGGTGCGGCAAAGGGCGGCGTGGGCGCTGGGGCGGGCAAAAGCTGCGCGGCGCTGCGAGTCGTCGTGTGGTGGGAGGTGGTGTCTGCGTTTGGGTGTGCGCTCGGACCGTGACGAGTGGGACATGGAGTGGGCAGCTCTACGGGCGCCGGACGAGACCAGTTCCTCTCTGGTCGGGTGGAAATTGCGTCCAAGGATCTAGGTCACACCCTCCGAGGCGAAGGCTCTGTCCGCGCCGCCTGCCATTGGCTGGCATCATCTTTCTAGAACAAATCGAGGAAGACGACTTTCGCTGCGAACTCATTCGCCCGGCGTCCTCCTTCTTCCCCGCCCTCCTGCTTTCGCTTGGGTCCTTGCCCAGACTGTTGTGCCTGGGTTGCCCACTGCCCGCGGCCAGCCTGTTTCTTCTCCCCGAGAGTCCATCGTCCCCCTCGGAGACGCCTGTCCGTTCATCTCCCCTGCCCTGCTGGCCCGCCTGGCTCCTGCCGCTGGACGCTGTTCGCTAGTCCTGCCACGGGGGAAACGCCGCCTGCTCCTGCTGCTCTGCTTGCTCCTGATTCCCATGTTGTGGGTCCCCCCCGGACAGGGCAGACACCCCAGACCGTTCCTGCTTGGGAGTTCATCCTCCGCTGCTGGTGGCCACCAGTCCCCTCCCACACTGGCACCCTCCACCAAACACCCGGACCAAACCATCTCGTTCGCTGTCTCTTAAAACCCGCGGGCTCTCCCGACGCGTGTGCCCACCCCCTTCCCCCCCCTCAATCGCCCGTCATCATCTCCCGGAAGGTGCCACATGGCTTTGCGGTCTCGACCACCGCCATCGCCATCGCCATCGCCATCATCGCCATCTCCATTCCAACGAACAATTCCATTTGTCGCCGACCGATACCTCCGTTTCCCATCATCGTGATCGCCTCTCCCGAAACCTCGTCCGCCGCCGCTCATTCCCCGATCCCTTCCTTCATATCATCCGACTGCCGACCGACACCCCGATCTGGAACCCGACGACATTGACGACCTCCTTCCGGCTTGGATGGGGCAGCTGTCCATCGACTGATGTCTCGCGGCATCCACAGCGACCACGAACGAGAAACCATTTTTCATTGTATCTGTTAGGATTGATTGATGGAAGGCGTCATTAGCAGCCCGTCGCCCCCGGCCGGTGGCAAGAACATTCGCCGGGGGCGGCGCGAGAAGCCATGGCCGCGTGCGAAGCAGCGCAAGTTGCTTCGCCTCTACGTCTGCACGCAGAGCGAGCGTCTCCCGCTCAAGAAGATCCTCGAGCACCTCAAAGATGGCGCATTCGATCCGAGGTTTGTCTCTCCTTGACAAGAAAAAAAAATGAAGGGCTGAAAACTAACCGCGGTTGTCTTGTTGACAGGCAACGCAACACCCACAAGCATCTGAGGAGCTTGCTTCCAGACCGTCGCATTGATGACTGGAGGCCACGCGATGCGGCCACCATGCTGGTTCGGGTGCGCTTTCTTCGGTCTGTCAAGGCCGAGCGCCGAATGAGGCAGCTCAAGACCCGCCATAATCCGCACAGCTACCGCCGTCCCGACTACTCACCAGGATCGTCTTCGGCCGATGATTCATACGGCGGTCTTCTTTTGCCCGGCCCTCCGCCCCCGCTCATCACGGATGGATTGCCACGGCCCGTCCCCGTCGTCAGCAGCCAGGCCGATTCGTCGGCTTCCAACACCCCGCCAGCAGCAAGTGCAGGATCAGCGAGCACTCCAGAGAGCTCGCCAAGGGAAAAGTCGCCGAGCCGGTCGGTAAAATCGTCGTCGTCCATCAAATCGGCATTCAAGCGGAGGTCATGGGCCTCGGTGCTGTCGAGCATCTCGTCGGGCATCTCCAGCCTGGCCCGCTCATCGTCCTCTGCTTCCTCCAAAGGCCTCAACCTCAACGACCATGGCGCCAACATGGCGCTCAGCAAGTTGACGCGCGAGGACTTCCTCGCCCTCCTCGACGAAAAGCCAAAGAAGAATGGCACCGTCGTCAAGGTTCCCCAGACCTTCTTCCGCAAATACTCCAACTACGCACCGCCCGACGAAGAACTCAACGCCGCCGTTGTGCGCATGTGCTGCTCGGCCTCGGTGGGGACGGAGCCAGGCTGTGTTCACGAACGCCTGTCGCGCGCCATCAACGCCCAGAGGACCGAGGGCCCCGCTTTCCGCGACTTCTGGGTCACCGAGGCCGAAGTCAACCAGGTTGACAAATTTGGCAACACGCTTCTCCATGTCGCCGCACGATGGGGCGCCCGTGTATCGCTTCTCTTGCTAATCCTCAGACACACTTACGACGTTCAGGCAGTCAATCAGAGGGGAGAGACCTTCCTGCACGTATACGATCCCCCAGCCCACCCGCATCTGCGGCCCGTATCATTCCTCAACTTGGTCCGGTGCCTACGCGCCCGAGGATTTGACTTTTGTCAGCGAGATGCCGACAAGCAAATATTCCTGCACCGTCTCGTTGCCAAGAAGGAGTTCCCCATCGCGGCGCTTCACTGTGTCTTCCGAGAAGTGGGCTACGGGACCGCTCGCTTCCTCGTCGCCAACAAGGCCGCTGACGGCGAGCGTCTGTACCAACGCGTCTGCAAGAATCTCTCCCAGCAGTCGACCAAGCTGTCCCGCATCTTTGGCGACGAGAGCGAATTCATCCGACGCTACCTGCCCGAGTTCACCGACTCTGGGCCTTCTTCCAAGGCGTCGTCTACCCGCGACGTGGTCACGCCCGACTCGGGACGCATGTCCTGGATGCACGGGTGCCCCCATTGCGAGCAGCACCAGTTCCAGACAGACGAAACCGGTGCTCCCCAAGGCAACGACAGCAGCGCCCAGTTTGTCAAGCGGACGCCCCTCATGGATCTGCTCCACAAGATCGCGTCTGGGAGGGGCGATGCCTCGGACAAGGACATCGAGGCCAAGATCGAGAAACTTCTCGTGGCTGGCGCCAAAGGCGTCAACCAGGCCCGTGACGCCGATCTCAACGCCCGCGACACCGAGGGCAACACGGCCCTCCACTACGCGGCCGAGTTTGGCCTCGTCCCGGCCGTCAAGTTTCTGTGCGCCAGCCGGGCGCCCATCAACGTATTCAACAACTGCGGCAACACACCGCTGCAGCTGGTCAAGTACGCCATTCAGCGGACCGACGTCCGCTCCGACATCCACATGGAGGCGCGCTATCTCCGCTGCGCCGTCCTTCTGCTCGAGAAGGGGGCCTTTGACCAGGCCAAGTTCGTCAGCGAGCGCTCCATGATCTTTCCCTACGACGTGTTTGACGGCAGCGAGCGGTCGATCGCCAACCTGGCCAAGCAGGGCGTGGCCAACCAGTGCCGCGGCCTGCACCTGCTGGCGTCGTCGACGGGCAGCGGCGGCGGCCACCACCACATGCCCATGATCTGCCACCACGAAGATGGATACAACCATCAACAGTTCCCCGAGGAGCACATGTCACTCGAGTTCCAGACGTCGGCGATTCTCTAGAGCGGAAGCGTCGCGGCCTGGAGCCCCGGGGCGAAGTGTGCGGCCGGCCGGGACCTTTTTTCTTGCGTCAACAACCCCCGTGGCTTGGTCCCGTTGTTGCTCTTCGCATGCGTTTGCCCTGTACAGTATCACAAGCTGGCCAGTCGGTGCGCGGGCGGCGGCTTGTTCTTTTTTGGTTTCGGATTTTCGGGGCGGTCTTTGCTTTTGTTCCTTTGTCAGCAAGGCGCAGCGAGTTTTTGTTGTGATGTTAAAAGGGGGTCGGGGGGAGGCGGCAGGGCGGCTGGAAAGGCGGGAGCGGAGGAATTCGAACGGTGTCGAGAAGTTGCCTTGGGACGACAACGTCGGGAAGGGGCCGCTCGGTGGTTGGGCTGTCGAGAGCCGACAGCGCGAGGGGCGCGCGACGGCATGCATGTAAAAGAGATACCAAAGAGCAGGGTAATGTCAGGATCATGTTGATGAGTTCGGTTTCGCGTGGCTCGATGACGTCCATGGAGGAACTGTTGTTGATGGGGTTGAGTTGCCGGTTGCCGAGGTCAACGGCGAGGGATGGTTACGATATGTAACCCCCCGTTACGGTCTTTTTGGCACGACAGGGGGATTGTGACCCCCACGCCGTTGTCCAGATGAATGCTTCGATGACGAAGCGGGCCGGAACTTTGGGTCTCGTATCACAGACGGGCACATGGGAATGTTCGGAGCGAACGACTGGACGAAAGGGCGAGGTCCAAAAATCGGTTCGATCGGGGAGGATGGCGGGCCTCCTTGGGTGGGGTCGAGTTGGAAGTGGATGGGAAGATCGGTTCCTCAGGGGGCGCGTCCGGGATCATGCTGGGATGCTTGTAGGACGTGCAGTATCGGGCCCCGCCGGTCTCATGTCTATCGCGATTCTCGCAATGTTGGGATGATGGGTCATTTTTGATCTTGTTTTTTTCTGCTTCTCCTTTTTTTCGGAGGTGTCTGGTGGCGTCTCACACGTTGACGGTGCGGGCGGGAAGCTGCTTGTTGTTTGTGCCATTCAGGGGCTGAGAGGGAAAAAGTCCTGTCGCGGCTGAACAGGGGGGAGGGGAAAGATTCGTGTGACAGCCCCACAAAGCTTGAATCTACTCCACCCATCGGCGGCCGACGTTGGTGGACTTGCTCGAGTCTTGGTTCTGGGTGGGGGGAGGGCGATCGCATGAGGGCTGCGTCCAGTCGCCATTGCAGACTCGCACAGAGGAGCTGTTGATGACTGAGCACCATCAGATCAGGCCTGGCCTTGGCTGCCTTGGTACCATGGACGCAAGAGGGGCTCGAGTTGACGAATGACTCGTCATGGGTTGGTGGATCGGGGCTGGATTCTTTTTTTTTTTGGAAAGGCGATTCAGGTCCTTGTCGGGGAAGAGTGGTTTGCTCTTCAGCTGCTGACAGGCATCTATCCGCACGGGCGGATCCGTACGGGCTGAAAGATGGATGTCGAAATAGTGTCGGCGAAGCATGGCAAAGAAAGTGAACCGTCGCAGAGCCTCCAGCCTCTCCCGTCTCGGCGCTGGTGTGGTGCACAAGGGCTGGGTGCAACGCCACCGGGACCGGATCCCGCCGCATGGGAGACGACCGACAAGGAGCGGAGCGGTGGACCGGGTCTCGATATCTCGTGTTTCCGCTGCCGTGTCACATCCAGTCCACACAAAACTCGTGTTTGCCGGCGGTGGAGTCTCGAGCATGAGCATCCCCATATACGAGCTGACCACGTACGGGTGGAGGGGGATCATCCACCTTGATGTTTGCCCCCCTCTCGGGTGGGAGCTGAAATCTCGACAGGTTATCTGCCGTTGATCTGCCGTCTGCTCCTTCTCCTCTCTTCCTCTCTCCCTTTAAACCACCCCCCTCGCTCACCACATCCACGCTCGTTTTCGACCACCGAAACCACCACCTTCGTTTCCCACACCCACCACCTCCAAACCACCAAAAACAACCGCCATTATGCTTACCTCCGTCTTCGTCACCGCCCTCCTCGCCGCGTGCGCCCAGGCCGTGCAAATCACCGGCGTGGCCAAGGACCAGAAGATCGATCTCGCCTCGGGCTTCACCGTGACCTGGTCGACCGTCAACTCGGACCCCTCGACCGCCCACCTCTTCCTCGTCAACATGGCCGGCGGCCACACCCCCTACAGCAAGGACCTCGGCGAGGTCGACCTCAAGAAGGGCTCCTTCAACGTCAAGGAGTCCGTCGCCGCCGACACGGGCTACCAGTTCAACCTCCAGAGCGTCGACCCCCTCAACACCGGCATCCTCGCCCAGTCGCAGCAGTTCCAGGTCGTCAAGGACGCCGCCGACGAGGACACCAAGACCACCCAGACCTCCACCATCGCCACCACCGCCACCATCACCTCGTCGGGCACCGTGGCCACCGTCACCTCGGCCGTTGACACCACCACCTTTGCCACGGCCGTCGCTACCGGCTCTGGAACCGCTGCCGCCAGCGGCACCAAGACCAGCACCGTCGCCCCCGGCACCACCACTGCTGGCGCCGCTTCCAACAAGGCCGGCGTTCTTGCCGCTTTCGTTGGTCTCGTCGCCGTTGCCCTCTAAGTCTGTGATGGAAGGGATCGATACTGGAAAGGGGTTATTTGTAGAGAGGTCAAGGGACAGTGTATATGTCTGGGGGTTTAAAGCTCTCGGGGCATGAGATGTTAATTGGAGCACATATCAATAAACGGCACATCGGACTTGGATAATAGACTGGGTGAATTTGGCCTTTAGGAGAAGCGATCTAGGCGTTGATGGGAAAGAACATGAATGTTTTGTACACGTTGGCATCGCCCGAAGTGTCTGCAGTGTCTGTTTTGTAAATGTTCTCTTCAAATGACTGTTCTTCGATATGGGACGCAATAGGAAGTCGGCCGTGGAACAGCATCACACATCACCAACAAATGCAGGATACGTAGAAGACAGCCTGAGACTCTTGGTCGTGACTCTTCATTTCCATCATACCACCACAACTCACTCTCCTCATTCTCAGTGTGAGCCACGAGAACACTGTCGTGGGGAGATCTATTCCTCCAACGCAGAAAGCAAAATAAGAGAAACATTCACAACTCCAAAGCCCGAGAGTCCTTCAATTGAGCTCAATCTCTCTGGTATCCCACACCGAACCTCTGTACTTTGAAGAAGTTGGGACCCACCAGCGTCAAACAATCTCCAACAGCATCCAATTCCAGACATCGATGCACCAACCCACTGACCGACCCATCGTGGCCACGAGGATGAACCAACATCATGTCGACACCACAGCCCCCTCCGGGGAACCCTCCACGTGCATCACCGCATCACGCCCCTGAGGTCTGACCAGACCGAGAACACCCCTGAGTTTGCCCTACAGATCGAAACGGCCGGCCCTCTGATCAGGATCACGATCACGGACAGCGACCACCCATGAGCCTGCGTCGGCCCATCGTCCAAGATACGCAAAGTCGTACACCGTACGCCGACCACTCCCGGCCACTAAAAACTCGAGTGCCGAGTGCCGACTGCGCCAATGTACTTCAAACTCCGTCCTTCCCGGGACGGCAGACGGTTGGCCTTCGGTTCACGGCTGCTTCGGACACGGGAGTTTGATGCGATGCGATATGTGCGTTGAAGCAAAGGGAGGGAGGGAGAGCACAGATCGACGGTAGACACTGCAATACTAGTGTGAGGTAATAAAGGCAGAACGACATAGCGAGCGTGCCATTGCAGAAGGGAGGGAGGGAGGGGAGGACATGTGATGGTGCCGTGTATGTGGGTGTTTGGTGCACAGCCACCGTCCGAAACAAGTCGGGCCGCCCGGTGCCGCCGCCGCTGGTTCCTCCCAGGCTGGTCCCGGTGCGGTGGTTACCGTACCCTCTCTTGGCGAGAGGGAGGGAGGGAGTGGTATGAAACTATCAGGGCGGGAACAACCGGTGTCTTTTTTCTACTTTTCCCCTTCGCATCATCCGGACCGGTGCCTATAGTCCGACCCGCCGGAGAAGGCGAGGAGTCCTTCGAGAAGAATGCACCTTTTCTTTTTCCTCTCTTCTTTCTCTGCAGATCTCGGCGTCGTCGAGAAAGACGCGCGCGGGGCAAACCTTCCATGGATGTTCCAGAAGACGCCCTGAATGCAGAGACGACGACGATTAAGCCCCAAAAAAGGGGCATACCGCAGGAACAGCGCAACTGTATGTGGGGGCGATGCATCAGGCGTGCCGGTGATGAAAAGAAAGGACATGTTCCAGAAGCCTTGGAGGCGCAAAGGGGCGTCGCAAAGATGTCGGGAAGCAAAATTGCGACTGCCGCTCGGTGTGCACTGTGGACGCGGGCGCGAATGGAAGCGGAAGGGTGCCTGGATGACGGGAGACTGGAGTCATCGGAAGCCCTTGTGGTTGGGGACAGCCCGCGACTGTCATGTGTCGAGCTTGGACTGTGTGGAATGTGAGTGTCAGTCATATGGGGGCGGGCCGGTCGTCGCACGGCAGACGGGGAGGACTCGAAATCGGATGCAAAGGGGCGGGTCTGTCTCTGATTCGTTCTGTGCCAACTTCTAGAAGGGCGGGAAAAAATGTTTGCTCGTCTCGGGCTTGCTTGCTCGCTGCTGTGGCGGCCGGTGGCTACCTGGATGACCTATCGGCGACTGCCGAGCTGATGATGGGCAAAAGCGCGAGGGGATGGCGCTGGCGATGGTCGGCGGTGTGTGTGTTCCCCTGCTTGCCGCAGGGCATATTCTGGAGTCCTGGACTGCCCGCACCTCATGTCCTGGCCAGAGTTGTGCTGATGGATGCAGAATCACCTTGCCTGAGCTGGTGTTTGCCCCGTGCAGCCGACAATCGACATGTCGGCCGGCCGCAACGGCGATGCAAACGGGCACAACTTTCCGTGACAGTGGAGAGAGCCCAAGCGGTGGACCGTGGCGTCGTGAATGGGCGACCCATATGCGACTCCCGGGGGTTCGGCGCTTAACAGACGAGACACAATTTAGCGGTCGACAGTGCCAACAGTGATGGCGGCTGGCGCGCATTGGTCCAGAGGTCGCCTCTGATTCTCCCCGTCTCGGGAGCCATACAGCCGTCGCTCCAGTACGCCCTGCTGCCTCGAGAGTTAATTAGCCGTCCGAGTCGCAAAAGCTGTCGACTGGAGTCATTGAAACTGCCATGTGGAGGACGCTGGGCACGGGACGAGTCGAGGCAGTGTCTTCGAAAGTCGGCCAACGAGCTCAGGTCGCGAACTGCGCCCGTGGCCCGTTCATGCGGCCGGACCGGGGCTCGAGGCCGGAAAATGCGGCCCGGAGTGGGTCCCCCGGCCCATCTGCCGGCCAGCCCTTACGTCTCCCTGTAACTCGACAACACCCCCTTACTCCACCATCACCAAGTTTCCATGCCGGCGTCGGTGAGGGCACAGCACCGTCGTGGTGAATAGGCGGAAAAACGGACCCCATTGCCCGTCATGCCTCGCCCAGGACTGGGTTTCGTGGAGCAGGCAGTCCCGGCAGCTTGGGAGAGACGGCTGATGCTGCCACTCTCTGCATAGTGCCCGTGTATCGAGATTCGAGTTGGTCTGCAGTCTCCCCCGTCACAGTCACAGCACCATCTCGCGGTCCGGCCTGCCTGCCTGCTCCCCATCATGGGCCATCACTCATCGTGGTCCGGTGCCGTGCCATCTCGTCATGGACACTCTCCTTACCGACCCGAGCCTTTGCGAGTTGGCCTCCTACTACTCCCTCCTTATATCATCCAGGTTGATTCCTCATCGGAGGCCACTAGTCGTGATGGTATAAGATGGCTTGCCGTCCAGGGGTTTCGGCATCCTCTCATCACTCAGCATTCCTTGTCTTAACAACAGCAGTCAACTTCACCATCGTCGACCATCACCACTGGCACCATCACCGTGATCCACATTACCACCGCCGCCCTTGAACGCCATCCTTACTGCCACCACCACCAAGACACCGCCCAGGACTTCCATCGTCACCCGTCATTTTCCAGTCCTGTCGATCATGTGTAACTGGGAGCAGACCTTTTATCAAGGCCCCAACTGTGGCCACAGCGTCAAGGAGAGGATGCCCTACTCCTGCACCATCTACGTGCGATGGGTCCTCGGACGGTGCAAGTTCGACCCTCGCCGCGATCAGTTCACCAGCAGAGTCATAAGCTATGACATATGCCCCAACTGTAAGGAGAAGCGTCAGAGGGAAGCCGATGCCTTTGATGCATATGTCGACTACCCGGAGAACGAATAATGGGCTCCTCCAACACCGCTGAAAGCTCGAGGCACTGGTGGTTTTTGCGTCGAGACCACTGAGGTCTCGCCTTTTTACTTCTTCCGATGTATTATCAAGGTTGGTCCCAGAACCTCGGAATATGCTAGAGACAGTCGTCAATGCTAACATGAACCAGTTCTTTGCGCTTACCCTGGAGGATGCGAATTTGTATGTCGACATGAGTGTGCCTTTTGTGCTCCAGCCGGGGTCTTTCTTCCCTGTGTTGGAGGGAGCCCTTGGCTAGAGTGACATAACTGGGAGGATGGTTGGATGGCAAGGCATTGGTGCAGGGTTCTGTGGGCAGAGGAAGCAAGCTGTATTTCATTTGATCGGTGTACCATGTCCATACCTGTGTATTCTTTGCCTTGCAGTTGATAGACCAGCACATTCAACATTTTGTATCAATTCCATGTTCAACAAAATCGGGGCGCTGCTGGGACGCTCATTTCCACTCGTGAAATCTGTTGGCGTTGTGGACGTCGGACTTGACCACAGTCAAGCTGAGCCAGGCCCCTATTCTGGCAGCACCGTGGTGCCTAATGTGCCTCTCGGCCCTTTAAGATTATTTGGTCAAGTTTGCATTCGTTACAGGTCTTTCATCTTGTGGCCCTATACGGAAGCTACAAACCAACACCACCGCAATATCACTTTCATAAAGTCATCATCCACTGCAGTTACATACCGACCACCAGTGCCCCTTCCAGAGTACTGCTGCTACAAAGCCGACTTGGAGGCTGCAAGACGTTGACACACTGGTAGATGACGACGTCGTGCTGACTGTCTGGGAAGCAAGGAACCTATAGTTACATGTAACTTCTTTCCCAAGCATCTTGGTACTTTCCAAGGCAGGGTATACATGTACCTGCTCAGACAGGGCACTGGCAGGTCTGGAGTGCCATCTTACCTGCCCAGGCACCATGTTCATTCCCCAACAAAAATATTTACCCAAGAAAGCTTGAAGGAAGCAAGAATGCTCAGCATAGGGCTGGACACCTCGGACCGTTTCGCACCCTCCCCCCCTCCCCCATGCATGGCCTCATCTGTCCACGATACTAGGCCTGTTCCAGCAGAAGCAGGCCCTTCTCCGCGTCGAACTCCATGCGTTGGCTGCACTGGAGCCCACCCAGCCAGCCCGGTGATACTCGACAGGCTCCGATCGGGAATAGGGAGCCACAGAAAGGCCCACAGAAAGGACAAGAGGAGTTCGCCGGCGGCCGGTCAAGTGGGCGTGCCTGGCATGTCGCATTGTCGAAGCTAGGCTCGAGAGGGACTCGGTAAATCAAAGGCGCGGTTACAACGGCGGCAGCGCTTGCGGCTTTCTCGTCGAGGCTCGACAGTGGTCAGCACGCTGCCAAAACGTGCCCGGCCGTGCATACGATCCTTCGGCACGACACTTGCCCTACCCAGTACCCCCTGGAGCGAGCCATTCACACAAACGGACCCCACGGACAGACCACGAATCCCCCACAGACGCGTCGGTCCTCTCTCTCTTTCTCCACGGCGACGACATCAACGACACATACAGAAGCACTGTGCGCCAGTTTCCCTGACCACTGTACGTTCGGCTCGTCCGTTTAAGTGACAGACCGGCATCGGTCTCAGGACACAACAACTCCAAGCCACACATCAACTTTTCGCAGGGGCAGGCAACGAGTCAAAGCTCTTCGGCCCCTCCCCTCCCTCCCACTGCCCTGTCGGTAAGTACGACACGGCAAGAAAATCAACGTCCGCCCATGAAAAAACCGTGCGAGAGTCGGGCCGGGGCCCACCAATCAACCGTCCTCTTCCTTGGGAGTTCATGTCATGTTGGAAACCTATCTCGTCGCCCGGAGCGCACGTCCACCAACCACAGCCATCAAAACTGCGGACACGCATGCAAGCCCGAAGAAACAGAGAGGCTGAGGCACACAACCTCGGACCCATGCACTCTTCTTGAAGTCAAAGGTATCCTCTTTCTCTATCGCAGAACCGCAAATGAGCCCTAGTCACACAAGTTCCCACGAGCCCACGTCCCACGTCCGAACTGACATGTCACTCCGAGCGCAGGATCGAAAAAAGGCAAATCGTGTACGACCTTGTCCACGAGCGGCGGGGGTCGGGGGGCCACCCATGGAATCAAAAAAAGCAAAACGAGTACGTTGGCCCGATGTCGCGGCCCGTTTTCTCGCTTCAACCCACCTTCCGGGGCCCGTCGAGATTCCGATTTCTCCTGCCGCTCCCGGACTCCGAGCGGCGTCTGCAGCTCAGGGCTAAACATTGCGGGCCCCGCGGGCCTTGTCTCGATTGAGATGCTTGTCGATGAGGTGCTGCGCTCCATCTTCGCCCACAACAATATCAATATCCGAATACCTGTCTGGAAGCACAACCTTCCCGAGGAATTCTATCATGTTTGGCCGCCCCAGTCAACTTCGTTTCATCCCGCATCGCCTTCGGGGCCTGAACACCCCCAGGGCGGCCCTCTTAAAAATAACAGAACAAGAGACCAAACCAGGTTGATCAACGATCGGGTGCTGTCGTTATGCGGCCGAGTGGAGAGTCGACGCATCGAATCCCTGCTCAAGTGCGCTAGGGCGTGAACTACCTCGACTGTGGTTCGAGGATCGCCGTAGGCCACCACACACATCACAGTCGCATTGACTCTTCCCTGCCAAGCCTCCAAGCCCGCAACGGGCGAATTCACCTTTCATCACATGATCAGCCAGTCAGCAGCCCACGTCTACCTCCATCCGGTCGGCGTGGGGGAGGGGAAGAGGAGAAGAGGTTCAAAAGATTAAAAAAGACGAGAAAGTTGAGCAATAGATGACGCCAGCCTGACCTAACTGTTGCTCCCCCCAACGGCCCCGTGTCGAATTTGTTGACTCGCGCGGCGCCTGCTGACCTGATCAAACCCATCCGATATCCTTGATATTGCAGTAGTCCAGACAAACAAACACCACCTTTGCGCCAGGTCGAGTCAGAAAGGCCGTCCCCCACCGAATTCACCGAAATCATGTTGCCTTACCCTCCCTCCTGTGACCATCGCCAACACCCGATACCCTGCAGGCAAGAAGGACCAGTTCCTTGCAGGACTGAGCTTGACGCTGGTCCTAGTGCCGTCTTGTAACGCAGTTCGCCGTGCTAGCGTTCTTCCGGACTAGCCCTGTATGATGAGGACGATTCGACAACCTCACCAGGCGCCGGGGTCTCCGCATCATCCCCACGAATCCCCACGTCCATGCCTCGTCCACAAAGAGAAGGCCACCAGTTAGTGGCCGCCGTCCCGACTCGATCCGATACATCACCCCCCGGGGCAACAATGCCTGGATGTGTCTAGGCGCGGTGCAGGGCGATAAGAGCGGGAGCGGCAAGGAACGACCCGCCCCCGGCCGTGATGGAACCAGGATTTGATTCATGTCCTTGACCGCATGTCGTCGGCATTCACACTCGTCAATCGAGCGCGGCAAGCTCACAAGCAGCTCAGCATTTCCGCTCGATCCCGCTTGGTCTTGTAAGTGGCTACCTCAACCCCCCTCCCCTCCTCCCCTCCTCCGCTGCGCATCAATTCACTGATGCTGCGTTCAAGACACGAGTTTCGGTGACCACTCGATCAATTCCCCGCGCTTCCTTCCTGGATGTCATGGAGATGCCCTCAGCTTGAAAAGAGGTTGCGGCCCGTGTTCTGCCTCATGTCGCCGATGACACCCAGTGAGCCTAGCCCCCATGCCACGCCGACCGGGGACGCGGAGGGAGGCTCCCGGAGGAGGGCCGCAGCGGGTCCAAGTCACGGGTTTGGCTGTGCAACCGCCAACACCTGACCCGACATCGCGGCCATGTTACATCGCTAAGCCCCTCTTTCCCATCAGCCCCATCCCCGTATATCCTCTTGACATCCACTCGGCCTACCCCAACTGTATTGGGAAGGACGCTAGCCACTAGGCTGTACGACCTGTCATCCACCCACCGAGAGGGAGGGGAGGGGAACTTGTGGAGGCTTCAACACACGACAATGCCCGTCAACCTAGACACACCAGACTCCAGTCCGGCCGGTGACAGTTGCCAACTACGGGGAACAGACGAGGGGTTTGTGCGTCTCTCCGCCTGATGTCGGCGAGAAAAGGGGGGAGGCAAGTCGTCCAAGTGCTTGGAAATTGCAGAGTCCGTCGGTGCGTTCCAATCACCTCGCAGCTCGTCAGACGGGCTTGGGGTAGCGCAACCTTCTCATTTGACCTCTCGTCGTCGACACCAATCCCGTCGACCGTCGCGACCCGGTGGGCTGGTTCAGCCCATGACCTCCGTGAATCCCCGGCCATCCACTGCGGGGACGCGCTGGAACGGACGGGCGAGACTGGCAGGGCTCCATGCCTCCCTCCTCCTGCTAACGTCCCGTACGTACATGCACCCGGAGGTGGCCCTCCTCGCCGCGGTCTTGGTCTCGGGGGCCTGGCTCGGTCGCTGGGGTGCTGCAGAAAACTGCCTGTGTGCTTTGCTCGACGTCTGGTCACAGAACGAGAGCACAATAGCAGGCCTGGCAACGACATCACCAACACCGCCTCTCCCCTGCATGTAACGAAACCAGAGCGGCAGGGTGAGATGAGCGCGGAGGGCCAGATCTGGAGCCTCATCGATAAAGCAGACTCAACAGGAGATGAACTGTTTGTTGGGGCATACTTCTCCGGTCAGGTACTTCTGTTCTGGCCCCGATTTCAAAGAGGACGGGAAGTCGGACCCTCCCTTTCGCCCCCCCTTGGCAGTCAAAATATTCCATCCTCCATCGTTATCAAAAGGAGTTCCATCTCTCTTCCCCAAGGAAACCTTTCATCAAGGCGAATCCCATCCCGACGTCCAGCAAGTTGAATTGCGCCGCGACTCGAGTCCACTCCGGGGATTCCTGGGCAACACTCAGCTTTCGCCAGCGTTCTTGTACCGACAGAGCAACTCCCGCCTTCGCTCTGATGAACACAATCGCATTGTTCTGGCCCATCCTTCAACTCCTTTCTTCAGCCATAGTGCTCCTCCGTCTGCTTCTTTCTTCGGCCATTGTGCCCATCCCTCCGAGTCTTCCACGCCGGCACTGTGTCGAAACACCATCGACACAACATCGACCGCTCAGGCCCAGGCCTCCCGATAGCGGCACAAGAATAAACCGAATACATACACCAGCTCCCAGTTTCTTGGAGGAACCGCCGACCGCCAACCGAAGAGAATCTACAAACAAGCCTCGGCCTCTCAGAAGTCAGGACACGGACAGAAAGATACGACATCCTCACACACCTACTGCCCATCTCCAGCTCTCCGAGCCCCGAGCCATCACCAAGATGCGCTTCACCAGCCCCCTTCCCGGCGCCACCATTGGCCTCACCACCATCATGCGCGAGGCTTCGGTCCTCGAACTCGACGCCGGGTACCACCCCGTGCCCCCTATCTCGAGCAACCGCCCTGCCACGTTCGCCCCCTCCCCCTCCGACCTCTACGCGATCCACGCCCTCATGGTCCTCATCATTCCCTGCAAGGACGAACACCCTACCACCCTCCTCGGCGTCCTCCAAGGCATCCCGCACCCCTGCACCATCCTCCTCGTCTCCGCCTCCCGCGACCCAGCCCAATACGACGCCGAAGCCGCCCTCCTCCGCGACTTCTGCCTCCCCGGCGCCCGCCGCGGCCTCGCCGTCCACCAGCGCGACCCGGTCGCCTCCATCGCCCTCGCAGCCGCCGGCATGCCGCTCTCGCTCTTCGACGACGCCGGCGCCGTCCGCGCCGGCAAGGGCGAGGGCATGATCCTCGGCACCGCCGTCGCGCTCGCACTGTTCCCCGAGCTGCGCTACGTCGGGTTCCTCGACGCGGACGCGAAGATGCCCGGCGCGCCGCACGAGTACTGCCGCGTGTACGCCACGGGGTTCGCGCTCCACCACGCATCCCGTCCACACGACAATGGCGAGGACGAGGATGTCATGGTCCGCATACACTGGGGAAGCAAGCCCAAGCCGCGCAAGGACGGCAGCGGCGGGCTGGACTTTGGCGTCGCCGAGGGCCGGTCCTCGCGCATCGTCAACGAGTGGATGAACCGTTTTGTTCAGGCCGCGGGCGGAGGTGGCAGCGGGGAAGACAAGCTCGTGACGACGGGGAATGCGGGCGAACACGCCATGACAATGTCGTTGGCGAGGAAGCTACAGTTCGCGGGCGGATACGCCATCGAGCCGTTTCACTATGTCGATTTGTTCGTCCGGCAGATGCGCGCCGCGGCGTCGGCGTCGGCCTCGGCTTGTCCCTCGCCGGCGTCGGTTGGGGTGCCTGGTGGCTACGACAGCGATGTCGTCGACACGCTGCACCTCTCTGTTCCCATGACAAGGAGTAGCAGCAGCAGCAGTACTGGCAGCGGCAGCGGCAGCGGTAGCGGCAGTTGGACGAACAGCTCTGCGAATAGTGTTCGCAGCATGGCTACGTCCGACAGCAGCGCCGACGCCGGGCTCAGCCGCACGGACATGGTCGGTCGTCGTCGCCTCCGCGGCGTCGCCTTGCCGCTCGAGTCGTCCCCCGTCCAGGTGGTGCAGATCAAGACGATCAACGCACACATCCACCGCGAGACGGACCACGCTCACGTCCGCAACATGTGGAAGATGGGGCTCGGGACTCTCTACCACCACCTCCTTCCGGCGTACATTCAGTCGTCCTCGGTCCGACAGGACATGGATGTGGTGCAGAGGATGGTGCGGCTTCGAGAGGACATGGAGGCGTTCGTCGTCGAGAATAACCGCGAGTTTGGCGAGACGACGTCCAAGGGGCAACCGCTGTTGCCCGAGCCTAGGGTGTACCCGGCGCTGGAGAACCTTGATATGGAGGTCTTGCGTAAGACGCTGGAGTCGCGTCGTGGAAGTTTGGTGAAATTTGGCTTCTGAGCTGGTGTCGTTTTCTTCTTTTTCTTGGGATTTCTTAGAGGAATCAGATCTGTGGGCACTGGTTAGACTTGGGTGGCTTTGTCTTTCTCTCTCTCTTGGGCCGGTCATCTGCTTTATTTTCGCTTCGGACTTTGATGCTTGCTGGCTTAGAGTTTGGGATCTTGTCTTGGCGAGGAAATGATAACTTACCCAGTTTTGCTATTTTCCCCTTTCCACTAAAGTTTTGGTTGTTGAGTCCGCTCGATGGAGTGGTTAAGTTGTTTTCTCTGCAAAATGAAATGTAGGTATTTGTTATTCAAGTTGTAGTAATTGTAAACTTGTGCATTTCAATCTTTTGGACTTGGTTTGGAAACAAATGTTTTGAATGACAAGGAAAGGTATCATCAGGGAAGAGTATTAGCCCCTTCAAGTGGGAAACGAGTGAGACATTTTCAGGCAGTCAGTGACTTGGAGAAAGAATGCAAGTTCACCCTCCGAAGATGGGCAACTGCGCATCAAGATGATCGGGCTGGGTGTTGGTCTTTCCCCTCCTCTCTCTTCTTCATGGATTGTTTATCTTTGGCCCGTGACATATGTACAGAATACATGATCCCCTTGAACCTAGACCTTGATAGTCACGGCAAACACGCCCTGCGACCCCCCAACATACGCCACATTCGCGTCCTTGTCTGTCCTCCCAAACGCGCAGCTCGTCGACCCCGTTACCGTCGCCACCGAGTTGGGCTTGGGGCTCACCGCCGCTGGGTCCACCTCGACCAGAGAATTCTTGCTATTCGTCGACACGTAGATCTTGCCGTTGGGGCCGACGCAGAGATCGTCGCCCATCAGGTTCGTCCACAGCGTCGTCACAGCGCCCGTCGCCTTGGCCGTCACGGGGTCGATCGAGACCTTGTGGAAGCTGTTCTTGAAGATGTTGGTGTACCACAGCACGCCATTCACCACCTTGATGCCATCGATGCCGAACGGGATGCCGCCCGACGGCGCCATGGTGGCGTCCTTGATGGTCTCGGAGTAGACGCCCGTGTTGACGTCGAAGCGGTAGACGCTGCCCTTGCCGGCGTCGGCCACGAGCACGGTGCTGTTGTCGAGCGCGGCGAGGCCGTTGAGGTTGCCGGCCTCGGTGATGGTCTTGATCAGCGTCGATGTGGGCGTCACGCCGGTGAAGTCGACGCGGTAGATGCCCTTGCCGCCGATGACAGCGAACAGGTTCTTGGCATACTCGCCGATGCCGCTGAGGCCCGTGGCGCCCGTGACCTTGAGGGCGGTCGAAGACGTCTTGGCCACGGGGTCGATGGCGTACAGGTTGTTGCTGTTCATGTTGGTGGCCAGGATGATGCCGTTGGCGCGGACGGCGACATTCTCGACCGAGGTGAGACGGACGACCTGCGTCGCGGCGCTTTGGCGGGACTCGAGGGCCGGGGCGGCGTGGGCCAGCGTGGCGAGCCACAGGAGGGACGAGAGCTGAAGCATGGCGAGGACTGCACGGTTCGATGGTTGGAGAGGAACCCGAGAGGCTAGGACCCCGTCACTGTATCGGTGGGGGACGGTCTACCTAATACCCCCCCTCATCATGGCCTGAAGCCCATCCACCACGGCACTTGCTGAAAAGCGTGGGCATTCATGGTGTCTTGGCGATGCAATTGCAAGATATTGGTCGGCACCGCAGCCTAAAATAAGTGGCTTCCAGAAGCCAGTCCGGAGGAATGGGGCAGCGTCGAGAAACAATGAGCCGTTCTGGCTAATCCTGGGCGCCGAGAAGGACTGGCCTGATTTAGCACTTCACCTTCGGGCTACCATCCGAGTCGACATCGTCTCCGCACGGCACTCAGTACTGGATCCGTCCTGTCACAACCTGGCGCCAGGTCTGGTCCTGTGTTGGAACTGCCGTGACCTACCCCATGTCTTGGGAGAGGGCCTGCCGCCGTGGCAATGTCAATGGGTTTGGGCACCAGAGGCAAGTGTTGCAGATAAAACCCCGGGCCTCTTCTTTCTGCAAAGTTGGCTGAGCATTGGAATTCCATCTTGAGCCGCCTGCAAGGCAAGTCGACATGGCTCTGGGAGCCCTGGGAACTGGAGGAACATCGGGAAAAGTACGGTCGACATGTCGTGCTTGGTGCGCACAGGCTGGCAGGTCTCTTCGAGCCCCTTGTCATTCCAGACTTGACGGTTGAGATGGAGCATCTCAAGGTCGGGAATGGTGGTGACAAGAGGTGATAAATTGGCAGCTGACTGATGCGCCAGAGAGCGACAATGGGCCCGATGAGAAGACAGCGTGGTTCGGTCATTTCCAGGAAGGAAACCCGACAAAGGATGCTGGCAGAACAAGTGGATTGATGCAGTGAACTTGTGAAGTTGAACATTTTCCAAGGTTCGGCCGGCGACGAGGAAATGGAATCCTTCCAAAATCGGGCTTGATCCGATTGCCGCCTGGGCACCAATCGGATTTCAGAAAAAAAGCCCCTTTGGCGACGCCAAACCAATGGGAGCACAGAGAAAAAGCCTCAGTGGAGACTCGGCGCAACTCTCGTCCTGGAGAGACGTTTGGTGTGGTGGGGCACGTCCCCCATCGACGCCTCGCTGACCATCAGACGCCGCGTCTCTTCAACACCTGGGCATTGCATTCCTCCGAGAACCACCATCCTTCTCGACGCCATCACCACGGTCGGCCAGACAGCCTGCCACATGGCCCCGAACCACACGACGATAAAAGAGCGCGACATTCCCTCCTTCTCCAAGATGGAAGACCACAGCACTCGCCCACCGTCGCAAAGACAAGACCCGCCCTCCTCTGCCACTCGACTCAAACGACCTTGAACACTCCCACAATACCCCCCTTCGAACACACAATGTCTTCTCCGACCCCAACCAAGACCATCCTCTTCCTCGGCGCCACCGGTGGCTGCGCCCTTTCGACCCTCCGTCGCAGTCTCGCTGCCGGCCACACCTGCATCGCCCTCTGCCGCACCCCCTCCAAGCTGCTCGCCCTCCTCCCAGCAGACCAACGATCCCTCCCTACGCTCCACATCCTCCAAGGCAACGCCACCGACACCACGGCCGTTGCGCGCGCCCTCGTTCACGCCCCGTCCGCCCCTGGCGCGGCCCCGACGCTCGTCGACACCATCATCTTTGGCCTCGGCGGCGCCTTTGACTGGAAAAAGGTTGACAACGACCAGCCCACCGTCTGCCACGACTCGATGCAGGCGCTTCTTGCGGCACTGGCTCGCGTGCGCGCCGAGACCCCGGTCCTCGCTGCTGCGCCGCCGCCTTACATCGCCGCCGTCAGCACCACGGGGATTCCCGATTCGGGCGTGCGCGATGTGCCGCTTCTGTTGGGGCCGCTGTACCATGTGCTCTTGAAGGAGCCGCACAAGGACAAGAAGGCCATGGAGACTGCGCTGAAGGGGAGCGAGGCGAGGTGGACGATGGTGCGGGCGAGCCTGCTGACGGACGGCAAGGAGGGCGGAAAGGTCAGGGTGGGAGTGGAGGATCCGGTCAAGGGCACGCTGGAGAGCAGCGCCGTGGGGTACACGATCAGCAGGGAGGATGTGGGGAAGTGGATCTTTGAGAATGTTGTCCAGGGAGGAGGCCAGTTTGTGGGCAAGGCCGTGACGTTGACCTATTGAGTTGCGGCTGCTGGCTTCAAGTTCCTTTCTTCTCCTTGCTCTTTCGGACGGACTGCAGTGTATTGGATACCCACGACATGGTAGACAGGTTGGGCTTGGAGGTTCAACATCGAGATACCATAGACTCATAGACTAATTGCCATTTGTTTTGCTCCTTAGGTGGCGTCATTGGGTGCGGATTCCTGGTCAACCCCCCCGTCCCCTCAGACCCCTGAGATCCCCAAGGACCATCACCAAGTCTCGCCAGTTCGGCTTCCCTCCCCCGCGCACCGGGTAGGCAGGTACGGCGAACGTGGCCCGGAAGATCTCCAAGCGCATCATCCGCCTGCCCATCACGACCTATTCCGGTTCTCGGGAATAGCCAAGGCCATGGCTAAAATGGCCCATCGTCACCCGCGCCAATAGCCACGCCCTCCACCACCAAACGGCGGGCAATTTTTGCATGAATAGGCGAAAATGTTGTCCAAACCCGTTCCCACTCGACGGGGGGACGCGAGCGATATAACGTGGCAGCACCTCGATCGACCTCGATCCCAGAAGCACCACGCAGTCCACGCCGCCGAGGACACTCGCTCGCCCCCCCGATCAACATGAAGCCCTCCTCGCTCTCCGCCGCCCTCCTCGGAGCATCCGGCGCGGCCGCCCAGCTCAAGCAAATCACCGACTACGGCCCCGCCATCAAGAGCGCGGCGCGCATGTTTGTCTACGAGCCCGCCGGACTCCCCGAGAAGCCGGCGGTGCTCGTCGGCGTGCACTACTGCACGGGCACGGCGCAAAAGTACTACAACGGCAGCCCGTACAAGGGACTGGCGGACCAGAAGAAGTTTGTCGTCGTGTACCCGGAGTCGCCCAACGAGGGCGGGTGCTGGGACGTGTCGTCGCGCGCGACGCTGAAGCGGGACGGGGGCTCCGACAGCAACGCCATCGCCAACATGGTCAAGTACGCGGTGGACAAGTACCAGGCGGATCCGAAGAGGGTGTTTCTTATTGGCGAGTCGTCGGGGGGGATGATGGCGGTGAGTCTGATACCACCTAGTGATCTGGGTGAGACTGAGACAAGAGAACTGACACCCGAGACAGAGCATCCTCTCGGCGGCCTACCCCGAGCTCTTCAACGCCGTCATTAACTACTCTGGCGTCGCGGCCGGCTGCTTCTTTACCGACTCGGTGGCCGGGTGGAACGGCAACTGCTCGGGCGGGCGTATCGACCAGAGCGCGGCGTGGTGGGCGCAGTGGGTGTACGACGCGTATCCGGGCTTCAACGGCACGCGTCCGCGCCTGCAGATCTGGCACGGCAGCGTGGACGCCACGATTGCGCCGGCCAACTACAACTACTCGGTCGCGCAGTGGACGACGGTCTACGGGTATCCGTCGACGCCGATTCTCGAGAAGGCCGACACGCCCGAGAAGGGGTACACGACGCAGGTGTTTGGGGATCGGTTTACGGGGGTGTATGCCCAGGGCGTGGGTCACGGTGTGCCGGTACATGGGAGCGAGGACATGAAGTTTTTTGGACTGTGATGATGGAATGGGGAGAGTTGTGGCCCATCGACTGATGAAATGGGTCGACTTGTTCTTAACTCCTGCACCAATGGACATGATGACGTTCCATGCTCGTCACCTGATGAAGTTGACAACAAATGACCGGGCAGGCAGTCTCACACCTTGAACGGGTTGAACGGGTCTCAGCCCATTCGGCGTTCGGGTCAATCAGACGGCCACCCGGAGCTTCCATTGGCAGGCTATTCATAGCCCCTGGCCGAGTTGGGTTTCAGGTGGCACAGCGGTCATAGGGGGCTGAACAGCGACGGCGGGGGATGGGAATTGTTAATGCCCCGCATGGTCTGGACATGGACTGGACGCTGGACGGAGGCCTGGAACTTGTGGAGGCGGGCCTGCAGCTGCCCTGACCCTTCAACCTCGAACTTCTTCAAGGTCAATCCATCTCCTAACCTCCATCCCATCAACCTCGCCCTGGAAGGTTCAGAAGAGCAACTCAACTGGCTCTCGCCCAAACGCTCCCAGAAACGAGCCGCCAGAATGAGGCTGATACCGTTGACGGTGGAAGCCGCCATTGCCGGGCTCGTTCGCACGGCGAAGAGGACGCTGGATATCGCGACGCCGACGCTCGATCGCACCGTCAACGGCTCCTCCATCGTTGCTCGAGCCAAATTCGAGGTCGGATGTCTGCGCATCATTCTCGGCCAGCTGGAGCAGCTCCCCCTCGATGACCTCTGGATCATCCCCCTCCACCGACGCGCCCAGGTCGAGCTCGTCCACCTCGTCGCCCTCCTCGGCGAGGGTGTCTTGGCACTCGATTGTGTCGCCTATCTCCTCGACGACAGCATTGCCGAGGGGGGCGACGCCGATGCCCGGGACCGGACCGAGGAGCTGGTTGACGCCGTCTGGAGGCTGCAGTATTTCCGCACGTCCATGTGGCTGCTTCTGAACGTGCTTCAAAGGTCAGTCTGATTCCCGCCTCCCCCACCCCACCTCGTCCGAGTGCTCTGGCAGCTGATCACGGACAACACACAGTCCCTCTGGTACGGGGGTCCCAGGCAGCTTTGACAGTCTTCGCACCGCTATCTCGTGCCTCATGGATGGGCACAGCAAGCTTGCACGCCGGCTGCGGGATTCTGATGTCTACACCACGCACCTGAGAAACTCGGTGCAGCTGAGGGAGGGAACTGCCCCCGACTCACCTAGTCATGGAACGAACATCACCCTTGCCGACACGAACTCGGTCGTCAGCGCGACGGTTCCCGTTTGCAAGGGCGATCTGTTGGAACCTTTGCCCTACGTCTTTGAGAGTGTGGTATCTGTCGACCAAGACGCCGACGCTCCCTGCAGTCCTGGCGGCTCCGACTCCGACTCCTCCTTGAACAGTCCGATCCCTACCCCTACTTCGAGCCCCTCCCGAAGCACCGATGATCATGGACGCCACGCTTCCATGGTCACGATGCCCGTCTCTCCCGGGGACAAGGTGCAATCTTCAACACCCCCCGTTCTCAAGGCGAACCCTCCGGTATCTTGCGCCCTCATCTTCCACCTCCACCAAATCACCCCGACCATGATCCTTCACCTCTTTCAACATGCTCTTGCTGTCTCCCCTCGCTTCAAGGCACACCAAGTCCCAGACCTCTTCAACCCACCCAGCGCTTCCCGGCTCCTTCGCCAGCAAATAGCCAGGCAAAAGGTCCGTCCACCACCTTACGACATGGCGGCCAAATACCGCCTCTACAACATGACCAATGCCCAGCGCCAACTCATTGCCTCCGCCAGCGCTGTAGAAGCCGAGGAAGCCGTTGAGAAGCGCCTGCAGAAGCAGCAGAAGTTGCGTGGTCTCTCCGATTACCAGCTGCGCCAGTTGTGCGTCCAGGTCTACGATGAACTTGTTCGGCGAAATCTAGTCGACAAGAAGCTCAAGGCCCTCGTTGACTCGGGCGCCGGGGGTGGATATGGTGGGTACATGGTAGGCGGGCCGAACGTGCGGCAGGAGGATGTGGAGGTGGCGCCGCTCGCGGGTCCATCTTCGTCCCCTCATGGACTGGAGAATGCTTTGGGGGCGACAGGGACGGAGGGCCCCAAACACCTTGTCGGGATGGAAGACGGAATGTTCTTGGACCTTTGCGGGGATGCCTGCTGGGAGTTGAGGAGAAGGGATGTGGAGGCCAAGGCCGCTGCTGGGGAGGCCGTCATGGGAGGGGGGACTGTGGGGGCGGGGGTGGGGAAGGGGAAGGGCAGGGCGGGAAGCGACACGGAGTCCAGACTGCCGGATGACAGTGGCACCGACGATTCGGATGATTCCGACGATTCCGACGATTCCGACGATTTGGATGATTCCGACGATTTAGATGATTCCGACGACCAGAATGAAGAAGAAGACAGCGACGACGATGATGATGACGAGGAAGACGACGACGACGATGCCGACGATGATGAAGAGGAAGACGACGACCAGGATGATGAAGAGGAAGGCGATTACCAGGCCAAAAGAAAATACTGGCACCAGCAATACGACGACCTCTCTCGGCAATTCCGAGGCGCAGAATCCACAGACGCTCAACCTTGCGAGAAATGCGAGAGGGTCACTCTGCAAGAGGAAGACGCTGAGGTGGGAACTGAAGACGACGTTGACACTTTTTGGAAGAAGTGGGTCGGCCGGCTGAGGGAGAGGAAGAGGTTGGTTGGGAAGAAGGAGGAGGTCCTTGGTAAGATGCAGGAGGCCGGGGGTTTCGTTGCCAGCGATTACGATGACGTTGACACTTTTTGGAAAAAGGTGGGCGACCTGCTGAAGTTGAGGGATAGGTTGGTTGGGGACCTGCTGAAGGAGAGGGAGAGGTTGTTTGGGGAGAAGCAGGAGATCCTTGGTAAGATGCAAGAGGCCGCGGCTCTCCGAGAGAGCTTTCTTGAGAAGAAGCAGGAGATTGAAACTGTCGTCTGCAAGTATGTGAGTACACTAGAGGGTGGCCACACATGATGATTTGGAGGGGGTCTTTTTTTCTTTTTTCTTTGGGGGGTATTTCTTCGCTCTTGGCAACTCAACCATGACTTGTTTCTCTTCTCACCCTCCCACATACTCCGTAATGTAATCTGTAGATAGCATCCATGTCTTCACATACCCAAAAAATAGAAACTTCTTCCCCCCATTCTTCCATCTCCGCCTTACCCCGGGTTTAAGAAAGCCCAATAGGCCCGGACCCGTTACCGAGCTCCGCCCACGCGGTGAACATCCGGGGCTGGGCAGAGCCAAGACACCTCGCCACTTGGCTCGCGCTTCGGCACTAGGCCCCGTCCCCATCGGAGCGAGTGGGACCCGGGGGCTGACAACAACGGAACTCGACCCGTCGGCAGTTGCCGGGGGCGCACCTGGTCCACGGCCCGGGCGATCGGATCTGACAGCGGTCCACGCTCAAATAGGGGACCATCCCGTCCGCCACGAATGATGCGCCGACCCCTCAATCATCACCCCCCCCCTTTTTTTACTTCACAAAATGGCCGAACCAACACACACCCCCGTCCTCATCGTCGGCTCGGGCTCCGCCGGCCTCTGCGCCGCCGTCTGGCTCGCCCGCCTCGGCATCCCCTTCACCATCCTCGAGCGCCGCGCCGGCCCGCTCGAGGTCGGCCAGGCTGACGGCGTGCAGACGCGCACCGTCGAGATCTTTGACAGCTTCGGGCTGGCGGAAGACATGCTCCGCGAGGCGTACCACGTGCTGGAGATTGCGTTTTGGTCCGGCGAGAACAAGGAGGGGGGGATCAGCAGGCGGAGGTACGCGGCGGATCTGGAGGAGGGGGTCAGTCACCAGCCGCATGTGATTTTGAATCAGGCGAGGGTGAATGCGTTGATGGTGGGGGATGTGAGGAGGAGCTTGGGCGGGGGAGGGGGGGATGGGATTGAGTATGGGGTGGAGGTGACGGGGGTGAGGGTGGAGGATAGGGGGGTGAGGGTTGAGGCCGTTAAGGGTGGGGAGAAGAGGGTGTACAAGGCGGATTATGTCCTGGTGAGTTCTTCCGTGAAGAAGATGGACGATGGGGCGAGCTGACGACGGAAAAGGGCTGCGACGGCGCGCACAGCGTCGTCCGCAAGTCGCTCGGCTACCGCATGGTCGGCGACTCGAGCGACGCCGTCTGGGGCGTCATGGACATCTACCCGCGCACCGACTTCCCCGACATCCGCAAAAAGGTCGTCGTCCACGCCGCCTCAGGCAACATCCTCGTCATCCCGCGCGAGGGCGACGCCATGGTGCGCTTCTACATTGAGCTGCCGCGCGGCACCCGCGTCGCCGATGTCACCCTCGACGACCTGCACGAGCGCGCCCGCCTCGCATTCCGCCCGTACCGCATGGAGTTTGCCGAGACGGCGTGGTGGTCGGCGTACGCCATCGGCCAACGGCATGCGGATTTCTTCCACAAGGAGCACCGCGTGTTTTTGACGGGCGATGCGTGCCACACGCACTCGCCCAAGGCGGGGCAGGGGATGAATGTCAGTCTGCAGGATGGGTACAACATTGGGTGGAAGCTGGGCATGGTGTTGAAGGGGTTGGCGGACCCGAAGCTGCTGGAGACGTATGTGCTCGAGCGGAAGAAAACGGCGGTTGAGTTGATCGAGTTTGATCGGCACTTTACGCAGCTGTTCAACTCCAAGTATCGGCAGGAGAATGGCATCACGGCCGAGCACTTTGCCGAGCAGTTTGTCAAGGCCGGGCGATATACGGCCGGACAGGCGGTCAAGTATGGGGAGTCGGCGATCACGGTTGTCGGGTCTAGGGACGGCGAGACTGCAAAGGCCGTGACGGTGGGCATGAGGTTCCCGAGCGCCATGGTGGTCCGGTTCTCGGATGCAAAGGCGATGCAGCTCGTCAAGGGGCTGCCGGGGAACGGGCAGTGGTTTGTTGTGGTGTTTGCTGGGAGTTTGGCGAAGAAGGAGGTTGCCGAGGAACTGGAAGAGGTTTGTGTTTTCTTTTCACGTCCTGAAAACCCATATTGACATGTGTTTAGGCTTCGAAGATGCTCCAGAGCATCGCCGACGACTTTACACCTGCTGACTATGATCCCGACAGCATCATCGATCGAGTGCTGGTTCTCTCCGGAGACAGGAAAAAGGTTGAGCAGGATCAGATTCCCAAGTTTTTCACACCCGTTACAGGAAAGTGGAAGATGAAGTGTAAGTCAATCGCAACTCACTTACAGAACATGAATGCTGACAGAGTGGTGGTGTAGGTCTGATGAAGACATTTTCTGATGATGAGAGCTACAACTCGGGCCACGGGCATGCATACAAGGCCTATGGCGTTGACCCGGAACACGGAGCTGTAGTGGTTGTACGACCGGATCATTGTAGGTTGACACGGACTGACTCACCCACCGGATGGTTGCTAACTCCAGGCAGATGTCGCCAAAGTCACCACCCTTGAAGATGTCGGGTCTTTGCGGAACTTCTTTGGAGGCTTCTTGAGACCTCTCGGCGAGCAATTACCTGCCCGTTTCATGGCACATCGCGCAGCTTGTCGGGGCTGAGAGGCATGGGCTCCTATTTATGGTCAAGTCCAACCTGCTGGACATCCCCATTTCTCACTTGCCGCCAACTCCGAGCCTGTCCCCTGACTCCTGAGAGCCACATTCAAGAGAATGTCAACAAGAGGCTTTCGAATCACCGTTCCACCTGAAAAGGCCAGGTGTATGGCCTAGTTCGAGTCACCATCACCCCTGGGGATCAAATGGTGGCGGAGGCTGGGGGCGCGGGTCAATGTTCTTAGCGCTATACGCGATACCGAATTTCCGTTTTGAGACGGAACCGACGGCCTCCAATCCTCCCTAGGCGGCAGGACTAGAGCACCGGAGTGGTATCGGGGTTTTGGTGTGCAAGGCTCAGCTCAAATGAACAACAAGAAACCGTTACCAGTTATTTCTCCCGCATGATGCGCCATCAAAAGGGAGGGTTTCATCTCAACCACACCGCTTCCTGACAAGAAAGTGGGTTGCCAGAGCCTTGTCCGGTTTTCGAGCATCCAAAAAGTGTTCAAGTTGAACATTTAAGAGGTGTAACTCTGCACACGAGCCACATTGCTTCTTCTTCGTCAAACCTTACAACTACGTTCTTTGGACATCTCGAAACCAAGTGTGATAATGAGCAAACATGCGACTCTTCAACACCCCAGTCGTTCTTCTCCTCATCCATAACCTCAACCTCGCAACAGCATTCAACAGCGCCCAATGCTGCAACCTCGCCCAGTCCCGCAACGCATTCGTCGAACCCCCAGCCGACATCAACTGCGGCAAAGTTTTTATCAACGACAGCATCCCGGCCGCCGACAGCCTCTACGTCTCCTACGAGTTCTGCAAAGCCGAGTGTCCCGGCTACGACAAGTCGGAATGGAGGAATCCCGGCGAGTGGGCCGCGCCCATCGTGCAGTTCCTCCTGCCGTCCATCATCTTTAGCATGAGCATCCCGCGCCATGTCCAGTTCCTCTCGACGGATGTCCTCGAAGAGGCATGGATCAAGGACACGACAGGACCGATTGCCAGAATGGTCATCTCGCTGTTGCTGCTTCTGCCAGCCATCTTCTGTGCCGTGCTAGACACGGTCATCTGGGTCATTCTCATCATGAGCATGGCGGGACCCATGATGGTGGCAGGTCTGCACGAAGCCATGCTGGACTACAAGATTCTTCGAGCTCTTATCGCCAGGGACTCGCAGTTGTCCCAGGGGGCCGAGGACGAGCAGTTGACGACCGCCGTGGAGCTCTTGGTGACGGTCGTGTCGGGGAACCTGCGTCTCGGCGACAATGACAACATCGAGCCGAGCAGTGCCATTGTCGAAGCCCTCACCGGAAGAAAGGAGGGCACAGAAAGGACGCCGTCAACATCTGTACACGGCACACCCCAGCAAGAAGAAGAAGCAGTTGGAAGCGTGCGCTCCAACTCCTCATCCACCGCCGAAGAAAACACCGTCACCAACACCGCCACCACAACCATCCTCGCCCAGGCCGCTCCCACACCCCCATCCCCCAAGTCCCCGCCACCCCCCCACTTCTCCCCCTCCCACATCATCCACATCCCCACCCGCCTCACGCGCCTCGTCACCTCCCAGCTCCCCTTCGGCGCCATCGTCGGCGCCCCGGTAGTCTTCTACCTCGGCGCCTTCATCTACACGGTCCTCGACCTCCTCGACAACCCATCCGACCAAGACCGCGCCATCTCCATCGCCTACGGCGTCGAGTGGATGATCATCGTGCACGTCGCCATCGTCAGCGGCACCCTGCTGGCGAGTAACAACCCCAGCCCCGTGACGCTGCTGGTCGGCCACCAGACGGGGGAGGGACGCCCGGCGAGGGGGCTGCTGGAGCGTGTGTTCCCGCCTGTGTATGCTGGAACGTTTGGGACTGTGTCGATGTGGCGGCGCGGGGTGAATAAGAGGGCGTGGTTGGAGAGGACGAGGGCGTGGAGGGAGGTGGGGGGGTTTCGGGAAAAGGTGGCGATGGGGGAGTGGGAGTGGGCGATGGCGGGGGTGTTTACTTTTGTGCTGATCGCGTTGCCGGCGGCGGCGGGGGCGTTTGTGTCGTGGCGGACGCCGCCGGTGGGGTTTAGCTGCCGGTCGCTGAGCTTTGTGCTGTATATGGGGTGGGAGATTGTGTTGACGCCCGTGTATTTTGTTTGGCTGGAGGCGAGGGGGGAGAAAGGGGTGGTGGCGTGGTGCTGGGAGGTGGTGGAGGGTTGGGGGGGCACCCAAGAATCCGATGGAGGAAGGGAAGACGGGAACGGCCAGGAGGTGGAAATGGTGGGCTTGACAGTGGGAGGGACGGAAGCGAAACGTCCTGAAGAGCACGTCACAGTGATGGCAGCACTTGAGAGCAAACGCTGGTCGTTGGCATCTCAGGTGTGGCTGTTTCTGGCGTTTCTCGTGGTGTTTACCATGGCCATCTTCACCAGCATTGTCCTGACGCTGATGCAGATCATTGGCGTTTACAGGAACTGCTTTTGCTATGTCACAACGGCCTATTGGTTTAAGCTCAACGAAGCCAAAGTTGATGTGGCGACCGACACCATGGGACAGAGGAAGTCTAGCGGCGGCTGGATTGCTGTGGGAATTACCGCCACCGTTTTTATGGCCGTGTGCGCGCTCCTGGCGTGGTGGTTTCAGAGATATATCAGGGGGCTCTATGATTTGGCCATCAAGAGGACGGTGGCCAGGTTGGTCGTGCAGGCACCAGGAAGCTCCTAGACAACCAAGTACGAATGCGGTAGACAACTGGACGTCCAGTTTGTATGCTTGTCTAAGTTATGAAAACTTCAGCTCAACACACCTCCACCCGCAACCGATTCCCTCACCATCCTCATCTGCTGTAATGGCACGAGTCTTTGCGTGGTGAAGCGCTGAAAAGAGGTACCTTGGACACGGTGATGGGTTTAGGGGATCTTGTTTCACCGAGGATGCTTTTGGGGCCTAGGCAGGTGTTGTTTCTGCCAAGTTGATCCCGAAGCAGAGCCATGAGTTGGGGTTGGGAGTTTGCTAGATGTCAATCCACGCACAACTGTTCGATTGCTTCATTGATGACTTTCGGTGCTGGGACATGGTGCCTGTGACTCAGGGGACATGGGCAAGGCACGAGGACGGGCTGGCGTTAAGCGTCGGGGAAGTCTATGTCGTATGTACCTCTACTCTGCATTCTCTGAAAGATACCCCTATCGCCCCTTCACTGTGCTTTGAATGTGAGGAAAATGTGGACAAGTGGATTCGAATGATACCAGGGCCCGACCACATTGTCCAAGACGACGAGACGAAAAGGGGAAGCGGAGCGCTTGCATAACACAGCGATAACGATAGCGCAGACCGTGCCATGATATCAAAGCGCAAGACCTGGATCCTTCAATCTTTATAGCAAGCTTCACCATATATGTCTAGTTTCTTCACGGGTCGTCTAGGATGACAAACCCCGGTCGTGTAGTGCCTTTGCAAACTGTGAGACAGAAAACTCGGATGTAGAAGCCCAATTGCATTCCATTGGCTGTCCTTCTACCTCTGGGAGAAGAAGAAGAAGGCTCTCGCTCGCAATACAACATTCGTCGTGCCCGCTGTCGGCCCGTGCCGGCTACGTGATGCGGCACTTGCAGTGAATCTCATCCAAGAGTTCAGCGAGACGTCCGCATTGGGGTAAAGACCCGACGCCTGCACCTAAAATGTCCGTGACACGGCCGCCCAGGACCGACAAAAAAGCTTGAACTTCAACTAGCTTTGCCCTGGCTTTCCTCCAACGAATCGAGTGTCCCACCAGGGGCTCAGACGATGCATTGCGTACCTACATAGTACCTTGGTTCTGTGTAAACACGGGAAACAAAAGGGACGCATCATGACTGGCTCGCTTTGCATTTGTGTGGCAGATGAATACGCACTACAACTGCAGCCCTCCATCCAGGAGGCTGAGATAAAGTAAAAGAGCGGGACGAGCACTCGGAGGATATACAGGCGCACCAATCAGTGCGGTTTCGATCTGGCTTCGAACCAAGAGATCTTGTCCTGGTGTGCGGGCCTTCCCGAGTCCGCGAGGCCCTGAGAGCCCCCCGAGCCGCCGCTCAGGCCCTCGTTCAGCGCCCCCCTACGTCTTTTGCCACATGCCTTTCTCCGTCTGTCGTCATATTTTGGAGTTGAGCCGCCACGCCGTCCCGACAGAATGCCCACCAGTGGGCATGACGATTCGTCAAAATGTGCAATGAGTTGGATGTCAGGTGGGTTTCTGACGAGAAAATGGAGAGAGGGGGTTCCCCCTCCAACCCCTTGACAGCTATGGTAGCAGCACGTTTGACATTGATATTGATCCGCTTGGACCTATTGCCTCCATGTCCTTAGCTCCATGCAAGAAAGACCTAGCTCCCTAGCTTTCCAGTTCAACTGGTGCGTCTTCACGACTCCCTGTCGGCACAAGCGGCGCACGTTCTTCAATCCACTCGCTTGCAGTGACAAATTCGAGCTTCAGCGGTCATCCAAGAACCCACTTTATTCTCGAAGCGCGCCCGGTTGCTTTCTGATGAGCCCCGACGCGGCTCGAGCGTTGCTTCCATGCTACCCGGGTTGGTGCGGAAAAATCCCGACCCCAATTCAGAAGGTGATTCATTACGGCTGCAGAGGTCAAAGGGAACGTTCCCCCTGTCAGACTGTCAGTCAACACCGTGACATCTCTCGCAAGGAGATCCCCGTTTTGGACCAAGGGGAAACATCCATGGATCCCTGAAAGTTGCGTGCGGTTGTGAGACCCGGGGGAACGCTAGGATCTCATCAATATGCCTTAAAGATCTAGCCAAGCCCTTCCTTGGGGTCAGCTTGTTGTTCCTCCGGGCTCTTGGCTTTTCCAACATCCACTGGCATTTCGAACTTCTTTTTGGCCTGTCGTGTACACGATTTTGACAGTCCAGGCCCGTCAAGATGTCTGGTCAGGGGCCTATGCCCCCGCTTCCCTCGAATCCGGACGACGATGACAGCGTACGGATTGTCGCCGCGACCATGGTCGTCACCATGGCGGCCTTGATCACGTTCCTGGCTCGCATGTATGTGCGGGTCATCATGGTGCGCAGCGCCGGCCTGGATGTAAGTGTCGTCTCCCCACTACCGACCTTCACTGGCCCGAGTAACTGACATGGAGTGACCAGGACTACTTCATGACTCTGGCCGTTGCCTTGGCCGTCTCTGGCCAAGGAATTGTGTGGGGCTCAGTCGTGAACGGTGCTGGCCGGCACATGGGCGACATCCCGCTGGAGAATATAGGGGCCGGTCTGAAGCTCAACTTCATCAGCCAAGTCATCTACCTCATCGCCATCTGCGTCGTCAAGCTTGCCGTCGGCGCCATGTTGCTGCGCATCGCCAGTCTTCCCATCTACAAGCTCATCACCAAGTCCCTCATGGGCTTCCAGGCTGTCTGGTCCACCATGTGCATGCTGGTCAGTTCAGCCCTGTTTTGCTTTGCTCGAGGCCGGTGGGAGAGGCATGGCACCTTGCTTCATCAGCTGACCGCTCGCTCGTCATGACAGACCTTGTTGCTCCAATGCAAAGACATACGCGCGCTCTGGGACACGACCATTCCCCCGAAGTGCTGGGGCCCAGACATCCTCCACGGCCTGTCGTACTCGAATCTCGCCGTCAGTCTCTTCACCGACCTGTCGTTTGCCTTGTTCATCCCCGTCCCCATGCTCTGGAACCTCAACGTCAACCGCCGCACCCGCATCTCGCTTGTCGGCGCACTCGGCCTCGGCACCTTTGCGTGCGCGGCCGCCTTTGTCAAGATCCCGTCCCTCGTCAACTACGGAAAGACAGGGGATTGGCTGTGGGACTCGCGCGACATCTCCATCTGGACCATTGTCGAGTGCAACGTCGCCATCGTGGCGGCCAACCTGCCGACGCTGCGGCCCCTGTTCAAGAACATCCTGGGCAGCACCATCCGGTCCGGGGACGGCTCGAGGAAGACCCCGGGCGGGTCCAGCTACTGGCGCAAGAAGAGCGAGGGAAGCAGCGGCAACTCGGCCGTGGCGTCCCGCAAGGACAAGGCGACGGTTCTCGACGAAACGAGCAGCGACCGCGCCTTTGCCGACACGTCGTATGAGCTGGGCGATCGCAAGTTTGATGGGGGCAACGCGACGTCGACCAGGGTGTATGGCCGCAACGAAGAGGCTTTGTCGAGCGCCGACAGCGTGCTTGAGGTGGCGCCGACGACGAAGCGAGACACGCAGGGGATCAAGCTGACGACGACGACGAGCATCAAGTACGGCGTTGCGAGTGCGTAGTAGGCGGGTGGGCGATCTTGGCTGGAGCGATTGTATTTTTAACAGGGTACCTAGAGAGAATGGGTTAGCGGAGAGCTTGAAGTGTCCAAGGGATTGTTCCAATGCTGAACTTGGACATGCAGTTTATACCGGGGAGAACATTGCTGTTGAGATTTTGGGGGGGGTGCGCCGATTCCAGCTTCGTTCGGGTGACCTGTCGTTGAACGAGGCAGGGAGAAGGGCCCGAGGAAAATCTCGTCTGTTTCTATGGGTTCAAAGTTGGCAAGCGGGTAGGTCCCGTTTGTCCAAGACGGGATCTGAACAGAAAGTGCTCGAACTAAATGAGGAAGGGCCGGTACTTCCCCCACCCTCCACTCCCGCCCTTCCATCGGGGACGGCAGATGTTGGTGTCAACTCCACCCCGACCTCCTTTTCCTTCACCTTTCAGTTCCTGTGAAGAGGTGTGGCGACGCTCCATGCTTCCAGGTTTCCTTCTCGGTTCATTTTCCTCTTCGACGGAATGGAACGCTGCGTCCCCCGGTTCGTCGGGCTGAACAATCCATCTCCCAGTCACAGTCCATCAGCACAACCCACTGCCGTTCCACCCCCATCAACGGCCAATGTTGAGGCCATCAAGCTGATTCCACAGAGCGGCACGAAAACAGGGACTGGGAGTAGGGAAGAGCCTTGCGGTAAGGCCCACGAGGCGAGAATTCAAAAAGATAAGATGAACAGGCTGTTTTAGAACCAGACCGCGCCCCAACTCCTTGCAGTGTCGACAGCGAAAGAGCATCATAGCTCCACAGCTTGATCCCGAATTATTCCACAGAGCAATCCCGCATTGACCTATGCAGAGCACCCAGAGATGGACGTCAACCTCGAAGGGCACGCAACCTGGTTGTAGTCAATGTCCCAAGTGTTGATGCCCCCCTTGGCCCAGTTGTACCGCCAGTAGCAACCTCCCTGCAGGTTGGCCGGGAGCTGGTCGCATTCATACCGGTTGGCCACGCCGCCATTGCTCGCTCCCCTATTTTGACCCAGTGTCAGTGAAGTGGACCATGGGCATCCATGAAAGAAGAAGGACCCACCAGGTCCGGCCATATTGCTTCTTGCAACCAGCCTCGTTCGGCCCGTGCCCACCGCCGGGGCTCAAGATTACGATATCGTTGGACTTGAGATCGCCAGTCAAGTCAAAGCCGTTGATGGACTGGACAATCATCTGCTTGCCGGCCGCAGCACCGTTCCGCCACGTCAGCTGGAAGCACTTGCAGCAGTTGTGCGCTCCGTTCAAGATGGCGAAGCCGTATGACAGCTCCTCGGTAACTGGAGTGGGCGAGTAGAGGTCGCAGAGGTAGCCATTCCCCGACGCACACCCGCTCTGGGTGTTGAGGCCGTCCCATACTGGGTTGTTGCCGGCATCGCAGACCTTGGGAGATCCCTTGGCATTGGTAGACCACGCCAGGTTCTCCTTCCAGGCGCAACCGGGCTTACAGCTGCGAACAGTCAGAACGGGGTGACGAAAGAGAGGGGATTCGGGAGACCTGCCAGTCCCATCCGGTGTAGCTCTTGCCACTGATGGCTTGGCCAAGGGGGAGGGAGCCGAGGCCCACGATCGTCAGGAGAGTTTGGAAGCGCATCTTGATGGTGGATACTTGCAGTTGCTGGTAACCAGGACGGACAGGACCAAGAGACGCAAGGGGCATGTGCCTTTTATGTTCCCAGGGGCGAGCCAGGCACAAGTCCTCTCAGGACAACCCGAGACCCAGAGTGACCTACCGCGGGTATCCAAGACGACAGTCGACCGGCCAAGAATCCGACTCAACGACCCGGGAGACGCCATCAGACCACCGAGTACCAGGAGCCCGAGCCGGCACCTCACGCAGCGACCACCTGTTCGCAAACAATAAGAGGAGCCTCTCATCTATTCCGATATTGTCCTTGATGCTGTTCCCAAGGGGCTCCATTGAAGGATCTTTCCCGGATAAGCAACCGCGCTGCGACATTGGTCTCCCTACCGTCCGCTCCCAGCTGCCGGACAGCGGAGATCGAGGTCGAATCTGGGAACCAATTCGGCAGGGCGCACTGTCCCAATCGTTTGGGCTGGGCCTCGCCTTGGATGCTATATCCACGCGAGGACATGTCCGTCGGAGTTCGACCTGCAGACCGGTGGGGGGCCTGTTGCCGCCTCGCACGGCTTACACATCGAGGCCAATGTCCTGCCGCCTTTTGACGTCGGCAAAGAGGTACCTCTACTGCAGGGACCACAGGCCGTGGCTCGGGTTATACCGAAGCCGTTCTGTTCTGACAGATGTCGGCCTAGAGCAGGCCACTGAACGGCGAAGGGCCGATGACTGTTGGGCCGTTCTACCTCGAACGTGCGCGGGAATCCGATCGTGTTTAGCCACGATGGGGCTGGTGGGATCTATATTGCACCGGCTGGCTTACACCACAAGCGTCAGCCCGGTAGCGAGGACCCGGCCGCCGGAATCGACGGGTGATAGCGTCATTGGGGGGAATGTGTCGCCGCCAAGGCAAAAGTGCTGCAGCGTTTCGAGCGAACGCCCTCGGCTCCAACGACAAATATATGATGACCTGTTCTAACCTGCATGGTTTCGGAGTGGGCGTCCGACCATCCGCCTGGGAGAAGTGGGTTTTTGTTGCAAAAGCTCAAGAACCTGCGGACCACGCGGACCGTCGATAAGGTTGGACATGATCAACGAGTGCAAGGGATTGGTGTTTTTTGTTTATCCGCCTAGACGTTGCACGCTGGTATCTTGCGGGCTGGATTTCATGCTCCCGCTCCAGCTCGACCGAGAATGGCCCTGGGAATCCTCCATCGCTCGCAGTTCCTGGATCCCTTGGCAGGGGCGAGACCTCCCGACTTTCTGCCTGGTCCGGGAGATGTATATTGTCTTCACTCCACCAATAACCAAGCGGCTCTCGCTTTGGCAGCCCGGGACCAGCCCGGGACCTCGGGACGACCTGTTGTCCCGCTGTCACTCATTCTTCGCAGACTCGACCAGCCGAACCAACGCGCCATAATTTTTTGCTCAGAGGTGGCTCATTTTGGAATCACGAGGACCGACCTCTGTCTTGGTGGCCACCCGGCCGTATGTCACCAAAGATAGGGGCTGCCTGGGTTCCCTTGGTCGTCAAGTCGATTGCAAAACATCATAAAGCGTATCTGTTCAAAGAATAACCAATCACGAGCGGTTATGGTCTAGCGGTATGATTCTCGCTTAGGGTGCGAGAGGTCCCAGGTTCAATCCCTGGTAACCGCCATTGTCATTTTTACACACTTTTTCTGGAGATGTGGACTATCTTTTTGCATGATTCCCCCTCTGAAGGGCAAATGATGATTTTGGGCAACTGCGCTGTCCGGCCAGCATTTTGGAAGTAGCCCACCTGTTATTGGTTTCGCTCCTCTGCCACGCCTGTCTGAGTGGTGTGCACCGTGCACCCACATATTCGACCTGTGCTTGGTGGGGGGGAGGCCCTGGGGACGGTCCTTCAGCGTATGGAAATCCCCAAATATTTCCCCCAACTCCAGAGCTCTCCCAACACCCGACCACAATCTCGCTGTCAGTCAACACCGACTGCCTGCGCGTCGCGTCAGCCCGACCATGATGCGCCACGCCACCGCACCTCGTCGTCGCCAACCCGTGCCGGGCGCCTCGACAGGGAATGACTGAAAAGAGGCCTCCTCGACCTCGCGACGCTCCCAGAGAGGAAAGGTGCAGCAGTGTGGCTGCCGGCATCGCGACATGTCCCGGCTCCGGGCGCGCACACTGCCACAGCTCCTCTCGGTCCGGCGCCTCCCCGCATTCCGATACGCGCCTCTCGACCTCGCGAGTGATGGGATTCGTCTCCTCCGCCTCCTCCAGGGCGAGCCAGCCGACCCGATCGAATGCCGAATCCTCAAAGCATGCCTCCGCCGCGGCACCGGCCACACGCAATACGAAGCCCTGTCCTACAGCTGGGGCAGCAACGAAACGACGTCGGCCATCATTTTGGATGGCTGCCACAAGCCCGTCACCGACAACCTGTCTGCCGCACTCCGGCACCTGCGCAGCCCCGATGCCGATCGCATCCTCTGGATCGATGCCGTCTGCATTGACCAGGGCAACAAGAAGGAACAGGGCCACCAGGTTGCGCAGATGAAGAGGATATACGAGAATGCCAAAAGAGGTGTCGTCTGGCTCAGCGAGGGGACCGAGGACACGGATATGCTGATGGCTGTCATGGGCGTCTTGGAAGGCAACCCCCTTCAAATGGATTCTTTGATGAGAGGGAAAACCGCCCCCGGGGAGGTGCTGCGGTTCGTGTGCCAGCCATTTCGCAGGGATGCGTCGGCAGCTGCGGAACATGACGATGACATCTGCGAAAGCCCTGCCCGCACTTTCAGTGCACTCCTCGGTCGCCCCTGGTTTACGAGGATCTGGATCGTCGAAGAGGTCGCCTGCGCCAGGTCCGTCGTGTTCATGTGCGGCGGTCAAGACATTCCTGCGCGGACCTTTTTCGACCTTGCTTCCCTCCTGGCGGTGCTCGCCCAGAACCAAGCCGGAGCGGTTCTCAATGTCCTGCCGGGACGGCGGGCAAGGGAGTCGTGGTGGAACCAAAACCGAGACCTCCGAACCCTGCTCGTCAAGTTTCAGAACTGTGAGGCCACGGACGAGCGGGACAAGGTTTACGCCTTGCTGGGTATATCTTCCGATGCCTCTCTTGGACATGCTTTCCCGCCCGGTTACGAGAAGGCCATGCAGCAAGTGGTGCAAAACACCATGTCGTTTCTTCTGTTCGGGGAGCTCGTCGACCTTGACACCCACCCGCTCCCTTGCTGGACTCTGAACCAAGTCATCCACGGCGAAACCGACTCGGATGGAAGGACGTCTCTCCCGCTATCATGCAGCGCCTTTCGCTGGGCGTTGGAAAATGCGGCCATCTCGACGGCGGTACTCCTCCTGAAGCCCAACACGCGTGGGGCTCCCATTCCATCTCCTGCCGAGTATCATTGTTGTCTCGTCACCGCATGCAGCACTGAGAATGAACAACTCGTTACGGCACTGCTATCCTATGAACATGCACCCCGGAGGCTCTTTGACATCGTCCTGGTCAGACTCGGCGAGGACGACGGAGCCCCATCTTTCCAGCTGCTGTGCTCCAACACTCAAGAGTCGGCAAACCATGAATACCTGACAGAGGTCCTCTGTTTTCCCGTTTTTGAAGGGCAAAATGCCTTGGTCATCGCCCAGGCTCAGCAGAAAATGGGACAATCCGAGGGGGGGCACAAACCGAGTCAACAAAAACTCAACTCCTTTCTTTCTGGCTTCCGAAGGAGCCACCCGCCCAACTCCAGCACAGACTTGCTCCCTTCTCTCGTTCGGCAGGGTACGGATCCGCGTAAAAGCGTGGACGAACTCGACGGCTCGGGCCATGGACCGTTCATGTTCGACTTGTCGTGGTTAGGTACCTTGCCGGACATGTACGCCCTCGGCGATTGAGAGCGATGTCGTACAGTTTGCAATTTCGAGCTCTTCGGTATCTTATGACCCCTGCCCGTCCATCAAAATCACAGGGGTTCAGGGGCTGCCAAACAAAATATGCCTTGTGGCTTGGGAATGCTTGGCATTTCGTCCTCAACCGTCCTCATTTGGCCCAATTCGGCTGGCCGATATCATCAGCCACCACTTTACGATCCTGGATTCAACGCCGAAATCGACCAGCGAGTGTGCGGCTTCCGAGATCAAAATCATGTATTTGAACCGCGACTCTCCATCCACACGGTCAGCTCCACACCAACCACCTCATCACCTCACAACACCTCTCTTGACGGCGTCCACAGCCCAGGACAGCGCTCTTCCCCCTGGCGTTAAGCCCACTAAACCACAAATTCCATCCTTTCTCCTCACCAACACCCTCGCACCCAGCATGACCCCCCCAACCGCCACCCCATCCTCACCCCTCCTCAACTCCCACATCGACCTCACCAACCGCTACCTCCCCCCGCGCCCCTCCCAACAAGGTGCCAACCCCCGCGCCAAGTACACCCGCAAGAGTCTCCCCTGGTCCCGGTCCAAGCTCATGAAGACTGGCTCCCCCTCCGACGTCGACGACCACCGCCGCTACCTCTTCGCCGAGCAGAAGCACCAGCAGCGCGAGCAGCGCGAGCGCGAGGCCTGTGGCCCGCGGTTTTATGAGGAAAAGGACAACGCCCCTCCACATAAAAAGGCCAAGAAGCTCGTACAGCCGCACATCCTCGCGTACCTCGAGGGGATGCGCACGCGCCAGGGGGCCGCGTATATCCAGTACCGGTGCGAGTGCTGCTATGTGATTTGGACAAGGGAGGCGAGGGCCACGGCGCTGAGGCGGGAGGAGGGAAGGATGTTTGAGGAGGAGTTGATGAGAGCGAGGGGTGGGTGGGATATGGATGGGCAAGGGGGGTGGGAGGGGCGGGGGAGGCATAGGGCGGAGATGGAGGATGTGGTGAAGGAGAGGCAGGGGGGGTATCTGGTGAGGTGGAAGGGGAGGAGGGGGTGGGACGTTTGGGAGGGGTGGAGGGGGAAGTGTTTGAGGAGGGGGTATTGTTAGAGGGGAGGGGAGAGGCTTTGGGGGGAGCAGGTCGAGGAGGGGGGGCCCGGGGAGGACACCGGGAGTATCGTTGATGGGGATGAGTGGTTTCCTGTCAAGATGGGGAGGTGGGTGGTTCTTGATGACGACATGGAGTCTGTTTGGTCACTGGTCGACAGTGTGGTGGATTCGGACTCGGAGTACGGTTACGACACGGGGTTACTACAGCAAACTTGCTGAGGAATCAGGTTCAATAACAATTGTTGTCGTTTTGACAAACACGTAAAGGCCCAGTGGTTGAAAAGAAGTCGTAGTTTTTTTTTTTGGTAATTCCAGTTCATACTGCACTGTTGCCATACTATCTCGAATCTTTTCACTCACTGCATTCACACACATACCCATTCGGACCTTCAACAACACAATACCTCCCCTCCTATTCCATCATCACAATCACTTCTCAACATCCAACTAACCGCAGCGACCACCAGCCTTGTCACCCTCGCAGTCCTTGGCAAAGCCATAGTCGCAGCACCCTCCGTTCTTGTTGCACTCGTACACGTGGGAGATTGTCCGCTTCTTCGTGATGACGTACGCTCCGTCGGACCCTGTATTTCACAAAATCAGAACTCCATCCCCGATTCTGGCACCCAGCACGAGATGGCACATCGAGATTGGGAACAACTTACACTTGCAGCCACCGCAGAACTGGCCCTGGGGAGCCCGGTTGCGGGTGGTGTCGCACTTGCAGCCCGTCTTCTTGCACGCGCGGGGCTCGAGGCTGCGGGTCTCGAGCTCGTCAAAGTTGCCGGTCATGGGCTCGCCCATGGTGGCGAGGGCCATGGCGGCCGGGGCGATGAGGAGGATCAGGGAGAAGCGCATGTTGTTGGGTGTTTGAGTTTTGGGTTGCAGTTTGGCTGGGGACTATTGTCTGCTTTGAACAACCGAGTTAGGGACAGCCGGAGATGTTTAAATACATCCAAAGTCAATACTGTCAGGAGATGGCAACATCGGCACTGTGAAGCTTTCGCCCCCAAGCAGCCGAATGTTGGTCCGACTCGAGGTAAGCAATATAGATGGGGTCTCATCAAGGACTCTCAGCTGGCTGGCACACCGCGGCAATGTAACATGCAGTCGGTTAGTTTGACGAGAGAAAGAATGCATCCTTGACGATGTTGTCATGGCCTATTGGACAAGACCCCCCTGGTTGTCGGGAGACAATCTATGCCACCGTAGGATTCTGCTCATAAACCGGGACTGAGCCTAAACAGGGCCAACTCATGCCGCCCGCCCCCGCTCCCAGACGTGTTCTAGGCCTAAATATCAGAGCCTTGCAACTTGAGATCAACATGCAATCCAAGAATGCAGATATCAGACCGGACAGACACCGCCACAACGTAAAGTTATTGGGTCTCACCGAAACGCCCTGCTGCAGCAACACAAAGAAAACGGTCTCGGTAAGCACTTTAATCCAACATATCGGCAAGTTCCTCGAACCACTCCAAAGCCACCAGGTTACGTCAACGGGCACGGAGAGAGCCGTCCCCGAGACCATCACACAGCCGCCCCTATCCCCCCCTGGCCGACGACAAACACCCCCCATCAGCCTCCTTGGGCTTCTTCAACCCCCTCACCTGATCCGTAAAGTCCTTCAAATCCCCCGACCCCATGGCCAAAATATCCTTCCTCGCTTCCGCCTGCGGCCGCGCGATATACAAAAACTCAATCGCCATGATCGGCTCCGGCTCCCCATGGTGATCCATCGACCCCTCATGCACGAGCATGTCATACGCCGACTGAATCGTGAACCGACTCCCCGGCACCACCTTACCCACCGCCTCGCACTGTGACACCGACGACACGTGGTACACGTGCCCTTCCTCCCCGCCGCCGTGGTCATGCCCGCCTCCGCCGAAGGTCCGATGCGTCACAAACTCCGCCGTCTCCCCGTACGCCGGCACGTTGGCGCACACCAGCTTCCCGTCAATAAACACCTCCTGTCGGATACTTCCATCGTGGATATGCGGAACCATCAACACCAGCTCCCCAGCGACCTTTGACGTCCACCCCGCCGCGGGGCCCTTGGCGGTGAAGACCTTGTCGGTCGGGAGGATGCCGGTGGACTGGTTGAGGCAGTTGCCCTTGACGTCGAGCCAGACGGGGACGACGATGTCAAAGGCGGGAGGGACGGTGGGGAGAAATTCCCATTCCACGACGAGGTGGACGGATTGTGGCGTCGTGGCCGAGTTCATGACGTCGAGGGTTTGGTGGATTTCGTCGTGGGGGCGGAGATAGTAGCCTGCTTTGCGGGTGCTGTGCACGGGTCAGTTTGGGTTGGGAAGGGGGAGTGGGAGGGACGGACCCTTTGAGGGTGAAATCGAACGGGGAGCGCTCGTTGCCGTTGACGGCGATGCGCTCGGGCCAGTGCTCGCAGGCCTGGTCGGTGCGGTTGAGGTTCATGAGGCCGGTGTGGTGCATCCACATCTTGTTGTTGGCGTTGGCCGAGGTGCCGTCGAGGAACTGCAGGTCCGAGGACCAGCCCGTGATGAGGCAGTCGTGGCAGGGCATGGTGATGTTGTACATTTGGGTCGACACCATGCCCAGGGTCACGGGGTCGTTGGAGCCGGGGATGGCAAAGGGCCCGTAGGTGATTTTGACGCGCTGGGCGCCGAGGTCTTTGAAGAACTTGGGCTCGATGGGGTCGACTTTGGCCGCTGTGGTCGGGGGGTTGTTAGCTGCTGGTGGCTGTAGAAGTAAGGTGGAAACGATGGCACTGACGGATGGTAGGGTTCCCCTCTGCTCTGGAGAGGATGGTCCTTGCCAGGGCCTCCCCAGCAACACCCAGGACGAGCAAAGCGTAGATCTTCATGGTAAGTAAGACAGAGAGCGTCCAGAATCTAACCACGACAAGCAGAATCCCATCATTGCTGAGTGAAGGTGTCCTAGGAACTTAAATACCGTCGTTTCAACTTGTCCGCGCCGTTGTCGTGCGAGAAGAACCATGCATCTGACAGCCGACGGTCGATATATTGCACTCGGACTTGAGTGAAGTTGCTGACAAGGAACAAGGCAATTTCACTGGACGACAGAAACAAAGCCTCGGACTTTCGACCGGGTTGTTTCAAGGTCCGAGAAACAAAATGCGGCGTCCTCGAAACTTAATATGGTCGGAGTGTTTCTCGGGTATGACAAGGCGACGGGTTCATTTGCCGCTGCGCTGTGGTTGGTGATCCGGCGACGATCCGAACGGGAAAGGCCGTCGACTTTCTTCCCCCGACATGTAGGTCATCATCGTTATGGTTTGATAGATGTAACCGGTCGGCAAAATATTTTCTTGTTTAACCCATGCGATGATTGTAAGTGAATCATCGTGATAACGTACTGCAGTAAGCCGGTACCTGAATCCTGACCTGTCAATGTGTTGGTGTTCAGGGGCGACGATGGGACCCCTTGTTTTGTTGACAGGTGGACGTCCGTCAACAGGTAGAGAGGCCCGGCCAGAGCACGCCCGAGACATGAGGAAGCAACCAAAATGCCCCTTCGTCTGTGATTCAAAGCCCATGTTGCATTCTTCGTTCCACCCGACACCCAGCGTCGCGGAACGACAGACCAGCCCCTTAAAGCTTGATCTATTTACAACACCGGCTCTGTCCAGGCGGTCCAGCAGACTGGGACGCTTTCCCAAGCTGTAATCCAAACAAGGCGGACATTTCCAAGCCGCCATCCAAGTTTCCGTCGCTTCATTATGCCAAACGCCAGTCGTAGGCCAAAATCCCGTCACTTGTCAAAATGACACTCATGATTCCAGCCAAATTCATCCCATCCCGACCTCCTTGCCAAAAAGAATTCCATCCATCCAGTCCATTCCAATGCTCGAGGGGGGTATCCCAAGTACCCTTATGCATGATTCCCATAAATTATCGCCCACACCTTCATCCTGTCATGAAGGCTTCCCTGACGACATCTCAATCTCGATGCCACCCTTTCGCTCATTAAAGGCCGATGGCGGCGCCCCGTAGGCAAATCGTACTGGCAGTACCTCGTCCTCGTCCCTGTGGCCCGTCCTAGGTCGACTCCTGCTGCCCCGATTCTCCTCATCTTCTTCACCCCACATCGACTGGCGGCCGCTGGCGGCAGAGGGGTCGTATTTTACGGATTCCCGAGATGCCTTGAGCGAGTCTGCGGGGATCTCGTGGCCGCGCCAGGTCGATGTGCTCCGCGCGTTGTCCGTGACGACCGACGGGAACTCGGTGTAGATGCCGAGCCGGGCCAAAAGGCGGAGAAAGGGGCCGCGCAGGGTAGGAATGCAGGCGGCGATGATCCCAATCTGAGCCTCGGTGCTGGCCCACAGGGCAATGGTGATGCCGTTGCCGGCATAGTCGTCGCTCTCGTCGAACTTGTGAAGCGAGATGGTCTTGACGACAGAGGCGCTCGAGGCGACGAGACCAAGGCCCATCAGGACGACAATGACGATGCGGTGGCGCATCGAGCGGCGGATCTTGTGGATAAAGGTGAGGGGGGTGAAGGAGAAGATGATGTCGGTGAGGATGACGACGACGGAGGCGCCCGTCATGCTCCACTTGAAGGCGTCGGGGGTCCAGCACCACTTGTTCAGGATGGCCGGGTTCCAAATGGCCTCGGTAGGGACGCAGCGCGTCGTCTGAATGATCATGACAAAGACGGCATTGGCGACCTGCAAGGCAATGACAGCGTAAAGAAGCCTGGTCCATCGCTTCGACTCCCGCCGTATGTGGATGAGCATGAGGGCGATGCTCGTCTTGACCAAGGCCACGCACCACGACGTCATGACTTCGGCAATCATGGTGAGGGGGGAGATGGCGTGAAGGTCCTCCCAGGACCTCCACTCGGGACTGTGTAAAAGGTTTGGAGATATAATGACGAATATGCAGACGACGTCGACAAGGCTGACGATCTACGGGCACCGGTGGTCAGCATGTGCTTGGATCAGGGGCCGGGGAGAAGACATACAGCTGCAGCAATGATGAAGTGGTCGTCCATGGCGAGACCGGCTTCGGATCTCTTGCGCGAGACGATGCGTGCCAGGACCATGAAGCTCGAGATGACGAGCAGCGGGATGATGACGCCGGCATAGGTGTGGGAGTTGTGAATCTGAAGGGCGGTAACAGGGAGGCCGCGGGGGTCAGGGATGTATTCTGGCGGCGGCCCGCCGCCATCGCCCGACGACTGTGTTGCCGACATTCTCTCAGAGCTGCCGGGTCGATGGTGCGAGCGGTGGTGTCGGTGTCGGTGTCGGTGTCGTCGGGGCGAGGATGCCGAAGACGGGGCTTGGCAGCATGGTCGGGCACCCGGAGACACGGGGCGCGTTCGTTGGCGAGAGACGGGCGCCGGGAGGCGCGTGAGGGGCGGAGCGGAACGACTCGTCGACAATGGCGGTGTTTTTCGAAGGTCGAGGGTTCCGGATCTTGAAGCTTGGAGCTTGGGCGGAAAGGCCCGTCCGAGTGGGTGTCGTCCCAATTATGATGAATCGTCCCGACCGTCAGGAACCAGGGACAGGGGAAGGGGGCTGCTCCCCGCAATCATCAGCGAGCAGCGAGGGGGGTGGCGAAGACGGGGACGAGGGCGAGCAACAAATGCGGTGCGGCATGCGATTCGCGATGCGTCAACCTTGGGATCGGTCGGGGATCCGACGTGGGCGGGATGGGAAATAAGAAAAACGTGATGGGATCGGGGGGGCTGCTGCCCGGTGCGTCTGCTCTTCATGCGCTAAGCCAGAAGCTGCGAGCGTTGCATCGCGGCGGGGACCACGCCGAAGAGGGTGAGAGAGTGCAGCCAGTCCAGACTCGAGACACCACCAGGGGCTTGCGGGGGCTGACAGGTCCAGTCCAGGGGAGCATTCGCCAGGTTCCCCCCATTTCACCCAAACCTTGCGGTGTTCTTGAGGGAGCGAGGGAACTTTCATGTCGTTGCAACTGACGCCCGGCCTCTCTCTGTTTTGGGTTCCGCCTGCATCGCTCGCCCACCGGCAATCGCCTCGGATCGGTGCAAGATGGCGGTGTTTGCGACGAGTCAACAGTGCAACGGTACCCCACAAGACCCAAATCACGGCGCGCCAAGGTTCCCATCATCGCGAGGCCCACGGGGAACGCGGAGAGCAGCGTCCCTGGTCGAGCACGGGCTTCTCGGTGTGGAAGTGGAGCGGCACCATGCCCGGAACGGGACTGGTCCACCCACCCGGTCAACCCGGGCTTGGCGCCGAGGTTGGACCTGTCACGGCCTTGGCCAGAGCTGGAATTGTTGACGCCCTCACGCTTTCCAGACTGTCGGGTCATGAAGAAAAGGCAATTTGACGACATTGGGAGTCCAGACCGGGCTCAACTTCTGGGCACATCGTCGGCCCGTCCAGTGTCCACAGGCGTTTGTTCAGATGACGCCATGTTTCCGGTTCCTGGACAAGCGACAATTGATGGACATTGCTTCAAGCCATCGACATCTTGATGGGCGAATCAGGCCCAACACCGGTGATGCTCGTGGACCTTTCGAGTTGGGGAGTTGTCCCAACCAGCTCCGACCTCCTCTGCTCTGCTCCTTCCCCCCGCCACCGCGTATCGCAACATCAAGCTCGCCGCTAGCGTCGCGAGTCGTTCCTTTGGCCCCGGCTCTCGATTGACCGTGGCGGGTCCCTCCTCCCACCGATTGGAGCGCTCGTCAGGAGAGAGGTCCGAGATTTTGGTGAGCCGAACTTTGTCGTGTTTTCGTCGGCCCGGCCTGCGGGCCCGGTGCCGCCTCCATCTGCTCCCGATCACCTCTTGTCGACGGGAGAAATGACGCCGATGGGATGGAAGTCAAATCTTCAACGATCAACGTTCAATCGAGATCCCGCAGTCACAACAAATAACCTTGCCATCGAATGGACAGGTTCCAACGTGGGAGCAAGGCACATTTGAAGGCATGGACTCCTTCGCCCGTCTCCCGGATTCCCCGGTTCATCTCACACCGCGCATCACCCGCACCTCCCTGGCTGACTGCAAGACAGTCCCCCGGAAAGCTTGGCTGGGACTTGGCCCGCGTATTTTGCGCCCAAGACACCGATGAAGATCGTGCTTTCTCACGGGAGCCATGGTGTCGGTAAGCCAAGCTCCCAAGCTGATCCCAGGTCCAAAGACGGGAAAATTTTGGTGGTTGGCTGATGATGATTGGGGCGTCTCGGACGGCCAGGCGCGCAATCGCCGTGTTACACGGCATCCGGGGGCTTGCAGGTGCAGGAAATCATCAAAGGTCCTTTCATGCACTGGGAGCCTCCCAACCCATGTTTCGTCCCTGAATTCGCGGATGGCCATCCGACAGGTCAGAGCCAAGGGGCTGTCAAGCTTTTCTCGTTTTCCCTCGCGTGGAGCCCTTGCCCTCCTCTGGAGAGGTCAAAGACACCTTCACACCAAATATCTGCTGCGGTGGCCAGGTTCTTCGGGGCAAAAAGCTCGAGGTGGACTTGCTCCTTGATAGAGGCCCACGGGAGCAGGAATTTCCATACTTGGTCGACAGGACTGTTTTGGAACTGACGTCCAGCTTCACCGTCCTGCATGGACTGTTGATCCAGCCTTATTTCCTGTATTTACGCCGGATCCTGTCACGCATGCGCTGGGTCGACCTGGGCTCTTGATTTTGCGCGGCCTATGGAGCCGCCACCTTATCTCCGACTCCACGAAATAGCAAATCTTAGCCATGGCCCACAACATGGAAGGGTTCTCTCAAAACACCCGGTACCTCCAGCTCGAGTGCGGCACAGTCAACGGGGTCTTGACCAATGAAGCCGAGGCCGACATTGCTATGCGCCGAGATGACTCCAGAGTCGAGCCCTCGCCAACAACTGGAAAGACGGTCAGATCCTGCATGTCACTGATTGCGTCTTTGCACAGCAGCACCGTGTGTTGAGATTTGGCCAGAGGATCCGGACGGCTTGAACATCGTCTTCCCCGTCCGTTGAACCGAAGCATCAGAAACCTCATTGATATTGGCCGGCGTCAGCTGCGGTACCTCAGCCTTGGATCTGCTCGTCATCGCTTCCGTCGGGAACCAAGATATTTGCCTTTTGTCAAAAAGACCCAACTGCTAACAGTTCATGACAGAGCGCACACCGCATTGCATGGTACCTTCTCTCCCTTGCGTACATTTTCCCGTTCTCTCGGCACCAGTCATCTCCATACATGTACCACATCCACGACCTACAAAAGGAAATGGAGCCGCCGTGAGGATATTTGATTGGGAAGATGCCCCGGGATGTGACTGGAGGGAAACCGGCTGACGGGAAGACAACGGAAAACGCCCCGGGCTAACAGGCCACGGGGTTGTCAGGGGCAAGTAGGCAACATCGAGGCCCGGAGATAAACTTTGCCAGCTAGACGTTGTTGGTGGTCTTGCCTGACAGTCCTTTTCCCCTTTCGAAGACGCCCTCATTTTCCTCCAGGCTTGGTCAGCACTCCCCAAACCCTCGGCAACAACCCCCAAGGCTTCTGGTGCTCGTCTCCCATGACGTTTTCCACATTCTCCCATTCCCCACCCTCGAGGATAATGCTCTTGATATCTCTCGCCAGGTTGCAACCGCCGATGAAGGGACGCCACAGCGGGTTCCAGAGACCTACACCAAGTTAGCACCAACCCCAAGACCACCCCGAGGTCTGGAAAAACTTGCGCTGAACCATCTTCGTCGCCAGATCCGCACTTCCATGATGCTCCCAAAACACGAACCTACCTCCCGGTCTCAGCAGTCCGTACAACTCCTTCACCACCGCTTCCACCCCATCCACGCTGCACAATACTCCTGTGCTGACAACCGTATCGACGCTCCCTGGAACGATGCCCGCCCGTTCCAGCGCCGAGCCGTCCTCTATACCCGATTCGATGATCTCGTACACGTCGTCCAGGCCGCGCGCTTCAGTCTCAGCACGCAAGTCAGGGACAAAGAGCGGGTTGAGCTCCACGCCGACAACGCGTGTGATCTTGGAGCGATCGTAGAGGATTAGCTGGTTGCCAAGGCCGGGGCCAAGCTCAAGGACCACCCCGGAGGCGCTCGCGAGCAGCGCCGGGAGGGGGCTGGATGGGGATCTTTCGTAGCGGATGTGGTGGTGGTCTAAAGAGCGACGTCATTTGTCAAGCCATCATTGTGTGAGAAGGGCCGGGACAACGGACTCAATGTCTTGTACCACCAGTAGAAGCCTGCGTTGAGGTGTCCATGGACATGGAAGAGGGCGCGGTAGTCGCATCGGAGAAGGGCGTCTTTGGCGCTGAGTAAGAAACCTGCGCCTGGGATTAACCATGGGCAGGTATGAGAAGACGAGACGAAGCCGTACCCCAAATGCCGTACCACAGCGGCTCCCAGATTTCCGTGTACGCATGCCACCGAGATTTCAGGTTCCACGGCATCGCTGCGGTGTCTGGACGGACAATCGTTGGGTTTTGCGCAGGTGTTTGTTGGCAACTCTCAGGGAAACAGAAATGTGCGGGACAGAAGATGGCATGGAATTGAACGGCGGCGAGGATGGTAACACAAAACAGCCCCCTCCGTGTTCAGAAGTGCGGCACAGCCTCTGGGTGGAAGTCGGAGATAACGATATCGCGACGAGAGGACTGTCGTTGATTGGGGAAGGTTGCCTGTGTCCCCCGATCGTCTGGAGTGTACCACCTACTCATTCGAGCGCAAATGGAGTCAATTACAAGTGCAAGAGTTGAACTCGGTGTTGACAGCCCCTGAATTGAGCCCTAACCCTGACTGCAGTTGTCGCGCACTTCGGAAATGTCCGGAAAGTGGAGCAGGTGTCATGTCGTGGGTTCTGACATGCACGCCCTTCGATTACTGATCTGCTCGGTGCGATGAGGCGTATAAGTTATACACCGCTGGACTGTCGGATACGCCATTGGAGGTTTGAACATCAAGACTTCACCTACTTCAAGATAAAAAATCCTGAAACAACATCACCCCTTCCTTTTCAGTGTCTCGACTCGTGCTGTCCTCGGCCCCGACGGACCCGGACCCCACCGACCCATCGGCAAATTCACACCAGTCGTTTCAACCTTCCGGTCTTCGGCCACCCAACATTTTGACTCACCTCGCCACCTTTCACCACCATCAACATCAACACCTCTCAACAACACCACCACTTCTCAACACCATCACCACCACCACAACCACACAACCCCCCACCCCCAAAATGGGCTCCATCCCCCCCCTCCCCGCCGGCACAGCCAACACCTCCACCCCCGCCCCCGCACTCACCTTCCGCCTCGCCGCCGGCCCCTCGGACGCCGCGCGCCTGCAACCCCTCGTCCAGTCCGCCTACCGCGGCGACTCGTCCCGCCGCGGCTGGACCACCGAAGCCGACCTCCTCGACGGCGAGCGCATCTCCTCGGCCGGCATCCTCGAAAAGATGACGGCCCCCGGAAGCGCCGTGCTCATGGCGCTCCTCCCTCCCACCGATCCCACCGAACCGGAAGGCAACCTCCTCGCCTGCTGCGAGATCGTCAAACTCCCGCCGCCGGCGAAGCGCGCGTACTTTGGCATGTTCGCCGTGGACCCGGCAAGGCAGGCGGGCGGGTACGGACGGCAGGTGCTGGCGGCTGCGGAGGAGTATGCGAGGAAGGAGTGGGGTGCTGAGGTGATGGAGATGAGTGTCATTTGGACGCGGAAGGAGCTGATTGCGTGGTATGAGAGGAGGGGGTACAGGGTGACGGGGGAGAGGCGCGAGTTTCCGTATGAAGATCTGGAGCCGGAGGTGGGCAAGGTGGGGGATTTGCACTTTGAGGTTTTGGAGAAGGGGTTGCTTTGAGTTGAGATGGACCACAGGGTAGACGATAGACAATGGAGCGACAGAGGCTTTCCAACCTCATTCCTTCTTTTCCGCGCTTCCTCCGCATCCCAATCCACCCGCCAACATGGCTACCACCTCCCAGATGTGTCCGTCCAGATCGGCAAAGCTGCGCGAATACATGCCGCACTCGGCCCCGTACTCCGGCATCGTAAAAGGGTCAGCGCTACCCCCCGCCGCGACGGCCTTGGCGATGCAAACATCCACGTCTTCCTTCTTCTCGGCCGACAGCGAAATGAGCACCTCGGTCGTCTTGGTCGCGTCGCTGACCTCGGTGCCGGGCCGCATGAACTCCTTGAAGCGTTTGTGGCTGTGGGACATGACGCAGACGGTGCTGTTGGGGGCCGGGAGGCGAAAAGCCTTGGTGTCGGTGTCAGAGTACTCGGGGACCGGTTCGAAGCCGAGGGCTGTAAAGAATTCGAGGCTGGCTTCGGGGTTGGAGGTGGGGATGTTGAGGTAGAGGGTGGGAGGAGCCATTTTGAGTGAAGGCAATGATGTTTCATTGGTTGAAGATGAAGTTGAGAGTCGACTTGTGGTCTGCAAGAGGAGGTGTACAGCAGGGTGAGCATCGGGGAGGGCATTTCTCTCAATATATCTCCCGTCGGCCACCGCCGACACTGCCATGTTTCTGCCCATCTTCCTTGCCGGCGTCAATCCTTGTGGCCTTTCTGCCTGGATCGCCAAGATGGAGGCGTGTCGGTCGTGTCTGGGCACTGCTGCAGAGACACGTCTGCGAAGCGGTGTCACGGGTCGGGCAAAGGAGTTGCTTATGCCAAGTCGGACAAAATCTATTTCGAAGGTGAAGACCAGGCCTCCTTTCTGGGGTAATTACTGAACACGGCTCCTGGCAGTACCGACCGCATCAGCCATTCTTGCTTCAAGCTCCGAGTCTCTCTTCTTCGATCCCGGGGCTTCGACAAGCGGCATCCTAGGCTCGCGCTCGACTCCTTGTCCAAACAAGAAAGCACCCAACAGCACCGCCAAGTGCGGAGACGATGTGCGCAATGCTGCAACCATGTCAGAGGCTGTCTTCATGAGAAAGCGGGGTTGGAACTTACGCCATGATCAACACCAACATGGCCGACACCTTGCTTCCCGCCTCCCAGTTTGGGTGCGCATCTTTCCCAGCGACAACCATGTCGCCCGAGCTAAGGTTAATGACGACATACATCCCTAGACCCCCGATGGCCATGTCTGCGAGCTGCGGGTTGACCATGTCAGCTTCGAGTTCATCAACAAAATGGGTCCCTCAAGGCCGAGCCATTTGTGTTTCCCAAGCAAACTACAGACTCAACATCACTCACCATGGTGCAAGTCCACAACCGCCACCAGCCGTACCTCCCAAGGTAGGCCGTGACACACGCGGCGGTGTCGATAAAAAAGGCAAAGACGACCTGTCCCTCGTTAGCTCTGACGACGGAGGCCCCTTCCACATGTTGTTCTTTTTTCCCGGACCACCGACACAACTTACATCTCCAATCCCAGCATCCAACCCCCTCACCCTCCCCTCTCCCCTCCACCCCCTCGCAAAATGAACCAAGTACGCAACCGCAGCCAGTTCAAACATGGCAAACACGCCTCTCCCTAGCAGCGTCACCCACTTGGGATACGGCGCATACACCTCGTTCTTGTCCTCCCACGTCGATGTCCAATGCGCCTCGACATTCGACCCCCCTCCAGGATGGTATGTCTGCATCGGGCGCGGGTATTGGAGCGCCCATGACGCCCGTTGTGCAGACTCTCGCGCTGGGTGGATGTACTCGGGGAGGCGTGTCGTCGTCGTCGCCGTCTTGGGGTGGACGACTTGTCCGCGTCGGAGCTGGAGGGAGACCATTTGCGGCCGGGAGGAGACCATGAAGCCCATGAATGATGTTTTCGGGGGCCGGTGAGGTGAGGTGTCCAGGGGAATTTTGTCTCGAGAGGGGAAAAGTTGTCGAGTCTGCTGTACCGCTGAAAGATTCGGGGAGCAAACATTTACCGGTCCATTAAGTACGTTATGAGGCGTCCCGCCGTTGCGGTTGAGAAACCGGACTGTGTCTCGGCGGTGCTGTTGGTCGTTTACGGTAAGCGTTTATCCGTCCAACACCGCCAATCGAAGTCGTTGACTGCCGAGGGCGAGGTCGCGGCCGCGCCGCGCACTGGGGCGGCAGCATACCAAAGCCGCGGGTTAATATCGACGCCGCCGGCACCGTGCCGCGCGATTGACGAGGGAGTAGGAAAAGCACCTTTGTGTTACACGCCCCGTTTCCAAGCGGCTTCGGAATCTGACCTTCCCCCCTCAGATCCAAGGCAGTCGTTAGCCGCGGGGGTTTTGGAATGGCTGGACAGTGACGTCTTCCTCCAAAAGTGATGTTCAAACTGAGTACCTCCTCATCCTCAAATTCGGCCGAGATGTACTTGGGCCCGAATCTCTGCCAGGTCTCAAAAACCAAGCTGCGCGTGTCAAGTCAGCGAATCCACTCCAAGATCGGAAAGGGGCCACAGTTCAGACTCACCAAGGACACCATAAACACATCTAGCCAACACCACCCCCAACAAGACCAACGCCACAACCTGGCCAAATCCCCAGGTATCCTCTGAGTCCCCCTCCAGCAGCCCCCCACTCGACACCCGAAGCGCCACCACCGAGTAGAGATGAAGCGGATACTGCGAAAACGACAGGAATAACACCGCCTCCGCTCGCTGCTCGGCCTCCTCAACATTCCCGATCGCCATAAACACCATGACGTAGACCGGCACAGCACATGACACAAACATGAAGAAACATGTAATCCCGAGGTAGATAACGTCGACTTCCGGGTGCGATGACGCCGACAACGAGAGAAGACGGGTGTTGTAGCATTGCCCAGGGGCGCTCCAGTCCCAGAATTGCAGGGCGCGGCCGAACAGGACAGAGAAGACGAGGTAGAGGACGCAAAAAAACAGGCCAGCGCAAATGCGATGGACGTTTCCTCGGCGGCTGCGGAGGAAGATATTGGAGTATGACGCGGCGAATGAGACTCTGGCCACGTCGGGTGGTTAGTGAGATTTGAAGTTGGAGAGACAGGAGTTCTTCTCACGCTGTAAAGTTGGTCATATCGTAGATGATGTGAAAGTGGTAGAGGCTCAGGGAGCGACGAATCACGAGCGCGGCGACGAGAAGGGAGATACCTGGGCGAGGACGGCCATGTTAGTTCTCTTCGCCATTTCTAGAAGAGGAACATACCAGATATGAGTTGAGCATCGCTCACTGCGATGACGATTCCGTTGACAATCTCAATCCGGACCTCGAAATCGGCCGAATCGTCCCGAGTCACGCCGGGTTTTGACGCTATCCCCCGAAGATACGCCAGGCGCTGAGCCCGCGACAGTCCGATACGAAGTCCCTGGGTTGCCAGTATCCTCACAAATTCCGATATAGAGCTCAGTGCCATCATATTCCATAGTGCGTACAGACCTTGGTCCGTAAAACCCGACGATAATATTAGGCCTATCGTGTCAGCTGCGCGCGCCATTCTCTCCAACTGCCAGCTCACTACAGAAAGGCTCTGGATTGTGCCGCTTGAAGAGTCTCGCAAGTTCCGCATCAGCTCCACCACTTCGGTGACATCGATGTTTGGAGAGCGCAAGAGTTGAAACCAGGTCCCTGGGGCAGTCAAGTTCGGCGCGAAGGCGAACACTGTGGCAAGAACAACAGATATCCCGCCTTGCACCGCAAATGCGATGATGATCTGGGGAGATTGTTAGCGTCGAGGAGGGCCAGGATCGGGGATCCAGAATCGAGACTCACCCCGAGACCCGCAATGTCGGGATTGGCGGAGCCGGGGTTCAAGCATTCAGGCATCGTGTTGGCCGTGCGAGGTTTTTGTTGGCAGATTCCACCGATCGCTGGAAGGAACAGCTGCTCTTTCGTCGTCGTTTACGAGGACAGGAAGAACAGCTGTTGAAGTGGCGGTCAGCGCGTGAGTTTAAGAGGAACTTGGGGAGCTGAAACAGCCTCAGAAACAAAACTGACAGTTTGAGGGATGACGATCCGTCCAAAGCTTGTACGACCAGACATTTGAGCACTTTGTTGTCATTCGCTCTCCCGGGGCGTGGCTTCGAAGTCAGTCCCGATCCCATAACCCACCCATTTCTCGTTTGCCAACTTCCAGATTTTGGTTGGTTGTTCATCGTGCCATCTGCCATCCACAGACAACTCGACCTATTATCAGAAGGCTACGCGCAGAACTGGGGCCGCCACCCACAAGTTCGACATCCTGAGTTTGGGAGTATCAAGAAGGGTGTGCATCGTCGCAACCGAATCTGCACTCTCTCTCGGTCGTCAGATTAGAGTAGTCAATTGCAAGGGGGGGCTCAGGGAATGCTGACTGGGTGTGATTACTGAACAGAGTCTGGGCAGTCTGGGCGCATGTGACTGCGCGCGATTGACGCGCCTCCTTCAAACAGCCGTCGTGAGATTCGACACGATTGGGCGGGGGTCGCTCGACGTGGCATCCCAAGACGAAGGCGCGCCTTGGCTTGGTCATGGATGCCTAAGGTGGCTTGCGCCTCTGCCATGTCGGGCAGCGGGGATCGGCGGTCGAAACAAAGAGCTGTGGGGGTACAAGAAGGGCGGTTTCGCGTCTTTGTTCGTGGTATTTTTGGACAACTCCAAAGTTTGGTGTTTGCCAAAGAAAGAGAGACACCCAAGCACCCAACGACTCCACCATGTTTGACAACCTCCAAATCACCATCTGCCTCTGGTTCGACGGCCAGGCCGAGGCCGCCGCCAACTACTACGTCTCCATCTTCAAAAACTCGACCATCACGCACATCCAGCGCTACACCGAGTCGGGCCGCGAGTTCCACGGCCACGAGCCCGGGACCGTCCTCGTCGTCGAGTACAACCTCAACGGCCACCGCTTCGTCAACATGAACGGCGGGCCGCAAATGAAGCACACGGGCGCGACCTCGTTCATGATCATGTGGTGCGTCTGACCCCGTCTCTCTTCGACATGATGGCATTGATGCTAACAAGTTCAACTTCTCACAGCGACGCGCAGGAAGAAATCGACTACTATTGGGAGAAGCTCGGCGACGGCGGCGACGAGGCCAGCCAGCAGTGCGGCTGGGTGTCGGACAAGTTTGGTATCACCTGGCAGGTGACGCCCAAGGTGCTGTTAAAGATGCTGGCGAGCGAGGACAAGGAGGCGGCGGGCAGGGTGAATCTGGCCATGATGCACATGAAGAAGTTGGATATTGCTGGGCTGCAGAAGGCGTTTGATGGCTGAGCAGTGACCCCTGGCGGCAGGGAGTCTTGTTTCGCGGGCAGCGGGCAGTGAAAATGGGAAAGGCTTTTTGGGTAAAATATGATGGGAAACTGACGTTGGAGGTGTTCTCGTGATCCATGAACAGTCATGAGAAAAATATTTGCCCGATGGCACTTGATCACAATCACTAGGTTCATCATGTTTTAATGTCCAATTTCCGAAAGGATGAGTATTTTTTTTTTTTCACTTGTAATCCAGAACACGCTGTCGCACCCGCCGGGTTTAGCGCCCTTCCCGATCGGGAATGGCGCTCCGTCAGATTCGCGTCCTCGCACGGTCACGCCGCGCGCGCCGCATAAATAGAGCCCCCTCCTCTCCGACGTCCCTTTCTTGTATTCTCGACTTTCTCCCTCTCCCACATCGCCTTCGCTCAGTCCCTGCCTCCTCATTTCCTTCGCTCTCTCCCCTGGCCCCCTTTATCCTCCACCTCGCCAGCGTCACCCACGCTCTGATACCCGTTTCCCCAAGATGGATGCCTTATCCTTGCCCTCTTCGGCGTCCCTCCGCTACATGCCATCGCCCACCTCGCGGAGCGCTACTGGTTTTGCAGTTCATTCACCCGAGCCCTCGGCCAAGATGTTTCCAGCCTTTACGGTGCATTTTCGTCCATAGCAACACTTGACTGGACTCCAGTACCATCGACTCCGGCTCGACCTCGAGCTTCCTCTTGGTATCTCATCTCGCCCATCGCCCATCGCCCTAACTACCAGGGTACCTCCTTTCGCCCGCAGGATCAGAACCCATGTCCACCAGGTAGGCCCCCATTCAACTCGCAAGGCTTGCCCATCCTGACCGGTCAGGAAATTGCCGCAGGTATTGATTGCGCCGAACGCCGACACATCCAGAGGCCTCTCCTCGCTTAGTACGTCCAGGCGTCTCAGTCTCCAGATTGGAGAACCTCCCTTGACCACAATCGGACCGAATACCAGCGCGGCTACGGAGAGACATGCAGGCGGTCGGTTCCGGATTGACCTCCTGACCCACCTACAGTCTATTTTGGTGCCACATGCCGCCAGATCCAGGTGTTACAACCTGTGCCCAAGAGGGTCAGACTGCAAGGCAGGACGCCGCGGTGGGTGTTATCGACGGTAGGGAACGAAGGTTGCGCAAGGTCCAGACGGGTCGTAACCGTCACAACAGGATGCTCTACAAAGAACTTGAAGGTGCTTGCAAGATTGTAGACGGGAACATATAATTGCTTGCGTGAGGAACAAGAACAGTTCCTCACCAAGGGGGCTGTCTGTAACGGGCTAGGCCCTGCGACGGCCTCGGCAACCCTCGGCCAGCATGGGGGCGCCGGAGTGGGCCTCGATTGAAGCTATTCCCAAAAGGTCACGGACCACACGCTGGAAGCACGTGGAATCTTCCACCACACTCTCCTCTCTCTGAACAGAGAGGCACGTCATGTATTTAGAGATCCCGCGCCTGAGGGCATCTCTCGCATCCTTTTCCTTCCTCTTCAGTTCTGCGTACTCGTAGAGTCGCCCCAGCTAGTTGCAATAATACTACCTTGGACCGTTACAAGCACCACATGCGACGTACCCAAGCTTGTCCATATTCCATCTTATCGTCGAGGAAAAGCCACCAGAACTGAGGAGATACTAGAAGGAGACCGTTGTGAACCCCGCCGTCTTCGACGCCGCGTGTGACCGGCTACCATGGCCCAATGTCGTAACCTGGGTTATGATAGTGTATGAATTTGAAGCAAAGGTAGGCTCTAAGGCCACAACGATCCTCTTATAAGAGAGATTCGAAGAAACAAACAATACGTAAGGTGACGCGGCGCCAATTCAGCTTCCCAGACGTAGTATTTAGCTTGCGCGGGCCCACATACATGCAATTCTAAACCATTGACCCTCTTCCACTTCTCCTCTCCCCTTTTCCCTTTCCCCTTTCCCCTTTCCCCTTAAGCACCGCCGTCATTCTTCCTTTTCGGCACCCCCAACCTCCCGACATCCTGCAGCCCCAATGCAGCGACCGCTGACAAAACCATCAGCACAAAGCACGTGGCAAAGGCAGCTCTGTATCCCGCCAGGCCTGTTTGGGGGTCTCCTCCCTCCAAGCCGCTACCACCACCCTCACCCAGCAACCTTGTCACGGCAGCCGAGACAACGGCCACCAGGCTCATGCCCAAGGACGTGCCGAGCTGGGCCACGGCGTTAAAGACGGCCCCCGCGAGGGAGTGCATCTCGGGGGGGAAGACGTCGGTGATGACCATGTGGGCCATAGTGAAGAGGACATCGACCGAGATTGGCCCCAGGGCCACGGCCCAAAAGGCCGCCGCCCACCACGGCCAGGCCGGGTCGATGCACACCATGATGAGCGGCGACAGGGCCGACATGAGGGACACGACAGCCAGCAGCCGGTGGGCGGTAAAGTGTTGCACAAAAAGGCCCGTCAGCGGGTTGAGGAGGAGCCCGACGACGACATTGGGGAGGAGCCACCACGAGGCCTCGACGGGCGAGGCGTGCTGCACGCGCTGGAAGAAGAGGCTCAGGAGCAGCTCGCCGGACTGGTAGGCGGCCCAGGCAAGGAGGACCATGGCGCTGATGGCGACGAAGGCCGTGTTGTCGTGCCAGATGGCCTTGGGGATCAGGGCCGGCCGGCCGTGTCTGTCCTGGTGGCGCAGCCAAAGGGGGAAAACAAGAGTTATCAGGGCGATGCCGACGACAAGGGGGACGGTGGCCTGGAGCGGGTCCGACACCAGCCGGGTTGGGCCTTCGGTGATGATGGCGCTGGCATACGACATGAGCCCCAAACCAGAACTGGAGATGGCGACGCCGGCCCAGTCGATGCCACTGGCCAGGCTCCTCCACCCTTGTACCGTCTTTGCCCTCGTGTCGTTGCCCATGGAATCATGTTCACACTGTTGTTTCGGTGGTGCTGGTGGTCTTTTGCCGCGCCGCAGATTGTAGCAGTTGGCCACGACCAGCACGCCCAGCACGCCGGCACAGATGTAGTATCCGACCCGCCAGCTGCCCAAGGTCTCTTCCAGCGCGCCTTCCAGCACCATGCCGGCCGAGAAGCCCAGCGGTTGGGCCACGCCCATGGTCGCAAAGCCCATGTTGCGTGCCCGGCCCGGCGGCAGTCGACGCGTCACGATACTCACGCCTGTGGGGAGGCACATACTGGTGCCAATGCCTTGGAGCGCCCGGAATAGTATGAGCTGGCCTCCGTTCTGCGCCAGGCTCTGGGCCAGAACAAAGACGAAGACGACGGCAGTACCGAGGATGTTGATTGTTGTGTCGGCCCCGGCCACGACCGTCGGTGCTTTGTGCTGCTTCCCCGCCGAACCTGACGGGGCGTCGGACGCGGACTCGGATTCGTTGGACTCGGGCGGCGAGAGGTGGTCCGCCACAGCGCCAACAAGCAGCATGCAGCAGCCGCACGTCAGCGAGTACGACGACGACGGCCAGAGCAAGAGGTGCGACGGCAGTTGGAGGTCCGCAGCAATGCTGGGCAGGCCGACTGTGAGGAGGCCGTTGGAAAAGCTGGCGCAAAACGTGACAGAGGCGAGACTGAGGATGAGGGCGGCCGTCTGCGCGCGACTGAGTGTTTTGGCCGGTTCCGACTCGGGTTTGGCCGGCAGGAGCGGGGCGTCGTCACCACGTCCTGCTTCGCCCCTTCCTGCTGCACCTACTCCTCTTCCCCTGGTCTTTCTCTCGTCCTCATGCTCGCCATTATGATCGTGGTGTGGTGCCTCGCCGCCGCCGCCCAAGAGGGGCTGATTAGGGAAGGTGGTGTCGGTTTGCGCGTTGCGGTTCGAGATGGTTGGGACACCCACGGCCGAAGAGGGTCGAGACGGTAATGGTGAGGACGGAGAGGCCAAGGGGGATGTTGTTGGGACAAGGTCATTTGGAGTAGGGCTTGAGAAGGTGCCGTAGCACCCTGACCTGCAATCATTGGGTGTCGGCGGTGCCATGTTTGATGCTGCAGCGTGTGTAAGAAGGTAGAGCGGCAGGAGGGACAAGAGGACGTCGGCGTGTGTTGCCGTACAGTACCTTAGGTAGGCCGCCAGCAACAACAGCACTCACAGCAGGAAAATAACCGGATGGATGAAACGAATCGAGGAAACATGCATAGAGGCTGCAGTGTGCGCAAGTTGGACCGCATCGTTGTCTTCTTTCATATCTTCCCATATTTCTACCTACCTAACCCTTTGCTGCATTTGGAACGCCGCTCAGAGGTTTATTTTTTCTGCCTCCGACCACTGAGACAGCCATGTCCGACACACGGCGCATCCTTTTTTTCTTCTTCTCTCCTGCCCGGCCATGTGATTTAGGTTGGAATTCGGTAGCTTGTACGTAGATGTGCAATAAAAGGCCGTGTTTGCCACACCGCCGGCTTTGGCCGGCGCTGTCTCAGTCCTCCATGTCTTAAAAGGGTGGAGGGGAAAAAAACTAAAAAGATTTGCAAATGGGGGCATGGATACCTTGACATACTGCGGTGTGGTGACAAGGCTCCCTCGCTCGCCCCACAGAATCTTCCACCTTCGCCAACCCCAACCCCGGGCAAACTTCGCACATCCCCCAACCCCCTCCCCTGCCAGTACGTATAGGGGGGATTTTACTTACCCATCATACCATAGTATATATTTGCCCGAGACACTCTCGTGCGGCGTCGGAGAAGCGACAAGACAATAGTCGCCATTACAGTCCCGATGTCCCACGAAAATAAACCATGGCGCCGCCACCCGCACCAAAATGAAAAAACGCCTCTCAGCTCTCCCAGTAAGCCAGCCAATCTCGCACCCGTCGGCGCCCTTAACCCATTTATTCCTCGAGAAACACTTGCCCAGCCAAGCAAGCCGGGTAGTATGTGTGCAGCGATTCTCTTGCCGCGATGATGATGACGATGTCGTGTTTCCTCGTCCGTGATGCCATCACACATGCACTCGCGTCAAAATATACAGTGTACCAAACGTGTTGAAGCCAAAATTCAATTCGACTACGGGAACCGATCCATGCACGACTTTGGTGTTGTGACTATCTACAGCAAAAAGGGCTGGCTGCATGCCCAACTTTTTTCCGTCCGCCCATCCTGGCTCCATTGACTGTGTGTTGCGTCACGACAAAGAAGCAGCTGGAAAGTCTCACTGCCCCTCCCCGCGCACCAGATCCACCGTCGCACAGTGGAACGAGCCCCCGATGCTGTGCACATGGCGAAAGGGCACCGGGATCGGCTCCATGCCGAAGCGGGTCCGCAGCCAGTCGGCGAACTCGACGTCGTCTTGCTCGACGACAATGCGCTTCTCGTCGAGGCTCAACGCGTTGAGCACGAGCCAGGGCGAGCACATGTAGCTCGGCGGGCCCTCGGCTCGCGCCTTGGGGACAAAAGGGTACGCGTGCAGCTCCCAGTCGCGCAGGACGGCGTGTTGACGGAGGGCGGCCGCGGTGACGCGCTCGGGGTTGTAGACCAACAGGCCCTGGCGGAGAGGCAGGATGGTGGCGTCAATGTGCATGGCGTGCGGGTCCGTGACTTGGACAAGCTCGAGCGTGTGGCCAGCCGGGAGGAGGGACCGGAGGTACGACACGCCCTTCTCGTTGGTGACGTGGCTGAGCTGGCCCAAGACCGTCCGCCCAAAGCGCATGAAATCGGCCGTGTCAAAGGCAGGACGCGAGTCGTTGATTGCCCACTCTGAATTTTGGTCTGCACGTTCCGTGCTCTTGCTCCGGGGTTGGTCGACAGACGGCACAGGACGCCCATCGTAGATGGTGTCCTTGCCGACGATGGTCGGCGCACGGCAGAGTCTGGCCGCGTGTTTCGTAGGACCGTCGCGCATCAGCTCGTCCAGAATACCACCATACGCCAGGCGAATCTCGTCGCGCCGGCAGCGCCACGCAAAGGGCGCCTCAATCAACGTGTTGCCCACGACCATGAGCCCGTCGCGCGGCATCGCCCCCGTGTAGCCGCCCACGGCCAGCCAGTCGACCTGGCGCGGCCGGTACACGCGGATGCCCGCATCCCGGAGCACGCCGGCAAAGTGGTCGAGCTCTGCTGTGGCTGCCGCCGTAATCTCGGGCGAGAAGGCGTGCCCGGGCCGGAAATGGCGCTGGTGCTGCGTCGGCATGGTTTCGCCAATCATGTGCGCCGGCTCCGACGGAAACACCGAGTTCTCGGCGCGCCCGACAATGACGGCCCGGAGGGGGGACCATTCGTCCGACGCGGCAATGAGGCGTGGGATGGTGGTGCATCCTGGCTTTTGTTGCCGCTGTTCCAGCTCCTGCTCGGGAGACGACCCCTGGCTTGGAGGGGATTCCGAGCCTGATCTGATGTGGGCAAGCGACGAAGACGAGGAGGCGGGGGCGGAGGGGGAGTGGGAAGACGAGGGCGTGTACAACAATGACGACGACATGCTGGAATGGCCCCTGGGCGTAAGAGAATATAAGTAACTTAGTAGCGTATTTGGACGAGCAAATTAGACTGGTCGAACTTAGTCAGGCATACAATAAGTTGGAAGCTGGTCGGTCGTAGCTGAGTTAATGCTGTCCCTTGTCGCAACGGAGCATCCTTTATTTACCTCTAGATTTGGTCCTTGTCCTCCGAGCAGTCCCCTCCCGCCCATGCCAGCTACGGATACAGACATCGCTATCCCGTCCTACCAAGGCGATATTCTTAACCGCGCTTCCCGTCGTATACCACGTAGCTACCGGCTTGTACAACGATGAGCTCTCGTCGAAAGTCTCATTTGATGTCTACGGGTGGCGTTGGCGTGGAATGTGTTCATTGGCCTTTTCGACCTTGTCTGGAGACAGGCCGAATTGACCTTCGGGGTCGAGGTGCTCGTTTTCTTCACACCAGTCTCGTTACGTAAAACGTGCTCTTACGATCTGACAGCTCGGTGTATACAGGCGTGAGGTTGTAGTATAGCGGAAAGGCGACAATGGCTGGTCACTGGATTACGTCGTTAATTCGAACGATTCGTACTGCCCTCTTTTTCTTTGATTTTCGTGACGCCGGCCCCGGGGCGGGCCCCCATCCGGCGTTATGCGGGCCATATTCTAGCTGCATCGGATCGGGACGCCGAACGTGAAACAAATTTGCAATCGAAATCAAATTCGGGTCTTGAAGCACAATATGAGGGGAAAATGCAGAGATAATCCTAAGTTAAACATAAGCTCCAGCATATCAACACCACAGGCGAGCGGCGGGGGATCTACGCTTCGAGTGACACGGCGCCGATCAGGCTCGGGTCGACGAGGCCTTCAGACATTTTCTTCGGACCTCCCCTACCTCCCCTGGCTTCTCTTCCGATCCCGTCTGCCGATCTGCCGCCGTTGGCGACGGATCTTCCCGTAATACGATGATGCAGCGGGCTGGGGGTGCCGCCTTCCGATCCGTAGTGTGTCAACGACATAGGCGGGTCGTCTTCCGGGTCGTCGAGGCGAGCACTGGCCTGGTCTCTGTTCAGCTACCCTTATTTTGTGCTTGCGCGTGTGCCTAGGTATCTGCTTAATTTGGAGGCAGGCAGAAATGGGGGAGGCTCGGAAGAGAATCTCGTCTTTTTCGAGCGGGTGCGTCCGCTGTCGTACAGTCTTGCATTGCGTCAGACAACAAGGCCTCCACGACCCTTATTACGGAACAAGAGTGTCCGTCTCGAACCGGGCTGGCTTGGGCGAGCACTACACTCTTCTTTTGTCGTTCCCACCCAGAGACACCAGAATCAGGCTCTGCTAGCAGCGAGAGTAACAACGAGCGATGGCGCTGCTCTCCCTCCTCCTCCCCGACAACGCCTACCCGCTCTGGCTTTCGGCCGGCGCCGTCACTTTTTGCTTGGTGCTCTACAAGCTCATCATCTACCCCGTCTTCCTCTCGCCGCTCGCCAGCCTCCCGGCGGCCCACCCGCTCTGCCATGTCACGTCGCTGTGGATGCAATGGCAGCGGTATAACGAGCGCGAGTTTTCTGTCGTTGCTGCGGCCTTTGCGCGCAAGGGCGACTATGTGCGCCTGGGGCCGCGGGAGATGGCTGTCAACTCGGTAGAGGGCGTCCAGTGCGCCTACGGCGTGGGGGCCCACAACTTTGACAGACACAAGAGCTACTTGTATTTTGTGAACCACGGGTACGCTCTCCTTCCGTCGCTTCTTCTCCTGTTTGGGTGCAGGGGGAACTTGAACTGAACATGGCACACACTATCTGGGGATGGAACAGATCGCAAAACATGTTTGGCTCTCTCGCCGCAGCAGACCAGTCGCCCCGACGGCGGCGCATCGCCCACGTCTACAACAAGCCTTTTTTGCAGACGTCGCCGCACGTGCGGGCCATTTTGCGCGAGATTCTCTTGGGGCGGGTGCTGCCGTCCATCTTGTCCCCCCCCGCGGCCGACACCCAGTCGGATTGGAAAGGCACACCCGCCGCCCCTGGTGCAACAAGCACGAAGAACACAGCCGCGGCTGGGATTGATGTCCTCCCATATATGCAATACTACATCCTCAGCTTCATGTCGGGCTTTGTCTTTGGCCTCCCCCGTGGCTTCAACCATGTTACCGACCGGGGCGAGCTCCATCGCTGGATGGAGCTGTTTGAGCTCATTTACCCCTCCGACGCCATGTTTTGGGTCATGGAGTGTTCTAAGTCGGTTAGGTGGTTTGTGCACAAGGTTCTGCGGTGCAAGGTGCTGCCTGACGGACACGATGAGGCGAGAAAGGAGTTTGAGGACTGGGCCGTAGACAAGGTCGTCGACGCCGAGCGGGTCCTTTCGCGCGTCGAGAGTGGTGAAGGGGAGTTTGAGGCAGGGCACCTGCCAGTGGTGTTGCGGGCCGTGAGGAATGGTGTGGCGCGGGACGCCGGCTACAACATCAACGAATGCGGTGCTGTTGTCATTGGGGACTGCGGGGTTGGCAGGGCAACGGAAAAAGGGGGCGCCAAGGCGGCTGCGCCATTCAACCCTGACTGGGCCCAGACGCTCGAGCTGGCGAGTGAATGTCTTGACCATCTAGGTGAGACCACACCAGATTCTACCATCAAAACGACGCTTTTTTCGCTGACCGTGATCGTTTTGCTACAGTCGCTGCGAGAGAGGCATTTGGCACGTTCATCCCCCGGGCCCTACTACCGTGGCATGGCATGCCATAGGGATACTCCATGATTCCATGTTGCTGACCAAGACCAATCTAGGCATCACATCCACCTTCCTCCTCTACCAAATCTCGCGCCACCCCGACATCCAAGAAGCCCTCCACCAGGAACTCTTGTCGGCCCAAACCCTCTTTTCCCTTCCCGACAGCGCCACCGAGTTTAGGTCCGCAGCCATGCCCGCGCCCGACGTGCTCGAGCGGCTCCCGCTTCTCAACGGCATCATCCGGGAGACCCTTCGGCTGCGCAACAACCAGCCCAACATGGACCCGCGCGCGACGCCGGCCGGAACCAAATCCAGCGTGGGGCCCCTGAAGAATCTGCCGCCCGGCATCCGTGTCGGCTACTTTGCCTGGCTGGTCCACCGCCGCAACGACCTGTACCCCGACGCGCTGCAGTGGAACCCCTGGCGGTGGCTTGACGAGAGTGAAAAGAACGGCATGAGCAAGCAATCCTTCTTTGCCTTTGGTCGGGGCCCCAGGGGGTGCGTCGGACAGCATGTTGCCATTGAGTGTGAGTAGTGGCTGATCATCCGAGCCATGTCCATGTGCTGACAGAATGAACTTGTGCAGTGATGAGACACCTCGTCGCCGCCATCTACACAAACTACAAGTCGGGCGTGGCAGACGAGACGCTGTATCCGGGCACCAAGGGCATGGTGGCTGTCACGGGAAAGCATAAGCTGTATCTCAAGTTTGAGCGGAGGTGAGCCATAGGGTTAATTAGCTTGCCGGTTGCGCCAAGGGCTAGCAGTCATGCCAGCCCACAGTGGGTATCAAACATGAGGTTCGTAGTGCCATAGCTTCGTGCATTGCATCCTCATTCCCACCAACCGCGAAGCATCCCAACAGGGCATTTCATTGCCCATCCCATAAGCAGAGTCGGCAGTTTGGGAGGCTACCACTGTTCCAGCCCATCACACCGTCACCCGAAGTCTTCACGCGCCGTATGAAATTCGGTCTTCGGTCTGTGAGTTATCCTTTCCTTTGGAGACGATATCTAATACTCTGTCTTACAGGAAGCCGTACCGCTAGAATTTGTGGCCACCCAACCTGGCCATGTTTAAGCAGATTGTTGAACAACCGTAGGCGATGAGGACGAGTGTGTATGGGACGGGGGGTTCAGTGGGTAAGGAGGCGGTTTTTGATGCTGTGGGTATTGCGGCTGGGAGTCAGATGGTGAGGGATGGGTGGAGGAGGAATGTGTTGCAGTGTTTGGAGGAAGGGAAGGGGCCCTATGTTCCGCCGAGGAGGTGAGCGCGGTATGGCCACGAATACACAAGACTGCTAGTATCAAAGAGGGACACATTTTGGCACTCTTTATGTAGGTATGGGACCCCTCGACTTTCGTGAAAGTGATTCGGCAGCCTGCCGAAAATGCTCTTTATAGTAAGCAAAGGTGAGCCCAGCCTGAGCAAATCTTTAAACGAATAGCGATACTTGGTGAATGTGACGAATCAGATAAACGACTTGGCACGCGATGGGCTGCGTGGAGGTGATTTCTCTGTGTTATGCGAATCTAAGCATGGGGAGGAGAGGAAGGTCTGGAATCCGTGGCTGCGTGCCTCCAGAGATGGAGGTGCGCGCGCCAGGGTCCGAGCTTCCCATCGGCTCGACCACTGCCTATCTAATCCATCTAATCTAATCTGTCATGTGGTCATTGACATTATTATTATCGAGGCGGGCCCTAAGGGCTCGGCTCGCTAGGTTAAGCTAGTATCGCTGACTCTATGAGAACAAACATTTGGTTAGAATTTCCTGGTCCCTAGGGCCCCTTACGTTGTTTCTAAAGCCGCCATTCCTGTCGCTAAAGCTTCCCCCCACTGCCCGTAGAGGGCATCGGCCGCGGCTGACTTTCCCCTTCCCGTGAGGGCCAGGGCTCTTCCAACCAGGTTTTCCCACCGAGGGCACGAAGTGAAGTGCCGGAGCTCCCTCGGGAGGCCGCACCCGCCACACTCCGCTTGTTCTAGGACTTTCATTCTGTCAAAGGTCGACTGGTAGAAGCCGAACTCTGTTCTTTCGGCGAGGGCTTCCCGCCACCACGCCCTGTCTGGTGCAAGGGAGTTCCGAAAGGACCAATGTATAGTGCCCGGTCGGGGCCGGAGGGCGCGTGCCGGTCGCCAGAAACCTAAGGAGAGGGCTGCATAGCCCTGAGGTCGTTCCTGGGCCCACCACGTGTGGACACTGTCTCGGAAGTTTTTCCTTACGAGGGATAGGGCTGTGATGCCGGAATGCGCCGGCCTCTAGATAAGATAACACAGATTAGATAGAGGATGGCCCACGCCCTACTCACGTGCGCGGGGTCTGTGCGGTGTGGCCTGTGCTCCGGCGCCCACACCCACAGATTTGCCTTGGCGATTCCACTCTCGGAATAGCCTCTCTTTTGGCATCATCCTTCCACAGTCTATTGAACCACTTCATCTGAATCACACCTGAGATTCCCCCATCAAATGGTAGCTTGGCCTAGCTTCATACAGGACCAATTCTAACCGCCGCGCCGATCTCGAATCTTTTCGACATCTGCGTCCGTTACAGCCACTCCAGGCTCTAGCGACCCCCTCTGCGACTCGCGCTTCTTCCCCGAAGATCGCGATAGTACAGGGCGCCTTGTCACGACGGCCTCATTTGAGACCTAGGACAAGTGCACACGAAACGGCGACTCTCAATTCGTTGAGATAGTCGTGGGTTCCTCTCACCTCTTTACCTCATTTATCGCCCTCTGGGTTCCCTCAACAGCTCCTAAACCTTCGTCCTCGAAGGCCGGATCACTGTCCCCTCCTGTTACCTCGCCTCGTTGCCGCCCCCCTTCTTGGCTCTTTCAACAACCATCGACATGTCCACCCAAGGCCCCCCTGGAACTTGGCGTGACGAAGAGGCTGGACCGTCCAACACCAAGGACCCGCCTCCGCGGAACGACCGCTCCGAGTACGAAACCGAGAACGAGGACGACGAAATTCGAGAGTACGCGAGAGATGACGGAAACCCAGAGATGGAGCAACTGCTCAACCCCAACATCACCAGTCGCCGCCGCGACCGCCGCGAGGACACTGAGCCGTCGCCTCTGGACAGACTGCCCTCGATTCAATACCCCGAGCTGAGATCTCGTGGCATGCCACGCAACAATCGAGACACTGACACTCTCGAAGCCGAAGACAGCGTCTCGCGCGGAAAGCAGTCTGCCAATATCCTCTCGGCAGCCCCAGCCATCAAGGGTCTCCGCAACCTCAAGCGCCCCGGCAAGATGCAGAACGATATGGCAAGCATGAAGTACATCGACGATGCTCTACACAACTCCCTGCTTCATCAGGAGCATGCCACAGAGCAGTTCGATGGGATCAATCGTCAGCTAAACCGTCAGAATGTCGAGATCGGTTCTCTCCAGTCACGACTTACCATCATGAACGACATCCAGAACCGAACAAGTACAACCGTTGGCAAGATGTCCACCGACGTCAACGACATGAAGCACCTCATGGCCGAAATGGCGAGCAAGATGGGCATCTCCAGCACGAATGTTGCCTCCTCTTCAGCTGGACAACCACAGCTCCGGAAGCCCAGGCAGTCACTGAACGCCATCAGACAATCATCGCTGAACCCGAACGGTGCCTCTGGTAACCCGACCGGTACATCCAGCAACCCGCTTGCCGCATCTCAGAACCCACCGTCGCCGACAGGTTCAATCTTCTATGGCCAGCCACAACAGCAACATTTCCAGTACGTGCCGGCAAACCAGCGGCAAGGCTTCCAGCCTCAACAGCAGCCATTGCAGCCACCGCAGTCTGTTCAGCCGCAGGGTTCGTCCGCCCAAGGCCCAGGCACGTTCCAGATCCCCGGTTTGAACGGCAACTTCCAGATCGCTCTGATGGATCCAGACCAGTGGATGCGTGCCCAACGTGCCACAACCGTCGATTCCAACCGCACTGGCGGCTCTGGAGGTGGCGGTGGTGGAGGCCTGCGTATCAAGAAAGACGACATCGGTCAGTTCAATCCACATGGTGACGACCCCCTCGACGAAGGCATCGTCAGCGCAGGCAAGGACACCATGTACACCGACGTCGACTGCTTCATCGACCGAATCGAGACCTTTCGCGAAGACCCCGATACCATTGATCAAGCCGACAAGCAGCTGATGCAGATCTTCCAAACTCTGCTTGCCGGCCCTGCCTCGAACTGGTGGACCAATCAGCTCACGCCCGACGACAGGCAAGAGATGCGCCGTGAGGGTATCGGCTGTCTTCTTGGTTCCCTTCGAGAGAGATTCCCCCCAGATGCCGCCCTCTCCACCAAGAGGTTCGCGGACACGCATCTCAGCCTCAAGGACATCGCGTACGACGACACCGCTCTGGAAAGACACATCTTCAAGAAGCTGCGCTACGCACGAGGAATGGGAATCCTCGAGCAAGGCAACGTCAATTGGCAAGGCTCCATGATGGCCATTTGGGTGCCTTTGCCAAAGGAGATCCGACAGTACCTTCGTGCCCCGAATGACTTCGCAACTATCAATCAATATCTCCACCACGTTGACTCTTGCAGATCCCTTCTTGTTTCCGCCGCTCGCGACGCATACCCCCACGTCAAGCCGCGCGTCAGCACCCTCAACCAGACTGTTGACCCCCACAAGAAGGACCGCCTCGAGACATCGTCCAGGTACCGCGATGACAAATACGACGACAAGTCTCGCTCTCGCTCGTACGCCTCATACGACAAGATCAAGTCCAGCCGTTACGACAATCGCCGCGATGACCGCCGCGACAACCGTCGAGACGACCGCCGCGGGGATCGACGTGACGACCGCCGTGATGACCGCCGCGATCGTCTCGACCGCAAGCCCGAGGACAAGCCTCGCTCTGAGGATCGCCCCCGCGATGGTCAGCGAGACAAGCGTTACGATCACCGTGACAAGCGCGACGACTACCGCGACAAGGACCGGGATCGCAGGGACAGGCAGGGTCGTGACGACCGATACAGAAACCAAGATCGAGCCCATTTTGTCACCAACGACGAGCAGTCAGCCTCTTCAGCTCACGAATCCGGTGGCTACGACTCGGAGCCTGCGTCCGATGCGGAAGCTCAAGCGTACTGCGTCATCATTGACCGCCATCGTACATGTCACAAGTGTCATCAGGAGTTTCCCAGCACCAAGCGGAAGCTCGCCCACATCCGTACTTGCACACCTTTCCAAGCAGTCCAGATGGAGGGCTTCCGTACGCCCTCGCCCATGGACCCTGCGCAGCGGACCTGTGGCTTCTGCCGTGTGGAGTTCGCATCTCGCAACTCACTGTTCAAGCATCTCAAGTCTTGCGAGGACGCCAAGACAGGCACAATTCGGCCCCCCCTTGAGACAGAGAAGTTTCTTCAACACTCTGCCACCAAGATTGCCCTTCCTGCTGTCGCAGATGCTGACTACTCTGAAACCTACAGCGTGACCTCGTATCAGATCAAGGAAGCCCCCATGCTCACGAAAGAAATCGACGACAGCCTCCTATCCTCGTACACCCATCTTCGAGTGCAAGCCTTCGCCAGCCCACAGGACACGCCTCTCGAAATCTGCATCGACCCCGGCACCTCAAGATCCTTCATCGACCGAAAATTCCTCAAGACTCTCGAGCACAACGTTGAGCCTCGCCGAGGCACTGCTCGCGGCATCGGCGGACGCGAGAAGACTAGCGAATGGGCTACATTTTCGTTCTACCTGTTGGGCAAGGACTCGTCGGATACACCAACCTTTATGAGGATCACCAAAGCCGCATGGGTGATGGACGACCTCTCTCCGACCATGCTCCTCGGCAACGACGCCTTGGCCCCCTACGGTGCCAACATCCATTACGATGCCCGCACCGTCGACTTCACATCGCTCGACCTCAAGATTCCCTTCGATATCGAAGTCAGAGCGACGTCGTGCACCCGCAAGGTCACCACAACTCGGGAAATCGTGCTCCTCCCTGGACAGCAAGCGCATATTCCTGTCGAGTACAAGCCGCTGCCCAATGACAGGAGCTTCGCTTTCGAAGCAAAGCACGGTGCCATGGTCAATTCGATCATCAACGCCAAAACCCCCAAGGTTGTGCTGGTCGTCAATCAATCCAACGGCACACTGCGGATTCCCAAGAACACGCACGCCGGCACCATCAAGGAGAACATCGAAAGCGGCTATTTTGCCACTTCCTGGGACAAGGCTTGCAAGGCTATCGGAGTCGCTTGGATGATCGGAGCAGCTACAGGCCTGACAGCTGCAGCTTCCGCAACAGCCATGGTACCGGCTCCAGGCACTAACCTCTCTCATTCTGTCTCTCCTTCTCCGGCTATTGCGTCAGAATTCCCGCTTTCTGACATGGTCAGATGTATCGCTGATGGTACATACGTCTCTTCTATCCCTTCTGTCTCTTCCGGTTCAGCTCCGTCATCCGCTCAGCAGCCTCCTGCTCAGCCGTCTTCTACCCCGCTCTCTGATCTCGTTTTTCAGCTCTCTCAGTCTCCATCGGACAAGGCTTTTGCCGTTGTTCCAGCCGACGAAGCCGTCGCTGAAGTCGTTCCCCCGGATGATCTTCCGGACACTAACGAGAAGCACTCAACACTGGGGATGAGAATGACAGCCGACCTCCCTGAACGCATCACCATCGAAAGCGTTCACATCTATGATGGAGACCCCGAGGCAGCCTCCAGATTCGAGAAGATCATCAAGGACTATCCGAAACTCTGGGTCAACGACGGTTGTGTCGACATTCCGGAGTCACAAATGATGAAAGTTCCTCTCGTTGAAGGTTGGCAGAACCAGAAGCTGGCTCACAGATCATATGCCCTCAGTCAGCGCGACCGTCAAGTTCTGGACAGAGTCTTCGGTGAACTGCACGACCAAAAACGAATGGAATGGGTATTCGAACCAACCCCATTTGCCCATCCAGTGTTTGTCGTTTGGCGCACAGTCCGCGGAGAAGCCAAAGGCAGAGTCGTGATCGATCTGCGTAGCCTCAACAAGATCGCCGTTCCTGACAACTACCCTCTCCCGCTCCAGTCAGAGATAATTGCATCTCTTCGCGGCAAGAAGTACATCACCGCTGTTGACGCCACTTCATTCTTCTATCAGTTTGCAGTTTACCCAGAACACAGAGACAGATTTACCCTTGTCAGTCCCCGAGGACTTGAGCGCTCAACCGTAGCCCTGATGGGTTTCCGCAACTCTCCCGCCTATACTCAGCGCTTCATGGATAGACTTCTGTCTGGCCACTCCGAGTATTGCAGAGCCTTCATTGACGACATCGTCATCTACTCGGAGACTCGCGAGGAGCATGAGCGTCACCTTCGACGCATCTTCGAGTTGTTCTTGAGCAAAAATATCGCCATCTCGCCTTCCAAGTCCTTTGTCGGGTATCCAAACGTGGAACTCCTCGGCTTCCGTGTTGACGGCCTTGGACTCTCCACCACTGCCGATCGCGTCAAGGCATTCAAGATTCTGGAGTTTCCGAACACTCTCAAAGCTCTGGAACAGTACATCGGCATGTCTGGATTTCTACGCCATCTCATCCCCTACTACGCCAAGATCGCCGAGCCTCTGCAACAGCGCAAAGTCACCTTGCTGGCAGCAGGCAGGAAAGCTGGCAAGGTGGTGACTGGCAACCCAGCAGGACGAGCGGCCTATTGCAAGCGCACAGAGTTCACCCCCACGGCTGCCGAGATGGCTTCATTCAAGGCCATTCAGGACATCATCTGCAGTGAGAATCCCACCATCTTGTACCATCACGACCCCGGTCGGACTCTGTTTCTACAAGTCGACGGTTCTCTGGAGCGCGGTTTCGGCGTCATGCTGTACCACTGCAAACCAGAGTACAAATGGGAAGTCGGCACGCTGCCACCGGCCAATGTGGTCCAACCTGTCATGTTCCTTTCGCGATCCTTGAGTCAGGCTGAACTCCGGTACGGTCCTTCGGAACTGGAAGTGGCGTGTCTAGTCTGGGCAGTGAAACGCCTTCACACGACTGTTCACTCGTCAAGCGGCCCTGTCATCGTCCTGACAGATCACTCAGCCACCAAGGGCATCGTCGAGAAAGTTGGCCTTCAGACGACCTCAGTGGACCGAGCCAACAAGCGCTTGATCAATGCCTCTGTTTACCTCTCACAGTACAACATCAAGGTTTTCCATCTTCCTGGAGAGAAAAATTTCGTCCCCGACGCTCTCAGCCGCCTCCGCGCCATCGCCGATGTTCAGCCAGATCAACTCCCAGTTCTCGACGACGTATGGTACACCCTCTCCGAGGCACAGATGGACCTCGAACTCAAGGAGGACTTTGTCAAAGCATACAAAACGGACAAGAAATATGATCACATCATCGGGGAGATCATGCGCAGGCCGACGTCAGAGTCCACCGAGGACGGTGGTATCCTCTTTCGAGCCGGCTACCCTTTTGTGATCACCGACAAGCTGCTCTACAACGTTTCAGCTGATGGTTCTCGCACCCTTTGCGTCCCCCACGCCATGATCAAGACCGTCTTGGACTTGGCTCACGACGAGAAGCATCACTTTGGTCGAGACAGGATGCTCTACGACCTGCGAGGACTGTCAATTCACAACAAAACCAGACAAGTGAAGATGTACATCCGTCATTGCAACTCGTGCAACACTTGTGGTACTAGTAACCAACCCCCCAACGGCGACTATCAACCAATTCGCCCCAGCGACACCCTGCCCATGAGAGTCATCGCAATGGATTTCATCACCGGATTGCCAGCAGTGCCCTCAATTGGCACCATCTGGCAGATGCCTGGTCGCGCCGAATTCGACTCACTTCTCACCGTCACGGACAAGGCCACCAAGAGGTCTCTCCTCATCCCCGGCAACGAGAAGTATACAGCCGAAGAATGGGGAACCGCCCTCATGCGTCATCTCCTCTACTGCGACTGGGGCATCCCTCATGCCATCATCTCTGATCGCGACGCCAAATTCACGTCCAGCTTCTGGCGAGGAATGTGGAAAGCCCTCGGCACGAAGCTCCTCATGACAACCGCCTACCATCCTCAGGCTGACGGAATGGCCGAAAGAAAGAATCAGACAGTGGAACTTGCTATCAGACACCATCTCTACGAGCACCCTGACGCTGCGTGGACAGATGTCATCACTCACCTGCAATGGAGCCTGAATACGGCGTATTCTGACCCAATTCGATCGAGCCCCCATGAACTTCTCTTCGGGTTTCCGCTTCCTGGCCCTCTCGAGTCAGTCACGAAGGTTGGCGACATTGACCCCGCAGAAATCCCCGTTCTGCGTGAGCATCTTCGTCGCGATGCCCTCTTGGCCATGGACTTCGCCGCCACAGAAGCCAAGAGACAGTACGACAGCAAGCACAAGCCAGTGGAATTCGACGTTGGACAGCAGGTGTACCTTCGCTTGCACCACGGATATCACCTCCCTGGCCGTGCATCCAAGAAGCTTTCTCAGCAGCGCTCTGGTCCTTGGACCGTCAAGAAGAGAGTCGGCAGACTCGCCTACGAGCTGGATTTCTTGCCATCAATGCGCATCCACCCAGTCATTTCAGTGGCGCATCTGACTGCTGCGCCCGATGGCGTCGACCCTTTCAATCGCCGCGCGCCTCCGCCTGGACCTGTGGAGGACAGTCAGTCTTCCTCTGGAGATGAACAAGGCGACAAGTACGAGGTCGAGGCAGTGGTCGGCCACAAAAAAATAAAGAACGGTTCATTCAAGTACCTCATCAAGTGGAAAGGCTGGGACAACCACAACAACGAGTGGAAGTCCGAGTGGCAGCTGCGCCACTCAGCCGAACTGATTGACGAGTACTGGACACGAAAAGGCGAGCCGTCGCCGCAATTGAAGCCTGTCAAGCGACCATCTCGCAAGATCGCCCCCAAGTCCAAGGAACCGCGCCAGTCGCCCATCGCGGCGCCCTCCGCGGCGGAAGGCGCCCCAATGGACGCAACACCTGCTCTGGTCGCCTTGAGCGCCCCTCCGTCAACTGAAGCCATCGCCATGGCCGATCAACCGCCGCCCGAAGGCGCGCCTGGATTGGTTGGATCGCTGCGCCACAGCCGGCGTTTGGTGAAGCCGTGAGGAGTGGAGGATTTCGGGAGAGATGGAGGGCGTGCGGATGGCGAGACTTTGCGACACTGAGGACAGTGCCTTTTTTCATCGCCGGCGGCATTTGATGCCGGAATGCGCCGGCCTCTAGATAAGATAACACAGATTAGATAGAGGATGGCCCACGCCCTACTCACGTGCGCGGGGTCTGTGCGGTGTGGCCTGTGCTCCGGCGCCCACACCCACAGATTTGCCTTGGCGATTCCACTCTCGGAATAGCCTCTCTTTTGGCATCATCCTTCCACAGTCTATTGAACCACTTCATCTGAATCACACCTGAGATTCCCCCATCAGGCTGCTCCTGGCGTGAGAGAGGCCAGGTCCGGGGCCTCGGCCGGGGAGGACGAGGCACCGAGTTTGGCCAAAGCGTCCGCATGATCGTTGCCCGTAATATGACGGTGGCCCGGGACCCAGGAGACGCTCCAGCCCCTTTTTCTCAGTGTTGCCTGCAAACCGCGGGCTAGGGCCCCGCTAGACAGGGGCGCCCTGCCCTTCAAAGCCGTTACCACGGCGTGGTTGTCACTGAAAAAGAGGACCCGTCCTGGGCCCGGGGCCGGGCGTGCCTGGAGAGCTTCCTGGAGAGCTTCCGCGACTGCTCTCATCTCGGCGTCATAGGTCGTAAGGCCTGGGCAGGCTCCTTTAACTTCCCAGGCGCAAAGGCCCTCTTTGCCATAGGCCGCGGCTCCCCATCCTACCTGGTGGCCCTTCTTGGAGCCATCAGTGTAGACGAGGAGGTCGTAGTCCGCAGTGGCCAGGAGAGCCCTATGCGCCTGGGCTGCTAGCTCCTTAGTTGGTAGGGCCGTGGTGCGGGGGGGGGGCCGGTTGGCAGCGACGGACCAGGCGGCTGCATCTTCCCCGTACGGCCCTACCGGGAGGGCCTCGTCCAGTAGCGTCAGGCTGGCCTTGGCATCGAGGCGGGAGGGTTTTCCCGCATTCTGCTTGTGCTTCCTAGTGGCTAGGGGGTGATGCGCGTCGAAAAGTTTTGCCCTTAGGCTCCACTTTCCTCTTCGTTCCTCTAGGAGGAAGCGTGCCGGGGGGATCTGCATTTCCCGATGTACCGCAGTGCCCGGGGCCCTCCTGTGGAAGGGGAAAGCCATGCGGCCTGCGCGGCGAGTGAGGGCGTCGATGCTTTCCACGAGCCCTTCGTGTCCGGACGACTTCATGGGCAGGCCCCTCAGGGTCCTGCCTGCGGGCCCTTTCCACCACAGCTCCGCCCCGTAGAGGGCGATCGGGGGAACCAGCGCCTTGTAGACGGAGGCCGCCTGCTCCGGTCTCATGAGGGCGAGCATTCCGGAGATCGTCCGCAGTCTTCTATCAGCCTTTTGGACCATCTCCTTGCCATGTTGGCCGAAGCTGAGGTCACTGGTGATGGTAACTCCCAGCCACTTGATGGCCTTTTTTAGGGGGAGGTTTCCCAGGGAGGTGGGGAGGACGGAAGAAGAGTTGCCCGCCCCCCTCCTTATCAGGAGGGCCTCGGTTTTGTCTGGGCTGATAGGGCAGCCGGCGGCGCGGAGGGCACCAGCTGTGGCCGAGACGGCCTCGTCTGCCCGTTCCATGGCTAGCTCCAGGGTTGCTGCCCTCGCGAGGACCCCGATGTCATCTGCGTAGGTGTAGGTGAACGTGGTGGAGCCAGGGGGAGTTTTTGGGGAGGGCTGGGGCGAGGTAGAGGGCGAAGAGGACGGGGGACACCGGGGAGCCCTGCGGGAGGCCTCTGGGGAGGGTCCTGCGCACCGACAGCCTTCCTCCTTCGTGGAAAGTCACCGTCCTTGGTCTCGCAAAGGAGACTGCCCAACGGACCAGGGAGGGGGCCCACCCCTGGGAGACCAGGACCTTTCCGAGGCGCGCGCCCTCCACGTTGTCGAAGCCTCCGGCCACGTCGAGGGTGGTGAAGACTCCTGTGGCCTGTTCGCATCCGGTTTCCATATCGTGGACGAAAGCCTGTAAGAGGTCCATCTTTCCCCTGCCGGGCAAGCCGCCGAGTTGGGTGTCCCCCAGGATCCGGAACTGGACTACTACACGGCTAACTCTGTCGGCGACGATCCTATCGAGTCCCTTGGCCACCGTAGGGGTCAAGGAGATAGGTCGTAGCCCAGTGCCACTGGGCTTGGGGATCAGTACGACGCGCGCATCCTGGAAAGCGGACGGGTAGTGCCCCAGCGAGAGTGACGCCCTGTATACAGACAGGATCCAAGGTCCCACCTCCTGCCACACCTCTTTCAGGGCACGCCTGGCCAGGTTGTCGTTGCCTGGGGTGGAGGATTTTCCCCTTGTACACCCCCAAAAGGCCTCTTCTGGGGAGACCGACTCGTCCCAGGGCATGGGCACACTTGGGGGGGGGGGAAGCTCCCCGCTGGGCGTAGGGGGGTTTTCCGGGAAGCTTTTCTTGAAATACTCCCGGAAGGAGTCCTCCGGTGTCTTCTGGCGTCCGGGCCCCGTCCTGAAGCCCCTGGAACCGGTTTTCAGAGTCCGGGCTGCCGCCCAGTGCGGGCTTTTGCCGACCAGGTAAGCCTTCCAGGCGGCCTTTTTCGCCTCGCGGACCGTCCGGGAGAAAACTTTCACCCTGGCTTTCCTGTCGGGTTCTTGCGCATTTTTCATGGCTTCTCTGGCGGCTTCGCACTCTTCGTTCCACCAGTTGGTGCGGGTTTTTAGCCGGGTGCGGCCTACCGGCGGGGCGGCCGCTCTGGCTGCCTCGGTGAGGAGAGACATGAGGAGCTTGGCTGAGGACTCGAGCTCCGTGACTGAGGACACGGGAGGGGGTTCCGAGGCGGGGAGGAGGAGTCCCTGGAGGATCCTCCTCAGGGCCGCTGGGCAGGGCCTCGGGGCGCGGGGGTCCGGGGCTCCTGGCAGGGGGGAGGGCGGAAGCGTGATCCACAGGTGCTTGTGATCCGAGCCCAGGAGGTTTTCCGTGGCTGTTTCGGCGACGACGTCCCCGTGGTTCGAGAAAGCCAGGTCGATGACCCTCCTGCCGTTGTACCTGGTTGGGACACTGTCTCCAGTATAGGTTCCATCGTGGCTTGAGACTAGTCTGTGAAGGTACCCTCCGCTCCCGCCAGAGGCGGTGGTTGGGTGAGGGTCCCAGGACGGGTGGGTGCAGTTGAAATCGCCGGCCAGAACCCAGCTGCTGCCCGGGGCGGGGGCGGTCTCCAGTCCTTCCAAGGTGTCCTTGTTGGCAGGGACTATATGAAAGTTCGAGACGGTCCACCCCCTTATTCCTATGGTGACGCCAGAGAAGAAGGACCCCACAACGGTAGTGGTGTGGGCCAGGTCCCGGCGGACGTAGGTAACTACTCTTGGCCCTGAGTTTCCTTCCTGACAAGGGAAGGAGACGTAGGCCTGGTGGTTAGTGAAGAAGCGGGCACCCGCTACTTCGAAAGACGCCACTTCTTGGAGGAGGACGACCGCAGCCCCCTCAGCAGCCGCTAGTTGTAGGGCGGCGTTTGTCGAGGCTGTCGACTTGGCGACGTTGGCCTGGAGGACCAACAGTCGGTCCAAAGGGTCCGCGGCCGCCGATCTTGCGGTGTTGTCAGTGCACGGCTGTGCCGTGACAGTGAAGCCCCATTGTCACGGCCTGATCGTCTCAGACCTGTGAACGGTTTATATACGCAACCCAGAACTCCAGTCGTCGACTTGGAATTCTGGCAATCCTTTTGGAAGCTGGTGCAGTGGGGTTGTGTATCCATTGTTCGGCCAGCCGTCACATGTGACGGCTCAGATGGATGACTGGCACGCGATGGGCTGCGTGGAGGTGATCTCTCTGTATTGTGCTAATCTAAGCATGAGGAGGAGAGGAAGCTCTGGAAGCCTGGATCGCGGTCTCCGAGATGGATGTGTGCATTCCAGGGTCCGTGCTCCCATCGCTCCACTGTTTATATAATCTACGGGATGGCCATTGACATTATTATTATCGAGGCGGGCCCTAAGGGCTCCGCTCGATAATAAGTGCATTGTCACGGTGCAGGGCTGGCTATCGAGACAGGGCTGCGATGTGGCTTGCTTGCATTGTAGAAAATAACGAAGTTGCAGGAGGAAGAGGAAGCGCAAGCCTCCATCCTGCAACGACGGATCTATGTAGTGGGCTGCCCCGCAGGCCAGAGGCCGACAAGGCAGATGTTACAACCTGTGCCCAAGAGGGTCAGACTGCAAGGCAGGACGCCGCGGTGGGTGTTATCGACGGTAGGGAACGAAGGTTGCGCAAGGTCCAGACGGGTCGTTACCGTCACAACAGGGTGCTCTACAAAGAACTTGAAGAAGGTGCTTGCAAGATTGTAGACGGGAACATGATATTGCTTGCGTGAGGAACAAGAACAGTTCCTCACTCAAGGTGCGGTCTACCTATCTTATATAGGAAACTATCTAAGTGCTGAAGAGCAGTCGTGCCAAGGCCTGGCGATGCCAAGCCTTGGTGGTGTGTCTGGACCCGCGCCCCCCCTTCCCGGGTCCTGGGCAGGACCCGGGAGTGGGTCTCAGGGTCCTCCCTGATAGGTCAGCAGGTCCCTCACAAGCCTTCCTGATCCATCGTAGCGGCCTCAGGCCGCCATGGCCCAATGTCATGGTCTGGGCCATGACAACATTGTTCTGCTCTTCACCATGAACGCAGCACGATCCCCCCAAACAACGCCCACTCCTCTCCCTCCCACGCCGCTCAAAGACGCCGATGGAATCGTCCACGGTGTGAACTGGACCCATCCAAGCTGGGTACGTCTCCACACCCTCCCCCTCTTGGAGGCCGTCGAACGGAGTGTCCAGATGCGTGGGGGCGGCAGTTAGATCTGTTGGAGGCCCCAGAATTTTTGGGGGCTGGCAGCCAGCTGGCTTGCGGCCTTGGCACCTGCCCTCATACATAACCCTAACCCGGACATGGGTACTAGTGCACCCCTATAAATTGCCTTTGGGTTGCGTGTCATTTGTGAGAGCCGTCACAGTTTACTATGTAGATAGGTAGACCGCACCCTTGAGTAAGGAACTGTTCTTGTTCCTCACGCAAGCAATATCATTTTCCCGTCTACAATCTTGCAAGTACCTTCTTCAAGTTCTTTGTAGAGCACCCTGTTTGTCACGTGCCTGGCCTCCTGGTGCGCCTGCGCGCCCCATGGAGCCGTTGCAGGTCACCTGATCGCCTGGTCACCTGGCCTGGCGTTCTTTGTGTCGCACCACCCACTTCTGGCTCGCGCACTCCGCGAGCCCCGCTCCCACTCTCTCTTTTCTTCAGCTTTAGATCTTCAGAGATAGCTTCAGTATCTGGACTCACTGCAATCCACTGTTATTGACTGTTCTCCCTCACACTGTTGTGACGGTAACGACCCGTCTGGACCTTGCGCAACCTTCGTTCCCTACCGTCGATAACACCCACCGCGGCGTCCTGCCTTGGAGTCTGACCCTCTTGCGCACAGGTTGTAACAGTTTCTTTAAAAATAAAAGCGTCTGAGCTACACTAAGACTACCCTGCACCTCACTTGCTCATGCTGAGTTTTCATACCACAATTCCTGCTTTACCTTGACATCCTCTTCCCCTGCCAGCTTCCACTTCTTCGCGACAGTGCAGCAGGCTTAAAACCGCACGAAATGAGCAGGCTCAAGAATTGGGTTCGGAGCAAGGCCAGCAAGCTCCGCAATGAGCCCCCACACAACCCACCCCCGGAGCGTTCACCGTCGCCCCAGCCGACGCTTCAAACGCCCTTCTTCACGCCATCAAACCTACCATGGACGGACGCAAACCCTTCAAACTACGGCTTCTTCGCTATCCTTCCCCGTGAGCTTCGCCGCCAGATTCTCGTCAATGCCTTTGGTGGTCAGACTCTCCACATCGACTTGTCTTACCGCCATCCGCTCGTGCGAAGAACCAGCCCGTCGTCCACTCCAGCCACGTCGGGACGCCGGCATTGCGACCTGTTCTCTGGGCTGGTTCCCGACCACTCATCCCCCAAGAAATGGCAATGGTTTGGCTGCGTCTGCCATCGCCGCGGAGACTACTCTCAATCGGAGAGCGAGCAGCGATATGCAGCCGGACAAGTTCTACAGACGGTAGAGCCCTGCGACGACGACTGTCTCGAAGCATCCCAGTCCGTGTGCATCTGCCCCGCCGGCGAGGGCAATTCATCATGCTTTGTGGGAGTCATGGGCTGGTTGCTGTCCTGCCAGGAAGCGTGAGTTTGTACCCATCCACCCTCGCGCAGCCCGAGTACTAACAACGACACTCAAAAGCTACGTCGAGGGCATCGATGTCCTGTACGGCGCCAACACGTTCCACATATCCAGTCTGGATCTGCAGCTCAGACTGCCGGAGTTGATCCCGCCTGACCATCTGGCAAGGATTACGTCTCTAGAGCTGCTTTTGAAGCTCAATGACATCAACCAGGGCCGAACGGCAAAGAGCCACGCCAAGGATTTATGGGAAGACGCTCCCCGACCTATAGACAGCCCCTTGCACACCCTGCGAGCCAGCATTCCCGAGAACTTTCCGCACCTTCGTCGCCTCTACATTTCCTTCCAGTGCCACCTCGATCCGCCATTGGGGAGGGGCGGGGTGCACGAGGACATTATCTCCGAAGTCGAGACCATCTTCCTCGGGCCCATGGAGGACATGGTACGTATTCTCCATCACATCGCCGGTCCGGAAGTAGAAATCAACATCGCAATTCAGCGCGGTGCTTGGAAGGTGCTTCTGGCCAAGTACATGACCTTGCTGGGGACTGGACTGAAAGCCGAGTCGGCGGATCTTGTGATGCGCGGTCGATTCTTGAAGGCGCTTAGCCCGGCAACGGCGAGAACCCTTGTGAGTGGCGAGAACGAGGCAGCCGATGTGGAGGGAAAAGAAAAGCTAGGATATTGGATTTGTGCGGGCTGGGACGACATGAACCAGCACCACGACTATTGGATCACGTCAAACTGGGGAGTCAAATGGGCCGGCGTGAGAACTACATTCTGATTTGCTATATTCCAAATTCCATTGCTACCGTTACGCACTTCAATCCGTCCCCGCAGTCTCAAGGAGTTTGGTCCGGAGTGGGAAGACCTGTCGAGATGGTGGTGGGCAATCGTTCAGAACCTGGGGGTTCCACAAATAAAATTCGCTCAAGTCGATGCCGGCGTGCATGGCAATGTCATAACAGTACAAGGCACTGGGATCGCTGCCGCGGAAGTAGAAGCGCACGCAGTTTCCGACCATTCCGGGCATGTACGGGGTTGGCGTCGTCACGGGCGTGTTGGACGGAAGCGCCGAGGAACTGATGACGGAAGAAGCTGCGACACTGCTGCTCTCGGGCGGAGACGACGACGCGGGCAGGCCGTCCGAGAGGGTGACAGTGCTGACGGGGGGAATCGTGTCCCACTCGAAGACGCTGACGCACACGTGATAGTCGACAGCCAGGCCGGCGCAGTTGCTCCCGACAGCAGGATTCCAATCGTAGAAGCCGTCCTCGGTTAAATCGGCGGCCAGGAGGGCACCGCTGTCCCGGAGGATGGAGGTGCACGTGGCCCGCAGAGCGGCTCATCTTGCCGGGGGTTTTCACTGTGTCGTCATCAGAGCGCGCGAGCATGACACCATGAACGAACGGGACGAAGATGGCAAGCTTGTCACGACTGCTTCCAAGCTTACTCGAAGCGTCGCCATGGGCGACAGTCTCGAGAGGCTGCACATTCATGGGCACCTATTCCTGTACCCCTACGGCGGGGAGGAGGGATAGCTTATGGAGGAGCGGCCCGAGGACTGGAGAGAGTATTACAAGGATGAATTCGAGAGGACCCAGCCTTTTGAGTTCTGGACACTTCGGGGAGTTGCCATCCCTTTCAAGTCTACCGGCCGACTTGTCTTGCCGGAACCAAAGGTTCGAGCTTCGGGATAGAAGAAGAAAAGGTACCGTCCTCACCACCCGCCCATGTCTTCCCACTTGCTGACGGAGTCTATTAGCAGAGGGCTGGTGGCGGGGGGTCATTGGTTCGAAGGCTGGATGACTTCCATTTGTGTGTTTTGGGCTCGTCTTTTGTCTGAGAGTTGGATTTCACTTTGCGGATGATTGTTTGCCTTTGAGATTGGATTCTGCCCCTATTTCACCTTTAGCTTGGATTTCTGTTCTTTCACAGCGGCACATCAGTGTCGCCGTGGGCTTGGATTATGTCTGGTCATGATGAGTGGAATTTAGAATGCAACCTCTGTCAATATTCCCTGTCCCAGTCCTCGTGCAATATCAGACTGTGTTCCATTTGTCTATTTCATTCGCCATGACCTCACCGCCTGAAACGCACAACTCTCTTGCTATTCGAAGTTGTCGTCTTGACAACAGCAAACACGTCGCTCCCAATTTATCGTATATGGAATCCCAAGGCCTCCCTGTGTCTTTTACAACTGACCCAATTCGGAGCAACTCACCAGGCAGAAATCATCAGAAGCATGGCACCCCCCTTTTCGCCGGAGGTGACCCCGCTCGCGAGAGTTGCACTGCCTCTGTCGCTGTCTCCATGTTGCTGGAAAGGGCTGAGGCGCAGCTCGCACTTGTCGTCGCATCGCATCCCAACAAAATTCAGGCAACACAAGATAAAATAAAAAATCTCCCGGCCTCCATCACGACACAGCGGCTCTTCTCAAGTTCACCCAGCATCCCCCACCCCCACCACCGCCAAGATGCGCCTCATCAACACCAAAACCCTCGCCCTCCGCGAGTTCTGGGGCAACGACACGCCGCGCTACGCCATCCTCTCGCACACATGGGAGGAGGAAGAAGTCACCTACCAGCAGTTCACGCAGCTCAACCACGAGGAGCTGGCCAAGTTCAAGGGCTTCGACAAGATTCGCCGGACATGTCGGCTCGCGCAGGTGTCCAAGATCGAGTGGGCCTGGGTCGACACGTGCTGCATCGACAAGAGCAGCAGCGCCGAGTTGACCGAGGCCATCAACAGCATGTTTCGCTGGTATGCTGAGTCGGCTGTGTGCTATGCGTATCTGTCGGACCTGGTGGGGGGGACTCGGAGGAGAGATGAGGGGGGGATGGATCGAAAGCGGGAGGAGGAGGTGAGGAGGAAGAGGGAGGCAGAAAGGAAGAGGAGAGACGACGAGGAGGGGTCGAGGTCTCGGGAGCGTCGCGAGAAAGCCAGGCACGACGACAGGAGAAAGGACGAGCCGGGCGCCGCAAAGGACAAGCACGGCGGAACCATCCACTGGGACATAGAAAGTGACACTCAGACCGAAGTCAGCGACAAGAACAAATCGGACGGGCGTCTCCACGAGCGACACAAACGAGATTCCTCCTCCTCTTCCTCCACCTTCCTCACCGCCAACCGGCAACGCGAAGAAGCGCGACGAAAAAGCCCCTCCCCCTCGTCCCACCCCCATCCCCCCGACCCCCTCTCCCGCCAGCAACGCATCGAGAAGCTCGCCCGCTGCCGCTGGTTCACACGCGGCTGGACCCTCCAAGAACTCATCGCCCCGCGACTCCTCGGCTTCTACAACTCTACCTGGAAGTTCCAAGGCGAAAAATCCACCCTCGCCCCTGAGCTCTCCGAAATTACCCACATCTCCGCTCGCGTGCTCACCAACGTCGCCATCCTCCCCACCATCCCCGTCGCGCAGCGCATGTCCTGGGCCGCGACCCGCCAAACCACACGCGCCGAAGACCTCGCCTACTGCCTCCTCGGCCTCTTCCACGTACAAATCCCGCTCCTCTACGGCGAGGGCGGCACCAAAGCCTTCATCCGCCTCCAAGAAGAAATCATCAAAGAGTCCAACGACCTCTCCCTCTTTGCATGGCGCACCCCGCCCGCCGCCGGCCAGAAGCATGTCGGCGTCCTCGCCCTCTCCCCGCAGGCGTTTGCCTCGTCGGGCGATATCGCCCTCTGGGACGACCCCATGTACAACGACGAAGTCGCCGTCACCTCCAAGGGGCTGCGCGTCACCCCCGTTTCGGGCGGGAGCCTGTCTGCCCACCCCGCCGCCGGAGGGACTTATGTCCTCAACCTCCGCTGCTACAACTCCCCCATCACCACCACCACCACCACCTCGGACCGCGACATCGGCATCTACCTCCGCCAACACGGCTGCGACGTCTACACGCGCGTCCTGCCCGACGAGCTCGCTGAGGTGGCCCCTGGCAGCACCGAAGACGTGCCCGAGGCGCGGGGCAGGACGTTTTACATTAGCAAGATGGTGTCGCCCGTGCTGTCCGTCGTGCTGGGGTCGAGTCATCGCAACGCGATCGACGTGACGCGGGCGAGGGCGGCGCTGGAGAGGGCGGGCTTCTGGTTGAGGCGCGAGGGGGGGAAGGCGGGGATTGAACCGGTTGGACATTGGGATGCGCAGCGGGAGGTGTTTTTGACGCAGGGGATGCGGGAGTTTGCGTGCCGGTTGACGTTTGGGCATAAGGTGGAGAGGGCGGTGACGGTGGACTGCGTGTTGAGGGGCGGAAGGGTGGTGGTGAACTTGGCGGTGGGAGGGGCGAGCGCTGGGGAGGTGGTGAGGGGGGAGGTGTTGAGGAAGAGGGACGGGAAGGGGAGGGCGGCGGAGTGGCTGGCGGCAAAGGTGGTGGTGGAGGCGGTGAGGGGGCAGCCGGTGTTTTTTGTCGAGGTCGAGGTCAAGTCTTGATGCTGGGGCACTGAGGATCTTGGTTGAGCCTCTGGAGTCTGGGGGGGAAGGCATTATGTTGATGTTGATGCTTCTTCAACTCCACCGACCCACCGGGATGTGTCGGACAATTGGAAAGAAAGCAAGAGACAGGTGCTCCATTCACAGAGGGAAAAAAACCAAGAGGCTCACAAGATGGCAGTTGTGCCAAGCAAGCAAAAAAAACAAATGCAAACTCCCTTGGAAAGGGTCGAACTTTCAGCCTCCAGATTGCAAGATTTCGACAATCGTAACAGTCTGACGCGCTAGCCAATTGCGCCACAAGGGATTGGAGCTTGATAGGTGCCTGGTGCACCATTGCCGTCTACCAGAGGGAAGTGACGGAGGGAGTGCCTCCGCACTTTGTCGCATCTGCCGAGGGTATCAGATTCAGAGCGGAAAGTGCATCGAAAGTTGATTCTATGTAGTACCTATCCCCGGGCTCGCTCTGTCGGATATGTTCCGGATACGACACCATACATAGTCACTGCCGTCTCGAAAGATCGTTTCAACTGAGACATGATTGACATAAGGGCACCATCTAGTTTTGGATCCCCTCGCGAGCCACTCGGCATTTGGTCCTCAAAAGGCCATCGAGGTCGGTGTGTTCAGAGGGACTTGGTGCCAGCCCCAGCACGCCCAGTTGAAATCCCATAGCCTTGTCGATCTAACGACAGCAAAAGGAATCCAGTCAGCATACAACATACTTCGACACCGGAGGAGAAAGACGTCGACTTACCTCGCCAGCGTAGAAGCCTAGAATCGGGGTCATGTTTTCCGTGGGAGCAAGCCAGTAGGTCTCGGGCGGACCAGATCGTACCACGTCACTCTTGACAGTGAAGGCCTTGGATCTTCCCCGATTTGTCCTCACCTGTGCGCGGGTTCGGGCTGTCAGCGAGCCGCAGATGGAAAGGGACAGAGACTATCGGACGTCGCACACTTACATTTATTCCCACGGGAAACCCGTTGGCTTCAAAATCGCGCCGACGATGTGCCGAGTGCACATAGCCCTCGGAAAAGTGCATGAGCATCCCCACGTTGACAATAAACTCCCCCCTGGCCCCGTCGATAGGAAAGTCCTCGAATGACTCTTCCAGCTCGGGGTGGGCGGTAGCGCGGGTGGAAAGCATGGCGTGCCTCTCTCTCCAGCTGTCGTCTTGCGCATTGTATGCGCTGTCGTAGGAGAATTTGATGGTGAACTGGCGGGGGCTGAACTTTCCGTGTAGAAGGACCGACATGTTGGTGATATGGCTCAAAGCCGAGCCGCCCCAGCCCCCGAAGCAGATCCATGTGAGCGGTTTGTATCCCTGGCAGAGACGGCCGGCATGGAGGGCGTGTTCATCCCAGATGTGAAGATATTGATCCTCGCCCTGCCTGTCGGTTGGGAGGCCAGGATACCACACGCCGTTGCGCCTCATGGTGAAGGCCCCTTCATCGAATTCGTAGGGCTTTTCTTCAAAGATGCGCACCGTGTGCTCGCTGGCCACGGAAAGCAAGATAAATCGCAAGCCCTGCTCGAACGTGGTTAGCAGCGGAGCGAGGTCTTTCCGTTCCCCGCGTGGGACATGTTCGAGTCCACGTTTTCGGATCTTGAAGCTTACATCGAAATGTGCCCTCACAGCCAGGATCTTTGTCCGCGCCCTGCAGGATAACCGCGACGTAATCGGGAGTTTGTGAGCGTGCCGTGGATCAAGTCCAACCCAATCGCCGATGGCACGTCCCTCGCCATCCACACATGAAATGCCTTGTATTCCTCGGCTTCCAACCGCCAACTCGAAGCCACAGAAATCACGGTTGATTTCAACTGTTTCGAGCGGTTCAGCCGTGTTATGGTACCCCAGCCAGAGGTCTTCCTCGGTGCGTCTCGCGTGAAACACTATGCCTGCCAAGTACCTCTCGCCGCCTAGCGGGACAAAGGAAAACGAAAGGCGGGAAAGGTCGTCGGGGAGGAAGACGAGGCGGGTACTTTGAAACTGTGGCCCAGTGTCTTCCAGTTCGCCAACCCAGGGCTGGTATTGCCATTCTATCTGGCTCAACCTTTGCCTCGTACTGTACGGGGTGCAAGGCGCGGCAATGGGCTGATCATGGGCCTGCTGGCCATACGGGAAAGTCGGGGCGTCATTCCTGGGGAATTCAAGATCGAGAATCACCTTGAGCTGCTTGGCGAGCCCCCAAATGCGGCCTAGATTGTTTGTGGCGGATCGGCGCTTGCCAGTTTGTCGAAAGAGCCATCTCCAGTCGGTCCCATTCTTGCTGGCAGATCTGATCATGTGGGGGATTAGGTCTTTGGCTTCCAACATCCATTCGCGTTCGGCCAGCAACAGATATTCGTATTCGTTCCCCAACAGCCAGCGGCGGGTTCCGTGAGGAGCGAGAAATTGGGAAGCCCAAAACTGTTGGTCGTGGAATAGAAAAGAGAATGCTTTGGAAGCCAGGCGAAGGGCGACGACGTCGTCAAAGCCCAAGAGGAGGCCAATCTCCAAGCGAATCTCGGCGGGGAGTCGAAAGAAGGCATCGCAGCTCTGGTCTACAGACTCAAAGACTGTGTCCCATTCCCCTGCTTCCTCTAGTGGGATAGGGGAAGTGGCCAAAAGACTTGCAAACTCGCGGGCCGCTAGGCGTGGATTGGCGGCCAGGGGGTCGGGACGTGACTTTTGGCCGTAGATGTCGCAAGTTCTCCATGGGTACTGGGGGTAGTAGTCTTTCCGAACCGGCTTGAGGCTGTATTCATGGCCCCAAGACGGCACACGTGCGTCATAGGTGGGGATGGACGTGAAGACCCCCAAGACCCTGCGATACGAGACACCACAGAGGGTGTCAAGTAGCTCCCAACAGGCCTGGTGCATGAGGAAGCCTTTATCATGGTGCCAATTCCAGAGAATGCCTCCCGCGACACGGTAGTGGTATCCCCCGGCCTTCTTCACGCCACGATGCGAAACCTGACCTCCAGTTGGCCAGCCGAGGTGTGGGAGGACTACGGGGCGAGAGGAGGGCTCGGCTGGTCAGCGCGAGGACGTAGAGGAGATTGAAGGAAATAGCGAGAATAGACTGGACCCACGCAGGGAAAATGACCTTATCCAGTCACCACGACGCCGCTCGACCGACTGGCCGTTGGGACCATCCGGGGCCTCATCGTTGGGATCATCTTGGACGTGGTCGCTGTCGTCGTCCGAGGCGACACTGGGAGCATCCGTGTCGTCATCGTCCTTGTCCGTGTCGTCGTCGCTGCGAGTTCGCACATTGTCAACGTCCCCGCCGCACAGGGAACAGGCTCCGCAGGGGTGGGTGAACTGGTACTCCAAGTCCACCATGGTGCGATGGTTGTTTTCGGTCGTGGGGACTGGAGGACGGGGGATTGGCGGCCCGGCCCGTGGAAAAGATGGCCTCAGCGGCAGCCCACGTGACACTGCCCGCACAGACAGTGGACAAGTTACAGGGGACATGGCCTATATCCTCAGGCGCGACAGAAGGGTTGACGAAGATTGTGTGTTCCATAGGTAACAAATCCCCAAGGTCGTCAGGGGACCGAGTTGCTACCTATATATCCGTACAGAGTATGCCCATATATCCGTGAAAGTGAGACTGTTCCCTCATTCTGACCTGTTCCAAGTTCGTGAAGTTGTTCCGAGTTCGGTGACCGAAGAAACCAGGGGCGCAAGGAGACGCCATCGCCGAACCCATCTCCACAAAGAAATCCCGCCCATATATCCTGCAGACCCAAAACACCAAGCGCCCATATCCCATATATCTATCCCATCATCCCACAAAGTACCCCCTCCCCCTCCCCCTCCTCCCCCCGACATTCACCACCGCCCCCCTCCCCGCCTCTTCCCTCTCCCTCTCCACCCTCAAGTTCGGCAGCGTGATATACTGCTCCGGATCATGCGGCAGCAACTGCTTAAAAATCGGCTGACTCCCCACCGACTCCTTCTGCAACCGATCCTCCATAATCTGATGCAGCCGCTTCGTCGTCAGCGCGGCCCCTGCCCCTCCCCCCTTGAGGATCCCCTTCTTCCCGCCGCTCCCCTCCAGCAGCGGATCTCCACTGACGCCCCAGCCGTCCAGCACCTGGCACATGGCGGCCGTCATGTCGTCCGACGTGCTCGACTCGAAGCCGCACGCCGCGAAGAGGTGCTTGGTGTAGCCCTCGGCGGCGGGCGGCGGCTTCCAGTTGAAGGACGAGGCATTGGCGCCGCCCGCGGCGCAGCAGTCGAGGACGAGGAGGAGGTCTGACGGCGCGCCGAGGACGATGGGACGGATGTCGTCCCATTTGAAGTCGGAGACGGGGCGGTAGCGTTCGCTGGGGGATGGATGTTAGCAGTGCGGGTGTGGACGGGGGCGGCAAGGGGACGGACTATTTCTTCTTGAGTTGTTGGAGCTTGGAGCTGTCGCCGCGGCTGTGGGTGCATGTGTTTCCGCTCAGCAGGGCGGCGTAGAGCTCGGCGGCTGCGGCTTGCGCCCATTCAGGGTTGGCGGGATGCTCGTGGCTGGGTTGGGTCAGGGCCTGTCTGCTTTGGAAGGAGGGTATGAACCATACCTGCTGAACACCAGCTCGTTGTCGTCGTCCAGACTCCCGTGTCCATGGTAGTACACGATGAGGAGAGTATCATCCGCCGCAAGCTTGCAAAACTCGTGGAGCCGTCTCTGGATTGCTTGCGTCGGTCGGCGCATCGGAATGTCAAATGCCTCGACGTCGTATCCGTACCCTTCGAGCGTAGCCCGCAGCCGGCGCGTCTCGTCCTCCAGCGACACGTAGTCTGGCGTCGGAGGGGCTGTATACGGCGCGGCGCGAAGGTCATGGAACGACCACGTCAAGATGAGCGCGTGCACGCGGTTGTAGGTTGGATGCAGCGGCCGATGCGGGAGCCTGCGTCGCGTCGCGGTTAGAACCCTCCAGCACCCACCCCAACAAAGACGATGTCACTCACAACGGCGTCCGCACCCTCTCCATCCTCCCGGGACTCAAACTGACCCCCTTCCGCCTGACCATCTCGACATTCCTCCGATTCGTCTCAAAGCTCGCGCTCCGATGCCCCAGCGCCCCCGGCCCGACACTGACCCTCCCCTGCACCTGCGACGGCTTCGACAACCTCCCAAACCCCACCTCGGTCTCGCTCCTCACCCTCGAATGCTGCCGATACTCGCGATGATGCCTCTGCCCATGCCTCCCCCCACCCCCCTCCCCCTCATCCGTCAGCGCCGGCGACACCGGCCTCGACGACGCCTGATACCACGGCATCGCCGTCTGCGGTGGCGGCGGCGGCACCTGATACATCTGCATCGGCGGCGGCGACGGCGCCGCTCCCGGGAACCTGCGCCTCCTCCACGGCGACGCCGGGGCCCGCGGGCGACGATCGCGCTCCACGCCCGAGTCCGAGTCCCACGCATCCTCCTCCTCTTCACTCCCCTCGTCACTGGCGTGCCACCCCCCAACCTGCTGCTGTTCTTCCTCCTCCCTCTCCCTCCCGCGGGAGCTCCCCGGTCGGCGATGCGAATAGTCCCGGTCGCGATGCGCCAGCTGCCGACCAGACGGGACGACCACCACACCACCTCCATCCGCCTGCCCTGCGCCGCCGATGCGCTTCCTCAGCATGGCGTTCTCCCGTTCGCGCTCCCTGTCTCGCTCCCGTTCGCGACACGGATCCACGACCACGCGCATGCGCGACTGTTCCCGTTCCCGGCCAGAGAGCGAGCGCGTGCGATCCCGATCGCGAGATTCGTAGTACCCGCCGCCACCGCCGCCGATGACCGTCGCAGCCGGGGTGGGCGCGGCGCGCGAATGCGAGCGGCGCGGGGAGGAGAGGGAGATGCCGACGTCGGTCATGGCCGAGCCCAGAGGTGGATGCGCGTCGGCGTAGGGGTCGTAGTCGAGGTGGTGCAGGGCGGGCATTTGGCGGAGGTGGCGGCTGCTGCTGCGGTGGGGGTAGTGGTGAGGGTGAGGGTGCTGGTGCGGGTGCGGGTGGTGGGGGTATTCGAAGGGGATCATCTTTTCTTCTGGTCTCTTGTCGAGGGTTGTTGGGTTGTCGTTCGGGTCGGGAAGCTCCCTGTCGTCGTCCGTCGTGGTGTTGTCGCGCCGCGGCCGCTCAACCTGGCCCGCACGGGGACTGCGTGTCTTGCGGTTGTGTAACGGCGGGAGTGGGAGTTCAACAGGTCGGACGTGACACGGCGCGCGGGTGACGATGCGCGCGCGGGTTTTCTGGACAATGCGATGATGGGTGCAGAGAGGAGGATGTGTCGTTGAAAGTGAGTTTCGGGTGCGTGTCTCGTCTCGTCTCGTCGGCGGGTGACTGAGCGCTTGTTCGAAGCGGTTAGGTTAGGCACACCGAGCTACGCCCTGAGGCTCCCCCTGGGCGACCCGGGGTTCTCTCCAGCCAAGGCCTCCAAACCAGAACAGGCCGGAGACTGCGAAAAACTCGAATAGGGCTGGCTGTCGCGGCACCATCGGGCAATGACATCTCACCCCGCCGCCATCCACTTCGAATCTCACATGTCGTCGCATTGGAGGGAGCATGGCATCTCACCATTCCCCCTTCCCATCGACCTGCAGCCATCGCAGATTCCCCCCAATCGCAACGCCGGGGACGCCGAGCCCAGCGCCAACCGAAAAGTGAGGCCGCATTGGAGCAGCGTGGCACATCGGCAGCCATGACATGCCCCCCTTCGCAGCGACACACGGGATTGGTACACTTCCCACCTTCATGCCGAATGATATAACCTACTGCTATCCTAAAGTGCACCACCGGTGCCCACCAGCTGCCAAGTTGACGCCATGCGCTGTGCTCTAATACAAACCCCCATCTAAACCCAAATCCAACTTTGCCCGCGTCCAATGTAGGTACCCATGGGACCTCCCACTCCCGCCATCCTGTGTCTACCCGCGTCAAGCGTCCCGGCGACCCAGCACCACCCGGCTATGCACCCCACGCCCCTTATCCATAAAAGCCAACCCAAAACTCCATAACGTTATCGAAACATTCGTCATCGAGAAAACCGTCATCCTCATCAGTCATCCAACATCAAAACCAGTCCCACTCAAAACTCCATCAGGTCCGCCAGGTCCACGCCCAGATCCCCGTAGTCGGTTTCCTGCGACAGCGAAGCCCCGGCGCCTTGTTCGCCAACGCAGCCCTCGCTCTTGTCAGGTTGCCGGCGTTCCTGTTCAATGTCATGACAGACTTTGATGTTCTCGGCTACTAGATCCATGAATTCCTGGGGATCCACGCTCTCCTGTGAGTCAAAGAACTTAGGCCTCTCCGAGCACGACCCAAAGGGAGAGAGTGTTGGGTGACCGCTGGCGGCCGGTGGGTGGGCGGCTTGTTTCGGGGCTTGTTGTGGTAGCCCTTTGATGGCCGGACCATTGCCCACCGATGGGAGTGACAGAGTACCAGACTGCATATGAGTTCCTCGTGGTAGTCTGTTCCGTCCCAGTCCCTTGGCGGTGGAGGAGACGAAAGGCCGTGGTGAGTTGACCTGTGCAAGAGAGTCGAATGTCATGTTGTTGCCGAGCGGACTTGGGCGGGGCCCAGTCCGTAGCGTGTGAGGAGGCTTGCTTGGAGTATCGCTCTCTACCTCCCGCATATCCTGCGAGGAAATGACCCAATCCTGCGTCGAGATGAACGGTAAAGGATCCTCCATCTGCTGCACTGTGAGATGGACCGGCCTCACACTCAGAGACTGCCGAGGCGCCGGATTTGGTCGCGGTGCAGGGGTTCTGTTGAAGGCTGGAACCGGCGGCCTCGACTTAAACTGTGGCGGTCGTGGTGCCACGACCGGTCGCGGATCATTGTTAAATGCCGGTGTCAGGAGTGGTGCCGCAGAAAGCTCCCGCAGCTCGCGCTCTTCTTGAGATGGCGATGGAAGGAAAGAGTCGACGTTGAGTTCGAGGAATCTCTGCGTGCTAAGCGGTGGGCCTTGTGCAGCCCCCAAACATGCTGTACCCATCCCTGGGTGGGCCGATGTGCTCGGTTCAACATGTTTCGACGGAAGGAACTTGGGTGTGTGGAACCCAGTTGGCCCGGTGGAAATATTCTTCGACTTGAAGGCCGGCACGGTTGGGGGGTGTTCAGGGCGAGCAGGTCGGACGAAGATGGGCCCGGGAGCGGCAGGTTTCAGCTGATCCCGAGGCTGCGCTGGTGGTAGATATCCATAGCTAGCCGCAGTAATAGGAGGCGCCGGGGAGTGTACCGAGTACTTGGGGTAGGCAACAGGAGCTCGATGAGGTGGAACAGCCTGCGGTGTGGTTGATGGTTTGGGTAATGGTTTCTGGAGAGGCTGGGCGAATGTGGTTGCTCCCACAGAAGGCCGTCCCGGCTTTGAAGGGATTAGGTGTGGCCGTTTGGATGGGGGCACCAGCCCTTGGGGGTTTCGGGGCCCACGCCCTGGCGCATTAGCAGATGATAGATGCGTTGTTGCCGGATTATGATGTGGTTGAGAGAGCCCTTGCTCTCCTTTGTAGAGCGGGGGTGATGAGCGGCGGTGTTGAAGTGGGTAGGCCAAATCGACCGGCTCAGACCTCATCCTCTCTGGGGGCGGCATTCTTGAGAGAGTAGTAGCTGTTGGTGCTTGGGATGACTTCGCGATCGATGTTGGTTTCGAGAAGGCCGAAGGTTCGCTCATCGAATTCATGGTCATGGCCATGTTGCTGGATGGCGTGCCCTCTCTTGCCGGCGTCAATTTCCTTTTCCCCAAATTCCGTTCTGCCCGGCTCTCAATGTTTCCAGCGCTGGCGTTCCCCTCCAATTTGTGTGTATCCATGTACACCCTTGTCACAAGCATGGCGGGCTCAGCCTTGGTTTCCAGCGATTTTTCCTGGGTGGTTTCCTTCTCCACTGGACTTGAACGTACTCGCTCCTTGGGCTGCGGACCAGCCGATTCCGTGTTGAGCTTCGGGGAAGGTTGCTGAGGCGAAGACTTCTTCTCCCCGACGTGCCGTACAAGTTCGGTGGGCAACATCTTCGAGGGACTAACCCTGGGGTGCTCCTGCTTGTGATCGACACGTCGCACCGCATCCACCTGGCCCTTGAACGGCAGGTTTTGCCCAAAGATCTTCTTCCTGGACGGTGCCCTCTGCATGGGCTTCCTCTCCCCCTCCTCGACCTTCTGCTTCTTCGCCGGAGGCTCCCCCCCCGACTCTTGGTTCTCCTTGTCTTCTTCCACCGCCACCAAAAGGAGCGGCTTCACCAAATCCACCCCTCCCACCTCCCTCCTCCTCTCCATTCCCCCTCCCCGAAAGAACCCCGCAAGTGTCGCCTGACTGGCCGTGACCTCCACCACCGGCAAACCTTTCCTCTTCTTTTCCTCCTGCTCCGCCCTCTCCTTCTCCGCCTTCTTCTCTCGTGCCGCCCGCGCCTTCGCGCTAGCCTTCTCCTTCTCCCTCTCCTTCTTGTCGGTCGCGGCCACCAGCCGCTGTCGACGCAGCTCTTCGTCGGTCGGCGGTGCGCCGGCCGTCCGCTTTCGGTACGCCTCTTTGACGTCTCGACTGGTCATCGGCCGGTGACTGACAACAGCCTCGCCCTCGGGCCGCGCGATGAGGGATTGGATGCCCACGGTTGTGGGCACCGGGACGAAGGTGCGCTGGCCGGGGGGAGCCATGGCGGCATTTTGTAGGCGAGGAGCATGCGGTGCGGTCTGGTTGTGGGGGATTTCGACGTTGGGGTTAAGGTTGGGAATTCGGGGGTGGCGTTGGGGTTGAGGTTAGGAATTCGGGGGTGGTTTGGGTTTGAGTTTGGGCGCGCCGCGCGTGTTTGCAAGTGACAAATAGTCGACGCGGGCGGCTTGTCGCGAATCGGGGAGCAAGTCACATGTTTAGTGGGGCTTTTTGGCCTGCGATTGCATTTGGGTTGGGTTAGGGTTGAGCGTCACTTGCCATGTCAAACTGCGATGAGCATGACTTCAACAAAAAAATGCTGGACATGAAAGGAGTACAACCTGCAAACAGGGAGACCAAGTGCAAGTGGGATCCTTCCCAGAATGGAGTCATTGGTATTGTACACAAACACCATCTCCCAACATCTTTGACAGGCGACTTGAAGCTCGTCATCTGCCGTCACAACTGTCAACTCCCAACACCACGAAACAAGGCCACATGCAACTCTCGCTCATTCCGCTATGTATCTAGCCGCCGCCTCCGAGTCATTATCCACCTGACCCCAGACCAAAAGAGCCACCCAAACACAAAGCCGCATTGGAAACACAAACGCCTTCTCTGATCGTGAAACCCGGCTTGCCATGTCTATGGAAAGAAGCCAAAACTCCCTCCCTGCGCCAAATCATGTATGCCTCCCCTCCCTATGCCGTGATACGCCATTCCATGAAATGCGTTGCCCCCATCCATATCCGCCGTTGCGCCGAAAAAGCAAACGAGACCACCAGCTTACGGCCCGTCCGCCGTCACGTTGGTGAAGAAAAATACCGAGACTGGAGGCCGCCGCGGGTCAAAGAAAGACACCGACCCAGTTGGCCTTGGGACCGACATCAGAGTTGCAGTCCTCGACGGCGCAGAGAGTCGTCTTTTGGTCCGAAGTGCGGAACGTGGTCTTGGCCGATACCGAGTGTTTCTTGCGGCGGTCATCGAAACACTTTTTGCAAAAGACCTGCAAACGCCCATGTTAGCATATTTGGGCACGAGACGGAGACGGAAGCCGTCACTCACGTGTCCACACTCCTTGACAGCCCAGAAATGGTGCTCCTCGCGGTCCTTCCTGTTGCGCGCCTTTTTGGCCGGCCGAGCCTTGGCCCGCTCGGCATCGGGATCGTACTTGAGCTCCTCCTCGCAGCTGGGGCAGACAAAGTTGATATCCTCCGCTGTGTCGCGGCCAAAGCCCGGGCGAGCCGGCGGGGGCGGAATGAAGGGGGGCTTGGGCTCTCCTTGGTTGTTGTAGCCATTGCCTCGGTAGTTGAAGTTGGGCATGTTGTTGCCCAGCGGGTTGTGTGCCACGGTGTGCAAGGTGCCGGTGCGCAAAGCCGCCATGGAGTGGAATGGGGGTGTGTCGGCCATGAGCCCCGAAAAAAAAGAGCCGATCGAGGACAGAGGATTTCCCGGACTTCTATTCAAGCGGGCCGTGAAGTAGTTGCGCACGCCTTCATCCGGATTCTCCACCACGAGGTCAATGGGCCGCCGAGCGTCCCCAGGCCTTCTGCGTATTGGCGGGAGCACAGGGCGGCGAGGATTGCCAAATAGCCCAGGTTGGATGTCGTCATCATCCAAGGTGAGATCAATCACCGGGGCGGCGCCGAGAATGCTGCCGTCGCTGCGGGAGAGGGAGGGTGTGCGGCCGAGCATTTGCTGTCTGCGGGGGTTGGCTCGGTTCCGGCGGGACGAGGACCCGTTTGCCGTCGCAGCCTGGGCGCTGTTGCGGAGGAAACTCGGGGCTGCGATTTCCTCGGGGCTGTCGGGCTCGTTGGTCAGGTCGATCACCGAAGCCCTTGCCGGCACACGAACGGGCTCAGGTGCCTGTCCGCGGCTGCCTCGGCCGCGCGGCAAGCTTCCAACCTCCATCTCGAACAGTTCGTCGTCCTCGGGGCTCTCGACGCGTTGAGGGGCGTGGTGAGGGCCGGCAAGCAAGTTCGCTAGGCGACTGGGCCTTTGAGTTTCAAGGTCGTGTTGATGGAAGTCGGCCATGCTCTGAGGCGGCCTCTCGGGGTGGCGGTAGAGTTGTTCTGAGTAGAGCAGGTGCGCCAAGAGGGCGTGGTCTTGGACCACGAAAAGCGAGTCTTCGGATGCCGTAGAATCGTTGCCGGGACTTGCGGACTCGGAGGAGGACCGTGATTGATGGCTGGCAGGCGAGTCGGAGTCGGAGTCGGAGTCGAGGTCGGGGTCGGGGTCGGGGTCGGAGTAGTCGCTGGGCTGTGGCGAGGATAAGTCGGCAAGGGAAGATTCCACCGAGGGAGCGCGCCAGAACACGTCGTCCGGCATAGGCCCAGCGTCTTCTTCACTTTCGGAACCTTGGCCCCCGAAATCTTGGTCCTCGGAGCCTAGGTCCAACTCGTCGTCTTGTTCAACGTCCGCCCCGCGTCGTTGTTGAAAGGCGCTGGCGGCTTGATATGCGTTGGCGAAGATGAGTAGGTCGCGATCGAACTCGGAATCGGCCCCGTAGAATCCGCCGTCAGAGAAAGGATCGGAATGAGGGTGGTCTGCGTCGTCGAGATTGCCGCGGTATCGAGTAAATTCCATTGTGTGGTGGTTTTGTGGTGCGGCTCAACCTTGCTGCCGGCAGAAGGCGTGCAAACAAAGGTTGGCCCCCGCACCGAGGAAGGGGGATGTTTCGGAGGGCTGTCGGCACAAAGGCGACGCGGATATCAGGTCGCTGTCGGGAAACAACACAACAAAACGGATCGAGTCGAGGTCTGAGGCGTTTCGGCGAAGTCGGTCGACGGGTCTAGAAGCGACGCGAGGAGGGAGGGGTGGAAATGGAGAGACGCCACCTGCGGTGGCAGACGATTGTCAGCAGAGCCGCCGTCGGGTGGTTGCGACAGAACGGTGGGTGCGGACGGTGAGGGAGAGGAAGAAGGAAGGCAGCCGCCGAGGGCGATGGTTGAGAAAGGGTTGGAGTTGGTGAGATGCCCCAATGTGATGATGGCGACTTGGCAGGGCACCCCCCCCACCCCGGTCCGACTCCCGTGGGCGGGATCACTTTGGGCACTTGGCACCCCGAGTTCCAGGCTTGCCGCTCACTCACTGCAGCTGGCACAGGCCCGCTGGCACTCGAGCACAATTGGCTGCGTGCGCGTGGCGGAAGTTGGGACATGAAATTTGGTGTCAGTCACGGAATTGCGCCTTCTTCTTTTCTTTCAGCTCAGCGGTGACAGAGACCTTTTTGCCACGGGGGATGTGCCCTGTCTCGAGGGCTTGTGGAAGGGCCACTGGCTGCCGCCCGCCCGAGCGTCCATGCAGAGTCCAGACAGATCATATGCACCGAGTGATCACTGTCAACCCAGCGAGCAAGCTCATCGGCTGATAAATCGGGCCAACTGCGACTCCGACAGTGCCTCCCAGCAATTATCGGGCACTTTTGAATGCCATCCTTTCTTGTGTCTGGCAGCGAATACAGGTATCACAATTTTCCACGCTCCTCTGCGAGACAACCCAGCTCTCCCTCGGCTTGACACTACCTAATCTACACCCACCCGGGTTCCCAATCAGCGCCATCTTGTCCTGGTGCCGAATGTCTTCACTCCTCCTTGCCGCCCAGCACCGAAACCACTCCCTCCTTGCCCACCGTCACCAGCGTCTTGGCCTCGGCTCCCCATTTCACAGCCACGCCCGGGGCGCTGGTCCGCAGAGGCTCCGACCACGCCTTGGACGTCTTGAGATACTGCTGCACCGTGACGCCCGTCGCGCCCACCGTGGCGAGGAACTGCCCCGTGTAATCCCACGACAGCGACTGCGCATCGCCCGTCTGCAGCTCCTTGACCTGCGCCGCCGCGCCCTCCTTGCGGAGATCAAAGATGGTCACCGTCGACTGGCCCTTTCCGGAGGCGGCGAACCAGAAGCCGTTCTCGGAGAAGACGATGGCCTGGACTGGGGACCCGAGCGTAAAGGCCGTGGCCTCCTCGCCGCTGCCTGTGTGGAACACCTTGATATCTCCGGGCTGCGTGCCGGCCGCAAACAGGTGGCCGTCGGGGTGGAACGCGCAGGCCGTGAGAGCTGACGCCGTCAGTGTCTGGGACAACAGTAGACAAAGGGAGGAGGTCAAAAGACATACCAGCGTTGGTAAAGATGCGCGACACCTGCTGCAGCGAGTCGAGGTCGTAAAACACAAAGCTCTTGTCCGCGCCGACCGAGGCCAGGATCCGCTTGCCGGGATGCAGCGCGAGGCCCGTCACAGGCCCCGCGTGGGACGTAAAGCTGGCCACCTCGCTGCCGCTGTCAAAGACGCGGACAGCCCCCTTGGATGTCGCGACAATGACCTTTGTCTCGGTCCAGATGGTGGCCGTCACAGGCTCGCCAATCTCGAGCGACCGCTCCACCTTGTTCTGCTGTGTCGAGTAGATGTCGAGCTTGCCGTCCAAGCCACCAACGGCGGCATAGTCGGCCTGGGTGTCCAGGCACGAGGCCTGCGTGACCGAGACATCGGCTTGCTGGAGGGGTTGAAGGGCGGCGACATCGTCGGGGGACGCCCAGCCCTCGGGAACGGGGCGCTTCTTGCGACCCTTTGTTAATCTGCAACATTGTCAGTACCTTGTTCGGCGCGTTAGTGGATGGACAAACATACGCGGCGTGAAGCCCCTCCACGTGTGCGACCAGTTCTTCTGGCAAGCTCTGGCCATCGACGGCCATGGCGTCGTCATTCGAAGCGCCGCCTGATGGCGCAACTGTGACCTTGGACAGGGCGTCGCGCGCCTCGTCCCGCTCCTTGCTCAGCCTCGCAATGACGCGGACGGCAGCATCGTGCTGGTACAGGGCCGTCGCCAGCTCTTCCCTCGTCCGCGCCAGCTGTTCCCGGGTGTTGTATGTCTCGAGCACCAGGGCGTCCCACTCGTCTTGAAAGGCCTTGAGCAGCGAAGGCAGCGATGTGAAGTTTGGGGGGCGCGGTCGGACGATGCGGGCGGTCTTGACGTCGAGCAGGTCATCGGGGTGGAGCTCGTCGTTGGTCCCGGGTTCTTTTCCCTCCTCCTCGATGTACTTGAGGATCAATCGCTTCTCGAAAACAGTGCCTATCAACGCCAAGTATCAGCGGGCGGTCTATGGGTGTCGCGAATCGCAGAAAGGATGCGACTGACCTGTTTTCCTCGACACCACAGGCTCCTCGGGGATCTCTCCCGACACTACCAGCCATGTCAGTCTGATTTCCGGTGCTCACTGGGGTCCAGGAGGTTGGCTCACGTGCGCAAAGCATGTTGGCGATGTCGTGAAATGGCGGGTGGAAGGGTTCGTTTGGTGCCGTCAAGTCGCGTGTGAAGCTCCAACTTTTTCTCGAAAGGCTGCAACGACGCTGGACTTGCGAGGCAGGCGAGCACGGGCGCGTTTTGCCTTGGACGGTGACAAGGGGGCCAATGAGCGACGGTGGAACCGTGCTGGCCGGGCTTATCGTTATCACAACCCCCAGCACATCTGGGCCTTTGCAACTTTGGCTGTTTGCCCTTTGCCAAATTCCATCCTTCAACCACAACAGAGTCAAGTCATCGGATCAGACGTGGACGACACAGCACTGGCATATTATTTGGAAATTTTTAATTCTTTTACTCTCTCTCTCCATGGTCCCACACGAACCTTAGGCCAGAATGGATCCCTCCATGACGACGACGGCCTTTCCGCCCAAGTGCACCTCGTCCATGACTTTGTTCCCCGCGTCAGCATCCAGCTTCGTCCGGACCGTAATATCGCTCTTCCTCCCCATCTCCACCCCCTGTGTGAAGGAAACCGTGGCCCCCTTGGTAGCCTTGTTCTTGAGAGTCAGATAGCTCGCCAGCGCCGCCGAACCACTGCCCGTCGCCGGATCCTCGGAGTCCAATTCGCAATTCCGAGTCCGCAACTCCCACCTCTGCTTTCCATCCTCGGCCACGGACCTGTCCGTCACGACATAGTGGAATCGCATCATGAACCCGCTGTGTCCCGGATCTTGCAGCCCTTCCACCCTGGCAAAGTCGATGCGCTTCGTCCTGACCTTGGCAAGGTGCTCCAAACTCGGCAGCTCGACAAGCAGGAAAGTCAGGCCCTTGACAATGTCGACAGCTGGAGCATCCAACTCGGCGGCCTTGATCACCGGGTCCAGTGGGAGCCCACTCTCGACCATCTCCTGAACGTCGGCCGGAAGTGAAGGCATGACACTCTGCAGTGTATGCTGATGGATGCGGACGTTGTGCGGAATCATGGCTGTGACGCCGCCGGTTTCTTGGTCCTTTTTGATGCTAATCGGCCCTGCCTTGGTCACGAGCGTGTCGACGTGGGACCATCCAAAGTGATTCAGCACCAGGCTGGCCGTTCCGACGGTGGGATGGCCGGCAAAGGGCAGCTCGCCTTCGATCATGAAGATGTCAATCTCGCGCGCCGAAACGCCCGTCTCGGGCTCATTGTCGAAGGTGTGGAGGAAGACTGTCTCGGAGAGGTTGAACTCCTTTGCAATGCGCTGCTTCGTTTCTTGAGTGACGAGATGGCGCTTGCTGGCTGGGATGAAGACAACGGCCAGAGGGTTGCCGAGGAAGGGCGTGTCTGTGAAGACGTCGAGGGTGATGAAGTCGAGCCTGATGCGATTGGGTGCCATGGCCGTCGATGGGTGGGTATGAGCCGGTTTGTTCTTTGTTGTTCGGGTTCCAGAGTGACAAGCTTGGTGTCGTGGTCTAGCAAGCAAGCGCTGACTCCTAGGTTGCGGAAAGACGATGATATAAAGGTTGAGTCACCGTGTTCACTCGCTTCGAGTCGATGTCACCAAGCCCCAGCGTCGAGTCGCAAATACGGCGTGTGCGGGGTCTTCCAATGTGTTGACTCCAAACCGCCAACCACGGCTTCCCTGACTTGCATCTCGGAGGGGTCTTGAACAGACGAAGGGCGCGGACGACATTAGCGCATCTCGGAGGGGTCTTGAACAGACGAAGGGCGCGGACGACATCAGCCCGGCGTCGCGTCGCACCACTTTCAAACCCCGCGGGCCAATCCGGTTCTGCCGCCATGGAGGCAACATCCGCATCGGAGAACCGGCCCCGCTATGGAACATCTCAGGTTGTAAGCAGCCATCCTCCGTCAGATAATGATGGTCCTCTCAACGCCGTTGCTAGCCATGCCAGACGGCACAAGGAACATCCAAGCCAAGCATCAGCCGCCCACTCCATCCCTTCTCACATACAGTCAGCCTCAGCCTCCTCGATGGGGTAGAATCGACCATGAAATTACCACCAAGCCTGGTACCAGACACTCCCTAGAATTACATGGCACCGCCAAAGCAAAGCCCAACGCCCCATGATGTTATGCAGCCGTCCATGTGGAACCCACGCCAGCAAACAACCAAGATGCAACGCCCTCAAACAATACTCTTCAGCGACAAGTCGGCGATCTCCACCGGTCCTCTCTCTTTTCTCAAGAACGTACTCAGGGCTGGGATCGACACGGCCATGATGGTGATGGCGCCCTCGGCCGTCCCCAGAATCATGACAGCCACTACACGCTCTGCGATACAACGTTAGCATGTTGACAGCCAGGATGGGCGAACCTCAAGTTTCTTACCCGCTGATGCATGCGGTTGAATCATGTGGTATATGGCATAGATCTTGAGCAGAGACGTGAGGCCGGCACTGTTGGTCCAGTTAGCACGCTCTCCTTTCCTTATACCACGACGGCGCAGCACTCACAAGACAGCCATCCCCATGGCCACAACGATGCCAAACTTCTCCTTCCGCCTCGTGCTCCCCGACGGAGCGAGGTTGTCAAAGGGCCGCACAATGACCCACGGCAACAAGGCCAGCGAGATATCCATCAGCCCCGAGTACCCCGAAACAAACATGTTGTATCCATTGATAAGTCCCAGCGGCAGACACTGCCCCTCGACGCCCTCCCCCTCCCACAGCCGCGCGAGCGGCCAGCATTGCGCCCACTGGGTGATAGCGCTGACGCCGATGGCGATGTTGGTCGTCCAGATGACAAAGAGCACCAGCTTCTTCGGCCAGCCCTCGGAGATGCGCAGCAGCGTCAGCGCGAACGACGTCTTGCTCCACGCCGCGGCCAGGATGAGGAAGAAGCCGGCGGCGGTCGAGACGAGGCGCGTGGTCGCGAGGATGCCGGCGTCGATGTCGCGGTGCTCCTTGCCGAAGCCAAAGGTCGTGTCGACGGTTTGCATGATGCACGAGATGATGACCGAGACCTGTGTGAACTTGTCAGCTATCCATCTCCCCGTCCTCCGGGGAAGGGAATGACATACCCATGCCGCGATGAGGAGGTAGTCATCATACCACAGCGCCCTCTGGCCGCGGTGCTTGGCAAACAGTCGCAGCCCCAAAAACACCGTCGCCGATCCCGCCAGCGTCCAGATGGCGAGATTCAGCAGCGGTCCAAAGTCCGCCGTCGCCGACGCCGACGCCGACGCCGACGACTGCATGTCCGCCTCATGTCTTGCCATGGACACGGCGGTGGGCGGGCGATTGACGACTCGACGTGGAACACTGTTGTCAAAGAGGAGGCTCACACCTCGTCAATCCAGTCGTCCAACAGAGAAGTCGTCGGATGAAAGGACCAATTCGACAAATGGCATTCTCCACATGTCGTCTCTTTTTTTTTCCTGGTCGACGACAACAGACGGACGGCATCGTCTTTATGTCGAGACCGAATGATTGACGGGTCTCTCAACACCCGCCCCCGGATCTGGATTGATGATGTGCCAGAGCCGAAACGCGGCGATCCTGGGGTTGGGCGATCCGACGAACGGACGGACGCATTGACTCTTTTTCCCTTCAAGCTTCCCCATCTCCATGAACCACCATCACCAGCCAGAGCCCAAGTCGGGGCGTGTCTCACGTCCCGTCTGGCATGATCGCATGATGGTTGACCTCGGTGCCTCCTGGCCGACGATCCCCGCCGTCGAGTCGCGCACGCGAGATCCGCACGACGGTTTCGTGTGTGCACGCCACGCCGGCTATATTCGCTCCCAAGTCTCTTGAATTTCCAGACATTTTGGTTGCGCGAATGTATGAATGTTTCGACGTTCGTCGGCAGGGCATCTCGGCAGAGAGACTGGAGGAAATGGAAAACCGGGCGAGCGTTGACACAAGAACCGCAGGCGAGGCACTCCATCCCTCCCCCCTCCGCAACCTCGGAGCAGACGGGACGGACGGGACATCCTCGGGCACACGAGTGCGGATCCACGTGGCGGTTGCGGTGCAAACCTGTGGACGACGAGCCTTGGGTGCCAAGATTGACATAAGGGGGGGCGTGGTTCCCCCGTGTTGATGTTTGTGTCGTTCCACGGGTGACGATGGCGTCACGGTCCGTTACCGACGACACTAAAAGTGCGGGTGACGGTGCATCGTTTCTCTTCGCGGGAAGGGAACACTTGTGTGTGACGGCTTTTCCATCTGCCAGTCTGGGACTGGACCAGGTGCTGAGATGGGACAATGTTGTCATTGAATCGACCTCGAGGAGGGTGGTATATAGGACTGGATGGGGAAAAAAAGACTCTGTTCGCCCGTTTGTGTGTGACGCGGCGTTTGCTCCATTCCTTCTTCAATGGCAGCTCTGTTTGGGGTAGTAGGCGTCTACAAAGCAAACGAGGACAGACTCATCTCCCAAGTACGAATTCAACTCGGAGTCAACAAACAAACCAAAACAAGAATAATACCCTTTGCCTCTCAACTCTCACCAACTCACCCACAAACTTCAACTCTCACCAACCACCCACACAACCTTCAACAAGAAACAACACCACCCCACAATCCAAACCATACCCCAACCACCAAGATGGCTCACTTCCACTTCCACCTGGCCTTCTTGGCCTTCTTCGTCCTCTCCTTCCCCTCCCTCACGGCCGGAACCCCCATCATCGAGTCCGCCGACGCCATGGCCAAGGCCATGCTGGCCCCCCCCGCGTGCACCGACAAGGGCGGATGCGTCAACTACGCCCACAGACGTTGCGGAGATCCGTTTGCGACCGGCAGTTGTGTCAATGGGTGAGTCTTCTCGCCCTTTTCCCTTGAAAACTCCCGTTTGTTGTGCTGACGGCTTCGTCTGGCGGGTAGGTTCTGCTGCGCGGCCTGCCGTGACAAGTGCTAGATTGGGCTCGAGACGGTGATGGATGATGGACGAAGACGTGGGGATTCGTTTGTTGTTGCCATGAATTCAGAATGGAAAGTCGATCCTGTTTGTAATTGTGGCACAATCACGGCGTTTGGGCATGGGGATGCATGGGACAACGAGGGCAATAGCCCGGGAGATAGATCAGCCTCGAGCGATCGTAGAGAATCGAGCAACACTGCATTCAATGAATCTGGGGCACGTGGGAAGGAAGAGAATCATGATTGCCAAACCAGCGCCAACGAGTTGAATGTTACTCCCAGAGACTCCAAATCTCCAACAACCTCTTCTGCTCCTCCATCGGCCCTGCACCCTGCCGCATTAACTCCTGTGCCTGTGCTGCCTGCTGCTCAGCAACTGCGCCAGCGTTGGAATTATACTGGTTGCCGCTGCCCGAAATAACCTCTGTTGTCGGTGCCCCAACCGTGATGGCGTCGGAATTCTTGTTGCCCTGGCTGGCAATGCTCAGATTCACACCCGCCCAGTATGTCGATGAAACCTGAGCCTGCAGGTTTTGGATCGCAGGCCAGAGCTCACCCCACTTGACCTGCCTCTCGCGACAAAACCCAAAAAACTCGTCGAGCTTGCCGTCCTCGCAGGCGTCGAGGTACCGCTTCTGTTGGCCACTCGAGAACAGACCACAGATCCGTGACTCGTTGGGCGCACCGGTGATCCCCTGGAGCGGCATCTCCGAGGCAAACTTGGTTCCAAAGGCAAAGCTGTGGAAGCAGTGCTCACAGATAGTACAGTCGGGCCACCCCCACCACCGCCCGCCTTGCATGGCGTTGATGCCTGCACAAGGGGGAAGGTTGGTCATGGCGCGGACGCGGTCTTCGTAGACGGCCCACACGCCCGTCCCAACGGCCTCGTCAAACAGCGCCATGAAAAATCCAGCGCTATTCGCGTGGGGGCTGAAAGAGCAATATGTGGTCCCGGGGACAACCTGCGGGGCGTCGGTGAAGAACCGGCCGAGCTCGAGCGGCCTGATACGTGCTTCAAAGCAGGCCTCGCAGATGCCGTACTCGCCAACTGGCGTTCCTCGAAAGTTGTAGTACAGGGCGTCCTGGAACGGTTCCTGCCTTCCGCATGCTGGTTTGGACGCAATGGTGAAGAGAATCCTTCGCAGGTCTTCTGCTCCGAGCCGTTTCTGCGTGGCCGCTGCCACCGCCATGCTGAGGTTGGGGTTGTTGCTCGGGTTCCAGTCGCACGCGCGGGCTTGACCAACCGCCGTGGGCCCACACTCCTCGACGATACCCTCCCATCTCGAGTCCTTGAAGCTGTCCAGGTAGCACGTCTCACACATGCGGACGGCGGCCTCGGGGCCCATTCCCCGCAGCGTCCACCACCTTGTCTGCGATGTTGCGTCGACCTGCGAGTCACACGCGGGGAGGCGAAAGCGAGCGGCCGTGTGTTGGAGGAAATGCCCCCAATCTCCCTTGAGAATCATCCTGGTAAAGCCGTTGTTCCAGCTGGCGCAGTGCCACTCTTCCTCTTCTGGCTGTTCCTTGACTCCTGCCATCAGCCGCCCCTCGAACAGTCCCCCGACAATGAGATCCTCGTAACACGCCTCGCAGTACCCGGGGCTTCCCTTGTCGCCGAGTACCGGTGGCAGAAACCACTTTATCCCATCCGACTTGCGTTTGCCCTCGGGACCACCGCAGAACCTGACCTCTGTTGAGCGGCGGGCCATGTAGGCCACCACTGGAGCCATCTCACCGCTCGCTAGGGCCTGGGGCCAGAGTATGCGTGTGATGCGAGGTGCGTGAAAGTGGCAATGTAGGCCCTTCTCGTTTCTCGACGCAAACTCCAGGCTGAATTTGGTTGGAGCAATGTATGTCTGGTAGCAAAACCCGCAGATGGGGAAAGAGGGCGTAGCTGGGTGGAAGAACCACGTCCGGGATTGAGCAACCTTGGAGTTGCCCGAGCAGCAGCGCATGATGGGTGCGTCCGAAAAAGGAGCCGCGAGCATGGGGTAAAGAAAGTAATCCGTTGCCAGTGTTTCGCCATTGACAGGATAGGGGTTGGTTGAGATTGCCACGAGGCCCGGGACTTGTGCATTTGGGGGAGGTGGTTGGCGCTGAGCGTCGGCGGGAGTTGGGTCGGGGTGCACAGGAGTATCCACGACGAGGAGGTCTTGGATCTGAGATGTCAGCGCGGAAATGGTCCATGAATCTGAAGGCGGTGGTTGCTGAGACTCGGACGTGACGGCAGGTTGTGGACAAGATGGCTCGAGAGTTTGGCCGGGATGTTGTTCAGGGTACGGAGCTGTCAAAGTATGCTCATGCTGGGAAGGGGGCTGTTGCAAGAGAGGTCCGGTCGATGGTGGAGACACGGGCTTCCGCGCGAACGCGTGCGGGGGCTGCATCGGCGGCATGTGTTGCGACAAAGGTGCATCGACCACCTGCGACTGTAATGGGTAGACCGGCGTCGGAATGACATCTGGAGCTACTTCAGAGATTGGAGGCGACGTGCCAGAAGTTCCAGGCTGTTGAAATTGGGCACCTGGCAGTTGGTAAGCAGTCAACTGTGCCGGTGCACTTGTATCTGCCTGTGGTGTCTCGCTCGTCGTCGTTTGCTGGACCTGGTCCGGCCTTTCTTCCCCTTGGGCGCTTTGGTTTGAAGCTAGTGGACTTGTAGGGTTTGTGGGCGGCTGGGGCGAGGACACATCCGACTGCTGTTGCTCAACATGTCCATACTGCGAGGGCCCTGGGCCATGTGCTGCAGAAGCCGGGTTTTCTGCTACCGCGGGTTGTGCAGGCCCGTGCTCACTCACGAAAGACTGTGTCGTTGAGCTGATCGAGGCCGTTGGTTGGTGCGTCATTAGATATGACGGATGGCCCTGCGATTGTTGGGCGGCAGCCAGGTCGTAGGAGGTGTGTCGGGTCCACTGAGGAAGCCCTTGGCCGTGAGCGACGGGCCTGGGCATCGCTGGAGTTCCAACTGCGGGAGTTCCTGTGAGCGGAAGTCCCTGGGTAGGCGTCCCGGCGGGAGAGGGCAATGAGGGTGCTGGAGTGGGCATCGAAGGGGGTGTGTTGCTGTACGTAGGCTGCTGGGATGGTGCCTGATATGGCTGCCAGGGGGCAGGAGGCGATACTGGCGTTGAGATTGCTTGTTGGGGGTATCCTGGGACGGCATTCTGCCCAGCTGGCGCGCCGCTGGCGGGATAAGGGCTGCCGACGCCCGCCTGGTAGGGAGGTGTTGGATAACCTTGCGCCGTCCCGTACATGGATTGCCGATTGCCTTGAGGAGTCTGAGTCAGTTGCCCATACACCGGGGCGGCAGTCGGGAGTTGTCCGTTGGGACCTGCTGGAAAGGACGCCTGGCGCTGCACATTCTGTGGCGGCGGCTGCTGCTGACCATACGGCGACGGCGACTGGGCAAGTTGCTGGGACTGCTGGGGCTGTTGCCCGTACTGCGTCGTTGCGATTGTCGCCGGTGCAGCAAGCTGAGTCTGAGGAGGTTGAGGGTGCTGTCCGTAGGGCGGGGCTTGGGTTGGTTGACCATATGGGGACTGAGCTGCTTGGGGTTGCTGGCCAAAGGAACCCACGGACTGCAATGGCTGGCCCTGAGCGCCCAGCATCGGCTGAGGCTGCTGTCCGTAGGCGATCCCTGGCTGGGGAGTGTTGAGGGGTTGTTGACCATATGGCTGCCCGTACATGGCTGGCGCGGCTCCGGGAGCGCCGGGGTAGGCACTAGAGGATGGTGCCTGGACCTTGGCCATGTAGGTGCCCAGCTTGGACTGGAATCCGGCGACGGTGGCGCCAAAGCGTGACTTCAGGCCGGTTGATGTCTTGGTGAGGGGTATCGGGGGCGCATGTCCTGCTGTTGCTCCGTAGCCATAGGGCGCGGGTTGTCCGGGCAGACCGGGAGCTTGTCCGATGGGCGTCGTCGGTTGCTGACCTTGAGAAGTGGGAGCGGCAAAGCCGTACTGATATGTGACAGGGAATCCAGGTGTTTGAGGTTGAGGGGTGCCGTATTGCTGCTGCTGCTGCTGCTGCTGTTGCTGCTGCGGCAACTGGCCCGGTGGGAGTTGCTGAGGCGTGCCCACGGATGGCGAAGGTTGAGACAAGGCACCGTATTGTTGTTGCGGTAGAAACTGGCCCTGTGGTAAGCTTTGGGGAGCTGTCACGGCCTGGGGAGCTTGAGCCGGGACGCCATATTGGTGCTGCTGCTGCGGGAGCTGGCCTGGTGGTGTTTGCTGAGGGCTCGGAGTTGCTGCGGGCTGGAGATGTTGGGGAAGGGCACCGTATTGCTGCCGCTGTTGCTGCGGCGGCGTCCCCGCAGGCTGATGAGGTTGAAGAGGGACACCATATCGCTGCTGTGGGAGGAGCTGGCCCAGCTGTGGCTGCTGGGGAGTCGTCACGGGCTGGGGGGCTTGAGAGAGCACGCCATATTGCTGCTGCTGCTGCTGCTGCTGCTGTGGGAACTGTCCTTGTTGTGACTGTTGCGGAGTCGTCACGGGTTGGGGAGACTGAGAAGTGGCGCCGTATTGGTGCTGCGGGAACTGTGCCGGCTGTGATTGCTGAGGAGTCCCAGCGGGCTGGGGCGGTTGAGGGGGGGCTCCATATTGCTGTTGCTGCTGCTGCTGGGGTGGAAATTGACCTTGTGGCGAGTATTGAGGGACCGTCACAGCCTGGGGGGGCTGTTGATGCCAGCCAGAAAGTGCTGCTTGGGGTGTCTGGGTCTGGGGTGCGAACTGGTGGTGCTGCTGGACGGGTTGCTGTTGGTACTGGGGAGCTTGAAGCTGTTGGTACACAACGGGCACCTGTTGGTATTGGATGGCCTGCTGCTGGTACTGGGCGGGCAACGGTTGCTGCGGCTGGTACTGGAGAGGCTGCTGAGCTTGGAGGTGCTGCTGCTGCTGCTGAGGTTGTTGCTGTTGCTGGAGTGGAGGTTGTTGGATTGAAGTTGATGGCGGGGCCGTCCGAGTGGGGTCTGGGGAAGCGCCCTGCTGGGCGTGGAGAGGCGGTGGAGTTGGATAAGGATAAGGGTTGGGGTTTCCCCCCTGGTAATTCTGCATTTCAAGTCGCGGGACGGAGCTCGGGCAGTGTACTTCTACGGAACAATGCACACCAGACACGAAGCCTCGAAAAAAAGAAGCAGAATCGGGAGAGGGAGTTGGAAAGAGGAGGGGTCGGGTCGGGCAAGACACCGGCGCCCGACACTAGACGCCAAGCAGGGGGGGGTCCATCCAATATTCCCTCGCTTATCCTCCCCTCCGCATTCCGGGGATTGTTCAAATGGTAGCAGCATCGAAGCTTTCTGTGCTGATTTCTTCGCTTCTTGTGCTGTTTTGAAGCATGGCAACGCCAGGCCTTTTTTTGTGAACAGCGAACGCAACATGGGCGTCTTGGGTTTGAAGATATTCAACACCAAGTGAAGACACTCTTCACTGTTGGTCCCCCTTGCTAGCAAACGATGCCCCGACCCCAATGCAACATTGCGGTGCGGCTGAAAGGGCGGGACAGCAGCAACATCACGAGCACAACCCTAACCCGATGTCAGTTGCCCCTGAATACAACCACAACACGCGAAAATAAACACAATGCTTGTGGAAGAAGCATATCAAGACCTCAAGGTCCTCTTCCTCACTTCTTGTACCAATGAGAAGCTGAGCACAACCACGTCCTCCTCTTCTCTTGACCTCTGTGGCATCCTACTCGGGCTCTGTATCCCATCAAGCTCGTGCAAGTCGATCTTCGTGGACCTTCTCTCGTGGCCGTGGCCCGACAAAAGAGCAACACAAGTGTATCTCCATCGTTTAGCAGTGGAGCGCAAGTATCAACCCCGCAGAACCTTGAAAAGTCCCAGAATCGGTACACAACCACACGGCGCCTAGATGGCATGGCGGAAAAAAAGATAAAATCAATGGGCTCCAGCTCGGGGTTGCGAGGCTCATCTTCCCTTCTTTGACCACACACCGAGGACTCAAACCAACCAAGACCTCCCCTCCACCTCTACGTCCAAAATGCGTTTCTGCCTCTCTCTCGCGGCTGTCTTTGGCCTCTGCCTCCTCACGTCCGCCGCTTCCATCGAGAGACGCGAAACAGTCGATGATTCGGAGGGTTCAAAGGCCCTCGAGTCCAGACAGCGACATTGGGAGAACTGCTCGTGCTTTGACTGGCATGGCTGGGCGGAATGCTGCCTGATTGTCGGTGGGCAAGGACGAGGGGATGATGTACTTGGCCTGCGGAAGCGATTGTTTGCAAAGGTGCGAGTTTCCATGCTGACTCGAAGCGATTCGCAGATCTGCCAGACGGATGACGGGAACCATTTTTTGACCTGCTGTGGACGCGATGGAGGGACTTGCGTAGATGCCGTCTGAGAGACGGGGACCTGGAAATGTCGGTGGGGGATCTTCAGTCCTCGGGTGGAATGAGATTCATTTTTGCGTTTTGAGGGGGCTGCCCGTGATGGAAGGGTCATGTTCAACTTCCTTCTCCCTCGCAGCGTCGCTGCGAGGATTTCAATGTCAGAAGGCTCATCTCTTCGGTCGTAGGAGGCAGCAGGCAAGATCAGTCAAATGGAAGGAATGGAATGAGGATCAAAGAAAATTCGAGTTCATGCTTCGCCATCACTCGACTCCGAGTCCATGCTACCACAAAACTTCCAAATTCCACGGCCAAACTCTCCCATGTCATCCCATCCTCGGCTTTCTCCTCACCCACACCTCGCGCGCCACCTCCTCCTCTTCCCCCTCCCCTTCCCCCACCTCTTTTACCACCTTTCCCTCACCAACATCTCTCAACTCCACCTCCCACACCTTGAGCCGATAGTTTCCGCGATCCGACCTCCCCGAAAACAAGTCAAACGACCACCCGTGCTTCGAACACGTCAGCCCGGCGCTGAGCACAATGCCAAAATCCTCGATGTCAAACGGCGCACCCCGTGAAAGCGGAAATGACGCGTGCGGACATTGCTAGCAGCGAGAGAACCATCAGCATTGCTCAACTCTGCGACTTGAAAGAGAACATACATGATCGATGGCGTGAAACTTGCCGCGATACCGGAACACGAGGACTTGGTCCGTCAGATCGAGTTCGGCGCCGGTATCGGAGGTGGCCGCATCTGCCGCATCGTCTGCGATTGGGACTTCTTTCCGCTTGGAGGTGTCTTCTTTGGGAACGTGAAATGCTTTGCAGCCTGGAGTCGGATTTGAGTCTGGGACGCCGGTGCAATCCTTGGGAGAGGCGAGGGCGGTAGTGTCGTCGAGGTCGGGAAAGGACGAGGTCAGGCCGACGGAGAACCAGTCGTTTTCCGTGCGACGCCACGCGCGGAAGGGGTTCATTTTGTTGGAAAAGTGGGCAGGCGGGGGTGGGTTTGATGTGTCGCTTCTGTTTTGGGCGTGGTGGTTGATGATGGCGCTGTGGTGATGAGGAGAGAAGGTTGACGCGAGAATTTGGTGGGCTCACGTGACTTTGTCGAGGGGCGCTCTGGGGCGACTGGACTTGGGCGCAAAACTTGCGGAAATTCTTTTGAGAGGCTGTGGGGGGTTGGAACTCGTGTCGGGGGTGCTTCTGATCTTGGCTTCGATCTGTCGGCTCCTTTGTCGTTGCCAACTGTGAAAAGTAAACAAACCCCCTGAGAACCCTTGGCGACTCTTGACCACCACTCACTTGTCTTGGCAGAGGTCGGAGACCAAAAGCATCCACCCTTTCCCTCGACGACCGATGAGCGATTGTGGTGTCGCAGATTCCTTCGACTTCTTGTACTGGCCCTCTTGCTTCTGCAGCCTCGGGCTCCGTTGATCAAACATTGAGGCAATGGGCTCGACGCCGCCTCCCAAAAATCGAATCTTATTGTCGTCAGCGACCCCCAGCCCCAGACGAGTCGCCATCCGCCAATGGCATCTGTCTCGGTCTCTTCTCCTCGCTGCCAGTGGTCTCTGAGGATTCTCCACTTTCGGTCTCCTTTCTCTTCTTGCTGGCATTCCTGCCGCTTGCCGACGACGTCGCCTTCCGATGCTGCTTCTGCTTGACCAGGCGTCGCAATCTGTCCAGCAGGCGATTGTGATGTCTCCACGCGTCGGAGTCATATCCATCTCCGCTGCGCTTGACGGGTCGCCCAGGCCTGGAGTCATGTCAGTAAAAGGTCATTGACAAGAAAGAGACGACAAGACAAGACAAGACATACCTCTCCGTCGGACACTCCTCCGGATCCAGATCGTCGTCGTCATCTCCATCACCATCCCAATTCGCCTTCCTCTCATCGCCTCTCAACCTCGACCGGCGAAGCCCACGACGGACGGGAGACATCATCGGCGCCTCAAAGTCCACTGCTGGTCGAGCTGCAAACGCCGCAAAGTCCGCGGCCGACTGCAACCTCGCGGCGGCAGGCTCCTCGGGCTCGGGCGTACCCCGTCGTACCACTCCTCCAGCAAAGGGCATGACCGCCGGAGGGGGAACGTTTTCGTCGGAAAAGTCGCTGGGGCTAAAGACAAACGGGCCGAAGCTGGCCGGCTGGGGGGCGGACGGGCCGGGCCGGGAGGTAGCCGAGACGGACGGGCCGGGTGGTGAGGGGGCAGGGACGGACGGCCCGCCAGAGACGGAGGGGGATGATACAAACATGTCGTCGTCTGCCTGGGCCGTGACAAACTCTGGCGAACTGTTCCGTAGCCAGGGACGGCGGTTCGAGCGAGGGCCGGCGCGGAGCTCGGCGAGGCTGGTGGAGTAGATTGGGGAGGAGGAGGGGAGGATGGGGGTGTAGGGAAAGCGGTAGCCCGCTAGCATGACGGAGAGGTTGGAGGGGTAGAGGGGGAAGTCGTGGGAGGGGCGGTCCATGGTGGCGAGCGTGCGGGATTGGCGGCGCGATCGTGCGTCGAAATCGTGCATCGACGAAAGTTTCGTTTGCAGGGGGGGAAGGGTTGGAGGGGCACTGGTGGTTTGTGCTTTTTGGGCTCGGCTGAGGAGGGGGAAGAGTTTTTCGAGGGGGAGGAATGTCAAGGGCTTGGATTTAAAGAGGGAGCTTCCTGCGGCGGTTTACGCGGGTCCAACACGCGGGTCTGCGAGATAAGGTATTGCTGGCATATTGGAAGTTGGAACAATAACGAATATACCCGAGCAAGTATTATGGGGCAGAGCCGTCGGAGACGGTGAACGGCTTGTCCGTAGGGGCACAGGACGCAGGATGCAGGTTGCAGATGCATGTCAAGAGTCTATCTCCATCATGGTACTTTCAATGCCAGTATCTCGGGGCATGCGGGCTCAGTTCGCCTCAGCAGAACGGACACAGACCGCTACAGTCTTTGAACTACAATTTTAATCAGCATAAAATGGAGGCAAGTATCCTTCCGGCAAAAGACTTCAAGGGCGAGAAAGAGCCATGGCGGAAGATCAAGGGAAGACATCATCATTTTCATTAGGAAGCATCTCCTGTCGCTGACTTCACAAAGACATTAGGGCAGAATTCACTGTCAACCTAGAAGCATGACAATCCCACCAGACATTGAAAAAAAGGGGCTACACACTTTAGGACATTCTCACAGGACTTTCCCTTGCCATGCCCCATCGCAGAATACATTAGAAAAGAAGGAATCCTAAGAGTGGTACATCTCACATCAAAGACGCCAAAACAAATCTCATGCATGGCTGGCACTACTTGAAAGAAACCTCAACTCGTCTACCACTTCCACCTCGTCTACTCCTTCTACCTTGTCTTCGGCATCTCACATCTCCCCCAACTTCGGAAAGCTTCAGGCCTTAAAAGGGGATACCGTTTGCGTTGTCTACATATATACATCAATTCACGTGACATTAATGTGTGCTGGATTATTCGCTAACAGAATGGAAATAGACTATCATGTGCGACTCCGATACCATCTCGAATGAGAGTGGTGCGGATCACTCTCCCGCAACCAAAACCTTCCGGCAAACCACAACTCGGGATCCACAACATGGAATCAACCGTCCGGCAAGATTCGCCAGCCCTCCAGCGTCGCCTCACCGGCCCCCACCACCCCTCCTTCCCCCGTCCCAGCCCCCCTCTCCCCCCCCCTCCGTGGAGAGGTCGAGACCGCACTCTTGGGGGCATGTTCCCAGGACTCCTGGCTGCGTTGTCTGGGAGGGACTCTTTGACAATCTTCCCCAGGATACCATGGCCGTTCTGGAGTGGCTGCATGGGCGGAGCAGGCCTGCACCGTCTGACCGAGGAACAGGACAGGAGATTCCCCAACCTTAAAGATCCCCACATCGGCAACGGCAAACGAAATCTACGGGACCAAATGTTCACGTGGTCGCTCTCATCGGCGTGCGCCAAGTTGGAGGTTCTCTATCAAGCTGAACGCGTGAGGGGAAGCATCGAGGCTGCGAGCCGGGCGGCGGCGAAGTCCATGCCAAGCACAGTCAATTCCCGGCAAGAGGCTCGGAACGGCGTGCGTGTAGGCTGCACACCGGCGCGGGCAGCACCACACCTGACCGACGACGACCAGGGTTGGACGCCGCTACACGCCTGCGTGTTCAAGGCGCTACGGAGCCAAAAACCCGACACCCCGGCGCGTGCTGGCCGCCCGTGTAGGCGTCGTAGAGCTGCGCATGTCCCGGCCGCGTTGGTCTCCGTGCTCCCGGGGGTAAAGGTATGTCGGTGATTGAAATCCGACTGCGCCGGCCGCACGCGTGTTGCTGTCCCGGTCGGGGAGACCCGGGGCGCGCTTCGGCGTAGTAATAGGGTGGCGGCACACACGGTCCTGGTTTTGGCCGAGGCAGCAGCTGCCTCGTCTGTACCTAATGGACAGTGATCCCGCGACGAGCCCGTCATGAAGCGCCCGGTGCATGTCCATCGACACCCCCCTGGGCCAACCTCATTTTGGTGGCGGCATCGTCATCCTCGGCAGTGTGACCGCGTTCTGATTCAAGTCGCCGTGGCTTCTTCAGCTGTCGTTGCTGTCGAGCCGTGATATCGGGCGGCGGCTGCCGGCCGCACGCCAGGTGTGCTGGGCGTTGCTGTTGTTGTCGTGCTGGAAGACATATCTCGTTGAGGATTTTGTCATGCTTGGAGAGGGCAGCGGTGTTCAAGGCAGAGGCAAAGGTTGTGGGTTGGTGTTGTACGACTTCTGGATGGTATGCCACTGTCACGATCTTTGAACCTGGCGGGGAGCTTGCGCCTGTAATCAGGGAACGACAGCCCTTTACAGAGTCGGCTGGGGGGCATCCGGGAATGGCGACGTCCTTGTAATGGGCGAGCACATTATACACACTGCCAGGATCCAGCGCATCAAGGCATCGAGACACACATGTAATGCGGAAAGACGTTATATTCAGAACGCAGGGAAACCTTCTAGATAAGGCTCAACGTGGTCGCCATACGAATTGTATACGGGCTTGAGCTCTTCAGAGAAACTAGAATATATGACCGACATGCCTAGCAACAGCCATTTCGAACAAGATTGTCATCGAAGACCAGCACAGACTTCCGGAGGTATGGCGCAGTTTTCTGATGGTGTATTGCTAGAACCCCAATGTCAACCGTGAGAAAATGGGTGCTGTGACATTGGGAAGTGGACATGTTCCCAAGTTAGCACCGCTAATTCGATTTGAGACGCTGCAGAAATATTGAGTGGCGTGTCGAGCGAGCAGTCCTCGACGGGCATGATTTACGGTTTCTCTCTTGCAGAGCAGACGCGTCAATTGGCGGTTATGCCGACGACGGTAACTACTTGAAGAAGTGTTCCTATTCTCACAATTCCCCTTTCATGTTTCTCCATGCCTCACTGAGAGGCAAAAGATGCAAATAGATCCGAAAATATCTAGAAATATCCCGTGTGTTGCAGATTCAGCGCCCCCCGACCCTATTGTTTCGTCATTTTCCAAAAGCCCCAAGAAACGACGCCCTCTTTGACACCTTGACCACCGGTACCTTCTCCGCCTCCACCTTATCCGCCTTCCCATCCGAAGCCACAACCCCATTCCCAAACTCCACGCCCTCGGCAAACCGCCACACATCCGGCTCGCCCCTCAGCACCGCCAAGAGATATCTCTCCCAATACCCCACCAGCGGCTCCTCCCGCAGCGTCGTCTGCTGCGGATACTGCGTCTCCCTCGACTGGCCCGTCGGCTTCCCCGTAAACGTCCACTTCCACGCACAATCCCCCTTTCTGACCGGGTACATGCACGCCTCGGGGTACTCCCCGCCGGGCAGCCCAATCTCCCTCACGCGGCGGTCATACCCCCTCCCCCGCCTCGCCTGCTCGTCACCATCCAAGTCCCTCTCCAACTTCCACAGCGGCTTCGACTGGTCGCCCTTGGTCAACGGCGCCAGCAGTCCCTCGCACCCCCACACATCCTTGTCATCCACCCCCAGCCCGCCACACGCCAGGCGCACGCGCACGCTGCTGTGAATCGTCTCGTTGGTGCCCAGCAGCGGCTCCGTGGTGTCTTCGTTCGTCGTCTCGTCGACGCGGACGGACAGGCCCGGCCGGCGGATGGTCTTGCCGGCCCAGTTCTGCAGCACGCTTGTGGGCGCGCGCATGAGGCCCATTCCCCAAGGGCGGGCAACGTGCCAGAGGGAGGCGTACTCGCGGGCCTTTTTGGCGTCGTCCGAGAGCTCGGGGTGGCCGTCGTCGCCGTTGCACTCGGATTCGTCGCGGGTGGGGGTCGAGGCAGAGGAATCGAGGTGGAAGATGGAGGACGCCGTGCACCAGGGTTTTGGGGGTGGGGAGCGACGGACGCCGATCTTGGAGAGGATGGGCTTGGACTGGTTGGCGTAGGGGAAGGGGTGGCGGGCGGAGAAACGGAGGGTGTCGGTGAAGATGGCCGTCATGCGGTCAAAGTTAAACTCGACGCCGAGGGTGGAGAGCTGGTCGGCCATCCCTGGGGCTGTTAGAGTTTGTTGAGGGGGAGCAGGAAAAGAGAGAACATACAGGCAAGAGAGATATCGGCGAGCTGTTGGTCGTACCATCCGCCGCCGACGTTGGCGTGGGTGCCCGGGAACCAGACCTGCTTGAGGTGCGTCTTGCTGCCGGGGAGACGCTCCCAGAGAGCCGGACGAAAGGCGTAGCGCGGCTCGTCAAGGCCGAGGGCTTGGAATGCGTTCTCGACCTTGTCCGAGATCTGGGTATTGGTGAAGCGCCATGTTTGGGGTTGTTAGCTGGGTTCCCAGAGAGCTTCGAGGGCAGGGAGACTTATTGATCAGCGGAACCGCGGACGCCAATGACGGGCGCCGGGGGAATGCCCAAGGTCCCGACCGTGTCCCAAACACCGAGAGCCTTGATTCTGATCTCGGTGGTGCCGTCGCTGTACGTGTCTCGAGTAAGGTTTTTCTGTCCTTGGTAAGTACATCTTGATGGTGGAAGGCTCGTAATGGGCGCCTACCTTCTTCAAGCCCTCCTTGTAGTGGGCCATGCGCTTGAGTTCCCACTTGATCTTGTCCTGGCCGTGGAGACCCTCCTCGAAAAGAGGCAGTCCTTTGACCAGGTAATCGTCGACATCCCGGCTCAGGTCGCCAATGTGCTCGTAGTCGTCAAAGATGCGGTAGAAATGGTCCAGGCCCTCGGGCGTGAGCAGACCGACAGACGCGACCATGTCGGCGGTGGAGCGGGCGGTGAAGGCGCCGCGGGAGAAGCCGACGAGGATGATCTCGTCGCCGTCGACGTAGTTGGTGCAAATGAAGTTGTAGACAAGGCGGATGTCGCGGTCCAGACCCATGCCAAAGGCGCCGCCGGTGAACTGGTCAATGGCATTGGCGGTGCCCACGCCGGCAAAGTACGAGATGATCTGGTGGGTTCCATCCGAGCAGTTTCGGCGGAGGCCGCGGGCGAGCCTCGTCACGTTGGAGGGGGGCTCGAAGCTACCATAGGTGAGCGAGGGTCCTTTCTTGGGCTGGAAGTGACATACCTCCCCTTGCCCAGCGAGTCCATCCATGTGCCGTCGCAGCACAGGATCAGGCGCTTGGGGATGGCGGGCCTGGGGGTCTGCAGAAACGACGTCTGCTGCGAGGTGGGTGCCGTCGAGAGGGCCGAGTCCCGGGCATAGCTGTTGGTCTGGGAGGTGAGTTCCGACATGTTGGGCCGTTGCGGGGGGGCAGCAGACTCGACAGAGGCGGTGGGGAGAGACGGAGGGGGGAGTTCCCATCGTGGGAAGACCGGCGGAGGGTCGCTGTCTTATGTGCCGTCCTGTCGTGTCCCCAGGACGTCCCACACGGGGACCGGCCCCATTCCGACGGGCTGCGCATGGGGGCTGCGGGTCCGGGTCAGGCCGGAGGCGGGGACCGTGAGACAGCTGAGGGATGTTGAAGGCATGGGAGGCATGGCGGGCGACGATTGGGCGACGACGGCGCCGTCCCCCGCCGTGCGACACCAAGGCCGGCTCGCTTGGCGTTTTCTTGGCGAGCTGAAACTGCCGAATGGGCCAGAAATGGACGTGTGGCGTTTTTGCACGGCCATGTCTCGCTGTTGAGAAACCGATTGTGCGTTGTCGAGGGGTGATGGATGGTGAGAAAAGTCGAGGATGTGGACGAGTGACAGCTGCCGTGTCGGGTCTTGCAGCGTGTCTCGCAGCGTGCTGCCCGACGGCTGGGCCCAAGCTCGCCAATCCGTGCATATGGCTGGCTGGACGGGATGGAGTACGGTGTGGATTACAGTGGCTACGGCCTGTGGATACAGTGGATGGCCATGAACCCAGCCTCCATGGAACGAACCTCCAGGCTCACACCAAGACACAGTCAGCTTCATTCGTGTCACGGTCACGGCGCTCAAGGTCAAAGTCAATATCTGTGTGAATTTTTCATTCCCAGTCATGCCCGCCCAAACCACCATGGTATCTCAAATGCAATACACACTCCAGTCCCTGATCAAGGTCATGCATGCTCCCAAGTTCCAGTCCCATCGCTAATGCCCATGAACTGATCCAAGCCCAAACCCATCGTCTCTCCAAACAACCAACCCACCCATCAACCAGTCGTGCTCATGGCCGGGAGAGGGGCGGCGAGCCGGTGAGGAGGCCGCTCAATGGCGTCCCTCGAGCACGCAGCGAGGGCACCACTCGGGCGTCTTATTGTCTCTTCCGTACACGTACGGTGTGGCCTCGTCGTCCATGGCGTACGGATCATCCCGCCGCGGGACGGGTATCATGGCCAAGTGGCCGCACTTGGGGTGGACCGCGTCTCTGCGGCAGAGGACGCATTTGCGGCTGCGGTTGGGCGTCGGGCCAGTCGAACGGTATATGTTCAGGGTGCAGAGGGAGCAGAGGATGTGCGAGCAGATCAGGGCGATGCCTATGGGATTGCCGGTCGGACCGGTAGCCCCAGGGACGGGGCGGGAAGGCGGGGCCGTGGACGGTGCGTTGACTGGATTGAGTTCCGACAGTCCCTTGACGTCGATCTCGGCGTAGCAGACCGGACACTGCACGACCGGCTGGGGGGCGGTGCGGTCCGAGTCCTGCCACTCGACGACCTTGGACAGCGAGTGCTCCACAGGGCGCTCCTTGGGGTTGTCCCCGGGGAGGATCTTGGTGCTGGGCTTCATGGCGGCCAGCATGGCGACCACGTGGGGAGGGACCGCGTGAGGGTTCTTATGGGCCATGATGCTCGGTGGATTGACGAGTGGATGAGTCTTGACGAGAATCTACCAGCCGGGATTGTCAGCTCATCAAGAGCCGTCGGTGTTTTGTCTCGCCACAATGTCGGATATCCCCTCGAGAGTTGAGGGCGGAAGGATGCTCTACAAGGTTGCCGAGTGGAAAACGAGGATGGCCGAGGCAAACGTGGCGATAGAGAGGAAAGCTGTGGCAGGGCGACAAGCTGGCGCTTGGTCTGGAATGATCGTAAATGGTAGAAGATGGACAAGGAGAAAAGAGGGCACGAGAGAAGGGGGCGTTTGCCCTTTTACAGGTATCGGCTCAGGCCACAGATGCCAACTTTATATCTGATGACCTGGGGGGTGAGGTGATTCCGAAGTACGGATATGCAGAGACGGGCATGGGCTAATGCACGAAAGGATCATTGCATCCCATCAGACTTTTGACGAGCACCGGACACTGCAGTCTCCATGCATGATGACGCCGAGTTCTGTGAAGAAAAGGATGCTATGGCATTTCTCCCCAACAATCTTCAAGGATAGTGTGTATCAATGTGTCTTGATGATCGGAAACTATTGACCTTTGGTATATCTTGGAGAGATATCCCACTGGAGGGAGGCCTTTGGAGAACTGGAACGCTCGAGATGTTCGAGGCGAAGCCTGGCATCAAGGGATACTCGACGGGCAGAGAAACACGTGCAACCGCAGACAGGGTCCAGAAGACGCGTCCATCTACGAGTACAGCACCTTCTGGTAGGGCTATGCAGCAGAGGCAAATCACCGGGCAAACCCACTCCATCCCAGCAGACGGCTCGGGTGGTGTTTTCCTCGCAACTGGCCGTTGGGCATGGAGGCTTCGACGTATGACTTGGAGAGAGATACGACGTGAAGGACGAGTGGTAATTCACCATTCCGTCATTCGCTCCAGCACCATGGAAAAGTCCAAAGTTGTCCATGCCACCATGTCCGCCGGCATCATGGTGGGAGAGGGTCTGCCCGGTGCCGCCTCTCTCTGCGGACATATTGACTGCATGCACAAACGCATGTGACGCCCCGCTCTTCGGGTCATGCTGTCGGGTGCATGGAAAAGAAGATGCACGCATCCAGCACCTAAAAATGTGGATTCTGATAATCGTTGCCGGCGAGAACCATTTTGGTGGTTTTATATCAAGTGTCGAGTGTGGTAATCGCTTGCCCCTGAGTCAGCGGAGGAAGTTTGTTTTGGTTTGTGAGTCCGGTGGTGTGATTGGCTGTCTCGTCCGGCTTCCCGATTTGGCAAGCGGTGAGTCGGCGGGCGACAGAGATGTTGACTCCGAATGCAAACAACAACTTCTCATGCGTATTGCCGGCGACACCCGTTTTGCAGAAACGGAACGACGTACCCAACAGGCATCTAGCTGTAGGACCGGCCCAAAAGCAGCCCGTTGCACATAGCTCTCCCTCTCGGCAAGTCCCTGCATCATCTGTGCCCCCGGATCCCGGTTTCAGATGCCAACCGCCCGGCCACCACTGCGCGAACTGGCGGGAAGTGAACCATGGCCATTGGTTTCCAAGAGTGATTTCCTTGAATGCTGTCCCAGTCCCGAGAAAAGAGCCGTACATATTCTCGAGTGTTTAACCCGGCATCACCATATGTCCTCCCCGTCTCAGAAATCCCATTCCCAACAACAACACATCAACCCACCATCCCAGCACCACCACCAACCCAGCCCGAAATGCCACCCCCCATCCCCACCCGCCGCCTCGGCCTCATGGGCCTCTCCGGCGTGTACGGCGCCCCCGAGAACGCCCCCGAGAACGCCCCCTTCCCCCTCCCTCCTCCCCTTTCCGCCTCCAACCTAACTAACCCCCCTTCAAACAGACCCGACACCCCCCGCCTCACCCTCCTCACCCGCGCCCACGCCCTCGGCCTCACCCTCTGGGACACAGCCTCGGCCTACGGCGACTCCGAAGTCCTCCTCGGCAAATGGTTCGCACCTGACCCGTCGCGGCGCGCGTCCATATTCCTCGCGTCCAAGTTCGGGCTCAAGGCGGATCCGTCCACGGGGGGGATCCAAGTCGATTCCTCGCCGGCGCACTGTCGGGAGCAGTGCGAGGAGACTCTCCGGAGGCTTGGGACGGGGTGGATTGATCTGTATTATGTGCATCGCGTGGACGGGAGGACGCCGGTGGAGGAGACGATGGGGGAGTTGGTGCGGTTGAAGAGGTGAGTCTTCCCTGTTTTGTTTTGTGGGGTGGTGCTGATGCTATTGGTGGACAGGGAGGGCAAGATCAGGCACATCGGGCTTTGCTCGGTCTCAGCAGACACCCCCCGTCGGGCTCACGCCGTGCACCCCGTCGACGCGTACCAGGTCGAGTACAGCCTGTTCGGGGCACTCGCGATCGAAGGGGACGAGGGCGGCAGGGTACTGGACACGTGCAGGGAGCTGGGGGTGACGGTGTTTGCCTATTCACCACTCGGGCGGGGCGTGTTGGGGGGGAAGATCCGGTCGCGGGACGACTTGAACGGGGAGGGAGATCGGAGGCAGTGGTTTCCGAGGTTTAGCGGGGAGAATCTGCCAGGGAATTTGGATCTGGTGGGGAGGTTGGTGGGGATGGCGGGGGAGAAGGGGTGTACGGTCGCGCAGCTGAGTTTGGCGTGGTTGATGGCGCAGGAGGGGGTGGTGCCGATCCCGGGGACGAGGAGGGTTGAGCATTTGGAGGAGAATGTTGGGGCGGTGGGGGTTGAGGTGACGGCGGAGGAGGAGAGGTTGATTCGGAAGTAGGTGGAGGAGGCGGGGTTGGTGGGCGAGAGGGAGATTCCGGGGATGTTGGTCGAGTTTAACGACAGTGTGCCCTTGTAAGCTGTAGTTTCCTGGTGTTGACGTCTGAGGGCTTTTTCCAACCGCCATTTTCCATCAGACGCAGGCCGTCACCGCCAGTGAGCACGTCGAGCCGCAACCATCGTGGTATTCTTGTATATATTTCCTGTCCAAGCCCCCTCAAGCAGTGTCCTCGGCCAATATCTTTCTCGCCCGATCCAGCGCAATATCGCACATGGCCTGTATACCACCTGATTAGCTCCCTCCCCAAATCAGAGACACCACAACAAAGAAAAAGACTCACATCAACCCCCCTCTCCTCCTCCCCCTCCATCGTCCCCTCCTTCCCCTCCCCCCCTTGCCCCGCCAACCTCCCCCGCCCCGCCTCCATCCTCCCCCTCATATCCGCCATGACCTCCCCCCTCCCCCTCCCATCCACAAACACCACATACCTCAACCCCGGAAACACCTCCTCATACTCTTTATTCAACCTCGCCAGCTCCCTCCCCTCCGCCTCGGCCTCATCCCCTCCCGTCTTGAGATTCCTCTGCTCCATCTTGCTCTGCTCGGAGAGCACCCCCTCCCTTGGCTCGCCCAGCCGGGGGTGCGAGCCGAGGATGCCGTGGAGGGCGTGTTTCCTTGCGGGGTCGTGGTTGGCCTCGCGGACGAGGGCGTGGAGGCGGTCGCGGATGGTGGCGATGAGGGCGGCGTACGAGGGGAAGGGGGAGGAGAGGGCGGGGAGGACGAGGTCGTGCAGGTGGCGGGTGGGTTCGAAGAGGAGGTCGAGGGCGGCGGTGAGCGCGTCGTGGGGGAGGGTTGGGAGGGTGGCGATTGGGGGGAGCGACATTCTGGGGGGTTGTCGTGGTGTTGGTGATGTCGCGAGTGTTGGCGGCTTCGCTTCGAGGGGGGAAGTCGGGGTCAACTGGCGCGGTGTCGAATTTCGAGGACTCGGGAATGGAACAGAAATAACAATGGCGCAAGGGAACGGGCTCCAGCACATGCCAGAGAGAGGCCGTTCCTTTTTATCTTTGATCTCTTGCTCCACGAAATGGCACATGCAGGGCAATCTTGCGCGCGCAAACCCACATGGCCAAAAAGAGTGGAGTCTTGATCCGATCTCGCGGGGGTGGCACAGCTGCACTGCAGTGACGTCGGTGCGGCCCGACGGCGGATTTGGGGGGGGGGGGAGGGGGTCCTGACCACTCTGGCGGGACAGTGGCGGGATTGCTGGGGCGCCCCCAAAATGCGGGGGACAGGGCCCTGAAAATGTGAGGTAATATGGAGCTACAAAGGTACAAGACAACGACATCCATCCTTTCACTTCAAAAGCACGTACACGCGGAAAGTCTCGATCCTTGGTAACGTTATATTCTCGTTTTAGCTCCGAGAATGCGAGCTTGTACCTCTGGTACATATTAGGTACATGGGCACCTGGTGCGCAACTCGCCGTCGTCCCCAGTGGTGGACCTCCCCGGCCCCCGTCGCGACCATCGTCGGCCGGCTCCGCGCGACCCCATCGTGGCCCCAGACTGGGTCGATGGACCTCGATGTCCCAGCCTCTCCTTGACCTCTTCCACAACACCAGTGTTGTTCGCTCAGCAGCTTTTCGAACCCATCCCCGTGTCCCCGCCCATGCAACCTCGATATGCCAAAGAAAATATTGTCAGCGTCATCCGCTGTTTGGTCTGTCATTGTTGACAGGACCTGTTTTGTAGACACCCCAATGCAGCCAACATGCTGAAATCAATCCATGCGCCATGTCCCTTGCTTCAATCCAAGGGCGAATGCTATCCATCATGGCCACCCATTCTCCTGGCCATCCCATTCTTGGGATTTCGAGGCCTTGAGGTTGGTGCCTTGGCCGGTGCTCTCAGCACCTCGCGTTCCACGGAATGCCATCCACATCATCCAGGTAATCTTCGTAAAAGTCTTCCTCCAGCTCATCATCCAGTCCGCCATCTCCTCCGCCAAAAATGACTCCAAAGTCCGCATACACATCATCCGGCTCATCGTCATACCGGCTTTCGTGCTCCGATGTGGGAAACGCCACGCAGCTGTCATCAAGATCGTCCAGGTCGTCCAGATCAATGAGCGGACGTGTCGTCCGCAGCTCGGGGGAGCGAAGAGGCCGCATCCGTGGGCTCGGCGGAAGTCGTATTTTGGGATCCGATGGCCGAAGGCCAGCCGGAGACCCTGGGGGGGATGCTCGAAAGTGTTTTTGTGGTCGAGGCGCGGATGACGGTGAACAGGACGAGTGTGTTGGACCTGCTGCTTCTTCATCGTCTTCGTCCCTTCGGGCCGGCGAAGCACCCCAGTTTGCGCCAGCGGACGCCTCCTCTCTCTCCACCATCTCTCTCTGAAGGCGCGTCCGGGAGCTGTTGATCAGCGCCTGGCGCCGCATCAGGCTGGACTGGCTCGGCGGTGGTGGTGGCGGTGGAAGAATGACTCCAGCGGGGCCTATCCGTCGCGCGGCGGCCATCGCCGCTAGCCTCATGAATCTCCTGTCGCCCGACGTGACCGCTTCCCGGTTGAGAACATGCGTGGCTGGTAGCGAAAAGGGGCGCGAGAGACGCGATGTGATGAGCGTCCGAAGAAGTCGTCGCTTCTTGCAGCTCAACAGTGCTGTGTTGAACCCGTCCACGTCTGTGACGGCCCTGCTTCGCTTCAAGTCTGGTTGCAGGGCATGCGCCTCCCGGATGGGGAGAACAAATGTGTGTCCGGCAGGTGGGCTGTACCCGAACGAAAGAGCCGTAGGAGGCGAGGCATCCTCGCTCTTCTCCTCTGCTGGTTTGGCGATGATGGAAATGGTCTCTGGAAGAGCAAGTGGTTCTGCTGGTTTCGCAACTCCGGCGGTCCCCGTCGAGAGGAGACTTCGCACTTGGGCTGCAGTGGTCGTGATTTCGGGGTTGTTGGCGGGATAATGGACGGTTCTCTTCGCCCTTGGCCATTCGCAATATTGCCCGTTCAGGACCGGAAGGGCAGCTCCCAGGAGAGCGGCTCCAAGATCCACATGCGATGCCGACGAAACAGTGTCGTTGACATGCCATGGTCCATGCTGCTGGAAGGCGCTCTGGCCGAGGGTCTCGAGTTGCACGCCCATGATGTCGCGTTCCGCCGTCTCGTCCGGCTAGATCCCAAGTCCTTCTTTCCAGCGTCGGGGGTCGTGGTCGTGTCAGGAGCGCATCATGGCGTGTGGGGCGAAGAAACAAGCAATGTAGAGGGGTCTGCTTGACGATCTCCGCGGGCCGGAGAAGTGTCAAACTGCCGACGGTCGAGGCGCGTCCACGCGTACAAGACGATGCGAGGACATGTAGCTCCGCACCGGGCCGGAGATGGTTGAGGAGACGACGAGACGAGACGAGATCCGGGAGAGGAGACGATGGTTGCGGAGGGCGAGGGAGTTGAGGCGGATGGGAGCCCAAAAGTAGAGGCGGATGATCGGTGCCACCGGAGCCGGGGGACGAGGAAGAGAAGAGGGGGTGTGTCCTGTCTTGGCCGTCCTCCCAAAAGGAAATCGTTTGGCTCTCGTTTCTTCGGGACTCGCCACGGGTGGTCCAAACAGGCGGGAGGAGGAGGGGGAGAAAGCGGGGAGGGGAGCGAGAAGAAGAGCGGCAGGGCAGTGGAGAGCGGTGGTACCGCAAAGAGGCACGAGATCTATTTATTCAAGACGACACAGACATGCAGGTGCCCCAGATGAGCAGCGGTGCCGAGATGGGCGAGCAGGGCAGGGCCCGGCCAGCCGGTGCCAGGCAGCGGGGCAAAGCTGGGGCAAGGCGATCTGCCCGTTCCGGGTTAACGTCGACAGGGACTCGACGAGGACGTCCAGGGGTTGTCGATGTGTTCAGACACCCGGCCAGGTGGTGGCGCCAGGTTGGTGCGGTCCTGGGTGCTGAGTCGATGGTCCGACTGGAGGAGGGGGCAGGCTTTGGCAGCTGGGGCTGCGAGGCGGCATGGACTCTCTGTCTGTCAGAGGCAGGACGACATGGGGCTGGCCATGGTGAAAGTGCCGTGTGGTGCTGGCGCGGGCTAGCGGGGTGACTGGCTGTGGGAATTGCTGTGCATCTGCGGAAAGATTCCCTTTGGGAAGAGGTCCCGTGTCTTCTGTTGGGTTGGGCAGGTTGGGGATCGGGGTTGAAGAAGTGTTGCGAGTGAAGGGGGTGGTGTGTCTTGCGGGGTCCTCGGCGACCACAGCCCAAGGGGAGAGAGAGGCGACGAGTCCGACGGGGTCAGCAGATGGTTGAGGGGTGTGTGTCTCTTTCGAATCTCACGGGCGAGCCCTGCCGGTGATGACCATCGATGGCGGCGGAGAGACGACTTGTTCAGAAGAGAACCAGTCGTCGAATTTCGATGGCGTAATCAGTAACGAATGAGGCCGCAGAGGGAGCCAAGGAGACACGACGATTCGTCTCTCCTCTCTGCTGCTGTTCCTGCTGCCACTGCTGCAAAGGGGATGCTGCTTTTTTTTTCTGCAGGGCGGTGCGACGTCGAGAGATCACAGGAAAGAAAAAAAGACACCAGTCAGAGAGTCGAGAAAGGCGGGACGAGGTCAGGAAATCCCTGCAGCCATCCATCCTTCGCTGAAGCCCAGAACCGCCCCCCCGCCTTTTCCTTTTCCCGCCTCTTCTCGACGTCCTGTTGGACAATGGCTGGCCCCCTCCTCGCCGCCCTCCCCCTCCCCCGGAAATTCTCCACCCGTCCCCTGTGCCACGAACACCACTGTCACCCGCATCCATTTCGACTCTCGACCCGGAGAGGACACGCAAATTCTTTCTTTGCTGCTGCAGCCGGGGACGGGCATTCACACAACCTCGAACAGAGTCTCGAACGGCCTCGCATCTCACGTCCAAGTCCAAGGGCTCATCAAACCTGCGTCCTAGCGCCAGTTGTTCCCTTCGATCTCAAGAGCTGGTCGTCTTGGCTCGCGCTATCCTCATGCACGAGGACCCTGTCCAAATTCCCGTCCAAATCCCCCCCAAGGGCCCGTGGGTTTCGTCGAGTGTCTGCAAAATAAAAACGGCAGCTGGACGGCTCTCGTGAAAATGGATGGGGAAAAACATGAGGGACAATTTTTGCGCAGCCCCTTCGGCCAGCCGCGGTGGATTTAATTGGTGTCTCTGCCTCTGCTGTGCCTGCCGGCCCGTCTCCTCTTCACTCTTGCGACCCCAAACCAGCCGTCCTCCTCCTGGCCCTCCCCATTCGATGGAAAAAGGTCACGAGGCACACCGGAAAATCGCAGACTTTCGCCAGACACGGTTAGATTGATTTGGGTCTGATGGTGGGCAACACAAGCCCTCACTTCCGTTTCGGGCGCGGAGCCGACAGCAGCGAATCTGAGCCTCTTCAGTTCCGTTTCAGTGGCATCTCGATGAGAGGCACGAGGCAGTCCTGAGCAACCTAAACAACGGCCAGAGTGGCACGGCATCGCTCGTGATGGATGACCGTAAGCTTCCCCAAAGTACACGCGTTCCAAAACATCTCGACCCCTCATGGACGTCCTCTACGAATCCACGACGCCGGATCACCATACCCCCAACCACCCACCAGCATCGAACCAGCTCCAGGCCCTGGACGCCCAGCCTTGCCCCAAGGTGTGTGAATCGGACTCGGGCATCCCTCGAACCTTCATCGCCGACAGCCGCCGGCACAGGGCAAGGCGGTCAAGATTTCATCGATCTGTTCGTCCGGTGTGCCGTAAGCCGCAGCGGTCGCACAAGACTCGCTGTCGTCGGAGGCGCCTCACAAAAACCCCGGCCAAGCCACCATCTCCGTCAAAATGTCGGGCGTCGGGCGTCAGGTGTCATTGCGGGACATTGAATCTGAGAACGACCGGTCATCACCTGCAAGCCGTCGTCGTCCAAGGGCGTCGGGTCGGAACACGCCGAGCTTGCTGGAGATGACAGCCGCGCCATCGCCATCGCCATCGCCGTTGGGCGGAGCTCGTGTCTCACGCCTTGTTCCGGGACCCCTAATTCCCCAGCATCACGGTTTGCGCGATTTCTCGCGGCGCTAACGACGGCCGGCGTGATGTGGTCGTGAGCTGCCCTGCCCAGACGGGGGGTCACTGACTGTGTGGATGGATGTAGTTCATGCAGCCCCCTCTCAGCCAACCTGGAAGGCTTGAACAGGTTCCAAGTTCCAACAAGGCATGCCATCCTCAACACCAAAAAGGGGTTCAGACGACGACGACGACCTTTCCCCCCTCCCCTCGTCGCTTTCACGGTACCGAGCCAGGTGTGATCGCCGGGGCCCGGCCATCGAGGTCGCAGGATCACCCCCACCCTCTTCCAGTCTTCTTCCCCCCAACATGCCCCTGGTGCCGCCGCCAGCAGTGGTGAAACATTCGCATTCTTTTCTTGACGTTGTCGTCGACGAGGTTTCCCTTTTTCGCTGCCTTCAAATTGGACTGATGAGCTGGCTCCACCAGCAAGGTCACTCAACTTCGACCATCAATGCGCCCAGCACTGGTTGGGGGCGAGGAGCAATGTTTAGCTCGGTATTGCTCGGAAAGACACGGCAGGTGTCGGTTCTCTCTCGAAGATGGGCGAGAATGGTCCCGTAGCTTCGGGCACGTCGCCTAACTCCTCCGCTTCAGGCACAAGTCTTGCCGGAACAGGAAGCTGTCGTGTATGTCGACGTCTTGGCGTCTATGCTTCGACTTCGATATGTGATGGATGGCGACTATCGTATACATCGAAAGGTGCCGTCGAGAGGTGGCATGAGGGGTGGAGATCGCGGTCGGCATCTGGGAGATGGCACGATGTGGTCATCGCTCATGGCCCAGCCCGCTCAGATGGCATCCCCCCATCTGAAGGATCTCGAATCCACGCGGCAGGAGACCCCTTTTCGAAGCTGAGGCTTCTGTTTCTTCTTTGCAGGTGGTTGCATTCACAGTTCTTGGCTCCGATGAGCTGAAGAACCCACCCGGCTCCGTATCGTTGCCTCGCAGCCACAGTGTAAACCCAACGAATCCTACGCATCACCATCATCCAAAGGGAGCAATCTCCACAACAACACTCTCAAACCACAACGGCCCCCCAACTTCGCAGCCCAACAACTTGACATCAAGACGCAGCGGCAGTACCAACCCCCGTCCCCACCACAAAACCCAAACCTACGGCCCACAGAATGCAGAATGCAAGACAGCCTGCGCGTCTTCTCCTTGGCATCACGGCAGCAGAGACCACTGCCAACCCTCCTCCCAACCTACACGCCAAGGCCAAGGTGGGGGTCACGACACCATCTCCCAGCCGTCTCTTGTCTGGCGGTCTGGCCCGTAAACCCCAGGCCTTGGGGGAAGAGGGGTGGGGAGGCCAAAAGGTCCTTGAGGCTTGGCCCCTATTTCCCACTGGCATACCTATCAGAAGCCGTCATCGTCGACATCGACGCCGTGAGAGAGTTGTCCACCACTCACGACAACATCCCCCCCACCCCTCCCCTTTCCCCGGACCCGCTTCCTTCGCTCGCGTGCATAGAACAGAAGCAGGGGAAACCTCCTCCTCCTGCTCTCCGCCCCGTCCCCCGCAAAATTTCTCACGGAACATGTCGTTGACGCCTAACGTCGCTGTGCTGGCTTCGGTGTCCAGTCGCAGAATCGTGCGGTCCAGCGCAACACGTGCCTCGGCAGCGACGTCTGGTGGACTGACCGTTGACGTGTGCCCCGTTTCGGTGACCGAGATGTCAAAATTGGACATGGACCATGAGGTGATGCTGAAGGCATCTGGACCAGAGAAAGCACCACGCTGAGGTTGTGGCAGGGCCGCTGGAGACGGTGGCGGGGGGACGAGACGCATCATTGAATGCAGGCGTCAGCATGTCCCTCGAGGTTTCGAGACTGGCAGCATCTCAATTCTCCTCAACCAGCAGAGGTCCTGCAGTGTGCATCGCTGATTTGGGCTGCACACACACCACCCAGCCTGCACGAACCTGGCTTCGGGGTGTCCCATCGCCGCCTGCCTGAACGTGGGGGGTATGGCTGCATCTGCATCATCTCCAACCCCCAGATGCGGTGAAGCCAACGGTGTGGTGGTGGTGGTCGTGTCTGGGTCTCCCGGTCTCGCTACCAAGGTCTGCGGTCAATGATGGAGGGGCCGTACCCCCACCGATGGCAGGCCTTTTGGGATGGTGGAGGTGGTGGTGGTCTCGCTCGGGTTCGGGTTCGCGATGCGGACTGGCTGAGATGAAACGCCACGGCGCCTGGCGTCGTCTGCTGCTGCGATCGTGCTGGAGGGGAGGTGTGCAGGGCTGTGGCGCGGGGCATCACTGGCCGAGGGGGGTGCTGGGGGGAAGAATCCGATGCGCGAATTTCTAAGCTGGGGCGGAGATGGACGAGATAAAACCGGTGATGGATGACGGATAAAGGCAAGAGAGCCGAGTGTGTTTTCGAGGTCATCGTAGGAGGCGATGCAACTTGGCTGCGTCGGCGTGGCCCCCGCCCGGCTCCGACAGTCCGAACCGTCGGTCGGCAACAAGCGACTTCGGGGTCCGTTTTCCGGCCGATCCGGGCTCCCGGGGCAGGGCCGGGCGGCAAACATCACGTGCGGGCCGCGAATTGTTGAGGCGGTGCCTTTTGCCTCGGCAACTCGTGACTCGATTTGGCGATGCGGTTGAGATCCCGGTCCATCTCCACTGGTCGGAGAAGCAGCACCGCGCGGCTTCTGTTGAGTTGCTGACCTCGAGCTGACGTTGTGATGGATGCATTGTCTCCGTACCTGTTCCCCAGAGTGTGGACTCATGTCATCGTTGCCATTTTTGTGTGATTATTGATCTGGCCGAAATCGACGTCATGGCTTCTCAAGACCCCCGCTTGTCTTTTCAAGAGGTGTTGGAGCTGGTCAAACTCCCTCCGGCGGCATCTGACAGCACAGGACAACAATGGATGTCGACGAGAGCAGCGTTTGTGCCAGGGGCCGACCTTCCAAAGTTACTTCCAAGGCCGCACAAGGCGGCGTATGGAGGTCATGTCTACGGGCAAGCTGCGCTGGCGGTCTCCAGGACGCTGAAGGAACTCGATGATCGAAAGGGCACCAAGCCATCAGAGAGACTTGGATTCCATGTAAGTGATCCGCCTCCGAGGTTGCTTGCCGGGGTTGCATCTGACTGACGGAACGCAGTCGATCCACGGCTACTTTACCTCGATGGGCCTCAAAGACCGGCCCTTCATCTACGACGTGAAGCCAATATCAACATCTCGTAGCTTCAGCACCGTCTCCGTCACTGCCCACCAGCCGTCGGTTCCGAGCACCAACCCGGAGGGGGACCATTATCCGTTGGCAGACGCCGCCCTAGCCCCAGGTCCTGTGTCGTTCACGGCCATCTGCTCGTTCAAGTCAAGCGAAGAGCACAGCGACGGAGCCTCGATCCAGGAGGACTCGGTGCAGAAGCGTTTCGCGTCCATCTTAAGTTCTCGTCGCACCCAGGACTGGCCACCGTCCCCCCTCGTCGACATCGATGCCGTGGTGTCCATCGTGGGCAACCACCACGTCGGCGCGTTCCCCATCGTCGACATGAAAAAGGTCGACATGGCAGCCTTCAACGAGGGAAAGCCGGCCCACGAGCGCGTCGAGCTGATCCTGTACCGGCTGCTGAAGCCGCTGCCGTCGGACGGCACAGATGGCTATGACGCCAACGCGCACATGGCGGTGCATGGGTATACCGTGGACCGAAACGGCCTGCTGATGCTGGGCAACCATCTCGGGTTCGGCTGGAAGCTGGGCAAGGTGGCGAGCCTGACCTACAGTCTCGTGGTCCATGTCAATGCCGACGAGATGGTCATTGAATATGGCGAGGACGAGTGGTGGGTGCAGGAGTCGACGTTTCCGCGGGCCGGGGCGGGGCGGGGGGTTATCATGAGCAAGATCTGGAGCCCTCGGGGGCTGCACGTCGCGACCGAGTATCAGGATGGGTTGGTGAGGAGCTTTGGGGATGAGCCGCAGCAGATGGGCGAAAAGAAGGCGTCATTGGGAAAGCTGTGATGTTTTGGGGTTGTCCTCATGGTGGTGTACGAGACGACAGGCATTGTTGTAGAGTGTGTGCCTAATAGACTGCAATTCTTGAGAATTCTGGTTCGCCCATGTTGGAAGGTTGAGATGAAAATGAAGATGAAGATGAAGATGACGATGAAAAACACAGTGACCAGGGTGGAGACACGTGCGCTGTCACGTGCCGGTTTCGTCACCAATCATGGCCCGGCTGGCTCCAACACCAAGCGGATCAGCCCATTTCCAAAACGAAGCTCTCTCATCACCACCTCTTCAGCAGCTCCCTCAATTGCCCGACGCCACCATGTTCCTGCAACGATCTGCCGTGGCCGTCGCGCGCCGCGCCGCCATGGCTCCGGCCCTCCGCCGCAGCCTGGCCACCTCGGCCGTCCGACGTGAGTCCGCCGGCCCCGAAAATCGACAGCTTCCACGCAAAATCTCGCAAGCCGGGACGGAGCTGCGATCCCTCCCGTTCCCAACTCCCGGCTCGGCCGCGCCTCCCCGTGGCCCCAATTGACGAATGTTCAGCTTGCTAACCGTTCCTCCTCGTCCAGGCGAAGCCCCCGTGACCACGACCCCCAAGATCAAGCCCTTCCACGGTACGGCCATCACCCCTCTCGACGGTTGCGTCATGCTGCGCCCATGTGCCGATTTGGATGGGACAGGCTCGGATGGGCGCAGCAAGACGGTGGAAGGGTGGACGCGACACGCGGCATGAAGCTAATGGTCCCCAACCCACAGAGATCAAGACGGTCGACGACCTGACGGGCCCCGGCGCCCCTCCCGGCGTCGTTCCCACCGACGTTGAGCAGTCGACCGGTTTGGAGCGTCTCGAGATTCTCGGCAAAATGGAGGGCGTCGACATTTTCGACATGCGGCCGCTGGATGCTTCCCGCCTGGGTAGGGCCCCATCAACACCGATACCAAGGGGGCAGGGGACTGATAAACATAGGAACCATGGAGAACCCCGTTATGGTGCGCTCGGCTGGCGACGAGCAGTACGCCGGCTGCACCGGTGTCCCGGCCGACTCGCACAACGTCATCTGGCTCGGTGTAGGTCACCTGTCCACGACAGCTTTGTGGTTCATGCTGACCCCCTCCAGATGTCCAAGGAGCGCCCTATCGAGCGGTGCCCCGAGTGCGGCAGCGTCTACAAGATGGAGTATGTTGGCCCCGCGGACGACGGCCATCATCACCACCACCACGGTCACGAGGACCCCAAGACGTTTGCCGACTTTGTCAAGCCCGAGTACCGTTATAAATGAGTGGAGAGGTTGGGATCAAGCATGATGGGAGGAGACTGGGGGCTTGTAGAATACTGGGCAGAGGAGCTGTATAGATTTCCACGCCCCGTCCCTGTCCCGCCGCACCCTGCCGCATATTCATGGGGCGTATGTTCTCGATTGCAGTATTGCGGTGTTCCTGACCACCCGAGGACATCTATCCCTTGCTTGGGATGGTCGTCTTCTGCGCCCTCTTCGCGGGAGCTTGCGTCCTCAAGGACACGATGATGAACATGTCGGACTGGTGTCTCGGCGCTCTGTAACTGCTTCTGCATGGACGGCGCAACTCGACGCGGCGCAGGTCTCCTGGATGCCACTCGATCCAGGTCCCTGATGAATACTGCCGTCCATCCCAGCCCTTCCTTCACCCCTCCTCATCCCCAAAGCTCAACTTGATCTTCTTGGCCTTCTTCTTGCCCGCGCTCTTCCCCTTGCCATCCGATTTCCCCTTGCCCTCATCCTTTTCTTTCCCCTCAACCACCCCCTTCTCCCTATCCCCCTCTCCGTCGTCTTCCTGTTCCGCACCCACAACCCTCCCAACTTTCCTCTTCCTCTTCATGAGCCCCTCTCCTATTTTCGCCTCCTCCTTTTTCCCAGACCCAGCCTCACCCTCATCCTTCTTAACCTCTCCCCCCTCCCCCTCTTTCATAACCTCCCCCTTCCCCTCCCCCTCCGCACCCCTCGGCGTCTCCACCTCCAAAGAAGTAACAACCCCATCCTTCACACTCACCCCGCGCACCACCTCCCCAGTCTCGGCATCCACCACTGTCGGCGCGTCCTCCGCCTCGGCGCTCCCCGACCGGGGTTTGACCGGTCGCCGCCGCGCAGAGAGGATCGGGTCCGGGCCGTCGTAGGAGGACCCGCCGCCGGCTTCGCCGCGGAGGCGAGCGAGAAAGGGAGGGAGGGAGGAGTTGTAGGAGAGGTTCTTGTTTGTTATTTTGGACATGGTTTCGGTGTGGGGCGCGGGCCGCTCGGGGCGGGTGGGTGTAGACTTGATGACGAGGTTGGCGTGTCGAGCGTGGGTCTGGAGGGGGGCGTCGATTCGCCGGGGAGCTTCGATCGTGCTCGCTCGCTGGGGGGATGTTCTTCGGGTGCCTCTGGCTCGACGCCGCTGGGGCTCTCTGGTCGTGGGATCGAGTTGGGGTCGTCGCGCTCGAAGTTTGCGCTGGTGATGGGAGGGCGTCTGTGGTGCCTCGAGAAGTTTGGGTCGGTTTGTCGTTGCGTGTCTGCAGGTGATGTGTGGCGGGCAATGAGCTGCAAACACAGTGCTCTGTGTCGCGCAATCGGAAGTTGGTTGTGGGAGAATTCGGTGGCGAGGGATGGGTGGTGGTGTTGAAGACGCTTGGAGGCCACAAGGGTTCCCCGACAAGGGTCTTTGATGGAACGGTTCGTGCACATCGCACAGTGCCCAGTACCGCTGTGGGGCGGGGATTACAGGGGTGGGGCCCCTGAAGGACAACAACATCAGTGTCATGGTTGACCTCCGTGGTGGAGAGGTACGTATTTCATTTGCTAGTACTTCTGAGGTCTATAGAATGAAGCAACGGCTGAACGGCAAGAGCGAATATGCCGACCGACTGCCAACATCTCCAACAGAAATGCTTCACAAAAGACACCCCCCGACTGCCAAACCATCCGCCACCAACTTTGTCCTCAAGCAACGTATACGAAGTCGACGTCAACCAACTCGCTACAAGATATGAATCAACCTAACTGGGGAGCGTTAGTACTACTTAACCCAAGTCTCTAGTTTATTGGCAAGACCGGTCTTTGCTTACCAAAACCTTCGAGCCCGTGAGGGCATCGTCTATCCTTCCCAACCGTCCCAAAACACGAACCATCTCTTTCTTGCCCCCAATGCTATGCATCTGGATATATCCCAACCAAGCCATACCAACCACCGCCCCCATCACCCCCTCCCCTCCAAAAACTGCACAACCCCCCTCTCCCCTCTCTCCCCCGCAACCCTCACCACCTCCCCCAACACCCCCCTCTTCCCCAACACCTCCCTCACCACCCCCTTCCCTCCTCTCCCATCCCACTCTCCACCAACCCCCCTACCAACCCAACCAGCCCCCCGACATCCCCCCTCTTCACCCTCCCATCCCACTCCATCAAAGCCCTCACCACCCCCTCCCCCCTCGCATACCAAAGTGCCGTCCTCCCCCTCGCATCCCTCTTCTCCACCCCCGCGTTACACACCAACAGTCCCCTCACTACGCCGACTAGTCCCCGCTCTGCGGCAGCCATTAGGGGCGTTACCCCCCCCGTCCCGGATGGAAGTGCGAGGTGCGCGTGGAAGATGGGCCAGTTGACGGGGGGGTTGTGGTTCACCAGGGCTGCAAGCACGGCTCTGACCTCGTTGTCCTCTTCTTTCTTTGACTTCGACTCCGTTGAGGGCGGCAACCCCAGCCGCGATCGGTCGCATACTGCTGCGAAGAGAACGGAAACGGACCCGGTGGGGATGCAATCAAACCTTGCGCCGGCCTCAAGAAGGAGGTGTATCATCGGCAGACAGCGCGTGGCAACGGCGATATGCAGGGGCGTGAGGCCGCGGGGGGTACCGCAGGGCTGGTTTGGTGTGGCGGCGCGGGAGGCGAGGAGGGCGCGGGCACGGGGGAGGTTGGACGTTAGGATTGCGTGGTGGAGGGGGGGAAGGCGGAGGGGGTTGTTGTTGTTATTGTTGTTGTTGGGGAAGAGACAGGTCGTGCGGGGGAGGTCGGTGGGGCGGTAGGTCGAGAGGGGGGGGTTGGGTGGTTGGGGGTGGGGTGGCGGCGGGGACCAGTTGGGGGGGAAGTCGAATGTCGGAGGGGGGGTTGGTGGAGGATGGAATCGGGGAGGGTGAAAGTCGTGGTTGAGAGGGGGGGTTGGTGGCGGGTTGAAGGGAGGGTTGAAGGAGGGGGTGGAGAAGGCGTACGATGGCGAGGGAGGCCCGAGGGACGGCCAGGTGTGGGGGGCGTTGGGGAAGAGTGCGTTCTCGTTTACGTTCAGATGGGCGGGATTGCCCTGGGACGGGCGGTGGTCGTAATTGTCGGTCCCCCATCCCACTGGAGAACGCATAAAGTTCCCGTGTTGAGCGAGGGGTGCGATGATCCCGTGTGCCGGGGCGTCAAACGACATGCTTCCAGAGCCCGAGGTAGCCTCAAAATCGCCGAGAAAGTCGGGATACGGGCCCGGGTCGTCAAAGGCAAAGTGGTTCACCGGAGCGGCGGAGAACTGACGGCCGAGGTCGGCTTCGGCCGGGGCCGCCAGCATGTCACCGAAGGAAACGTCGTCGGTGACATCCCAGTCGGCCTGGGGAGACGGCGGGCGAGCCCATGCTCCATGCTGCGGAAAGGGGTGATGTCCGTCAAGGAGGAATGGTGAAGCCGCCGGTTGGGGTTTGGGACTCAGTATGACTGCCTCCTCAACACCACCATCATTCGGAAGAACGCGACAAGTCTCCCGAGGCTTTGGCGTCTCGCAACGTATCGTGGGCGGTAGCGCAACTACCACCGACCACGTCAGCATCAGCCCAACCAGGGAAAAGGTCTTGCCCACCTTGCTCATCACGCGGTTCATATCCAAACCCATGGGTCCTAATCGACCGCGAAATCCTCCCCGACCCGAGAAGCAGCCCGTGTCGGTAAAACGCACTGTCCTTTCCGCGACGGCGACGGATCCTCTGCAGGCGGTACATGGCTTCGGACTCCTCCTTGGTGATGTTCTTGTCGAGGTTCCAGGCCTTGAACTGCTTCTTGTACTGGCGTTCACTTGTCAAGTGTCAGAGTCGCCCGTACAGTCAAGAGAGTACCGGGTCATACCTCGCAAAGAACTTGTGCTCCTTGGCCATGACCTCGGCCACCTTGGACAGCGGCATGTCCTGCCTCCAGTACAGATCGGTGATGGCATCCTTGTGCTTGGCAAAGTCGGGGTTGGGAGTAGCGGACGGTGTTGGTTTTGCGCGAGCCGAGCGTGGAGGAACTCGAAGGTGAAGAGCCATGATGGCTGGGGAAGTAGGGGCCATCTGCGACCAAGACCGACACCAGAGGTCAATGACCAGACTCCAGGGGGAGGATGGATGTCTTGAGATCAGAGCCGCCTGGCAGTGATGAGAAACTCCAAAGGAAGCCCCCACACCGCAAACGAAACGGACAACGATTTATTTATTCACCTTCGAGAAGGGCGAAGAAGAAGAAGAAGCAGCCCCGTGAACCAAGATGAGAACCGACCGCAGCAACCACATGAACCCCCAGATCGCCATGGGTCGCGGGCGCCGACCCGGTTGCACCACCTCCGGGGAAGCAATATCGAAGACGCATAAGGGTGTGTGGAACTGCGCTGCGCGCTGGCAGCAGCGGCCCTGCAGCCCTGCCCGCACCATCCATCTGACGTGCCTCCCACCGACGGAGGGGCTCCCTCCCTCCCGACTGGACCGGACTGAGCAGCATCCATCCGGCGTGCGGCTCCCGGCGCGCACAGGGGGGGGGAATCGACATCTGCGCCCTCGCAACTTTCGATCCGGGGAGCGCCCATCTCGAACCTGTAGATGCTGGCAGAGATGAGACAGCCTCCCCGTGGCGGCCGGGGAAGCAGCCGGCTAGTGGTTTGCAATCACGGCACTCCCGAGGGGGAGGATGAGGCTGCCGGAAGGGAAGCCGGTGCACCACGGACCGGGTCAGCGGAAAGCAAAGGCGCTGTTCTTCGCCCTGCCACCCTGTCGGGGGGAAAGCCTCGTCGATGGCTCACATTGCGCGTTGTCGCGCATTGCGGAATGCGCATGGCGCATCGCCGTGGTTGAGAAATGCGGGCGCTGCGGGCGACAGCTCATCTCTTCCAGTGGTTGCTGTCGAGACCACACCGCCAGCCAGCCAGCCAGCCTGCGTGGTGGTGTTGCGGTCCTTTGGGAAGACAGAGGTGGCACGGCTGCGCCGCCGGGGAGCGCGCGGAAGAGAAAGTGCTGGATAAGCTAGCCCAGGCTCTGGAACGACTGCCGCGACTGCGAGTTTGAAGGACGGCAGACGCAGCAGCAAGCAGTGTGTGTTACAAGCGATGAAAGGCAGCGCACGAGGCCCTTTGCAGTCGAGGACGGGTTAGGAAAGAGATGCGGACGGGTGAGGCCGTGGGAACATGGTAGTCGATGCACGACGACATACCCTTACCCGGTTCATCTGCACTGTGGTCGAGGCAAGTCATCGTGGCGGTGGTGGTTTGCGCAGAGACGTTTTTCCTGTTCAAGGCCTCCCGTCCAGATGCAAGTTCTCGCGGGACCTCTCACCCTTCCCCCCTTGGCGCGGCTTGACGACGGAGGCCGCAGCCCGGAGCCGCTGGCACGATGATTGGACGAAGTGGCCTTCGGCGGGTTATGTTTTGCATGCCGAGACGCCGGAAGTCTCCCGGCACATCGCCCATTGCCTGGTCGGGCTCGCAAGGCAACCGGGCCGACCTCCACATGCCAGTTGCCTTTGCCTCGAACTCCAGAGAACCAGTTTGTGCCGGGCATGGGCACACTACTGCGAAGAAGGTAGGACACGCGTGGAGGCACCAAGGGCCCTGCAGCGCGGATGCAGAATGCTGTCTGCAGTCGTTCCAAGAACCCGGTCGAGTTGAAAAAGTCTTGTCATTTTGCTAACCCCCCTTCCCCCCCATGATGCTGCCACTGCCGCTGCCTGACGACACCATCTCATCTCTATGTACACCCACCCGTATCGTCCAGGCTCGTCGGTAACCCTTGGGCTTCCCCTCCTCACCAACTCCTTCACCGAATTAGCCAAGCGTGGTCCGTCCGCCCGTCCTAAGTCATTAGGCTCTCCAGCCCACCCAATGCAATACAAAAAAAGGCCGCCCGGTGTCCCACATGAGACCAACAGAGTCGAGCCGCAAAAGAAAAAAAAGAGCAGCCGTTTTTTCGCCGAATGCTGTGCGCCACACCCAACTCTGCGCTCCGAGACATATAATTGCAAAAGAAATGTCGAGCAAATGGGGGTATAAGAAGGATAAAATCATTAAGGGTGATGTGTGTGTCTGATGTGTGTCCAGAAAAAAAAGTCGATTGCCGCAAGAAGTCGTCTTGTCGTCTAGAGGAGCAAGAGCCCGGTGAAGCCAATGATGGCGGCCAGGGCGCTGTGACCAAGGGTGCGCTCGGCACCCCGGGCACCGCCGCTGTTGCTGCCCTGGGGCCCTTCGCATCGTTGGGAGAACCCAGCAGTCGTCTTACAGCCGGGGGCGCTTCCGGTGCCACTCCCCGGGTTGGCAGCAGCGGGTGCGCCGTTGGCGCCAGGCACGACGCCGCCACCGCCCATGCTTCCGCCCGGCACATAGGCGGCGCCATCCTTGAGGCCGTCGAGGTCCTTGTCCATGTCGAGGCCCGACGCGGCCATGCTCTTGAGCGTGGTGCGCTTGTTGCCGTCGACGACCGTATCGTTGGTGCCCACCGTGCTGGTGTAGTAGTACGACTTGTTCTTGTTGGTGCCGGGCGGGTTGTTGGTCTTCCAGCACTCGACCTTGACGTCGGCGAACGAGGCAAAGTAGTAGCCGTTGGACTTGATGTAGTCCGAGTTCCAGTCAATCACACCGCCGGCCCAGTCGACCGTGCCCTTGGCGTTGGTCTCGAGACCACCGGGCCAGATCGAGATTTGCACGCGCGAGGGCGTCTGCGGGAAGCCCCACTGGTTGGACGTGGCGTTCCAGGTCTCGGACTTTTTCTTGGAGCGGCGCTCCACACCGTCGACGACCCACTTGATCTCGTCGGGGGTCCAACGGATCTCGTAGTCGTGCCAGTTTTCGTACGTGTTGGTCAGGTCCGTGATGTTGCCCGTGTTGGTGTCTGCAAGCGTTAGCACGGGTCAAAAATCAGCTCGGGCGGGGGAAGATACGCACAGTCAGTGATGCCCTGGAAATAGTAGTTTGTCTGGGCGGTTCCGAGGTCGACGCCGACCCACTCGTAGTCGATTTCGTCCTTGACGTCGCTAAAGAGAATAAAGGCCGTGACGACACCCTTGCCGATGCCCGTCTTGATCCTGGCCTTGACGGTGCCGTACCACATGTACGTGGTCGAGGCCAGCACGGTGCCGACGGAGCGCGGCGCCATGGTCAGCAGCATGTTCTTGTTGTAGATCTTGGGCTCGCCCTGGCCGACCCAGTCGACGTCCTTGGGATCGCCGAGGTAGTGCTCGTGGTCGCGGTAGCGGTCGAGCGTGTCCATGCGGAACGTCTTGTCGACGCACACGGGCGCGGGCATGCACGAGTCGATGCTGAAGGACATGCGCGGATCGCAGCCGCCGAGGCAGAAGGCGCCGACGCCGCATTGGTTGTACTCTAGATGCAGGGACCCGAGGTTAGCGGCGGCCACGCATTATTGACAGGACGAGCTGCATGTTTGTGGAACCATGGCCATCTCGACCTGCATGGTCTTGTGTCTTGACATCGGGGACAGGAGGGGCGTCTCACGGGAGCAGCACGGTGTTTCCTTGGGGCACTTCTTGTCGAGGCCGCAGGATACGGGGCCGGCGGCGAGGACCGTCGTCGCGGCGAGCAGGGCGACGCCCAGGGAGACGATGGGTTGGAACATGGTCGGCGAGAGTCGTCGTCGCGTATGGCTTGCGCCGGTTTTTTTCGAGCCCGTCGTCGCGGGGATGGCGTCGGGAGGGGGCTATTTGTCGACCCGGGAAGGCGGAAGTTGGAATGCGAGGAAGAGATGTCGTCGAAGATGTGGAGACGGATGCGGCTTGATTCACTCTGCCGCGCGAGATTATGCGCTGGAACCAGAACCAGATGATGGGGAGGTGGAATGTCGGCCCAATCGGCAGAATGGATCAGGTTCCAAGCCCAGGTCTCAGAGACCACGTTTTTTTCGGCTGGTCGCGGTCGGCGTTTGCAGTGCGAGACAGGCTCACAGGGAGAGAGAGAGGTTCAGTCGGGAGCGTCGATTCGGTTCGCGATGGAGATGGCGATGGATTTCTTCCCAGTTCGGATGACTGACAGCGAGCGAGCGGGTGGAGAGTGGTCCGAGCCCCAAAAAAGGGGGAAGCGAGTGGCACGAAAAAGGTAGTGATACCGAGGGAAAGCGATTGGCACAAATCTACTCCACAAGAGGGAATAGTTTTGGAAAATGGAAAGCGACGAAAACGAAGCCGTCACGTCGACAAGAGTGATGAGGAGAGGGGATGCGATGCAAAAAGGAGACGCGGTGCAACTGACGACTGCAGCGGCATCTGTCCTATTTCAGACGGCAAACAGGGACAAATGCTTATGCAACGCTAATCCTGCTTGGGATGGTCGGACCATTGTGCATTGGAGAGCGGTGGGGCGGTCGTGATGGACTCGACAACACCGCCTCGTATCCGACTCGGCCGCCTGCTGACCATCACGAAGCATCGCCACTCTTCCTCCCGCCCAACTTTTCCTCTCTTCTGGCTCCAAGTGTTTCCCAATTCCCTCACAAAACAGCAGATGCTCTCCATCTTTAATTCCACCCCAAACTGGAGTACCTCCTGATGAATACGAAATCTGAGGCTCTGGCCGTGCCGCACTCTGGCACTCAGTTAATATCTCTTGATTGACACGGGAGCGCCAAGGAAGCGACGCGAAGTTTTGGTCGTCAACTGGATTGGCTGGCTCTTTGCGAGATGGTTGCAATGCCCAACCAAGTCCCGACAGCTTGCTGACCGTGGGGTCGCGATGACGCCACGAAAGCCAATCCTTTTTTTTGTCGTGTTGTCTGTTGTTTTTGTCGTCTTTTTTTCGTTGTGGTGTTCCGAACAGAGATGTCTGTCTCACTTGGTGAGTCTGCAAGTCGCAGAATACCTGTCGGTTCCGGGTGGCTGGACCAACCCCCTTTTGGCCACTGATTCCGTCAATGACATGAACAACAAAATTCCAAAGAGGTGAATACCTTTGGTGAACCTGTACCGTGGACAACCATCTGACCCAGGAAAGGCAGCTGTCACGTCACCCAAATCTGCGGATCCGAGTACCATGCCTCAAGTCAAGCAAACTCGTTCTTCGTACGACATGCCTCAGGAACTCAAGACAGCCTGTGGCGTTGTCTCTGAGCTACTCCCCATGCCTCCATGACAGCTGCTGGTAGGAGAAGAGGCGACCTGGAGTCAGTCAAACCACTGCATGGTGGCACGGCATCAGCAGTGGCTCGCCTTGTTCAACCCGACCAGGCAGGTCTGGAGCACTTGGCCCGGTGTCTGGTATTTCCCACCCCATGTTTACCCTTTCCAATACGGCTTCCTTTTGTTCGCTTGTCGAGGGGACTGCCCAAGGTTCCGGGTTGAGGATTTTGGGGAGGCCGAGACAAGTCACGCGCATGCTTGTCTTTTTGGTGACATGTTCACCCGAGGTTCAACGTATCATGACGGCACCGACGCCAAAGAGCCATCAGAAGCTTCAATTTCCAGAGTTGCCCACCCGTGTACCAAAGGTAGCTTTCGAAAACTGGCTCCTCCAGCCAAAGAAAACAAAGGGGGTCCCAGATAAAGCCCCGTCAATTGTCATCCCAGTCATCCTCCCATTCACATCCCAAACGAGCCCCGCGCACCAGTCTGCACCACCAAGAAAAAATATGTCCTTCACAAAGTCTCGGAGGAGAAATAAGAGCCCAGCAAAAATAAGGCGAAAAACAGAAAAGAGGCTCAAGACACCGCGCTCGCTAGGAAAAAGAAAGAACATCGCCATTCGTGACCGTGGGGAACCAATGGGCTGAGAGAATTTTGTTTTCCGCGATCTGAACATCTACCGTCGAGACCAAAGGTGGCTCCAGCTGGTCCCAGTCCCCATTGTCGCAGTGGATGGGTTATTATGGCCGAGACCATACTGGCGGGGCACCTTGTCCTTGGTGGTAGCCAAAAGTCAGGGGTTGTTTGTTTTGGAAGGACGTTGTGCGGCGGGGGTTGCTTCCGACTCCGCGGGCGATCGCTGACAATCGTTTCTAGCGCCCCTTGGTTTGAGGAAACTGGTCTGTAAAGAAACCACGTCAGCCATCGTTGAGTTGGAGGATCCATAGGTTGAGAGCTTACCAGGCCAATGCTCTTTGGCGTGTTGCTCGCAAGCCTTGGCAGGCTTGCCAACCTTCTGACCGATCACCTTCCATTTGTTGTTTTCGTACTCCTTGATGGCGCTCAGGAGGTTTTGGCTCTGTAGCGCAAGGTTGGTCAGCGTCTGGAGAGCTCGGAGGCACTGGGAATGGATTGGATACATACTTCGTCCTCGGCAAACTCGGCATAGTGCATGTCCTGGAAACTGTCAGTATGGATCACGAGAGGGGAGCACTATCACCGCCAACTAACCTTGTACCAATGCTTCTTGACGCTGCCCTCAGTACGGCTGGGAAAGGCCTAAACAGGAGTCAGCTCTTCCATTCAGCAACACTGGCTCTCGTGCCTGAACTCACCTTGGCAATCTCGGCCCAAGAATTGCCAGCATCTCTCAAGCCCTTGAGTCGGTGCTCCTCGGCCGGTGTCCAGGGGGTATTGGTTCGACTCCTCTTGGCTGGGGGTGCGGCGGCAGCGGGCGCCTCCTCAGTCTTGGCGGGAGCGACAGGAGCAGCGGGTTGGGCAGGGGCCGGGGCCGGAGCGGCAGCCTGGGGTGGTTGCTGCTGCTGCGGCACGGCGGGCTGAGGGGCCTGCTGTTGGGCGGCAGGAGCACCCTTGGCGGCTTGCGAAGCTTGCTGCTTCTGCGTGGGAGGCGGAGGAGGAGGAGGAGGGTGCTGGTGTTGGGCCCCGTGCGGTTGTTGGTGTTGGACATGTTGCGGCTGCTGAGCGTGCTGCGGCTGGGCATGCTGAGGCTGAATATGTTGCTGCTGCTGCTGCTGGACATGCTGCTGCTGGGCATGTTGCTGTTGCTGGACATGCTGCTGCTGCTGCTGCTGGACGTGCTGCTGCTGGACATGGTGTTGCGGATGTTGGGCGGTGTGCTGGGGAGCGTGCTGGACGGCATGGGGCGCGGCGTGCTGGGGGTGGACCGGCGTGCCGGCGGCATTTCGCTTCCTGGACCTCGCAGCAGGTGCTACGGGAGCCGGGATGGGTGTCTGCTGCGGGGGCGGCACGGCCTGAGCCTGCGCGGCATGGGCTGGAGGGGGGTGCTGGGCGGCGTTGTGGGTTTGGGGGTGCTGGCCATGCTGTTGATGTTGCTGTTGATGCTGCTGCTGATGCTGCTGTTGCTGTTGCGGCTGTTGCTGTTGGGGAGGCTGCTGGGGAGGGCCCTGCTGGGAGGTGTAACGAAAATCGACTTGCTGATCGCGGCGCGTCATGTCGGGCTGAGGAGGGGCCGCGAAATGAGTCGGACTAGGATACCAAAAGGCATGGTTAGCAGCTGCGTTTTGGGCTGGTTGTTGGTGCATCGGCGGTTGCGGCGGTTGCTGCTGCTGCAACGAAGGCATCGACGGCGCCGGCTGGGCCCGCCATTGCACGTCGCCTGGCACGCCGCGCTTGTTCATCACCATTCAGTCGCGCAAAGCTTGTTATCGGGATGGGCCTGAGCACAAGGCGCCAGGGTGTGTCGCGACAGCAGCGCGACGACCGGGTGAGAAGGCGGTGGCGGGGGCGAGGGCGGCGACGGCGACGGTGATGGCGACGGCGACGAGGTGCGCGGTGGGTCCGGCTCGGGGCCGCGTCACGAGCGGACAAGGAGCTGGGCGCGACGGAGATCGATGTGGAATGTGTATATGATGTCGGTGTGCAGGATGACCATGTACCGATAGTCTCAATGTTTTTTTTCCTGGGTTCGGCCGCGAGGTCCCTTTACGTCGGGACCATGTTTGCAGGACGATGTCCCGGGAGGAAGGAGTACATGGGGTACATAAATGGGGGGGGGGGGGTGGTTCTGGAGGTGGGAGGGAACGACAAGGGTGATGGGAAGCGTGTGTGTGTGTGTGTGTGTGCTTGTGTGCTGTGCGGGCGATGGGCAGATACGAAAGGGTACAAGGAAATGAGGTACTGACTGGAGGTCGCTGGGGTGGCCGTTGGGGACGGTGGAGTTCGGGTAGAGGTACTGATGCTGCCCCGGCTGCAGCGGTACCGCCGGGACGCTGGGCGGAATCGTCCAGTTCTGCATCTTGGTGTCTCTTGGTGTCTCTTGTCCTAGAGGCGAGCGCCAAATTTCAGGTCAGCGGGCTTTGCTCTTGTGAGCTTGTCGCATCCGTAGCTGCGCGCGATGGAGTTGTTGGTGAGATGCGGGCATGCGTGACAATGGGAGGTGCGAGGTGCGAGGCGCTTGAGGCGAGGGTATTGATGCAGCTGCCGATGCTCGCAGGCGTGATGACAGCGACTGCAATTGACGACGGGATGAGATTGATGGTTGCGCAGGAGCGGGCAATTGGAAAGCCGTCATCTGGTGCTGAGTGTGGGAAGCAAGTTTTTTTTCTTGCGGCACCGGGGCGAGGCACCCAAATGCGCGAGCAATTTGGAGGCGCGTCGGCCGCACAACCTGGAGCCAGCCCGGCCATTCGCTCGCTCTGCTGGTTTGCCTCCCGTCGAGCGACCGACGAGAAGCAGCGGGCAGCGGGCAGCGGGCACCTCAGGACGACAGGCGACGGGCGACACCCCGAGAGGCCGGCCAGGATCGTGCAGTGCAGCAGCACGAGCACCAGCGCCCCCAGCGACCGCGCGTCGTCTGGTCCATGCCTCTGCTTGCAGAGAAGCCAGAAGGGACGATGCAGAGCCAGCAGGATGAGAGAATTGGGCCCGGAGAGCAAGCGACAAGAAAGAAAAAGGTACTTACGGGTTGGGTGCTCGGGGCTGGGGTCTCTGTACCTCGAAGATCAGGTCGAAGAGTCGTCGTTTGAAGAATACTCAAAGTGAGGGGCCGGCTCGTGAACCGTTGACAGTGCAGGCACCTCGGAGACTTGCCAGAGCAAGTACCTTCTCTCCCTCTGTGCTTGTGCTGGAGGGGAGTTCTTGAAGCGGGGTCAAGGTGGCTGGGGAAGAATCGGGATGGGATGGCGCGGGGCTGGTCATCGTGACCGCCGGCGGGGTCCCGCGGTATCTTGGCCAATCGTTGGCGCCGTCGATAGGAAGCTCCCGTCTTCCGGCCATCGTCGGCCAACTCTTTTCATCGGCATCAGCCTTGTTGAGCTTCTTCGTCGGGCGATGGATGGAACCAAGTACGGGACATACCCCGAGACATCATCCCTTCTCGGCTTCAATTCGATCTCGACCTCTTGCACCGGTCTGCCTGCCCGCATCCTTCCGTCGGCAGGACTTGACGATTCAACAAATTCTCGGGTGGCCATGTTGTCTTCAAGGTGGGCATGGAAGCAAGGGGCTGATGGGGGCTGTGCTACGAGGACGGATACTTGCATGTACCATCGGACGGTCCAGTCTCTTCCTCCTGCGCGGGCGGGGTTCACCAGCTGCCTGTTCGCCTGGAGCTGTCAGCCCAGAGGCCACAACAAGCTCATGAAGCTCTGGTGTTCCTCTGGTGTTCAGTGGGGGCTGACTTGGACCAGTTTGCCCCTCGTCGGGCCATCCGCCCACGGGTCCGAGGCAATCATCAGTGTCAGTGATGCCTCGACAGACTCCCTCGAGTACGGGCCCGTCTCTCGAGTCTGCTCTGCGGTTTTCAACTCGAGTCCAGTCCATCCGCAGCTATCGTCAACCTCCATGGCCAACGAGGAATCCTTTGACCTCCGCCCGGCACCCAGCACAGCGCCAAGGAATCAGCTGAATGGAAAAAGATACAACTGACCAAAGTCACTCGGAGGGGACGCGCTACCACCGACCATCATCCCAGCAAGCCCAGCACAGACCTTGATCGGTTTGTCTTGGCCTCACCAGCGCCCACTAACCCCAAAACATCCACAGCTGCCGGCAGCATCCGTGCTGAGCTCGGTGCTCACCATGTCACCCAAAGTCGCTCGACCCATCACATGGAAGTTGATGTCGGATTCAGACACGAAGCGCCCTGTACACGGAAGGACGAGGGCAATACACGACATGACAAGCACTCCGACTTGAACCCTCTCGGCATTCATTTCGCTGGTCGTTGGACGTCGGGTCCCTGGCAGGTTGTTGGAGTCCTGTCGCCGTCCAGTCTTGTTGAAGTCGATGAGGGGTCTCGGCAGCTGGCGTCATCTTGTCGAGGAGCACCAACAGCGGGGAATTCTTGACTTTTCGGGCCTCCTGGTCCTGCCTGTCTCTCGCTCTTGTCACCATTCAACCGCCATCACAAAAGTGCTTCTTCATCCTGCTGGTATTATTTGCCAAGCTCCAGACAGTCGCACAACCGGCTCGCCTCGCGCGCTCTTCGACTCGCAAACTCGTTTGCAGGAGGAAGGCGGTGAGTGATGCCCAACAAGGGGCGGGACTTGGATGGCTCCCATGGTGGGGCGTACCAACCTCCCGTTCTCGATTTGGGGTTCCTCCACTCAGGTGCCCAAGCTGGAGCTGCTCTCTCTGAGAGGTCACCGATGGTCGACCTCGAACTGACATGAACAAATCGGGGCGTTTCTTTCCTCACCCGTCTCTCCCTTACCCGGCGCTCTCGATTGCCGACGCCACTCAACCCTTGCGTCTGGGACTCGCAAGTGGACGAGGGCATCCAAAGCATTCAGCTTCCAGAGCGTTCTTGACGATACATCATTCACGCATGGGGTGCTCTGCACCTCCCATGTCACGACAGCTATGTGGCCTTTGCCTCTGCCACTTGACTTGGAAGCCCCTCAAGCACGGCGAGGCAAAGCAGAGAGGCACAGAACACATTGACCAGGTCGAGCTCGAGCGGTACCTGAGGATTAAGGTACTATCCCAAGGACATGTATCGATACACCTTGACCCCAGATTCCATTGGGAACCGGCCCACATCTTTGACATGTCTCCCCACGTCCTCACTTCGCCCGGTAAAGAGTACCGACACCCTGGGTCGGGGTGACATGAGGTCCCGCCAGCAACACAATAGCTGATCGGTTTACGTTGGACCGCGTACCCGATCCCAAGCCACCTCGTCTTGGCTACCACATTCGACACTCCAAGACTTGTGTCGCCGTGTGCCGCTGGGTAGATGACCTGAAGCAGGTGAGGTCGCTCGTCCCCAGCTTCCATGTTGATGTGGGGCAGGATCCCACAACCTCGGGCACAAAAATGAGGCCGAGATGTTGAGACGAAGATGGTCCCAAAGGCTTTTCTTCGGTGGTGCAGTGCGGGGCGGAGCATGCGCCCTTCTTGCATCGCGATTCTTGCATCAGAATTCTCGAGGCCAGTACTGACAAACAGCGCTCAACGCCACGGGCCATACCTACCTAAATATGTTGATGTGTGTTCCTGCTTGAAGGAAACTCGGGGGTGGGCAAAGAGCATGGCCAAACCTCCAGGTCCAGTACAACCAATCGTCAATATTGAGACGTCAGACGAGCACAATGTTCATGCTCCCGACGACCCGACCCCCGACCCCCCGAGGAGGAGACAGGTCAAGTCGTTTACACCCCGCATATCTGAAGGAGCCGACGAGAGCTACGTGTCTCTGCCATGGTGAGAGTCACGCCACAAGGCAATCGGGACGCCACATTGCCCAGTTCACGACTGCTCAACTATGTTGACTCGGTTTGCGGTAATGGCTCCCGTCATCGCTCTCCGTCTCCACATATGCAGTCCTCCGATCGCCAGTGGCTCGCCCTGCATACATGCCAGAGAGACATTCACGGTAGTGAGAGACCGGCCAACAGTCTCGGCGTCCGGAATGGCATGTTTGATGAAGCTCTTTGCTGACAAGAAATAGGGAATCCGCAGAGGATCGGTCAGTCGACAGAAGGGCGGTCTCGTCCTTGAATGGTGGGAACTGGGAGCAGGCCTTTAAGAGAAGTTGAGTCTGATCCTTGAGCATTCTGCCAACCTAGCAAGCCTGAAGTAGATGATGGAGATGGATACAGTGGACGCCATCAACTGGACATCTGGGAGATCAGCATCGCCTCGCTTCGTCACGACGCAGAGACTTCCCACCTCGACCAGCTCAACCGATCTGCCTACTCGAGCACAAACAGAAAGGCAAACAGAAATCCCCAAACAACAAACCGCCAGACCGAATACCGGGAACGACGAGCACCGACTCGGCTCGCTGTGATCCCCGGCCACAGGAAGTTATTAAAGGGGTGTCGAACAAAACAGAACAGCGCATCTCCCGAGCCCGGCAGACATGCTCGACGCAGTTCGGCAGTCTCTGATGGCCGAAAAGTAGGTCTCTGCATTCACCTTTGCCTGGTTACCTTCCCACGAAACATGCCACCCGACGATGATATGATCTCTGGATCGCTCGGAGAGTAACTACTGTGATGGCCCTCGGGCAGGTCTGTTGGAGATTACAACGGTGTCCGGGGTTGGCTGGGCGAGGATCTTTATGCCTGACTGGCACCAGCAGCTGGGGGAGTGAGTGAGGCGTTGGTGGTGACGACGAGGTTTGTCGGGAGGGGGCCGGGCCGGGTAGATCTCGAGTGGGCGATGGAGCCTTGCCAAGGAGGGTCTAGGCATATGGTGAATTTGGACATGACGGTTCAAGATGGGATGATACCAGGCCTGGAACTTGGACATCGTCGCCGGTTTGACAGACCTCAATGTGCTCGATCGAAAACCCTGAACTGAGAAGATGAACTCAGCCTGTGCCAACCAGCAGCCAAACCCAGCCCAATGCAAACAGTCGCCACCGTCAACAGCCTCGGCGGCGAAAACAACAACTACAAGCCGGTCGTCATGGTCGTTGCCAATTTGAAACGATGTGGGTTCCGGCGTCGGTTTGAGAATCTGGCGGCTCTGCGTCCCCCCCCCTTCCCCCCCTTGTCCTGGAGGCTGCGTCGCTTATCGCCAGTTTGACGTCGAGACCCGCATTACCACCCGCACGCCCCCCCTTGTTAGACGCCATGACCCTGTTCCCCGGTTCCTCTGGGCTTGGCGTTCGGGGTGTCTTTGGACGACAGGTGAAGATGGGGTTCAGGTTGAGGGTACTGGGTGAGTGTTTGGTGTTCTTGTTCATCTTGCGTAATATGGTGGTATCCGGAGGGAGGGATAGCAATGGCATCATCGAGTGGGGAGAAGCTTTGATGTCGACTTCGTCTTGACCTCAAGCATTCGAGCTGTTCGAGGCCTTGCTGTTCCAAGTCATCGATTTCAGATCGAGTGACAGCCCGGCAGGACCGAGCAGGTCCCAGTGAAGTCAACGGCCCCCATGGTGATCCAAAAGCCTTCATCATGCGCAGCCTCTGGACGTGGCAAATCTTTGTCCCATGGTTCCGCCTCGTCTGGACTCCGAGTCGCTCGACCGGGGCGCTGTTGGACTTGGTCTAGCTCGTGAGCATCAATGGCGCCATCAGACGACGTGTCGAAAGAGGTTCAGTCGAGACGAACTTTGGGCGGGTGTGTTTTCTTCCAGAACATGATGCGGAAAAGGAGATCTGGACGAGAGGGCCGGGACTCGCCCTCTGCTGCCAAAGAAAATGAAGGGACGGAGTCTTGCCTCTTCTCTTCGTTCGATGTTCCCATTTCCATTCTTTACCTATGTATGACCTGGCATGTTGGTCCCGTCGGGGAAATGGGCTGAAAATCTCCCCGGATGGACCTCAACCGCCGCCAGCTCTTGGTGATTTGCCCGACGACCTCACCATACCCGTCGCTACCTCTGCTCGGGTGAGAATCAAGAAACAATACCTCGCCAAATATTCCACAAACATCGTTTTGTTGCGCGGAAGGTGCAACCGCGCCCATTGGAACTCCGGACCTAGGCCTCTTCATCCTCAGATCTTGAACGCAGGTCCGTCCGAATGCAGTCGACCATCGTGTCTTGCTGCATCCGCCGCATAACGGTCCCAAGAACTCGTCCTGTTGAACATGGTCAGGGGGCGTTGCTTCACCTCGCGCTCGAGCCTGTCCGAGCGACCGGCGGACCCCGAATCCAGATTGGGCCAACATTGCATACAGGGCAACGGCTTTCCACGGAGCCGTACCCGCGAGCTCGTCGGATCTCGGGACGAGTTCGCCGTCGACGAGGTCTACCCCCCCCAGAGATCGATCTTCGCGGATGTGGCCTTGTCCTTGTCGCTGCACGAAATGATCTCGTTGATATTTCCCTTTTCTACGAGGTGCACGACGGGTCAGATAAGTTCCGGGATGACATGCCCATTCTCTTTGAGAGAGCTACCCATGAGGTAAGGACGGAGCGAGCATGAGGGAGCTGGACGAGCTGGGAAACCATAGCGTCGTCGCCACACTGTTGCGCACTTGGCTTGTGGTTGGCGTGTTCCAGTTCTGGCCATGGGGTGTCTAAAGCCTTCGGGGTGAGCGAGGGAGCCTACTAACGTACTGGCGCAACCTGCACGATGACCGGAGAGGGGGGAGACGTCGACAGTGGTCATGATCAGTTGGGAGTACCGGCAGATGATTGCAATTCCCGTGCAGGTCTTCTCTTGGAGGCACGCGGCGAGACCGAGACCCAGGTTTTCCCTTGTTCTGTGCCACCAGACACTGGTGATCGGCCTCAACAATTCGGTAATATCTGGTGCCTGGGTCAGGAACGGGATCCGCTGGCAGTGATAGTCGAAGCAGTACCGGATGCTGGCATGTCGTGGTGTAGCCAACGAGGAGGCAGAGGAAGCGAAGGCGACCGGGGGAGCCAAAGCGAAAGAAGAAGGATGAAGATCAAGATCCCCCATGTGCACTCGTGGAAGCGAAGGGAAGCTCGGTCAGTGTCATCTCGAGTTCCGGAAGGGAGATCATCGACGACAGATCCTGCGATCACAGTCATGCTGAGTCTTCCAGGCCAATTCTGCGCGCTCCCTTTCCGCGGAACCCTTTGAGATCCGCCCCGATCATAAGACGCCAAGATCCACGACCATGGAGAGATGATGGGATGAAGTTTCCTGCTCGCCACGGTAGAGGTGTGGTGGGTGTCTGCGTAAGAATGTTCTCCCGAGGATCGGAGCACATGTCTGGTAGAGCGGCCATGGCGGTCTGGTTTCCGTACATCGGCGGGAAGATTTGACAATTGGAGCATGTGTCGAAATGCCAACATCGGGGGTGACAACAATTGTGTTTGGCCAGATGTGATGACCTCGGCGCTTGTGACGAACTGCTGTCCCACTGGTGGCTATTTCGAGCCCACATTCAGGAACCCGGGGCAAACTTGGCCGCATGGTGAAGACCATCTGCACAAAATGGTGCAAAAATAAACAGGGAGAATGTTCTTTCCGGCGGTGTTGCAGGCAGCGCCGTTGGAACTCTGCTTACCCGCGCGTTGGTCTCTGGTGGCGCCGGCGGGCCGCCTCGGACGGCCGCGGGGCGGTGATGCCGGTGATGAGTGGACGGCCTGGGTCGATGGGCAAAACAAGGCCAAACACAGCGTCCCGAATGTTGGAGATGAGGTGAGGAGGTCGGTACGGCTGTGTGGTGGGCGGGTGGTAAAGTCAGTCTGGCATTGCCCGTGTTTCTGATCGCTGTTTGGACGTTGATCGTGAGGCGTGAGGGAGTTCGTGGGCGCCGTGCCGGCGGTGCTTGGCCATTCTTCCAGGCCGCCTTGTTGGCGGCAGCGGGCAGTCCTATTCTTGGGTGATTGGAGAGAGGCCGACCTCGATCCTGGCCATTGCGGGGGGTGCAGATGCAGATGCAGTTGGCGATCTCGAGATGGGGGTTTTCCAACATCGTCATCACAAGAATTCTGGAATTGTCCGTCCAGAGTACTCTTGATCCCTTGGAGAGACTTGGCAATCGGACGTGAACGCCATCCAGACCGATTGGGCTGAGAGTCGGACCCTGGAAGTGGAAGCAGCTGTGAGGGCGGCAATGTTTCGACAAATGTTTCCATGTTTTGTGTTTTGAAGATGGAGAGGGCGATGGTGGGGGTGCTGAGGAGGGGCACCCCGCCTTATGGGGGGCGCCCAAAGCGGAAAGGCCTTCGAGGCCTGATACACAGCTGAGATTGCGCCAGTGGTTAAGCGAGTTTGAAGGGCTCACCGCCCAGCGCCGGAAGCAGTTCAAGCCTTGGACAGGGGCACCTCCCACTGAGGTCGTCTGCCGTTGTTGCATTGATCTGGTCGAGCTCCTTTTTTTTTCTCTCGAATGCCAATGATTTTATCTTGGTGTTGCTTCAATTTGGGTTGGAAGAGCGTCGGAGATGGCCACCTCCACTGGAAATACGGATACATTCAAGACAGACAGGCTCCAAGCACCTGCCTCAGATGCCTTTCCCTGTCCCCCGGTGGACAGAGACTCAAGTTAAGTCAACGGCTCCGGGAGAGAAACACAGTCTTGTTTCAACTGCAACAATGTCAAACCAAACAGACGGACGGCGCTCTGCAAAAAAAACACAGCACGACTCGGGAGCCCTTGCATCGTCCACCCGTGACGGCCACTGGCCTGCTGTGCCGTCCCCAAAACACCCCGCATGACCCCTGCAAGAGCCTCAGGTCAAGGGGTAACAGCCAGTCAGAACCACAACCCGGCCCGGGGTCTGCCTCTGCGACACTGGGGGCAACGACGTCCAGCGTCAGAAACAGACCTCGACTCCTCGTACCTGCATCAGTGCATTTGGACAACGGGCATTCTCTGCCCACTCGACCGTCCCTTTCCACGCGGTACCTCGACGCAACTCAATGCAATGCCATCCTATCGCCTCCATCTGCCGCCCTCTCCACGACCGGCCAAGTACCGGCCAGGTCCCTGAGGTCGACCGTTCTCGACGCTCCCTCCCCGCCCTCGACGTCCTCCACTCCTCCTCCACGGCTCGACTCCTCCCTCGCAAGCCCTACTCTCGAACGCCACACGACAATGGGCACGAACAAGGACACACAGCCATGCTCGCCAACACCGTCTGATGGTGGAGGAGGGGCGGGACGATGAGAGAGAAACACTGGCTCCAGCTCTCTGTTTGGAGGCTCTGGAGTCTGGATCTTCTGTCCCCTCTCCTCCCCACAATCCGACTCCCGAGTCAGCGCTTCGCGGTGTTTGAAGTCTCGTCCGTCCCTCCCGCAGAAACAAGAGAACAAGTCAGAACACCCCCGACCCGGCCGGGAGAGGGCGCCTACCGTGGGCAGACGGAGGAGACGAACAGTCGCCTCCCTCTGCCCGCTTGGCCGGTTTCGTTGAGCGAGCATCCCTCTCGTCGTTCTGCATGATTTCGCCCACCCCATCATCCCGAGTCGACAATGACCTGGCTCGTCGGTGCTGGGCATCGACGTGGCTGCCCGCGCACGGCCATTTTCCCGAACTCCAGATTCACATGGACATGGGTCTGCTGGGACGGATCGCGGGAATGCCTCCCCTCCTCCTCTCCTCCTCCCCTTCTTCTGACTCCCATGGCTCAGCAGTCGTGGTCCAAGGTCCACCGACGAGTGTCGTTGGACTTGGACCTGATCTACCCACTATCATGCTGCTCAGCAAGGTCGGATGACTCGCCCTTGTCCTCCCTGTCCATCAACACCCCCATGCTGTGCGGCTCAAGGTGGGCTCGTTGCCGATGGCACCCTGTCTGTCCTGGCGCCGCCCGTCCACGTTTCTGGGCCCCTCGGGACCAGGGTCGCCCCAGAGGTCTGTTACAGGTCAGGGACCTGATGGTGTGTGTCTCTGCCCCCGGTCCATTGGGGTGGATACACATCGATCCGGCTGTCATGCAGTAGCAGCAATAGCGCACAATATTATCCTCCCCCCTCCCCCTCCCGCCGCTGCTGGCCCCTTCTTCTTGTTTATCCTTTCCCACCAAGGTTATACCTGAGGATATCTTCAACCATCACGACGCTGTCGCGTGTGTGTCCCATTCTTTCTCTTCTCTTCTCGCAGCTTGACGCCGTCGTTCTTTTACCTGACCAACTAGCTTGGCTGCTTACATTCTTTTTTTCCTGGAGAGAAACCCCTTTTGACTTTGGACGGTATAATCTGGATCATTATACTCTTTTTTTCACCCTTTTCACCTCGACCAGCTCGACTCATCCTCGTCTCTTGGAGCCATTGTACGACGGCCGGCCACTTCTTTCTGCTCGACATCCCAGAGTGTCCAGATACCCCGAGAGCCCCATCTCTTACACGGTCCATACCGAAACGAAAACGACTTCTCTTCTCTCCAGCAGCAAGCCCTGCTAGTTCTTTTTGTGAACGCCCCTTTTGAACCTTTTTGGACACACCGCCTGGTCAGACAGCTGGACCAGACGAACGAAACTCGAGACATACATCACCATGTCTCCCACGATGCACATGACGGGCCCACCGGTTGGCTACATTCCGACCTCGGACATCATGGACCGTCACGATTACGGCATCACGAAGAGCCGAAAGGTTACTTCGACAGGAGGAGGAAGGGCTTGGAGCGAGGAAGAAGTACGTGGAGTCAAGGATTTCCTGGTTGGGACAGCGGTATCAGGAGCTGGGGACTGACAGACTCGTTACAGGAAGCCTACCTTCTCCAGACCCGCATGCAGAAGATGCCTTACAAGCACATTGCCGCCCACCTCAAGAAGACGGAGCTCGCCTGCCGGTTGCACTACCACCAGCTCAGCCATGGCAGCAACCGCCGCAAGCGTACCACGTCCGTCTCCTCGGGTTCGTCAGCAAGCGGTCATTCGCCCATCCTCCAGACCTCGATTCCGTCGCCCATTCGCGAAGACATGGACCACACAGGTCGGTCCATCACGCCCCCGGGATCAGCGGGTTCCTACACCACAAGCCCGAACGGCATCCACCTCCCGAGCATCATGACAGGCAACCACAACTCGCCCCGCTTGCCCACGATCTTGCCCAAGCCCGCCTCCATGACGCTCGCCATTGCCAACGGGACATCTTCCCCGACCGCTTCCCGCGGCTTTCCCACCCCGCTCCACGAGTCACACCCCCATAGCGCCCCGCTCATGGCTCCCTCACACTACCGCGGCGTCCCGACGCCCACGAGCGCGGCGCATCCCCGATCTGCTCACACCTCGAACGGCACCGCCCCACACCACCACCACCTCCCCGGCCCGCTCCGTTTGGATTGCTCCGCGCTCCCGCCGCCGCCCTCTTCCGCCGGCTTGCCCGCCCCTTACACGTCGAGCCACCCCGTTGACATGGGCCGACTCGCGGCCGTCTACAACGCCCACCGCGCCTCGTTTTGGGCCGCCATCGCATCAGAGTACGGCGCTGGGGCCAACCCCGTGGTGCTGGAGCAGGCGTGGCGGAACAACCACTACAGCTCGGGCATGATGAGCGCGGGCTTGGGCATCGCTGCCCACACCCCCATCACGCCCATTGGCAGCCCCGAGGACCACATCTACGGCAAGCCTGACAAGACGCGCATCAGCGCCATCATGGGAATTGACGCCAACCCACGCAGCCCAAGAGAGAGGGACATGGTGCGGAGGATTGAGGAAGAGAGGTGTTCTGTCAGCATGGTTGGTGCTTGAACGGATTCCACGTTTATCGGTTTTGCTCGACGCGTTGCTTTCTTCTACCTCTTCTCTCTTCGTCCCGGCGGGCGGGACAATTATCTGTGTTGGCGATGGCTTCTTCTGTCACGAGTATGCAAGCTGCAGCACCCTTGTCGTCCGCCCTTGGGATCTTCCTCCTTTCTTGAACAGCGGCCCTCATGGGGGCGCAGAGGGTTCGGGTTTGTGGATTTTCTTCTTTCTTTGCATGATTTGGGCGATTGGCGGGCGGGTGGTGGATGGGGGCTGTTGATATACCCAGCCGTTGAACGGGGACGGGAGCGAAAACGGCGGCGGACTTGGGCGGGTTTCTTGTTTTGCTTCCTAGTATCATACGGGGTCGAAGTTGATGTTCTTTTCTCCTCCTTGACGAGCCAGGAGTGGTTGTTGTTTCTTGACGTTTCTTCTCACGAGCTCATGTGTGGACGGAGGGATGGTTGGATGGTTGGATGGACGGAGGGATGGTTGGATGGACGGGAGGTACTTGGAAGTACCTGGGTATGTGGGATGACGTGATGACCGTCTCACATACGCACAACGTGTACACACACACACACACATCACGTACACAACACACTGCGTACCAAAAACACAGGCGCTGGACAGAGATATCTTTCGGGACCGGAGCGGGCGTGGATGAGGACTGGCAAGGAAGGTCTCACGGGCTGGCGCAAGGGCGAGCGATGGTGGTGTCACCGTGTACGATAGATAAGCAGGTGTCTTCCTGTCAAGCCCTTGGGCTCTGACGGATGATGGCCTACGGCTGCAATAGCAACAGAAACGACATGATTTGTCCTTCTAGATCTGTTCTTGACGTTGCCGTGTATTACTGGGTTCGGCCTGTCTAGGTACGTTCCTATCTCGGAACGTCGCAGCTGGTACGTCCCCAGTCATCTTGAATTCATTGCTTCTTTCAGCATCTCCATTCAGTGATTCTTATCTCGTCGAACCTCGAGATTGCTGGGATCATGGGCGACGGGAGTGTACACGACGGGGTTTGCACAAACGCGGACACAGGCACAGAGACGGACAGGCACACACGACATGGGGTAAGACATGTGGTTATCTACCTCGCACCCTATCTCGGTGCTGTGGCTGAGACCAAGGGTATCGAGAAGCACTGGCCGGTATGTACCGGAGTAGGTGTTGGGATCCCGGCTCCGGCCCCGGCAGGTACGGGAAGAAGTGCCGAGGGGGGTGTGAGTGGACACCGCGGAGGTGGGGATGGAAGATGGAAGAGGGAGGGCGGTGGAAGGGCGGCCAGCTAGTCGATGGATGACGGGCTGCAAAACTACTGCGTAGATGGTGAAAGTGCAGTTGCTTCACTTGGGCCCGCATGGCACCAGCACCACCAGCCCAAGCCTTATCTTTGCAGCCAGCCGTCTTGTCTCGATGGCGCGGTTCTGCATCCAAAAGTCAACATGACGCACGCACTGTCGAGTCCGACGTCGGCGACCCGGCGCAGCTTGCACGTCTATCGATCGGAGCGCGGAACCATGCGGCGACGGGAAGAAGCAGAGAGATAAAGAACTGCTTCTACCCGTGAGAGGTAACGATGGTGTTTTATGGTGAGGATAGAAGCCGACTTGGAGCCCCATCCGAGTGTCACGACGGACGACCAACTCGGGGGATCTTGACCCGACCTTGTCCTCCGCTTTCAGCCGAAGGGGCTTCCACATGGCTTCCATCTCGATTGGAACCAACGTTGGAACCTTGGTTTTTCGGAGACGGCAGGTTTTGGTGCGCACGTGGTACACGTACCTTGGCCGGGCTTCGTAGGTATAGCCAATGGAGATGGTCGTTGGGGTGTTTGTCTGCGGCAGCAATTGGGACGGGACAGCTGAACTGGACTTTTCCCTTTTGATGGGTGAAGGTTGTGACGGCATCGTCCATTGCAGATTCGGATGCAGAGGTGGGATTGACGCCACGTGCGGTGCCTATCTCGCGAAGCATGCTGAAGGGTAAGCTGCTTCCTCCATGATCGGGCCGTTACCGGCGATGCCGTCCAGGTTGAGGTTGTGGAAATTCTTTCCGGGTTGATGATGGGAAAAGGAAGAAGAAGTGTGCTGCAACTTCCCGACTGCAGTGGCACAGTGAGTCAATCATGGACGTGTAGCGACCCCTCGTCCCGGATCCGGGCCCCACAACAGCAGCGGCTTGAGGAGCCCATGACCGCTGAACGAGCGAGCCAACCACTGCTGGCACGTTTGACGTGACCTGGGAAAAATCAACGAAAAAAGGGAGGACATGTCGGTACTGCTGCTCACCTCCACTGTTTCCCCTCACGACAGGCTGGAAATAAATCCATGGAACCCACCGGCCTAGTCCACTACCACGGCCCGGGCAGTCCACCCAACCCAACAGGGGACACCCCCTCGCCACGGATCATCATGTGGAATAGCCAATGCTTTCCGCTCACGGAACGAGGGGAAAGCTGAGCTCTCAGACTCGAGGTCCGGGTCCGGGAATATATATCCTCTGTGGTCATCCTCCCGAGAGCCCCCCCTCCCCTTCTTCCGGTCTGCCTCCCTCGCCGTCCTTGATCTTGGACCTCTTCAACCCCACGACGTCAACGCCTTGGCGTCATCATTCTTATTCCACCACAATACCAGGACAGCCATCCAGAAGTCTCTCCCGAAATGGAACCCCACGTGGACGAGGCCGGCGCCGGCGCCGACACCACGGCCCAAGACCGCAACGAACCCAAGTACGCCGACTACATCAAGTTCAAGACCCTGCCCCCCGGCGGTCCCCTCAACCGCTGGTCGCACGCCGTGACACGCGAACATGACTTTCCTGGTGCCCAGGTTCGGTCCTCTTCTTCTCTTGTCCGCCGATGCCCCCGGCCTGAGCCGGCCGCCAAGACCCGACGCAAGCCGGTCCATCCGCTTGGTGCCTCGGAGCAGCTCCGGGTCGCGGGATGGCCTGGCAACCATGGCCCCAAAGAGCTCTGCTAACCGGCCCATGTAGGCCATGCTGTACGCAGCCGGCGTCCCAAACGAAGACATGATGAAGAATGCGCCCCAGGTCGGCATCGCGTCGGTCTGGTGGGAAGGGAACCCGTGCAACACCCACCGTACGGGACTCCCCCTCCCCTTTTTGGGGTGCCTGCCATCTGACCGGAGCCGGGCGTGACAGTGTACGAACTGGGGAGAACCGTCAAGCAGGCCGTCGAAAAGGACAACATGCTAGCATGGCAGTACAACACCATTGGCGTGTCCGACGCCATCACCATGGGCGGCGAGGGTAAGATTCCCCCGTCCTCCCGCTTCAGTGCGTAGCTAACCCCCCCAGGCATGCGTTTCTCCCTCCAGTCCCGCGAGATCATCGCCGACAGCATCGAAACCGTCACCTGCGCCCAGCACCACGACGCCAACATCAGCATCCCCGGCTGCGACAAGAACATGCCTGGCGTCGTCATGGCCGCCGCGCGCCACAACCGGCCCTTCCTCATGATCTACGGCGGCACCATCCGCAAGGGGCACTCCAAGCTGCTCGACAAAGAAGTCAACATCTCCACCTGCTACGAAGCCTCGGGCGCCTTCGCCTACCACCGGCTACACCCCTCCCCCTCCTGCCCGTCCGCCACCCCCTCCGACATCATGACGGACCTCGAACAACACTCGTGCCCCGGCGCGGGCGCCTGCGGCGGCATGTACACAGCCAACACCATGGCGACCGCCATCGAAGCCATGGGCCTCACCCTCCCGGGGTCCTCCTCCTTCCCGGCAACCTCCCCTGAGAAACTCCGCGAGTGCCACCGCGCCGCGGCCGCCATCCGCACGTGCATGGCGCACGACATCCGCCCGCGCGACCTGATGACGCGCGCAGCCTTCGAAAACGCCCTCGTGCTCACCATGGTCCTCGGCGGGTCCACCAACGGCATCCTCCACTTCCTCGCCATGGCGTCCTCCGCCGACGTCCCCCTCACCCTCGACGACGTGCAACGCACCTCGAACCGCACCCCCTTCCTCGCGGACCTCGCCCCCTCCGGGAAATACTACATGGAAGACCTCTACGCCGTCGGCGGGACCCCCTCCGTCCTCAAGCTCCTCATCGCGGCAGGCCTCATCGACGGCACCCTGCCCACCGTCACCGGCCTCTCCCTCGCCGCCAACGTGTCCGAGTGGCCGTCCCTCGACCCGCACCAATCCATCATCCGCCCGCTGTCCAACCCCATCAAACCCTCCGGCCACATCCGCGTGCTGCGCGGGAACCTTGCCCCCGGCGGCGCCGTCGCCAAGATCACGGGCAAGGAGGGGCTCACCTTCACCGGGCGGGTGCGCACGTTCGACAAGGAAGCCACCCTCAACGCGGCGCTCGCGGCCGGCGCGATCCGCGCAGACGAGGGGAACCTCATGCTGGTGGTGCGGTACGAAGGGCCGAAGGGCGGGCCGGGGATGCCGGAGCAGCTCAAGGCGAGCGCGGCCATCATGGGGGCGGGGCTGGCGAACGTAGCGCTGGTGACGGACGGGCGGTATAGCGGGGCGAGTCATGGGTTCATTGTGGGGCATGTGGTTCCCGAGGCGGCGGTGGGGGGCACGATTGCGCTGGTGAGGGATGGGGATGTGGTGACGATTGATGCGGTGGGGAACCGGATTGATGTGGTGGAGGTTGTGGAGGGCGGGGGGGTGGAGGAGGTGTTGGGGAGGAGGAGGGCCGAGTGGACGCCGCCGAGGATGAGGCCGATGAGGGGGGTGTTGGCAAAGTATGCGAGGTTGGTGGGGGATGCGAGTCATGGGGCGGTGACGGATGTTGGGGGGGAGGCGTGGTGAGGGTACAGCAGGAGGGGTTTGGGTAGAATGGTGATAGAGCTGAAGGATAGATGATACGCATCACGAGATACATCTTGGGGAGGTCTTTGTAGACATTGTTAGAAACAAGCGGTCGTGTTGGCAAGCGCTCAGGGGGCAAGGATACCAGTTCTTCCGCTACCTGCTGCAAAATGTTCAAACAGTCGCTAGTCATACGTCTTCATTAGCACATCCCCCGTGCCCGAGTCTATGAATTAACATGAGGATAATGTACCATGGCCAAGACACGCTCTGGCCAACGACCAACCCTAATGGACGACGTCTAAAGAAACCCAAACTCAATAACACCACACCATAACCCGGGCATCCAACGCCCACAGGATATCTCGCCGCCCACGCATATCATATATCACAAGAGCAGTGCGATAACAAGCGCTTCCCATGCTCCCCGGGGTGTCTCCCCTCATCGTGCAATACATCTTGATCTTGGCAAAGACATCAACTCGTAGTCATTGACCGATCAAGGACTGGCCCAGCCACCGGCAACGTCGACCCACTCGGCCAAGCAGCTGCCCTCCTTGCCCTCGACGTCGACAATGTCCGTGTCGCAGCGGCAGCGACAGCCGACACCATTCTCCTTGGGCGTATCAAAGTCGTCCCAGTATCGGTCCTCCTCGATGCGCTTGCGGTCATCGAGCGTCGTCTTCTCGAGCCAGGGCTCGCGGGGCAGCTGACGCGCTGGAGCGTTGGCTGGGCAATGCTGGATCGTCGTGTGGCGATAGCCAAAGTCGCGGAAGTAGTGGATGTCGCGGGGCCCTAGGAGGGCTCCGGCGGCGAGGGAGTGGATGGGAGCATCTCCCCACTGTCACATGCGTTAGCTCGAGGACGAGGCAAAAGGAGGAACATCAAAGCGTACGCGCTCCATCCAGAATCCACCGCTGCGATCCATCATCTGGAAAAACTCTTCGTACTCGGGGCTCCGGAAGAAGCTGAGCCGGGCAATCTCAAAGTTGGACCAGAAGTGGCACATGTTGTACTTTTCGCCCTCCATGGCCTCGTAGTCAATCTCGGGAGGCGTGTTGCGCCCGGGCTCGCCACGGGTAATCTCCTCAGGGATCTGGGGCTTGTCCTCGGCCGCCTCGGGTTCCTTGTCGGGCTGCGGCTCGACAAACATCTCCCAGAGGCCCTGCGATGCAATCTTGTTCTTGCGCTTGAAGGCCGAGGCATAACGGAAGAGGTTGGGGACCGTCTCGCGCAGCTCCTTGACAGCGATGGTGAACCCGTATGTCTTGTTTTGCTCGATCATCTGGAGGAAGGGATCACTGTTGCTGGTCAGCGAGGGAACCTCAGAATGGAGGGACGGGGAGCCATACTAGGTAATGTCGCAAAAGTACTTGATCTCTGGCTCCAGACGCCAGTACCACTCGTATTTTGCGAGAAGAGGGTGCTTGTAAAAGAAGCCCGAGTAGAATCGGCACATGGCGTGGTAGCTCTCAAGCCCTCCGTACATGACGGCGGCGTCGCCCTGCTTGGCGATGCCCTCCTTGGCCACCTTGCGGTCGATCCATTCGGGGAAGCCCCACATCTCGGGCCCGACCTTGCCAAACTCGACCTTGGCATTGGTGTAGTTCTTGACCGTGTCCTTGAAGGTCGAGTTGAAGTCGCCGTCGTTGAGGAAGACGTAGGGGTAGTTGTACCACCGGTTGAAGTGGCGCTCAATCGACTTCATCGACTGGATCACGCCATCCAGCTCCTTGTTGCGAGCCAGCACCACGAAGGCGGCATTGGCGCGAGGCTTGCTCGTGTCGGGCTCGAGGCAGCCGGTCACAAAGACCTTGTCGTACTTTTCGCTGATTTTCCTGCGACTGTCAGTGGCTGAATGGGCGCGGGGTGAGGGGGGTGGGTGCAGGGTGACAACTCACTTGATGGCGGGAGGCGCACCGGCGGGAATCAGTATCCTCGCCGGCGAGCTGGGATGGCGCACAAACATCAACAGGATCAGGAAGATGAAGATGGCCGGGAAGAGCACGACGACGCCCAGCGGCACCGAGACGCTCGAGTTCCCTTTTAATCTGAGCGGGCGCTTGAGATATGCCAGGCGCGTGGCCCATGTTGTGCGGCCCCGGGCCTTGGCCGTCTTTTCGCCCGTGACGGGCAATTGTTGTGGCCCTCCGGCAGGTATGTACCTGCCGGCGCGGCGGAGGAGATCCATGGCGGTGGATTCCGCGGCGACAGACGTGCTGCTGCCGTGGGTCGCTCAGGAGCGCAATGTATGTGTCGATTGGGGGGGATGGTATTATCGGACGTGGTCGAGGATGTCGTATGGAAAGGGGAGGGCGGATTTCGTCTCTTGGCAATTAAAAAAAGGCTAGATAAGCGGCAAGAAGTGCTCTAGAAGGGAAAACCAAGGCGGGCGTCGACTCGGTGGGACCAGGCCACCGGCGGCGGCGGCAAGGGAGCGGCGGGGAGGAGAGATGTCCTCCCGAGGTCGTCGACGACGTTAGGGGTGGGCAGAAGTCGGAGTCGTCGGGTCGCGTCACGCAAGGAGCGGGCGAAAGCAGAGCGGGTGTCGCTGTCTGGCCGACATGGACAGCAGCGACAGCAGGGCGCTGGCGATGGAAGGGGGCTGCGTCGGCGTCGAGGCAGCGGGCGCCGTCGGGTGATGGGGAATGTCGGGTCTGTCGGCAGAAGAGAGTTGGCGAATTCTTCAATCGGTCGCAGGACAAGACGCAGGACGTGGACGCAGGTCGGAAGTCGAGTGATGGGACGGGCACTTGTCAGCAAAAAAGAATTGTTAGGAGAGATTGCGTGAACCCGCTTTCGCCGCCAATCAGCCACCGCATTGGCTGCGTCGTGTCAGGGGCAGCGCGGCCTGTCAGCTGGCATCCAGAGGACACATGTGGTTGTTTTGCTCTGCCGAGTGTCAGGCAGTGGCAGCTTGCTGCCAGTCGAGTCTCGACTCTCTCCCCTGTGGCAAAGGCCAAGCCTTCTAAAAATACAACGGCTTCTCCCCTATGCAACGGCAGTGCATTCCCTGCCAGCCTGCCTTGGTTGCCCCTTTTCTCCACAACTGATCCATCATCTCGAGACGACACACGACTCCCGCACTCCAGATCGACACTGACATGCCCTAGCATTTTCTTTGTATTTACCATCATCACTCCCGAGTCATCAACACTGCCCCGGAGTCACCATCGCCTCCAAGATCTCAGACAGGTTGTCCAGCTTTTCCAATTGTGTCTGCCCAGTCTACGCTGTGCTAATTGCAAAATAAAACGACATTTCTGCTGTACACATGTGGGCACAAGACCATGTCAAGACTCAAAGGTGAAGAGCCCATCTCCAAGCCTCGAGATGCTCATTCTCGAGCACCACGTGACTCCACTCATCGTCTAAGGCGGCATTCAGGTCTTCTTCCGCCACTGGAAGTGGCCGAAATCCCGTCATGACAGTTGTCGCGGCTTGCTTGAAAAGCTCGAGAGATGGTCTCCCGCGTATCACGACCCAGAAGCCGCACACCATCAGACGCGAGATGGACTCTTCACGCCTAACCTCGCCCCGGTAAGCAGCCCCGAGCATCCTCCAGCACTCTGAGACAATGGTCTTGATCTCGGAGGCTTGGATGAACACCAGCATGGCCTTGACAAAGCGGGAGCCCACCCTGGCGGTCATGTCTGCCGTTGAGGGTTCAGGCGTCCCGGGAGTCTCAAGGTCCTCGGTTGCAGGACAAGTGGCTGTCATGGTCCAGCTCTCAATGCTGGTGGGCGAGATGGGACAAGTCGTCTCATTGCCCTCGCCGACCGCATGAGGGGTCTTGAGGGCGCCAGCTGTGGGATAACCCACATCACTGGCCGAACTCTCTTGGGTGGTTGGCATGGTGGGACTAGTAGCCTCGCCGGCCTCGTCAGCGAGACTGGGGGAGCGGCAAGCCTCCTAGCCCGTCGCTTCAGTCATGGTGCTGTGTTCTCGGGCTGAGGCTTCCGGCCCAGTCCCATCGCCGTCCGGACTCTCGCCGCTAGATGTCGGGGTGGAAGAAGGCGTCTCATCACACGCATTACCATCCTCAACCGGGCTGAAAGCCAAAGCCTCCTCGCTCGGCACCTCAGTCCTCCGGGTGGGCTCCGGGGTCGGCATCTCCGTCCTCCCCCCTTCGTCCCTTGGCGTCGTCCCGGGGGTGATATACGTCTTCGGCCCATTCCTCTCCACCTGGACAAAATCTCGTGTGCTTTCCTCCCCCCAGTGCTGCCTTCCCCTCGGCCCTCCCCTTTACTCAATCCTCCCCTCCTCCACTAATCCATGCACAGATCCATGACACCAGAGCTCATCAGTTTTGCCGACTGTGCCAGGCAAGGTCCACAAAACGAGCGAGACATACTCAAGACGCGGCAAGTACGCCCCTATACGTGTGACCAAATCGACGAGGTCCTCCGGTCTGACCAAATAGTTGCCGTCGAAAAACATGTTGGAAGTGACTGGCCATGCGAAATTCCGCGACCTCTCGCCGTGAATACGCTGTCTGGTAGTCTCGCGAAGCTCCAACGGCACCGCGCAGTCCGGGTCGTCAATTCGGAAGTGAAGAGCATCGTCATAGCGGAATGTCGCGGGTATCGCCGATGAGAGGCGGCTCTCCTGGGGCAGGATTGAATACGAGTTCCAATGATGGCCTGCGAAGAGGTGGACGCGCCGGATCTTGGGGCCGAAGAAGGAGAGGAGGACTTCACCCACGACGTCAGGGCCCGGCCCTACCTCGTCGTTTGACAGCCCGCCGAGGTGGGAAGCGTCGAGGAGGATGTCGGTGAACATGCCGCCAAAGTGCCAGGATTTTACCGCCACGCGTGCGGTAGTGTCCTCGTTGCTGAAGTATGGAATGTCGGGGGCTTCAACCATGAAGACGGGGGGGTTGCGGAAAACCTCGTACCGGGAGAGATGGCAGGCTGAGAGGAGTCGGAGGTAGTCCTTGGCGTAATCGATACACCGTCCGCGGAGGAAAAGTGTGGTTGTAGAGAGGTTGAGATCGCCGGCCATGACTGGAGCAAGGTCGGCTATGGCGTACTGCCAGACAAGCAGCTGCAGCTCCACAGGCAGCTTGTCGAATGGGAAAGACTCGGAAACCAGTTTTGGGGCGGAAGTGAGTTGGGTAAGGTCGGTGGGTAGGTAATTGTGGCAAGGTTGGTGGGCGTGAAGGTTGGTGAGTCTTGTGACGTTCGTGGGTCTGTGTGGTTGGCGGTTTTCTGCGCAGTACCATTAGAAACGGAAATCTCAGAAGAGAAATGTAGGTGAACGGGCGATAGTCCATACCTGCCAGGTGAATCGCAATACCTATAGCGCGAGGATTCTCTGCGGTGGTGGGAATCGCGACGGGCGCAATGGGTTGGGATTCTCCTCCCAGGTGTTGTTCTGGAGAAAACGGTGTTGCGGAATCCAGTCATGAACTTGAAATTAAGCAGATGTTGGTTGGGGGAGAAACTCAGTAGTCCTGCAAGAAATTGCTCCAGAATAATGACAGACGTTCAAGTTGGGGCGAGAAACTCAGTGGTGCGAAAATCGGTCAACAATATCGGCGGCACCGTGACACTCACAAATGTAAATAGGTAAAAAGATTGCCTCGCCGTTAAGGGCACGTGGACCTGCAGCAACACCACGTATTCGATTCCTCTCGAATCTACAATCCCTACAAACCCCAGGCTTGATCTAATTTAGCCCTCCTCCACCAACATTTATTATATTCCATGACAAGCAGTCCTCAACGGATTCTCTGTGCAACTATCGATCCGTTCAAATTCCTCCACGCCAGAAGCGAAACGTACTCAAGATCCGGAGAGTCCGGCCCCATCCCCGTGACCAAATTCACCAGAGTCTCTCGCCGGTCGCAAGACCAATCGCAGTCCCCGCGGAGGTTGAGGTCGTTGCTGAGAGCGAGCGGCTCCGCCACATGCATGTCATTCAACGACATCACCCCGTTCATATCCTGTCCGGCAACCTTGCCCAATCCCGTGCTGCCCATCTCGGGAACTTTGATGTGGAGGGCACCCGAATCGCAGAACGTTGCCGACGAGAGGCGGCGTGGCGTGATCGAGATTGGCACCCATATGTCGCCTCCGTAGACGTGGAGGCGTTGGATCGTTCTGCCACAGAGGTCGAGGAGGGCTTTTCGCACGAAGTCGGGGCGGATTTGCAGTTCTGGGGTCCGCTCTCGCTCTCCCTCGGCAGGCTCTGGTACCCACTGCAGGAGGCACAGGTCGAAAGCGATGTCGGTGAAGACACGGCCAAAGTCCCAGTGCTTGATGCTCAAAGGTTTGGCGTCATACGCGGGGTCGGGGTAGTCCAACTCCCGGCAGTTGGGGTCTTCGACATTGAGAACCGGCGGGTTACGAAGGACCTCTTGCCGGGAGTTGTGGCAGATGGAGAAGAGTCGGATGTAGTCTTTGAGGCGGGCGACATTCTGTGCCCGGATGGAGAGTGTGGTTGTGGAAAGATCCAAGTCCCCGGTGATGGCTTGTGGTCCGATGCTGGCTCTGGCGTGTTGGCAGACCATCAGCTGGAGCTCAACAGGAAGCCTGTTAAATGCGAAGGACGGCATTGCTTTGGCGATGCTGGTCTGATGGTTCTCTGTCGAGTCTAGTTAGACATGCATATCTCAAAAGGCAATTGTGGGAGATGGAGCGATGTACGTGAGATAATAATTTACCAGCTTCGTGGCCCACGCTGCGGTAGCAGTGTTGGTGATAGCCCAGGCTTAAGAGCTTGGTATGACGGCGCAAGGTTGAGGGTAAGTGTGAGATGCGTTGTTCTACGAGGGAGTCATCACGGAAGCTCTGTGGGTGAGGCCCTGCGAGAGGTGCATGAGCTCTGGGGGTGAATGGTGGTGCGAAATCAGTCAAGAAAATGGGCGAAACACTCCCAGATGAAAATATCGCAGGTTGGGGGCATGTGGGCCCCGGGCGCAGGCCAGGGGCCGTAAAAAGGCAGGTGAATGATCCTGAGCCTCTTCTAGGCACGCAGAGAAAAGCTGGACATGATGTTCTGTAAACCCATGGCCGGGAAGCAACGTCCCCAAGCTAAATATTACATGGTTGGTTTCCAGGTTGGCAATGTGTCGCTGTCTTCGATCCCAACTCGGGTCCCCTTCCAGAAGGGGACAAAAGTTTCCACCCCCCAAGCTGGCGTCCATGCCAACATTGGTTCCGGGAATAATCCTCTAAATTTTCAAGGACCTTTCTGTCCCGTAAAATGTTCCCTTGCGTCATCGGCGGAGTGGTGGATAGAGTCCGAAGGACAAGGGGCTAAGGAGTCATGGATACTAAACTTCAAGGTTGACGTCCTAGGAATGGGCGACGCGGTTTCCTTTTCAACCATCTTCATCATCCGTTTGCTCACATTCATGTCAGGTACCTAGGTGGGCAAGTTTGGCAACTTTTTATGGACAACGCCTTCCATGTCCTGTGGGTTTCTTCCGGCGCAAACTTTTGCAACTTGGCCAAAACAGAACACCAAAAGGTGCACACCACGACAATGTGACACCAGCCCAAATGACAAAGTGTTCAGTAAAGCCGACCAATACAGGAAGGGCCGGTCGTACTCTCTCGAACATCGAACATCGTCAACACCACGCGTCCCAACTCGGTCTCCATAAAAGGGGCATTGTTGTTTTTATTCCAAACCATCCCGGGTGGGCGCGACCTCGAATCCCAATCGACCTCGAATTGCAATTTGATCAAAAATCACACGCTTCCGAAGAACCTGGGTTCCAGTTTGCAATCCCTACTGCCAGCTTACCATGACACCAACCGCCTCCGTCAACGGAGACCCACACTCAACTCATCACACCGGATTCAAGCAAAGCGAGCTCACCGTGCTTATTTCCCCTCCGGGAATGGACGAAAGCTCAACAAGTTTGCGTGCCCGGAACAGGGCGTGACTGGGTGCGTCCCGCCGGAGCGTTTGCACCATCAACGGCTGCGGTTTAAACCGGCAAGCTGGTCTCTTGGGAGGAAGCCTGATTTTGGGGCTGGGGGCGGCAGCCGAGACTGCACATGAGAGGTTGTGTTTGTGTTGACCGGTGTGATTCAGTGGGAACCTCTGGCGTATCGTTGGACTGCTCGTGTTGATGACATGGAGGGTGACCGGCGAGACCTCTGCCGCCCCGACCGGTCTCGGAGTTGTCACGCCTCACTGGCCCAGGGACCCGGTAGAGAATACCGGGATCCTGGAACGTGGATGGGGACAGCAAACGCCTTTCTCAACGTTGAGGGTTGGAAGACCAGCCCCGGGCCGTTTTCGGAATGTCAAAGACGTCGGCATGGACGGGGACAATGTCGTGACGTGCTTGAACTTGATCCGATGGAGGGGGACGAAGGTCAAGCAATGTGAATAAACCTGAGAGGATGTCTTCTCGGGTTCCCTGTTGCATATCCGTAGCTCGGGCATAAAAGCAAAGACGGCCCGGGGCCGTCCTTCTGGCCCCGGGCGTTGATGTCCGCCTTCCTCCTGGCCAGGTGCTTTTCCCGACCACTGTTTCCGCCCCAAGTTCAAGCACTGCCTCACCGAGAACCTTTCCACTGGCTGCATATCCGGTTTACGGAGGATCGGCCCCCACCAGCCACTGAGATCACTGGCACGGGAAGCATCTTGCAGCAACTAGCAGATCTCATGCCGGCTTGCTTCCCCGCATCGTGGGGGCCGATGGTCCCCGAAGAAGCAAGTCTTCCGATCGATGTCGGAGTTCCACGACGTCCCGTGACAATTCGTCGACCAGATAGAAACCGGGTCGTTGGTTTGCTTGCGAGACTAAGGGCTCAGGCTGCTCGCGGCAGGTGTGGTGGTGGCTTCCAGACCATGACAAGGGGGGCTGCTGGATCTAGATGTCCATGCGGAGTCCCTGCTCCATCGCTTACAGCCCCGGCACGATGAACGGTTGCATTGGGGGACGGGTGCCCGATTTGCTGTCCCGTTCCGAAGGTTGCAGAAATGCGGGCGGCTGCGCTCTGCCGTGCGAAGCTGAGCTTTCTTTTTTTGTCGCCGCGGGAAAGCCTGGCCCGGAGTTGTCGAACCGCACTTGTGTGTGTGTGTGGGATGAAAGTGCCACATCGAGGGGGACCGGGCCACCATCGCCAATGGGGCTTCCAGATGGTCCCCTTGTCGGTGGTGCGACGCCATTATCGTGCCCAGAGGATGCCGTGTTTCCCACCCGGCGTGGAAAGGTCGGAACGTGTTGCCCGACAAGACTCAGAAGACACCCGGCATCCGTGTGCCCGATCTCGGTAGAACGGCGCCGGCTGGAGATCACAGCGCCGTCACTCCGTGCTGTGTCACGGCAACTGTCATCGGGTGTTCCGTGTCGCCGGTCGGGTTCCATGGGCTGAAGCCTGACACGCCCCCTGCTTGCCTGCCCGCGAGGAAGGACAACGACGAGCTTGCCGGACTCGTGATGCAGGATCAGTCCCCAGATCAGGAGAGGCCACGCAAGGCGGCGCTTCCCCTCTCGATCGAACGCCACAGGTTACACAACGATCATGTTGAGGCGATGCAGTGTGATTCGTTGCAGGATCCAGACGATGTGGAGGGTGCGTTCGCCTGGTGATTGGATCTATTTGTCGTAATTCTTCATGATTTGTAGTCGAGAGAAACGACTCGTTGGTCGTCAAGAGCGTGATGGGATCCTGTGTGTGCGGAATACGACATGCTTTGTGGAACGGCAGCATCGCATCGCGGTGGTGAGGAGCAAGGTGCGAGCATGGAGGGAGGGACGGTGGCTATGCAGGCGTTTGCTCGGACGAGGCTTTTATATGTCCAGTGTTCTTGGTCTGGTCAATCCCACAAAGTAACTCTGAGACGCGGCTCATTGGGAGCATATACCAATTAGAGCTCGCGGCTGAGAACGAAGGGTAGGTCGGGGACACGGCCCTGCTGCGGCCCGTTGGTTGATGCTGACGCTGGAGGTACTCGTCGGTGAGACATCCCACAACTTGAGTTGAAGAAGTGTCAAACAACGGCCTATCGTGAGCCAGGCTGTTCTCTTTGGCGGCACGGGAAGTTATTCTGATGCCTCCAAGTCTTTGTAGAGGGGAGTGGTCGGAGCAGCGGCGTGTTTGCCCCTGTGGTGGCTTCGTTTCTGGGCCAATCCAGACACTTGTTTTGAGAGAATCTGGATGGAACTTGGATGGTCGGTGAACCTGAAATGCCTGCTGCCTGGAAGGAATATCTGAGCCAGTCGAGGGAGGGTTGTCAACGGCAGAGGGTCCAAGACGGCATCTGGAAGTGTGAAGGTTGACACACGATTCCGGCAGACTCCAGGAGATGATGTGGGAGCACAGCAGGACTTGTGCGAGATTGGCGGCGTTTGTGGCTTCGATGCCTTGGCTCAGATGAAGGCTGTCGAGTGGCGTTGGGTTTGGAAGAGGAGGTGGTCGGCGTCCATGGGTTGGGGTAAATGGGGCGAAAAAGACAACGGTCCAGGAGAGACATCCGGGGCTACAAGATACATCAAGGGCCCATCGGGAAGTACTCTGGAAATGATGGCCTTTGAACAGAGTTGGAATTGGTAATGTGAGAAAGAGAGAAGAAAGGACTGGCACGGAAAAGATATCGACAAAGCGTCGGCGGATTCTGGGAAAACTCTTGCCTTCGGACATTGAGCTCCCCTCCAACTGCCGCAAGTGAGTTGCTCCCTTGGCTCTTCACGCCACCCTCAGAGATGTGCCTTCCATGCTTATACGAGCCAGCTCGAAGACCATCTGCTGTTGGTCCACTCGGTCGGCCATTCTTGCCAAATCCGGGATCAAACCTTCAAGCGCCGACAAGACTTCTTGAGGGCAACGTCCCGCGGCTTAAGGCCTGGCCTCACCCATTGTGTATAAATCTTCAGTGTCCAGACCGGTTCCCCTTCAACCTCTTTCCCTCGACGCTACCTTCACCTCCTCTCCAATCGACTTGGTTAACGGGCCCTATTACACCTCAGGGGCTTGTCATCTTTTTGGACATCTTGGTTCTCCTTTTCAAACACATCCTGTTCACCCTTTATTTGACATTCTTCAGAAGAGGTATTCCATCTCGACCTCTACACCTTTCGAACATCATTATCCACTCCATATACCATCCGTCATGCAAGCCATAAGAAAGGTTGCTGTCATTGGCGCTGGCCCTGGCGGCCTGACGACTGCCAAGTACCTGTTGGAGTCTCACCGCGCCCTTGGCACCGAACCCCTTGAGGTTAAGGTCTTTGAGGCCGAGGACGCTATCGGTGGCACATTCTATGCGAGAATGTATGAGGACGGCGAGGTAAGACAAGAGCTCCACCGCTCGCTTTACTCCACAGAAGCCTTCCCTTGCTGACACCAACTTCACAGCTCGTAAGCTCCAAGCAGCTCACGGCGTTCTCAGACTTCCGTCTTGCCGATGACGAGCCCGACTTCTTGCCCGTCACCCGGTACCTCCAGTACCTCAACGACTACTGCGACAACTTCAAGATCCGCTCCCACATTTCTCTCAACACAAAGGTGGACTCTATCACCAGAAAGTCCACGCTCAAGGGTGAAAAGCATGTTATCGAATACAGCAATACAAAGACTGGTGAGATGGGCGAGTACGAGGCGGATGCCGTCGCCGTCTGCTGCGGTCTGCATGTTACCCCCAACATTCCGCATATCCCCGGCATGGAAAAGGTTCCCATCCGCCTGCACTCGTCGCAGTTCAAGACCCGGGCCCAGTTTGGTGTTGACAAGACCGTCATGATCATGGGCGTTGGTGAAACGGGCTCGGACATGGCTTATTTGGCCGTGACGTCCCCGACCAAGCAGGTTGTTCTGTGCCATCGCTTCGGTTTCCACTTTGCCCCCAAGGTGAGTCCTTCTCTTTTCCCCTTGCCAGGCTGTCTGTCGGAGGCTGACAGCCATATCCACAGCGCAACTTGAACCCTGCTATCCTGCCCATCCTCGGAGGCAAGGCCGGTCCTCCGACCATTCCCCTGGACAATGCCCGTGCCAGCCTGTTCGACACGTCCTACGTCCACCCCTTGCTCCGTGACTCTCCGGCGTTGTGGTCCTTCTACAACAAGTACGTTCGCTTCATCCTGTGGTTCTCCACCGGCACGCCCGGCGGGTATGACCAGCTTGTTGGCGAGCCGGACAGCGAGCTCGACCATGTATCGCGCAGTAAGCTCTCACTCCCCACCCCACCCCCTTGGTTCCCTCGCCAACCTCTTTCCGTAGTGTTCTTTGTCAAATCCAACAAAGCCGCTGCCTACGTCAGCCAGCCTTTCCGCGGTGTCCTCGACAACAGCATTGTCCAGCGCGTCCGGCGGGCCCTCATCAACGTCGAAATCCCCGACACCCAGGGGCGACAGATTGATCTGGCCCCCTGGCCGGAGCGCATCGACGACGACGGCACCGTCGTCTTCCGCAAAAGCGGCCGGCCCGAGTACGACCGGGTCCGCAACATGGGCATCCGTCCCGACATTCTCCTCTTCGCGACGGGCTACCGTCAAGAGTTCCCCTTCTTCGACAAGCAGTCCGCCACCGGCACGCCCTACCCACTGCCGGGCGAGACCAACGTCCGGAACATCTGGCATCGCGATGATCCCACTGTGGGGTTCATCGGCTTCCTGCGTCCGAATCTCGGCGCCATCCCCCCTCTTGCCGAGATGCAGGCGCAACTGTGGACTCTCAATCTGCTAGCGCCGGAGCGCATTCCCAGGCCGTTGCATCCCCGTGATGAGCCACATTACCGGCTGTGGAATCCGCTACGCATTCACTATGGTGTTGACCATGAGTCCTATGTGTACCAGCTGGCGAGTGACATGGGCTCGGCCCAGGGCTTCCTCAATGTTCTGGGGCGTGGACTGACGTTTGTCAACGGCAACTGGAGGCTGCCACTGGTGTGGGCGTTTAGCTCCAACCTGAATCTCCGCTTCCGTGTGCGCGGCCCCTGGCACTGGGAGGGTGCTGAGGCGGCGATGAAGGGGGAGATGTGGACGCAGATGAAGAAGAGACGTTGGATTTCTCGTGAGTGTCCTTCTCCCTTGTGTGTCTTGGTGATGCAGCTAACCATTGGGCAGCTGTGTCGGATGTCTTTTGGCTGAGTGTCCTGCCCATCAGCATCTTTGGCCCGCTGAGCTTCTTGTTCTGGGTCTATGCGACCTTGTACTGGCTCATCTTTGGCCTGGAGCCGGGGTATGGTGGCTACGACTGCTATGGTAACAGAATTGCCGAGGACGAGAAGTCGAGCATGTGCAACCCCAACACGTATGGCATCCATCGCCAGGGCCGCATCGTCTAGGTTGCCGTGGTGCCCTTTTCTTTCGTGCCCGTTTGTGGGGTGGTATTATCTTTGAGGCGCTGACGTCGGTGGCACAATTCGCTGTTTGTTTTTGCTTGAACATGCCGGCAGTTGGTAAGGGCGGTGGTAATACCCTTCGATGTGGGAGTAAATGGGATGGATCTGCTGTGGTTACTAGTATCTTCATCTTTTGGATGGGGGGAGATTTTTGTTCTTCTCTTTTCAAGTTGCCATCTTAGGTTTGCGGAATGTTTGGGGGATGAAATATATTGAGGCTCTCCATGACGCATGTGTTGAGAATTGTCTGCATTTATTTCGTGAGGCGGTTGGTGTTCCCATGGCTTCATCCCGCCCCATCGTCAACTTCCGGCACGTTGTTGTTTCCGTCCCCTACATTTTCTGCGGCCGAGACTGCTTCTCTCGCACCCTGTGGGCCAAATCGGGAATTTGAAAGTGAATGGGGTTGCAAGTGCTGTTGGGTGTCATGGATAACTTGGTAGGTACCTGGATACCTACCTAGGCACCTCCTCATTTACATGTGGTGGGAGTTCCGCCGATTTTCTCATGTTGCCATTTCTTGCCCGATTGGAGGACCAAGTTCCTCCACCCTCAACAATACCTACCATGCCAATATCCTTCGCGGATTTCCTGGATCCCAAGACAGTTCTCTCCCTAACAACACAACACCCCGGAGTAAACTCGCCACCCATCGCGTCAATCGCGACTCCAACCAGGGCACCGAGCATCCTCGCGCTCAACCGGCAGGTATGGACTGTGGCCCCATCTTCCATCTCTCTCTTCTCTGAAGTCTCTTTCTAATCGGACTGCCACACAGAATCAACACTGCCAGCCTGACAGACCTACGAACCTCGCCAGATTCACCAACCTTCGCGCCCATCAACCTTACCACACCTACCCACCTTGCAATACCACCAACTTCACGACACCTCAACCATTCTACACCGACCAAACCCACCATATTCACAACCTGACCACACTCCGAACTAGCCCCACCACACTCACCGACCGTCCCAACCTGAAGCAATCCCAGTCTGAAACATGTCCTCGTTCCCCTTCAACAAGTTGCCCATCGAGTTGCAGCTGCTGGTCTGGCACCACGCCAGAGCCAGCGTGGGGCAAGTCATCACGGGTGACTTGGACTACCTGATTAAGACGATTACCATCCGCGTGCACAATATTGATCGCCTGACGGAGTACAGGAGGTTGCTGTCAATCTGCCACATCTCCCGCGAAGAGGCCCTTCGCGACCGCCCGGTTTTCTTTCTCGAAGACGGAGACCAAGTTTCGTTCTCTACAGGGCTCGACCTGAGTCACCTCCCCAACCCCTCGGACAGCACCCAACGCTCCTTGGCTATCAAGCACTCGCCCTTTGGCTACATGTTCGCAGACATCCTCATCGAGGTGAACGACACAGGCGCATGCATGCCAGATACAGCGATATTGGCAAGCCGCTGCGATGTCGTGGGCAAAGTCCTCGTCCACTTCTTCGGCGGGGCGATTCGACGTCTCCACCTCTATTGGGGAGGATCATGGGAGCCAACCGGTGCCCGCAGGACCCGACTTTTGTTGCGGACAGACAAGCCGGTGCACACGACATCCCGCGACGCCAAGGCGCGCCGCTTCCTGGTTCCCGCCCTGGACCGGGAAGATGACTCGGAGCTGGACGAGCTGCGCGAGGTCGTCAGACAGGATGTCCACGGCGAGACGTCGCAGAACTTCGCCCAGCCGATCACGCCCGATCGATATGTTTAATGCTATTTTGTCGAGCGGGAGACTTTGGTCGATTTGGCCAAGCACATCAGGGCGCACTTGCCCGACCTTGAGCACGTCTCGCTTTTGTCCTGGAATCTCCGTCCCTCGGTCGAGGAGACATTAGCCGCCAAGACCGCCCAAGTTCCATGGATGCCAGTGGAGGGGAGGACAGCGCGAAATGGAGGACTGGGTGAAAGGGAGGACTGAGTGTAGTAGAAGGCATAGGGCTCCATGTTTATGGGGGTTGCAGGTCAGAGAGGATTGGAGGAGAAGGGGGGTCGGAGGAGAAGAGGAAGAGAAAAGCATTGACTTGCCCATCACGGCTGTGCTCCTTGCCCCTGGCAACCGCAGGGTGGGTCGCCTCACTCTACCCCTGAATGATGTTGACATTGCGGTTCGCGAAGCTCAGTTTCGTGCCGGACCACGGGCTTTTGGGCCGGTATTTTCGCCAAAGGAGCCCTTGTTAAACGATGGGCGGTGAGTCGTGACGGGAAGCGTGGGGTTAATGGATGACGCCAACGGCCGTCAAGGCCCCATCGCTCCGGCGATGGTCTTGTTGGTGGGAACACCGGCTTTGGTAATCATGGACAGCGAGTTGATGGTTTCTGTGTATTTGATGGGGGAGCGGAGACAGTTTCCGGCAGGGCAGTTCTCTCGGAAGCGGATAAAGTCATCACAAATCCCCTGGGCCGACATTCGGGCCAGGCCCGGGGCCGATGTCCGGAGCGGGACCCGGGGTGGGACCGGAGGCCGGAGCGAGACATCCGCCGAGGTTAAAGTGACTGTCTTGGCTGAAGAGTTTGGAACCGCTGCTGGACTCCGACACGAGGATGCTGCCGGGTGCAGCAGCCGCCGATGATGGAGGAGCGATGAAAGGGCACCCAGCCGGTGGGGTTGCTGCAGGCTTTGGCGCATAGTTCGGGCGTAGAGGGGGGGTGATAGCGCCTGGGGGAGGAGAGTGGCCCCTACTACCTGCGCAGAGAGGGCGGCAAGGAGCCCCCGGCAAGACCAGGTGATGAAACCAGGTGCGGGAGTGTGAGTTCCCATTCTGGTAAAAATGATTCAGTTGTCAAAGATGGAGAGACGGACGTGGAAAGATGTACTTGTATACCTAGGCACACCGACTATAAAGACAAATTCGACTCGCTAACCCAAGGATCACGCAAGATGTCTGCTGTCGAAGGTCTCTTGGCCGTGTGACGGCTGGCCGAACAATGGATACACAACCCCACTGCACCAGCTTCCAAAAGGATTGCCAGAATTCCAAGTCCAAGACTGGAGTTCTGGGTTGCGTATATAAACCGTTCACAGGTCTGAGGCGATCAGGCCGTGACAGGCCGGGTCATACTGCAGGATACGGCGAATGAGCATCTTTATCTTCCGAGCTTCCTCCTCGTCGATTTCTGGGCCCGCCTCGTCAAACGATTCCTCCATAGACTTTTCCTCGAGGATAAACGGCTCCTCCCCTTCCTTTACGCCCCCCAGTGCGCTGTTGAAAAGCTTCCTGTCCGGCGTAAAGTAACGCGAAGCAGTCTTCCACTGCTCGAACAGGGCGTTGGGGAGAGCGCCGAGCCGCTCTGTGAGGACAAGGAGGTGATCGTCGTCTTCAAAGTCGGAGCCGGGTACACAACACAAGGGCTGGCCGGTCATAAGCTCAAAGATAAGACAGCCAAAGCTCCATATACCGAGGGTTTTGTTGTTGTACGCGGCGGCTCCCGTCTCGCCCAGGATCAGCTCGGGAGCCCGTAGACCAGTCGGTGTTACAGATTTGTTCGGCGGGTCTGTGAAGAGGTATGCTGTTTCGACAAGGAATTAGTTAATATGTTGCAAGGAGCTTACGGTAAGGAGTTACTAACCGCCGCCCATGTCAGACAGTTAGATGGTGAAACCCTCCTCGTAGGGGGTAAAGGGCGTCAGCGGCTGCGCAATACAGAGATAGCAGGGCGCCCAGAGATCTTTTTCCTATCTAGGCGCTTGACTGGGGGCGAGGTCGACTTGGTCTTTTTGTTTTCTTCCTGACAAAGCTCTTCCTCGGGCTTCGCGTCGATGTTGTCGAGAGCAAAGAGCATGTTTCCAGGTTGGAAATCCCCGTGAGCGATGCCGTGCTTATGAAGAAAGGCAAGGCCCTCTAGCGCTTGCTTGAGGATACGCTTTGCCATCCACGGCGGATAGCGCACCTTCATTCCCCGCCGACGCGGCTTGAATTGGGGAAGCTCCTCGACCATGGAGCTTACCGAAGGGCCCATAGGCTCGAAGACAAGGCACATATGCACACCATTGGGGTCATGGTGTTGGAACTCGTCGAGAAGCTGCGTGATATACCGATTGCCGTCGTCTGGTGCTTCTTTGCCGATGTAGCGTATGATCTGGAGCTCCCGTGTTGACTCGGAGATTTCAGAAACCAGGATCTTGAGGGCGACATAGGTGTTGTTCCTGGAGGGGAATGAGTTTGTATTCAAGAAGAAATGAAAAAGGCTAGACTTACTTGAGGTCGCGAGCTAGCCAGGCGGTTGAGAAGGAGCCGTCGCCGAGCTTGCGAAGGATCTTGTACTGGCCGTCATGGAAGACATCCCCAAGATGGACCGGAAGATAGCCTCCGGGATGATAATCTTCAATCCACTCGCAAGGCGAGCTGATGGTTTCAAATCTCCGTTCGTCATCGTTCGGGGCCCTTGACGGCGGGGTAGGCGGAAGAGAGTCGCTCATGGTTGCAGTAAACATCCGTCGGCCATGACCCGCCAACAAGCAAAACGACTTGGGAAATGAGATGCGGGACTGCAGTGCGCGGGTGCGAGGCCACAGAGGGATTGTTATGATTGATGTCGGAATGCGCAGGACCGGGCGACAGGCGCGCATCTGTGTTGTGTGTCTTGAGGAACTTTTGTGGCCTTTGAGGAGGTCGTTTACCCTGGCGCGCGGTTGCATTTCACTCAACCAAGGACGGAACAGCCTTCATGAGCCAAGCCCCACCTGATCAAGCGATTCATGTGAGTCAACAGACATGCGGGCCGACGCCACAGTCTCAGCAGCCGCTTTTGATGGCTATGGCGCAGCCGCTGGGTCGTAGAACCGCTGATAACAATGACGCGGCCAGTAGATAGCTTGAGCGCTTACGTCCCAAGGGGTTCGGTATGCAGGTCAACAAGACGGCTTTGCTTGACTCACATTCACCGCAAGGTTTTAACAGGTCTAGGATGCCAGCGCCAAACGTTTGTAGCCTCCAACATAGTATTTGCTCGGGTTCCGAGAGGAAGATTGAAGGGTCTTGTATAATCAGCGAGCATCGACTAAGGGCTGGAATACGATGTTGCCCGTGTGTATAAATGAACGCAGACTCGCGCTCCCCCTAAAATCACTTTGGTTAACGCCGACCTCTCAACCAACATTACTTCTATCTACCTCCTCGGTATAGGCCTCCTTGTTATCATTTTCTTCAAATCCAGACTGGCTTTTTGTTTCTCAACATGGATCCCAACAATGTCGTCTTTGATCCGTCCAACCCGTACTCCAAGGATCTCTCAACAAGGACCCTCATCATCAGCCTCGTGGTCAGCCAGGCGCCCGAGGGGCCGTGAGTGCTGTTGTTGTGTAGGTGGATCCCGCCCTCCCGAAAACCGTCCGGAGTTGCTGACGGAATTCCGAGGGAAGCAACGGATGGTACACCAGTCGGAGCGACAGAAGAATTCATTGCACTGTTGACTATGAAGATGCCGCTGGGGTTAGTTTGACCGTCGGCACATAGTTTAAGTTGCTGGAGCTTGATAGTAGCCAGCTCAGATCCTTGGAAAGCAAGCCGCTGCCAGTTACCACTGAGCACATTGTTGATATTGGACGGGGCGGTCTACGATCCTACCTGGTTGTATTGCCGCGTGGGCTGCCCGGTAGTACACTAGGGGCCTGCCGGCACCGGGGACGAGGAGGGGGCCGCGGCCCGAGCTGTCAAAGGTGGAGACGGCGATGCCTGGGAGCTAGTCGGCGGGGGGTTGGGATTCCATTTTGGTGGTGGTTTGGTGATGTTTTGGGTTGGACGATGGCACAGGGAAAGAGAGAAGTCACCTCTGGCGACATGGTTGTGGGCTGTTCTGGATAAATTCTTGGTTTCTGTCTGCCTGCCTACGCATTGTCGGAAAGTGGCGGTTATATGGGCATTCCATGCGCACGTGGGTAGGACAGGGCAGACGCAAGCGCATCGGCGTGTAAAGAAGAGACAATTTCTCGAGCAAGTTTCGAGCCTTTAAACAAAGACATGCAAATCCTTTTTCGCACTGTTTTTCTACCCTTAATGTGACAATGCCAAGCACACTTCCTCGATTCGATAATCGACACCAACGTTCCCAATTTCATCTTTTCCTTCCAACCTTTTCCTTCTGCCACTTTCATCACATTTTAACTTCAGTCCCATCTCGCGGTCGACAGCATGGGCCGTCACAAAATAACCTTCCTCCTAGTCGACACTAGGAACTTTCCCACTCCAAAATATTTTCTTCCAACCTCCACCTCTCCAGGCCTGCCCAGCTCTGCCACTTTCATCCTACTCCAACCAACCGAAACCTCCACCTTTCACTTCGCTCTCGTCCAGTCGACAACATGGACAATCACGGCATCAAGATCGTCCTGGAGCCACCGCGATTCGCGCGTCAGGGCATCGCCATGCACACGCCGGTCTCGTGCTACATCTGTGACGAGGGTCTGAAGGGTAACGCCAGACCATTCCACCGTGTCGTTGAGGTCCATAATCTCGGTCAAGTATTGCTCGATGTCGCCATCGTACTTAAGGCTTCGCATCTTCTCAGCGTTCCGATGCTTCTCCGAAGGGTCGGTAAAGCGTTCCTGGAGTGAAAGGGTGTATGCCAACCATGTGTCGGCAATACGCATTCGTCGGACCTGGCCAAGTCGCTGTTGGTGCCAGGTCTGCGCCTTTTCTGTAAGGAGGGAACCAACCCAATTGATACGGTGTTGGTCCCCGTGGAAGCTTTCGACGTAAGTGTCGATATAGTTCTCGACACTCATCCACCACGAGCGGAACTTGGACAGATCCTTGCCGCTGTAGGTGCCCGGTTTGTTGAGTTGCACAGGGTTGATGTGCGCAACCACCGGGGCGAAGTATCCCTGGCCACCTTGGGGTCTCGGGGGCGGCGTGCCCCAAGGACGGAAGGGTTGGCCTCCTCGAGGGGGTCCCCAACCGCGACCGCCGGTGTCGTCGTCGTTACCGTCGTCGTCGTCGTCGGGGTCGTTGGGGGGGCCACTGGGACCCTGTTGTCGGTCGAGTCCAGGTCCTCCGGCATATCCCGGCACGGGGTTGCCATGAGGTGGCAGTCCAGAGCCGCCATTGCCTCCTGCCTGGGCAGCGAGAAACTGCCTCTGGGCAGCAGACTGGGTGTCTGCCGCCTGGCTGCGGCGTAGCGCCGAGACGGACAGGTTAAGCCGTCGAAGCGTGCTTTGTCCGCCCAAGGAGCTGGTACGCTCATGTTTGGCGGCTCGCGATGGCACACGCGAGGGGAGGGAAGCTTGCTGCTTGAGGCGTGACAGGACGGTGTCAGCGTCAGTAGGTCCAATCGCCAATTCGTTAATGATGGACTGGGTGAATTGCCGCAGTTCATCGAACTGGGCTGGGTCCACGTATTGTCGCTCAAGCAGCTTCTTGATGTGCCCGTCGGCGGACTCGGCCCAGTTCGCGACATTGCGCGTGATGTCGCGACTGTGGTCCATGTCGCGCTGAAGGGCGTCTAGCTGTGCCTTGTGGTGCTGGGCGACTTCTTGAAGGCGGGTCACAGCCCTGGTACGCACTTCCTCCTTGTGTGAGTGTGCGGCCAATTGTCCCCAGACTTCTTCCGCAAACAGGTTGCTGGCCGCCACTATGGTGGCTGGTAGTCCCGCGACCTTTTGCTCGGTAACCTGGTCGTTGGTTCGGAAGAGGTCTGCAACGAGACGATAGTTCGAGGTGATCGATTCGTACTGCGCCCTTAGGGTCTCCAGGTTGGCCTGGTACTCGCGGTCGACAGTGCTGGCAAGATGCTGGAAGGATTCGTACATGTTACCAACAGTCGTGTGTAGTTCCTTAAGCCATGCCGGGGGATGGGCCACGACAACCTGAGAGGTCTTGATGGCCGGGGCGTCCTTCATGACAACATCGAAGCTCTGGGGTTGGTAGAGCACCAGGGCGTCGTTGGAGACGGAGATGGCCGTGGCGGGCGTCGCCATGGCGAGGCCCGTCTCGAGAATCGGCGCAGGTGATTGTTGCACGGAGAAGATGGGTTCGTCGTCGTTTGACGCAAGGGGGTTGAGAGGAACGAAGGGATATTCCTCAGATGGTGACTTGCTGACGGCCGCGGCGGCTGCGTACGTGGAAGGTGGCACAGGCGGGGCCCGAACCGGAGATGTGAACGGGTCGGTTGTGTCTCTCTGGGTCGTTGTGACCGTAGCGAATGGAAGAAAAGGTTGGTTGGTGTCGGTGACAGGGAGGTTGTCCGGTGGACATGGAAAGTTTCTCAAAGATGGCTTGTTGCCTTGAATGGTTGAGAATTATATGTGACGAGGGTCTGTTGCCAGAGACTCGGACTCGTGTATGTGAATACAGTCAAATTCAACTTATAATTCTCAATGGCCTCAAGGTCCTTGATCCTCCAAGTTTCCAGTCTGGGGAGTCCAAGGCCTCTTTATCCTCAGCCGGCCCTGCCGGTCTCCATCAATCTGGTTGACGGCCATTGGTTCGCTCTAGTGCCCAATGGGCTACAAAGTTCCATACATGGCTCTTGCCGCCGTGTGCTGGTAGTTGGCCTACGTTGCCGCCCAACTGCTTCAAAACGGCCTTGATGGCCGGTCTCTTGTGGGTGTGTGTGGCCGGAGCTGGCCTCGACTAGCGCCAGCCGTGTGACAACTAGCGCCAGCCGTGTGACAACATCCGAGTCCCGGTTCGCAGTGCGCGAGATGAACGAGGCAGCAACTTCGATCTCGGCACAATTATTCGCTGGACGGGCACGATCCGGAACATTACCACCCACGAGGTCCTCCAGCTGGACGTCGACGAAACCCGGTTCCTCAAGATGAGATAACTGATTGAATGGAGACCCCCGACGAGTTGTTTCTCTTCATCTTCGACCGCTACGTCGTCCCGAGGACACCCCCCCGGGCCATTATACCATGGACTTTGTTTTCTGGTGCAGCCCGCCCCATATCACGGCAGCGGCACCAATGGAACCGTTCTATACGGCGAGCAGTCGCTTGTTTGAGGTCATCGCTAAGGACGATGCACCTCTGGACGCGCTGAGTGAGTTTCCACTTCCCCGGTTCATCTGGGGCTGTTTCCTATCTGGGGCTGTTTCCTGTCCCCTGCCCTCGCATTCTCGAGGTCATATGCGAACCTGTGCTGGCATGGACATGGCATTATTATTATTCGTACACCGCTGTGCCCTAGGGCTCGCCGGACCCTCATCTTAGTAATTGTACAGGAAAACCGTGCTCTCACGAGCCGGATGAAAAACCCATACCGACAGTCAAGGAACTGCGTCGGTCACCGATCCTACATTAAGTCGAGTACGAGCTGAACATGATCGCGCTGATTCAGCTGGACAAGAAAATCGATTTGAGCCACCTCGGGTTGGAAGACAGATCAGAACCATCTGACAGGCGCGTCTGACGAGCGAGGCCTGGAGAGAACAGGAAGCAGGTAAGTTGGACAGACGGACTGATGCCAAGAACGGAATAACTTACCTCGGGCTCTTGCTAACTGTGCCAGTCGGTCAGAGACCCCGACATTGCCGCAAAGGCACCACGACAGGCAAAGGGCGTGGCAAAATACCCCAACCACCACAGAGCCAACAGTACAGCTCTGAACACCCAGCGACCCCATGCAAACAAAGGCATGGAGGGCAACAATGAACAACGTCTCGCACAAATCCGAGGATAGCTCGGACTGGCCTTGAAGTGAGGGCATCGATGAACAAGAGGGTGATGACGATGAGGGCGGCGAGGACAGGTTCAGCAACCACAGTGAGTAGGGCTACAGGAGTTTGGTCATGGGGGAGGGAGGCAGCCCTAGTTCACACATTGATGGATTCGAGGAGAAAGTAAACCGTCGAAACCCCGCCACATAACCTGCAAAAGGTGTCCTGTATCGTGGACAGCTGAGATGTGTGTACCTCTGTGTCGTGGGTGGATACCGCTCTGCCATCGCGATGCTGAACGGGGCTGGATAACGGTGATGGGACCCAGGGAGAGCGGACAGATTTTCTGTGCTTGTATGAAGAACTCACTCTCTGCGATCAAGACGGTTGTCAACAAGACAACTGTGCCGGTGTCAGATGAGGTCCAATCGGCCGGACTTTCCACCGTCTTGGCACGTTCAGGGGAACTCTCAGGAGGCTAGGCCCGTCCCCCCCAAGCGGGAGCGTTTAAATGCGCCAGTGCGCCTCCTGACGTCGCAATCTGAATCAATAGAGGGAGAGCCGCTCCGCTCGGACTGATCCTTGTCGGGCCTGGAACAATGGAGGGACGCGGTCGTACCGATTTGACCAGGGCCGCCAGGCTGTCGGAGCGAACACGACGGGAAGAGAGTCAGAGACAGCCCCTCTCAGCCCCTCTCTCCGACGATCGACTTCGATTCGCAACCTAATCCCAACGTCGGCACTCATCCGCGAGGATCACCCAGTGCCCATCTCCATATTTCCTTGCTCATGTCACCGGCCCAGAGGGCCCCGAACCTGCCCTCCGTCCCCTCCCCGCACGCCAAGGACCGGTCCGGCTCGGTCCGGTCCTCCGACCCTCGGCCATGTCCTTCAGCCTCCGACCCAACAAAACGCTCTTCATCCGGCCAAAATGGTCGTCGTCGTCGTCGGACCCAACCCCCGCCTCCTCCACAGCAGCACCGCAAGACCCAACATCCCCAGGCAGCCAGCTCACCCTGTCCCGGACCAACAGCGACCAGATCAGCCCCCTGCAAAAGGCAAACCGGACATCGTCGGCGCCATGGATCACAACAGCCGCGACGCCGTGGGCCCCCGCGCCGTGGAACCCTGACGACTTGGCGGTGCGCCGCTTCTCCAAGCCCGCCGTCGCGGGGCACACGCATGCGCTCACCGAGCACATTGGGAGCGCGCGGCGGGCGTATACCAAGGCGTTTACGGCGATTCACAAGTCGGTGGCGGCCAAGAACATTAACGTTTCTGCTGTCCTGGCGAGCAGCACCGGGGAGGATGTCGCCGAGGCGGCCCTGGGGCTGTATGATGCGGATGCGTCGGGAGACAAGTCTGGGGCGTCGCGGTTTGTTGATACGTTGCAGCATTACCATGGGGTGTTTGATGTGTTGTGCCAGACTGATTTTAGCTTTTTGACCCTTATATGGGGAGGGATGAAGCTCATTCTTATTGTAAGATTTCTTCTGGAAGTTCCATGTCCGCATAGCTAATTCTATATTTAGATGGCCAAAAACCGCGGCGATCTGATGGTGAAAATCACAGACATGCTCGTCGACGTCGGCATGGCGCTCTCCCGGGTCGAGGTGCTCGTCAAGCTGTATCCAACGACAAGGATGGTCGAACTCACCGCAAAACTGTACGCGGCGTTTCTCGAATTCCTCGAGGAGGTGATAGCTCTGTTTCAACGGAGTGCTGTTCGTACGTGCTCACTGTACCACCCCCCCCAACGCATGGCTAATCCTCCACAACCACCCAGGCCAACTCTTCTCATCCCTCATCCAACCCTTCGAAGCCAAATTCGCGCGCGTCATCGACCGCATCCAGCGCGTCGAGTCCTGGATCCAAAAAGACGCCATGGTCCTGCACGCCATGCAATCCGCCAGCATCGCGCACCACCAACTCGACGCCCTCCTCCACCGCCACCACCTCGAAACCACCCTCTCTACCGCCCCGCCCGACCTCGACCTCCTCCTCAAGATCAAAGCCACCCTCTTCCTCGGCTTCGAGTCCCAAGCCGACCACCACTCCTCCCTAGCCGCCACCTACTCCGTCACCTCCTCCGCCTGGAAGCCCTGGTTCGCCGAAGAGCAGCGCCACCTCCCCTCCACCCTCGCCCCGCGCCCCCGCCTCACCCACGGCCTCTGCGACGCCCCGGACTTTCAGCACGCGCTGCAGTGGAAGGACCAGGCGCGCGCCGTGTCCCCGAATGTCCCCGCCGCGTACATCATCTGGACGCCGGACATGACGGCGCACTCGGCGATTGCGTCGCTCATCTTTCAGATCATTCAGCAGAAGCCCGCAATCATCGCCCAGCGGAATCTGGATCTGCGAATGTTTGCGCGCGCCAACGCCTCCGTCACTGCCCTATGGAATCTATTTGTTGATCTGATGAAGGCGCACCCGGAGGGATGTTTGATTTATATCTCGATTGGGAGTATTGGGCCGGATGAGTTTGCGGTGGTGGATAAGTTTGTGAGGGCTGTGCGGGCTTGGGATGGGCCGCCCGTGTCGGTTACCATCATCCATCCCTTCCACGAGGGGTTTACGCCTGACGAGGACGTCATCGATATCGATGGGATTTACGACGTTCATCCGTCGTTGACGACTACCGACGCGCTGCAGCATGTTCTCATGCTCGAGCTGGATCTGCACGACGTCCCGCCGACGATCCGCGCGCTGCTGTGGGACGCTGTGTGGCGCGAGACGCGGTACGCCATTATCGGTGTCAGCTTCCGGCAGCTGATACGTACAGTGCGGGACGTGGCGGGGGAGTTGGCGCAGCGGAAAGCCGCGGACGGGGAGATGACGGCGGCTCAGGAGGAGGCGTGGCTCGCGGGGGTGACGCGGTGGATGGACCACAAGGTGGCGTCGGAGAATGTGAGGGAGCAGATGCAGCGGCATCTCGACATGATCGACCTCAGCCTGCCCGAGGACGCGCGGCAGAGTCTTGGTCGGCACGTCAAGCTGCTGGTGTTCCGCATCGACGCGGACCGGGTGAAGGCGCTGGGGACGACGACGCTGACGCAGCGGCAGAGGGATGGGGTGTGGGAAAGGATGGAGGCGGCCATGAGCGAGGGGCCGAGGGCCATGTTTTGCGGCAAGGTGGAGGAGACGGTGGAGGATGCGCTGGAGGTGTTTACCGAGGTGCCGAGTCGGAATCCGAAGCAGGCGGCGACGGCGGTGCTGAAGCTGCTGGATGAGCGGTTTGGGTGGGAGGGGAAGTGGAAGGAGTCGATTCTGGGGGATGCGGAGCTGATTGTCAAGAGCATTTTAGAGGGGATTGTCATGGGGTTTGAGCTGGTAGCCGAGGCGTTGCTGGAGGACGACGAGGAGGAGACGAGCGGATGATGATGGAGTTTTTTGGGTAAATGTAGACCTGGATACTATGTATATGAAGTTTATGTCCAGGCGCTATGCTTTGGACCCCAGTGTTATCTCAGCACCACGCATAATACTCATTCGCCTCCCACACCACCTCACCCACGTCCTTCCCCTCCTTCCACCGCAAACTCGGAATCGACCCATCCTCCCTCTCATCAAACACCAGGCCCAGCTTCCCGTCCCCCTCGCGCCACAGCTCCGTCGCCGCCGCGCACGTCTCCACCCCCGGCGCCCACACCAGCACCTTGGGCAGCCCCCAGTGCCTCGCCTCCTCGAGCGCCGCGCGCAGCAGCGCCCCGACTGCCGACACGCCGTCCTTGCTCCCGACGACCAGTCGTAGGATCTTGAGCTTGTTCTCGCGTAGGTCGTGGTCCCAGAGCAGCCAGCTGTCGCCGTCGGCGGTGCGCGCGCCGCGGTGCTGCACGGGGCGGCCCTCGCGCATGACGCGCGCGACGTACGAGTCGCGCGTAAAGTGCCAGGTCAGCTGGTTGACGTCGGGGAGGAAGGCGATGTGCGTCTTGTTGGGAGAGGAGGAGGCGGCGGTGGCGAGGCGGGATCGGACGAGGGCGCAGTCGCGCTCGCAGAGGGAGGAGATGTCGGCGTCGAAGAGCATAGTGACGGCAGGGGAGGAGGCGGTGGTCCCGGGGAGAGCGGTGTTGGGGTCGGCGAGGTGCAGTGTGAGCTGGGGGCTGGGGAAGTCGGGCCAGCCGAGGCGCGTGTAAAAGGAGCGGCCGATGTCGCTGTAGAGGGCGCCGAACTCGGCGTTGTTGGTGTCGACCTCGGCTTGCACGAGACGGAGCATGTGGCTGGCCAGACCGTGACCGCGGGACTCTGGGGGTGTGAAGACGCTGGCGAGGCCGTAGGAGGACACGGTGCGGACGGGGGAGCCGGGGGTGACGACGAGGGCTTGCTTGGTGAGGACCTCGCAGGCCGAGACGATGAGGTTGGGGTCGGTCTTGTGGTGGAGGATGTAGTAGTGCGTGCTGTGTAGGGAGGTTGGTCAGCGGCTGCGACTTGGACTCGGAGCCTGGGAGAGAGAGGCGTACCCCCCATTGGCAGAGAGGGCCGTTTCCGACAGCGCCTGCTCACGGCCAATGTATTCCTCGATGGTCATGGGCCCGGCCCACGACACGCCGTTGAGTTTCCATGTCAGGATGCGCTGCTCCGGTGTCGCTTCGGCAAGGACGACGTCGTCTTTGGTTATGGCGGTGGTCGTGGTGGTCGGCGCTTCGAGGGGGGCGTCGGCCGACATGGTTGGTGATTGTTTACTTTTGTGTCAGTCGGAGGGGTGGGGGGTCGTGTGCCGATTGCGCCGATGGCGGGGTTGGAGAGGGGAGGAGGGGAAACGAGAAGACGGGAAGGACGGGGCACAGGATGCGGGGAGAAAGCTTGACCTGACCGTCGCAAAAGCGTCCTCTGACAGACTCCGAGACACGAGTTCCTTTTGTATCACGACGAAATCTTTTTCTCGTGTATCTCGAAAGGCATCATGTCCGTTGGCGACGGAGTGCGCGAAAAAAAAATGCTGCGATAAGTTGCTCGGGGAGCGGGGGGTGCATGAGGCAGAGCAGCAGGCAGACTCGGGACTGCAGGGGGCCGATGGCCTGAAGGTGCGGAATGACAGCGCAGGAGGTTCTGAGCTTCCCGTCGGGTCTGCAACTGAGGCAGCTGTCGTTGCAGTGCCCCTGCAGTGCAGTGTGCTGCGCCCCCGGGCCAGACCTGAAGCCGAGAGCTGCAGCACTCCATCCATTCCTCATCAGGCATAAGGGTGCGCTTTCCTATCCGCGTTCTTGCTGAGATGGAGTCATTTTCTCCCCGTCCAGCTGGAAAGAGCGATTAGGGCGGACAGCCCACTACGCCGGTTTAGGAAGTTGCTGATTGTCTTCTCAATTCTCACGGGACAAGAGCAGAATTTTCACTTTTTCTCTTCGCGTCACATCAGTTCGACCCGTCTGTCCATTCCAGTTCACCAAGACTCACTCTATGCTCTCGTGCGGATTCGGCGCGATTTCCTCCAGCGTCATGGTGTCGAGCTTGGGGAAGAACCTAGCCAGCAGTCCCCTGGTCGCCGCCCTCGCTCGGCGTCCCTTTTCTACCAGACCACCACCGCCGCCACTCCCATCCGACCCAGACTCCGTGTCTTCCCCCGCCCCCGACGAGATGCGCTGCACTTCGGGCACAAAATACGAAATCACCACACACACCACCATCAAGCTCATCGCCACCAGCAGATGAATGCCCTCGGCGTCGTCCATCGCCGACGTGCCGCCAATGATGGGCCGGACGATGATGGCCCCGACTCGCCCGGTCGCGCACGCCAACGCGTAAAACGTGCCTCGGTACACGGTCGGGAACAGCTCCACCGCCATGATGGGGAGAAGAGTCCGCGGGCCCAGCGTGAACAAAAAGTGCATCATCCCCGAGAGCACATCAAGGGCTGTGTTGGAAGCCGTGCCAGCAACCGCAACTTCTTGGTCCCGGCCGAAGACCACGGCGCCGGCGATGGCAAAGAGCACGGCAAGCCCACCGCACGTGGTCATGAGCAACATGCGGCGGTGGACCCGGTTGATGACGAGGAGGAGCAGGCCGCTGCCGACCAGAGAGCCGATCGACACAACGAGCATGAAGTGCTTCGCGCTGCCTTCGAGCTCACGGTACAGCTCAAGCTGGTTGGTGGAGGCACCGCCGCCGGTCCGCAGCGTGCTAGCTGGGGCGAGGGAATCCATGGCCAGCAGGTACCACGACATGTCGCTGAGAATCCAGAGGGACGACATCAGCGCAAGGTTCCGTCCTGCCGGCGTGTCCCGGAGGCAGCGGCCAGCACCCTTGTACCACTCCCATCGGCTGAACTCTGGCACCTCGCCGTCGCTGTTGTGCCGGCCATCATCAACGGGTGCCGTCGGGGGTGGCTCGAGGGTGCTCTGGATCGGCGAGTGCGTGCCGCGGCTGTCAACCGCGACCGCCCCAGTTGGGTACAGCCACGCCGTCTCCATGGCCCCCTTGACCGCGTCGAGTACAATGTGGGCGTAGTAAAGGGGTGTCTCCGGGATGGTGAAGCGGAACCCGATCGCCACGAGGACGGGGAGGATGCCTATCCCCGTCACCCATCGCGATACCACGTCGGCCACCCGCTTCCCAAGCTCGTCGTCGTCGCCGTTCTCACCGCCGCCGCTGCCAATGGTATCGGGCGATAGTCCATTTGCGCTGCTGACTTTTTGCAGCGCCACGAGGGCCACCCCATAGGCAAGCAGACGGGCGAGGGGCTGCACGGAAAAGATGGCCGCCATCATGCGGCCCCGGGACTTGGTGCGGACCCATTCCGCCGTGATGATGGCCACGAGCGGCTGCTCGGCCCCGATGGCCAGGCCGAGACAGAAGCGCCAGAAGGCGAGCCACGCGTAAATGTCCATGGTTCCCCGGACAGTGCCGTCGGGCATCCGCGAGCGGAAACCCTCGGACGCCTGCACGATGCCGAGCGTGGCCACTACGAGGAGCAGCAGCTCGTAGCCGTACAGCCTCTTGCGGCCGTACAGGTCGGCGAGGTGGCCCACGAAAAGGATGCTCACGACGGCAGCAGCATGGCCGATCTCGTCCAGGACCAGCCCGGGGTTGCTGTTCAGCCTGCCACCATGCGGGTAGGTGTAGTGCAGGGCAAGCTTGGTGACGTTGGGGCTGAAGAAGGTGTAGCTCCGCGCGAAATAGCCTGACGCGCCGACCCAAAAGAGCCGGTGGACGAGCCTGCCGGCGTCGATGATATCGCGCGTTCGCTGTGCGTTCTGACTTGGTTAGCCCGGGCACAAACGGAAGCCATGTCACTGCCGTGCCGGGAAGATGGGAATGTCATACCAAAGGCCCCGGGGGCATATGGTTTTGTCGAGCCCGCACAAGATATCTCCACCACGCCGTTTGACCCGACGAGAGATCCCCCGAGTGGGCCATGTTTGGAGTGGAGTTGGGACAGGTTGAGGTGTGTTGGTTCTGGATCCCAAGCGTACCCAGGCTGGGACCGGCAAGTGTCGGTTCGGGACGGGCTGGAATATAAGAACGAGCTAACGAACCCCCTCTTCAGCCCGCCAAGACACGAGAAGACAGCAAACCGGTATTGGCCTATGGGAGCATTACGTCCGCGTCCGTCCTCACGAACTGGCAATCCGCGCTGCGCAAGGCTCTGCGGCGCAGCTTCAGAACTGCATCCAAGGCATAAGACGTTTCGCGCGCAAGGCTCTGGGAACCGCCCCCTCCCATTGGTCTCCATGCCATGCTTAGGGCTGCCGGTTTGCCCCGTTGCCGTCTCGAAAAGTGTCCGGAAGGCCCTTTTCAGCTAAACGCGTCGTCGCCTGGCGTGGCGCCTGGCGTGGCTTCAATATTTGCCACCAGTCCGCCATGGAGGCCGCCAACCTTGGGCGGCTCGGGCGGGTGCCCCCAGCTGAACGGCAGCCTGATGGCCTGCCAAAGATTCCAACTTGGCCCGGGTCATGGCGTAACAAGAGAGGCGCATGCGCAACGGTCTTTGGCAACCAAAACGCTCCGATTCCCCTTTGGTTGGGCAAGCAGCCCCCGTCACATGCACTGGCCGACACACCGAATCCCCTCCTTAGATCAAAATGGCCCCCGTACTCCAGTCCCTTGTGTAGACCTCCCGAGTAAGCCCGACGAAAGAGAAACCCTTGACGTCCTTGGAATCACATCAAGTTCCCTTCATCCATCCCAACCGACCGGGCCCAAGTGGCATCCGCTACCAAAACTCCATGGCCGAGGTATTCGGTCTGATCGCGGGCGTGGTGCAGATCATCACCGCCGTCAACGGGGCCGTGGAAATCTTTGGCCGGCTCCAGAATGCCCCCAAACAGATCAGGCTTTTGTCGATTCTGCTGGCCCAGATCGAACGCCACCTCAGGATCCTCAAGAAAGCCTATGGCTACAACAACGATGACGACGACGACGACGACGACGAAGAGGCCGGTGGGATCAACAGCGACCACCCAGCGCTACCACAGATCCCGCCTGCCACCATTGCCGAGATAAAGGATTCGCTCAAAGAGTGCCACGCTTTCGTGAAGAGACACGAAAATTACTTCTCCGACAAGGCCAGCCGGGTCCGCCAGTTCTGGTCTTCGGTCAACCACATGGGAGAGCTGGGACAGATCAGGGCCCGCATAGCTGAAATTAACCCGCTCATCATCCAGCCGTTGATGATGGAGCTTCTCTTGGCGAGGATTCCAGTCCCGATTCATCAACATAAAGGGCGAGGAGTACCATTGCCTCTGAGATCAATGGCCCGTATTGGTGAAACAGCGGCGGCAGCGGCAGCGGCGTTGAACAGTACCCGAGCCCCGATTCCAGAGAATGTACGGCGTCAAGATGAGGTCCAGCAGGCGCAACAAGAGTTGAACGCGGCCTTGGCCATCGACCTGCGCGATGTGCTCGAGACGGGCGCCGTCGAGGTGGATGCCGCCTTGAAGGACCTCCGGGGTGCCACTCTGTATGCTCTCTGTCTCCCACCCTAGCGTTAATGTGACAACCAACTAACATAAGCCCCTGAACAGCAAACTCTCAGGGCAGGACGTTCCCCCAAAATACCGCACCTTGGTCCTGGACTCCCTCCAACTCGCCACCCGCGACGAAATGACCATCCTGTTGCGCTTCACCTGCAAAAACAGGTCCATTCGCGTCCAGCACCTGGGTACACCTCCTTTCCCTCTTTCTTTGGTGCCGCCATGCTAATTTGGCCCTAAAACAAGTCAAATTCTCCACGCCCCCCTACCCGAGCAGCGTCACCTCCGCCGACGTCCTCTTCCGCGGCACCCACCCCATCACTCTCCTCGAGGAAGACGGCAACCTCCTCTTGCACGTCGCCCAGCCGCACTACAAGTTCGCCGACGTGTCCACGCGCCACAAGTTCCAGGAGCTGGTCCGCGCCCGAAGGCTTGTGGCAGAGATGACGGCTGTCGAAGTTTTTCCGCTGTTTAGCAGCCACGACCGGACTGGTGGTCTTGACAGGTGCAGTACCAACGGTACCACCAGCACCGATTCTGTGGCGACTAGCACAACTAGCAGCACCGGCACCAAGACATTTTGGAGGATAGCCATCAAGGGGAAAAAGACGGACCGCCACCAGACGAGGAGGCAAGAAATGGAGTTCTTGGCCCTGAGCGAGCCGCTGCAATTATGGCAGCAGCCTGAGGGCGGTGACCAGGCCGAGACGATGACGTTTGTGGCGAAGGGGAATAAGTTGGTGAGGAGAGAGGGGATAAATGACGAGTGGCCGTTGCTGGAGTGGCATGCGAAGCACCTGGAAGTGAGAAGGGCGCCCCGTGTCGTCGAGGGGGTGCGGTCATCGGCGGCCTGGGCGGTCGAGATGTGGTGGGACTATAAACAACAGGGGGCGGCGCCAGGGGTGAAGATTACGTTTGGGAAGAAGAGTGGTAAGTTTGGCTGGTGTGCTATCCCTGTCTCCTTTTTCGGGGGGGGGGGGGGAGAGAAGAGGAAAAATGATGAGGTGCTAACATGAATGGTTAGAAGCGGAACTGTTTGCAAAGAGGTTCAAACCGCCAGATCGGGGGGCTGCTGGTGAGGTACTGGGTGCGGTGGGCAGGGCCCAGGTTGGGGTGAGTTATGTGCCGTTACCGACTCCCGCGCATGGGCTGGGATCTTTTGACAGCGGAATTTTTGAGGATATGGGAATCTATACGCAACAGCTCGTGGAGATGCGGTAACAACCTGGGCAATAACTACACGCTTTTGGCCCTTTACTTTTGTCCTCCCACAACTTCCTTGAAATGGACTAGTTATTGGTAACTAACGTTAGTTGGATTACGTTAAGAGAGCTACGTTAATTCAAATTGGCGGGAACTCTAATTTTGGCAGCGATCCAGATACCGTGACCCCTTGGTAACCTGGAGAACCCAGAGCTGTTCCTGTTCGATAATTAAATACTTTCCCTAGTTACCTATGTAGAATTCTGCCGAGTCGCTGTACATCGATCAACTGCGGCGGGGGCTTAGGCTGCCGCCAGTTTGGGGACGACTCCGCCACTGAGCCAGTCTCTAGTATTAAAACGACGCTGATGTGCGCATACCTCCCTCGCTCATCAGCGTTCCTCAAAATCATCTCACAGCAACCAAGTCTCAACCATGATAGCCCCACGAGACGGCGACTGGCTCAGCTCCCCAGGCGTGTATCGGGATCTCATCAACAAGCTGACCGTCGCTGATCCTCGGCTGCGATCCCGCTGCACCAAGAACCTCCGCCAGAAAATACCATGGCCGCAGCCCAACGCGAGACTCATGGTCCTCGAAGGCGGTCTGGATGGTTCCTCGTTTGGAAAACCCGTCGAGCACGATGCCGCATCGCTCAATGCGTACCTGAAGGACCAACCAGCGACCCCCGCTCCAGCCAAGCGGCGCAGGGTGTTTATTCTCGAAGGGCTTCATCCAGACTACATCGCCACTCTGGGCGGGCATTTCGAGATGCATCCGTCCATGTTTATCGACCACGAGCGCGTCATTGTCATTTCGCCCTTTAATGGGCAAGGGAGCGATACCTTTGGTTTACCCAGCGCCGCCCAGACGATGGAGCATCGCACGCTCAAGTACTTTGAGCCCATCGCCCTCCCGCGCAACGTCCAGGGCTGCTTCAAGATGTGCTGCGCCGAGACGGGCCGCCACATCGCTGTGACGCGGGTGAAGGGCCGTTTTCTCGACGTGGGTGTCTTGCGACGAAAGTGTACAATCTGGCGACGGGAAATCCCCGGTGGTGGTTGGGACTGTGAGCATCATCTCCCCCCGCGCCTCCTCCTCAGACAACTAAACACAACCTCCCAGGCATCATCCTCACCGACCCCCCTCTCCGAATCGTCCAAATCTCCGACCAAACCCTTGCCTCCCAAGGCCGCTACCTCCCCGCCAAAACCATCCCCGTCTCCCCCTCCCCCTTCCAAAACGGCTACACCGACTTCATCCCGCACTCCGCCCAACTCTCCTCCCCCACCCTCGGCCCCCCGCGCACTAGCATGCTCCTAGACCTAGCCTTCTACCTCCAGCACCACACCCCCCACCTCCCCTCCGTCGACCCCCCGTCCAGCTTCGCCCGCAAACTCATCGCCTCGCACTACCTCGCCCTCTTCAACTTTTCCCGCGGCCTCGTCTCGGACGTGCAATTCCACATGTCGCGCCACGGCCATTCCGCCCTCGACCACCTCGGCGCGACGTTCGTCGACGCCGGACAGTGGAGCGACGCGCAGGTGCTCGAGCGGCGGTTGGGCGAGTACTGCGAGGATGTCGAAGACGTGATGCTAAGGTGCGGAATCTCGCTGTCCGATGCCGACCTGAGCCAGTCGGGAGACTGGAGTGACAGCGCCGTAGACTTTCAGATGCTGCGGATGCGGCTGCGGGACGTGCGGCGGCGCGGGGAGTTGTTGAATGCGGCGATTACGGGGCTGGCGAGCGTCAGTGGGAGTCAGCAGGCGCTGAGGGAGGCGAGGAGTACCAAGGCGCTGACGTTGATGGGGTTGGTGTTTATACCGCTGGCGTATACGGCGACGTTGTTTAGTATGGCGGAGCCGTTTGGGCCGGGGGAGGAGAGGTTTTGGGTGTATTTTGCGGTGGCGGGTCCGCTGGTGTTGTGTGTGTTGGGGGGGTATTGGGTGTTGGGTGTTGTTGAGGGGGTGGGGGAGTTGGGGGGTTTGTTTGGGTCGTTGCTTGGGGGTTGGAGACGGGGGGGAGTAGGGTGGGGTGGGCGGAAGGAAGAGTTGCTGGGGTGAATTGTGGTTTGGTACGTGGGACAGTCGTGGATGTAATGGGTTTGGTGTCATCAGAAAACAACGAAAATAGTAATTCTATTCAACATTCATACAAGAAAAGTCTCCCGGGTTTTGCTCCCCTTTCGTCCCTCCAATACACTTGACACCTGCACTGCCACTTGGACTCAAGGACTCAACCGGTGTTTCAACTTCAAATGCCGCCTGTAACTATCCCTCCTGCACGCATTGTACTTGAATGTACATCCTTTCTCCGAGCACACCAACTCCTTGACATCCTGCCCACCGTGCCCACTTGTCTTTTGATGACGCCTCAAATCTTTGGAGACTGAGAAGTGTCTGGGACATGTCGGGCAGCTGAAGGGGCGGGAGTGGTAACGTAAATGTTTGCTACTCTTGTCAGTCTCGTTGTACATGTGGTAGATCAGATCGGGAGCGTACTTCAAGGCAGTCTTATCTTGGAAACGCTTATCGCATTCTCTGCATGCCCATCTTCCTGTAGGAGACGGGGCTCGTGATTTTCCAGGTGTCACGGAGCTTTGGCTTGTCCTGCTTTCTTGGAGGCCGCTCTCTGACTCGGGGACAACAGTGGCAGTGGAAGCTCTGCTCAAGGCTTGCGTTTCGACTGTGTCCCGGATATGGCCGGCTGGGGAGGGTATGGGCAGAGCTTCCTGGTCGAGCTCAAGTCCTTGGGCCATGAACTTGTGCAGCCCCCATACGTCGTCGACATCAGATTGTGATGCGAAGAGGTATTCTGCGTATGAGACCGGCGGCGATGATTCGGACGAGACTGACTCCCCGCTAGACATGGACGCCGTCCCTTCGAGGGAATCTGGCGACAGCGGGGGTGGGCTGTTTCCGTCTCTGGTGGAAGCAGAGGAGAGGTTCCATGTCCTCGTCCACTGATGGGGACTGGGAAAATACGTGAAGCTTGGCCCAACGTCCCAAGGAATGTCGTCCGGTATTTCGAGCAAGGTTGGTGTTTTTGGCTCGAAGTTTGAAGGGTTTGATTCAAACGGCATTGCCGAATCGAATGGTGGCCTCCCCATTTGCTGGCCCCGGGTTGTGACGCGGAGTTGGGGAGTCGATTCTTCGTCGCCAGGGTGGTTTTCCCGGCTGCTGACCATTTTGGCGGCCATGATTGTTGTGTTGGTTTGGTGCGTCGCCCTATTTGCTGGGTCGCGGACCGGCCTCTGTATTTTTTGAGGCATGGGCATTGCTTTTGGCCTTTGGGCACACGGTTGGTGTTTTTTCGGTGCGATTTTGGGAACAGTTTTTCGTCATATTCAGGACAGAAGCGAAGGTCGTGTCGTCGACGGAGTGATCGCGGATTTCCACCGGACTAGCACTCGGTCGACCAGCAGATGTCCATGGACACCTGATGAAGCATTGCTGTGATAATGCCGTCGTTCAGAGCAGCGATCTTTCGCGCGGGCTTCAAGCTACCGCAGGGGGACGAGCCGGACTTGGGAGGGCCGTCGATGGGTCTTTTGAACGGGCATTCCAGCTACCGTTTGGAAGACAGCCACCACTCGAAGAGACGAGCTGCTCACGCACTACCCCCGTTCCAGGAGTTGTGCAGCGCCGAGGAGAAGGTGTTGCCGTCAGGAACAGCAAGGTCAAGGAGGAGGGAACTTGGCCACGTAGAGCCCGGCCGTTTCCGGCGACCCAGCCAGGCGGGAAGGGCTATGGTGGCCATTGATGCAGGTTGGTCATGGCATCGTCGACATTGTGAAGGGGATTTGGCGTGGGAGAGGCGAAAGTTTGTCTTGGAGGAGGGCAGGGGAAAGACCAGGCGCACGCCTGTGCTTAGGTTGGGGGCGGCCCTGGAGGAGGACAGGGGCACGGGCATACGGAAATTATTAGCCAATGGTATGCGAACTTGTGGCGGCTGGAGAACGCGGTGCAGAAATGGGGGCACACAGGGCAGCAGGGTGCATACGCTCGTCATCCCCCGATTCCATTTGGAAACCAGGTGTGCGGCTCTGCTCTACCTCTAGACCTGGTGCGAACGAACATGGTGGTCGCTGCTGCTCTTGGAAAGTTCTTTGGTCGAAATGCGAAACAGAGCATGAGGTGGCATCAACAAGACTCGTCGTGTGTCGCACGACCAAATCTCGGCCTTTTGTGTGTTTGCATTTCCCAGCACGTCGTCGTCGTGGACTGCCGAACCATCCTGCCCACCTCAGAGTCTAAGATGATCCTGATGAGGCCTACCCTTCCACCGGGCCCAAAATTGCCCCGACATTGATGTGGCCCCCCGCCTGTAGGACTCATCGCTTGCATATAAAATCGGGAATGGTAGTTGGCCTCAAACCAGGACATTCTCCCTTCCGGCCCTCCCCCAAGTCGACCAACACCCCTGATTCGTCCAAACCCAGAGCATGATCCGCCCAAACCTCTGATTCGCCAAAACCCACGCAGCCCAAGTCGACGCGACTCTCGGTCACGAGGTTTATCCGATGCGAACCACCACCAAGATGCGGACAGTTCGCACACGACGACGCCCAAGGCAACCACGTCTCCCACGGCACGGAGGCCTCGCCATTGCCTTGCCTCGACAATATGCAACTACGCTGCCGCCATCACTTCTTCTCCCACACACACCACGGCCACCCGCCAATCCCATTCCTCCACGACGACGCGCAGCAGGCAGCTCCCCCGCTCTCTGCGACATGACAACCTCCTCGGTCTCTTGCTCGGTGAGCTCCTTGATTTCTTGGGCGTCTGCGCATTTACTGATCCGCATCAATCAGGTTCTCCGAGCAGCCGCTGACATCCCCGCTGACATCCCCGATCACGTCGCATCAAGACTCGAAACGACCCTCGCATGCAGGCGACCGACGGCGGTCGCAACAAACCATCCCCCTCGACCGACTCCCGCCCGACAATCACCGACGCGCGTCCCAGTTGGCAACCCTCCACTTGCCTGTTGACGTAGCGGCAATCGCATCAAGCTCCGGCTCAGGACCCCAGTCCGAATCTTGCGCGGAAGCAAGGCAGCAATGCTCCTGGGTTTGGGCGGGGGAATGGACACAATGGCCAACCCCGCCCCTCGACGTCCAGACTCGCTTGTTTGAGCCGCCAGGGATGGTGGCAAGCAGTGCCATGACGCCGGCGTTCCTCTCGAAATTGTCACATCAAGTCCCTCGTCGCTTCTCTCCGGCGTGAAGGCGGTCATGTCTACCGCTACCGACCCCATGCCGGCTCGGCTGCGCCATCTCTTCTCCATGAGTGAGACCTCCCTGACATCTGCAGCCTCCCATCGAATCTCAGCAGCCCAAAGCCACGCCGAGGACCCTCCAGCCCGAGGATTCGGTGCCAAAGCCATGCTGTGCGCCGCCTCCCCTCAACTCCTTTCCGTTCGTCACACTCGCCATATTCCCAAGAGGCCGCGGACGATCGGCTCAATCGGTACCTCAGGCAAGCCACCGCCCAACACCCGCCGTGGCTCTTCCGCAACCGAACTGTGACGAGAAAGGGAGCACTGCAGTTCCCGCTTGTTTCAAGGCTGGACGCAACGCTTTCATTTCCATCAGTGTCCCACCCACCCGTGGTACGCTCCAGACTCGGACCGATTGTCCAATGGGCGACCTAAGGATCTCGAGAAGCGACAAGATGGACGAAAAAAAGATCTCGGACCATGTCCCTGCCGTCAATGACACCGACAGCTCCGTCGGTATCTTTGCGAACTCGACCCCGGCGACTATGCATTCCGAGACCACAGCGTTCCCATCGAGCCCACCGCAGTGCACTCACACACCCCTGCCCATGCCAGCCTGCCGCAGCGCCCTCACGCAAGAATAAGGCTGCCATCTGGGCATGTACCGACAAGACATCCTATCTTTGACCCCACTCTGGCTCTTTTCGTGGCTGCCCCGCCTCTCGATACTTGCTTACCAAGGAGTTTTACTGCGGCAAGGTCAACGACGGGCGGCTTTTTCAAGGTTTCATCCTTGAGTTTGTTTGCTCCGTGGCAAATGAGCCGTTAGCTCACGTCCTCAGCCCGGCATACCACACTTCCCACACCTCCCGTGGCCTCGATACTTACATCCCCGCACACAGATACGCAGACGCCATGTCACCACCACACCGCGGCAGCGGATCCGGCGAACTACGATTGCAGATTTCTTGCCTCCAGATCCTCCAGCTAGCACTATGCCTCGGACCCTTTGGCTAGAGGTGCCGCCGCGGCGACTGCCTCCGTTCCCCCCACGATGCCTTTGTTTCTTTTTGAGGAGTGATGTGTGGCGGGCAACCCAGCAATCGCCTGCTGCACCACTCTGACCAGTACCGCCGTCCAATCCAGCAACAGCCGCGTGTTCATCCATGCCGGAATACCCGAGTAAGTCGGCCATCGTAACTCTTCTTCCTTGACAGGGGCAATGTGCACATTCTATAGGACTTATTACTGCTATAAATTGAAGCCCCTGGGCCGTGTTCTTTTCCCCCTCCTCACTGCCAATTCGCTTCGCCCGCAAAATATCAGGTCTTATGCACGCAATTCGCTTCTCCGACCATTCTCATCCCCCAGACAAGACACATTTCACAATGCACTCGCACACTACCTCTTCCGCTCTCCGGGAAACAGCGTATTACACTCTGGGTCTCCACATTCCCCAGCAAACCCGCCCCGCCGTTCCAGCTCCCATTTCCAGCCCCGCCTCCGTGCCCGCGTCCGCCAATGTCTCCATCAAAATCTCGTACCCACCACCCAATGCCCCCGGTATCCCTCCGGCGCCGCCTCCGTCGCTGCATCAGATTGAATCATCCACGCCAACAATCTCCAAGGCGCTCTTCACAAACGTCAGTCTAGGTCACAGCCCCCCTTTCGCCACGTTTCGCCCCCGCACCAGCAACGGCAGTCACGCCAGCGTCACCGCCGTTGTTGGCCGCGACCGGGCGGGGGCCGACGGCGCTGTCCGCGCCGTGGCGGGAATGGACGGTGGGATGGGCAAGTGGCGGTCGCCGACGACGGGGTGGAGTGGGTTTCCGACTACGCTGGGTCGCGATGGCTCTTGATTGGTGGTCATAGTACATGTTCCTTATTTTTCTCTATAGTTTAACTCGGTAATTTGGGCTGAGACTTTTCTTCGAGACCAGCGGCGGAGGGGATTTGAGCGCGTCTTTTGGCGATGCGCGGTCAAAAGCGATTGGCGTCACGGCTGGCGGCGAGCGAGCGATTGGGCGGGTGTCATTGGCTTGGTCGGCGGCGGCGAAAGGGCCGCTGGCGGTGAACTGGATGGCATGGGAGGGGAATTTTGGATGACATTCTGGATAGACGGGATAGAATAATGCAATTGTGCTCTTTGTTATTGTGCTGATTCCCTGTCTTGGACACCAATTGTTTGTTTGACTCTCCGGCTTAGTTGGTGACGGCAGTTTGATCCCGGCTTCCGTCGGTTGTTGATTTTCGGCGCCGGCTTGGACCCAGACCACCGGATTGGCGCGCTCGCACGTGATCTCGCCTGAGGCACCACCGAGGACCGGATCCACTATTGGCCGGAGAAAGCGGGGCAACCGGTCCAGCGCCGGAGTGTCGAGGGAATCGAGGGGTTTCATGCCTTCCGAAACCGGAGAGACCCGTCACTTGGAGATGCCAAAAGGCTGTCAAATCAAGAACCACCCGCGATTCAAATCACATGATATTTCACAACATGGACGATGGACCGACCGGCGGCATCCGCGTGGTCTCCATTCGGGAAATGCCCCTGAGCGTCTTGGCATAGCCATCCATCAACCTTCAAAAATGAGAGCGACCCTTCGCAAAACATCGACAATCTGCAGCATTCTTATTGTACCGATCTCCAGGCGGTAGGAGGCTGGATGGGTTGGAATTACGCACCTGGTTCTGATATTCCCCTTGCGACAGACTCCCCTCGTCCTCTCCCGGGAGAACCTCAAACCTTCCCGTCAGACACTTTCGCACAACCTCGGCATACGCCGACCCCAGACCGAAGGGCAGCCGCCGTGCAGCCTCCGTCTGGAACAGCTCCGGCACGTCGAAGCGGTCGGCGTACACGAGGTCGCGGAACTGCGTCTTCTCCAGCGCCGCGACGGGGTGCCACAGGCCTATTTCGAGGAGGACGACGCCGAGCGAGTAGATGTCGTGCATCTTTTGGAAGTTGGTCGTGGGCTTACCCCACGTCTGCGGGTGTCTGTAGATGTCGGTGGCGATGTCGGGGTAGACGGGGTTGTCCGAGAAGCCGGCATCTTCTCGCGCGTATTCGAATCCGACAATGTACGGGTTTTCGAGGGTGAGAGGGGAGGGGGTCTCGTCGGAAAAGAAGAGGATGTTGCTGCTCCGGAAGGACTTGTGGACCCAGCTGACCGCGTGGAACTGGAAGAGGGCAACGGCGAGGGTCATGGCGAGGCGCAGCCTGGTCTCCAGGGAGGGCTTCTCGCTCATTTTGGTGGTGTCTAGCATGTGGCGGAGGGGAGTCGGGGGCGAAAAGCATCCCGAAGGAAACTGGAAAACCAGCGCGATGGCGCATCGGCCCGGGATGCGGGAGAAGCCTCGGCATGGGAGGAGACGGGCGCGAGCCGAATGGCGTCGGTTCAGCAAGACGGCGAGCTGTCCGATGCGGGTCAAGATCTCGGGCCGTGGCTCCAGCGAGGTCTTGTCGGATACGTCCGGGTCAAAACTCTTGATATCAATGACGATGTGCTGTCCGTCGAACTTGCCATACGAGACCTGCTTCGACTGGCCGCGGGGCTCGAGGGCAACGCCCACAAGTTCCAGCGTGTACCAGTCCCGCACGTCGTCGGCTGCCATTTGGGCAATCTCAATGTCGTTGCTGAGGCCCAGTGCTTGGGCGTCAGCGTCGTTCTTGAGCTTCGTAACGTGCTGTTCAGGAATAGCCCTCGAGGCGGCACGAAGGTCTTGGAGGACAAAGGTCTGGACGATGGTGATGAGCCGCTCGTTCCACTGTTCGCACTCGCGCACGGCGGCCTGCACGCGTCGCTTCCCCCACAGCATCCACGAGACCCGGAACCTGCTTTCGTCTGGGGATGGCGGCACACTGACTGGGACGGATGGAGCAGAGAGGGCGAGCTGGGCCGGAAGAAAAAGGGGTCGTTTGGGGGGGTTGAGACCATATGTCTGCTTCAGCGTGTTGTATTTGGACTCGATGACGTTGTAGAACTCGAGGATCATGGAACAGACATCTCTCTGGAGGCTGGGGCTCAGTTTGTGGAACAGCGGCGCTTCGTCGTTGCTGTTGGGATGCGAGGCAGCAGATCCGAAGAGCAGATTCTGTAGGTGCTGGGTCAGGCTGACCTGGAGTGACATCCGGAGGGCGAGCTTTCGGGAGTCGTCGTTCCAGTCGCGAATGTCGTCGGCGAAGTCACAGCAGAGCCTGATGGCCCCAACCAGCAGCTTGATTGTCGCCGGAACGCTGAGGCCAACACCAATGGCGTCCATGGCTGGAGAAAGACAAGACTATGGCTGGAAAGGAGGGGCAGCTGGATGATGGGGGTTGTCAAACGTTTTTTCTTTTGGCCCTGGGCCTGGTCGATGGTGTCGAATCTGTGAAGCTGATGATGATGGGCAGGAGCTGAGGCGTGAGCTCTCAAGTCGCGACGATCGATGGCCGAGCCGATGCACGGCCACCCCCCCTTCGAACAGGGCTAGTGTGGGCGGACTGGTACTTGCCTCTGCCGCTTTATCGTCTGTCTCAAAATTTGCCGTCATCTCCAGCCTGCCCGGTTGTCTGTTTCTTTTCTTGCACCCGCCACGTTTGCTGCCACCCCTCGCCCTCTTTTTCATCGAATCACGGCCGCTCTTCCGCATCTTCAGCGTGTAAACTACCTAGGAATCCATCAGCTATGCCAATCCGCCCCGCCATGTCGCGGACGGCGGGCCCTCTTCCGAGTCTCGTGCCGTCACGTCGAAAAATGGCTCGAGGTTTGTGTTTTGGGACGCGATTCAATTTTCCAACGCCATCTATGGCTTCTCGGACCTCGCCTTTGAGCGTGACCTCGGCGAGGGAGCCCAGTTCAAGGTCGACCTCTACCGAAATCCTGAAAAGGACTCGAACATGCCCGAGCTATTGGCTGTCAAGACGGCCAAGATAGACACGGGGGCCTTCATCCCTGACGACCCGGAAGGAGAAAGGACACCCGCCGTTTATGGAGAGGCCGGCATACATAAAAGGAAGAACGATCTGTACAGCTTCGTGCAGGAGATGCAGGTCCTCTCCCACACCCCGCTGCAGTCTCACCCCAACATCATCCGGCTCCTGGGTTCGAGCTGGACCACCGACGCGTTCCGGACCCCGATCCCACAGCTCATCGTTGAGTATTCCTCCCTCGGGAACCTCTTTGACATGCTCGCCGCCTCCCTTCCAATCGCGACCCAGGAAAAGCTCAACATTGTCTTCGACATTGCCAGTGGTCTGGAGAGAATCCACGAATATGGCATCGCACATGGCGACATAAAACTTTCCAACATCATGGTCTTCCCGGGCGGACGTCCAGCTTGTCGCTTCACGGCAAAGATTTCCGACTTTGGTTCATCCATCGCCGCCGATGATCCCAACGAACGGAAGACATACTGGGGATCGCCCGGCTACTGCCCTCCCGACGCCTTGACCAAAACCCTCCAAAGCTGCGATATCTTTGCTATCGGGCTGTGCACATGGGAGGTCCTCAACGATGGTCGACCTTTTTTCGAACCCGACCAAGAACGAATCCCAATGGGCCGACACGTCCCGTCCACGTATCCCTTCTTGGCCCGCGTCGACGCTTTCCTGCACTCAACTCCCCTGATTCTGGATCGGGGCCATGAAAACGAGACAGCACGCGCTGAGATAACGGTATCCGTTCTGGAGCCACTCAAAGATCTTCTTCGTGGCCAACTGGACCCTATCAGGACTCTTCGGTGGAGCAGTGAGCAGGTTGTGCGATACATGGTGAGCAAGTGAGTTGGATCTGGGCCTCTACGTGATGCTAGCAACTTGAACCCAATGGCTGACTGCAGCCCAGGCATTTAACCTCGCACCTTATTGAATCATCGAAGCAGCGCGCTCCAGGGGCCATGAACAACTTTGTCTTCCAGCGTCCGTCAGTTGGCATTTTTGTGAGGATTGCAGCTCCCTTTCCTCATCGAGCACTAGTAACACTTCATGTAGACGGTATCGGACAACCGAATTCCACGAGATGCCCAACGCCAATCCGTCAAGGACCTCCAGGACCTCTGGCCGTCCCTGGAGGAGACAGAAAGGTGTCAAGCCTTAATCATGATTAGTGACTGCTTTGCCCATGGCTATGGAACGTCTGTCGATTTTCGGGAGTCCCTTAGATATCTCCACCTTGCGGCCGAGACAAGAGACGCGGAAGGCGTGGATGCGGTCCTGCTCCCCATATCTGCTGCCATCCTCGGCGAGACCAAACAAAATCTTCTGCAGTCCTCCCAGATCAACCGTGCCATCCGACCAGCATTGACGTCTTGCGAGGAGGACCTCTGTCGCTATCCACACCACGAGCGATGCTACCGGTGATGGATAAAATGGATCGATATCATGCATGGGATGGTTGGCGACTCGTCAAACATCATAGAGGATTCTGATGGCAGCTTTCACGTCTTGTACCTCGACGAAGAGATGAGGCGAGACAGATGCAGACTCGAAGATATCAAGGACCCCATTCGAGCCATCGTCAGAAAAGGGTCCCCCGACTCCACGCCTGGCGCATTGCCTTTGCTCCAGCTTGCAGCTTCAATGGATTGGCGCAGTCTCTTGGAAAGGTTGCATGCTCGAGACGCAAAGATGCTCCGCCATCTGTATGGAAATGACGACTTTTCCCCTGAAGTGGCCAACTTTGGAAGCATGTTGCTTGCCGCCATGTATCATGGCAGGCCTGGTCTGATCAAATTCCTTGTCCAAGAGGTCGGAGTGAGCGTCAAGATTCAACCAGACTGTGCAGGCTTGTCGGCGTACATCGGGCCACTGCACCTCGCCTTCTGCATACCCGAGCATGACCTACGCGATACAGTCAACCTGTTGATTGACCACGGGGCTGATGTCAATCTCAATAGCCCCACAGGCATCCCATTGTCAACCTTGCCATTTCACTTCCCGCTCGAGATCAGCGGCCCGCCCCTAGATGTCGCCATTACCGTTGGAAGATTGACCTTGGTTGAGCTCTTGCTGGAAAGAGGTGCCAGCCCTTTTCTCGAATGCAAGGGAACCTTGTTCAAGTGGTCCCACAATCCCCTGGAGCTTGCCGTGGCCCTTTACGTTCACGAGATTGTCGACGCCATCTTCGAGCATCTAATGACAAACGTGGGAAAGACTTGCAGTTCGCCAAGAAAGGATCCCGGAAATTTCATGCGCCATCTAGCCGGGCAGATGCTCGGGGGAAAAGGGCTGTTCTGGAAGTGGCTCCTCCACGGCTCACAATACAAAGAGGCATGCCGGAAAACCATTCAAGTCTGTCTCAAACATGGTCTCAACATCAACGGGGTTGTCAATGAGGATGGGGACACACCTCTCATCTTCGCAGCAGCTCAGAATCCATGCCACGACTACATTTTCGAAGCCCTCCTTGATCACGGACCAAACTCAAACATCCAGAATAAAAACGGTACCTTTGCTCTCAGCCTCTGCCTCGACTGGGCGTGGGACTCTGAGGGTTATAGCCGCTGCGTCAAGGCCCTCATATCCGCGGGAGCCAACGTTCACCTCGCCGCCCCCAACGGGCGGCAGCCCATCCACCTCCACGCCGCGGCCAACATGAAGGAAAGCGTAAGCTTGCTCCTCGATGCCGGTGCCGACATCGAGTCGAGAAGTAACAACGACGAAACCCCCCTCGCCATCGCCGTCCAAAGCGACGCGTACGCCTGCATCGAGACCCTGCTGGACCGCGGCGCCAACATCAATGCCATCATCCACCCCCCCTCCGCTCCAGTATCCGCCACCGCCCTCGGCTTCGCCACCAACATGGGCAACGTCCGCATGTTCCGCCTTCTCACCGAGCGCGGCGCCCTCCCACATCCCCCCATCCCTCCCAACAGCAACACCCCCCCGGGCTCGTCGGCCCTGCAGCACGCCGCCAAAGCCGGCCGCGCCGAGATCCTCCGCGTCGCCCTCCGCGAGTTCCCCACCATCTATCGCACCCCGGAACTCCTCTCCCAGACCGGCTGCAGCGGCTACACGGTCCTGCACCTCGCCGCGCGCAGCCACCTCGGCTGCGTGCGCGAGGTTCTTCTCGCCGGCGCGCCGCTCGACACGCGGAACCTCGAGGCGGGACACACGCCGCTGGGTGCGAGCGTGCAGCGCGGCGCGTTTCCGATCTCGAGGTTTCTGCTGCAGAACGGGGCGTGCCCGTGAGTGCGGGGACCGCCGGGACAGAGATGGTGGTCGTATTTGTGCGAGGGGTTGGTGGCGGCGCGGATTGAGCCCGAGGGGGGGCAGGGGAGGGTGGCGGTGTTGTTGGAGGAGACGTGGGAGTGGGTGGTGGAGTGGGATTTGTTGAGGGTGAGGGACGTTGGAGGGCGGACGATATTGCACCTGGCGGTTTATCTTGGCTTGGTGGAGGTGGTGAAGCTGTTGGTGGAGCGGGGGGCGTCGGTCTATGATATGATCGGGAAGCCGATGGAAGATGTTCCGTGGGAAAGGACGGATTTGGCGGGGCTGAATTGCTTGGGTCTTGCGCGTGTCTTGCGGCTCTTGTCGCCGGAGCAGCATCAGGGGCTGTATGATCCGCGCACGGGACCGATACCTGATGAGGACAAGGAGGAGGTTGTCCGCTACATGGAGGGGTTGGAGTGGCCGGTGTCAGCGGTCAGCGGTGGGAAGACGGATTGCGATGATGCGTCGGAAAGGAACGAGGTGTCGAAATCTGCCCGTGATCTGGACTGGGATGACACGACGCACAAGGACCGACAAGATGAGCAGGTCGGTCGGAACGAGAACAAGGAAGAGGCTGGAACCTCAACAATTGAGACCCTCGGAACGGTGGCGGAGAGCTCGGCAATTGCTGCAACAGAGTCTTCCTGAGAATGGCGAAGGGAAAAGCACGAAATGTCAAGATCCATCACGAACGACTTTGTCAAGATCGGTCCCGGGCCGGGCCGGACATGTGGAGCCGCTTTTCCGAGCTCGGGGCCCACTTCGGGGAAGCGGGGCTTAACTCCGGAACTGGACCCGGAGCCGTGGCCCGGAGCTTGCCGGCTAGATGTTATTTCCCAGCATGGCGCCGTTCTTGTCATGGAGTTCTAATATCCGCGATTGCCGGACGGCATCGCTGAGACAAGCAAGCGCAGTGGTGTGGGTCAAACATGGTCACACGGCACGGTGGTGGTGTGTCGCTGGGAAGCCCACGACACCACCATTTGAAGTGATTGCCAAGAAACCAGCACTTTCGTCACAAATATCAGGGTTCACCAGGCCATGTGCTTCGTAATGGGAGAGCTTCAGGGATGAGGATTTCCTCGTCATCTTTTCGACTGGGTTTTATGCTGACCGGCAAGCCACTGTTGTGCAGGACCAAGAACGATGGCTAGCTCACCTTCCCCTGCGCCCTGCTGACCAAAACCTGCCCGATATCTTGTCGTCTGAGGGTGCTAGACCTCTGCAACCATCCCGGTTCAGTCATGCCGGCTGTTAGTAAAGGGCAACAGGCACTGGCGTCGCTAGCATCCGACCAACCCACCAGGTTCAACAAGGCAAAGACATCAGTTTCACCGAACACACGCCACCACACCACACCTGGCTGATCAATATCTCAGCCCCCTGATCATGATGAAATATAAACGATCGCAACCCTCCCACCGGGTGCAACCCCATCTCTCCCTCCCTCCGGCAAAACCTCTCGCCAGTCCAACGCTGCAATGCCTCCCACATCACTGGCAACCTCCCTCCTCCATGCAACCCTCCTCCTCCTTGGCATCGTCCTCCTCCCCCTCGCCAACGCCGCCGCCAAAGCCAATCCCCCCTCCTACGCCGAAACCTGCACCCGCCTACAAAGCGCCCTCTCCTTCCAAAGCAAAGTCCACCACCCACGTAAGCCAGCAATCATTCCCCCTCCTCCCCACCCCTACGGTCCTAACTGAAAGACATCAAGCAACCCTCCTCTCTTTCTACCAAAACGCCCACCACTGGTTCCAGTCCTCCTCGCAACGCCCGACATGCATCATCGAGCCCGATTCTCCTTTCGACGTCGCCGTCGCGCTGCGGATCCTCGGCGAGACGAGAACGCCGTTTGCGGTGATGAGCGGCGGGCACGCGTCGAATCAGGGGTTTAGTAGTACCGAGGGGGTGCATGTTTCGTTGAGGAGGATGAAGGGGGTGGTGGTGAAGGAGGGGGGGGTTGTGGAGGTTGGGTTTGGGGCTGTGAGTTTCTTTTTCCTTTTCTCCTTTTTCTTTTTGGGGTGGTTGGTGGGATTGATATGCTGATCAGTAGTAGAGGTGGACGGATGTGTTTATGGAGTTGGAGGGGACGGGGTGGAATTTGGTGGGAGGGCGGGTTGGGGGGCCGGGGGTGGGGGGTTTTACCTTGGGAGGGGGGTATTCTTGGTGAGTTTGATGGCTTAAGAGTTGGGATTGGGATGCTGACTGGGTGTAGGAAGACAAATCAGTACGGTATGTTGAGGGACACTGTTGTTGAGGGACGGTTGCTGATGGCTTGCAGGACTTACGATCGACACAGTTAAGAGCTTCAACCTTGTCTTGCCGGTAAGTGGAATCCTGCATTTGACGGTGGAAACTGCCACTGACGATTCAAAGAACGGAACCATCTCTTCGGCCTCAAACACCACCAACACTGACTTGTTCTTCGCCCTCAAGGGCGGCCTCAACCGCTTCGGCATCGTCACCTCCGCCGAGTTCTACGCCCACAAGCAAGTCCCCAGGGTTTATGTAAGTCACCCTCCCCCCCCCGCTTGAACATCCTCAAACTGACACCCCACCAGGGCGGCTTCATAATATACCCCTCCTTCTCCCTCCCCGCGGTCCTCAACGCCACCATGGAATTCTACCGGAACTCAACCGACCCCCGAACCCAAGTTCTCACCACGACAGCCTCCTCCCCCATCGGCGGCTCTACATCCATCGTCTTGTTCTTCCACGACGGCCCGGAAAGGCCCAAGGCTTTCGACCCCTTCATCGACATCCCCCACGCTGTCAGCACGATGAGGACACAGCGGTTTTACGAGTTTGTCGACGGGATCCCGTCCGAGATTGTGGCGTTGGTTAACTTCCGGGGCGCGTTTGCGACTATTTCGACGTCGGGTTTGACGACTGGGTTTTTGGATGCTGTGAAGAATGAGACGGATGCAGGTTTTGTCTTGCAACGAGTGTGCTGATTTGATGCTGACACCACCCACAGAGATTTGGCCGTCTCATGGGGGCCCATCACGGCGTCCAGATCAACTTTGACATTGAGCCGTTTGTCAAGTACGGAAAGTTTGCCACGGATAGCGCGTTTCCGCATAAATCGTCGCCTCTGCCGGTGCGTTCCTCCCGTTGAGACTGCTGGGCTGAGAAAAGCTGACGTTGGAACAGCTAAACCTGTACTGCGCCTGGGCCAGCCAGGCAGATGACAAGTTCTGGTACAATGAGATGCGAGAGTCGCTGAAGCGGCTCAAGGTTGTGGCTACGAAGGAGGGCATCTACAATGATTCGCTGACACAGTATCCCAACTATGCCTTGTTTGACACCAAGGGAGATAACCTGTATGGGAAGGTCAATGCGAAGAGGTTGAGGAAGATCAGAGACGCCGTTGATCCTGGGAGGGTCATGGATTTGGCTGGTGGGTTTATTCTCTGAGGAAAATGTGCGAGGGTCCACCGGGCAACTTTCAGCGAAACATCAACCGAATTGGCGTGTTGAGTCAGGTTTTACCTCTGAATGACAAAGTGCAGCTCAAGGCAGATGAAATTGCAGTTTCATGTTGTTGCACTTCTCCAAAGTGAAGAAGCAAGAGAAGGCCAGGGAGAGGGCAAAAAGACATACAACACCAGGGATTCGCCAGTCGTTACCGACCCAACTGCTAGTCTGGCGATTAGTGAGCTTATGTATGGGAATAAGGGGGTCCTGAAAGAGCAGCTTGGGATTCAGGAAACGGGCGCCTCTGATCATCGGAACGGAAGCGCTGTTACAACCTGTGCCCAAGAGGGTCAGACTGGAAGGCAGGACGCCGCGGTGTGTCACAGGCTTTGCCTGCTCCAGGTCATGTCCATAGTCACGTGTAGATAGAGAGATAGCCACGAGGTCACGTGACCCAGCGACCCCGCAGCCCTCGAGGGGGGCCTACATCGCAGGCCTCGGCCTCCCCAGGGATTTCCACCCCCTCGTGGAACAATAAACATCACACCTTACCCCCAAGGACAGACCCTTCCGCCGTGATAGTTTGTTCCACCTCATTCCTGTGGTCTTGCCCACTACGCATACCCTCGCAATCCTCGCCACGATCAATTCCACGTGTCACGGGCTTCGCCGTGACATCCTCTCCTTAAGCATGCCTGCGATGATGGTGTTTCGACATCACATCGTCCTTCCTTTTGGTTGTGTTACGTAGTGGTCAGGCATGCCCACTGCCGTAACACACAGCGGTGTACGAATAATAATAATAATAATATACCGGACTACCACTCCAACCCAGCCGACCATCAATTCAACTAGGCGGTACCCGTCTTTGCCTCCTCCCCTACCATACGCTTCGTCTCCTGCACAGCATCATAAATCGTCCGCCACTTCTCCCGCGGCCCATACAACTCGTCCCACTGCGCCTGCAAATCCTCCCGGCCCTCGAGCAGCGCCAGGCACTCTGTCCGGACCTCGTCGAAGACGGCGGTCCCATCGTTGGAAGACTCGGCAGGTGGCCCCTCCTGCCCCGTGTATCGCAGGATGGCGGCGTTGAAGCGCTCCCAGCCCGCCGCGTCGAGGTGCTCCTTGCAGGCGGCCCCGAACTGCAGGCCCGGGGTGAAGACGGACTGGAAGGCGTGATTGGCGGCCAGGTCGGGGCTGGCGGCGGCGAGGATCTCCTGCGCGTTGTTGACGAATTCGCTTCGGTCTGCCATTTTTGTGGGAGGTAGGTGTCTGGATGTTGAAGTGGCTCGTTCTGATATAGACCGGGCTCGTGATGCAAGAGGTGATGGTAGATTGAGGTGGAACTTGGTATGGAGACGGGAGCAGAAACGATGAGATCGGCTTTGTACGGCTGGCGCTGATTAAATACTTTGACAGTGTTTGGTTGGGTCGCTGGACTGTAAGCGCCAACAACCACACCCGACACCTACGATACACTTCAGCCTGAGGATCGGGCACACTTTGGGTCAATCAGCGGACAAGGTAGAGAGTGTATGTCACACCTTGTTGGCAGGGAATAAATTAAAGGCCATGTAGTAACTACCATACAGTGAAACGTCAACCCTCCTCTACAAGCTGCCTGGTCCTTAGTGGTCGTGCCACCTTGGCGGTAAGGGCCAACACTTATACATAAGTTCACCGCAAAGGTCTAGCAGATCATAACACCATTGACGGATGGCTGTTGTCATTGTCCTATCTACGGACGATGTACGGAGATGTCACAGGTTGTGCCTGTGACATGGTGTTTGTAGGGTTAGGGTGTGAAGCACCCCACCCGGCAGCAGGGTCTGGCGCAGGGCATACCTCAGCCTGCGCCGCCCATCCACTCTTGCACTCTTCGTGCAACCTTGTTGATAGCAACCGTAACAGAGAGATTTGTTGAAAATCCCTACGTATCATCCGTCCACTCCCTTGTCACGCGGAACACACAGTCCCACCCCCGCGTATGTCGTTTTCATTGTGACGAGAGTCAATCAGACCAAGGAGACGGGGCTGCAATGGGGTCTGTATTGGATTGTCGAAAATAACGAAGATGCAGGAAGCAGAAGCTGGAGGCGCCTGTGACCTGCAACGACGATCTATGTAGTGGGGTGGCCCTGCCGATAAGGCCGATAAGGCAGGCGGGGCCAAACAACCAGCCATCACGGCAAGTGCCGTGACACACGGCACCTGCCGTGATGGCTGATGGTTACGCCTTTGGCACATGCCTTGGGCAGATGGTTCGGCCTTATCGCCTTATCGCCTTATCTGCCTTGTCGGCCTCTGGCCTGCGGGGCAGCCCACTAGATAGATCCGTCGTTGCAGGATGGAGGCTTGCGCTTCCTCTTCCTCCTGCAACTTCGTTATTTTCCACAATCGCAGACAGACCTCCTACGCGCAGCTCCAGACTCGCCAGAGTCTTCCGCCCCTGTGACATCAGTCCCCTGAATAGGATTCGCTTAGGGTACATAGTGTCACGGTAGTGGGCAAAGGAAGAGTCAAGGCTGCAGTATTGCTACCTCAATGGTGGAAAACTAAGCTAAGGAGAAGAGAGGGGAGAGTTCTGGAGGAGAGCTCTGCCACGAGGATATGGCTGTGTGGTGAGGCGCAAAGGCCATGGGTCAAAAGTGGGCGATATGAGCCACTGGGCGATAAGGCCCATGGGTCTCGCCAGCGCCGTGACACGCAGCCATTTTGGCTCACGGGCATTTTGAAGTGCCATCTGGCCATGACAGCGCATCGAGCTTCATGGGTACTATATGTGACGGCTCTCGCAAATGACACGCAACCCAAATGTGAAAACCTTTCAAAGGATTGTCAAGATTCCAAGCCACAGACTCTGGACTCTTGGTTGCGTATATGGACCGTTCACGACTGCCGTAGCCGTGACAACTGGGAAATAAATCAAAGCTGCTGCTTGCTGTGGTATCAAAACAGTAAGAATATGGGCTGATCCCCCCGCCTCCTTTTTTTCCTTCCTTTTTTCTATTTACAAACTCTCAATGACCTGCCTACTTGACGTCCTCCTTGCCCCGAACAGGCGACTCGACCTTCCACAAGTCAATGATGATGTACTTGGAGCCAGGCCCGGGATATTCGAAGCCGACTGCGACGACCTTGTTGAGCCAGGAGTACTTGGGATGCCCTGTCTCGAGCTTGACGCGCGTGTGGATGACGTCCGTGTCCTGCTGCGGCCCGCTGCCCTGGACATAGATGTTGGCGCCGTCGGTCGTGCGCAGCATGAAGCGTGCATCGGCGTAGAAGGCGTGGGCCGCGGGGTCGCCGAGGCCCCAATCACCGCCAATGCTGCCGATGGTGGCTTTCAATGCCACGGGCGTCAATCTCGTCCCAAGTCGGAAATGGAGGAGGCGAACGTGGCAGATGGTGGGGGGGAAACATACCAGAGAAACTGGGACCCTTGAAGGTTCCACCTGTGATGCCAAAGACGATGCGGGGACCAAGCGGTCCGACGCCAACCATGATCGGGCCCGCCAGGCTTGCGTTGGCGGTGCCTAGGTATGATAGTCCTGGCGGGGACGGTGCGCCAATGACTCCGTGGAGGAGAGTACTGGCAGTGCTGAGAAGGAGCTGAAACGACTTCATCTTAGGTAGTATGTTTGAGCGGTATGGTCGGGGGGATGGTCTCGTGTATCTAGGTACGTGCAAACACAAGAGAAGTAAATCCAGGTTGATAAACCCTGGGAACCAAGGCCACTTATACCTGGGGTTTGTTGGGGGACCGGGCTGAAATCCCCTTCCCTTATTGCGTAGAAAGTTGCTACTCTATTTGAGTCGTGCGCCGAGGACGCGAACTGCATCACCATCCCGAATTATCTCTCTGCAGGCGAGTTTGAGACATTTCACCCCAAAGGACCTGTAAGGTTCAGCTGTAATATTCAGCTCTGCTGTCCAAGAGGTACCTCGGTACCTGGTGAGGCTTCCCAGCGCGAGCTGTCGGCCCTCGACCTGACACTGGCAGCAAGCACGGAACAATCATCCAATAGCATTAATCCCGCATGACTAGTAGCTAGCTATTAGGAGGGCTACCCGATTTGACGGCCTGCACACACCCAGTTAATATTGGACGGAACGCTGCGGGAAGAGTTGCATAATCACGCTCGAGTTTGGCATCACAAGATATTCTGGCCACGGAATTCTGTTTTCTATCCCCCTTTGCATCCCTAGGAAAGCCTGGATATGGAGGCCAGGGGTCGAGGACAAAAAAGGAGATGGAATATCACTCTTTCAGGTTGAACTGTCCAAACTGTCATTGGCAAGCAACTTTTTGTGAAGCTCAACATGGACTTTGAAAACGCCGCAACTAGTAGATATTGCAGTTTCCACAGCCAATCGTTATCTCCCTCGCCTGACTTAGACCTACTCACTTACCTAGATGCCTACCTTTCCACCTTCTCCCGCCTGGTAGTTCAACCGACCGCGCTCGGATTGGCGAATCGATAGGTCTGATGGTCCTGATCCGACCCCTCTACCCCGTCGACAGCAATCTTCACCTCAGGAACTCTCCCTTCATGCTTGAGACACGGCGCCGACCTTCCACCGTGGTTGTTCATGGGATGATACGACGGGTCATTCCGAAGCCGCCACAGCAGCGAGGCGTGGAGCACCGCATCACGCGGGATATCCCGCGTGTTACCCCCGTTGAGCGGAAACCTCACGTTCCGCCAGTCGTCGCCTTCCAGCTCCCATCGGGTAATGTTAGGAAGCCATTCTGTTTTTGTCAGCGCCAACATCTCATACTGCTAGTAACAAATGAAAAAGGAAAGTAAAAAAGAGGTAAAGAACCACTCACCCATAAACTTCCACAGCAGAACCCTTGAAAATCCCGTTCCGCAACCAAAGGCCAAGGAGTCATGAATGAACCCCTTGAGCGCCTGCTCCTTTTTCCTCTGGTACCGTCTCTTAAACCGATCCAACAAATCGGTCTTCCACTTCAGGGCCGCCCCCGGATCCTTCTCACCCACCATCTCAATCTCCCGAATCATCCACGCCAGCGGGATATCGCTCATCTGGAACGGGCCGGCATCCAAGTACTTGGTCGCAGCATCCTTCTTGGCCTTTCTCGTCGTCCAAACATTCTTGATCCTCTGCCACATCGTCATCTCCTCCCTCGTATCTAGCGGGTTGTCCGCCGCGGCGGGCCAACCCCCTCCGACATCGCCGTGACACCCAGCGAACCAAACCTCCTTGATTTCTTCCTCCATGCTCGTATCATCATCTTCCCCCTGCCCATCGGGACCCGATTCCGCAGCAGCAGCAGCGGCGGCGGCGGCCTTGGCAGCGCGAATATCCTGCGCCAGCAGCGCCGCCTTGAACTTGACGCGCCGCTCGTCGACGGCCACGGCGTGTCGCACGTACTTGGCTGTACCCTTGACGGCGACGGGGACCGGCGTGCTGCTCTCGAGAACGGCGACGCTGTTGACGCAGTCCCACATGCCGAGGAAGTAGACCTTGATGTTTTGCTCTTCCACGTGGTCTTTGTGGACGACTTGTTCCTTGCGGCAAAAGGTGTTGCTGAAGGCGGCGATCTCGTCGCGGCCGTGGCGTGGGTGCTCGTCGTCAGGGTGGACGGCTGCGGTGGTTGGGTCCGTGCCGTTTGTAGTGGCGGCGGCGGGTGTTTCTGGGACGCCGCTGCCGGAGGGGGGGATGTCGGCGGGCCCACCAGCGCCGTTGCTGGTGGCTGACTCCTCCTGCCGGACGCTCGTCCGGCCGCCGTGGAAAGCTTGGACGTCGCCGGCGAGATAGCGTTGGTACAGTCGGTAGGCGAAGGGCACCATCTCTTCGTTGCCTTTGCAGAGGAGCCCGACGGTGTTGATCATGCGGGCGAGAAACTTGGCTGTAAAGGCGCCGCGGCTGAAGCCGAACATGTAGATTTTGTCTCCCTGTGTTCAGATTGGCGTTAGTTCCGGCCGTGTCGTTTCAGAACCTGAGATGGGGCGGATTGAGCAGGATGGCTTACAGAATCATAATACCGCATCAGGAATCGGTAGCCAGCCAGGACGTGCGAGTCAAATCCGGTGCCAAAGCCTTGGTCTATGGTCTGCTCAATGCCGCTCCTGAGGCTCGATATCCATGACTGATCCACTGTCGTGGCGTCGACATCGTAGGTGCCAATGCCCGCTGAATGGAATTAGCAACTGTGCCCCGATACTGTAGCACCAGACACGAGCGTGGGGCGAAAATGTATACTAACTTTGGTAGTAGTGGAATTGGTCGGGATCATTGCGATCCAGCTTGCTCAGGAGCTTGACAACGTTGGTGTCGGAATTAGATCCGGTAAAAGCGTTGCCCGTGCCATCAAAGCAGAGCACCAGCTGTCTAGAGTTTCTGGACATCGCAATAACGAGTTCCGAGGGCATCGGCCCAGGTTCAGGCTGAGACATGCTGGCCGTGTTGCCAGCGAGCGTGCTTAGGTAGGTGCGTTTGTTGACGGGGTTGGAAGTAAAGCCTGGATGCAAAGACTCGAAAGAGATCAAGGGCCCTTTGCTAAAGGCCTACGGTTCCAGTCTTCTTTATTGAAGCCTCACGCTGTTTGGGTATCCCCCCCTCCCCAAAGAGTGAAGCTATGAACTTGGTCCGCTCGCTCAAACGCCGGAGAGCGTGGATACAGCCGAGCCTGGAAGGTACTGTATACCTCAACACTGAATCCCAACAGGCCGACATGGCGCTGATCAAGTGAGCAAGACCAGCTGGTCCAGTCTCATCCCGCTGAAGAGCACGTACCTTATACTACTGGCAGATACCAAGTAGGTACTAGTCGTACTACTTGAGTGTAATTTCATGTCGTACAAGCTGCACGTCCCTCCCCCATTTGAAGTAGTCTCGTGCAACCTCTCTCTTCGATCTTGACGATATGGAAATCATTTCTCGATTCTCTCTACCGAGCCACACGCCGGAATCCATTTCCGCACCGAGTCTGGCGAGCAATGGAGGCGTAACGCCTTCTCGTGTCTTATTCGTTTCTCTTCCCGAAGGTTAAGGGCTAGACTCTGAACTTACCTACAGCTCGGAGAGGTATTCATGTCGTGCTTCCAAACCATCATGCGAGCATGCGGGCATTTTATGTACGGCTTCAGCCGCAGTCACTGCGCATGTCGCAATTTCAATTGGTGCTTCTCGGGGAGGCTTCCCGTTTGTGTGGCATCTTTGATGCAACCCGTTTCCCGACCCAGCTGGAAAGCATCTCGACGAACCACAGTCCCCACGTTGCACGCTATCGTGATCAAGTTACGGAATACGGATTAGTCAAGCGGGTCCAGCTAGGGTCCAGCACTAGGGCTAGAACTACGGGACGGTCCGCATTTCGAGCGAGCGACCCCCCATTCTGCAGCTACACTAGGCGTGCGCCATGCAGGTCGGATCGTCCGCGGTTAGGGTTAAGGTTTCGGAAAGATCCTTAAGGTATGTATGCGGACACTGTGGACCTACAATACCTAGTACCTTCCAGTTCCCAGCTTACCCACCTACCTATGCAGGGCGGCACGCTTGACGCCCGGTACCTATGCAACCACCTACCTACATCTTCCGGTGCCAATGGACGCGGACCATCGCTGTAGTTTCACCAAGCCACCTATCCTGCTTTCGTTGTTCTGCAGGTCCCTACGTACTGTTGTGCGTCGAGTGGCTTCCCTCTCCTCGACTACAACTGGTCCAAACATCTGAGGTGCGGTATTTATGGCCGCAAAGACTGATAACTTTACAGACGGGGAGGGGTGGGTTGGCCAGGGAGAAAACACGTCGATGCCAGCCCCGGCTGAACAGTGCTCCACGCTCGCTCGGCCTCAGCTTCAACCCATCACATGCGGCCCTTCTTTGCTTCTGGGGGTGTCGAATCAAACATCTGAATCCGCATACACGGATCGCGGCGGGGAAACGCACAGGCTCGATTGGGGTCATGCGGCGCTTCGATAAGATGGGCCATCACGATTCATTATATTGCTTCCTGCAGTCAAGCTGTGCTCTTGAACAGCGAAGGGGAGAGGGTTGATAGGTCGGCCGAGAAGGAAGGGAGGCCTCGGAATTGTCGCTTTCAGGTTGGAGGATATATCAATGGCCGAGCCATATCAATCGACGGTACTTGACATCTGGCAACCGGAATTGGGGCTTGCGAAGCGCCCTGCCTTCTCCCTTCTCCCTTCTCCCTTCTCCCTTCTCCCTTCTCCCTTCTCCCTTCTCCCTTCTCCCTTCTTTCGTTCTGCCCTCTCCCTTCTTCGTTCTGCCCTCTTCCCACTTCCCTCTCTGTCGTCTCTCTGCCAGACCCGGCACCCATATCGCAACCATGGCCTCAATCGAAAGGTTCCAGGCCGGGGAGAGGTACGGAGAGGATGAGGATCTCGGGTACTCACTCGACGACCCGGCGGCGCTTGCTCGGGGTGTCTTGAAGGAGCTGGCTGGCGTCCGGACCCAGGTGTCTCCTTCCGAGCTGATCGGCATCATCAAGACTCTCAAGGAGAAACCCCTTGACGACAGGAAAGGGTAAGCATTTGCCATTTGCCTTGATGAGTCCTGAGAACCAAGGACCACGTTTTAACACCGGTTACCTTCACAGGACCACCGAACAACTTATCGGCATCTTGACGATGCTATCGTCCAAGTCCCGTGCCCGGAAGGTGCTCAGCAGCAAGTTCATTGACTCGCTCTGGAACAACCTCCAGCATCCGCCCCTCTGCTACGTGGGCGGCGATGCCAAGTACGAGGTTGTCGGCGCCGATGGCCAGCCCAAGCCCAAGCCCACGGATACCATTCAGTTCCAGTCCCCCGACTTCCCGCATGTCACGCTCCGTGAGCAGGTCTCGCCAGCCGGTCAATACCAGTACCGCACACCCGATGGTAGTTACAACAATATCCTGGCACCGAATCTGGGCAAGGCCGGCGCGCCATACGCCAAGACGACGCGATGTACGAAGAGACTCCACGGCGTCAAGCCGGACCCGGGTCTTCTCTTTGACCTGCTGATGGCCCGCGATGATACTGGCAAGTACTTTGAGGAGAACACGGTGGGGGTCTCTTCCATGTTTTACTATCACGCCTCCATCATCATCCACGACCTCTTCCGAACCAGCCGTACGGACCCCAATACGTCGGATACATCGTCGTATCTGGACTTGGCACCCCTCTACGGATCCTCGCTCAAGGACCAGCTTGAGATTCGCACCATGAAAGGCGGCATGCTCAAGCCCGACACCTTCCACGAGAAGCGGCTCCTCGGCCAGCCGGCGGGCGTCAATGTGATGCTCGTCATGTACAGCCGCTTCCACAACTACGTGGCCGATACCTTGCTCAAGATCAACGAGGGCGGTCGCTTCACTCTTGCTGCACTCGGCCCGAACGCCACTGACGAGGAGAAGGCGAAGGCGATTGCTAAGCAGGACCATGATCTGTTCAACACGGCTCGCCTGGTCGTTGGCGGCATGTACATCGAGATCTCCATCCACGACTACATCCGTGCCATCACCAACGCTCATGCCGCCAAGGGCGACTGGACCCTGGACCCGCGCGCCCAAGGGCCAAGCAAGCAGTTCGATCCGGAGGGCACCCCACGTGGCGTTGGCAACCAAGCTAGCGTGGAGTTCAACCTGCTTTACCGCTTCCATTCATGCATCTCCAAGAAAGACGAGCGCTGGATCAACGATTTCTTCCTGCAACTCTTTCCAGGCCGCAAACCAGAGGATCTCCAAGACGTCAGTTGGGTCGAACTCGGCCAAGCTCTGCTCGCTTTTGAGCAGCAGATTCCCAAAGACCCCAGCCAGCGTACCTTCAGCGGTCTGGAGCGTCAAGCCAATGGCAAGTTCAAAGACTCGGACCTTGTCCAGATCCTCAAGGAAGCCATGAATGATCCCTGCGGCGTTTTCGGCGCTCGGACGATCCCAAAGGCGCTCAAGATTGTCGAGGTTCTCGGCATCAAACAAGCCCGCAAATGGCAAGTCGCCTCCCTCAACGAATTCCGCGACTTTTTCGGCCTTAAGCGTTACGACACCTTTGCCGAAATCAACCCAGACCCCGAGATTGCCGGCCTGCTCGAGAAACTCTACACCGACCCGGACATGGTGGAGCTCTACCCAGGCCTGATGATCGAAGCCGCGAAGCCCGCGCGCAGCCCTGGTTGTGGAATCCGTCCTCCTTACACGCTCGGCCGCGCCGTGCTGTCTGACGCCGTCACCCTCATCCGGTCTGACCGCTTCAACACGCTCGACTACACCGTGTCCAACCTGACCGCATGGGGCTACAACGAAATCAAACCCGATCCCCTAACGCTCGGTGGCTCCATGCTCTACAAGCTCATCCAGCGCACCCTGCCGGGCTGGTTTCCGTTCAACTCCATCAATGTGATGCAGCCCATGTACACCAAAAAGGGCAACGAGAGAATCTTTCGCGAGCACGGCACCCTGGACCAATACACATTCGACGACCCCAAGCCCCCTACAAAGCCAGTCATCCTCGTCTCCAGCGCGTCCATCAAGCATGTCCTCTCCACGCCCGAGGCCTTTGCCGTCCCATGGGCCGCCCCCTTCAAAGCCATGTTCCCGTCCAAGGACCTGAGCTTTTTCATGCTGGCGGGTGACGCCCCCGCCAACTACCAGCACCGCGCCGACATGGACAAGGCCTTCTCCAAGATCCCCAACCTTCGCGAGGCTTTCCAAGAGTGCATCGACAGCGTCGGCGCCGACCTGCTCGAGAAGACCACGTTCATGCTCAAGGAGGGACTCTACCAGATCGACATCCTCCGCGACGTGGCGGTCCCATTGGTGGCGCGGACGCTGGCCGACTTGTTCTTGATAGACCTGAAGACGGATGAGAACCCGAGCGGCGCCCTGTGCGAGGCGCAGGTATACAGCTTGTTGTTGGACATTCGGCTCTGGGGGATCAACTTCGCGAGCGACCCTGCCGAGGCGTGGAACAGGCGGCGCAGGGCCCAGGAGAGCTGCAAGGTGATCATGGAGGGCACGAAGAAGTTGGTCCAGCGGGTTGCATTGATACGGGGGTTCCCGCCGAGGATTGCATCGGCCATCACAAGCATGTGTTCGAATGTGAGGAAGGGGAGCTTGAGGTGGTGTGGGCAAAAGTTGGTGGAGGAGTTGTTGGAGCAGGGGAACTCGGTGGACAAGGTGGTTGATACTCTGTGGTATGTTCCCCTCGTGACCGTGCCTGGCAACGCTGCCGGAGCGGAATTGGGTTTGACATGACGGCAGGCTCTCGGCTTTTGGAGGGACCGGCGTCCTGGTTACGACGGTAAGTGGTGTGCGCAGAGGTGACTTTGGATTCGGTGCTGACACAGGGACGGACGCAGATATACGAAATCCTCGACTTCTTCCTCCGCCCAGACAACGCGTCCATCTGGGCCGAAGTCCAGGGCCTTGCCCAGAAGAAAAACTACGCCGCAATCAGGGCATATGTGGACGAAGCCCATCGCCTCACCAGCTCCCTGCGCAACGTGCGCGTCGCCACGCAGCCCACTACCATCGAGGGCAAGGACATCCAGCCGGGCAACGTCGTTGTTCTGCTCGTCGTAAGTTCCCTCTCCCCTCCGAAAGACGCCGCTTCTGACACGGAGGATCCCTAGGGCGAAGCAGGCCGCAGCGCAGCTGACGTGGCTAACCCAACCAAATTCGACCCCAACCGCAAGAGTGACCCGGAGACACTGACGTCTTTCAGCTATGGCAAGCATGCGTGCTTTGGCCGCGAAAAGGGAAAGGCCTTCCTGAATGGCATGGTCAAACTGGCTGCTGAGTTGAGGAATCTGCGACCTGCAGCGGGTGAGATGGGGACTGTCAAGACGATCCAGGTGGGCGGGGTCAAGCTGTTTCTCAATGACAGCTGGTCGAGTCTTGGTTATGATGCTAGCAGTGAGTTTCGAGCCTTGCTTTTTGAAAATCTGGAAATTGCTTGCTGACTTGGATCGACAGCTTGGAAGTTGCACTTCGATGGCCATGGTAAGGGCGGCTACACTGGTGGCGGTCAGTCGACGGATCCGATGGATCTAGGGACGTATTATGGGCAAATTAAAAAGAAGAAGGATGAGTTCCTAGGCAAGGTGGACTCGTGAAGGAGACTTTGTTTGGCTTGACCTCGCATGACCTTCTCATTGTTTCCTGTTGTCGTTGGCGTGCCGTCGGCTTGATCTCCTTACTAGTCCAACTAATAAATGACTTGGTTCGTATCACAAATATACTACCTACTACCATAAGGTACCAATACCCACTGGGTAAGAGGCTTGTCGACTGGTCCAGGCTTAACACTCCCAGACCAGTGACCGGGACCGCTTGCATCAGCGGAATGAGCAGATAACACAAACTTTCCACCCCACAACGCACGCCATTCCACCTAGCAACTCCTAAAGCCGCTTGACGGGAGCGCTCATTCCCGGGAGGGAGGTAAACCCTAAAAGGACGTCAGTGTGCTTGTTCTGCATCTGTACGGACATGGGAATGCATCGTAAATTGACACGTCGCACGTACACTGATCATAGTCCTCCTTGACCTTGGCACCGACCGAACACTTAAAGGCCTGGTCGATGGTCTGGGCCTTGAAGTTCTTTCCGCAGCTGGGGCCGAAGCAACCCTTTGCATCCATGGCTCTCTGGAGCGAGTCACCCTTCCCTATCCGGTTGTCAGCCGCCGTAGTGCATACATCCAGGCATGGGATCTCGCCAAGCGGGAGGGGCAAACCCACAGCCAAATACGTAGTCAGCATGCTGGCCCAGCCCCAGCCCGTCCATGGTGCTGAGGACAAAAGGCTGCTTGACGCCGTCGGCCCACCTGGACTTGTCGTTAAACTCTGTCGTGTCCCAGACAACTTCCAGCATCAACTGCGGGATCCTGACGGGGTGGGTGGTCGGGCAGGCACCTCCCAGGCTGAGGAAGGTGGCCGGACCGTTGACAGGGTACGCGACGTGATCCTGGTGGTTGGGGCTGTCGAGATTTTTGCCGTCCCAGCAGCTAGGCAGATGGTGGTATTAGTACAACGAGGTGCAAGTTGTTTTGGCTGGAGAACTAGGGACGTACGTCGGGAAGTGAATGTTGCTGCGAATCCCACCCGGGCATGCCTTTTGCGGCAGCGTTTCCGAGTCGATGCTGCCGCGTTTCTCATTAGCTCATCGCACCAGGTCACGGCACGCCGTCAGGCGGCATGTACGTACTTGGCTCCTCCCTGGCAGGGTGCGGCCGTATCCCCCCCGAAATTGGGTCCGGTGTAGCATCGAAAGCAGTTCTGGAGCTTCAGTTTGGTGTTCGGCCGCGATTTCATCCCGGGATCTCCGGACAGCATGCGGAAACCCTGGCAGCTGGTGTCAGTGGACGGCAGATATTTGGTTTCTGAACCAGCAGACTCGGGAAACTCACGGGCTTGAAGGCAGTAATCTTGCCAGGGTCAGCCGAGACATAGTACACCAGAATGCCGCCAGCTGTCTGAGTGCTGAATCGGTCATTGAATTGGTACCTGTACGTGTGTGTTAGCGAGTTGTTTCCTGATTACTAGTTCACCTCGGTAGGTACGTGAGACTTACGCAGCCCCGCCTTGCGGCACACGCTTGAAGCTGCCGTTCTTGTGCTGGAAGTAGAGGTTCGCGGTCCAGTAGTTGCTAAAGTCCTCGGCGGGAAGGCAGGAGGTGCAGGTGGCATGTTCAGACACGTCGTCGGTCGGCATTGTGATGTTGAATGCATTTCCGCCCACAATCTGGTGGATGTGTCCGGTAGGCGCCTGGCCAGGATTCACAAGCGGGTCAATACGGTCCACCACGAGCTGTGTGCATCCGAAACGAAGCATTGTCACTCCTCCTTGCCGTGTCTCGAGGATCGGTGTCGGCGGCGCAGCTCTGGCGACCTCCGACAAGGCGAGTAGAGTTGCCCAGTGCATCTTGGGGTCTCGACGGTATAGTGGTCGCAGGGGAATGATCGAGGTAGGTTTGTAGGTCGGAAGGTATGCGGAACCAAGCAAGGAGACGAAACAACAAGGAAAGGGTTAAACTTGGCCATCCATGTCTTTTTCAAGGCCTGTATATGCGCTCGAAGGGATCATGGCCCCTAGGCTCGGACAGTGGGTATACTAGCTGCCGCTTCACAATCGGTTGGCAAAACTGCCGAGACGTGTGGCGGCCGTTTTGTATAATGGCCATACTAACACAGACCTCCCGACAGCCAATCAGCATATACATGGAAACTTTGGGGCACGGGTGTAATATACTTTGACAGTGCTTCGCGTCGCCGGCCATGGCAAGTCCAACTCCTGCCACTACCATGGGAGTCATGGTATGCCGAAGGAGATGTCAAGCAATTTAACGGGTGGCCATGATGGACGTCAAAGGCTGCATCACAACCGGGAGATAAAGTTTCCTCGTCGGGTTTCGGCCCTCGTCCCATCGTTCTACATCCGAAAAGTGGCATTCTGGCTGCACCTGCCGATTGTTCTTCGTCGGTGTGCCATTGCCTCTCATCCAAGTTTATGCCAGAGCCGAGGAGGGACATAGTCCTGGGACCGTGCATTGCATTTGCCGAGATTTTGGGGGAAGCGAGGTAGCACCAAGAAAGCTTCTATAGAGCATCCCGAAGCAGCTGGTCATCGTGACCTTCCGCTGGGCAAGGGGCTGCAGTGCCATGGCTGCGTTTACCAAGTCGGGGAGGCTATAGGATTGGTTACCTGGAGCGCAGGGCTACTGTCAAACGAGACCGTTGTCACGGTGCAGGGGTGGCTATCGAGACAGGGCTGCGATGTGGCTTGCTTGCATTGTAGAAAATAACGAAGTTGCAGGAGGAAGAGGAAGCGCAAGCTGTTGAATTGATCCACACAGATTGGGGCAGAATCGTACGTAGAATTGAGTGTTCAAGAGAGGGGCGAGATCCGTGGAACCGCCAGAGAGGGGGCGGCGCTAGATACCTCCTCCCAGGGCGCCTTGGCGCCCTGGAACGCTAGTTACAGGAGGGTAATCTAGGCGATTGCCACTAGTGGGCTGCCCCGCAGGCCAGATGCCGATAAGGCGGATAAGGCGATAGGGCGATAAGGCCGAACCATCTGCCCAAGGCATGTGCCAAAGGCGCAACCATCAGCCATCACGGCAGGTGCCGTGACAACCGTCGGCTTCCAGAACTGTTCTTGGTTCCTTCCGCACGGCCGGAGCTCCACTTCATTCGCAACGCAGGATATGGCCGACGTGGTGTAATTCACAGCCCAACGTCGCCTAGCAATCTAGAAGTGTGATACTTCATCATGCTTATCCATACCTGACTTGGGATACCCCCACTGTCGGTGCTATCTCCGCGCAGTATGCTGGCTCCTCCATGACAAAGCCCCGAGCCGACAAAAAGCAAGCAACTTTCACTCTTGAAAACAAGTGACGCTACTAGTATGGTGTCACGGCTACGGCTGCCGTGAACGGTTCATATACGCAACCAAGAGTCCGGAGTCTTCGACTTGGAATCTTGACAATCCTTTTGGAAGGTTTTCACATTTGGGTTGCGTGTCACTTGCGAGAGCCGTCACAATTCCAAGTCACACGGCCCTGGGTTCATGTTACGGCAGTGGGCTGTCATGGCCCAGACCATGACATTGGGCCATGGCGGCCTGAGGCCGCTACGATGGATCAGGAAGGCTTGTGAGGGACCTGCTGACCTATCAGGGAGGACCCTGAGACCCACTCCCGGGTCCTGCCCAGGACCCGGGAAGGGGGGGCGCGGGTCCAGACACACCACCAAGGCTTGGCATCGCCAGGCCTTGGCACGACTGCTCTTCAGCACTTAGATAGTTTCCTATTGAAAGGACGCCGCTCCGGCGCGAGCGCATTCACGTTGCAGCATAGGTTTTCGTAGGAAACTCCATTGTGGGTGCGCCAGGGTAAAATACAGGGCTCCGAGGTCAAATCCTCCCCAAATCGCATATCGGTGACTACCTAGTGAAACCATAGTTTCCATCATGCGATTAAAGGGCCTGTTTCTGTCCAAATCCCGTCCCAAAAAAAACCCCCCCCAACTCCCGACGTACAAAAAGAGGGAAGACTCAGGCTCGCCAGATCACTTCCCTCCTTTGATGCGACTCGGAACAGCTGTAGACTTCTGAGCCCTTGCAGTCCTAGGCCTCTTCGACGGACTCTCATCAGCATCCGTCTCCGCATCTTCCACGTCTAAGACTCAACATACTGGTAAATATATCATCCTCCTCCTGGTCGAGAACTATGCATTATTTTAGTGAGAAATCGAGAGCCGTCAAGGGATTGTCTCCTGTTGGCTCAAGCAGGTTCCGAGCGGGACGTGGGGCAGGCGTTATGTCCAGCCTCGCTTGGATGGCGGACTGTGTTGGTGTTGTGAGGGAGATGCCCTTACTATTTATGTGAGAGGCCAATTGTGGACTGTTTGCCATCTTGAGTTGCTGCCTCAGTCTCCTCTCGCTCAACTTGGATCCACCGGTTGCTGGGGCGCATGTGGCTACCTGCGAAGACGGGGCTGACTTGGACCCGACTGTTTTGACGTTCTCCGGCGACAACCATCTGATGGAGTTGATGTCGTACACGATGATACTATATAGGAAAGCCGACGCAGTTCCTTGACTGTCGGTATGGGTTTTTCATCCGGCTCGTGAGAGCACGGTTTTCCTGTACAATTACTAAGATGAGGGTCCGGCGAGCCCTAGGGCACAGCGGTGTACGAATAATAATATATAGGAAAGGCTTCATCCACTCCCACCTCCCTCGAAACATCGGAGTTGATGAGTTCCTGGTTCAAGAAGCCCACCATGGTGCCCGTCCCCACCAGATGCTTCCCATGTTCGTGAAACAGCGACTTCTTTTGGTGGTAAATGCTCGGCGCCCCACCCTGCATCCGAGCATGATAAATTTGGACAACGAGCAGAGGCACTCGACCGCTTTGTCCAGAACCCCGAGGAGAGTGAGCAGTACCTCGGATACTTGGAGGGAGAGGGGGGGACTGGGAAGTCGCGGGTCATCAAGGCCTTCTATACGGTCTTTGAGAAGAGGAAAGACACATCATCCATCATCCTCACAGCAACATCGGGAGCAGCTGCCGCCGAGATTGGTGGAACTACCTACCACTCGGCATTGGGGATGAACCCCTCACAGGCTTCTCGCGAGACACGAGCGCCAGACCACGATGGCGGCCCCGGCATGTATAAGTGGAAGACAAAGAAGATGTTGGTGATTGATGAAGTCAGTATGCTGGGATGCTATGACCTCTGCACCATCAACGACAGACTTCAACAATTCCGCCGCTCGGCAGATGGAGGCGCTTCCACCAGGCCATTTGGAGGCCTCCCAGTCGTCCTCTTTGCTGGGGACTTCTTGCAGTTCCAGCCTGTTCTCCAACCCAGCATCCTAATCCCGGCCGATCCCCGCCGCCACATCAAGCCAGACACGCAGAGGAGGGAAAATACCGCGAGAGAGCTTTTGGAAAGTTCAGGAACGTCATCCTCCTTCAGGAGCAGGTCCGCGCAATAAGTGATCCGCCTTTTCAGCGATTCCTTAAGAGGGTTCGCCAGGGGAAGCAGACCAGGGACGACGCCGAGACCTTGAACCGGCGCATCGCCAATATCTCCACTATGCCGGTTGCCGACAATCTTCGCATCATCACGCCGCTCAACCGACACCGATGGGATCTCTCTCTCCACCGTGCTCCAGTGGGCCAAGGAGAAGGGGAGGGTGGCGACGATCTTCATCTCGACACACGACCTGAAGGAATTACAACCAACGCCGGCCCTTGCGGCAAAGCTGTGCATGGTCGGTGACAACACCAAGTGCCCGATCCCGGCAATCTTTCCCTACGTGCGAGGGATGCCGGTCTGCCTGAATGAGAACAAGTTCACGGCACTGCAGGTAGCCAATGGCTCCCTATTCGAGGCAGTCGGGATCATACCCAACCCCAGCTCCCAGGTCTTTTCCTGCAGCCCCACCGTCCGCATTCACGTTGGCAATCCTCTCGGCATCATCCTCCGATCCGACGTCACCAAGGCCTTTAGATTCCCCAACATCCCTGCTGGCACGGTCCTCATCCCATCACAGAAACACAGCGTGGAGACACACGATAAAAGACGTGCCAGAGGATCGGGCTGCCCTGTACTCCCGGGTTTGCCCTGACAGACTTCAAATCCCAAGGAAAGAACTTTGAGAATGTCATCCTTGGTCTGTATGGGAGGGCCGACAGGAGACAGGACGGCACGTTGGACAAGTGCGATTTTACAAGCCTGTATGTACAACTGTCGCGTTGCAAAACGTTGGAGGGGATCCAGTTGCTGAAGCCGGTCAGCGTGGAGGACTTTGTGGCCATCAGGCCGGGGCAAGGGATGGTGGAAGCGATCACGAAATTAGACGTGTTGTCTGAGCAGACGATAAGCAGGTGGAAACAAGGACACCCAGAAGAGTGGTAGATAAACAAGGACACACAGAAGAGTGGTAGATAATTGAAGTACACACTTCTCAGTGACCGAGGTATTTGCCCACAGAACAGAAGTCCATGTCACAGGCTTCGGCGTGACGACACGTTCTCCTTGAGCATGGCAGCGACGGTGGTGTTTCGACATCACATCGCCGTTGGTCTTGGTTGTGTTACGTAGTGGTCAGGCATGGCCACTGGCCAGACAGGACCTCCAGAGCGTGGGGAAGGGTCGATAAGATAAAGCATAGAGGACCCCGCGGCGCGGAGAGGCAAGCACCAATCATCCATCTTCAGAAGCGCGACTCGGACTCGGAACCGGGCGAACGAAATCCCGCGGCAACCACAAACAGCAAACAGCGAGACCCAATCACCAATCATCCTCAGAAGGGGCTCGGACTCGGAACCGGGCGAACGAAATCCCGCCACAAGGAAACGAAAACCCGCGACAAGCAAACGAAAACCCGCGGCAAGGCTGGGCTGACCCAGCGAGCCAATCAAAAACGGTAGCTGACAGCGAATCAGCATCGCGGAAACGAAACCAAGGGCCGGACAGACCCCCGGGGGGGGCCGCTCAGAGTCGCAGGAAGATGAACAGTTTTCTACGAAAACCATATAAGATAGGTAGACCGCACCTTGAGTGAGGAACTGTTCTTGTTCCTCACGCAAGCAATATCATGTTCCCGTCTACAATCTTGCAAGCACCTTCTTCAAGTTCTTTGTAGAGCACCCTGTTGTGACGGTAACGACCCGTCTGGACCTTGCGCAACCTTCGTTCCCTACCGTCGATAACACCCACCGCGGCGTCCTGCCTTGCAGTCTGACCCTCTTGGGCACAGGTTGTAACAGGGCATGCCTGACCACTACGTAACACAACCAAAAGGAAGGACGATGTGATGTCGAAACACCACCACCGCAGCTATGCTTAAGAAGAGGATGTCACGGCGAAGCCCGTGACAGTTCAAGCCCAAGGGTTGCAAACAATTCTGGACATTGCCCAGCGTGGGACGAAACAATGTGCCAGAGGCGTTTGGGGGTGCCTATAGGCTAACCTCCTTGTCTCCAGAGTCCCGGACAAGACTCGCCTGACCCCGGGGGGGCAGAGGTCCGAGGGCGAACCTCTGGAGGGCAGGGGGGGGTTGTCACGATCATGGCGATCGTGGATAGTCTATAGCACGCAATCGGATTCCAGAGTCTTCGACTTGGAATCTTGACATCCTTTTGGAAGATTTCGTGGTCGGGTTGCGTGTCAATTACTAGAATCGTCACAGGGGGGGTGTAGGTAGGTGGGATGGTGGTTTATGTTAAAAAAGGAATCGGGAGTAGGGCGCCTAAGAAACGCCAGGTTACCGTTCCGCTTATGTCAGCGGGATGGCGGGGCTGGCAGCGGAACGGGAGCGATCCCATAGATAATTAAAGCGGTCGCTGGCTTATCTATGGGAGAGCGGACGGGATCCCGAGTTTTCCTGTGCCTATGGTCGTATGTGGCAAATAATTTGGGTGTTGGGAGCTGTGTTTGGAGGATGTTTCAATTTTGCAGTGAATGCTGACTTCACTCCTGACGCCCAACCAGCCAACCCTCTTTCAAAATGCCAGGCCCATGTAGCCACGCCAACCAGGGAAATTGACATTAACGTTCCTTGACAGAAACAACCTCACGACCCTTCCAACTTGTTCAACCCCTCAAACCCCAACGACTCCAAATCCGTCTCCGCCGGCATAATCACCGGCGGCACCCTCGCCGCCGGCCAAAACAGCGCACTCCTCAACATATCCGTTTCGTGCGCGGGCTCCCCCTCCTCCGCCTCCCCTCCCCCAACCTCGCCCGGCCCCTGCCCAAAGAAATCCGGCGCCCTCCCCGCCGCCACCGCCCTCTTCGTCGCCGTCCGCCCCATCGCCCCCGCCTCCCCCTCCATCGCCCCCCTAATCTCCTTGTACACACCCCACGCCCGCGTCAGGTACCCGAGCATGCGCACGCCCACCATGGCGGCGCGGTGGCACTGCGCCATCTCGTCGAGTGCCGCCATGTTGGCCTTGAGCGCCTCGGCGGCGTGGCGGCTGACGCTCTTCGAAGTCCGTACATGGGCCGAGAGCCACGAGTCGTAGTCGCCTTGCTTGCTTTCGCCGGGGCCACCTAGTTGTTCGATGGCGAGGTAGATGCGGCTGGTGCCGAGGACCACGTAGGGGAGGAAGGAGGGGGTGCGACGGAGACCGTAGAGGCTCGAGTAGGCGCGCAGGTGGGCTTGGATGGCGTCGGCGGCTTGGAGGCAGAGCTGGCGGGGGAGGATGCGGGAGTTCAGGATGCGGAGGCGGAGGAAAGGGCGGAAGGTGTGGAGGATGGCGAAGTGGTAGTAGATGCTGGGGCGGGCGGTTAGTGGTGCGGATGGCGGTGTTGGCGGGGTGGGAACACCTACTGGACAAAGAGGACTTGGGGGGTGAAATTGATGCCGAGACGCAATGCGTCGGGGATGTTGTCGTACCACTGCAGGTATTTGTTGTAGATTTCTATGATGGCCTGGCTGGTCGGGGTTTTGGCTGGACAATGGAGGGTGTAGAGGGTGTTGTGGATGATCTCGCTGAGCTCGCAGAAGCAGTTGAAGACTGTCCGGATGTGACATGGCTGTTGGGCCTCGGGGCGAGTGTCGGGGCCTGTGGAAGGTGGTTAGGTATTTGGGGAACAGAAATCTCTCGGGGCGTCACGGGACCTTACCATCATCCGTGTATGGAGCCCAGGGCGCCTCTTCCAGCCTGGCGTCCAGAGGAAGCTTGCTTGGGAACATTGGGAAGCGGGAAAACTGAGGGAGAGATCCTGTCGTAAGAGACCATGCGCTTTTCGGGGCAGTGGGCGTTAGTAGGAGGGGCTCTCAAGGGAGGGGTAAACATACTGGTCCAAAGAAAAGGCGCCCCAAAGGGTAGTGAGCTGGACTGTCCTGAGGTCCTCATCGCCGCCCTTGTCGCCGGTGATCCGATGAAGGCCCATCTCGATGGCGAGTCGTACGCTCTGACCAGCAAAATAGCGGCTGTCCACATCTCTTCCACAGCTGGCCTCCCTAATGGACATGATGCCAATGGCCTGGACGGCGGTCAGAGTTTGATGGTCCGTGTCTTCCCAAAACAGCTTCTTGGCCTCTTCGAAGAAGGCATCCCCAGCAGTAAAAGGATCATCAGGGTTTGTCCGCACGTCTGGCCGGTCGGTAAAGCGGGAGCCGAGAGCCAGCAGGGCGTTTACGAGCAGTGGGGAGCAGTATCTTGACGAGCCCGACCTGAAATCGGCATAAAAGTGCTCTTTGCTCAGCGAGGCGAGGGTGGGATACTCCCAGCAAAAGTAGAGGGCAAAAAGGTGGTCCACCAGGTCGTCGTCCGACGTGACGGTCGTCCACGGTTTCTGTTGCGACTTTCTTGACGATTCCGAGCCCATGGTGGTGTTTGAATGGTGCCAGTGGTCTCGTAGCCAGAACTACTCGGGACTCGAGGTGTGAAGCAGGACTTGAAGATATCGTTGCGTGGAACTCGCGTTGCTCCGTGCGGCGATGGTGAGAAGGGTGAGATGACGGTACTATGAGCCAAGGGTCGCGTGTGTTGAAAAACAGGATCTCTTACAGGATCTCTCTTGGACGTTTCTTGGTGTCGGTATGCAGGTATTCGTCAGGGCTTGAACGAGCGTCGGCGCTGAGCCGCAGTCTGCTGGTAGTATATATGTGCATCATCGTCGCCTCCACCTCCATTCTAAGTGTATGGCCAGAAGCATGATTGATCCTTACCAGAATAAGGTCAATGACGTCATCGACTTTCGACTACCAACATGTCGAATGGGCATGGTGATGCCTCGAGTGCAGATGCCCTCTTCGCGTCGAAATATTGACGGCAGAATTCCACGGAAAACCGAGTCAGAAATGGGCGTCCCTGAACATCACCACAAGTCGTCAGACCACTCAACGACGCCTTGGCAAAGTCGTGTGCGCCATGTCCCCACACGCCGTGGCCTCGTGCCCGTCACGTCGTCTTTTTCAAACGTGGCCTTCGTAATTCCGCCCATCACGTCTGGCCGTGGCGTCCAAGTTTGTTCGTGAGATCTGTCGGTTCTCAAGTCGCCGCTGGAGACCGGACGGTTTCTGCACTGAGCAGCAGGTGGTGACGCGAACATATTCTCAATCGCATCTGTGATGCTGGTGAGGAAGACGAGGCGACTGGGCCATCCATGGCGACCACGCGACGTGCGGCGCGTTTCCTGGAGTGTGTGTGCAGGTATTTGGAGCGATTAGGCTACAGGCCCATTGCTCTGCTATCAGCCTTGGGGAAGGTGATAGAGTCAGTGATAGCCGGTAAGGTCACTCAAGCCGCCGAGGAGAACGGGCTGCTCCCGGACGAGCAGATGGGCAACAGAGCACACCGTTCAACGGAACTGGCAGTTCGCCTAGTTGTAGCCCAGGTTCAGGAGGCGTGGAGACAAAAAGCCGCGGCATCGCTACTCCAGCTCGACATATCGGGCGCGTTCGATACAGTCAACCACGTACGTTTACTCGCCACTCTGCGGGAAATGGGCTTCCCAAGATGGCTGGTCCTTTGGGCAAAGGATTGGTTGACCAACCGAGAGGCTACTCTCTATTTCGACGGTCAAGCAGCCACCCCGACGGCGATAAAGCGGGCGTCCTCAGGGCTCCCCCCTGTCACCAATTCTTTTCATCCTCTACATCGCTTCCCTCTACCAGCAGCTAAAGGAGAAGCATCCCCATCTAGCCATAGTGGGGTTCGCGGACGACACCAACCTCCTAGTATTTGGCCAAGAGCCAGAGGCCAATGTTCGACAGCTAGAGGCGGCTTGGAAGACATGTCTGCAGTGGGCAAGCACCCGAGGGATGGCCTTCGCTCCCGAGAAGAGCGAGCTAATCCACTTCAACAAAGGGCGAAAGCAATGGACGCAGCGGCTGGACCTTTCCCAGCCGGGGAGGGTGCTAGCCAAGTAGAGCCTACAGCTTCGGCCAGATTCCTTGGGGTCTGGTTGGACTGGAAGCTGAACTGGAAGTCCCACCAAGGAGCGGTAGAAAGGAAGCTTACGACCCAGAGCTATGCATTATCGAGGATTGCAGCGAAAACGTGGGGCCTTGGCCTGGCGAAAGCCCGTGAGGTGTACTCAAAGTGCATCCGGTCAGCGCTGGCCTACGGCGCATCGTCATTCCACATCCCTACCACCAAGGGAGGTGAGCCAGTAAGAAGAGGGATCACCGGGGCTCTCGGAAGGGCCCAGAACAAGAGCTTGCGGATAATAGCGGGAGCTTTCAAGTCGACCCCTATTCGCAACCTCGAAACGGAGACATGGGTACCACCACTGGATCTTTACCTTAACAAGCGACTGGCCGACTTTGAGCGCCGACTGCATGAACCCGCTCTGGACGATGGCAAGGGAGACAAGAAATCCCCAGGGAGCATTGTCCACGCGGCTTGCAACAAGCTATACCGGAGGTTCAATTCGAGAAGGAGACACAACGGCCGACCGCGAGCCCCCGGGCCTCAGGCGCCTACTGCGGTGGAACAAGCGGCGAACACAATAGCAACATGGACTGGAAAAACCGACGACACGGGCGAGGTAGCAGAGGAAGCCTGGAAGGAGAGATGGCTGAGGGAAAGAGACGGCCGGGCAGCGACAAGGCCTGCCGATGACTTCGACCACCAGCGGGAGACCATGTTCGGAAGGGGGACTCTAACGAGGCACGAAGGACTCAACAAGGCTAAAAGCTCTTTGCTGGTTCAGATTCGAACTGGTGCCATAGGCCTCCGAAGCTTCCTGTTCGAACGGCGAGTACCAGGGGTTACAACGCCCTATTGTGAGTGTGGAGAAGGACGGGAGACTGCCGAACACCTGGTGATGTGGTGCTTGGCCCCACCATTGGCTCGAACGTGGAGGAGAGCAGAGATCCGAACGCGACGGGACTTTTATTCTGTCCTGCAGAACACTAGCCCCTCAGCTGCACGGCTAACGGGGAGGATCCTGAGCTGGCTGATGGACTCGGGTAGACTGGAGATGTACAGCCTGGCTAGGAAGCTGGAACTGGAACAGACGGTCTGATGGCCCGTCCTTCGAAGGCCAGGAGGCCTTCTTTCTTGTATTCGTAGGATCGGCGACCGACGCAGTTCCTTGACTGTCGGTATGGGTTTTTCATCCGGCTCGTGAGAGCACGGTTTTCCTGTACAATTACTAAGATGAGGGTCCGGCGAGCCCTAGGGCACAGCGGTGTACGAATAATAATAATAATAATATTTGGAGCGATTCGATGTTTGGTCGAGAGTTGAACGCCGGAGGGAACGGGCGCTGGTTTTCTTTTTGAGGAGATGCTCCAGGGAGGTGGTTGGTTCCAAATTTGGCTGTGCATCTGCACCCCCCTCCAGGGGCTGGCCCCCTGTGCGAAATGTTTTTCGGTCCACAGCAGTGCCTATTCTTGGATCGCAGGCACAGCACCGCCGAATCCGAGACAAAACCCCTTGGATTTCCACTTTTCCACCCCAACTTCAGCCCAAACTTTTTCCCAACGACATCATCATCAACAACGACATCACCATCAAACCAACCATGTCTCCACCAGAACCACCACCCTCACCCCCCCTCGAAATGGCCCTCCTCCCGCCCAAACCCGCACCACCACCGCAACCCCCCCCTCAACCCTCCCCGTTCCTCGCCCTCCCCCCCAATATCCGCCGCCAAATATACCTCCTCCTCCTACCCACACCAAACCCTTCCGCCCCCATAATAATCTACCGCGCCCCCTCCCGACCCCCACCCCGCCAAGCAACCCGTACCATACCCCCACCCCACCCCACCGGCCACACCACCGCCCCCCCAACCCCTGCCACCCCAACAACAAGAAGAACCAAACCCACGGCCCCCTACACACCACCCTCCTCCCCCTCTTCCTCACCTCCCGCCTCATCTCCCACGAATCCCGCGCCACCTTCTACACCACGCAAACCTTCTCCATCCCCCCCGCGACCGTCTGGCCCCTGGCCTGGGCCCGCCTCCCGCTCATGACGCGGTGGTTCGTCGACCGCATCGGCCGACAAAACGCCCTCGCGCTGCGCCACCTTGTTGTCCCCTTCCCTCTCTGTTCGGAGCGCATCCGGCGGGATTGGCTCGGCGGCCGCTCCGGTCGGGGGAGGGGACTACTCCCCGGGCTGGCGGCGGCGGCGCCGAATTTGAGGGTGTTGGAGTTTGAGCCGAGGTCGGGGGCCGAGGTGGAGGATGTCTTGGGGGGGTGTCCGGAGGAGGTGCAGAGGGAGGTGGTTTGTGTGTGGGGGGAGGCCTTTCAGGAGGAGTTTGTGGCTGCTGGGGGGAGGGGGCTCGAGGAGGTGGTGTTGGGGGTGTATGATTTGGTGTATTCGTGTCAGGCGGGGAGGAATCGGGTGGCCGAGGGGTTTCGGGGGGTGGTGAGGGGGTGTCCGGGGTGGAGGGTCAAGGAGTGTGGCCCCACACCGGGGGTGTGCTGGGGGGTGGTGGTGAGGAAGGGGGTGCCGGCTGTGCCGGTTTTGCCTGAGGGGGTTGTGGTTGAAGAGGTTGGGGACGAAGAGTGGGAGGAGAGGGAAAGACAGGAGGAGGAGGAGAAGTGGCGGTGTTTGGTTGATGAGGAGCCCAAGGGGAGGTGGACAAAATGGAGGGACGGGGTGGTGGGGAGGTGGAAGGGTAGGGAGCAGCAGGAGGGGAGGGCATAGCGACATGGTTCAAACAACCACAAGTCAACTTCAAATTCAACTCAAGATTCACACTTGGTCTAACCCCGTCTGTCTACCTGTCGGCAGCGTGGATATCCCATCACATAAACGCCAGTCATGAACATGAGTATCGTGATAAAGAAACCCCCCATTTCCCCCTTGTCGCCCCGCTCGTTTAGAGCATGTACTTGAACTCGGGGTTGAGATCCTGCGCAAGAAATGTAAGCACGTGCCTCGGATGCCATCGCAAAGAAGTGACTTACACCAAGATACTTCTTCTCGTCGTCTGTCAAGACAACCTCCCTTTCGCGAAGAGTCTTGGCCTTCTTCTTGTTCTCCCACACGAGCGCACCTGCGTACAAAACACAGGCCGCCGCGGAGAGACAGAGGAAGCCCAAGCCAATCGAGTACCCTTTGCGGTACTCGGGCGCGTCGGACGGCAGAAACGAGTAGGTGGCGATGATACCGCCAATGTTTCCGAATCCTGAAAGCTGTCAGTCCGGCTCTGTATCCAGGCTGCAGTGCACTGCAGACTTACCAATCTGCCACGCGGTTCCAACAGCTCTGCGATGGTGGCCGCCCAGATTCATGCTGAACCAGCACACAATTACGGGCATCGCCGAGTACGCTCCCATGGCTGTCAGGAACAACGCTCCATACTGCAGCGGCAGGTTGTCGTGCACCAGCATGAGGATGGCCAGGCCGGAGATGGAGATGCAGATGGGGATGATGGTGAACAAGAAGCGGTGGCGTGCTGCGTCACTCGCTATCGCCACGACCATGGAAAACACAAAGGCAGCGGCCCAGGGCGGGACCGTGTGCAGTTGCGTCTGGATGGGGCTGTACTTGTAGGTTCCCACGATGGTCGGCGCAAAGTAGGCATAGCCTGGAAGCCACCAGTCAGCACATGGGAAGAATCCGTCGGAGGGGAGAGGTGGTATTACCGTAGGCAGGGACAATCATGCCAAAGTACATGAAGCCTCCAAGCCATATCTTGTAGTCGCTCATGACCGCCACGACGTCGGCCCATTTCATTTTGCGGTCGGCGCCGTTGTCTCCCTGGTCGGCGCGAAGACGAGCCTTGACATATGTCTTTTCCTCGGGCGTCAACCACTTGGCCTCCTCGGGGAAGCTGGGAAAGGTGAAGAGGAAGAAGATGCCAAAGGCAACGGTGATGAGACCCTCGATGATGAAGATCCAGCGCCAGCCGTGATAGCCGCGAACACCATCCACTGTTGTGTGTTAGTTGTGGTGTGGAGCAGGGATAGGAGGGGGGACTTGCTCTTTCCAATGGCCGAAGCCAGAAGTCCGCCAAAGGCACCGGCCAGCGAGGTGGACGAGAAGAAGAACGAGTAACGCTTCTGCGCCTCGGAGCGCTTGTACCACATACTAATCAGGTAGAAGCAGCCCGGGAACATTCCACACTCGAAGACGCCGAGCAGGAAGCGGGTGGCCATAATACCTCCATAGTTCTGCGTCAGACCTTGGAATGTGGTGACAATGCCAAAACCGAGGCAGCAGATGGAGAGCCAGATGCGCGGGGACAGCTTCTTGAGGAGGACGTTGGAGGGGATCTCGAGGAGGATGTAGGGGATGAAGAAGATGGTCAGGACCGTGTTGAACTCGGTGCCCTTGAGCTTCAGGTCGTCGATGAGGTGGAAGGATTTGGCGTTGCCGACATTGACGCGGTCGAGAAAAGCGAGCAGGTACAGGACGCTGACGAAGGGGATGACGTGCATATCAATGCGCCTCAGAATCTTGGCCTCGGTCGTGTGGGCAGGGCAGACGACGGCGGACGAGTCGGCGGTCTCCTTGATGCCGAGCTCCTCGTTGTCGCTGCGGGAGGTGCGCGCCGGAGGGGTGTCGGCGACGATGCCCTCGTCGGGCAGAGCCGATTTCTTTTCGTCGGTGGTCGACATGGTGGCGGTTGGGGTGTCTCTAGGTTCCGGGATCGAGGTTCTTGCGGCGGGGGAGGAAGATGGGGGGAACCGGAGGGGACCTGGAGGTTTGCGCCGAGTGTCCCAGGAGAGAGAGGGGGAGAAATCTCTTCGAGGAAGGACCCAGGCAGAAAATTGTGTTTACGGATCGTGGGAGGAGGGGGAGTAGAGCAGGTGGAAGGAGCAGACTTTTAAAGCTTGCCAGCCAGGAACGAAGACCGGAGTGCCCGTTTGTGCATGGCAAAATTAGGAAATGGAGCCGGGACGTCCTCCCATCTTTCCCTCACACAGCTGCTGCCGTCAATGGCCACTGTCAGACAAGATTGGGGAGGTTTGTGTGTCACGGCCGATGATCGCTCCCAAGCTGGGAGCCACAGGGCCCATCCAGGTTGCACGGCTCTGCAACATTTCGACGCTACCCCGTGCCAGTGTCTGCCCCTTGTACCCGGCAAGCAAGCTTAAACAATCGCATGGCCGTCTGACGTTGCATTCGTCTCCGCATCTGTCGTTCCCGTTTGCCATGCGGTGATGCGAGCCATCTCTGGTCCGATCTGACGGTGGCAATTCGGAGCCGAGGTGGCGGACTTTGGTCAACAACGATCCGTCCGCCCGGGTTTGGAGTCGCATCACACATCACACGGGAAGCTTTGTCAAGCTCGGGGTCATCGGCTGACGCGAACGAGATGGTGCCAAACTGCGGCCACTCCGTGCAACAGCGCCATCTCAAAGGGCCAATATCCCTTTTACGAGTTCCCTTTCGTGGCAATGCCATTGATGGAGCTGGTCGGGACTCGGGAGTTGGGTAAATATCCCCGTCGCCGGTCTCCAAGCCAACAACTCAGCCAAACCGGAAATAACTACCTCTGATCCTTCTTTGCTCACCGACCTCCACCCCCGCATTCCACTAACCCAAGGCAGCAGCATGCGATGGCAGATGAGGTGCCGGACTGTCAACATGCATCTTTTTTGAACAGGAGTCAGGGCGGCGTCCCCTTGAGCCGATGTCGCCCTCCTGGGCTCCGGTACCCACTGCCAAGCGGTAGTCTGGGGATAGCTTCATGTGCGGCCCGGGCACATGACGATCGGACAGCGGGCCTCGGCAACATGTTCGGCAGATGAGGGGAGACACACTCGGGAGGGCCCGCCCGACCGGCGGTTCGTTCCCACCGGCCCCCGGCGCAGCAAGCTTTGGCGACAGGCCTTGGTCTCGACCCTCGCGTAGGACAATGGAAAACAAACAATCGGAGCTATGGCCTGAAACGTGCGGGCCCGACTCTATTCCAACGTCGACCCTTGTCCACCGCAAAATCTATCACTAATTCTCCCCGATGTCGGAATCCCCTTCTATCCAGAACCCAGATCAGGCCTTTCGGCACTCCATAACGTACATGGGATTCGACCCCTGGACGTGATATCCAACCACCTTGAGCCCTGCGGCCTCGGCGACCTCTGTCATCATCTCGCGGTTCCTCAGCTTTCCGCCAATGTTGAGCATCATGGTGTCGACGATCCTATTCATGGCCACCGGCGGCTCCGACAGTCGCTCCTCGACGATGAGGACCCGCGCCTTGGGGTTGTCGGCCGACATGGCATCGGCAAGCTGGCGCAAGATCCCCGTGGCCATGGCATCGGGATAGTCGAGCAGGATGCGACGGACGAGGTACACGGAAGCTCCTGCGAAAACCCACATCGTCAGCATGATCCATCTCGGCATCCACATGCGAAAAAAAGCTCACCCTTGATCGGCTGCTCCGCATGGAAATCATGCTCCATCATGACAGCCCCCGCCAACGCCGGATCCGCCTTCTCCACCGCCTGGTCGATCACCTCTCTCCGATCCTGCAACACACACCTCCCGGGCCCCACCCCCGGCACATCAGCCAGCACATCCTTCAACAGCTGCCCCAGCCCCCCGCCGACATCCACCACGACCCCTTCCTCGCCAGCCAGCCACCCGATATCATAAAACGCGCCTTCCCCCGCCCACCGCATCCCGCCGCCCACCATGGCCTTGGCCTCCATGCTCTGCGCAAACAGCGCCGCGTACTCGGGGTACAGCGCCTTGACCTCCCATGGCGCCAGCTTGGGGTGGCCCCACGCGAAGCTGAAAGGCGTGTGCGTCACGCGAGGCGGCTCGATGCGCCCGTAGGTCGCAAAGTACTGCGGCCAGAGGGCGTAGGAGCGGACTCCATTGCCGGCATGTATGGCGTTCATGCTGTAAAAGGGTGAGGTGGACACGCATATGCGCGAGAAGCGGGAGTGCCGGACGTGGTTGGGCAGGGCGCCGGGGAGGAGCTTGCCGGTTGAGAGGAGGAGGCCGCAGAGACGTGCTGGGTCATCTTCAGCTTTTGTTTGGTGGTTTTTTAGGTCAGTCAGGGGAAAGGGCACGAACCAACAAGGCTCTCATCCGCTTCCACGGCGTGCGCGAGGTCCGCAATGGAGATGCTCCCGCTCATGGGGATGTAGTCAAAGGCCTTCCATGTCATGAGAATGTTGGAGACGCCAAGGTCGGCCATCTGGGGAGGACAGCGTAAGCCCAGGAACTCAACAACCGGCGACATGCATCACTCACCACGACGTATTCCGACTTTGCCAGGTCAGTGGGCGACAACGTCTCGGCGGCAATCTTTTTCGCGGCCCCGGCGATGCTCCTCCGCATGTCGTCCTCGGCCGGCTTGCTCAGACTGCCCGCCTCGACGGCCGAAGCAAAGGCCTTCGCGCTTTCGAGCAGCGCTTCGGCGGCCTTGACGACATCGAACTGGTTCTGCATCTTGATATGAGCGATTGGGCTATTCCAAAACAAAAATCCAAAACAAAATCAAGAACATAAAAACGCTTGAAGCGAGGGACGACGACAAACTTGAGCCGCCCCAGCTCACGCCGTCGGAAAAAAGGGGCGTCCCGTCTACGTTACGCCTTTAATAGGGCAGAGATCCCGCACCCCCCCCCCAGCCGCACCGGAACTTCCCCGGTCGGGGCCCCGGCCGGCCCGTTGTCCGTCCCGTTGCTTTATCTGCGTCTTCTATTTTCCCTTCCGCGTCTTCTATTTTCCCTCCCGCGTCCCCGCATTTCGGCGGCGCCCTTTTCTTCAATCGGGCGTACCAAGACACACACACCGCCCTGCCCTCCCCTCATCTGCCCTTGATTGGCACCTTGGCCGCCCGATTCTGACGGCGTTCGTTGGCATGGACGTCGGCGACCGAATGTGGTCTGAAAGAATACGAGCAGAGGTCTAGCCCGGAGTAGACAGGAACCCTACACAGTACAGGTACAGTTTCCGAAGGCTGCATATGCAAAGGCCCATCAAAAATGGAAGGGCAACGGGGCCAAGAATGGGACGATGATTACCACGCCTATTCAGAGGTTGGGGCTTACTTCTTTCTTTTTGTGCTGTGTGAAATCGTGACCATTGGCAGATCCAACGATCGACATTTTTTATAATGACTTTTGCGATGCATCAAATGCAGTCATCGCAGCCGATGTCACCAAATACCTAACCCCGTTGGTGTAACACCCCGTCGCTGATGGCAACGGGCAGTTTCACACACCGCTTCCCTCATCAGCAACACCGCAAGTCCTATGGAACTCTCTCACCTATCCCCTGTTAACCCCAGAAGCCAGATCATCATCCATTTCATCCGCCAACCATGCACGTTCGCGACTCTGTCAGACAAATCGACGTGACGTCCTGGCTCGTCGGAACCAAGCACATCCTCCGCCATGTCCAAGGCCCTCCGAACGAGGACGACTGCCTCTGGGAGAACGCCAGCGACAGTTCACACTACACCCTCTCTGCCGCGCCCGAACCCCCACCGCATGCAGGACCACTCACCCCCGGCGGCCACACCCGCCAGATTCACGACGCCGGCGATGTATCGGCCGTCTTCAACTTTGGCGACACACTGATCATCAAGGTCCGCATCGCCACAGCCGACACTCGGCGCGAACCGGAAACACTGGCGTTTCTCGCCCGGCAGCAACTCACCTTTGACATTCCCACCGTCCTCTCCTGCTTCGAAGACGCCGCCAAGACATACCTGATCGAACCCTGCGCACCCGGCAAACGACTTAACGAAGCGTGGTGGGACATGGCCGAGGAAGACAAGACGCACGTGGTGACGCGTATCGCCGAGATTCTGTGCCGAGATCAAGGGGTTTGAGTCCAGTGTCCTGACCGGGGTGGACTACAACTGGCTGGGCCCTCTTCAAGAGCCTGGAACCCAGACAGTTGATCTACTCAAGCAGCATTGCGAGGAGCTGGGCTTGGACTGCTCGGCGTTTGTCTTGTCTCATAACGACCTCGGGCCGACGAATGTCATGGTGGATGGAAGGCGGGTCATGGTGCTCGACTGGGAGTTGGCGGGGTATGTTCCGCTGGAATGGGTGCGGACCAAGTTTGGCATCTGCGGCGCCTATTGTGTGGAGCGTGGCAATGGCGCCGGCCTAGAGCGTGATTTCGAATATCCTGTGCGCGTCCAGCAGAAGCTTGGAGAGATTGGCTTCCCCGAGGTTATCGAAGCTTATAACAGAAGGGACCAGACGATGGAGGAGGAGTGCGAGAGAAACCGCTAAGTTCGAGCCTGGCCTGCGCACCTGTATCTACTGCTTGGCACACACCGGGTCTTGTTGAAGCTGGGCCGATTCCTGTGAAGTCAAGCGATGCGATCTCGTCGTCCCAACGCACTCATTCGATCATTGGTGGTGTGTGCAGCAGCACAGTCCGAAAACAACAAATCCGACGGCTCCAGCTGCAATGGCGAAGCGACCTCTCACTTTTTGAGAGAGGTGGTGTCGACTCTGTGTGGGTGCACTGTGATTCGCCGAGGGATCCGAGAAAGTCGTGTAACCACCGGACACCACGAACACCGCGATTGACCCATTGACATTCTCCCATTCCACTGAAGGTTGGAGCGGTTACGCACTCGACTGCAGGGTCGTGTCGTCGTTGTCGCAATATCGACACGGCCGGGGATGCCGAGTTCACAATGGACTTGCGTACGACTGCCTGGCCCGGCGCGAGGGTGCAGCCGTCGGGGCACGATAAAAGCGGAGGGATGGCACCGCACGGGGAACTTGTGTTGGGGTGAGCGAGACCTACAGTTTCTTTCGTACTGTTCTCCTTGACTTGAACATCACCGGGATGTTGGGAGCACAGTCTTTGGCAGAGCAAGGCAGACAGGGCCTCCCTCCTCTCGACATGGCCGCAGATGCCCTCAACCGGTACCTCGAGAATGGTTCTCCCAAAGACTTCGCCCTCATGGGCCTGCTCATCACCGGAGCGACTCTCTTGATCGTGGTAAGAGATGCTCCAACCTCAGCCCAGAAAACCAGCATCGTCCCCACAGCTAACTCCCTCCACAGTCCCCCCTCCTCCAAGCAACCTACACCCTCCACTTCCACCCCCTCTCCCACCTCCCCGGCTCCCGCCTCTGGGCCGCCACCCGCCTCCCCTACCTCCTCTCCCTCATGCGCGGCCGCATCACACACGACCTCTCCGCCCTGCACCGCCACTACGGCCCCATCGTGCGCATCTGCCCCGACGAAGTCTCGTTCACCTCCCCCTCCGCCTGGTCCGACATCCTCCAACCCAAGCCCGGCTCCCCTCACTTCACAAAACACCCCGCCTGGTACGCCCCCCTCCCGGGCCTCCCGCCAGGCCTCGTCCTCGCCACATCCCCCGACCAGCACGCCTCCATGCGTCGTTTCCTCGCCCCGGCGTTTTCCCCGCGCGCCCTCAAGGCGCAGGAGCCCGTCATCGGGGCGTACGTCGACCTCCTCCTGGCGCGGCTGCGCGCACTGGTAGGGACGGAAGTCGACGTCGTCCCTTGGTTCAACTACCTCACATTCGACATTGTCGGGGATCTCGGCTTCGGGCAGTCATTCGGGTGTCTTGAGAGCAACGCGTACCACGCGTGGATCACGCTGATCCTGGAGACGTCCAAGGCAATTGTGTTTGTCGGGGCGGCGCGGTTCTATCCGTGGTTGTTTGCGGGGCTGATGTGGCTTGTGCCGGAGAGGGCGTTGAAGGCGCAGAGGGAGCATACGGGGTATGTGGTGGGGTGCATTGAGAGGCGGTTGGGGATGGAGGGGGGAGGGCGGATATGTTGGGGTGGGTGCTTGGGCAGAAGAAGGAGGGGGAGGGTGTGGATGTGATGGGGTTGAGTTCGCTATTTCAGGAGGTGGTGGTTGCGGGGAGCGAGACGACGTCGATGGCGTTGTCGGCGGCGGTGAGCTTGTTGGTGCAGGACGAGGAGAAGATGGGAGTGTTGGTAAGGGAGGTAAGGGGGGCGTTTGGGAACGAGGAGGAAATTACGGCTGATGCGGTGAGGGGGCTGTCGTATTGAATGCCGTTTTGCAGGAGACGTTGAGGGTGGCGCCGCCGTTTCCGTGGTTGCCGTCGCGGGTGGTGCCCGCGGGGGGAGGGATGGTCTGTGGGGTATGGTTGCCCGAGGGGGTGAGTTCTGCCTTGAATCCGATGCTTCGTTTCTTAGGTGATGACTGACACTTGGATACAGACGGCAGTGTCCATTCCCATCGCCACCATGCACAAGTCGCCAGAGTCATTCCATGATCCAGAGGGCTTCCACCCCGAGAGATGGCTTCCCGAGGCCGCGACGGACCCCAAGTCGCCCTTTTACAACGACAAGCGCCACGCGTCGCAGCCATTCATCCTCGGACCGCGACAGTGCATCGGCATCAACATGGCGTGGATGGAGATGCGGCTGACCATGGCCAAGGTGCTGTGGACGTTTGACATTGCGGCCCCCAGCGATAAGACCAAGCTGGTACGATTTGACACGCTGCGGTCGTTTATGCTGCTGGAGAAGAAGCCCATTCCGGTGATGCTCAAGTTGAGGGAGTTTCAGTGTGTAAGGAAGTCTGGGATGGCAATGTGTGCTGGAGTTTGCCCCAGGCCAGCTTAGATTTTTCGAGAAAAAAGGCTACTCTCGTCAGGAGATTCTCCAGGTTTTTTGGTCTTGGTTTTGGCCTGGGATTCAGAATAGAATCAACATGCAGGCCCGACGACGAGCAGAAGAACAAGATGCAAAAAGAAAATCGAATGGGCCTTGCTGGGGCTTGAACCCAGGACCACTTGCACCCAAAGCAAGTATGCTACCACTACACCACAAGGCCGATTGATAACAAATTGACGAGTAATGGAAGCATATGACATGGAATCTGGGTGGATGCATGTCGCGATTTTGTGAAACCTCCACAACCAAGCCAGATCGTTGCCGGGTTGGCACATGAAGCAATGCACCCCTGAATTGAGACAACAACCAGGCGGACATGTTGCTTGAAATTACCGCAATCTTTGGTTTTCCCTCCTTCCGCCCGACCAAACGATGGATTGGAGCAATGCCACTGCATTTGGGGGATGCACATCTGTTTGCATTTTCGCAAGATGCACAATTCCGGCTTCAACTTTTGGGCAAACTGCCAGTAATTGTGTTTTGTGTGCCACCAAAAGGCGGTGGGCTGCAAACGGGACTTCCCTGGGAGTCACCAATTCTGGGATTTGGCAATGTGAGCAGGCAGAACACAAGAAGTGGGCCGATGACTGGATTTCCTTCACGGGCACTTGCATCTCCCCTCTTTCCAACGGCACCTTTTCAGCAGCCGCTGTCCAAATTTCTCCGGCGTTCGTTCTCTGTTCCCGCCACACAACCGGTCTTGTTCTCGACCACATCTTCCCCCCTTCTTCGCCGAACCTAAACTTCTTTCCGTCAAGCATCAGTCCGACACCCACCTCCGCGGCGGCAACTCGCACCTTCCGAGGTCGTGAAGCCGCTCGCTGAATTTTCGCCATGGATCCCGCCAGCGTCCACGAGCTGGGCGGGCTGGGTGGCTCCTACAGGCGGTACAAGATGGGACAAGCCAAGTTCACTGCCTGGCTCCGAGAGGCAGCGGGAAAAGTCACGTCCAAGCCAGAGCAAGGTGCTGACCCACCGACTCCCTCTTCGCCAGAGAAACGAATCCCAGGCTGACCAAAGACATTATGTGCCAGATCCAAACGGAAGGCCGGGCTACACTCTAGAGCTTGAGAGAATGGCACAGGTGGTCGCTGACGGGAGCAGCGTTGGGGACATCCCCGAAGCTCCCATCAACATGCTCCGCGATGTCGTGCTTCTTCGAAAGGGATGCGCCGAGTTCTACCGCGCCGCCGCTTCCAAGTTCAAGCGCGGCCATCTCGCAAAGGCCAACGCGACACATAACCACATGCTCTTCGTCCTGGAGGAAATGCTCAACAAACTCGAGGCCAAGGTTCGTCGTCAACCCAAGCCGTCGCCGTCCGCAGCCAGCAAAGCCCAGCAATCCACCCCAGAGAGGCAGGGTCCAGAATCCGCAAAGCCTTTGGCCATGAAGAGCTTGGGGTCCCTGTTTGAGAACCTCAAAGTGTTTCCAGTTCGCCATGATACCCCAGAGAATAGCGAGAGTGAAGAATACCTCGTGAATGCCACATGGAGAAGCCAGACGGCAGGCCGGCCTCGAAAGACAAAATCCAAGAAGGGCAAGAAGAAGCAGGCCTCGTCACCCACCAACAATGCCGAGTGCGACGTGGAGTTCAACGACGAGGACGCCCAGGACGAGTTCGATGCATACATGGTCATCTACTGCCTCTTTGAGGATTTCAACAAGATCCGCGACCACGTCATCGAGAAATGGTGCGACTACTACTACATGGACAAAGACATCCACCTCGAAACCCTCGCCGCCATCACCAATGCCGCCTACGAAATCTTCCAGAGGATGCAGGAAGAGCTGGAGCACCATCCGGCCAACGCCAGCCCAAACACAAACTTCAAAAGCTTCACGTGGATCATCAGCACTCTCCTGGCCTCCGAGATGAAGGAAGGCGAGTCATTTGTGGCGATTGAAGAAGGCAACTCCTTTCCCAACCACAATGTGCGGTTCGGTCCGGCCGTCCTTAAAGTCCACGTCTGTACAACCGACATCGTCTCGGGCAAAGCTAAAAAGACAATCAAGGAATGCGACTTCACCGAGGACCAAAACAGGCGTCTCGCCCTTCGCCCGTGGGCCATTATGCGCTCCTTCTTCGGTCATGGCCGGCCCCTGGACGACATCCCCACCCTCTGCCCCGACCACCGCGAGTTCTCGCACCTTTACGGCCGCACTGATCCCGACGCCCTCTTCGACCACGACTGGTACACCTCGCAGGACTTCTCGCAGGACCTCTCCCTTTTGCGGCTCCTCAAGGTCGACGGCCGCCTGGACTACCTGCTCCCCGCCGAGCCCGAGCTCAACCTCGAGTTCCAAGACGCCTTCCGCCGCCAGAACTATCGCATCCACGACACCGTCGGTTTCCTCTTTTCCCTGCAGCTCTTCGTCGATGTCCGGAGCACCCTCGACACCATCGCCTGCGGCACATTTCACAAGATGACTACCACCGCCCGCCGCGTCCACGCCGTCCTCGTCCGCCACGTCAAGCACATCCAACCCAACCCCAACCCCACCCCCCACAACCAAGAGCTGATTCGGATCATTACTCGGCGCATCTACGAGCTCAACGCCTACCTCATCCGCGATCCCATCCACCCCCCAGACTACAACTACAAGCGCACCGAGTCCCCCGACCGATTCCATCTCCTCCGTCGCGATCCCGTCTGGGCCGGACTGCTGTCCCTCCGGGCGCAGCTGGTGGCTGCCAAGCTCGGGCGCGACGCGTGCGAGGCGCCGGGGGGGCTGGAGATTGTCGAGGCGGGGGCGACTGTGTACGTTGCTTCGCGGGCGGCGTTCCCGCATTATGTTCCGGTTTGGGGGGCGATGGAGATGTGGTTGAAGAGTGGGAAGGGGTATGTAAAGAGGTCCTGTTCCTGCAGTGGGGGCCCTCTGCCGAGGGCGGCGGGGGTGCTGCGGGGGTTTAAGAAGGCGAGTGCCAAGGAGTCCAAGAGGCCCGCGCGTGGTAGAGGTGGGCTGGAGGTGATGTGGGAGAGGTATGGAGAGACATTTCGGGCGGAGGGGAGGCACTTGGGGTACTTGGAGGAGATGACTGAGTTGGGCGGTCGAGGCAATACAGGGAGTGACGAGGAGGGGTCGGTGGATTCCAAGGAGACCTCGACGAGATGCTCCACCTCATCGGAGACTTCGGACAAGGACGCGCGGCTGTCGCCGATCGAGATGCTCGACGTGTTGGAGAAAAGCGTGGAGTCAGGGTTTGACGGGGAGCTCGACATGGATTACTTTGGACTGTTCGACGGGAGCGTGAGAATGCTCAAGGCACTGGTGAACACCGGCCTGGGGAAGAAGTACGGGCTCAAAGCTGCCTGGAGGGACAGTGACGACGTGGAAGGGCTGGTGGACGTGGTCTTCCCCCTGGCGCGGGCGGCGCAGGATCCCAAGGAGCGGAAGCGGGTGGTGCAGGCCATGGTCAAAATTGTGTCGAGGGCGCTCGAGGACATATTCTGCGACGAAGAAATGGACGAGTTTCAGCAAGAGCGGGAGTGTCCGCTGGAGTACGAAGAGGAGTTCCCCGGCAAGCTCCCGCCCAAAACACGCGTCGTTGTCCGGAAGACGGGAAGATGGGCGAGGGGATGGGGAGACACCGACTGGAAGATTGTGAACCAGGTTGGTCCGCAACCCGGGGACGTCACGGTCAGCAACGAGCTGCGGGACAAGTTTTGGTCGACGCACGAGCTGTCCGAGAAGTATGACCGGTTCATGGAGCCGCTGAAGATTTGAGGGACGGACCGCTGGTCTCATTGGGATTTGGACTGTAGAATTAGTTATCTTTGGGAGTTGACGAAAAGTATGACCACTTCATGGACCGGAGGACGAGATGAGCGGAGGATCTTGTTGGGATGGAACGTAGAATTAGCACATGTTTGGGAGTTCCCTGGACATGGTTGAGTTTGAGCAACCTGTAGCAAAGAAATATGTCATAGTACCTGCGTCTCGTCCGGAAGTGCCGCTCATGTGTCTCGTCCAAATGCAGGATAAGTTCCACAAGCAATGTAGTGCAACATTGACAGGCGCACACATCAAGTCACCGCTGCATGCAGTATTGCACAAGTGACAAGACAGATGAAGGAAGAACAGACCATTGCATAATTCATCGCTAATCTCGGAGCAAAACATCATCTCTTCCCTTGCCACCACCAAAACCACCCCCTTACTCCGGCTTCCTCGCATGAAACACGGAAATGGGATAGTACCCATGCAGCGCCGTGCTCTTCATGTCCCTCCTCACATCCGCCAAGAACAACTCCATCTCGGTATGCGACCAGCCCAACCCGCCCTCGTCCTTGGACCGCGTCATGATGGCCAAACTAAACGTCGAGATACCCGCCGAAAAGTTCTCATACGCCCACAGCCCAATCTCCTTGTACTTTGGATCCCTCGGCCACCTGTTGATCGGCCACTTGTAGTTGTACTCGACAACATCCACAAACCCGACCGCCTCCAGCTGCTCACGATAACGCAGCGCCGAGTCCAGCGGGTGCTGGAACCGCGCCATCCCGTCCAGCAGCATCTTCATCCACTTGAACAGGATCGTCTCGTCGGTGATGGTGCCGTCGTCGCTCAGCACCGTGAAAACACAGTCCTGCACCTCAATCACACCCCCCGGGACCATGTTGTCGTAGCTCTGCTGGAACAGCTTCGGCCAGTCCACCAGCGACCCCGTCATGAAGCGGCAAAAGACGAAGTCGAACGGGTGCGAGTACGCCCACGTGTCCTCGACGTCGTCGACGATGAACGTGACGTTTGGCGGCACAAAGTCGGGCTGGATCGGGGAGAGGTCGATGCCCGTGACGTGCGCCTCCGGGTGGTCGTCGGCGAAGTCGATGGACCACGCGCCCGTGCCGCAGCCGATGTCGAGGACGTGGTCGAGCTTCTTGGGGAGCGGCGCGAGCTGCAGCTTGCCGTCAAAGGTCAGGGAGAAGAGGTGGTGCTGCAGGTCGAGGCGGTCTTTTTCGCTCTCGTCGTTGGGGAGGAGGTAGGTGCCGTCCTTGTAGGCGTGGTAGGTGCGCCCGTTTTCTTCGCGGTAGCGCAGGATGCTGGATTTGAGAGAGGTCGTGTCGCTTTCGCCGCCCTGGGGGGAGTTAGCATTGGATCAGGTCTCCTTGTTCGTGGGTTGGACTCACATCGCCATAGGCTGACTCGCCATCGGCGGCGTCATAGCCGTCGTCGGCATCCAGCACGCCGGTCTCGACGGGATGGGCCACCGCCGGGGCAGCGGGAGCGGGAGCGGCAGCGGCCGGAGCTGGGGAGGTCGGAGCCGCGACGGGCGAGGTGGCTGTGGGGGCGGCTGTCGCCGCAGGTGCACTTGTGTCGGCCATGATGTCTCTGAAGTCGGGACGGCGATGCGGTGCAGGGCGCACAGTGAAAAGTCGTGATGGGGGCAAAGACACACGGGTCGGGGTAGCACAAGAACGCCGTGGCTTGGAGGAAGGGGGGGGGTGGGCGGGGAGATGGATTTTATTGCGACCCGCGAAGGGGGGAGAGGGAGTGAGGGGTTTCCCGGCGACCAGACCCAATCCCCCCTTGCCCCCCGAGGCTCACCGTCTCCACCCACACCGGCGGGCGGGCTTCGACCCGACAGCGCAAACGGGCACTGGGCGGCTGGGCAAGCGGGTAAAGCGGGGTCCCGGAACTCTCACAATCAGATGTCAAAATCCCGGAATCGATCGTCAGTCGTCAATCGTCATGTTGCCAGCAGTCCACCACGCGGACGCGGGGGCGGAGACCCCGACCCGGCTCCATCCATGATTCCATCGCCAGTTCCAGGGGAAAATGGGGTTAGCCCCGAGCTGCGGGCGGGATGCAGTCGGCCGGTCCATCACCTCACCTTTCCCAATGCATTCGGAGTTTGAGCGGTCTGGAAGCCGACGGTCTGCAGTGTCTCCGCTCCGTGCTTGACTGAGAGGAGGTTGGGATGTGAAGTCGCTTTGGCCATCGTCGATTCGATACCGCCAACCCTTGAACGCGCCGTGACGGGCAGCGTCCTTTTCTGGAAAGGTCCAGTTCTCGGCCCTCTCGCGTTATCGAAGCCCGGAATGGAGCCCTGATGATCCGGGTCCCCCACGTTGCGGAGTTTTGTCTGAATTTCAACTCTCGCCCTCTTGAACGCCGAGAATGGGCATATTTTCGGGTGATACGAATGCGTGAGTGGAAGCTTTTCGACCACCAGACAAAATGCCAAGACTGAGCCGACCTGGGTCGGGCGTGAAACCACGGTGAATTGAATTCCAACCGCCCTGAACCTGCCTTGCTGGTGGTTGGATCTGGCTTGGATAGGGAGGCGATAGGTTTCTCTTCAAAGCTGCTCCCTTCCCATTTCCCCATCCCCCCTCGTTGAAGAAAAAGAAGCCACTCGCAAACCGCCCTCCATAACCCCCCATCATCACCATCACCCCCCCTCATCAACCCCCACTCAAAAGTCTTCATCAAGCTTCAAACCCCCCTCCCCCTCCTTGGGTACCTCCCCCTCCTTCAACTCCTCCCCCTTCACCAACCCCGCCAGCGCCTCCCCCAAAGCCGTCAACGCCCTCGGATCCGCCCCCCTCACCAACCCCACCTTCCCCCCCTCGACCACCGCCCCGCCGACACCCTTCTCAAACCCCGGCACCTCCACCCCCTGCGGCTTCCCATCCACCAGCACAAGAAACGACGGCATCGCCGTGATCCCGTAGCTCTGCGAGACCTCGGCCATCTCGTCGACGTCGACCTTGGCAAAGGCCAGCCGGTTGGCGACGCCGTGCTTGCGCGCGAGCTGCGCGAAAAAGGGCGCGATGGCCTTGCAGGGGGGGCACCAGTCGGCCCAGAAGTCGAGGACGACGTAGCGGTGGGTGGTGGTGAGGGTGGTGAGGTCGGCGGGGGAGTGGATGGCGTGGACTTGGGACATTTTCGGGGTGCTTTGGTTGTTGTGGTGTGTGTGTGTGTGTGTGGTGAGGGTTGTTGATGGTTGGTGGTCGAGAGGACGGGGCAGTAATAAGTCTTTTAAGTCGAGCGACGCGTGGATTGTGTTACAAATCAACGGTTTTCTCCCAGGCGCGATGCGATGATGGAATCCGACAAACACCTAGACGCGCTGCTGTGTACCATGTCGGGGAAAACGTGGAATGCGGGGCAGAGCAACATGCGACGCGGGGTTGGTTTCCATATCCGTCTTAAAATACAAGGTAGGTAGGTAGTACCTTAAAAAACAGCCACCCCCTTTTAATCGTCCTCCCACGCCATCTTCCCCAGCGAATGAACCATATGCTTCAACGCCATCGGATTCGCCGCCCTCAACAAAAATTCCTCCTCCTGAGACTCGGCCGGCTTCTTCCCGTCCACCAGCACCATATACGCCGGTAACGCGTTAATCTTAATGCCGTAGTCCTACCCGATGTCGGGCGCCTCGGCGAGATTGATCCTTGCAAACGCCAGTCGCCCGCAAACGCTTTGCTTGTCGGTAACGAGGTCGAAGAAGGGCGCCATTTCTTGGCACACGGAAGATCGACCTTGTTGTCAATGTTGAGGACGTGGGCCATTTTGGGGGGGGTTTGAAGAGATTGTAATGGTCAACATTAGCAGGGGCGTAGTGAGGCTTTCGAGTCCCGGATGGGTGAGGAGACGAGGACGGCAGCAGAGGGAGCTGCCGACACTCGGCCCCATGTAGGTGTGTCCAGAGCGGTACCTAAGGGCGGCAGGTACATCTGTTCGGGGCTGGCAGCCGGTGGCTGGCGGCCATGGGTGGTGCCCCTAAAAAAAGGACCATCAAGCAAAACAGATACAACATGCGTTGCCCCAGAATCCTGCCATGTACTCCGTATCGCTCCATGTACAAAAGAAACCCAACCATGCGCGGGTATCGCCCTGTCCTGTTAACGCTACTCTATCGGAACCCCTTTCCAAAACATACACGGACCATAACATGGAAGCCAACCTCGCAGTCCACGCCATGCAATGCAATGCATACTCCCAGTCAAAACGAAAACAACAACGCTCACAGATCCCCATCACTACCGTGGCGTCCCCTGCTCCGCATCCGTAAACTCGTCATCCGACGTCTCCTCCACCTCTTCAATGTCCTCATCCCCGCCGCGATCCGAGCTCCGCCGACTCGTCCCGGCACCCGACCCCCTGCCCCAGAGATGTCGATACGGGGACCTCTCATGCCTGGCCTGGACGGGATTCACCGCCCTCCCCCGCTCCGACCCTTCTTCCTCCTCCGCTGCATGCAGGCTGATCTTCGGTGCCGTCACAGCGTCGGCACTGCCAGCCCTGGCATGCCCCGGGGGAAGTGACCGCCGTCGACCCCCTTCCTGTGTCGTCGGGGCAGGTCCAACAACACCGAGACTCTGTCGTCTAGAGTGCTTTTCTTTGCCCTTTCCCTTGCCGGTGATGGCCTCCGCGGGCTCTTCCCCGTCGTCTACCACCCCATCACCACCACCGACGCGCCCCTTGGACCACGGGAGCAAACTGCCATTGCTGGGCGCCCGGGAGTGCCCTGCCTGTCCCTGACTCGATGTCCCGCCCGCCTTGAACCCGGCGATACCCTTCCATCGACTGAGCGCCCAGAAGGGTGTGGAGTTGTTCGTCGCGCCCTGATCCGGTCGAATCTGCTGCTGCTCCTCTTGCTCAGCGGGACCGGCCGGTCGATACGTGAAGCTCGGAAGCGGAGGTTTTCGTTGCATGTCGTCGTCCTCGTCGGCCGTGTCGAATCTCTTGACCAGGCGCACCCCTGGTCGCTGATCGGGCGTGGCGTGACTAAAGACGCTGTTCGTGGGGCTTGTGAGCGTGCTGTGCGCGTAGGGCTGCCGTCTGGCGTCGCTGGCGAGGTTGGCGGCACTGGAGCCAAGGGGGGTGCGGTTCTTGGTAGGGCTGGGAGACCGCTCGCTCCGGACGCTACTACGCGTCGGCGTCGAGGCCCCCAGGCTGCTGCCGTTGTTGCGTCGGTCGTGGCCATGCTCGATGCTCTGTCGCCAGCTAAGAATACGATCAGAGCTGGTGGGGTGGGTGCCAAGCCGGGGCGAGGCGATGACGCCCGACCCGACCGACTGGCTCAGAGAGCCGCGTCTGCTATGCGCGGCGCTGCTGGCACTGGTGCGCGTCAGAATGCTGGAGCTGCGTCCGACGCCGCTGCCAACAAACACGCCGCCATGCGCAGTAAGCTTGCGGCTGATGGTGCTGCCGGTTTCCCAGTTCTCGTTGCGGCGCTTGGTGTAGGCGCAGTCCTGCCGAAAGACCTTGATGATGCCCGTGTCGTCCGTCGTGACGATGATGTTGCCGTCGTAGTGGGTTGACCGGGAAATGTACCCGGCGCTCGGCTCTGGTCGTTTCGAGGGTGGTTTTGGCGCTGGCGTCGGTGTCGCTGCGCCACTCTGGCTGGCCGAGGCGCTTGCCTCGTCGCCAATGCAGCGAAGAACCACGGGTGGCGGGTTGCAGAGGTCGTAGATGGGATCGCCGCTGTGTCCGAGCAGCACCCTGGTGCTGGTGGGCGCAAACACAGCGGTGGTAACCATGTCGCCATGGGCGTCAAAGTACTCACATGGCGTCTTGTCCTTGTCCTGGGCGACGGCCACGCCGTCACTGAGGCTCCAAATGAACGTCTTGCGGTCCTCGCTCCCGCAAATGACATGACTGCCGTCATCAGAAAACGTCGCTGCGATCTGAGCACAGGAGTTGTCGTGGCCCTTGAGCTTGATCTCGAGCGTCTTGTCGCGGAGACTGTAGATGCGGATCCGGCTGTCGTTGGATGTGATCAATACCCTGACCTCGCCCTGGTCTGGCAAGTGACCAGAAGTTTGCGACGCCGAGACGGACGGGGCAGCTTGCGACGCACTGCTGGCTGCGAGGACGCTGAGGGTCTGGATGCTCGTAATCTTGCTGCCCTTGGCATTCTTGCCCCGCGAGGAGCGCACATGAATCTGCGTCTGGAGCGACAAGCCCTCCGTGTCATAAAAAAGACACAGCCCGTTGAGCAACCCAGCGATCGCCGTCCGCCCGTCCGGGGTAAACGCCACGGCGGTGACGAGATCGGGAAGCTGGACTGAGAACGCAATGGTCTTATCGGGAATGCTCCACAGCCGCAGCATCGTGTCCAACGACCCAGCAAGAAAGAAGCGATCGTCTGTCGGGTGGAAGGCCAGGCGAGTGACAAAGTCCTTGTGCTTGAAGGTGCAAATCGACTCGGCTCGGCTAATATGCCACAGTCTGACCGTCTTGTCCATCGACGACGACAGCAAAAAGCTGTTTTTGCTCCAGCTCAAATCCAGCACCTCGCCGGTGTGCCCCTGAAACTCCTGCACCGGCCGACACCTGAAGACAGGCGCGCTAAGCCTCTCTCCACTGCCGCCGTTGGCAGCCTCCTCCTCCTCGGACGCCTTGCGGTCTTCGGGCGTCGAGATGACAGCCCATATCCTCACCACGTGGTCCTTTCCGGCCGTGGCAAAGTACTTGCCATCCTTGCTGAACTCGGTCGCCCAAATCGCCCCTCCGGTTTTGGCGATCCGTCGCCCGTTTGCGCCAGCCACACTAACGGTGACAATGGGTGTCTTTCCGGTCGCTTCTGGTGGGGGCCCACTCTCCTCACCTGCCTGCGGCAGGGTCCCGACGAGCTCCTGTGCCAGAAACATGCGGTCGAACTCGCGCACCTTTTTGTTGTTGGACTTTGTCCTGATGTACCTCGGCGGTTCCTTGTGGTGGGGAATGTACCCGACGCCGGCGTAGGGGGCAGCGAGGGACTGGCTAAAGACCATGGCGTTGATGCCGTCCATACGCGCTTCGCTCCCCAGCTCCGAGTCCGAGTCCATGTCCCGCGCATCCTTCTTCTTGCCACGCATGCCGAGGCGGCTGAGAAAGGAGGGGCCTTTTCTGTGAGCACAACCAACGTCAGCCGTGTGTACTCTTGTTTCCACCTGTGGTAATCTGCTTCCTACTTTTTGTCCTTGAGAACATCGCCTATCGGTATTGTGGGTTTCGCGACAATGTCTTGGGGCGGGTTCGCGACCTCAGTCATGTGGGTAGGGCTTTCGGGTCTCGACGAGTGGCGGTGTCGTGGAGGTTTAGCTTGTTCGTGGGTCGTGCGCTCGAGGATGTGCTGCATAGCCAACAGATGTCAGTATCGTTGCAGGGCGAGGTACAAGCAGCCGTCAACACGTCATGGCCATCTGAAACACCTGTGCGAGCTCAAAGGCCAGACGAGACATGTGTGGTGCGGGCAGTTTGCGCGACCGCGGGGCATAAGCAGACAGAATGCTCACCTGGGACAAGGGGTCGATCGCCGAAGCCGACGACGGTGGGGTGCCCTGCGGTAGGGTGGCTTTGAGAGCGGCGGCGAGGGTTGTGCTTGTGGCTGGCCTGGAAGGCCCTTCGACATTGTGGACGTTGCCGTCTTGGTCCACGTCCTTCTCGCGCTCCTTACCCTTCTTGCTTGTACCCGTGCTGGTCCGCGCTAATCTTGTCGTCGGGGGTCGCTTGCCAAATGTCGTCGAGGGCTGCGGGGTGATGGACGAGGTAGGGCTCGTGGTTGCTAAGCCTGGCGATGAGTGAGCTCCATGTTCCGAATCATGATCCAAGGTTGCCGAGTCCCGGCGGGCAGCCATGGCAGCGGATTGGGGCATGTGGGACAGTGTTGTCAGACGACTTGCGACTCCGCATCTCCGAGTCGGAGATGGGGAGATCAGAAGAATGGTCGGAAGCGGGCTCCGCCGCGACAGGCATCGAAGAAAAGAAAGAGGCGGGACTCGCTGGACTCACCTCGGGCCTCGATGGAGCTTGGAGATCTTGGCAGCGACTGAGGCGGTGTCCCGACAAGGACGCGCGACGAGGAACGCGGTCGGCTGGCGGCCGCGACGGGGCTGGTGCCGGCGTCGACAGCGGCAGACGGAGAGGGAGCGGCGGCGCCGCCATCGTGAGGCGGCTGGTGGTGGTTGGGCCCTCCCTTTATCGCTGACCAGAGGGCGGCCATCGCATTCGCATTGTGCCGTGCCCAGCAGACGAGGGGCGTGGGCGTCGGGACGCGCGTGCCCTTTGCGATTCTGTGCTGCACGTTGGGATGAAGGTCTGCCTGTCTGCCAAGGAGGCGCGGCTCTGGGTGCGTGCCGCCTCGGCCGACACGGGGAGACGGGCGGGGGCACCAAGACACCGGTGGGCCGTGGGTGGGCCCGGACTTTGCCGCTGTGCCGGATGCACAACAGGGCACCTGGGCGCTGTGGGATGCGGGATTGGCGGTCGGTCCGGTGACGCTCCCAGGCCTCCAGGACCGGCGGGCTGCTGGGCCGCAAGGCGACTTGAATGGGGATGGCGTCTCGCTTTCCTCGCCTTTTTTCGGTCCTGCCGGTTCCGTTGTCCTGTTCCGGTCTGGATGTGTACGCGTAACCTGACGCGCCTCTGGAAGCTTGACGGCGTCGAATTCCACCGCTTAGCTCGGGTTCGTCTCGAAATTGGATGACCTCGATCGGGGGGGGGGGGGGTACAGGAGTCGTAGGATTGGCGTCAGCTGGCGGTATCGGCGGCTGTGATCAATCACGACCAGAGCAGGGCGTTGGTGGGTGGCACGCTGCACGTCGACGGATGTTGGGTCTTGTTGGAGATGGAGGGTTTGGATGCCCGGCCAGGGGCATGGAAGGAGGTGGAGGAAAGGCCCCCGACGGGAACCTGGAATCGATGTCGCTGGGGGAGGGAGGGGTCTGGGCGTTGTTCCAGGCGGGGTCGTCACTGCGTCGCGTATCCCCCGTATCCCCTGTATCGTGAAGGAAGAATCCGTCGAGGCCTGCGTAACTCCAGGAAAATATGAAATGAAGGCACAGACACAGACACAGACACAGACACAGAGAGAGCGGGGAGTCTGAAAAAAAAAACAAGGGACGATGTCGTGGATTTGCACCTTCTGCTGTCCAACGAGGCGGTGTCAGGACAAACAAAAGGAGGTGCGGTTGCATCATGGACCATGGACTGTCTTCAACGGCACAGCAGACCTCGACTTGGTGTACCCAACACCAAAAAGGAAAAATACCACCCAGACACTACCACCAAGAGGTTCTATTTGCTAGGCTCATTGGGAGAATAAATGTGTAAAAATTGCTGATATTTTGAACTCCCAGACGATCCTTCGCCTTGGCTGTGCCCATTGATGCTCCGCTCTTCTCCTCGCTGAACCAAGACAAAGACGCTCCAACTATGACGTACGTATCAAGACCAGCAAGACAACCCAAGACAAGACTCCGGACAGATGTCAGTCGTGCAATGTTGCCCAGCGTCTCCCCAGTCCAATCAAGGAACCCAACTCCAAATGCAACCCAAAACAACATGGCCCAAGTTGATCGCCTCCTGATGATGCTGTGAAATGCAAACCAAAATCCCGACCTGGACGCCTCCCAGAGCAAAGGTTCAAACTCCAAAATAATTCCCCAGACTCCGCCATCTCTCACATCAAATGATAGCTGCTGCCCCTGTCTCGTCCCCTACCTCCGCCGCGTCATCGTCCTCGTCGTCCGTATCCTCGTCGAGGTCAAATATGGGATATGTCAGGATAGCGGCGATACCGCCCAGGGCATCCAGCCGCTGCCCGCTCTCGTGATCGCTACTCAGAATCTTGGCCTCGCCGCCGTCCGCCTTGACCTTGTCGACCAGTGCCACGTACTTTTTCCTCGTCGGAATGTCCATGCTCCGAAAGATGGAATTGTTGATGAGCAGCACGCCGCCGCCACGCCCGACAGCCCCCTCAGCCACCGCCTTGGTCACCGGCTTGAGGCCGTACCACGCGCGCCCGTCGTCCTTGCGCACCCGCTCGCACAGCCGGTCCACCAGCGTCGTCTCGGACGTGTATTTCTTGTCGTGCATCGTCGCCTTGACCTCGGGGCTCTTGAGCACCTCGTTGAGGCTGTGGACGTAGCCCGTGCTCGTGTGCACCACGACCGCGTCCCTCGCCATGCGCATCATCATCTTGTCGCCCGTCCGCGCCCCGCGGTTCTCAATGTAGGCCTTGAAGTCCTGCGCCACGAAGCCGGGGCTGGCGAGGAGCAGCGGCCGCGGGGTGCCAAAGTCGACGGCACGCAGGAGGGTCTCGAGGGTCTTGGCGTAAAAGGCGGCCAGGCCGCCCTCGGATTCTTTCGTCGTGGCTCGCTTCTTGGGTACCGAGTGCTCGACGCGCTGCTTGATGATGGTACGGTGGTCTGTGATGAGGCAGATGTTGGCGAGGCCCTCGTGCATGACGATGGCGACGAGGGCGCCCGTCTTGTCGTCGTTGGCGGCTTCTTGGAGGGTCTGGAGCGCGACCGAGTCCCAGCCGGCGGCCTTCCAGAGGGTGAAGGGGCGGTGGAGCTCGAGGTCGAGCGTGTGGTACTGGCCGATGCTGACGTATTCGTTTTCCGTGACGACGGTGCCCGAGACGTGGAGCGACGAGGCGCCGGGGTCGAAGAAGGTCTTGGTCACCTTGATGGTGAGCTCGGTGTGTACGCGGCGCGGGACGACTCGGTTGGTGGTGGCCGTCGTGACGGCGATGCCGCGGATGGCGTGCGCCTTGACAGTGTCGCCGACGGCGATCAGGTTGTTGGCGTGCCACATGTCTTCGGGGTCCGTGGCCACGAGCCCGATGCCCTGTTCGGCGTCGATGGCCCCGAGGCTGACCTTGTTGAGGATGCGCATCGTGGGTGGTGTCTTGGATTGGTTGCAGGAGGAGAGTGACGGTGTCGTGAGAGGTAGCCCTAGCCGGGATCTGTGTGATTTCCAAAGATCGGATGGAGGTTGGAGGGTTGTGGGATGTCGGGCATGAGTTGACGGAGGTCTGGATGTCTTGATGATTGGAGTGCTCTGTTGGGGGCGGTGCGGGGTCGAGTCAGGGTCTTCCATCAGGGCACATGGGATGGGCTGCTGCAAAGGAGGGGCAAATCGAAGGTACCCGAGCTTTCGACATGCAACTTTTCTCCCACATGCAACTTTGGCACCGAAAATGCATCTTTGGGTTTTGGGGGTTTCCCTCGAGCCGCCCTCTGAGGTCCGATGACGACAATCAGCAGCAGACCAAAGCCAAGCTTCACACTGCGGCGACGACACCTTGGTCACGCCAGAATTGGGCACCCCTGCCGAGGTACCCGTACCCAACCCCCGCCGTCCAACCCTCACCCTTTTTTCTTCTCGCACCACTCAACTCGCGTCGACCAACCACACTTGTCGTTCTGAATGAAGAAAACATGCACAAAAACCATGGAATCCTTTGCACTTTGCAGTCCTCTGTAGGACCCCCAACGTTGTCTCACATTCGACAGAGTGTCTGGTCTTACCTCCCCTTTGCGGCGCATCCTCCACCACTCCCTCTCATCTCGATGAGGGCGAGAGAGAGAGAGGGCTTCTGCAGACGATGGACGTCCACGTCACCAAACATGAAATCGGCCCTGTCCGTCCAGCGCCCCGAGGGCTTGGGACGGTTGCAGCCCCCCCACCAACCGAACCAACCATTGTCAACCCGGCGAGAAAATGTTGACAATTTCTCCCCGCCGCTCGGATCCAGCTCGCTCCAGATGCGCCCGTTCCACGACACTACCAACCTCGACATGAAATGTTCCAGTTGGTGACTCACGCATGCGAGGCAGAAACGACAGGCAGACTTGAGCATCTTTGTGGAATAACGTTGTGGAATAGCTCCAGCTCGGCCCGTATCGACGCCGTCTCACCAATTCTGGTGGCCTGCTCCCACCAGAGAAGGATGCTTATCGACATCGCCAGACACCGAATGGGATGCCACGCCTCACGACGCGGCCACGGGCTGACGACCTGCTGGCCTGGCCAGGTTGGACCCGGCCAGGTATTCGGAACCACCGAGCCAGCTGCACACCTCTCGAAGAGGGTAGCCGGCCATGGTCGGTCGGCAAAAGCTGGGACTCGTGACCTGCTGCATCCCTCGAGGCCCCGTTCAGCCAGCGCCATGCAGTCACCGCCAAATCGGCAGCCCTCATTTGATCGCGACCATTCCCGTCCCCGAATGTCGATGTCGATGTGCGGCAGAGATGATGGGGGGCTGGAAGCTGGAAAGGCAACCCTACGGTTGTACAACGACGTCCAGCAATACCATTATAGCATCTCACCGCGTCTGGGCTATCAGTATCCCGCCAAGCTGTTGCACAGGCACAGACAGGCACAGCACAGCAGCTTGCAGGCCAGGCCACGCTTCGTGCTCAACAAGGACGCTGCGAGCCCCCAACAACATCCAGACTTGGTGCATTGCCGCAACACCAAAGCACACCTGCACTACAGCGCACACACACACACACCCACACAGGAAGACGGTGGGAGCAGCGGCTAATAGGGCCCTGGCAGCCACCCATTCACGAGGCACCCGCCTCGGATATCGCTTCCATCGGTAGCATCTGCAGCTGATCAGAGGGGAGGTGGTGTGCATGCAGCCTGCAAGGCCGGGCAGCCTGCATCGTTGGCACACTTGCAGATGGCCCTTGGGAGCTGGGAAGAAGGGGATTGTCTCGAATATCTGATGCCCATGTCCCCCCCGTCCCCATGGACAGAATTCTGCACCGTTTTCCAACTGGGACGGACTGACAATGCTGGCCCCCTCTCTTCCTCGCCGGGCCATTCTACATAATATCGACAAGAAATGAGTCAAAGCGGCCTGAATTGCTCCCAGGCATCCGTTTTTGACCGCCGCCCTTTGTATAAGTCCCATTGCGACCATCGGACCCCAGCTGTGCCTCGTTCCCTGGCCTTCCAACGGTCGACGAAAGTCCAAAAGCCGGGCCCCGGGCAGGAAAAAGGTTTGATTCAGACACGCAAACCTCTCCACCAGACTCGACCACTACTTTTCTTCTGATCTTCTCTCCCCTTGGGAGCCCACCGCGACCATGGAACGTCTCTTGACCCTCGCGGGCACCACATCCTTGCTTGCGCAGTCCAGAACCAGAGGGGCGGCACCGGTAGATCTCGAGGACCGGATCCCAGGATACGAAACCATCCAGTCTTTCCTCCAGACCTGGTTCAGGTTGGACATTGGGACCATCCTGACCATTGCCGCCGCCATGGGCCTTGTCTCCGCCTGCGCCCAGAGTCTTCATGCTACTGGCCTGAGGCTCTACTGGTGGGTGATTCGGTTCCTGACAGCCTCCATCTCCATCGCCGGAAAGGACCGTCTCAACCGAGAGGTTCTCAACTGGCTCGGCCACCACCAGCTGAGCAAGAAGAGCACCCGGATCCTGACAGCCTACTCGGAGAAGGTGCAGACGGACGCCTGGAGCTACCGACGAGTTCAGGAACGCAACGACTACCAGAGCGAGAAACGAGTTCCAGTCCAATATCTCCCGACGTTCGGGACAACATGGTTTATCTTTGAGAAGCGCGTCTTCATGGTTCGCCGAATCCTGACCAACAGCTCGCAGCGCAGCAGCGACTGGGCATCCCACACCCCGGACGAATATTCGGGCGCCCCCGAGGGCGACGAGCCGCTCGTTGTCATGTGCCTGGGCCGCTCCGTCGTCCCCATTAAGCGCTTTCTCCAACAGTGCCGCGACTTTTCCGACAAGCAGCGCGAAGCCTTCGTCACGGTCCGCGCCAGCAAGGGGCAGTCTTTCCACGACGATTCCTGGGACACCACCATCCTCCGTCCGCTTCGCCCTATCGAGACCATCCACTTTGACGAGGAAATCAAGGCCGACCTCCTCGCCGACATCAAAAAATACCTCGACCCAGGCACCCGCAAGTTCTACAACAAGCGTGGCATCCCCTACCGCCGTGGCTACCTGCTCCACGGGCCGCCAGGGACCGGCAAAACCTCCCTCTCCCTCGCCCTCGCCGGCCTCTTTGGCCTAGAACTGTACCTCCTCCACGTCCCGAGCGTCGCAAACGACACCACCCTCGAAAAACTCTTCACCCACCTCCCGCCCCGCTGCATCGTCCTCCTCGAAGACATTGACGCCGTCGGGATCCGCCGCAGCGGCGGCCCCGGCACTGCGCGAATTGACGACGGCTTCGGCTCGGGCGACTCCTCGGACGACAGCGACGGCGACGAAATGATGGGCAAACACGGCCGTATCTACCCCCACCGCGAAATTGGGTGCACCCTCGCCGGCCTCCTCAACATCCTCGACGGGGTCGCCTCGCAGGAGGGCCGCATCGTCTTCCTCACCTCGAATTTCGCCCACAAGCTCGACAAGGCCCTCACCCGTCCCGGCCGCGTTGATCGGAAAATCTACCTCGGCCCCATCTCGCCTGCGAGCGCCGAGCTCATGTTTCTGCGCATGTACGCCGCCGACAACACGGAGGACGTCAAGGCCGACAACGACATCAAAATCAACACCGACGAAAAGGCTGCGCGCCAGCTTACGGAGGACGGGACGAAGCAGCTCGCGGCCGAGTTTAGACGGCATATCCCGGACGGCCTCATCACACCCGCGCAGATGCAGGAGTATCTCCTCAACCACAGGGATGCGCCGGTGCGCGCGGTCAAGGAGATTCGAGATTGGGTGGGACAGGAGCGGCAGTCGAAGGAGGAAGCAGCGCGCCGCGAACATCGAATGGCGGAGAAAATAAAGGAGAAGAAGAGGGAGCGAAAGATGGCGGCGGCGCTGGCGAAGCAGGTCGAGGCTGCGACGGCGGCCAAGAAGGCGATGATGCTTGCTGCGGCGGCTAGGGGGGAGGATTTTACGCAGGAGTCGGGGTCGGACTCGGAGGGGCTGGGATGCAGGGTTAGGGAGAGGGAGAGCAAGGGCAAGAAGGTAAATGGGAGCAATGGCGGCGGGGTTAAGGGTCCGGTCACGAATGGGAATGGGTTTAAGGTGGCCGTTGCCAATGGGACAAGGGCTCGGAAGACGGCTGTTGGGGATGATTATGGGACTGCCGCGAATGGGACGGGGGCGGCGATGCCTGTCAAGATGGTGGATGACGGGTCGACGGGGGACTCGTTTTCGTCGAGCATGTCGGAGGGTGGGAGAGTGATGGCGGGGACGCGGGTGGATTAGGGAGGGGTGAAGAGATGGGACGCGATGGGAAGACTCGGATAGATTGTGAATGGAGGTCAGTACTGATGGAGGTCTGGGAGGGTGTCGTGATGAAAGCACCAACATCAACTCGGTGGGGCATCACGGTTCCAGATAGTGGGCTGGAGGCATGGGACAGCGTATTCTTTGGCACAAGTGCAGCTCATAGATAGATATTTGTTGCAGTTAGTTATGTCTGTCTGATTCATCTGGCTCTCAGTCTGTGTGGAGGCACTGAGGGGGGTTGCTTCTCAAGTGGCATCTCACTGGCAACCATCTTCACCTTTCAAGTTGACAGCGTGGATCATGTGTAGTGCATTTATCCAGGAGAAATCGTCGCAAAGACATGCCATGGATGATAACGTGCAGGTGCTCTGAAAAAGCGTCAGTGACTCAACCCAGGCACAGTCATGATGGGATTGAGTGCACCGACATCGTCTTCAATCTTGAAGTGTCCAACTTTGAGTCATGATGTGATTGCCTGGGAGTCACCCAGGCCCAAACTACCTGCTGCTTCGGGTAGATTTGCAACACCCGATTTGTTGGGCAGCTCGGTTATCTGTTCAACCCGATCGACAGAATGCATTGATCCAGTACTACTACACCTTCTTTTCCGGCCCCCAGGAGTCACGAGGTGTCAATCAATACATCCCTTTGGACCCGGGCCAGAGACAAACAATTCGAAAAGCAACATAAAACCTCCACATCGCAACCCCAACGCCCACCATCCGACCCTCCTCATCCACCCCTCCATCCCCCAACAACCACCCCCCACCACAACAATGTCCACCCCCACCGCCACCGCCTCCACCACACCCTCCGACCCCCCCCTCAACCCCCGCTCCCTCACCTTCTACGCCCCCCTCCCCCTCTCCACCGTCACACCCCCCGCCCGGAACCTCCTCACAACCTACGCCTCCATCCCCCCCTCCGACCTCGACGCCCACATCACCACCATCCGCGCCCGCGCCTTCGCCGTCGCCCCCTACCCCTGCATCGGCACCTACCAGTTCCTCGACCTATCCCTCCGCACGTCGCCGTTGTACCCTGCGCTCCTCGCTGCCCTCCGCTCCGGGACGGGTAAGACGTTTCTCGATCTTGGGTGTGGATTGGGGCAGGAGGTGAGGCAGTTAGTTGCGGATGGGGTGCCGGATGAGGAGGGGGTGTTGTTCGCGACGGATTTGAATGGGGGGTTGTGGGATGTTGGTGGGGAACTGTTTCGCGACACCGGGAGGTTGAAGGCGAAGTTCATTGAGGGGGATTTCTTCGACGAGGGGGTGTTGGCGGAGTTGGACGGGGGCGTGGATTTTGTGTATGCCGGGGCGTTTTTTCACTTGTTTGGGCTGGAGGAGCAGGTCAGGGCGGTGAGGCGGTTGGTGAAGTTGTTGAGGGTAGGTGGGGGGGTGCTTGTGGGGCGGCAGTCGGGGGAAAGGGGGCGATGTGGGAGAGGTGGAGGGGCCGAGGGGAGGGCGTGGTTTAGGCATGATTTGGAGAGTTGGAGGGGGGTGTGGGAGAGGGTGGGGAGGGAGACGGGGACGGAGTGGAGGGTTGAGGGGGGGGTCGAGGAGAGGGAGTATACCCTGGCCGGGGTCGAGGGGGTGCATGAGGGGTTGCGGAGGAAGATGGAGGGGTTGGGGTTGAGGTATGTTGTTACGCGGGTTTGAGTGGGAGCGCGGTGGGTGTGATGACGAGAATCAGATTGATCACTTCTTTTAGGGTTCCATTTGGAGTCAAATGGTGGTGGGTGAGGCTTGGGTGTCAGACTTCAAGGGAATGCGACGGCTAGGGGTGCGAAAGGTACAGCACTGTCACTTTTTGAGTATAGCGTTAATAACAATCGAGTCTAGAATCCATTTCCGGTCCGAGTCAAATCTATTGTTCAACTTGAGCGATCTCGATGATGAAGTTGCTCCTCATACCCCACTTGAAGGCTTGAAGCCCGAGAGTCAAATATGTACGCAGATGGGAACAGATGAAAGGTCACATTCCCCCCTGTGCTGTTTCTCAAACGGGCGGTGGAAATTCTTTCGAGCGATGGCAAAAGCGCGAAAAGTCAACGGACCAGAGTTACACGGCAAGCGTACGTTCCTTGCTTGCTGGGGCTCAAACAGTCCGAGTATTTGTTATTTTCTTTGCAACGGGCATTCGCACCCTCGCCGTCGCCGTTTCGTTTCGAACGACATCCACGCTGGCGATCCTCAGCACCAAACAGAGAGAAAGCCACCTTCCATCAGCTGCTGAATCCCTTACCCCCCGAGAGCTCACCTCTCGCAGGGCCTCGGCCACAGAGCTTTCCGACTCCTTGAAGATCAAAAATCTTCACACTTCACTTGGCCTTCCCTCATCCTCTACCAACATGACAGGCGACCACGCCGCACCAGGACATGGTCCTCCTGGGGCACCTGTCCCTCCCTCTCGCCGTATTTATTTCGGCCCCCGCCAACCGATGAGACTTTCTGACCTGGACGCGCCCACGAGCATGCTGCTGCCTGTTCGCGAGGCACTCATGATGTATTTCATGGACCGGCTGACCAACGTCGCTGGCTGGCACACCAAGGTGTTTGATGACGAGTATCTTGCCTACTGGCGCAGCGAAGTCCCGTCGTGGGCCCGACAAAACTTTGCCCTCGGCCAGGCCCTTCCCACCGAATCGCTACCGACGATGTCAAAGCACGCCTTTGACTTTGTATGTTTCAAGTCCCCATGCCACAAGAAACTTGTTCCATGGCCTTCATGCTGACCAAAGAGCCCCGACAGTGTATCTCCGAGTTGCAATGCAAGGCCCGGTACTTTGCCAGGACATGACTGGTTGTCACTCTCAATGGGGAGAACAACCAAATAATCAAGTCCGACACTATCATGCCCGAGACCTACCGGCAGGCCTTTCTTTCCACATTCGACAAGCTGGTCGACGAATACAACGTCGGCCGGTCCGTTGACGCGAAGCCATGCATCGGCGACGCCGTTGTGAACCCGTGGCTATACCCATACTACTATGGAACAAGTGCTGTCTTCAAGGAAGAGGTTGTCGGTGTTGCGGATGCCGTCCAAAAATGGGCTGGAAAAGGATCAGTGTGGCCCTCCGCAGAACAGGACAAAGATGAGGGTCGTTTTGCTTTCTCGACTTCGGCCAGCCACTGCTGTCCAACGTGGCTTTCAACAACGACGGGAGCGTCAAGATCACCAGTTACGTCAATAACCTTCATCCCGAAGCCCATGCCTCGGCTTACTCTCTTCTCGACAGGGTTATCACCGCCGCCCTCCACGCATGGGATCACGCCTTGTACGGGTATGCCCGTGTCGAGGAGCGGATTGTTCACCAATGGAGCGGCCTGATCAGGAAGGATGAACTGGCACAGGCTCGATTCGATATTGTTCCAGCTATCTCGTAAGTTCACTGTTCCGCTTCCCACTGCCACTCCCGCCAATGATGTGTCTGACACTGTGCTAGATCTGACGACCCGAAAACTGGCTGGGGACCCTCCACCCCTTCGGCCTCCGATATCTCGAGTATCAACAGCTCGGGAGAGAGCGCCGCAAACCAATCCACCCCGAGCCTGTCCGGATTCAGCCTGTCAAGTACGGTGTGGAGAACACACTCGGGGCTCAGTTTAGAGGCACCGGGCTCCAGATCATCATCAAGATGACAAACATTGAACTCACACCGGAGACACCTGAGACTGCAGCCCCATCTCCTGAGTGGCTGGTACGTAACTACCTTGAGTCAGTGCAAATGTGTGGCGTTGATAGCTGGCAAGCAACACCTCAAGTCTGATGCCATTTTCACGAATGGCCATGAGTCTTCGGAGGACGATTGGTCCCTTTCGGACGATGGGTCTTATGATCATTGGTCCCGGGCTGCGTGGCTGAGTCTTCTAGAAATGCGTGCAAGTTCTCGCAGGACTCGAAGGACTCGCTCGGTTCTGCACGGCTCACCGCGACTCCAGCATATTTTGGACCAGGGCATTTTGGACCAGGACATTTTGGAAGACGGGCCGGGACCGGAGGAGTTCTGCTGGCTTTTCCCCATATGTCAACGCCCTTGGTTCAAGCGGGTCTGGGTGCTACAAGAGGTTGCCGCTGCTCGGCACATCCTTGTTCTCTGTGGCTCTGTCGCTATCGACGGTCTCGCACTCTGTGCCCAGATCGATGCCCTCGGCATTCAACACGGGCATAGGGGACACTCGGAGATATGGAGCAAGCTGCAATTCGCAGTCAACTTGATGAAGGATACGTTTCACAGAAATGGGCACGGCGGAGTCGGAAATTTGCCAAATATTGCCACCACGACAATTCGGCGATTCGACCTCGCCATTGCCCCTCTTGTCCAGCTACTCGACATTACATCACCCGCGCGGCCACCGATCCCAGAGACAAGGTCTATGCGCTTTTGGGAATGTGCTCCTACGATCTGCACATTAGTGGCCTGACACCAGACTATTCACGCCCCCTCGGCAAATTCTTCGACCTTGTTTGTCAACATATATTCGGGATGGTCCCACTATCGGTCAAGACAACTGGAAACCGACAAGTAGTTGGTATGAGGGGCCCCGGCCGGGTGCTTGGCAAGGTTCTCGGTCTACGTCAAGGGCAACCGGGAATTTATGAACTCAATATTGAATGCACGGTGGCGGGGTTGTGGTCGAGGACTGGCCCCTAGCGTGTTCGGGTCCCAACTGTCAGTCAAGGCGATATCTTCTTCATCCTACCGGGAGCGCGGTGGCCCATGATAGGAAGAGTTGTCGACGATTCTCTGCTCATCATAGCAGCCATGGCAAGTTGTGAGGAAATGGACAGCATCGACTGGGCTGGATCGAACGCGAGCTTCTGGTCCAAGAACATGGATCGGAAGTCACGGTGGAAAAGTGGGGAGGACTTTTGGTCGTCGGACCTCTGGCTGCTTTGGGACTGGTTGGGGACCTGGTATTCCCATAATCCCTGGGAGTTTTTCCAAGAAGTATTTCACTCGAGGGACAGATCGGCGAGGTGGAAGTCACTGACTGTAATACATTGGGGAATGAAGGGCTATGAGAGCGCCGAAAGCGCCGCAAAAGCCTTCGTCGAAGAACACTGCCAACAGGAAACGAAGCTCGCCAAAGACACCACCAAAGACAACCTCGAAAACCACCAACTTGGGACGTCGTTGGGCCCAAAGCAACAACTCGAGATGGAATTCGAGCTGCTAGTCTCTCAGCTTCCAGACTGCAGGGAGAGGCAGGGTTTCCTGGGCCTTTGGTATCTCAAGTGTCATCTGCCCCCGCTCTGTGCCGAAGAGAAGCGACTTCTCGTCGGGGCAGCTACGTCGCCCCGGGCCAGATTCAAAGATTTTTATCCGTAGCCACGCTACGAAGACGATCTACTATATCGGGCCCAAAGGATGAGAGAGAAAGAGAAGTATGGCTACCAAACTCCATTTCTGCGCAGCGGCGCTGCTCTTGGCCCGAGGTCCAGAAACGGCGACCGAAGAAACCCCTGTGGAGTCGGGGTATCGAAGCCGAATACCCCCTTTCCAACGAGACCGACGAGGAGACAGAAGGCCGACATAAACCTCCATTTCCGAAGGATGATCTCGGCGAGGAATGCATGATGTTGGCCATAACCGAATCCCATCACGTCCAGACCCCCGAGGACTGGCCATGGTTCAGGCTAGCCTGCCACCGACGCGGTCAGCCGATACGCGTGACCTTCCGGGTGCTTGAGGCCCTCACCTTGAGTAAGGGTTTAAAGCCCGTATCAAGGTCGGAAGGACTCTCCGGCGCATACTTTGCGAGGCATCCAGTGACATACTCCCTTTCGGTCTCGACAACCTGCCGGCGAATCAAGAGATGTTTAACATCGCAGCCGCGAAGCGCAACGATCTACTTTTACAGCTATTGCGACATGCTCTGGCAAGAAGAGGCGAGGTTGACAAGGGCATGCGGATGTCGACTAGAGCAGAGAAGAATTTGGGGGGATGGGACGGGGATTCTTTACACTCTTCGATAGTATCCTAACGTTACTAAGATGCTGAAGCTACCATCGCCAAAGATCAAGAGTCAAGGAAAAAGATAGTCAGAGCGAGGATCGCTGGGTCGCACATGGCCTTCTCGGGAGGCTCCTGGCAGTCGAGGCAGTTTAAAAGAACACGGGCATTCATTACCCCAAGCCAAACCACCATTGTCACCTCCTCCCGTGCCGGAAAGAGCGGTATGTACGTGTCGTTCCCGCGCCCTTTCCTCATCGACAATGCGATTCATCCCAACAACAGGACCACCTCACCCACCCAACCTACCTTACTACTACTAACGTAACCTAATACCACTCAAAAACACTCATCAACCTCGCCCCCCCACAAACCTCCCCCGCGGCCCCGCTACACTTCATCCCGCACCCCTCCACCGGCACCGCCGTCGCGTTCGCATGCACCGCGTCCCCGCACCAGCACTCGCTCCCGTACTCGGTCCCGTAATACTTGAACCCGCTGCCGAAGCAAAACGCGCCGCACCCCGCCAGCGTCATGGCGCTCGGGGACGCCGCCGACCGCCCGGAGAGCGCACGCGCGCCGACCGGCTCGGTGATGCAGCCGGTGAGGTACGGGCGCGACTGCCCTGGGGTAGGTGTCGGCGGGGGGAAGGAGGTGGTGGGTGGGGTGGTGGCGGAGAGGGACCAGAGGGAGAGGCGGGAGGGGCCGCCGCAGGTTTCGGGGTTGGGGGTGGTGCCGGGGCAGAGCATGGAGCTGGGGGGTGCACGGGGGTGTTAGTTGTGAATGGGGACGATGGGGAGGGGTTAAGGGGGCGGGTACCAGTCAGAGGGCCCAAACGCGGGGAAGGAACCCGGGGAGAGGGCGTTGCCGCAGTAGCACTCGGTGCCGTATTCGAGGCCAAAGAGGGTGTAACCGCGGGCGGTGCAGACGGTGGCGCAGGTCGAGACGGTGTTGTTGGGGGAGGGAGGGGGGGCGTAGGCGGAGAGGGCGCGGGTGCCGAAGGCTTCGGTGTAGCAGCCGTGGGGGAAGATGGGGGGGAGTTGAGCGAGGGTGGTCCCGAGGGCAGGGAGGAGGAGGAGGACGGTGCGGGGGAGCATGGTGTTGGTTGGATGAGGTGGTTGGATGGGTCACAGGTGTTTGGTGAGGGTTGATGAGGGTTTGTGGTTTGATGGGAAAGAGGAATGTGAGCAGGGACGTGATATGGTGACATTTATGTCTGTCCAGCTCGCTGGTGGTGCAAAGACTGAACCTCTGGCGCCTTGTAATCACCGGGGAGGAGCCCGTCCTCTGCTCCATAGTCCTCTCCCAAGACCAGGCGAAGAATGAGACCTGAAGCCAAGGTCTGGCACGTCTCCGGATGGTTCACAACCGAAGCCACATAGGAGAAGGCGTAGGTAATACTGGATGTAGCTGGTCTGATATCAGCGGTGTTGAGCTCAGCTGCGCTGAGCTCAGCTGCGTTGATATTCTGAGTGGAGATGAAGCCAGATATTGCCCGACCTGTCCTCCCCTTGCCAGTGTCCGAGGATGGAGAGAGCTTGTATGAGATCACGATCCGGGAGGATGTTGGGCGTTGATTGTGTGTCCAATTATGTCAAGGCAATATGCCCAGCAAGTGGAAAGAGGAGCACTCCACGGCCAAAAGGACTTACACCTGTGAACCTTGGATATGAGCCTTGGATATGAGCTTGTATGTCTCCAGTATAATGTGTGTTCTTGTGCTTTCATCCACTCCTACCGCTTGTCTCCTCCGGTAATTCCTTCTGTCTACGTCTGATGATGACCTAGTGACATCCGATCCTTGATGTAGAAGCCAAGAAAAGCCGGAGCGAAACCCCCAGAAGCTCGTTGTTGTCAGGTGGTTCTCAATATCTTTCTCGGACAGAGCCGCACGACCTAGAACAGTCCAGCCTCAAGACTCAACATCGGGTCTTTTTTGAGACCATGTACCACTTTTAGTCCAAAAGCAGAGACACTGTTCAAAAATATGAGCGCCAAGCTTCCACGTACCAGGAAAGAAATTGAAGTCTTTCCCGAGAAAGAAATTAGAGACAACAAACCATGTGCCGGCAGAGCTCTCGTGGGTTTGCCCCAGTTGCTACCTGCCATGCTTGCATGTATGACCGGTGTTGTGAGACGCCGACATGCCTCTGTCCCCGATCTTGCAGGGTGGAGGACAAAAAAAGCATCAGATGTGGGAGCACGACATCACTTGGGGCATACCAAAATTGGGGATCGGAGTCACACAACATGCGCCGACCCCAGCGAGGTACAGTGCTTGTGCGACAGGAAACATGCTGTGTGACCGGCTCGAGGCCGATGGGAGCATGATGGACCAAAAGGTCAAGAGTTCACCACAAGCCTCGTCGGGATTTCGAGTCTCTGAGAGGGTGGAATACGGGTCCGGGGTCTATCATTGGGGTCGTCCAGGGACACCAGCGCTATGTTCCATCTTGTTTGGCTTTTTAGCCTTTTCGAGTCCCCGGGGTCTACATGAAATTGAGGACAGTTATGTCAGGGGCAGGTCGTCTCCGGGTCCGGGGATTGTTTTTCACCAGACGCATGTAAATTGTACATCGATCCTACTGCTACATATCTCTCCCCAACCTGTGTTTCTTCCAAACTGCACAAACTGACTCTGAGAAAAACCACCGACAAGAACACTAAACCGTTAAAGACAGTAGAAGCAACGCATCCACCCTCCACAACCCGCTGGACCTAGCCAGTCGTACACCCGTAACTCTTGATCCAGTTCCCCCTCAACGTCTTCAGCATATTGTAGTACTGCTGGTCTCCCACTGGACCGCGATTGAAGCTCGCATCGAAGCGCCACCATCCGCCGTCGACCTGCGAGTCCCACCCGCACTGTATGTTGGTGCCGTCCTTCCAGAACTGGCAGTACGTGGCCGGGTCGATGCCGGTGGCGGAAAACGTCGTCCGCCAGCGGCTCTGGCCGTACTCGACCCACAGGTCGCGCGGCATGGCGTAGATGTAGCAGGGGCTCGGGCCGGGGATGCGCTTGACGTGGGCGGCTGTGGAGGGGGTTAGCTACGGGTGTGGAGGGTGTGGGACTTTGGGAAAACTTACCTCCGATGTCAGTCGAGTTGACGGGGACCGCGGCGGAGATGGAAACGGCTGGCAGTACCAAGAGCACCTGGCCGAGGGAGAAGTGCATGGTTGTGGTTGTAGTTGCTGTGTTGGTGGAGGTGACTGTTGTGATGATGGGGAGAGATGAGCGTGATGAGGAACAAAAGGTCAATTGGTCCGGGGAAGACATGCCCTCTTATACTGACTTTGGCGACAGTCAGTGAGGTATCTCATCCTCGTGTTCATCCAAAGGAACGAGTTCAAAGGATGAATCCCTTCGTTTATGCCGCCTTGGTCCACGGCTCGCCGGCCTCCCCTTCTTCCATCAACAACATCACAGACCAACCTCCTACCGACACCGAGTCCACATCATGCCAAGTTGGAAGACATCATCTGTTGGCCCATGGTATTACTCTCCACATTCAACCACAAAAGGTCCTGCAATTTCACATATCGTGCTACCGAAGGATGAACCGAATCCACCGCACGGAGAGTCTCTTTGGAATCTCTTCTCTTTGAAAGGCCCGAAGCTATATTGGATGGACAGGCGAGGGTTTAATAGAGTCGAAGGGATGCGTTGGAGATGCTACCTGTATCCGCTTCAATTATACCAGATGTAATGAGGGAGCGGAAAGGTCTGGGATAAGGGACTTGAGGTTGGTTGTGCAAAGCCCCTGGAAACCAACAACTTCGGTCGCAGGGCTTCAATGATTCACTCGGTGATGGGCGGAGGTAGGATGCTTTGGGATGTCGATGAGTCTCGGTGAAGACCAATATGGCCGAAGGAACTGGATCTCGGGAGGTGTTGGCTGTTTGTCTTGATGAGTCGGCTCACGGCTTGATCGGATAGGGACCTGGGGGATTGTGAATAGGAGTGTTGAACTAGTCGAGTCCGGCGTTTCCAAGTACAAAAGGGCGGCTTCTCCTGGCTTGTTGACTCTTCTGGCTCATCATCAGCCTCTCTCGTTCAAGTCAACCAGAGCCCCAGCCACACCGACCTTCAACATGCAGTTCTCCCTCAGAGACTTCGCGTTCCTCGCCCTGCCACTGCTGGCATCCGGAGCTGCTCTGCCAGCCAGCGTCGGTAAGTTCACATACTTCCCCCCTCGCCCCATACACACTCACCACTCCCAAACCTACACTGACAACCACCCCCGTCCAGACACCAATGCCGCCGCCGTCAACGGCACCCGCGTGGCAGCTCTCGCCGGTCCGCAGCAGTTCAAGCGCTGCCGTGTCAACTCGAGCTACGGTGACCTGTGGGTCGAAGACGGCATGAGCCGGTGGAGGAGCACCTTTTCGACCGAGGGTACCGATCCCGCGGGATACTGCGTGTATTGGGACCGGCACGGTGAGTTTACCACCTACTCCCTTCCATCCGTTGTGACAAGGACTGACAAGGGACCTACTCAGGCTGCGGGACCAACATCCAGTGTGCGTGTGACTCAAAAGTGGGTAGCGGCACGTGGCGCGTCGACGTCAGCCTTCCCAGGGGCCCGCTTGGGGATACACGGTACTGGGACTGTCTGCGTGGCACCAGAGACGCGTGGATCTGGGATACTGAGTGCACGACCGGGGTGTGATGCAGCCTATCCTTGGTGGGGATGAGGCCCTAGTTGCCTTGAGAGCGGGGGGAAAGTGAAGAGGAGCACTCGCGGATAGGATGTGAAACTGTGTAGAATCTTTGTGGGAGTGGTATTGGAATCAGTGGAGGTGATGCTTCTTTGGATATTGACACACTCGGAGGGTGGGATGCAATTATGGCCCGACTGTGAAGCACGTTGGCCGCATCCCGTGGCTCAAATCGCCATGTGAATCGAAGCATCACCCCAAGTTTCTCCTAGCCATTCGTCTCCTTGACATACACTGCCCCATACCGCTCCCTCTAATCCAAGAAATGAAGATGGAACGGGATAACTGTTTGGCGTAGTGGCGAAATTGCCCAAAATAAACCCAATGGCGTGATATGGCTCGTCGACCACTTCCTGCTCCCACCACCCCTGGAGCTGTGAAAGGGGAGATGCCAGACCATCTTTTTGTAGTGTGAGTTGAGATACACCATGGTTTGCATCGTCGCCTTTTCCCTCGCCCAATGGAGTCAGGGTGGCTGGCAAGGACAGGTTGGAGTTGTTGATTTCCGTGCAGGCATGGGCCAATGGCCAGGGAGGACATGGTAGGCCGGACCCGTCAAGGCAAAATGGGTCGGTGCCCGGTGTCATGCTTCGAGATGCGTTGGCGCTCTCGGGGGCCGGAGCAAGAGATGCGTCTTGCCCCAAGGATTCGGATATCGTCATGGGATATGGTGTCGAACCCATCTGGCAGGTTGTCCAATGTTGAGAGGAAGTGATGCCCATGAGGGTGGGACTTGGGGGTCGTGAGGCCTTGGGCATGGACGCCTTTTGACGTTGCCTTGGCATGTGAGTTTTGCTTGTATCAGAAGGAGCCATGGTGGCTGATGGTGTGTTTAGAAGGCGGAGGGAATGAGATTGGTATGGATGGGAGAAGGACGTGGCTTTGGAGGAGACAAATACCCTTCGTCGATGGACTCGCCATCTCTTATACCCAGTCTCGTTGGCGTTACACGACGATGGTTGTCAACATTGATCTGTCTTTGGCTGGAATATTGTACCTGAATGGGCATTGTCCAACGAATGCCAGTGTGATGGTTCATTCGCCGCCGCAAACTGCCTGGCCAGTCCGCCAGTCAAGGGACAGCTTGATGCCACCAATAGACCTCGGCGGCAAAGTCTGTTGCCCCGTAGCTGTGCCGTGCCCCGGGATTGTGGTACTTTTGTGCATCAGAACGGGCGATGCAGGTGCTCGGTATCGGCGCCGAAGTGGTCCCACCGCCACTCGGAGCCTTGCCAATGTACCGTGTTGACCACGGGAAACTCCGCTGCCAGGCTGCGCCCGAGAAGGATCGTTGTGCGACGTCGCGTATCGAGCGCACATGCACTGACATCTGCATGAAGCAGCCCTGCAAACGATGGCTCGAGGATGCCATTGGGCGCGTCGTTGCGGAGTTGGGCAATGCCAAGCGGAAGACTCGAGGTGGTGTGGACGGTTGCCGTGTGGCTTCCCCATGCCGTCGGTATGAACGTGCGAACCAGGCGGACCAGACAAGGCAACGAGGCGGCGGAAACCGTTTATACTTGGGCGAGGATGGCGCCCTCGTTGGGCCACCATGGGATGATGGATCGCATGCACAAAAGTACCTGCCGACGAGTCCGCCTTGCCTCCCTCCCGTGTCTGCAAGGCTCTGTGGGCGCGAGCGCCATCAATCGGGTATAGAAGGTGACTCCATCCCAGCCGCCGAGTGAACCGGACCAGCACTCACCACACCTTGGACAAGACCACTGCATACGCAATGCCGCCGGCGAGCCGCAACAAGAACGGTCGGAGGGGGCCAATCTCCCCGCCACAAGATTGGGAGGCTCTGCGACTGCGACTGACCGTCATGTACCATGGCCAGGGAATGAAGTTGCCAGAGATCAAGGCCATTCTGGCCACCGACCTGGGATTTCAGGCGAGGTAGGCTTGTCTGGGTGTCAGTGGCTTTCTGCTTGCTCCCAAAACTGACATTGTGTAGCGACAAGCAATTCCGGGACAGATTCAGGAAATGGGGCCTCAACACCAAGAACACCAAGCGCCAGCTCAAGGACCACGCGCTGGCGGGGCTCATCGACGGCGTGGTGCGCGTGTCGAGTAACACGGTTTACCTGCCAGACGGTGCCGAAATACCGATGCACAAGGTGATGCGCCACCGGGCCGACCGGCTGCGGGAAGCCCGCAGAGCCCGTAAGTGGTTTGGACAGCGAGACGGTGGAAACCGGCCAAGATGCTGACGTCCGTTCCCGGCAGACGCAAGCCAGTCTTTGCCCGTACGCGCGAAGCAGAGAGATGCCACCGCGGGGGTTGAAGAGGTCCGCGACAAGCGGGTCGCCCAAGGAGAAAACCCGGCGGAGTCGTCCAGCTCCCATACCCTCACTGCGGGTGGAGGTGACACCCCATGTGGTGACTCAACAAGACACCCCAGCTCCGAGTCCTCATCTCCTGGGCGGTTCATCGGGCCGAGACAGAGCCCAGGGGATCCCAGAATCGTTGCAAAGAGCATCTGGGTAAGGACGCGCCGCCCGTCTGTTTCTTCGGCGACTGACAAGCGCACAGGCCCTTCGTCTTTTCATCGGCTTGTCGTCGTGGTTCTTCGATTTCCTCCAAATGTGCCGAGACCCGGGTCTTTCCCCTCTGGATCCCGACGGCTGGGAGGAAACATTTGACACGCAGCTGAGGGGATACCATGCGTTGTTCGTCCTGGGCAGAACCAACACAGCCAAGGCTGCGAGGGATGCAGTGGAGGAACTGCGGGCCGTCCTGGAGAGTCCTGAGGATGCTGAGGTCAGGGCGGTGCCGAGCTCCGATGAAATCAACGGTTGGTTGTTGCGATCCTGTGTTGAAGTGACTTGGTGCTGACCTTGCTGCCGTGCTCGTAGTGCCCGAGTTTCAGACTATCCACCGCGTCTGTGATGTTCCGTATCCCGACGAGGTGAAGCTCGGATTCTCGACCCAAGAGATCCGCCAAGAACTGGAGGTATTTGAGGTCGGATCATCGAAAATAAAGGAGTCCCTCGGCAGGTTTGAAGCCGACCTCGCAGAAAGACCGAGACGTCGACTGGAGCTGGACGCCAGGCCATTTCGCAGGGGAGAGGGGTCACCGGCGGCGTTTTACCACCGCCTGCGGGAGGTCATCATGTTTGCCTTTCCCATCGACATCTTTGACGACGAAAGTCTGAACTTTGCCCAGGTGAGAGCCTTCAACCCTGGGCCGCATCCCGGTCCCATGATTTGCTTTTATGAGTTGGATGTTCCTGCGAGGGTGGTGCGGGAGGATCCGCCCATGTACGACGAGAGAGAGTTGGAGGGGTATGGGGTGGTGGCGAGGCAGAGATTCTGACGTGCTGAGTTTGCCTGGCCGGTATTGTTCCTGGGTAGGTAGTGTGACGCTGTCGTGGGCGGCGGGAAGGTTGCTCGGGCTGCCCGCCGGGCGCGTGTTCAAGGCTCGTGTTGGCTAGAGGCCCGCGGGTGCCTGGCGCAGCTCGTGTGTTTTCACGTTTGTTCTCCTTCAAAGACGTTGTCATGGTGTGGTCTCGCGGGTCGATGGGCCATTGTATCTGATTTGACCGTCAAAATGTTGTTGGCGACGTCGTCGACTTTGCATGACGACTCGGTGTTTCGTGGCGGCCCGGGAAGGAGATGGTGGAACTGGAGGAATAGCGGTTTGTGATCTTCGAATATAGATGGCATTTTCCTGCAGAGTTGCCGTGCTTGGTCGGTAGGGCAGGTCCCGTGCTGGGATGGAAGGACGATGACGATGCTGAAGCAAAAGGGAAACTCGAGATAAATCGGACGCGACGCGTCGACGAGTACAGAGCAGGCTTGGCAGCAGATAAGATAAGAAACTCCAGTGCGGGGAGCAGGGGAGCAGGGCTCCGCTAAAAAGTTGCTCAAAATTTTGACCCCTCATGGAATTTGGGCAAGCCAAAAAAGACACGCCCCTCCCCTCTTCAACAAACCGAAACCACCGAAATGTCGAAGCGAACAGCGGAGGACGAGCAACTGGCGGGAGCCCTCAAGGGCGGCGACCGGCCCGATGCCATGGACGTCGACGAGAAGCCCAACAACGAGATGGGCGAGTTTGAGGACGAGTTTGAGGACGAATTCGACAGCGAGGACGAGATCATCGAGGCCGGCGTTGATGGCAGGCCCGACGAGGAGCGCGAGGCTGAGGAGGCTGGTAAGGGCTTTGTGTTTCCGGCACTCTGCAAAGGACATGTCTAACCGGTTCCCTTCCAGGCGCAATGGAGGTCGACGGCGGCGGTCCTGGCACTTTCATCGTCGGCCGCACAAAGCTCGACCCCGGCCAGACGCTCTCCCCCGATACGACGACGTACCGAATGCTGCACAACCTGACGACCCCTTGGCCATGCCTTTCCTTCGACATCATCCCCGACAACCTCGGGGACAACAGGAGTGTCTACCCGGCGACCATGTACACGGTGGCGGGCACACAGGCGGACAGCGCCAAGGCCAACGACAACTCGCTCCTGGTCATGAAGTTCAGCGGCCTGAGCAAGATGGATGGCGAGAATGGCGATGAGTCCAGCGACGACGACGATGACGACGACGAAGACGCCGACCCCATCCTCGAGTCCAAGTCCATCCCCCTCAGCTCGACCGTCAACAGGATACGCGCCCACCAGTGCCCCCCTCAAGACGCGTCGCGACCCGCCACCACCCTCACGGCCACCATGACCGAATCCACCAACGTCTTCATCCACGACATCACACCCCACCTTGCCGCCTTTGATACCCCAGGGTCACTCATCACACCCCAGCAGAACAAGCCCGTTTCCACAATCCGGGCCCACAAGGCGGAGGGCTACGCCGTGGATTGGTCGCCAATCCACCCCGCCGGGAAACTCTTGACGGGCGACAACGATGGTATCATCTACCTGACGACGAGGAGCGACGGCGGCGGCTTCGTGACAGATTCGCGTCCCTTCCTGGGCCACACCAGCAGCGTCGAAGACATCCAGTGGAGTCCCTCTGAAGCCACCGTCTTCTCTACAGCATCGAGCGACGGAACAGTTCGCGTGTGGGATGCGCGTAGCAAGAGCCGCAAGCCGGCCCTGACCATGCAAGTCAGCAATGTCGATGTCAACGTCATCTCGTGGTCGCGACAGACGACGCATCTCCTGGCCTCGGGTGACGACAAGGGCGAGTGGGCTGTCTGGGACTTGCGGCAGTGGAAGCCCACGGCCAACGGCGACGCTGGGAAACCAACGCCCATCGCCAGCTTCAACTACCACAAGGAGCAGATCACGAGCATAGAGTGGCACCCAACAGATGACAGCATTGTTGCAGTGGCTGCCGGCGATAACACCGTCACGCTCTGGGATCTGGCCGTCGAGTTGGACGACGAGGAGAGCAAGGACACGGCTGGCGTCCAGGACGTCCCGCCCCAGCTTCTGTTTGTGCACTACCAGAAGATGGCCAAGGAGCTGCATTGGCACCGGCAGATACCCGGCGCGCTAGTTGCCACGGGCGAGGAGTTTAGCGTTTTCCGGACGATCAGCGTGTAGGAGCGTCATCCGAATTCCACAAAGATTCCCCCCACGCCTGTTCCCGAGTGTCTGTTCGTGTGGTTTTGTACTTGTTTTGTACAAATGTTTGGGAAGATTGATACATTGTGATGCATTTACAAGAAACAGGTTATTGACAAGCACCAGATACCCTGCTGCGGCCTAGCTAGCCAGCTGCTGCTGGGTAAAGAAGGACCAAATCTCACCAGGGACCCACGACCTCGCACCGCTCTCGGGACCATTGTCAACCGCTCCCGGCCAGTGTCCGCCGTCAAACGGAATCCAAGTAACGGGATACCCAGCACGGCACCCATTGAAGTTGGTCTTGATATGACCACCACTCCCACCCCTCGGCTCCGGCGCATTCGTGTTCTGGCACCCGTTGTTCTTGACAAACCGGTCACGCATCGACCGTCCCTGACTGACATTGAGCGTCCCGTCCGACACCCCATGAATCCCCAGATACGCCACCGGATCATTCCCCCCAGAGCACCCCGACAGCTGCCCCCCACCTAGCACCGCGACCCCACGAAACTCCTTGGCGCGCGAGCACGCCACGCTAAACGTCATGCTCCCGCCGTACGAGAAGCCCAGGCTAAACCGCTGGCGCTGGTTGACGCAAAGCGCGCCCTCAATATCTTTGATCATGGCGTCGACAAAAGCAATGTCCTCGCCGCCGTTGTTCGCCCACCCGTTGTTGATCCCCTGCGGCGCCACAAGGATGGCCGACTCGGACGCCATGCGCTGCATCCCGTAGTACGACCAGAGCTCGCGGTCCGTGCCGCCCGACGAGATGTCGTTCATGGTGCCGCCGACCCAGTGGAAGGCAAAGATGAGTTTGTAGGACCGGTTGGGGGTGTAGGAATTGGGCACGCGGATGGTGTATTGGCGGTTGCGGCCGTTAACGTTGATGGTGCGGACGCCCGAGGAGATGGGATTCTTGCCGCAGCCGGGGGAGGCGTTGGCGGTTTGCCGGGAGGAGAGGGGGTGGAGGTTGAGGGAGGTGGGGGCGGGTGAGGAGGGAAGGGCCTGGACCAGGGCCACAAAGGTGGCCAGGAGGCTGGTGAGGAGGGATTGGAGGGCTACCATGGTGGGCGAGGGATGGAGGAGGCGAGGTTGCTGGGGAGGGAAAGTTCTCTTCTTCCTTGGATTCACGTCTCTATATACTGCCGATCAAAGCAGTGGTGGATCGACAGTTGTCCGGCACCTGTGGCCGAGAGGTGTGGATGGCCTGGCAAGGTCCGCCGGACGGACTAGACCGTTTTCTTCGGCATGGACCGGCCGAGATTGACAGGTCTGGAAACGAACATGTACCCCGGATTCTGGGGCAATCATCAATGGCACCTCCGGACCGCTCTCGTCCGTCCGTGTTTGTTTGGATGCCGGCCATGTCAACTTTGGGATTAGGGGCTGTCGGGGATGGCGATTGGCGCGCATCGTCCCAAGTCCAAGACAATGTGACGTCGGCTGGGAGAAGTGCCGGTGGTTGGAGCGCGCGTTGGAGACATCGCAACTCGATGGCATCCATGGTTTCATCGAGTCGAAACAATTGTCTGTGGTTCGTGGGCATTTGCGCCCCGGAAATCACAACGGTCTTTCGGCTTCGGTATCTCTGAGGGATTGCCAATTCTGGGGAGGTGGGGAACTCGGCAGACGATCTTGGTACCGCGTGTTGGTGTCGCACTTATAAGCCGGGGTGATACTTGGCAGGGGGGTGTCTCGATGCGTGGCTGGGGGAAATGATGGCAATGTCACGCTGGTTTGGATTTTGGTTGGTTCGAGGAGACTCTCTCTGGGTTAATATCGTCAGGTGATGGCTGCCATTGGAGGAAACGAAAACACCATGTTGGGGCCATGGTGATGCCCGTGGAATATGCTCGCGGGATATCAGTTGTCCCGCAACGATGGAAGGCTTCTGTTTCCATGGACCAAGAAAAGGGCGACCATGGTCAACAGTTGGGGCACTTGATCTTCCTCCCCAGGTGAGCCATCTCTGTCCATCTTTGCGAACTTCCTCCTTCATCAACTACAACAGCCAGGGAGCAGACGTGAATAACAAGAACAGTATTTCAAGGAGCGAGGATAGGATCCTGACGACACAACTAAGAGACCAATGCCAGGCGACATAACCCATCGAACCTCGCAACACCTCCACTCCCCGCCCTCAGCCATGTTCACGGCAGACGATTAGCAGTACGACATCAATGCCGCTGCACTACGACCCCGGATCGGACAAACTGGTTGTTGGAACCAGTAAACACAGAAGAGTGGCCCTCTTCCGTCCCAACCACGAGGCGTCTTCCAGAAGCGAGGTCCGCTTCCCCAGGCCGAGACCAGACCAACAAGTGCTTTTCCCTTCCTGTTTGGGGAAGGTTGGGTAATTCGCCGCTCCGCTCTATGTTGCTGTGGGGAAGCAATGTTGTTTTGGATTCTCGACCCGGGATTCCGTTTCTTTGTCCACCACCAAGATCACGGCTCCAATATCTGACGTAGCATAGCCCCCTCCTCGGCACCCGATTCTTCAACCGCCATGCATGCCTCATGGCTCCCACGAGGCTGCCGCCCCGGACATGGGCCTTGACACGGATCGGAGGATAGACGCCGAATCAGCGCCGCGATGTACTTGCTCCTGTCCGTCGTAGTAACGCATTTGGCACTGCTGTTGAACTACCCGGACACGGACATGAGAAACACCGTCTTCGGAGAAATATCACGACAGACACCGGGCCTCGAGTATAAGAACAGCCTTGGAACCTCCGATCTTATCTCCCTTCTCCTCATCAGCAGCCAACGCAGCCTCCTGAACAACTCTCCTCCCGACTTTCAAGATGCACTTCTCGACCGTTGCCGCCGGAGCCCTTGCTCTGGCGCCCCAAATGGCCTCTGCCCACTTCCTCTTCCCGCATCTGATGCTCAACGGCGTCCGCACCGGCGCCAACGAGTACGTCCGCGAGCACGACTTTGGCTTCATGCCGCACAACAACGACTGGATCGACTCGCCCGACTTCCGCTGCAACGTGGGCTCGTGGAACCACCGCCGCCAGCCCAAGACGGCCCAGGTCACGGCCGGCAAGGACACCGTCGGCTTCAACCTCCACCTGGACTTTGACCTGTACCACCCTGGCCCGGTCACTGTAAGACTCCTGACTCCCCATCCCCCTACCACGACCGTCAGCTGACAACTCCCCCCCCCCACAGATCTACCTCTCCAAGGCCCCCGGCGACGTCCGCGACTACGACGGCTCGGGCGACTGGTTCAAGGTGTACCAGCAGGGCACCATGATGCCCTGGAACGGCACCGACCAGGGCTGGCTGACGTACAAGAAGAAGAACTGGCAGTTCCGCCTGCCGGCCGAGATCCCGGCCGGCCAGTACCTCATGCGCATCGAGCAGATGAGCGTGCACCCGCCGTACCGCCAGAAGGAGTGGTACGTGCAGTGCGCCCACCTCAACATTGCCAGCAACTACAACGGTCGCGCGCCGGGCCCGACTATCCGCTTCCCGGGTGGTTACAAGATTAGCGATGCTGCGATTCAGCTTGATAGCTGGGCGAAGCCGCCTCCTAACTTTGCGCCTATGCCTGGCCCGAAGCAGTGGCCCAACTAAGTGGGGGTTGAAGACGTGGAGGGGATGGTGGAGGAACTGGGGAGGATGATAAGGTGTTGATAGTGGGGAGGCAACGGGCTGGAGCATCAGCAGCATAATTCTTCTTCCGCCCGTGTGCAATTCAAGACGATCCCTTCATAAGTCGTATTCTCGTATCTCAATGAGCGTTGCCACCTTTCAAAGTGCAGCGTACCCGACCCAAACGACAACACCAACGTCACATCCGTGAAACCACCTTGCCGTCACCCCCTAAAAACCAGTGTTGTAAATCGGGGCAGACGGCGCAAACCCGGCCAACCTCTCGTTCGTGCTCGGCATAAACTTCTTGTTGCGCCCCCACAGCAGCGCATCCTTGGACATGCTCTGGACCTCCTCGAGCGAGAATTTCGGCTCCTTGAGGCGACGGTACACGCCCTCGGCGTAGTCGGGCGAGATGTTGTGCAGCTGCGCCAGGTACTTTTTCTGTCGAACTGTCAGCATCTCTTCTTCTCGGGCAATGAACACAAGAAAAGGGAGACGAACCTGAACCTCGGGATACTCGACATAACCCAAATACTTTGCCGTATTATGGCAAGTATTCTCCCTCTGCTGAGTCGTCATGACCTTTGTCCACAGCGCCGTCGCCTGCGCATAGTCGTTCATCTTGCCCTCATGCCAGTAATGGCTCTTCCTGCTAACCACATTATCACTGACAACATACGGCGCCTCCGCCACATCCGGCCGGAACTTGTCCTTGAAGCTGTTCGGCGTATACTGCGGATTCCCCGCATGGTTCGCATCCGTCCGCATGGGCCCGTCGAAGTTCAAACTCGCAAACGACCCCGCCATAAACGGACAGTTCACCGGAATCTGATGCAGATTCACCCCAATCCGATGATACTGCGCGTCCCGATAGAAAAACATCCGAAACTGCAGCAGCGGATCCGGACTGTCCTCCACCCCCGGCACCATACTCCCGGGGGAAAACGCCGCCTGCTCCACATCCCTCGTAAAGTTCTCCGGGTTCTTGTTCAGCTTCAGCCGCCCAAACTCCTGCAGCGGGAACTGCTCCCTAGGCCACACCTTGGTGACGTCAAACGGATCGAACCCGAGGATGTCCGGGTCCGCCTGCTCCGGCTGCATGACCTGGACGTAGGCAATCCACTCCGGGTCCTCGCCGCGCTCGATGGCGCCCCATAGATCCCGCTTGGAGTAATCCGGGTCTTCACCGCACATGCGCACCGCCTCGGCGTCGGTGAACTGCTTCTGCCCGTGGCGCGCGAGGAACGTGTACTTGACATACACGAACTTCCCGTCGGCGTTGACCCACTTGAAGGTATGGCAGCCATAGCCGTGGTTATACCGCCACCCTTGCGGGGTGCCGTGGTCGGAGAAGAACATCAGCCCCGCGTGGTTCCCCTCGGGCGTGTGCGCGAGCAGGTCGAAGAGAGAATTAAAGTCGAGCAGCCCTGTCACAGGGTTTCGGTACTGGGAGCGGATGACGTCCGGGCCCTGGATGGGGTCGCGGCAGAAGAAGACGGGGAAGTTGAGGCCGACGACGTCGTAGTTGCCCTCCATGGTGTAGAACTTGACGGCGAAGCCGCGCGGGTTGCGGCCCTCGTCGGGGAACTCGCGGCCAAAGGTGACGGTGGAGAAGCGGATGAAGATGGGGGTTTTCTCGCCGACCGAGGAGAGGAAGTTGGCCTTGGTCAGGGCGGTCACGTCTTTGGTGCACTCGAAGTAGCCGAAGGCGCCGGAGCCGCACGGGTGCACCATGCGCTCGAGCGGCTTGGAGCGGTTGAAGTGTTGCTGCTTTTGGAAGAGGTGCACGTCGCTGGCGACGGGGATGCCGCCGACGGTCTTGCTGTGGGAGGCGTCCGGGAGGGGAATGCCTTCGTTGTTGGTGAAGTAGAGGCCGTCGTCCTCGCGCTTGCCGCCCTTGACGACGCCCGAGACTTTGGCGATGATGTCGGCGGGCCCTTCGTTGGCGCTCTGCATGTGCATCATCCGGGGGGCACGGCGCTCGGCCTGGAGGGAGCCGATGGCTGCTGCGGTGGCGCGCAGCGGGTGCTGGCGGGGGTCCATCTGGTTGGAGTTGCTCATGGTGGCGGTCGTGGGTGTTGCACGGGTGATGGGAGTGTGGCACGGAAGAGCCTGAGAGAACAAGCGCGTGGACAGGCCATTGTGACTTTGGACGCTCGTTATATGGTTCTTAGCGTGTCCGTAGCTTGTCTTCCGTGTGTTGTTGTTGCAACAATGTCATGATGCAATTCATGTTGCCAAACTGCAGACCGGGGCCGGGATGACGTTGACGATCCAGGAACGCGCCGGGGAATGGGCCGGTCGAGACCACGCCCCGTCGCAACCCCGCACGGTTGAAAGGTGTGTTTGGAAGAATTATGAATCATTACCAGCTCTTCTGGGCTTCTTATGTGTCAGACGGTCTGCTGGAAGAGTGTAAGGGGTGGTGATGTAGGAATTCTTTACCTCCAGACCCTCTCCCATGCATGACGGGAAAAGACGGATGCAGCAGCGGTTCGCTGATGTCCGGAGACAAAGCTCCATGATGTATGAGAATCGACCTCGCAGTCGATGCTGCAGTGTGAGATCATAACTGTGTAACAATGCCGGTGTAAATCTGAATCCATAACTAATGCATATTGACCAAAGCCGTACTCCAACTCCAAACAATGGGATATCTGGTCATGATGAAAATGAAACCTCTGCACCCGACGCACCTCAACCCCTCCTGGCCTTAAACTCGGACTCGGACTCATCAAACATCTGCTTCACTCCCCTCTTCAACCCCCTCGCCAGCCCCACCACCGTGTTCGCCCGTCTAGGCCGCCCCTCCGGCCTCGGCGGCAGCGGCGGAAACGAGCTCTTCTCATCAAACCGCCGTTCCTCCTCTTCAACAAACATCTCCTTCCTCTCCGTCTCCTTCCGCTCCGTCGCTTCCTTCCTCTCCTCCACCCTCGACCCCTCCCCGCTCTCCAAATCCATCCTCCGCGGCGGCCGGCCCTTAACCGTCGCCGCGCGCCTCGCCAGGCTCCCCGCCGCCTTGGACACGGACCGCTTCAGCCCGCCCCCAGAACGAGCCGCCTCCTCCTCCACATCCGGCACCGCCGGCCCCAGGATGTCGTCAAACGTCTGGTTCTTGCGCGTCGGCGGCGGCGGGGCAGAGCGGCGATGCATCTTCTCGACGGGTTGGTATTTGGGCGGTGGTGGGGGCGGGGCAGCAGCGCGAGGTTGTGTGGTGGTATCGGGCACGGGCACGCGCCGCAGGGATCCGTACCGCGCGCCGGGTGCGCCGACGTAGTGCGCGCCGTTCCCGCTGGGGGAGTCGTCGGTGTAGTGGTAGGTTTGGTTGTCGGCGTCATAGCCGATGCGGTGCATGCCGGGGGGGAGACGCTCGGCGTCGGTGTCGAGGTGCGTGAAGCGGCTCATTTCGGGGGTGTGGTGGCGATTCTTTTTTAGGTTTGATGAGGGTGGTGACAGGGCGATTGAAGGAGGAGATGGCAGGAAGGTTCGGAGACTTGGGTTTATTTGGCGTGGTTTTGGGGGTGGTGACGTTGTTTGTGAGACTCGACGACAATTCAGGTGCGGATGATGGTGAGAGGGTGAGTTTTGAAGAACGGTAGGAAAAGGAGGGCGTGGAATCATTCATGTGCATCTCCAATCGACAGGTGACATGTGTGGTGACAGCGCTGCTGCGCCTCCCTGGGCTGTAAACTGGGCTGGGTTTTAGGGGGTTGGCGTGGTTGGGAGTTGAAGTTGGGACGAACGGCAGTGAGGGAGGACGTCATCGGTTTGCCAAGATCAAGTCCACCACCATTTCATGCGCCGAAAATTAAGGCCTGCAAATGCAAGGGAGACACATGCGCTGTGATGGAGACCGAGATCGCCAAGTTGCAACGTGGAGGACCCTAACCCCTCTTTTGTGGATTCTTTAACCCTCGGTATGGTACGTTACCTAACTATGGTAATTACGCAGTATTCGTAAGACAGGATTTCAACCCGAAATCCGAATCCCAGCCTGGAAAAGGACATGGAAAGGGTATGGGATGTGTCGAATTGTAGCACCTGCACGATAGATTGGTTGAAGTGACTGTGTTGTGTGTATTCTCTGTTGCTTGTGTCCTCCGCTTCCGCCAACTCCTCTGGAAATATCTGCTCTGCGCACAGGCGCACCCCCTGGGGTGGGCCCCAGCCACATCCCACGGGGCTCATCCACACGCCAAGGCGTGCGGATAATCTGACAGGATGTAGTCCGGGCGAGAAACACATATTTTGCAGGTTGGAAGAGAACCCTTCTTGCTCTTTCTCTCAACAGACTGTTACAGCAGCTTGGGAGAACAGAAAGACGACGGGTTCTTCGAAAATGAATCAGGGGGGGTTGAAGACGGAGGACTCTGACTGAACTTATGGTTAGAGTCCCATCTCAAACTGCACAAGGTCGGAGAAAGCACAAGACACAATGTTGGATACTGCCCCCCTACCTAGCCTCGGTCAGTGTTGAAATGCAGTTCATCTTTGGAGTGCCGAGTCCATCTCCCCGCTCTCAACCAAGCCTCAAGCAGCAAGCTCGCGCCCAGATCTTCACCATTGAAACTGGCATGAGCATATTCCTAGACCCAAAACACGCAAACGCCATTCCAAACCCCCATCACGCGACTGTTCACTGTAACTTGACTGCCGCATCGTGGATGGCGTCATGTTGTTAGCTGCCATGGCCTCCGTGAATTTCTCCGTCAAGTCAACAAGCTCCCTCACTTACGCGGCTGTTCTCGAGTATATAAATGGCAGTCTTTTTGCTGGAATGTGGGACAAGCTGGAGAGACAGACTCGCACACACTTTCCATTTCTCTCCATCAATAACCCGTAGTCATGTTTTCCACAACCCTGTTCGTCGCTGTGCTCCCTCTTCTCCAGGTCTGCTCTGGCGCCATAACTTGCCTGCCGATCGGCCGGACCGCCACGGCAACCTGGAAGACAGATGCCGGTCAGACCTGCACCTGGACAGGTGTTGTCGGTTCCAACTTTGGGTTCAACTCTATCGGGTCCGAGTGAGTTCTTTTCCCCGTCCTTGACAACACCAAATCAAGCAATCTGACCGAAACAGTTATTCGTGCAATGGTCGATGCGGGGCTGGTTGCTCAGGCACGGCAGTAGGAAACGTCTAGTATGAAGCTCTAACTATCTCTATTTCTATCAACAATACGGTACTGACTGAACTTGTCAACAGCACCCAAGACTGCTTCTCGCATGATGTGTGCTCGTACTTTAACAGCGCAACCGGGGGATCTAGGTGAGTTTCACCACAAACCCAATGGCAATCCATGGCTGACAATCTCGCAGCGACCCCAACTGTGGAAACGCATTTGATGCCGCGATCGACGACACTGCGCTTGGGGCCATCAATGGATGTGGACAGACCAACCCTTCGTTGGCCGCCTCCAAGCCCACAACCTGGCCGCGTTGTGCTTGATGAGGAGAATTGGCGGGTCGTGTTCGATTGGAAGGACCTGCATTCGCCTCATGGCTGCTGGTTCCAAGTGCAACGACTGAGCCCGGATAAAGTCGGGTCGGCGACAGCTGCGTGGACGAGATGGGCAACCAGGAAGGCACAGGCATCACATCTCGCACAAGCTCAGCTCCAGTTGCTCCACCACCATACAAAACATGACCACATTCCACCCCTTTCCCCGCCTCCCAGCAGAGCTGCGCAACGCCGTCTGGGAGCTCACCCTCGATCCCCGCGAGGTAGCCACCAAAGCCAACTACCAACATGAAAGGGGAATGCCAGGCGAGAACTTCCATGTCATCGTCCACTTTTCCTCTCCCCGATCTACTTGCCATCCGCTACCTCACCATCGAGTTACACATAACGGTCAGTTTCCCTCGCCACGTAAGAACCGTTTTCTTGTTCCACCGGAGTATCACCGTTAGATGGTTAGCTTTTAGGAATGTTTAAGTTCATGTCGTGTCGGGCTCGGATTCGCAACATTGTACTTTGGCGACCTTTATAACTTAATGTGTTGGTTTTTTTAGTATACTTTTCGCGTCAGGACAATGCTTAGTGAAGCCATCTCATCGCCTAGGGCAGAGATTCCCAAGCTCGTAGTTAATATTGAATCCGTATCACCGTTTCTGGCGGAGCTGGCTTATTCCGCTAATGCGGTCTAACCGGTAACTATGACTAGTTAACGTTAAATGTTTATTGAACGAGTCTAGTTGCTTCCTCAGGCGGCGAATGATTTTGATTGATTGGGAACAGCTTGAATAATCCAATTAGCACCTTTCTAATTGCGTGCGCGTTCCTCACCCGAAGGGTACGCAACCAGATTACGGGGCCCCGGTGGTCTCTTATGCCAACGAGCCCACCTGTCCTCATGACCAATACGTAACGGTCCCGGCCCCAGGTACAGCACGGCGAGCGGAGTCTCAGCCGGCCACGGCGGCTGGCAGACCGTCTTGCCCAGGACATCCAAGAGAGTGTTGCGCATGCCCATCAGCCACGGGTGCACGGCCGAGACGTACTCATGGATGGTGACGAAAGCGCCGGCGCTGGTGACCTCGAGCTTCGTGTCCCGGGACCAGGGCCGCTCCTCGAGGCAGCATTCCAACACGTACATGGGCGCGTCGAGGGTTTCGTCGCCGGGGCGCGGGCCGAGACGTCGCCGGTCCGAGTCGTGGATGGCGTCCCAGCACTCGCGGTGCTGGTCGGCCCAGACCCGCTCCCAATTGTCGATGCACTGGATGCGGACGGTGATGGACGATGCTGGGGGGGTGAGGAGAGACTCTTGCGATACGGCGTGCCAGCGGGGCGCGGCGTCGAGGTCGTCGGAGGCTGGGATGAAGTAGGGCTCCATGACGGCGTCTGGCTCATAGCATTCCGAGGGTGCGACGGTAATGGCGTGCTCGAGCGGGCCGTTGAGCCTCCAAAAGAGGCGCTTGCCGGCTGTGCTGACGAGTCGTAGAATCCATTCTTGGCCGTTGTCGGCAGGTGGGCTGATGGTGTCCATGGTGGTGGGCGAATGGAGGAGAGGAAAGGAAGTGTCGGGGTGGGGGCGGGGGACGGGAACCTATTCCATTTGAATCAAGTGGCGCGAGCAGACGGCGGGCGAGACGAACGGTGCCGTTCCGTTACAGCTGGTGTCTTCGCGCTGGACCTCCTTCCAAGCCGCCCACCTTGGTGCAAACCGCCCAGCTGCCCTGGCGCTAGGCTGGGGCGCATCCACACGACGTGTGACGAATCAGATAAATGACTTGGCACGCGATGGGCTGCGTGGAGGTGATTCCTCTGTATTATGCGAATCTAAGCATGAGGAGGAGAGGAAGGTCTGGAATCCGTGGCTACGTGCCTCCAGAGATGGAGGTGCGCGCGCCAGGGTCCGAGCAGTCACGGCGGCCACATACTTAGGCCAGACCCTGGCCCACTTGGCCTGTGCTCACCGTGTGGCCTGAGCGCTCCCACGTCTCTGCCCATCTGGTAATCGCGACTCCCATCGCCAGCCCTCTCTTCCTCTCCTTAGCTTAGTTTTCCGCTTCGTAGATGGCAACACTGCAGCACTGTCTCTCTCGCTATCCAGCTCCGTGACACGAGCTTCCAATCGGCTCCACCACTGCCTATCTAATCTATCTAATCTAGTCTGTCATGTGGCCAGTTGTAACGGTACGAAGAGACATCGCAATACCACTACACTACAAGTAAAAGTAGAACGTTGTCCAGTTGAGCTACTGGACCGTAATGTCTCTTGATAGAGAGCACCTCCTTGGTGCCGTGACAAAACGTTAGCCTTGAACCCATTTCTTGCCTGCATTTTAAAGGCTGCGTTTGTTTTGTTGGGATGGGGGGTCCTATATCTGGGACCTCCCATCTTGGTACCTTTTTGTGGGCCCAAAATCGGTCCCTATGTCGCGTAAACTTGCCAATTTTCATAGCAGGGTGAGCACTGGAGAGCCAAAGCTGAGCCGGGAGTGAAGCGAGCCTGATTTTGGGCTAACCATTTTTAGGCGGGGCCCACTTATTTTCCGTGGCAGACTACCTAGGTAGTGCAATGTAATGGAGTTCCATGGCAGAGCAACGATACATAGGTAGGTACATTGGTATTTCACATGGCGTCACAAAACCCCCTCATTCATTAACCCAAACACCACCTCCCTCGCCCTCACCTCTCCCCCATCCCACCTTCTCGCATCCGTCACCCTTCCCAGCACCCCGGCCTCTTCGCTCCGCACCTTGAGCACATCCAGCAACCACCCCTCCGAACCCTCCTCCCCCTTTGCCGCCGCCCGAAACAGCCCCTCGAAGAAAATCACCGCCGACGCGTCATCCGTCCGCCATCCGTCGCGATACGCAGGGAAATTCGTCCTCAGCGGGACTCCGCGCTTGAGTTTCGCCTGGAGGAGGTCGATGTTGTCGAGGATGATGACGATGGAGCGGTGCGTCGTGTTGGTTTTGGTGACGTGGGATTTGAGGCGGCCGAGGGTGCAGAGGATGGGATTGGAGGGGTGGTCGTAGAGGGAGAGGTCGACGAGGAAGAGCGAGTATGTGAAGGGGGAGGGGGAGGGGGTTGGAGGGAGAGGGATTGGGGTGGTGTCCATGTTGACGAGGCGGAAGGTGGTGGTGCGGTGGCCGGTGGCGTCGTAGTGGTGGCGGGAGGAGCGGCGGTCGAAGCGGGAGGTGGAGAGGGCGGTTTTGTGGGTGAGGGCGTGGGCGACGTCGGAGTGGGTGGGGGTGAAGGTGGGGGAGGTTAGGCGGGGGAGGTTGGCGAGGAAGCTGGAGGTGGGGGTCAGCATGGCGCAAAGAAAGCAGATGGGAAGGGTGGGGGGCACGCACTAGGCTTCAGAGGGGCGGAGGCCCGATAAGAGGTCGTGGTATACGCGCCCGATGGCGTCTCCAAGGAGGAAGAACTCGCGTGCCAGTGTTGACAAGGGTTCACCGGCCGAGTCTGATACTGGTATTTTGCTGAACGGATGGGCTGTGTCTGTGGCCCAGGCAAGGTGTTCCTCGACCCGGTCGACCGTCCTTCGTACTCGTTCAGATGTTGTGTGGTTCCTGAGTCCCTGAGCGGCATCCAGAAAAGCCCTCACGGACTTGACAACACACTCCATGATGGCAGGGGCATGCTGAGGAAGTTCATCTGGGGATGCGCCGTAGACGTAGTCCATGTTAAGTCTCTGGAGGAAGTCTTCTCGGCGGCCAAGACCGTACGCGAGGATGAGAGCTCCTGGTCTGTGATGGATGTCAGTCTCACTCTTTGGGCATGGTAGACCTTGGTGCTCCTACCGGACGGGGCTTTTGATTTTTGGTTCAATTTTCCCGGGATGATCTGGGCTCGGAGTTCTTGGTGGCCGCGCATGGCCGTGACGCTCCTTGACCACCCCCTTCATCCACGTTCGATAGAGGGTGGTGGAAAACAGTTCCGTGTCAAAGTCAAACATTTCAGACAGCCGCGACACCATGCTCGCCATGGTCCTTGACGTTATCCGAGAGTCACCGTCTCGATGAACAATCAACGAGGCAGTGTCGCTCTGCACCTTGAGAAGCGCTTTCCTGACGGGCCGCTGTTCAAGTAATGCCTTTTGTTCTGTCAAGGCCGTTCTGATCGAGTCAGCACCACCATCGGGAATAGATTCGGAAGACGTACGTGTTGCAAGCCATCAAAAGCAACCCCAGCGCCCCAGTTTGCCTCTCAATCATGACCTGGACCTTCTCAAAGTCCTTTGTCTTGAGCAGCAGCTTAAACCTGCTGGAAGCCAGCAGCATGTTGTTGCTGTACCGAAACTGCGAGACCTCTGCGTCGATCTTGCTGACGAGAAGGCGGCAGCAGGCCACGGAGCTGTCCAGATCCATGACGAGCTGGTGGTGTATCTCTCCGTCGCTGGCCTCGGTCCACTGCTTGATCCTGACAAGGGCCGTCCCGAGAGCAGACAACTGACTTTCGAGGGTCAAGACAGAGAGGTCGGCATCTCGCCATTGGCAGCGAAGGTCGTTGATGCCGCGGAGAGTCTTGCCAAGGACGTCGATGACGTTGGCAAGGGCGCCAGCGGCTCCGAGTATGGTGCATGGGTCCATGGTAACGTAACGGTGTTGAGGTCTGGGCAGGGCTAGAACACAGGCTAGGATCATCGAACAAAGAAAGATGGAGACGATCTGGACTCGGCTGATCTTTGAACCCAACCGTCTGATATTTGTTCGCGGTGCTCGGTCGTCCCAACCCCTGGGTCGATGCAGACGCCAGCTTCTAGAAGCCCATTCAAGCTTTGAGTCTGAGCCCGATCTCCTGCAGGTTATCGTCGATGGGGACGCCGATGACGCCTGCTGCGCGGTTGTGTCTGAGAGCTCCTGCAGGCGGTACGCGCGGACGGTGGTGGTAAGCGCGGTGCAACTGTCCTGTCTTTCTTGAGCGCATGTCATTGGAAGCCTTGTCAACCGTCCACTGACGCGATCAAGCCTGCATCCGCTGAAACATGGCGTCGTCCCACAGACCCCTTTATCGAACATTCGAATCCTTCCAGAAACAAATCTGCCTTGGGGGGTTCCCCGAGTTTTATTTCAGCTTGTGCAAAGTCCCCTTTCCCACGGCCTGTCCGAGCATCCCCTGACGCAACCACGGCGACCAGATGAAGTGCCGTCTAGTAGGTGTAGCACAAGCCTGCACTCTTGACGGTCATAAAGTCCCGCACCTTTCGGTCGTCCGCGAGTTTCATCATCGGCAGGATGTCGTCCAATGACGCGGGAGAGCTGTCACTCCCGTCGATGCGATAGCCATTGTACGCGTCGGTCCGAGTGTTCGGGCTCTGTTGCTGCCAGAGCCACCACAGCCTGTCGACGTTGGTGTGGTGGAAGAAGAAGAGAGGCTCTGTGCGGTGTACATGTCAGTTCAAGTCCCCCAGAACACCCCCCCCCCCCAAAGAAAAAGACATAGCATTCGGCGACGAGCTCGGATTCAAATCCCCCCACCCCACCGGAACCGGACTCCTCCCACCAATGGCCTCATGAATGGCCGCGTGCAGCCCGAACTCCAACCGGTAGCGGAAGTTGTCATAGTCCGTCTCGGCCGACACCTCGGCCACCACCCGCTGGCTGTACTCGGCACCGAGCATGTCGATAGGCGAGCTACGGGCAAACACACGCACCAGGCAGCGCGGCACGCGCTCGGTGTTCCAGGACTGCGGACGGAGCACTGTGGACCGTCGAGCACGCACTGCGTGTAGGGCGCGGTCGAGGTGACGTTGCCGTTGCCGGCGAGTTGCAACCAGGTCGCAGTCCGATGAAAGTTGGGTTTCAACGAGCCGGTGCAACCCAAGAACATGGCAGAAGATAAAAGGATCCGTCGCCAAGACGGTCTCTCTGGTTCTTGCATTTACGAATCTGCCCAATCTGTTCTGTCTCTGATAGCAACCATCACTTTCCAACGGAGCCAATCCTCGGACGACAAAAGGGGGAAGGGGTTAGTAGTGATGAACGTCCTTGTTCAAAAGCCAATCGTTGAACTCATTCCCAAAACAAAGTCGAGAAAACGCGCATCCAAGCCACCTATCACGGAAGAAGAAGAATACCGCTGAACCTCATCCTTATAACGTCGTCGAAGCCCTCACCCCGGCGAAGAAACCTCACTCCCCCCTCCCCCAACCCCCAATTCCCTAAACTCCAGCACCATATCCCCCACCCTCCCTCCCTCCATCGCCCCCGCCCCCACGACATACTCACTCCTAATATCCTCCGCCCTCATCTCCCCCCTCCAACTCCCCGCGAACCTTCCCAACTCCTCCACCACCTCCCCCGGGAACTGCGCCACAAGCAACTGATACAGCGTCCGCGCCATATGCGCGCTCTTCCCCTGATCATACAGACACTTTGCCACCAGCACCAGCGTCGACCGGTGGCGCGCGGGGTCCTCGCCTTTCGCGAGGGCTTCGATGGAGACAAAGCCTTGCTGCAGGAAGAAGGCCGTGCAGGTCATGTCGAGGCGGTCGAAGCCGTGGCGGAGGTAGTAGATGCGGAGGAGGGTTTCAAAGGCGGTTTTGGCGTGGGCGACGAGGGTGAGGGGGTGGACGCCGGAGAAGGCGGCGAGGACGGTCGGGTCGGTGAGCGGGGTGAGCAGGGGCGGGGAGTTGTGCATGGTGTGGAGGATGGCTTGGTAGTACCAAAGGTGGAGACGGAGTTGCGCGGGAAGGGCGATGTTGCGTGGGAGGAGGGAGGGGGGGAGGACGGCGTACCATTGTGTGAAGCGGGCACAGATGGCGCCGAGGGCCTCGGTGGTGGCGAGAGGGGGGGTGGAGAAGAGGAACTTGGAGGCATCGTGGAGGATCACCATGAGCTCGGCGAGGGCTTTGAAGATGTAGCCGTAGCGGAAGGGGTATTGGGCGTTGGAGTGCGGGTAGCGGAGCCAGAGCTCGCCGTACCATTGGGGGTTTTCGGCTGGGTTGGGCAGCGGAGTAATAGGGGGGTCGGGGACGGCGGGGAGTCGGTGGAATGCGAAGGAGATCTCGCTGCTAGGAGTTAGCAACGCCATGTAAGGCAGGGTGGGCTGGACGTACGCCGCCCAGCTAAAGGCAGCCCAGGCTGTAAAGTCGGCGGCATCTCTCATCCGGCGACTTTTGAACTGATGCGTGCCGTTGAACAAGCCCATCCTGGTGGCCATGGCCAAAGCATGCTCCGAGTAGGCCCAGCCGGGTTTGTCGAGGCCACACAGGCTGAGGGCAACGTTGAGCATGATCCCGGCTTGGATGGTGGTCAGCCTGTCGACATCTTGCTCGATCTCCCAGAGTCTCTTTGCTTCTGCGAGGAATTGGTAGCTGAGACTGGAGGGATTCCACCACTCGGCGCGAGTGGTGAGTCCAGGTTCATGGAACTAGCAGGATCTTGTTAGTGGAAGCCCTGAGCCGGTTTCAGCAGAGGCGGCCTTACACAGGCGACGGTAAGAACCGTATTGACAAGCAAGGGAGAGCAGAGTCTGTCTCTCATCTTGAGCATGTCCTCCAAGAAGTATTCCTTCTGAAAGTACGCATGAGCGCTGTATTCAAGGATGAGGTACCGTCCTATCAAACGTCTCATGAGGTCATCGTCGCCGCAAGCATTTGTCCACTTGGACGGACTGGCCACGCTGAGATGGATATCGACAATGTCAGCAGCATGCCAGGGCTTGAGATAGGGGTCGTTTCCGGGTGACTCTTCATCTTCAGTTGGCCCGGGACCAGCCATGATTGCAGGTGCAGTAAAGTTGCCAGACTCGTCCTCGTCGGTCATCGTCCACTCGTAGAGCAGGGAACGCAGATAGGGGTTCTCAGGAGTGTTGAGGGCCGCGGGCATCTCGGTCAGGATCGGAAACACATAACGGTATCTCGTCTCGGGCACGAGCGCGACTTGCAATAGCACATCCCCGTAGCTCAGGTGGCGGGCGACTGTCTCGACATCGTCGCCTTGTCGGATGCGCTTGAGGATGGCGGTAACGTCTTTGTCTTGGCGAGATCGAAGGGCGCTGTAGACGGACTCGTGGGCTCCCATGCGATGCGAGATGTCGGTGAACCTTCGCTTTGTAGCCTGGGCTGCCGTCTCGCCCTCTTCATCCGTGTCGTATTGGCAGGCGAGCGTCAGCTGGGAGCATCGCCTGCAGGCGGGCCGGTGTCCGCTGCACTTTGGTCCATGATTTCAGCAGGCGCTCACAAACGAGGACTTGAGAGCACCGACTTTGGCTTTGCGTTTGCGGCACGATGAGCATGCCGAAGTGGTGGGAGAGGACCTCTTGGTGAGGCCTGAGGAGCTTGGCAAGGGTGAAGGCGAGGACGAAGACGATCCATTGGGATCGATGGCGGGCAGAAGGGGTCGGAGGTTGGCCGGCAGCTTGCCTTTGGCGACGTCAGTCGCGGAGCTGCGAGTGTCAACCATTGCTGTCGTCGAGTTGGTTCACAACGGGAAGAGAGTTGTCGCAGAAGACATGGAAACCATCTCGTCCAAAGCATGCCGTTGACCTCAAGATAAACCATCATGGCGGGATCTGGGCCGCCGTGTCTGGTTGGTTGCTGCAACTACCCCCCTCGACGGGGAAGCATCTGGCGATCCGGACCAGTTAGAAGTAGTGGAGGTCAGTCCGCGATCACATTGCTTCTTCCGGGGCGCCCAGGACCCCCACTCGCCGGCCTGGATGTAACCTCGGTGGCGCGGGTTGGGGATCTCAAGTTGGCGGCTTGCTGCTTCCAGCCCGTTTGGATAAACCGTCGGACGGGAAGATGGATGCTGTGGAGGGTGTGCGGGCTATTGGCAGCCGAACCCGTAGAGAAACTCCGGCCCGAGGGGAAGCTCGGTTAGAGAAGGGAAGAGGGGAAAGGAGACGCCCTCCACTAGGTACAGCATTCTCATGTCAAGAGAGACCGCGCCGTCCACGTTGCCATACTGTCCATCAAAGCTCTCCATCCCAAATCTCGGCATCCGCCTCGACCCTCCTGCCCGGCACAAGCGACTTCAGCTCACGATCAATGCCCAACGTGTCCCACAGCGCCTGCGAACCCCCCACCATTAACTTCCACCACCCCCAGTAATTCTGCCAGAACCCTCTCTTGTCCCCCTCGGGCACCTCAAATTCCTCCTTGCTATATCTGGCATCTACAACCTTGACCCACCCCTCGTCCACCCCCTTCGTCAACACCTCCTCGTCTGCCACAAAAAACACCATCTGCTGCCTTATCACCGTCCTCTCCTCGCCGTCGCCCTCGCCCTCCTCCTCTCCCTCCACATCCTCCTCTCCCTCCACATCCTCCTCCTCCCTTCCTACCCCCTCATCCCCCACAACCAACCTCACCTCCCGCCCCTTGACCTCCACCAAATGCAACGCCCGTAACTCCCCCATCCCCAACCCCCCATAAACCCCCTCATCATCCCTGACATCAATTTCAAACCCTTCCCACAATTCCTGCCTCACCTGCGTCGCCTGGGAGGGTTTTTTGGGAAGCGGCGTGCCAAAGGGCTTGGCGAAGATGGATTCGAAAGTCTGCTGCGAGATGGACTCGATGAGTTGCGTGAATCTTGCCGAGCGAGAGGGAGAGTGGTCGGTGCGGTAGAGGGTGAATCCCCATGTGGCGAGGGAGGCGGATTCCATCGTGGAGAGGATGGAGTAGGCGCGGTCGGCGCTGAGGGGGGGGTTGGCGCTGTTGGTGGACATTGTGAGTGTTGTGGCGATGTTGGTGGTTGGTGGTGGAGGGAGTGGGAAAAGATATCGGGGCTGAGGTTTGTGATTAACCCCCGGCAAAATGGTTCATGTCACTGCTGTGTGGGGGAGTAGAGAAGGTGGTTGTCGGGGTCATCACCCCATCCCCACTTCAGGGCCAATCCAGGCATGTTGAAGTTGTTCCTTGATGAGAGTCACTGAAAACGGAGGTAGGTTGCTGGGAAAGGTTTGGATTGGAAGCGCCGCAGACTGCTGTCGTGCCACAGTCTCAGAGACCAAATCTGCATCCCAGCCCCTGGCACCTCTTCGCTCCCTCGAACCCAAGCCCCTTTACTTGTCAAGGCTCGGACTGAGTCAGATCTGTGTCGACTGGGCTGGGCGTGGTGTACCCATCAAAGGTCCGAGGTTGTCAGAATTTGACATTTTGTTTGGACCTGGAACGTGATTCGGTTGACGATAACGCCATGAAAGCAACGGCTGGGCAAGAACAATAGCTCAACGCCTCAAGGCTGACAGCTCTTTCAGGTGTCATGTCTCGACATACATCTTGCACTCGTCGCTTCCGAAAACAGGCCCCGTCTCTTCTCATGACAAGCTGGTGGGCAGATGCCGTCATCCCCCCCCCTGTCGTTGAACGCAACTGCGAATCAAGACACCACCAGGCGGCGATGAAAGCCGGCCGCATATTGCTGCATTCGATCAGCCCCTGCAAGAGGCATAAAGGGCTGACGGGAATTGCGGAATCATGTTCTGCGGAATCATGCTCTGCGGACTCGGGCTCGAAGAAACGACGGACATCGGACATCCCGGTGCCGTTGACACCGTCGAGCCGGCCCTGACCTGGATTGCGCTTCAATATTCGACCTTTGATCTCGGTGCCTGATCAGAGCCTGTTTTGTTCCGTCTCCACTCTTAATCAATATAGTTCGTGTCGAGATCAAAGATGATCATTCCTGCACGTAGGGTGCCGCAGATCCAACGTCCGTCCGTTGGCCCCTCGGGAGTTGGCGATGATGGTGTCGGAACTTGCTCAGCCCCAGGCCGGAGCAGCTCGCCAGTGGCCGCTTATCGCGAGCACCGCTTGCTCGTGCTGCCTGCGCTGCATGGGATCGGTGGCTGGGACGCTGCTCGGGTGGCTGTCCCGGCCTCTCATAGGCGGTTCGCCGTTACACGAGCCAGATGGTGCGTCTGGATGCATCTCAGCCCTCTTCTCAAAGCGACGCTCCCATTTGCCGCTCCCGAATGGCCCCCGTACGAAGCCCAGTCCCGAAGCCACATGGGGCTTCGCCCCGACATCCATGTCCATGCCGCCGCTCATATCGCCCAGGCTCTCCCCGCACAGCGTCCCATTCTCCCATCCCCTCTCCCCTCGTCCAATGTCCCGCACCTGTTCTTGGCACCCTCGTCGCCGCCGCGAGCTTCCCCACCAGCCCGAGCCATCATGACGACGATCAATTCCGGCATCTCGAATGGCACCTGCTACTATGCCGAAAACACAGAGACCAAGGGCGATTTCGTGCCCTGCGGCAACAGCGCCATCCAGGCCTGGCCGTGCTGCAAGCTGGGCAGCTTCTGCCTGTCGCTAGGCGATGCGAATGCGTGCTGGGAAGCAAAATGTTGGTCCACCACCAAGACTCCAAAACACCAACGACTAACCCCCTCCCCCCTCCCCAGCAGGAAACACATACATCGCCGGCTGCACCGACCCGTCCTTCGGCTCCCCCAACTGCGGCCGCAAACCCCCCGCCTTCCACGAGCAAGAGTGGGTGCCCATCAACCAAGCCTGCAAGGACCTCAACGCCAACTCCAAAGCCACGAACGTCACAAACTGGACTGGCTGCAAAATCGACGACAACTCGACCGAGCTCATCAAACTTCCCCTCGCCGCCTGCACCCCCTACTGCGACAACGAGCACGTCATCTACGCCGGCAGCTCCTCCCTCGCCGCCTTCGCCAGCCTCCCCAACCTCCGCGGCAGCTCCATCTTCTGGCAAAACAACTACGTGCCCCCACCCACCCCGGCGCCCGGCTACTCCCCCGGCACCCCGACCGCCGTCGTCGGCACCTTCGCCCCCACCGCCACCTCCAACTCCCCGATAGGCGGCGGCCCCACCGGCCCGGAACTCTCCCCCGCCGCCAAAGCCGGCGTCGGCGTCGGCGCCGCGGTAGGCGGTCTCCTCGTCATCTTCGCCATCGCCGGCCTCTTCATGCTCTGCCTCCGCCGACGGCGCGACCGCAAAGACACGGAAACCACCGCCGCCCCCGCCGGCCCGGGCTACGACAGATACCCACCCCCCGAGACAGCGACGTACCACTTCTCCGCGCCGTCGCCGTCGGCGGTGGACGGCCACCACCAGCAGCAGCCGGGGTCGCCGCCGCCGCCGCCGTTCACCACGGGGACGTACCCGTACCATTATCAGCAGGCGCCGAGGCAGGACGCGGAGGCGTATACGGGGTATAAGAGCGAGTTGCCGGCGGATGAGAGGTTTTTGCCGGGGCACTCGCCGCAGCCGAGCGCGGTGAGCGCGGTTAGTGCGGGGAGTCCGCCGCCGCCGGGGAGTAGTATCTCGGCGACGCCGGCGTCGGCGTATGGGAATACGTATGATAGTCGGTGAGGCAGGGGGTGGGGGGGAGGGGGGTGAAAATTCACGGGAGTGGGATGAGCATTTTTGCATTGGCGTTGGGGTTTGGGGGACTTGAGGGTTGCGGAAGGTTCGCACAGGAGTTTTAGCTGTATCTGCTGTTGGTATCTTCCATGGTAGTAGGGAAAAGAAAGGTTGAAGATGATTTGATTGGCTGGTAATGACTGAAAGTGTCTCCTGTCCCCTGCCAAGTTCGTTGTGACTCTCATCCCTTCTTGAGTCCAACGTACAGTATTTCTTCCCAAAGGTCGGTGTAAGTCTCCTCCTTCCTCGTGTCCACGACTGAAACTTCCAGCGTCTGATCACCAGAAAGCAGTGTATGCTGGAACCATACCCCATCCGGTTGTTGACCCAACCCCAGGATTCTCCGATACGAAGTATATGTTTGCCCAGCTTTTCCGGTCTCCCACACACGGCACGTTTGACCGTTGAGTCTGTCGGGATTGACAGAGTCTGATGTAGGGGTCGGTCTCCCCGGTGTTGGACATAGCATAATCTGGAGGGAAACGGACCAGCCATGGTGGTCCGAAAGGTTCAGGGCCAAGGAGTCGGAAGCATGGTCCGCTAAAACTTGAAACCAGTAGAATCCCTCTGCCGTGACTTCCATCGTCGTCGAGTTGTCCGAGCTGAACTTGTCCTGTGTGGGATTCACGAAACTGGCAGCTGCAGATTCGGAAGCGTCGGCGCAAGACACCTTACAGACACTCTCCAGGTATAAACCTTTCGCAGCAAATATCCTTGCTCTATATATGACGGCATCCCTGGCGAGACGTCTATCGATGTTTGTCGGATGGAACCGTCGTCGCAATGGACCAGCACTGCCTGGGAGGTTGAGGGCAAGGACAAGGGTTTTGATCTCGAACTCGACGAGGTCCCCCATGATCAAAGGAATCGGGTTGCCGTGTAATCTGAATGTTCCGGGGCCTTCTGCCTTGAGTGCAACCCCAAGCCCCAACCCTTGAAACTTTGAGTCCTTGCAATTGAGGAGGCCAATTGTGAACAAGTGGGGTTCACGAAGACGTCTCTTGCGTACTAAATGGTATTCGACTTCTTCGACATCGCAGAGTACCGGAAGTTCAATCTCCAAGCCACCGTTGGTAATGGCGTAAGTCTTCTTCGCGGCACGTCGATCCGGCTCATGTTCCAATGGCCAAACGTGACTGACGATGGAGTCCGAGACTCTAAAGTCCGCCGGTGCCTCTGCGAGCAGGCTGTTCCGATAGTCGGGGAAGGCATCGCGGCCCCACCAGGTAAAGATGGTATGATCTGTTGAGGTTCTTATGAGCTCCTCCTGGAGGCGTCGAAATGCGTTGTTGCCCTCGCCGTAGAGCAACGACATGTGCACGCCGAAGAGGCCCAACAGAGAGTAAGCCTGGTCCTCCACTCTTGTTGTCTTCCGCATGGACGCCCACGACATCTTTTCCGCAATGCTTGAACGCCTGGGATCAAAAACGACAAGTTCTGCCTCTCCGATGCCGGTGATTGACGAGATCTCCTTTCGAAGACCCCATTTGCTGCCGATTCTGAGCCAAGAACGGCCGTAGAATTCGACATTCAGGGGTGCGATCAGCTCCTGGAGCGTCCATCCTCGAGAATGCCACCTACTGCCCTCGACCTTGGTTGGCGTGTCCGGGTCCTGGTCAAGGTTGGCCAGCGTCGTCGAAGAGGATGGAGAGTCGATGTCGTCAAGGTAGGCGTAGCATATTGCAGACGACTTGTACCATGAAAACATGGAGTTGATGCTCTCCGACAGTTCGGCGCTGCTTGTCTTGTCGATGCAGCAGGTATCGACCCAGGTCCACTCAATATCTTGGTCCAAAGAGACCTTGCAACAAGCCTGGATTTTCTTGAAGCCCTTCTTCTCGGTGATGGCCAAGATGGGGTCTCAACATTTTCGAGGGATCAGAACTCTTGAAAGGAACATTCCTCGTCGGTCCACACATGGGAGAGGATTGAATATCGATCGGGCGGCGTGAGGAAGAAGTTGAGTTTGAGCGTCTGGGTGTTGATGAGCCACATGGTGATGGCAGCGGATGCCTGTCTGTGATCACTGGTGCGGGGTTGAGTGCCCGATTGCGGTGATGGCGAGGGCTTCGAAAGTGTGAGATGGGAGAAATGTTTGGTCGGCCAGCAAGGGAGCTCAGCTTGCCCATCGGGGACTCTCTCTGTCAAAGGCGAGGGGTCGCCAAAAGGTGAGAGAACGGAGGAGAAGGTTGTCTCGTCTCGGGACTCGGGAGTCACATCAGCGGCATTTCTGCGGGGTGTGCCCAACCCGCCCCCTGCTAAATGCAGAATGGTGGTGCTCCACCCGATTAGTTCAAGTTCGGCTGGTTGGGGAGTAAAACTTAGTCGCATTATCTAGTTGCCAGGTTGGTAGGGTGAACTTGAAAGTAAACATTTGAGGGTATTACCCCTATCTCAATGTGGTAGAAGACCACTCAGTGGGCAGCACAATGGTGTGTAAATCGGCGCTGGGTGTACTCTGTAAAATGATGGTCCACATCGCCTCGGAAGCATGTCTCCGTGCTCGGCGGATCGACTTTCCTTCGGCGACAGTCCTTCCTGGTTCGATGCAACACTGCCGGATTCCCAGGCCGACGGATCCCAGAAACCGGGTCGCGATGCCCCCCAGCCGTCCGTTTTCGACATCAGAAGATCAAAGGTTTCCTTCCTTCCGTGAAAACATTCCCCAGAATCAGCTAGATTTTGTCCCTCGATGGATGAGCGTCCCGAACACGCCGCGTCTCGAGGTAGCATCCCGTCGGGATGGCGGTCCTCATCACACAGAGATGGGAGCATAAGTTGATGCTGCCCCTCTCAAAGCTGGGCGCCAGAGCATCCTCTGCATGCTTGTCTTGTAAGTCCAACATCACATCTCACCATGCGGGTAGCTTCACTCCCTCTGCTCGCGGCCACGGTCGCGGCCCAACAAGCAGTAGCCGACGCTTGGGGCCAATGCGGCGGTCTCGGCTTCGTTGGCCCGTCCGCATGCCGGACGGGATACTATTGCAATGTGTACAAGTGAGTCCAGTCTTGGTCGCCCAACCGACGTCTCCGCCGTCTAACCTCCCAGCCAATACTACGCGCAATGCGTCCCCGGCGTCCAGTCCACCCCCATCCGCACCTCCACCTCCACCCCCGCCTCCACCTCCACCCGCTCCTCCACGACAACCTCCACCCCCACCACCCTCACCACCATCACCTCCGCCGCCGTCACCTCCACCCCGCCCGCCAACCCCGGCGCCGGAACCCCGACCACCCTCCTCCCCAACAACTTCTGGATCCGCGCCGTCGCCACCCCCAACTACCGCTCCTACCTGCAGCCGGCCCCGACCTCGGTCCCGGCCTCCATCCCCGCCGTGCTCGCCTCGTCCAAGACGGCCGCGCAGTTCCGCTTCGAAGGGAACCAGCTCGTGCTGCAGATGCCGTCGCCGTCGGCGCCGCTGTACATGCACGTGGCCAACGCGACGACGCCGACGCCGCGCACGCTGCGCACGTGGTTCGCGGCGGACAAGAACGCGTACGGCGACTTTGCGTTCCAGGGGGATACGCTGGTGTGGAGCGTGGCGGGGATGCAGCGGCCGAATACGGCGGCTTGGTTGGTTTGTGAGGGGGGCCAGGTGTTTGTGAATACCGGGGCGTTTTTGTATCAGACGCCGGAGGGGTGTTTTGATCATACTGTGAGTTTTTTTGTCCCCTTGTGCTGTGACGGAGATGAGATGCTAATGGGGATAGATTCACTCGTATGGAGGGGCGACGGCTGATGTGTGAGGAGGTGGGACGAAAAGAGATGACGGCGACGAGGAATTTGGTTTTCGTAAGAAAACTTAACGTACTTGCATAACGAGCGGCGCAGCATAACGAGTGGCGCGCTTTTCTCAGACCTCAATCACTTTGTGTAAGTCAATTCAACCACAACAGCTCAAATCAATTGAAACTACTCGGAATCGCTTTCCTCAGACATCTCTGAAACTACCTGACAAGTCCGCGCATTATGGCCGGGCTTCTTGCAGTTGCTACAGAGCCGAACGCAGGGCTTAGCGACGGTTATGCAACCACCACTCGTGGACGTTTCCTCGCAATGCTGCCCACCAAGTCCCCGATCGCCCATTAAAACAGTCGCCTCTTGCAAACTAAGTGATCCTCCGTCTTGCAAACGTGTTTTTTTGATCCTGCGTCGCTTGCTTAACCGCTCATTTGCCGTACGAAGCTCCTTGGTCTCGGCTCGGAGCAACACCATCTCATGCGCTAACTTCGAGATGCTCTTTGCTTGCAAGTCGATAATGTCGAAAATGTGAGTGGGGGAGCTACCTTGATGGTTTTCGATCTTCCGCTTGAGTGTGCTGGAGCTCAGCATCGCTTCCTGCGCATTGGAGGGTGTCTTAGCTACCCAAGACGTAGTTGTTCCGGGACGCGAGGTCGGAGGAGATGGGGTGATTGGCTTAGGGTCGAGGCGAGAAACCACAGATTCGGGGTCGAAAGGGACGAGGCCAGCTGCTCTGAAGCCCGCCCGTATGTTGTTCGCCGTAATAGAGGCGTGGAATGCCTCGACAAACGCGTCGAAGAAGTCTTCCTTCATGATGTGGGTGATCTGCATTCGCATCATCTGCTCGATTTGCTTGCCGTACGAGGCCTTGAGGGGGCTGAAACATCCCACATCGAGAGGCTGAAGGAAGTGAGATGAATGGGGAGGCATGCAAAGGGTAACAATGTTGTTGGCCTTGCAAAAATCCTCGAAGTCAACCGAGTGGTGGCTTTCGTGGCCGTCGAGGACAAGCAGCCGATGTACCCCTCTTGTACGACGCTTGGTAGAATGATCAAAATGTTTTAACCAATCCAGACCAATCTCGTTTGTAGTCCAGCCATTCTCGCTGGTGTGGACTCTCCATTCGGGCTGGAATCGGCTGTCCTGGTACCAGGGAGGAGGTGGTTTTTCCCTTCACGACGAAGTACGGCGGCACGACCCAGCCATCCGCACACACGGCCTGGATCACCGTAACCCACTCCCGATTGCCAGGCTGCTTCGTACGAGGCCGACCGCGGCGTTCCTGCTTGTCACGACCTTTGCACCCGAAAGTATGCCCATCTGGAACCCTGTCTCGTCGAAATTGTAGATGTCCCCCTCTTGGATCGCGTACTTGTCAATCACGTTTCGTACAAGCCGAAACCACGCGTTTACCACGTCGGGATCTTCGCATTGGGTTCTCTGGTAATCGATTCGACGTCGAAAACGCGTCGTAAGCTCGTTATGTCGGTCCACGAAGCTGTTCGCCCATCGGGGTCCGACGCGTGACGCGTCGCGTGCCGTGCGAAGACGATCGGCCATTTCTCGAATGTCAGAGAGCCGCGGCTGAAATCCTCGCGCGTCAAGGTCGAGTACCCTCTCAAGAAGGACTGTTTCTTCAAAGTCGGTCAATTTTCGAAGGTTGGCTGGTACTTCGCGTCGTGGTTGCTTTCCAGCGCGTCGGCGACGGAGCGAGGTTTCGGGAATCTCGTAGATCGTAGCAGCTTTTCGTACCGAAAGTTTAGGGTTTTTTTCAAGAGCTTCAAGCGCAAGAATTATGCGACTTTCTTTTGGAAGAGACTCCATTTTGTTTTGTGGAAGAAATTGGTGACAAAGTGAGGAGGTTGTAAATGGGAGGAAAGTGCGCCACTCGTTATGCTGCGCCACTCGTTATGCAGGTACGTTATCCATCAGGCGGCAGGGCTGGGTACGCGCGACCCTTCCACCAAGAAAAACCTTAGAAAAACCAGCCAAAATTCACAGGCCGGCCTTAAAAATTGCCTCTTTGGGACACGCCCGGTATTCCACCTGACTGGCCGCGATTCCTCCCTTCGATTCGCCGGCTAAGAAGTGTCGAGTTTCCGGAGCTCGGGTCGGCCCGGGCCTCCCCCGTCGTGGGGCCAGGGCCGTTGTTCGTCGATGGCGCGTCTCGCCGCTGCGGCCACCTCCACCCCCGCGATCCGGCCGTTCCCACTCCCTCACTGCCGACCAGCCATCCGGCCGCCCGCTCCTCCCGCCGAGGGCGGTCTCGATGGACCCGGCTTCCGACTCCGCCGTGACCGGCATCACTTTCCTCACCCCCTCGCCATGTTCAGAAGAGGGCTACGGTGGGTTTTGGAGCGAGGACGACTCCGGTTCTATTCTAGACGGTCGCCCTGCGCAGTGTTGCAACGCCGGGACTTTCCCGGCCGCTCTGCCCATCGCAGTCCTTTGGCCGTACCTGTTATCCGGTTTCTTTCTCGTCATCAGGAAGCGCCGATCATGGGGTGGGCCTTGGGTAACCGCGTGGTTCAAGACTGGTTCCCCTATCAACAGAACTTCATTGGAGTTCCCCTATCAATAGTACTTCATTGGTTGTTGATCGAAGTGTCGACTTGAACTCCCTCCCACCCCCGCTGCATTACCTAAAGGCCCTTCTTGGCATGGAGGAGAAGCTTCTCGTGGGGTGTGATAGCTGCCGACGTTTCCTAGAGGGGTTTGTCCTGCCGGTGTCTCGGAGACGGGACGGCAGTTGCTGCGTATGCATCCGGATCCGTTCCCTTCTCATACCCACGGGGAGGGGGGAAATCTCCGTCATGGGATGTGGACATTTCCCGCCCGGAGCGTTTGCTCTGGCCCTTTCAGAGGTGAGGGCACCCCATTCCCTTGTTCTGAACCGCATACTTTCGGGCTGGGCTGCGGTTTTCACGACCATCTTGTCACCTTCGACCTCTGTCACGGCCTGATCGCCTCAGACCTGTGAACAGTTTCCATACGCAACCCAGAACTCCAGTCTTTGACTTGGAATTCTGGCAGTCCTTTTGGAAGCTGGTGCAGTGGGGTTGTGTATCCATTGTTCGCCCAGCCGTCACAGTAGGCAAGCCACTGAGGATCATCCTCGAGTCTAGCGTCACGGCGGGCTTCGGCTTCCCAAACATTCCTCCAGGTACCATACTGAACCTTCCTCAAAAGGCCGATTTCACCATCGACGGCATCCATTATCAGAGATGGGCCTGCCTTGCACTCCAGGGTTTTGCCTTACTGATTACAAGTCTCAGAGTAAGAGCCTGTCGAATGTTGCCCTGGGGTTGTATTACAATCAAGGCAGGAATAGGATAACGTTAGGGAGCTTTGTTAGCTTGTATGTGCAGCTCTCACGGGCCAAGTCGTTACAGAGCATTCGGCTTATCAAGCCCATTGTTGTGGATGACTTTGTATCCGTCAAGCCAAGCCTGGAGATGATGGAGGCGATCCAGAAGCTGGACTTTCTGTCCGATCAGACGATCCGGCGATGGAGATGCGAGCAGCAGGGAGGCTAGGTGGCGCAGAAATAGAGAACGGAGTTCTGTTTACGTCATGTTGCCAGGCGGGGGAGGTTGACGATAGAAGACAGGAGTGGCAGGTAATGGGGCACGCCCCAGGGTTAGGATATCTATGAAGCCATGCCACCATGACACCTGCCGTTCCGGAACCGTCACGGAAACATGCCGGAACCCTCCGAAAACGTCCCGAAAACGTCCCGGGAAATGCCCCGGTCGTTCGGCTCGCTCCTCCATAACCCATGACAAAAGAAGTTTGCTTACGAAAACCTCGCGCTCCGCGGCACGGGTGCTGCGTCTTCTCAATTTTCCAATGCCAAGATGAAGCCATCACGAACCCCTAATCCGGTTAGCTCGTGGTGGGTCGGCTCGGATTGTCATTGGACAAGGATGGATCGATCGCCTTTGATTCAACCATGACGTTGAGAATGACGTTGCAGGTGGCACACCACATGTTGGACTGTTTGGCAGGAAACTGCGTCTTGGTGGGGGAGGAAGGGTGTTTGCCTTCCATCCTGCCCATCTCATCAACTTCATTTCCCTCAAACACCTTTCACTTCATTTCTGATCCTGTATTAAACCACCATTTTCCACGAATTATCAGGAACAACATCAAGCACATCAAATCCGTCAAGATGAAGCGAATCTTGCTCCTCTGCTTCATCCATGGGTTCAAGGTAGGACACCAACAACCCAAAATTCTGGTCTGAAAAAGCAAATGTTGATGACATCAGGGGAACGACGACACGTTTGGCGATTTTCCCAAACATCTCCAAGAGACTGTCACAAACAACCTCCCCGATGACAAGGTCACGTCCGTCGTCTATCCCAGATATGAGACCAAAGGCGAGCTGGCGCAGAGCTCCACTGCCTTTCTGGAGTGGTAAGCCGATCTCGATCCAGACCATGCGAACCCAGCTCATCAAGCCCAGGTTGAAAGAACAAGTCATGAACCTCCGCAAGGAGCACCTCGATACGCCCTGGCCGCCCAACGACCGATCCGTCGGCGTCATCCTCGTCGCCCACTCCATGGGGTAAGACCTCCACAAAACAACCCCCCCTCCCCTCACTCCCTTGTGTTCATGCTGACCCCTTGCAGCGGTTTCATCGCAAGCGACGCCCTCTTCCAAATCCTCGACGCCCGGCACCACTCCCCCTCCCCCACCGTGGCCCCCCTCTTCCCCCTCATCCAAGGCATCCTCGCCTTCGACACGCCCTACAACGGCCTCGCGCGCTCCATGTTCGTCTACGGCGCCTTCTCCAACTACCAAAAAGTCAGCAACGTCTTCAACGTCATGACGGCCCTCTCCGCCGCGGCCCCCGCCACCCTCTCGCGCCTGGCCACCAAGCGCGCCGCCGCGTCCGCCGCCCGCGCCGCCGTCCCCCGCTCCTCGCCCGCGTGGAAAGCATGGCAGCTCCTCGCCGTGCGCACCGGCACCGTCGGCGCCATCGCCGCCGGCGGCGTCGCGGCGTACATGCACCGGCGGGAGATCCTGCAGGGCGTGCGCAGCGTGCGCGGGCTGAAGAAGGAGGATGTGGTGGCGGGGTATCAGTCGTCGGTGGACGCGCTGGGGCAGGGGCTGGCGTATGTGAACCGGGGGAATGTCGGGGCGTCGTTTGCGTGGTTGTCGGAGCATGTGACGTTTGTGGGGGCGTTGTTGAGGCCGAAGGAGATGGGGAGGAGGCTGGAGAGGCTGGCGGCGCTCAAGGGGGTGGGGGTGGCGGACTTTTATGCGAGTCTGGGGGAGAATGGGGTGTGGAGTGGGGGGTATTTTGTCCCGGAGAGGACGTTTTGCGCGGTGCCGGGGGAGGGGCAGGAGGTGGCCGCGGGGTTGTTTAGGAGGTGTGTGGTCAAGGGGGCGGAGGATGAGGTGGTGGCGCATGTGGGCATGTTTAAGAGGAAGAAGGGGGAGGGGGAGGGGTATGAGGAGATGGTGAGTGAGGCGGGGAAGTTGGTGGTGCAGTGGTTTGAGAAGGAGGAGGAGGTGTGGGATGATCCCAAGTTTGCGGAGCCGGTGCCGGAGGAGAAGGAGGAGAAGGAGATTGTCGTGGATGCGGTGGAGGGGGTCGAGGTGACGGAGGAGGGGCTGAAGAAGGAAGGGGAAGACGACTCGATCCCGGATGAGTCGCCGATCGATATCGCAGCCGCAGCATCCCTTGTTCCCCTCCCGGACGACGACGGGCTCGATGCAGGGGAAAAGACCGAGGTCAGCGAGCAGAAGAAGGCGTACATGCGCCATCTGTTTGGCATCGCTCAGGATACTGGGTCGAATCTGTGGTCGAACCTCCCGACGAAACTGCCGACGGTCGACATGCCCAAGGTGTCGATGCCGAATGTATCGATGCCGGGCATCCCAAGCATGCCGACCATCCCAGCGATGCCCAGCATGTCGATGCCGGGGATGGGATTGTTTTCGAGGAAGTCGAATGTGAGCTCGACATCCACCGAGGGCAAGGATGCCGATAAGGGGGTGGCAGCAGAGGTGTCTGATGGCGGAAAGGACAACATTGAGAAGGTGGATGAGAAGGAAAAGGCCGAGGGCAATGAGACTGCGATTGCGGATGGAGCAACGAAGTAGAATCTGCATTGATAAGGGGGATGCTCCAGGAGAGCTAGTTTGCATGACCTATTTCTTTCTTTCAAGTCGTCGTTGGTAGCAATTCGGGGCGGCAATTCTGATATCCTAGTCCTTCTCTTCCAATTCCCATGTTACTATTCTGTTCCTGCCATCTGGACCCCATCTTTCCTGTCTTGAATTCCGCAATGGTCAATTATCACGATTTCCATCCCCGTATTCCATCATTTCCCTTCTTCTCAACCCCCAATAGCACTTGTATCTCTAAGCACATGTCCATGTCCATGTCCCTCCCCTCCGGATCAACCCCTATCGATACCCCGCGATGATCCCCCTCCCCGCACAACCGTCAATACAACCCAACAACCCCAACCCAACCTGGAAATCTGCCATCCCCGTCCCCGAACAGGAAGCTGCGCGATAAGAGCCTATCCGCAGCATCGCAACGGCGCGCAAGGCAGTGTTTGGGATAAACAGCCTCACCAGGGGGGCATGCGCCCATCTCGGCTCTTGACTGGTCCCGGGAGGGAAATACACGTGCCTGGGGGACGTGGACGCTGAATGGTGCATCGTGTCGGCAATTGGCTGGCGGGCCGGGGCTTGGCGGCGGTGGAGGGGGGGATTGGTTGGACACCGCGGGGATCAGCCGCTGGGGTGAGACGGGGAGGGGGATTGCCGGGGGAGGTGGATCTTGAGGTTTTGGGGAGACGGGGTTGTTGATGGGAAGTATAAAGTGGTGGTTGTTTCCGTCTTTTGAGGGGATGGGTGGTTTGAGGTTCAGGTTTTGTTCGGCTCAACTGGCATCATGAAGTCTTTTGCTGTTGTCGCTGCTGTGTTGTTGGGGGCGGTGAATGGGCTGCCGGCACCTGTCCCGGTAAGACAACATTGGGTTCACTTGGTGTGTGTGGGATGTTTGGACTGATGAGAGATGCAGCCTGGAATCCCTTCATCTTCTACCGCCATCACTCAACTCGCCGGGTTGACGGTCAAGGCATATGTCGACGACGGGAACTACGACCGTGATCTGTTTCCCACTTGGGACACCATCAGCGGGAGCTGCAACACCCGGTACGTTTTCCCTCCCCCCCTGGGCCCTCTATGTCCACCCCGACCAGTCCACGACTGACACCCATCAGGGAATTCGTGCTCAAGCGCGACGGCACCAACGTCCAGACCAACTCGGCCTGTACTGCCACGTCCGGGTCGTGGACCAGTCCCTTCGACGGTGGCGTCTGGACTGCTGCGAGCGACCTGGACATTGACCACATGGTGCCGTTGAAGAATGCGTGGGTGGTAAGTTCATCGACTCTTCTTTCAAGTCTCTGAGGGTGCTAACGGAACTAACAGTCTGGTGCCTCTGCATGGACAACGACGAAACGCCGTCAATTCGCCAACGACATCTCGTCCCCCGAGCTGTGGGCTGTCACGGACAACGTCAACCAGGAAAAGGGCGACAAGAGCCCGGACAAGTGGAAGCCGCCGCTCACATCCTTCCACTGCACCTACGCCAGGAGCTGGGTGCAGGTCAAGTCGACGTGGAAGCTGTCGGTGACGGCGGCCGAGAAGACGGCGCTGACCACCATGCTGAATACTTGTTAGCGGTTCCATAGCACCAAAGACAGATGAGCTGAACTGTCGATTTTTCCATTCTTTTTTTGTTCGCTTCTCGGGGTATTCATCAACATCATGACAACCATTTCTCACCCTCAATATCCATCCATCCCCTCCCTCCACTCCCCATCCTTGACCCTCTCACACATCTCCTTCAGCACCTCGGCCGCCCACACAAAATCCCCCCTCTCCAAATACACCTGCGCGCTCAACCTAACCCACACCCGCCCCCATAAAAATACGTCTGAAAAAACGTCCCATACTCCTCCCCCGCCACCCTCCCCCACCACTCCAACACCCCCGGCACCTCCCCCTCCACCACCACCCCCCTCGTCGTCTCCCCCTCATCCCCATGCACCAACGGGATCATCCCCCTCCCAAACCCCCTCGGCGCCACCCTTATCGGCATCCGCACATTCGCAAACGCCACCCCCTCCCTCAGCGTCCCCTCCTCATTCTCCATCACCTCCGTCCCCAGCCGCCCCGCCACGTAGTCCCCGCCCGCCCGCGCCAGCGCCGCGCAGTAGTCGCGCACCCGCTCCTCCCCCCCGCACAGCAGCGCGCGGAACCGCAGCGCCGCCGGCACCGTCAGGTACGGCGTGCCGTCGGCCGTCGCGCCCTGCGCGAACAGGCGCTGGAAGTACATCTCGTCGGGGACGGCGGCGCGCGTTGCGGGCGGGAGGTAGCCGTGCGCCGAGGGGAGGGCGGTGGTGAGCAGGTGGTGGTTGCGGCGCGGGACGTAGAGGACGGCGGCGGGGCGCGGGGTGAAGAGCCATTTGTGGCAGTTGGCGACGAGGAAGTCTGGGTCTGGGCCGGACGGGGAGGCGGCGTGGGAGAGGTCGAGGTGGCCGAGGCCGTGGGCGGCGTCGATGATGGTGAGGGTGGACGGGGAGTGCGTGCGGCAGAGGGCGACGAGGCGCTCCCACGGGACGCGGACGCCGGGGCGGGAGGCGATGGTGTCGAAGACGGCGGCGCGGACGCGGTGGCCGGAGGCGGCGAGGGTGGTGAGGGCGGTGCGGACGAGGGCGAGGAGGGCGGCGTCGGAGAGGGGGTAGGTGAGGGGGACTTCGTGGCCGCGGACCGGGGTGGTTTCCTGCAGGGAGAGGATGGTGTTGCGGCAGGAGGGGTAGATGGTGGCGGGGTACAGGATGACGTCGCCGGGGGCAAAGGTCAGGTTGCGCAGGATCGTGTCGAAACCGGTTGTGGCGTTGGGCACGAGGACGACGTCGTCGACGGCCGCGCCGAGCAGCGGGGCGACGGCCGCGCGCGAATCGCGGAGCAGGCGGGGGTAGTCGTAGACGGAAAAGAGGCATTCGCGCTCTTCCCAGGCGCGGAGCAGCTTCATCCGGTACTCGAGCAGGGCGCGCGGGTAGGTGCCAAAGGCACCGTGGTTGAGCGGCACGTAGTCGGGGCCAAAGTTGAAGAGGGCGCGCATCTCGCGGCCAAACGACGGGTTGACGCCATTGTAGGTCGAGGGGAAGGGGGTCGTGTCGGAATGGGGCGGGAGCAGGTGTCGCGTGCTTTCGTCGGGGGTTTGGGCCAGCTGGAGGTTGACCTTGAACATTGTACGCTCTGCCGTGCGTACTATGTGTGTGTGCCGACTGAGTGTTGATGGGAAGAGGAAAGGGGGGGAGGCCCCGAAAAGGGGGGGTGGTGATTGTTGATATTGGACGAGCCCGAGCCTGGTCAGAGTCAACCCCCCATCGGGTGGTGTCGGGTCGGTTTTTTTCGCCGCTTTCTGCCCAACGGGGCAATCCGGAGGGACACAGAGACCGAGATGATTTGCTGCTGGGTTGGGTGTCTGCAGGAGGAGCTGCATGAGAGACTCGTGTATGAAGGGCTAGAATGCGCGACATGTTTGGTCGTCTCCCGCCCGTCTGCCCAGACACGGCCAACGGGCGCTATCAGCGGTCCTTCCCGCGCGGCCCCAGCCAGCCCGGCCAGCGCCAGAGAGGACCAAAAGTGCACAAATATCCCCGCCTCGAACCGCCTCCAGCCGACTCGCGGTCCGTTGATCCGCGAGCGAGGAAGCGGGGATGTCTGATACCACCCGCAGGTCTGCGTCGCACCACTCGGTCGCTGATGCTGTCGGAGGCTGTATCTCGCTCAAGGGATCTGGGGCCGAGATCCGCCATTGGCGAGTCGGGCTGTTTGTCGACACCCTGTGAGGAAACTGCTGCACTGCTACCCTGCCATACCACTCTGGGTGTGTCCGGGTCGACGTCGAATTGGCCGGCCCAGATGCGGGCCATGTTGGGAGGCAAGCAAAAGAAAGGAAAGACGGGAGGAAAAATGAGGTCGGCATGTGGCATGTGAACAAACGAGGAAAGCAGAAGCGTGCCTGATATGACGCCTGTCTCGGGCGATTGCAGGAATGTCACACCGTCTGCCTTTTTCACTTCTTCAGTTTGATCTCTTTTGAGCAGGCTCAGTCCAAGCCTACCCCTTGCTGCTTTCCTGAATCAATACCGTGAAGGAAGTGGTGGCTCTGTTGGTGAGCGTCTCCCATCCCCTTAAAGGCGCCATGGAGGAGATTCAGAGATAAGAATTGGATGGACTAGTTATACCACCTTGAGACCCATCCTAAGTCTACCAAAGTCATTGTGGAGCCATGACATGATCATCTCCACTTTCAACGACAAACAGCCATCTCCCATCCCGTTTGCTCTCCAACTCCTTCCCATATACCCCCCAATACGAGCCCATCCTGTCACCAGCACCCCTAGATTCGAGGACTGCCACATTGATAGCACATGGCTTAGTGGTAAAAGAACTGGGGTGCGCGGACCCTTCAAGCCCTCCCCGCCTGAGGCCAGAGTTGGAACCAAAGATGTTCACTGTTTCCGAAGTAAAAGCCCAAAGATGGCTTTTCGTATCCTCCCACCTTACGAGCTGGGAGGAGAGCTTTTGCTTCTGATTTTTTTCTTTTTTTGTCAGCGCAGTCAACCCTTCATCTCGATGTCGAAATTTTCGCTCCTTCGCAAGTCAGGTAAAAATCTTCACACTCGACAAATCTCTTCATCAGAAACCGCAAAGCTCGAGACAAGACGCAGCAGCAGAGGAGCCACGCGCCCGCTGGATTAGGTGTCACTATCAAAGGAGTTATGTACGGCGCCAGCATAGCTGGTACCAAATATGATGCCATCACATGCAAGCAGAGGCCAAAAAAACCGAAACAGAAGAATGTACAGAAACCTGTCATCAACCACCCAGCACCAAACCATTCGCTGCCAGCCCCCCTGCTCCTGTCCTGTCCTGTACCAGCACCACCAGGGTTTCAAAAGCGAGTTTGTTTCGTCGTCATCGCAAGGCGAGGGGAGTGTCGGCCGTCATGTCGTCGCGACCATGGCGAGAAAGGTGTCGGTCCGTCGGTTGCGATGTCGTCAAGAAGAGGAAGAAGAGGTCGAGAGATTTAGTCGGCCTTGGGCTTGGGGGCGGCCTCCTTCTTGGGGGCCTCCTTCTTGGGGGCCTCCTTCTTGGGAGCCTCCTTCTTGGGGGCCTCCTTCTTGGGGGCCTCCTTCTTGGGGGCCTCCTTCTTGGGAGCCTCCTTCTTGGGAGCCTCCTTCTTGGGCTCGGGCTTCTTAGCCTCAGGCTTCTTCTCCTCGGGCTTCTTCGCCTCGGGCTTCTTGGCTTCTGGCTTCTTGACCTCGGGCTTCTTGACCTCTGGACCCTTGGCCTCCGGCTTCTTCACCTCGGGCTTTTTGGCTTCCGGCTTCTTCTCCTCCGGCTTCTTGACCTCGGGCTTCTTGACCTCGGGCTTCTTGGCCTCCGGGCCCTTGGCCTCGGGCTTCTTGACCTCCGGCTTCTTGACCTCGGGCTTCTTCAGCTCAGGCTTCTTCTTCTCCCCACCCTTCTTCTCCCCCTTCTTGTCACCCTTCTTCTTGTCACCCTTCTTCTTGTCACCCTTCTTCTTGTCGCCCTTCTTCTTGTCGTCCTTCTTGCCCTCCCTCTTGGGACCCTCGGGACCCTTCTTGGCCTTGTCGACGTCGACGGCGTCGACCTCGGCACGCGCGGCAAGGACCTCGTAGTCGTCGCGGGCGACGATGTCAGCGCGGGCCTCGGCGGGGACGGCGAGGGCGGCGACGTGGGTCGCGGCGAGGAGGGCGGTGAGGAAGACCTTGGGGAGCATGTTGGCGGTTTGCTGGGGGTTGTGGGGACTGAAGAGTCGGGTGGGAGTGAATGAGGGTTTGAAGAGTCGGGAATGAACGAAGGATGGGTGGGCTGGCTGGCTGGCTGGTGTCAGGAGAGCTGCTGAGGAAGGAGGGAGGTTTTGGACGAGGTGGAGGAGCGTGCGTTATATAGCATGTTGGGGAGATGATGCTTGGCGGGATATCGGACGTGGTGGTGACGGTTCAAAAGGTGTGCTCGTCAGTATTCCCCCTTCTGGCGTGCCATGGCCTCGGGTACGGCATAATAGGAAGCGGTTGCGCAGTCTGGCGTTGTACGAGCAGGGCGCGACATGGACCAGGTTGGATGTGTTGATTGAGTGTGTAATCTGGATGAATGGGCCCAACATCTGGGCAACCCTCACGACGAATGTCTGTACGTGGTCTGACTTGCATGACGCCTTTTCGATTTGGAACCTCTCGCACCCAACATCAGTCTGGTCTCAGCCGCGGGCGCTTCTGGAAGAGTCTAAAATTCCCGGTGTCTACTGCGCCAAAGACAGACGCACACGTAAGCCCCCTCCGGCTCTTTTGTGCTATGCCGCATGACGACCCCCGCGAGACCGAGCCCGGATGTGGGGAGGGAATGGTTCTTGGCCCTATAGCGACACTGAAGCTGGAGTGGTCGACGATGTTTTGTTTCAAAACAAACAGACCACTCGAACAGCTCCACATCCCGGTGTTTCCCAGAGCGGTTTCGGCATGAAGAAAGAGGAAAATCTCCCTTTTGGTCAGCCCCCGAGTGAAAAGACGCGTCATCGGTTTGTTTGGAAAACACCGCGGGTTTAGTGACTGACGGAAGGAGATCCTGGATGCACGCTTGGGACGATTGGTGCGCAACGGGTCAAGGATCTTGAGAAAAGGTGGTGTTTCGGAGGATCGTCGTGATCATCATGCGTTCTTGTTCCGACCAGTTTCTTTCGGTCTGGAGACTGGTTTGGAGAAAGGTATCGGTATTGTCGTCCTCGCCAAGTATAACGATGTCTTGCCCCCGTTTTGGTTGCAAGTTGGCCTCTTCTTGGGCTGTTGTTGGCATGAACAGTTTTAGAGTCTTGGACGGGTTTCCCAACTCCTGAGATGCGTCAACGCAACGACGTCGACAGCCACTCAGAGGTACATTTCCAGCCCCACTGTCAAAGATGGGAGCGATCCGAGTCCCGCTGTCACCGCGACAAAGGAGAGTTTCGCCTGCATGGCGCACTGGCATCGACAGGGCGACAAGGGCTTGACAGACGTCTGACAGCGATCGATACCACCATGTGGGTGGTGGCAAGGCGTTGCAGCCAAGTTGTTGGAGTCTGGGGAGTCCCTGGGGACGACGAGAAATTGGAGATGGTGGACAAATGTTGTTCTTCTTGGCGATATATGGGGCGAGGGTATAGCAAGCCCCCCGTAAAATTACCGCCGGATATACACCCCTCTTTACCCCAGGTTCCAGGGCTTTTTGTAGGCCCATGAGCTTTCGGGCTTGGTACCAACTTGCGGTCGTCATTGTCGAGGGGTTCTGGTTGCGCGATCGCGGCGGGAATATGCAGGACGGACTCGTCCCGATGGAGGCTCGGGGTGGGACAGTGAGGTCTGGCCCAACTCTCCTTCGCTTGTTGGATAGTACCGGCCATCTTGGTATCCTTGGGCCGCAGTGACAAGACGTCAACGTCGACATCATCAAGCAACGGCGTTGCCACTTGCCGGCAGCTGCCATTATTGCGTATGCGTGTGCGTAGCATTGCAGCTCAGCGAATGTGTAGGCGGCGACGACGCAATTGTCATCAGACATCAGCTCATCGAGACCCGAGTCGTGACTGGTAATGGTGTTGACTCTCCACCGCGGATTCCTTTGGGAGATTCGGGCTCCCCGCATGGAAGGCATTGACGGTCTTAGGCCCGTCCGTCGGGTGCACTCGAGCCTGGAACCCGGGTATGGCCGTGTCCCAGGAAGATGAAGAAGCCACTCCTGCGTGTCCGGCACTTGCGTTACGTGAATTTTGGCAAGAGCAAACCTCCATGTCTCCGAATGCGCCATTCGTTCTTGTCGTCGCTGACCTGACCGGCCGAAGCAGCGATCAGACTCCCTGCCCCGTGCCATGGCGACGCATCTTTGCCTCGAGACGGAAACCACGTCCACTCCAAGCTCGGCAACCACCAAGCATCTCACGCGGAGCCTCAGCAAACGCGGCTGAATCCCTTCCCCTTCTCCCTGTCACACCCCCCTCCGACCAGGTGCCGAACCGAACGACACCAAGCCGCCGCCTCGGCGCCGAGGACACCGGCGAGAATTGGACTACGCCAATGCTCTGCCAAGCCGGGAATACCAGAAGGCCTGCGAGAGCTGACGAAGCCTCGCGATGTTGGGGAAGCAGTGGTATATACGGCGTATAGGGCCAAGCGAGTGGGACGGATCGTCGTGGCGTCGTGTGAGAACCCGTCAGAGGTATGCCGATTGGCGGTGAAGGCCGGACGTGGTGTTCCCATTGATCGATGGTGTTGTTTGGTGCCGTCTTGGTTTGGTTAACGTGCGATGGGAAGAAGTGAGGTCAGAATGGAGGACTGTGTCGACCTTGTCGACCTTCCGATGGCTGCGTCAGCTTTGGGGTTGTCGTGATGAGCAAGTCTTGGGCTGTGTGCCGGATTTCCGTTACTCGAGTTGACCTGTTGCCTCCAATGGCCACGAGATAATGACGGGCCCAACGGACACCGGGATGACATGAGCTTTCTGCATTCCATCTACCAACCCCATTTTCCCCGATCCTCAGCTCAACCGCTGACTCAACGTCTCAAGCACAATCTTCTCCTCATATGTAAGATACATGCTCCGCGGAATCGTCACGTGATTCTTTGACACCACCAACCTCTCCCCCTCGACCCACGTCACCGTCGTCTGCCTCTCCAAATCGGTATCCTCATCCGAGTCCCCGGACCCCGAACCGGACCCAGAGCCAGACCCGGACGCGCTCGCAGCACGAGTAGTCTCCGTGTCAGTCTTTTCCAGCTCCTTCCCATCCTCCAGACTCGGTCCGTCAACATGTTTCGCATGATGCTGATGATGATGGGGATGCTGCTTCTTCCACCGCCTGCCCGTCTCCTCGGGCGACCACCAGTAGTACGGGAAGCGGCGCTGGATGTTGTTGATGAGCAGGGCGACAACGAGCATGAGCATGCACCCGAGCATCATGGGGGCGATGAGGAACCAGCCGAGGGCGGATACGCCGGGGTCGAGGACGGCCATGAGCGCCGTGGCGCCGGCGGGGGGGTGGACTGTTCCTGTCTGTTGAGTGATGGGTCAGTTATTTGCGTCTCGAGTGTTTCCCTGGGGGGAGGACGTACCAAGCCCATGGCTGCCGTCGCCATGGCGCAGGCAAACGAGGCGCCCAGCCAGCGGATGGCCTCAAAGTGCGGGCTCAGCATGAACAGCTTGCAGGTGGCCACACCCACAAGAGCCGAGACGAGCTGGCCGAGGATGGCATTTCGGGGCTGGGCGAGGGGGGATTCGATGGCGTAAAAGTCGAGGACAGCAGCGGCGCCCTAATATCTGGTCAGTCTGCTGGGAATGGAAGCGGAAGAGGAACACATACAAAACTGCCAATGATGGTGGGCACACCCTTGCTGTGAAAGGACGGGACGTGCTGGGTGGCGGCACCAATAACGGCCAGGCTAGAAAAGATGCCGATGCACGCCCAAAAGACGACGGCGACGTTGCCGAGGGCACCCTGGGCCGAGGGGTGGGAGCGGTACCCGAGAAAGTGGGCGACCGGGGCCGGGAGGCGCGGGAGGATGGACGGGGGGAGGATGGGGTTGACGTGGCGGTCGATGTCGAGATGCCACCGGAACGGGCGCTTGTGGTCAAACGGCATCGTGGGGGTTTGCCGGGGTACGTGTCTGTCGGTTTGGTGCTTCTCTCCCGAATTCTGGAACCAGGGATCTTGGGAGAGGCGTCGGGAGGAAGAGGGAAAAAAGGTCGAGTCAGGGAGAGTGGTGATGGACCGTCACTGTCACCGCATCGTCTTGGTCGTGGTGCTCTGCTCTGGTGAATGCTGCCACGGGGAAAACGACCAGGGAAACGTGACGCTAGCCAGCAAACGGGCTGATGGCCGTGCGATTCGAGGTTCGAAATGAAATAAGAGTCGTAGGTAGGTCTTCGTCGCGGTTTTGATGCTGGTACGAGTCTCGTCGGCGTCAAAAAGATCCCAGAATCCCGAGCAGACCGTCTGGCAAACAGACGACAGCCCCCCCGACCGCCCATGACTGCCGCCGCCGCAATTATTATAAACACGAGGATGGAATGATGTTGCCATTTGCGCCGTGCGTTGCACAAAGCGTGGCCGTCCAAGTACCTCGAAATGGGCATGAAGGAAGCCGTGACTAACAGCTTGAGAGGCGAGCCAACGGAATCCACGGACGACGTTGAAGCTCGCCCGGACAACTACGTCAGATTGCTAAGGGAAACCCGCAAGGGGGTTAGCGTCTTGGAGCGGGAACAGACCTCGGTGCGACCGTGACTTTTGGGAGAATTCGATGCCGAATCGCCATTTCTCCGCGGAGCCTCTTTTTTTTCCCTTTGTATTTTTGTCTGCCTCTGAAAGTTCGAGGTACGTAGAGTTTCTCATCAAACCCACAATGGCAAACCATGAAGAAGAAAAAAGATCACGCCCAGCCAACAATTTATCGCTTACCCACCGCCCCAAATTCCAAACCCCTTCCGAGTTCCGACGCTCCCGAAATATCGCCGTCGGTTTCCACCTCGTCGGTCAGCTCCGTCCGGCCCGGACTCAGACTCCATGTCGAGACAAGCCGAACCCGCCCATGACGACGTAATGAAAACAACCCCAACGTGCCGCGACTCACAACTGGGAACGGCCGTCACGAGCGTCCCGTCGCCATCTTCAATACCGACAGTCCGTTCCAGCCCGGTGCGATTTCCGACCTGGCCGACTTCGCCGCTGCAGCATCCGCCTTTCGCTGCCGCGCCCACTCCTCAAAGCTCATCAGGTTGGCAATCGACTGGCCCAGCTTGACCTCCTCGTCAAAGTTTTCAAATTGGCCCGTGTTGCGCGCCGTTTGGTGCGTCTCGATGTCGCCGACGCTGCCACCACGTCAGTACTCGTCGCATGCCGACCGAGGGAGGGGGACGACACTCACATGCCCCGGGACGCCGCATTGTGACGCAGCAGTGGTTCGGCGAGAAAGCCGGGAATGCCCTTCATCCGCTTTCCGGTGCCGCGCTGGTAGGCGTCCATTAGCTGGCTCATCGTCAGCGGACCCGACGTGAGACCGATGGTCTTGTGCAAGTATCGCTCGTGGTCCTGTCCCACTGTCAGCATGCCGCCCACGCTCCACGCTCCACTTGATGTCCACCCCGACGTACCGCGAACACGGCCGCCGCCACCCGGCCGATATCATCGGAAGCCTAAACCAACGTCAGTCCTACTCTGTGTTTCGTGATCCGCGGCCACTCACAATCACGGCAATCGTCGTGTCCTCCTTGAGGCCCTTTTTGAAGAAGCCGACCGCAACGGGGCCCAGCGGACCCTCAAAGTTCTCCATGAAGAACCCAGGCTGCAGAATTCTGGCACCCAGCATCAGCCCGCCCCTCCCTCAGCACCTCCAAAACCAAAACTCACATCCAATTCAACCCCTTGCCCGTCAAACTTTTGCAATGCAGTTCAATCGCCCTCTTCGCCGACCGCGAGTAGTCATTGACATCCTCGTCCCTCGGCGCCGGTTGCAACGTAGTCGAGTACACAAACGCGGCCACGTTGAACTCGAGCGCCAAATTCGCAAGCATCTGTCCACGTCAGCCCCCATTCCCCCTTTCCCTTGCCCTCCAGCAAAAGAGAAACTCACCACCCCCCTCTCCCTCTCCCCGTCATCCTTCTTCCCCAACCCCGGAAACGCCTGCGCGACAAACACCCCCCAAAATCCCTTCTCCCTCGTCGCGCTCCCCGGTGGCTCAAAGATGGCCCGGATACCAGCCGCGTCCGTCAAATCCCCCTTGACCAGCTCGACTCTCGCCGCCGCGTCGTCGCCGTAAAGGCGCCTCACATCGGCGACGAGCTTCTTTGCCGTGGGCGAGGCAGGGTTGCGCGTGAGCGCGTAGACGTGGACGTCGTGGGTTGGCGGCGGCGCGCCGTCGGGTTTGGGGGCGACGAGATGGCGGACGGTCGCGCCGCCTTGTTTGCCCGTGGCGCCGACGACGAGGATGTTGCGGCGGGGCATGGTTGGGTAGGGATACTGGGCCCGGCTCGGAGTCTTGATGATGGAGGGAGGGTTGGTTGTGGACGGTTGCAGACGAGCGTCGACGCTATGACGCCAACGCCCTGTCGGCCCGCGCCCGGACCATGGCGCGTTTGCCTCGGCGAAGCATCTTTTCATTTATTGTTTCGACCTCGCCTTCCCAAAGGGAGCAAAGAGGTGAGCCGCCAGAGGGAATCATGTTGCGTCGGATCGGGGACTGGAGAGACGGAGGCGTGAATGATGTGACCTGGTGGTATTCTCCTGGATTTCTTTTTTGTCTGGAGGTGGGAGATGGACGGATGGAGGAGGGATGAGATGCGAGAGATGAGAGATGAGTGACGCCCGGTCTTGGGCTTTGTGAGGTTCAGCAACTCGCGGTCGTGCCCATTTGCCCTTGCACACGAGGGCAGCTACCACCATATCTTCTTTCCCATGGTCAAGTTCGATCTGCTCGACGCGTCTCTGGGAAGGTCGAGTTTTTTACTCGGCCTCTCAATATCACCTCGACACGCAGAGAAGTGACCCCTCTTTTCCGCGGATCCAAGACGACCTCAAAGTGCGGGGTCCATCTTCAGTGCGGTGCTCCCTATCCTACAGGGCCCTCGTCCCATAAGACCCAGCCACCTCCCACTCCCGGGCGACGGGCGACAGGCGTCTGAAATCCAGACCAAAATATTTGCCTTGGCCGCATTCACGAATCTGTCCGATCCAGAAACACAAAACCAGACGCCGCCCTCTTCAACGCAAACAGCTCCACATCATCCACCTCCTCTAACATCCCCATATTCTCAAACAGCGGCGCCGTCCCCTCCCCCCCCCCTGACCACCTCTACAAATCCACGGGCCTCCCTATGTACCTCCACCGGCCCCCCGCCACAGCCAGCTTCACCGCCGACTCGGTCCAAAAGTCAAAGTCAACAAAGGGATCCTCGTCGTCAACATTCAGCTGCGTTAGCCCCACCAGCCCTGGAATCATCTCGGCCAGCAAGTCCACGTACCGCTGTCGCCCGCGATTCGGCAACACCACGTCTAGCCCCTCGAGCGTCCCGTCGTCCCCCTCCACTAGATCCCTCGAGGATCTCCCGCGCCTCTGCCAGTGCCGCTTTGTTGGAGGCCGCGTCATAAACCGACAGCTGCCAAAAACCGATCCTGAACATGCGAAAGTGGTACTTGGGAGCCGACGATATGCCCACCAGCGAGTTCGGCCCGAGCGCCGGTGTCGCGGCCCGCAGGTCGTCGAGGCAAACGAGGTCGGTGATGGCGGAGGGGGAGCCGGGCGGGAAGTAGGGGTGCACACCCGAGCCGCAGCGGAAGGGAGCGGAGGCGGAGGGGTGAGGCTCCCGAGGCTTTGAAGAGCGTGCAGATTCGGAGGAGAAAGGTCTTGAAGGGGGTGAGGTCGGGTTCGCGGCGGGCGAGGTGGAACCCGACTGCGGTTTCAGACATGGAAAGTTGGAGCTTTTGGAGGCACGGCGAGGCGATGAGGACCCGGGCTATCGACGCAATTCATTGCTCGGGGTGGCCCGGCATGTGGTCAAGGTCAAGTTCTCTGAGGCCGGTCAAGATCCCTAGATGCAGGACGACACCCTCAAGGTTGGCCTGAGAGGACTGCTCGCCACTGGATGACGCCCAGCTGCCATTGCCATCCGCATCAACGCCAATCCTAGCAGCTCCAGAGACAGGAAAGTCGATGTGAACCGCCGAGAGACGGCCACACGAGCCGACGAGAGCAGCGACCGTGTATGCTTCCAGCGGCACCCCGAAGCAGTCGAATCTCCGCAGTGAGTGAGTGCAAGCGCTGAAGCAGATGGCAGGCGGCCTGGCGGTCCCAGGGATCCCATCCGCTTCGGTCATAAGACCCGATGGTGAGTGTTTGGCTTTGGATAGAAGTGACGCGGGGACTCTCGGCCATCAAGCGTAGCAAGGGAAGCAAATAGAACCTCGGACCACTAGGATGATCGATCAGCGTAATGTGGCGGTTCAGAGCCCGCGTAAAGACGAGTTGGCACACTCTGTTGACTCGACAGAGTACCGAGAGGTTGGACTTGTCCACAATGAACCGGCGCGGGCGGTCTGCGCACAGCTCTGTGGTGCCGTAGTTGGCGACGACCTGGTACCAGGGAGCAAACGTCAGCGCGGACGAGGGAGAGAAGAGGGGCGGTGATTACATGGTCTGAAAGACAGTGCAGCAGGTCTTCGGACTGCCAGAAGAAGGAAATGGGATTGAATTCCATCTCGCGGGTCGGCATGTCAGTGGCACGGAATCCCACCTACACCTCCAACGCCTCCCCCAAAATTTGCACAAACATCCACACGTCCTCAAACGTGCAATACAACGGCGCCGGCGCCACCCTCATGACATCCGGCTTCCTCACATCAAACACCACCCCCCTCTCCACCAACTTCTCAGCCACCCCCTCCAACACCCCCTCCCTAAACAACAAACTCAACTGCTGCCCCCTCTCCCTCGGATCCCTCGGCGTGATAATCTCAAACACCTTTCCCCCCTCTCTCCCCTCCACCAACCCATCCAACAACCACTCCAACCACCCCGTCATGACCACCCCCTTCCTCCTCAACGCCCCCACCCCCCCGGCGTCTCCCACCACCCCAAGCGCGGCCTTCACCCCGGCCAAGTCCCCCCCCGACGGATTCCCCAACATCCACCCCGCCGCCCCCTCGGCAGCCACAAACTCCCTCCCCATCTCAAACCTCGCCGCCTTCCCCACCCCATACCACCCCTCCAACCTCTTCCCCTTCCACCCCCCGCCAGCTCCTCCCCAGTTCCGCTCATGCACAAAACACCCCGCCATCGCCCCCGGCCCGGCGTTCAGATACTTGTAGCTGCACCACACGGCGAAATCCACGTCCCACGCGTGCAGCGACAGCGGGACATTGCCGACGGCGTGCGCGAGGTCCCAGCCAATGTAAGGGATGCCGAGGGCGCGCGCGTGGGAAGTGATGAGGGGGATGTCGAGGAGTTGGCCGGTGTAGTATTGGATGCCGGGGAGGAGGAGGAGGGCGGTGGAGGCGGCGTGGGCGGTGATGGTGGCGAGGATGGAGGCGGTGGAGATTTGGTGGCCGGAGGAGGGGGGGATTTCGATGAGGGAGGTGGTGGGGGAGAGGTTGTGGAGGTGCAGGTGGGATTGGATTGCGTACTGTGGGGTGTTAGTGGAATGGGGGACTGGGGGTGGGGGGGCAGGGCGTACTCGATCAGTGGGAAAAGGCTTCCACTCGATGATGATTTTGTGGCGCTCCGCCGTGGGACGGTAGAAGCTGGTCAGCATGAGGTGGAGGTTGGTGGTGAGCGTGTTCATGACGGCGATCTCGGACTTGGACGCCGCGCCCACGATGGGCACGTATTGCGCCGCACAGTCCTCGGCCATGTCCTGCCAGCTGGCGAGGGGGGAGTCGTCGAACGAGGTGAAGTGTCCGTTGACGCCGATGGCCGCCCACGTGTCAAGGTGCGACTCCAGGTGGGTGCGGACGGCCTTAGATTGTGCGCCGAGGGAGTTGCCGACGAAGTAGATGGATGGGTCTTCATCGTCCGGGGAGGTGGGGTCTGCGGAGGGTCAGTCAGGGGTTTGTTTACTCTTGGCGGCGGCGGGGTGCGGTACCTGTTGCTGCGGGCTTGAGCGTCTTTCGGCGGAGGGAGCCTTTGGTTGGGATGTTGAATTGCTCGCGCATGTGGCGGAGGTTGTCTTGGGCGTCGAGTGACTTGGCGAATTCGAGGGAGTTGGCCTCGGGCGGGAAGTTGGCTGACTTTCCCTCGAGGAGGGCTGTGGCGAAGGTGTCGAGAGACATGGTGATGGTTCTGATGGTCGAAGACTTTAGAGAAACTACAACTGCAAATGTTCGTTCTTGATATCAAGTCAAGGCTTGTATGTCCCAAAGTATGAAAAAAGAACGAGGTGATGTAGATGCACTCAAAAACACAACTCGACGGCGACCCCCATCTCCCACTTTGTACCTGTCGCGATCCCATCGCGGCCCCACAAACTCTCCATCGGAACCAACTCTCGGCGGTTAGCATCATGCATTCTTTGCGATCCGGCATTCGATGCGGAATGGCAAAAAACACGGACCCGTTCCGCTGGTGCAAAATGCCACATCCGCTCCGTTCCGTTCCGACATCCGCACTTCCGGTCCGCTGCGGCCCCACCGAAAGCCGACCTGCCAACTTTTCACCGCCGGGCACAAAGTCGCACCGCAAACTGGCACGTGGTGCAATTCGGACTGGTTCCAGGATGGGATGACATCAGTTGCAATCCCCGGTGTGGGAACGATAGAGCGTCGGATAAAGCGGAGGTCGGGGGTCGGGGATCGGTGTCAGAGCGGATGACGGAGCTGTGGCCGAGTGTCGACGTGCACGGAAGCCCTGTTGCCGGGTACTTGATAAAACAGAGTCCCTGCGTGAGATACAGGCCTCTCCATCGTTGATCAACAACCCTTTTCTGTGACATTTCCACCTCCGCTTCGGACCCTAAGTTTCCCAAGATTCGAATCTCGCCCGCGCAGCTCACCATGTCGCCGTACGAAGCTCTTCCGTCACAGAGCAAACCAGACCCTGACCTCTCCGGAACTGTCGAGGGGCTTCTTGAGCAGTTTGGCATATCCCAGCACGGGTTTCTCCCAACAGATGCGCCCCTCGGCAGACTTTCAGATCCATATTTTGCGCCCTGGGAGTCTCTGATGGATGCGCTACCCCATCTCCTCTCTTCCCGGACATTCCGCAAACAAGCCGACCAACTCCCAGTCCTCTCTACCACAGGTCTTGCCACGGACGCAGAGCAAAGACGAGCCTACGTCGTCCTCTGCTTCCTCGCGCACGCCTACATCTGGGGCGGCGACACAGCCTCCGATGCAAGTCCCCCCTTTGCATTCCACCCGCTTTTCTCCCGACTAACAGAACCAGACCCTCCCACCACCCATATCCGTCCCGCTCCTCGCCATCTCCGAGACACTCGACCTCCCTCCAGTGGCCACGTACGCCGCCCTCAATCTCTGGAACTACACCCTTTCTACCAGACCAGCCGACACCCCGCTTCCTCTTGAGTGCATCACTTCCCAGCACACCTTCACCGGCACCCTCGACGAGTCCTGGTTCTACTCCGTCTCCATCGCCATCGAGTCCCTCGCCGCCCCGCTCATCCCGCTCATGCTCCGCGCCTTGGCTCCATTCTCCGCCAAGGCCACGCTCCCGACGTTCAACAGGAATTACAACGAATTGACGATGGCTCTGCAAACCCTCACCAGCGGCATTCACGACCTCTCCGCTCTGCTTGACCGAATGGACGAGCACTGCAACCCATCCGTCTTCTACCACCGCATCCGCCCCTTCCTTGCAGGGAGCAAGAACATGGGTGCCGCTGGCCTGCCCAACGGAGTGTTGTACGACCAGGGCAACGGCAAGGGGGAGTGGCGGCAGCTTCGGGGCGGGAGCAACGGACAGAGCTCCACGGTGCAGTTCTTGGACCTGGTGCTCGGGGTGGAGCATCGCGGGGTGGGAGACCGGAAGGAGGGGGGCGAGGTGACCTTTCACGAGGGGGTGAGGGGGTACATGCCGAGGGAGCATCGCAGATTTTTGCAGTGGCTGGGGGAGTGGGCGCCGGGCGGGGCCAGGGGGGTGGTCATGGCGGCTGGAGAGAAGGGGGTGCGAGTTGCGGAGTGTAGGGAGGCGTTTGGAGCGGCGACGGGGGCGTTGGCGGAGTTTCGGGGGAGGCATTTGAGGATGGTGACGAGGTATATTGTCGTTCCGGCGCGGAGGGCCGCGATGGGTGGTGGTGGAGGTGGGGTGAGGAATTTGGCGAGTCGGCCGTCGGAAGGAAAGGGGGCGGATGGGTTGACGGGGACGGGGGGGACGGCGTTGCTTCCGTTTTTGAAGGAGGCAAGAGATGAGACGACACGGGCTGGGGATGTTGTGCGGTGATGTAGACTTGAAGTTGATGATGGCTAGGGGTTGACAGGTACATCGACAAAATTGTCAAGGCCGTCCACAACTGGCTCTTCTTCTGTCGAGACGACGACTTTCACCAGTCGGGGCCTCTCGTCATCGTCGTCCCCATCGCTGTCGCTCTCGCTGTCGCTGACTGTGTTGTTTCCTTGCTGCTCTCCCGACAGGGCGGCATGGCCGTTGCCGGCAAAGACAACATCGCCGACGACGGGTTTCTTCGGGCCTCTCCCCAGCAGGCCTCCTCCCTCCAGTTTGAGACTGACGTAGGAGACGGCAAAGATTTCCTCGCCCGGCGAGACCCACCCGCTCTGCTTGCATGTGGACGTGGACCGGCTGGCGTCGACGCCAACACCAAAGCCGGATGGCACACCCCCGGCGAGCAGACCTGGGTCGAGAGTCACCCCGCCGCCGAAAGCCCGGTCCTTGATGGTGCCCTTGGACCAGGTTGCGTTGGTCGTTGTCATGAAGCCCGTGACCAGGTAGCCCTTACCCGACCGCTTCCCGGCGAGAATCGACGAGACGGCGGCAGCGTAGTGAGGGTTCTCCATGAGCTTGGCGAACTTGGGTTCCGGGTTGCTCAAGCTGTACCGCTTCACCATCTCGCTCTCCAAACCGATGCTGTTGCCGTCGCTGCGGTCGCCACCGACGTGGAAGATCTCGAGCAGCTTCGTCTCCAAGCCCACACTGCGGACACAGTCGAAAAAGTCGCTCCGGTTGGTCGTGATGAAGGGCTCCGGGACGAGGTCGGGCAGCAGCTGGGAAGCGAGGGGTTCGTCGGGTGCAAAGGCCCGGTCGGGGTTGTACTTGTCGGCCACGACCCGGCAGAGCATTGTGCTCATTTGGACATGGCTGATGGGGTAGTCTAGAATGAAGAATCGGCGGCGCGACATGACAGCAGTTGGGAGAAAAAGAAAAGGATATTTTCTGTGGTTTGGTGGAAAGAGAGGGAAGAGGCCATCGTCAATTCTGGGGAAGGAGGGACGGATTCAGAGGGCTGAGCTCCAGGGTGACGCTGGATTGAGAAAAGGGAATAGCGTGCTTTCGGGGGGTGCGGGGTGGCTGCAACCCCTGTAGGCTGCCTGATGAACATGGTGTGCCCGTTTGCTGGAGAGGGGATTCAGCCGTCGGATGGGATGGAAGGCACGTTTGTCATCGTGAGGGTTCTGTCGACGCACATTTCAATTTCAGCTTCAGTTCCATTTTTGTTTTCTTCCATCTCGTCGCCATGACCTTCGAACCGCACACGATTCACATTGTGCCGACGCGCCACCCTCCTGATGACGCGACGAAGCCCAGCTGGCAGGTCGTTGTCCAGCATGGCCAATCCACACTCCATCGCACCGTCACCGACCCCTTCAGCGCCGACGACCACGCCGACTGCCAGTGGTATCTCGAGACTCACGTCCCCCAGGACCCCTTCGACAAGGGCCGCGCCGACAGGACATTCACCAAGCTGAACAAGTACGCGCGAATACTGGTCCGCCAGCTCGACCTCGCGCTCCAAAATGCCGCCATTGTCGAGCTCGTCGTCCACGACAGCGACTCGACGACCCACGGCTCCACCTCGACCGTTCACCGTCTGCACTGGGAGCTGCTGGAGAACCCATGGGCCTGGGGCTTTGCAACCCTCAAGTTGCGCGTCCGCCGGTTCCTGTCGACACCCCTAGGACGAAGTCTACCACCATCAGGCCTCCTGTCATCCCCGACGCAGACAGTCAACATCCTCCACGTCGTTGCACGCAACCGAAGGACCACAGTCGACCACCCAACCGACATTAGCCCCTTCATGACATTGGGCATTCTCATCCAGATCCGCGCCGAGCTGGAACGCCGGGACCTGCCCCTGAAGCTCAACATCACAACCATCCGTCCAGGCACCCTTCAGGCATTGGCCCATCACATCACCACGCACGCGAACACATATCACATCATCCACCTGGACCTCCACGGAGCAGTGGACGATCACGGTCATGCAACGCTCACGTTCGAGGGCCCCAAAGCCACGCAGGATCACAAGACAACCGAGGTCGCTCAGGTCCTCCGCAAGGTCCCCGTGCCCTTCATCGTACTGAACGCGTGCCGCTCGGGGAAAGCCGACATGGGCCCCCTCGCAAACACGGCAGCCATCCTCAACAACACGGGGTGCGCCGAGAATGTTTTGGCCATGTCCTTCAACGCCCTCTCCGTCTCCGCCGAGATCTTCCTGCGCGTCTTTTACACCGAGTTCCTCCTTGGTGGCGCCATGTTTGGATGTGCCGCTCGTCGGGGTCGCAATGCCCTCAGAGCCAACAACGGTCGCCGCGGAAGATTTGAGCAGCGCCTTTCCCTGGCCGACTGGTTCGTGCCGGTGGCATACACCTCAGTGAAAGACTCTGCTCTTGTGCCACCTGTGCATCTGCCACGCCACCAAGTCCAATGGAAGCCAGGGCCCATCGGCCGCGACTACGACGTTGCCACTTTGGAAAAGATCCTGCTCAAGCGTCGCCGCGCCTTTCTCTATGGACATGCCTGGATTGGCAAGACCACCTTTCTGCAGTACGCCCAGCGAATCTGGGAGGGGACGTCCTTCGCGCAAGAGGTTCTATACATTGACTTGTCTTCTTCCCCGCACGGATGGACTGCGGAGTCTTTATCTGCCGGCCTGCAAGCTCAGTGCCGCCGGCGAAAGGACGAAGTCGGACGAGTTGCCGGATGCACCGACACTGATGCATTCCTCCTCCATATCAAGGCAACGGCCAAAGCACTGGTCATCATCGATGGGTTACACACCTTGTCTGGGCCTGGCGCTTTGGATGTCGCATCATTTCTCCAGAACATGGTCGCGGCTTGCGTTGACAGTCAGAAGGAGTCCATGATTGTTCTTGCTGGGCGTCATTCTCCGGCGGACTCCATCGTGGCCACCAAGCAGAAGGCCGGAGAGGTCGACATGGAAAAGTGGATCAGAGCAACATTCAAGTCTCGTTTCACGATGCAGCTGGAGGGCCTCTCGCTGACCGACTCGCTCGAGCTCTGGGAGTCCACTCAAAAGGACGGCCAGCAGACACTCAACACATCCGTTCCCGGGACACGCGACAAGCTGGAGCTTCTGAGCCGTCGGACACTGGGGATACCGGGTGCTATTCGGTGGCTCGGTGCCGTCTCGCAAAAGGCATCGATACCTCTCCCATCCCTCCACATCCATCTGCTGGAAGGCAACCCAAGCACGTACGCCGCTTTTCTGCGCACGACTGTGCCGGATGCCGCCATGAAGGAACTCAGGAGCTTGTGCTCTGGGCTGTCGTCCGAGCATGCCGCTGTCCTGCTCTTGCTTGGCCTCTTTTGGCACCAGGGGCCGTATGATGGCCGATGGAGAGACGCCATGCTCGAATTTGGACCTTGCACCCAACCGGAGATTGTGGACGCTGTCCTTGACTTGGCTTCAACCAGCGGGTATATCCAGTTGGCCGCTCTCGATGGCTCAAGACGGATCAATTTTGTCCATCCTCTCTTTACATTGTTCTGCAGAACCACACTCCATGCCCTTTTCGAAGCAACATCCAAGACGGAGAGTGGCCCTCCAGTCAGCTCCTCTGCGGCGGAGTCCTTCACGGGAATCAGCCCCGAAGTCTGGGGATCGGGGCCGGTCCGATCTGCCGCGAGAATGCATGCCGTCGTCGCCAACCGCCCCACAACTGCCACCAAGCGTGATCGAGATTTCCTGGTCTGGTTCATGGAAAACGTCGATTATCAGTTCGCCTTTCAGCTGGTTTGCCCCGACGACTCCACCGACAAACCAACTCCTTTCAAGGTTCAGCCTGACGCCAGCGCCCATCACTTTCTCAACACACTGGCCTGCATACGCATCTGCCTTGATAACACCTCCCAAGATCTGGCACCCGAAGAGGCATGGCCCATTGACCTTCTTGTCAAGATTGTACCGCGTAGGTGGTCTACTTGCGTGCTCTCAAATGGCCACTAACTCACCCATCCCGTAGTTGTCATGTCTGCCGGGACGTCGGTGGAAGCCACCCTATTTGCCGAGCATCTGGAAAACATGCTTGCGCGTCTCGAATCCGAAGAAAAGTATCTGGATTCCGTCCCCTATGTTTGCAACTTCTTCATCTTTACGGCCCTGCATGTCGGACTCCTACGCAAATCTCATGCCAACGACAGTGGTGGTGACCGATGGCGTGAGTTTGCAAAACATGCGCGGCAGCTGTGTCAGTCTGCATCGCCACAGACACCCTTTCATTCATGGGCCGACTCGTCCCTTGGTGCCTTGACTTGGGACTCTGACGGAGGCGGCACGGAAGCCCTCTTGAACCTTTTCAGACAGTCCATGAAGGCACACGACGAGCAACTTCAGCTGCCGTCGCTGCAGATTCAGAATGATGGTCTTTCCGACACCATCGCACGTGGGCTTTCCCGAGGAAGCCAAGAAGCCAAAGTCGCTCGTCAGAAAATCGTCGCCACGGCTTCTGTCATCAAGACGCTCCATGATGGCCCAGCAGCCCAGGAGTTCCGGCACTTGATGAGCAAAATCGAGGCCAGGCAGTCTCAGGCGGATTCCAGCGAGCCCTCGAGCTTGTTCAACCCCGAGGAGACCATGTCATTTCTTTCCCGCTATTCCAAGCAGCCGGGAGAAGCTCCCCGTTCAGGAATCCGGATGTTCATGCCACGAGCCGTCACCTCTGCACCGAGTCATGCCCTGCTGGCAGGGCTCGATTCTGGGCCCGGCGAGCTCGGCGCCGCGGAAGCTGCCATGAACACGGCCAACTGGTCGTCGTCGCAGTCGACTCATTACGCACTTTTCCAGCGATACACCAAGAATGGCGACATGCGTCAGGCAAATGAACATCTCCGTCAGTTCATACTAGCCATGAGTGGTGATCCTGACAAGATTGCCATTGTCGAGCAGTTCAAGCGTTACCTGAGGCTGCAGGAGCTTTTTGCCACGTCGCTCGGCGTCATCGCTGCCGACACGGACACCACGGACGACGTCTCCAACGTCGAGGCCGTCCTTGAAGAGATGGACCGGCTCATGAATGAAATTCCCGACGAGGAAATCAAAGAGGGCTTTCTCAAAGGGATGGACTCTGTTCGCGCCGCCGCCCGCCTCGAACCCGCAAGACGCCTTGATGCGGCGGCGTGGAAAGAGGTCATGGACGACTTCCAAAAGCTGAATGCGCCTCTTTTTGGCCCCGAGGCGACCAAGGAAGGCAGAGACAGGTCCATCGAAATCTCCAACTCTGCAAGCAAGATGATTCGTGCAACCATCGACCTCATGAACGATGGGAAGATCAGCGAGGCACTGGCGGGCCTGGATGAGTTGGAACAGCTGTGTCAAAAGGAGCCAGTTGCCATGTTCATTGTCGCGGGCGGGCAGGAGAGCCTTGATGGAATGCGCGCCGAACTGCAGACGGAACTGCAACGCAGGTTGAAGTTGGAGGAAGACGAGCAGGCTGCAAGGCGGGCGGGGGAACATCTGGCTGCTACGGAGCGCCACCGACAACAGGAAATATGGGCACCAGTGATTCTTCTTCTGGGATCATGGCTGTTCTCGGTATGGATGAACTGGCTGTGGCCTTGAGAGTACAGTCGACCGTTGGCGCCCAACAAGTTGCATCCACCAACTGAACTTGGCATGATGGAGAGCCTCCTGTCCTCGCATGTCGCATATCTTTAGGAAGAGGCAGCCTTTGAAGGAATGGATCGGCATTGACGGTGGGCACGCTGGGCCCCCAATGGCTGGCTGACAGAGCTGAAAATTCCGAGGCCTGTGAGGCTGAGGGCCGGAAGGATGATGCGACCGGCTGCCATCCGTTGTTTCGGCATTGATGTTCCACCCGCTCCGCCCCGAAATGCGGGGCCGCAGTGGATCTCGGACTCCGGATGCCGATGCCAAGATGTGGATCTCATCGACCACCCTCTCCACGATTCCACGACAGCTCCACGAGACGATCAAATCCGGCCAAGCATAAAGAGGCGACGACGGCACGTCTCTTCCTCCCCTTGGACCGATACGATTCCAACCCCGACCAGCACTGTCCAAAGGCCCGAACCAGAAATCGACAAGATGGCGGAAGCAGCGGAACCACGCCACGAGGACGCAAAGCCCCCCGCTCTCGTCAAATTTGGGAATCTCATGGACCTCGGCCGATGGCATCTTGCGCGCGGGGAGCTCGAGTCCGCAACGCGTGCCTTCACCACAGCGATGCAGCTGTGCAAAGCCCACATGATATTGGCCAGCCAGGAGTACAAAATCCTGGGCAACTTTGGCTGGCTGAGCCGACTCCAGGGGCGCTACACCCAAGCCGCCGATACCCTCCAAGAGGCGATAGCTCTCGCCGATGCGGTCCCCGGACCGCCCGACCCCGAACGTGTCATGATGGCTGGTGAGCTCGGCACCGTCTACCGCCAGATGGACCGTCACGACGACGCCTGTCGCGCCTTCACGGAGCAGCTTGGGATGGCAGAGCAGCTGGGCTTGGAACGCGCCGTTTGTCGCTCCATCGGAAATCTCGGCATGACAAACTACCAACGCGGGTTGCAGCTCTGGGAACAGCACCCAGAGGACCCCGTTTCGAAACAACAAGCCTCAGATCTCGTGCAGCTCGCCATTGTACAGATCAAGAAGCGCGTGGCCTTGGCCCAAAAGATACAGAAGCAGGAGTCGCCCTGGAAAGGGCATGGCACCAATATCCGCCACCGACAAGCCATTACATGGCAATCCGTTGGGCATGGTCGCCTGTCTCTCTGCTACACCGCCCTCTCCGACCTCGGGCTGCCTTCAGACCGCCCGGCGCTACTGGAAGCCGCCGAGAGCGCTGCCAAGCAGGCTGTCATCGTGGCCGAAGAGTACAACACGGGCGCCTTGCCGATGGCGCGCTTCTTTTACGCCAGGGTCCTGTTGCTCTTGGGCCAGAGGGATCTGGCGCTCGTGCAGCTGAACCCCCCGCCCCAGGAAGCAGGATGGAGCGTCGACCCACCGGCCATCACACTCTGCAGGGAGCCATCGGCGGAGCATCGGGGATACCTGGCCGAAATTGTCGCCGCTGGTGCTGACCTGGAAGCCATGGATTCGCTGGGGTACACGGCGTTGGACCATGCTGTGTACGGTGGAGATGCGGGATCGATTGAGATTATTCTCGAGGGCTTGCTAGCGCAATACAGGCGGCTGGATGAGGAGAAAGGGGCCGAAAGTCTCGACGTGGAGAGAAAGGTGTCGGAGCGTCTGGTGGAGGCCAAGCTGAGGAAGGGCTATCGCGAGATTCTCCAGGGCAAGATCAGGCCGCTGCTCGACACGGTTACTGGTCCAGAGCAGTCGGTCGAAGTCATGCGAGCCTTGCGAAGGGCGTACGCCGAGGCGCTGTCGTCCAACGAGGAGATGGCGGGCATGTTTGACCGGCTGAGGTATCTGCGGTACCACGACTTTACCGCGTTTGGGAGGCTACCCAGGTCCAGCGATGGGCTGGTGAAGGAGTACAACCCCGAAGATGACGAGTGCGGGTTCCTTTTGTTCTTTTCATACCGCTGGATCAACACGGACCGAACGCGCAACACGCCCGACGACGAGAAGCACACACAGTATCGACGGATGCTGGACGCAGCCGAGGAGTTCCTCAAGCAGAACCCGGAGGTGGACCGAGAGACGCTGGGGATCTGGATGGTGAGTTGCTGCGCCCCCTCTGCTGATGTGCTGGCCATGCTAATTCTTGCACCGCAGGATTTTGCCTGTGTCGACCAAGACAACCCCGGGTCAGGTGTTTCTGCACTGCCCATCATCATCGCGCAATGCGACGCTGTCATCAGTCTCCTCGACAACGACTACTTTGACCGCGCATGGTGCTGCGTCGAGGCCATGATGATCCAGGCGATGAGGAGCTGGCGGTATCTGCACCAATGGTACCAGCATCTGGAGCCGGTCGGCGGAGTGGGAAGCGGCGTCTTGACGAACAAGAGCCCGGTCTATCTGGACATGAAGAACAAGAAGCTCACATACGAGACCGACAGACCAAAGGTGCTGTTCTTGGAGAGACAGACCAAGCTGCTTTCGCGGTACTACTGAGGGGGCTGTGTTTGAGGGGGTGGTGAGAGACCAGGCCGCGCGACTGGCATCCCAGATCAACCAGACTTCAGTTCGTCGACGGCCATTCGTGGAGGCGGAACACACACATCACCTCACGCACGACACCCTCTCTCGGAGTATGGACGAAGCCCACACTGTGTCGACCGATGGATAGAGAGGGGTTTCAAGACTCTCCAACAGCACGGCTGACGCCGCACCTGTCCCTCTTTTTCTCTCTTCCAGCAGCTTGGGCATGGATCGAACCCAAAACGGCTCTCAAGCGAGTCTTGTTGCTTTCTGGTGGCATGTTCTGCCAAGGCCGCAATCCGCTTTACCCTGTCTGGTGTAACGTTGGTACTTGGCGGTGGACACAAGTCGTGCTTCACCCATGATCATCACGAACCTGGTCGAGACTCAAAACCTTTGACTTCAATCTTGTCTGTTGCAAGAGGGGATAACTGTCACCGCTTCGGCCGTCGCGCCGTCAAGGCTGACCCGACTTCATCTTCGGTGGCATGCTTCCAAGCCATGGGAACTCTCCCTGCCCATCACCACCAGGCCACGCTGGAGTTCGCCTGTTTCGCAATATCCCCAAGGCCTCTCGTTGTCGTCTGCTCACCAACAACTCTCGAATATCTGACGCTGCCCTCGCCGCCATTCAATCAGTCGCTTGATGCGCGACCGGATATTGCCAGTCCGGAGAAACCCAAAGTCGAGAGCTGCGCCTGGGTCCAAGCCCAGATGGTATCAAAGTGAGCCTGATCGCGCCGGCTTCTTTTCTTATGTGCCTCACCTTGTCCGGTTCGCGCCTCATGCTGTCGAGTTTGAACGATTTCCGTCGATCCCCATTGTCAGGCAACCACGAAAGCGGAGCGGCGGTGGTCTGCCGAGTGCGGCACAGGTGCCCAGCCGGCTGGGCGGCCGCTCTTGAACCCCTCGACAACCCCTATTGACTGTCATTTTGCGTCGCCAGCAAATCACAGAGTCGCAAAGGCGCTGGGACCCGACTCCACCCAACTACACAGCCACCATGCCTCCTCGTGACGGATCACCATCGTCGCCTTGAACTCGGCGGTTGCTTGATGTTTGCTCAGTCGTCTCGACCATTATAACTGGATCGAGCGCCCCCCCGGTCGTGCACGAAATCCGAGGCCAGACACACAGCAAGACGCAACAACCAGCAACCAACATCCCATCAAACATCTCATCCCAACCCAGCATTTATCCTCAGCATCGGTGGTTGCCAACCTCAACATCATGAGTGCCAGTGGCAGCTTCAGCATCCACAATCTCTTTGGCTATGTCGGCGCCCTCATCGGCCTCAATGCCATCGTCATCCCGGCTGTGCCCGTCCTCCAGTACCTTGTCGTCCGCCATGTCAAGGCCGAAGGCGATCGCATGCGCGGCGGCTTCAAATGGCTGCATGGTGCCCTGTTTACCCTCTGGGTGTACGTCCTCCCCCCTCCGGCGCCTCCCAACCCGCCCCACTTACTCCTGGACTAACACCCGGGCCTTAGCACCTGTGTCCTTCAAGTAGCCTACCACGCCTACCTCCTCTCCAGCGCCAATTCATCCAGCCCGACGCTCTTTCGTGAGATCTCGAACCGTCTCAATCGCATCTCCTCCGTCTCCGCTCTCTCCGCCATCCTCGCCGACGTTCTCCTCGTCTTTTGCGTCGCTCGCCTCGTCTCGTCGGCCGCCACGACGGCCGCCACGACGGCGCCTCGCCGCGTGTATGGGTACCTGGTCTCGGCGGCACTCGGCGTGGCGGTTGTGTTTGGCTTCGTCTTGTTCGGATACAACATTTGGTCGACCACCACCAGCCGGGGCTTCTCGAGCAGATTCGGCTTGGCGCAGTCGTTTTCCATTGTCTACCTCGTCGAGGCAATCATGGTCTTGCTGGCGGCGGTGGGCGTGTTTGTCCAGGCGATGCAGGCCAAGAAGGCGCCCGGGGCCGGGGCGACGGTGGTGCGCAGGCTCGCCGTCATCGCGGGACTGGTCATGGTTCTCATGATGTTTGGGTTCGCGAGGACGACGGTGTCGCTGTCGGGGGTTATTCCGGGGACGCACGGGCTGGACATTACGGGGTTGCAGTTTGCGGACATTATTGTGGGGTCATGGGGGTCTTTTGGGGTTATGGTCATGATCTACCTGGTTGGGAAGAAGAGGGAGGGTGGGTTGTGGTCGGAGAACAGGGGCAAGCTGGAGAGGCACAGCGAGGATGGTGTGTCGGCCTAAGGGGTGAGCAAGAGGGGGTGGCACGACTTGCAACGCTGTCTTGTTGACGCGTTGGCTTGACGCGTTGCTCGATCGACTTTGTTTTCATTTCCTTGGTCATGCCTGCGGGCCACATAGAGTTGATACCGAGTAGGAACCTTCCAAGTAGCTAGGTACTACGCAATTCCCAATAATGTCCAGAAAACACCCCCTCTCCCCCCTAAATCAGATCAAACACGGGCAACTCCCCATCGACATCCACCCCGCTCATCGCCTCGCCGCCCATAATCCCATGCACATACGCCTCCCCCACCAGCTTGTACGTCCCCCGCCTCCGCGCCCCCTGCACAGCCCCTTCCCCCTCCTTCCCCTCCCCCTTCACACCCCTCAGCACAAACCCCGTCCCCCCGCCCCTCAACACAACCACCTCATCCCCCACCTCCGCCCCCCACGGCACCACCCCCAAATACCCCCTCCCCGTAACACACAGCCGCCTATGCGCGCAAACATCCCTAACCCGCCTCACCAACCCCCCATACACTCCCTCCGTCCCCTTCGTAGGGAAGCCCTCCCCTTCCCGCTCGCGCAGCTCGCGGTGCAAGTCGTGGTGCATCCCCTCGACGTCGCCTTGCACGTCGATGGTCGCCCACATTGATTTCTCGGCGAGTTCGGACGGGGAGGGGAGGGGGGTCGTCCAGGACGTGGTGCGGTGGGGGAGGGAGGGGTTGGAAGAAGGGAGGTCGTACCAGAGGGAGATGAGGGGACGGGTTGGGAGGAGGGGTTGCGAGAGGTGCGAGGGGGGGTCGCCTAGGTAGGTGCGCCAGAGGGCGGTGGCGCGCGGGGCGGAGAGGGGGGTGCTGGGGGTGGTGTTCAGTGTGGAGGTGGTGGGGGTGGTAGTGTTCAAAGTGGTGGTGCTCCGGGACGCCCTCGACGCGTACGGGCAGGGATGTGGGGCGAAGATGGCGGTGTCCAGCGCGAGGGCCTCCCATGCTTCGAGGACGGGGGCGGCGCGGCGGGTCAGCGGCGGCGGGTCGGACGGGGAGGGATGCCATGGATCGGACAGGGCGATGATGGTGTCAAAGGGGACGCCTTGCACGCTGAGAGTCGATGGGTTCGGGGACGGGGAGACGACGGCCACGGTGTGTCCCGAAGCCCAGTAGCGCGGGGACTTGTCGAGCCAGTCGAGGAGGGGGCGCGCGTCGAGGTGCGTGTGGACGGACCAGTTGGGCACCCACGAGGGGAGGTTGGCGTGTAAGTCGAGTGCGGTTGCGTCCGGGACGTAGGGCGCGTGGACGGTGGCCGCGTATAGCGCCGGGTCGTAGCGGATGTGGGCGCGGCCGAGGTTGTCCCATGTCTTGACCCATCCGTCGGGGATCTCGCGCTGGGTGGAGACGTGGCGGCCGGGGGTGGGCGGGAGGTCGGCCAGCGGGCTCTTGTCGTGGAGGGTGTTGGTGTTGTGGTCGAGGAACTTTGCGGTCTGGCCTTTGACAGTTTTCTTGAGACGGGTCCAGGATGTGAGGATGGAACCGCCGTCGTCGGCCTCTTCGATTCGTTCCCAGCCGGGGGGCAGTCGTGCCCACCCGAACCGGACCTTGGAGGGGTCCTCGGATGAGCAGACGGGGGCCGCGACGTCGTGGTACCGGGCTTGGTCGACTAGGCTGAAGGCTTGACGGGAGTAGGAAGGGGGAAGGTCAACGCCCCGCCACTCGCGCGCACGGGTCAGCATGTCGAGGTAGCCGCTGCTCCGGATGACGCTGCGGGCGGAATGGATGTAGATGGAGCTGACGGAGCTGGTGTAGTCGGGTATGATGCCGAGGTTCTTGCCGCCCGCTGAGGCTAGTCCGAGGAATCCAAACACGCGATCGCGGTCGTTGGTGCAGTGCAGGTGGCGGAACTCGTACATGAGGTCGTGGAGATGGATGAAGAAGCGCCCGTTCCGCCAGAGTTCCCGAAGGTGGAGGATGATGCGAAAGGTCTCGTCCTGGGCCGAGTAGACCTCGGGGTTGACGACGATGCCAAACGCCTCGACGCCGACGCGAAGAGTTCGCATCCGGTCGATGGACCGCCTGAGGTGCTCGAGCTCAAACGTGTCGCTGCCAATGACAAAGACCAGTTTCTCGGCCACCACGGCCTCCTGAATGACCCAGATGCGCTTCCACCACGGCCGGTGCAGGATCTCGCGGATGTCGCCGACGTCGAGCTCATCTTCCAAGTCGGCGGACCGCATCCAGGCCGAGCCGCTCTTGAAGTTGGCTTGGCGCACGGGGTAGCTGGGGAGTACGAGGTTGGCGAGGTAGCGGCTTCCAACCCCTTTTGTCATACCGCCGGCGAAGCTGGCCGTCCTCATGCCGAAGCGGCTCTTGAGGTCTGAAATGGCTAGGATGGTCGACTCTGCGGGCTCACCCAGCCAAACCACGACTTGCTCGGCCTGCTCATACACGCGGCACATCAGCGGCAGCTGGCCTTCCTTCTCGGCGAGATGGGCCTGGTTGGTGCAGATGGCGTCGATCCACAGCTTGCGAGGTTCCGTTTTGTGTCGCAGCCGTCGCATTGCCGCCGCCGCGTTCTCCTGGACGTCGACGGTCTTGCCGTCGAGCTGGACCGGGCATGTTGGTGTCGGACTGCCCCAAGTGTAGGAGAGGGCTTCGTAGACGGGGTTCTCGGAGAGGAAGACGTGCTCGAGCGAGCAGACGATGGGGTCGTCGACATTGGCGGCAGGCTCGAGAGTTAGAAGACGGATCTCGCCGTTGACCGAGTCAATGGGGGTGTAGACTGGTGCCGCCATTTTCACCGTTCATTTCGGATCGCAAAGGTCGATGACTGGAGGCGGAACTTCTGGCGGTTTGACCTTGGACTGAGTGTTGAAATTCTTGAGACAGTATTTTCCACAAATTGCGGTCCTGTCACATGCATTACCCGTGTGCAGCCAGCGCCGAGAAACGTCCCGAACCAGTGGTGGGCAACAGAGGCTCCCTGGCCCCAGATATGCGGATGCCAGAACTATTCGACTTGAAATGATTAGTATTCTGGAAGTGAGAGTCGATTTCCCTCTGGCCACACAGAAAACAAGGGGCATAAACAGAGAAGCTTGGCCCTAACCCTTGGATATGTCGATACTATAATACGATCCTAAGTCCAGTTAACGTAATACCTAACTACGGGTTCCTCTTTGTGGTTGTGCCCCAATGGGCTCCATGTAGGGTGTGATTTTAGGTATGCTGCTGCCTGATAATCCACATTGGCGGGTCCCAAACCGTCACCGCCATTTCAAAATCCAATTTCATCCCAAGCATCCAAGACAACAGCAGCCAGGACATGGACAACAAAATCAAAGATTCATCGGCCTTAACTTCACGCCAACCTTGATCGACTCTTGGACGAATCCGTCTCTGCAAGAAGCTCCTCAAATCTTCAGGACCACCTCCCAAAATGCACCCTCAACTCTCGTCCCCCCTCTTCCTCCTCCCCTACGAAGTCCGTCTCGACATCTATGAGTACTACCTCCTCCCATCCAACCAGCCCAACTACTTCCTCTGTACCTACACACCCATCGAGACCTTTCTCGCCCGCGGCCCCTTTCGTCGCGACAACATCCCCGGCCTCGTCCTGGCATGCAAGCGACTGCATGCCGAGCTCCGCGCTCTCGTCTTTGACACCATCACGTTTGTCATCCGCCACACCTACCGCCGCAACACTACGGCGCTCGGCAGCTTTGGCTTCCTGGATCTTCCGCGCATCAAGAAATTTGTCTTGGTCATGGAGGAGACGATGCGCTATAGCTGGATGCAGCACAGTGAGGTATTCCTGAGGCAACCGGAGAACAAGTATTGGTGGTGGTTCGATGCGGCTTTGAATCGGCTCATTGCCCGGCATGGGCCGGAGGCCGTGGTATGCAGGGACGCGAGACAGCTTCAGCCTCTCACCGGGCTGAAGGAGGTCGTGTTTGTTTGGGGGATTTCCGGGACGTGGTATGATGAGCGGGAAGGGTGGGCGATCACCGGACCGAATGGCGAGAGTCTTGTAGGTTTGAAGGTACCAGCCAAGCCCAAGTGTCCTATATTGGACCATCTGGCTGGTATAAAGGGACTGGGAACGATTCATTTAGCGGGGTACTATGATGGTTGGTGGGCGCCGTATCTGGAAGAGAGGACGACGGCGAGGGTCCTGCTGGAAGGTCCGAAGCGTACATCTCCCTCCCTTTGGACCGGCCTGCCATGAACAGGGGAAGTCGCCGAGCAGGTATTACTGAAATGCCACCTTGCCTTCCCTGACCCACCTCTCCACCGTCTCCAACCCATAACTGACCTCCAACACCATCCTCGCAAACTCATCAACCTCGCCAAACTCCCTCTCCACCATCAACCGATACGCCTCCATACTCCTCACCAACAACACCCCCTTTCCCCCCTCCAGCTCCCCCACCCGCCTCCTCCACCTCCACCCCGCCGTCTCCTCCCACAGCCCCTCCCCCGCCGTAAACGCCAACCCCCCCGGACACACCGACCACCCCCTCCTCATCGTAGTATACACCGACTGCACATAATTCCCAACCAAAAACACCCTCCTCACCGACTCCACCACCACCCACGCCCTCCACCCCGCCCCCCACCCCCCCCTTCCCACGCCGCCAGGAAACCCGCGCCCGCGCACTCCCCCCTTGCACAGTCCAGCATCTCCCCCGCCCACGCCACCAGCACATCCCCCCTCTCCTCCGCCATCGACCGCGCCCGCACGTCCCCGTCATACAGACCAACGACCTGATACACCAGCAGCGCCAGCGTCCGCGCCAGATGGCCGCGCACATCAAGCGGGATCACCACCGCCGTCGCCGTCTGCCCCGCAATCAGCCGCTCGGCACGATCGGCGACGATCTCCAGCACCGTGGGCTTCGTCGCCGGCGTCGCGGCGTGGTATGCCATGAGCGTGGTCAGCGCGTCCTGGATGGCGGGGGGCAGGGCGGACGTGGTGGTCGGCAGGGGGTGGTCGAAGGTGTGGCGGTGGATGAGCGGGGAGTGCAGGGTGGCGGACCAGCGGAGGAGCCAGGATTGGAGGGTCGAGATGAAGTGGTGGAGGGCGGCGGCGCCGACGCCGGTTGGGAGGAACGGGGGTGGGGGCGGGAGGCCGTGCTGGAGGGTGAAGGTTGGCGGGGCGAGGAACCAGGTGTGGGGGGTGGTGGGGGTCGGGGGCTGTGGTGATGGCCAGAGGAAGGGGAGGAGAGAGGGGTAGGTGCCTCCGGTCAGGGAGGTCGGGGAGAGCGGGAGGGAGGGGTCCCAGGACTGGGTGTCGTCGAGGGGCGAGGTCGGCGCGGTGGTGTCGTCGTCGGCGGCGGGGCGTGGACGTCGTGGAAACGAGTCGTATTCGCAGGTGTCGTCTCGTTCGATGCACCGCTTGCAGGCGGGTGTTGTTTTGTCGCATTTCCTTTTCGAGCGGGTGCACTGGATGCAGGCCTTGCGCTGGCGCATGCGCCGGCGGTCGACAGGTGGAATCATCGGGGCTTGTTGCCGTGGTTGAATCGCCGGTAAGAATGGGGTCTGGTGGTAGGGCTGAGGAGGAGATACGCGATACGTGAAGAATGCGGGTGGGATATCGGATATAAGTTGAGGAGTTGGTCAGCCAAGAACATCAAATTTGCGGCCGCATTGCGGATTTAAGGTTTGCGTTGCGGGTGAGGTGCTGACAAAGGCCCGAAGCGCCGGCGGACGAAGGCCAGCAGGGGTCTTGTGGGCGGACGGCACGGGTGGCTTGCGGGTTTGGGCGGGCCCGGACGGGCCGGGGCGGCGATTGACATGCCACAGATCTTTGTCAGCTCTTCAACCCGGACATATGCCATAAGCAGCCCGGCGTATGACGAGGCCGGCGACGATGAATTCCATCTATAAAGTCCCGCTGTTGGCCGTTGATTCCAGAGTATTGGTCTGTGCCAGGATACCAAGTTCCACTGCAACACACAGCCCCTGAAGCGGTACACCAAAGTCAACAAACCCCTGAGCAGCAGCACCGATACCAAAGACCCTTCACCTCGTCCTACCTCGGCAAACTCTGGTTTGTATTGATTTCCAATCAACGACTCCCCAACATTCCCCCTCATCAACCACCCACAATGGGCATGTCCACCTTCTCGATCAAGATCCCCTCGGTCCCCACCCTCCACAAGACACCCTACCCCAGCATCTCTCCCCTCCGGCCTGAGCTATCTCAAGCTGGCCGTACCGTCCTCGTCGCAGGCGGCTCCTCCGGAATCGGGTTCGCCATTGCCAGAGGCTTCGTCCAAGCGAAAGCATCCCGCGTGATCCTCCTTGGCCGCCGGCCCGACGCCATTCAGGAGGCGGCAGACAAGCTCAACGCCGAGAGCGCCGACAAGGATGCGACAAAGGTGACGGGGATTGCGTGCGACATTGGAGATGTCAAGGACACGGCCAAGCTGTGGGACCAGCTCAAGGCCCAAGGCATCATTGTCGACGTCTTGATCCTCAACGCCGCCGTCACCGGCGGCATGGCTCCCATTCTTCAGAGCGGCCTTGACAAGGTGTGGAACACATTCGAGGTGAATGTGAGAACCCTGATGGATTTTACCGAGCGACTGTGGAAGCAAGAAGGTGGCGGAAAGAAGGTTTGTTTACTTGCCCCTATCCCTGCCCATCCGCGGTCCGTTCTGACAGCCGTCGCAGTACGTCGTCAACGTGTCCACCTCGGGCATCCACACCCTGGACACCGAGTCCAAGGCCGTCCCCGCCTATGGCCTGACCAAGAACGCCGGCACCCTCCTTCTGCAGCAAATCGCCATGGACACAGACCCCCGCCAGATGCAGATCGTCAGCTTCCACCCCGGCGGCATCTTCACCGAAATGGCAAGCAAGGTCGTCAGCAAGGACCTGTACGACTGGGACGACGAAGACCTCCCCGGCAACTTCGGCGTGTGGGCCGCCAGTGAGGAGGCCGCCTTTGCCCATGGTCGGATGCTGGCGGCGCACTGGGACGTGGACGAGCTCAAGGCCAGCACGGCGGGCAAGGGGTCTCTGTTGCCCAAGATTGGGCTGCTCAGTGTGACTACCGACGAGGAAGTGCAAAAGAGGGCAGCGGCAGGATCAGCTTGAGGGAGTTGTCACTACTCATCGTTGTACAATCAAATAAGGGCGATAGTAGTTTTTCACCGCCAATGTCATTTAGAGTTCAAAAGATGTCACAGAACTCCCTCTTCCTGACCACAGCTCTCAACAAGTGTTTCTCCCAACAATGTCACCAAGCATGTGTCAATATTCAAAAAACGGCACCCCCCTCACTTCCCTTCCCCGCACACTTCCCCTTGGTGTTTCCCTTCCCCCCACCGGGAACTCCCAGCCTACCATGGATGCATCCCCGTAGGGTTGGTTTCACGGCAGCCGTGGGCCGAAGAGGTGCATAACGCCGCCCCCCCTTACGGCCACCCCATGCGGGCAGTCCGCTTTCATGGCTTGGCTGAGGTCATGGCGGACCGGCACCGTCGCCCAACAGCAACGACAGATTATCAGAGACAACAAACCTTGTGTGGCCATGTGCATCTCTCCATCATTACTGTCTTTGCGCCACTCGATGCAGCAGGCATGCAAGCTTTGAATACTGACATTCAGCAAGCCTCGAGACCTGTTTCTGACGCTATATTGCGACCCTGTCCCCTCTTTCTCGGGTGTAGACGTGCTCCTCCTGTAAGGCTGCCATCCAAAATGAGCATCCCGACGTGTACATGATGTGGCCTAGTGCATGTTCCAGAACATCACCGACCTCAAGACCCTTCGGAGGCTTGGCGAGAGAAAGCTGAAGTCTCAACGCCACAATGCCATGGACGACTGAGCATCACTTGACAACCTCCACCGAACATATGAACCTATCAATGATGGTACGATGTGCAAGCCTCCACTCCTCCGTCAGGATGCATCTCGACTCAACAAGTCCGTGATGGCTTCAAGGCTGGCTGAAGGGCTAGAACGAACCCAGTTGAGCCGATGATAGGACCGGTTACGGACAAGGAGTGACCACCATGGAGAGATCGAGGTCCTTCACCCTGCTGGAGCCATGTCTTACTGGAGAACAGAGCACTGATTTGGGCGGACTTGAACCAGCACCCAAAGGGTTAAATAGACAAGGAATTCCCCCCTCTTCCTGTCCAAGAACCAGACACTCACAACCCTTCAAACCACTTCATCTCATCCACCATCATCCATCATCCACTCTTCCCATCTTTATCATCATCCCCCCATTCACCATGACTTCCGACGCCGAAGCCAACAGCCTCTTCTGGAAGGCTTATGCCACGTCCATCCTCCAGTTGCTGACCAGCGGCGGCGCCACCGTTGGACCCAACTCACGCGTCTACATCGCCTCGAGCAACCACAGCGCGATTCCCGGCGGCAACGGCGTGCCCCAGGAGATCACCAACTGGGGCATTCATTCTCTCGCCAACAACCTCCTGGATGCCAACGGCGGAGTCACCTTCAACCCGACGGCGGCCAGCGGCGGCTACGTCCAGGCCCTCGCTCTCTATCTCGAAGCGATCAAGCCCGTAAGCCGTTTCCCCAGCAATGCTGACACGAGGATCTTTGCTGACATGAACCAAACACCACAGGCCGCCAACAATATCAACGCGCAGAGCATGGCCCAGCTGCAGGCCGCCCAGGCCAACGTGGACGCTGCGGATCTCAAGGTCACCGCCGCCCTCACCGCGGCGGCGGCAAAGTGGGCTGTTGATCCCAACGGCAAGGGCACGACCCCCTGGCTGTCGTGGTATCCCGAAAACGCGCCCCAATACGTGGATGCCCTGGCAAACTACGACAACGTCAAGGGCGTGCTGATCCTCCAAACCGACGAGGTGTACGGCCCCGGCGTCGGCCAGCTCACCCAGGACCTCAAGGTCCTGACCAATGCCCTGAACATCAAGCTCCCCCTCAACCCAGGGTGCGTCCCCCCTGCCTCAATCCTCAGACAGACACTGACACCCCCCCCCCCTCCACAGCGTCACCATGGAAGCCTCCCTCGACGACATCACCATGGACTCCGGCTTCGCCCTCCACTTCCCCACGCCGCTCAAGCTCTTCACCGTCCCCGCCTACACCATCACCGGCTACGGCGCCGAGATCGACGCGTGGATGCTGACCAGCATGAAGTCGCGCGCCCCGGTGTTCTCGACAACCATCTCGTCGACCGTCGGGCGCGAGTACAGGGCCAGCGCCCTCGGTCACGAAGAGGCGAGCGGCAACGCCGGCTTGGACATGGGCATCTTCAGCATCGGCGGCGGGGGATCCAGCTCGACCGACACGTCGACTTTCCAGTTCGGCAAGTGGGTCGACGAGATCTCGCTCACGCTCACCGTCAACTTTGCGCAGACCATGACGATTACTCCGGGAGAGTGGTACGCCCCCCTCCCCTATCCCCTTCGTGATCAACCTGGAACTAACCTACTTCCCATAGGAACGTCGACGTCCGCGACCTCGTCGCCAAGATGGGCGCCACCCCCCCGGCGCACGTGACCCCCCGCGTGCGGCCCACGCAGGCGCTGTTCGCCAGCGGCGTCGGTCTCAAGGTGACGTTTGGAGCCGCGGCTGGCAGCGAGTTTGACACGTTCTACAAGAAGACGCAGGCCGGCAGCGGGGGGTTCTCGCTGTTTGGCTTCCACATTGGCGGGAGCGGGAGCTCGTCCGTCACCAAGGTGTCGAATGAGTGTACTTGGGATGCGACGTCTTGCACGCTCACGATCCAGCCGGCGCCGACGGCGCATAATGCGCAGTTGTTGGCTGTTATGGGGGAGGTGGTTATTCTCTGATGACTCGGGTTGCGTACGCCAAGGATGGTGGGAGCCGCAGTCAGGACTGAAGGAGAAGGTTGACTGGAACATTCACTTGATGCGAGAAATGCCCGTTTTATAGGGTAAAGGATACGACCAAGCAGCAGTTTCAGTTACAACAATCATTTTGCTGTGGTGTCGTCTTCTGCAAATGTGTCAGCCGCCGCACAGGGAGGGGTTCAGGGCCAGGTAAACAAACCCCTGAACCCCCTGAACGCGTCGGACCCATGATGCGCCGACAATGACACATCGACATCTCATCTTCCATGAATCCTTTTCATTTCCAATTAGGCAGCTGCAAAAAAAAAGATCTGCTGCAAACCCAGTACTACCAACACCCAAAATCTCCCCACCTCCGGCTGCCTCGCCGCGCTCGCATACTCGCCCCAATCTCCCGCGCCGCTCATTGGAAGCCTCCCGCCTCGCCAACCCGTCAGCCTAATATACCGCCCCACCAATAAGCACTCAACCCCTACAACCGGTCCGCCTTGCCAGGCGGCCGTCTCCTGCAAGGGACCTTTGTGAGTGCAACCAGCATATAAACCTTGAAAAAAATACGAACTCTTGATTGCCGTGTATAAATCCCCATTGACGTCCACCAAAATGTCGATATCCAAGCCCAATCCCACCCCCAAAATGCTCTCCCAACTCCTCACCCTCGCCCTCGCGGCAACCACCGCCCTCGCCATCCCCCTCGACACCGACCCCTCCCCCACCACCACCTCCTCCGCCCCCACACCCACACCCACCCGCGTCCGCCCCGCCCGCGACTGCGTCATCATCGCCGGCGAGAACCCCTACGTCATCGCCAACTACACGCGCCCCGCGTGCGTGTGCAAGTGTCTGGTTGGTGTGTGCACGTCCGTCACGGTACGTCCTCTCTTGCATTGTGGCCCGGGGGGTTGGGTTCATGGATATTAACGGACCGGGGTGAACAGGACGGGAGCCGCCAGCAGATGATCGACTGCGCGACGCTGCCGTGGCCGTTTGGTTCGAATCCGTGGCAGGGGGAGCTGCTTGTTCGGATGGCGACGTGTACGGGGGTAAGTTGGCCATGTTACCTGTGATGTGCTTTGTGTACGGGTGCTGACGGTGTGTGTAGAGCCAGCGGTGTATTGGGTAGAGGTTGGAGACAGCGGTCGTGAGGGATGGAGGGTTGTTGCCAGTTGCCAGGGGAGGAGACGGGGTTCTTCATCTAATGTATTAGTAGTGTGTGGCCAATATCCCGCAAAGAGATCGGCAGCTTCGCTCAAAACCGAAGTATGGACTGCTGGGGAAGGAAATAGCTCCCTCCACACTGCACGCAAATCGTCTCCAAGTCCAGATTGTCGTCTTGGTCAAGCACCTCGGCCTTCCTCCTCAGCCTCCCGCTCCCCATCCTGGAGGAGACCGCTGCACTTCCCAGGTCCGCCACGCCTGCCGTCTCGCCACCCCCCGATTGCGCCATCTCCACCCATCCCCCGAAATCATTTTCCTCGTCCACGTAAAACCCCACGGCCGGGCAGTCGTAGTTGAAGACAAGGCGATCGTAGTCTTCCCGCTCCCCCATATCCTGCTCCCCTCCGGCTCTCTGATCCGCCGCGCTCCACACAAGCTCCACGTGATCACGGAATCTCCAGTAGCTCCCCATAAGAATGACCCCATGCTTGGGCCCCCCAGAACTTGGAGGGAGATAGTGCACCTCCCTGTTGGAAGACGAACGTGGCAGCGGGATGGGGAGTCGGGGAACGCTGACTTGCGGCTCGGGGGTGGAGCGAAACAGCGGGAGGCGGAAGACTTTGAGCTTACGGGAGCTGACGGTAAAGTACAAGTGTGAGGGTGTCCACGTAAAAGTAAAGGGCAGCCGGGCGAGGGAAAGCCGCTGACCGTTCCGAGGACGATTGCGACTTTGTGGATAAGGCGGGGCGGGCTCCGGGTTGTTTTGCGGGTGGAGAGGCGGTGTGTTGTCAGGAACATGGAAAGGACTAGGATATCGCGTGTTTCGGCCTTGGTTTGCGTGTCCCTTTTTCGTTTGGGTTTGGAAGCTCTCTTGCTTGCCGCTGTCCTGGGTCCTCCTGCAAGGCTACTTTCCACGCTGGCGATATGCAAAACCCCACCGCAGGGTGAAAAATATGGTTTCATGCAGATGATAGACCTAGAGGTATTTTCTGCGTCAGCAAAGCTGCATTGCCCGGTTCCTCGTCCAGACATCGTGGTGGAAACTCGCTAGCAGGCCTGGTTGGCATTGTCGTTCTGACAAAATATGTCTTCTCCTCGAAATCCGCAAAAAGCACTTCTCTTCCGCCCAGAGGCCACACCACAAGCGGTTCATTTGGATGAAATGCTGGGGGCGAGCAAAAGAGCAAAGTTGGGATTTCGTTCTTGTGGTGAAAAACTCGCGTCGATTTACCATTGGCGTTGAGACGGTACACATTTAGCGTCGCCGTGAGGCGGTCTCCAGGGCCCCCAAGTCGGTCTGGTCGGCCGGGATAGGTCGGCCGGTCTTGTTCTTTTTCCTTCATTGGGTCGTTGGCAAGCCGAACGGTTCGTTCAGGGCTTTCTCCGCCAGGCCGGACTCGCATGAGTGCTGGGCGAGCCTCAGTCCTTGGTTCCCCCTCGCTATCGGAGGAGATGGAAGCCGTGTCATGACTGTCATGGTCTTCTCCGCTCAAAGTATCGGACGATCCGTCGGAATCACTGGCACCGTCGACATCCGTGGACCCGTTGCTGCAATTCTCGTACGCCGAGTCCTCGGCTGAGGTCGTTGACGCGTCCGACTCGGAGTAGTCGGTGTCGTCCGAGCCATCCGAGCCGTCCGCAGAATCGAGGCTCACGGCTTGCTTGGTTGCGGGTTTCTTTTTGCGAGTGACTCTTGTCGGATCACGGATATCCCGTGTCGCCACGGCGATGAAGCCACCACCTTCACACATGTCCATGGTCAGGGGTACGGCATCCGGAATGGTCCCAGGATCCAATGTCGCCCGCGGCGTGGCGAATTCATGGGCATCAAATAGTTGGTGGCCTTGAAGAACCATTTTGAATGAAGTCGAGATGATAAGCGTGCTAATCAGCTTCTTCACTTCGGCATCAGCCTGAGGAAGGGGAACTGTCTTGGAGCTGACAGCTGGCAACACCACTCAGGTCCCACACGTCAACGGCGAGCTTCTCCGATCCACTGTGGAAGATTATGGTTAGTTATTATACCCAGTTCTTGGCATGATGATCTGTTGGGGATCCTACGCAACATAGGACAGGGCCATGTACTGATGGCGACTGATATGTCTCTCAGCAACGATCACACGCTCCGAGCCCCGGTACTGCAGTGGTTTCGTTGTCAGCATAAAACTCGGATGTCTCTCTTTCATGCCATTCATAAAGTTGGTCGGTCCAAGGAGGCCTGACAGACATCTGTCAATCTCCCCGAAGAAATGCTCCCGATACGGGCGCGCCGCTCGCTGTTGGCAAGTGCCTCGCTCCAAGAGATACCCCCATTCGCCGACAAAGTGCCTGTAGTCGAGCCTCCGTGTCCAACATTCTCGAGCGTGGTTCCGATCTTCGTCGTTGACGTCGAATGGGAGAGAAACCCAGTCGCCCAGGCCATGCGGGAGATACACAAGGACGTCGAGGATGTGTCGCTCCGGGCCAACCCGCCAATGGTATGTGGGTGGCCACCGCGAGCGACGAGTGCATGGCGTCACCTTACCAACTGCTCTGCTAGGTCCCTCTCGAGATCTTCTACCACAGCAAGCAGGGCCTTCGCACCAAGCTCCAACACGCGATGGCCTCAGGCCCCCAAAACCAAAGTCTGGTGGCGGACCTAGAGGTAGCCATCAAATTCTGTGACGACGGGTTCGGACCCGTCTCAGCAAACGTCGACGCCTTGCTTGCCGCAGGAGAAATCACCTGGGACCACCTCTGGGTTCTGTTTGCCCCCAACGTCCTGCTGTACCGCCACCACGCCTTCGTTGACCATGATCAGGTTCTCAAGCTTCGCAGCATCAAACAAGGCAGAAATCTCCAAACCCAGACTAGCAATTTTTCCTTCAACTGTCATATCGTTGCCGACGACGGGGTCATGTTTGGGTTGGCATATGAGCCTTCGATCCAAGCCATTGACGAGTTTGACGGTGCGCAGCCTTCATCTACCAAACCATCAAAGTCTCGACGCATGGGAGGGCCATCGTCGACCCTGCCGGCTTCCGGTCCTACAACCCAGGTCTCCCCAGAATGCCACCAGTGGTGCATAGGGTGCGTTCCCGTGATGCCCTGACGGAGGAATACATCATATGCACGCCCGTTGTCCTGGGCCTCTGTCTCGGAACCAAAAAGTGGGGTGGCTTCGCCATCTCTCGGTTGCTAGACCTTCTTAAGTGGAATCCGCAGGCCTTTCAAGATCTGGTGCTGGAAGAAAGAGCCAAGAAACTGGAAGAAAGAGCCAAGAAACTGGTCCACTATCTGATCAAGCAGCACTCCCCCGATGACGGATTTGACGACCTCGTCGCGGGCAAGGGCAAGGAAATCATCTCGCTCTTCAGTGGCCCCCCGGGCAGCGGCAAAACCTTGACAGCGGAAGCTGTGGCCGAGTCAACCAGACGGCCGCTGTACATCCACTCCGCCGGAGATCTGGGGAGTACTGCCGCGGGCATTGACCTCAACCTCCCGAGGATCCTAGAGCTGTCGGCAAGGTGGAACTCGGTCCTGCTCATCGACGAGGCGGACGTGTTTCTACAACAGCGCACAGAGCTGGACATCCACCGCAATGCGCTCATAACCACCTTTCTCCGCCAGCTCGAGTCCTACCAGAGGCTCCTGATACTGACGACCAATCGGATCGGGAGTTGCGACGAGGCTTTTGAGAGTCGAATTCACATTGCCATTCGATATCCCGCCCTGGACACGGCCGCAAGAAGGCAGATTTGGACAACCTTCCTCAAGAGAGCCCACAATTTGCTGGGGCAGACCACAGATCAAGAACATTGTCAACTCGGCGAGAATTGTGGCAAAGGACCAAGGCGAAACACTGTCCATGTCGCACATTATCTTGATTCTGGAGGTGACAAGCGCAGGACTGGGCCAAGACTGGAATCTGGCAGAGCAACTTGAACACGTCTGGGATTCTGCGAATATATCACTGGGGTTTCCTTCGTTTCGACTGGCCATATATGTACACATCTCGACAAGAATCCGCATCACAATATACACATCTTCCCCTACCCAGGACATCTCATCTCATCCACTCAAGCCGCGACAGCCTTGTCCGCCTTGGCAGCCTGGAACGCCTTGATCAGCGCCGGATACCAGACATTCATCATCTTGGTGTCGCCGGCATCATTGGGGTGGACGCCGTCACGGTTGTCCGCCGACCCGCTGAAGCCAGTGTACTGGTCGACCACCCAGATGGGGGACTCGGTCTTGTTCTGGCCCTGGGCCCACGCCGGGATGGCCGCGTTGAGCGCCTGGATCTTGGTGTTGGAGCCCGCCATGGCGGAGCCGAGGGGGATGATTTGCGCCACCTATGTCACGGCAACGATCAGCTTCAGGGGCACCATCACCCAAGACGAGGAGGAGAGACATACCACAATCTTGACCTTGGGGTTATGCGCCCTCATCTGCCCAACCAGCGTGGTAAACGCCGCAATAATGTCATTGACATTCTTGCTCTGCTGCACGATATCGTTCGTGCCCAGGTGCATGCTGATGACGTCGGCCGGGTTCTTCTGCAGCCACCCGACGAGCTGCTTCTGGCTGGCGATGTTGATGGCCAGGAAGCCCGAGTGGCCCTCGTTGTCGCGGTCGTACTTTGTGTTGCGGCAGTTGTTCTCCGTCTTGCCGGACCCGACAAAGTCGACGGTCGACCACTCGGTGGTTTGAAGCTTGTCCCACAGCTTGGCTCGCCAGCAGATGATCTCGGTGATGGAGTCGCCGAAGGGCATGTACCGGAGGCCGGTGGCGGCGGTTTGGGCGGCGGCGCCCGCCGCGAGGGTGGTGAGGAGGAGGGGCAGGCCGAGCATGGTTGCGAAGGTCTTCAAGGATGGCAAGGGAGATAGGATGGCAGGACAGGATGTGCCCAACGTCCATCAACCTCTTCTTAAGGCTCTCCGGACGCCTTTCAACACTCAAAAGTGCCACTATACCTCCACGAAATCTCATTCGCCCTTCGGATGAGATCCGAGCCCGTGTGGGGAGCGGGACGTGGACTCGTCCTGTCAATCTAGCGAAAACGGGTGCTGTCCAAATTATCCGTCTTGGCTGAGCCGTCGCGGCGGCGCCGGCTCAGGCTCAATCTCCAGCTGGGGAGAGCGCAGGACCCGATTCTCCGCACGATCCGCATGACCGGAGGTTTGTGGGTAATTGTCGCTTTTACACCGGCCTGCCACGCTACTATATGGGTATGGGACGGACGAGCTCCTACTGGTTGGGGCGAACTGGTCGCCACGTTTAGTCCGGTGGTTTTATTTCAAGACGACGAGGTCCCCCCCCTCGTGGTGTAGAAGAAGTGCCGTGGGTCTTTGCTTGTCTTGAAGAATTGCCGAGGGGATCGTGGCAAGCCCGGATCGTGGGGCGTTGCGTCCAAGAAGCTGTGCGTTGATTCCCAGGGTTGATGTGTTCGTGACCATTGACCTAAAGGTTCGTCGTTGTGAGATGAACTCATCGACATTTACATTGCATTATAGAACACTGCCGTTTGAGCCGAATTCAGGTCCCGCGTCCAACTACCGACGTGCTCGCGTTGGGGCATGCATGACCAGTGTCGTCGAGCAAGGCAGCCGGGTCTGCGGATGTGTGAGAATGAGAATGCCCACCATTGACACCACAGAACGGGGACAAACTTTTCAGAACGACTGTCTTGAATGTGTATCCGTCACGGCATCCATCTTATATGCTCTTCCCATTGTCGTGACTCGGACTCTGTCATAGGCCATAGTCCTTCCGATTCAGGTCCTAAATTTGAAACTCGAGGCCTTGAAATCCGAACTTGAGGCTTATTACAGTCCCACCAGATAGAACTCGCCAACTTGAAAACAGCCCCCGCTCTACCGTTTCTTGGGATCCGACTTCCCATCAGACTTGTATCCCCCGCCGAGACAATCAATGTTTCCTCACCACCCCAACCACATTCCATTGATCCCGTACAATCTTGGCCGCGTCCGCGCCATACAGCTCCTTGGCCGACTCAACCGTTGCATCGGCAAACACGATAAACGTGCACTGCGAGGGAATGCTCGCCTTCTTGACGATGGCCGCGTTCCACCAGATGCGCCCGGCCTTCTCCCACGCGAACCCGCCGAAGCGCTGGGCGCAGAGGGCAAAGGCTCGGTTGGGGATGCCCGAGAAGTAGTGCACGCCGCCGTAGTCGTGTTTCTCTTCGTTGCTAGTGATCTCGAGCTTGACCTTTGTCTCTTGGACCTTGGTGTAGTTGTCGGGCTGCGGGTCGCCTTCCTGCGTCTGTTGTTTAGGGAGCGGCACGATGACGAGGGCAGATGGAAACACGTACGAATGCCGTTCCGGGGTGGAGCATGTTGCGAAGAGCGATGCCCTTCTTGGCTGGCATGTAGCACGCCTCGCCGATCAGCCAGTCGGCGGCGTCGGCCGTCTTGTTCTCGTGCTTCTGCTTGACCAGGATGCCAAAGACGTCCGAGAGGTGCTCGTTCAGGGCGCCGGACTCCCCCTCGTACTCCAGGTTGCTGTTGTGGTCGGTGATGCCGTGCTGCGCGCATCAGTCAGGTCAGCTCACCAAACCGTGCGGTGCCACGAGAGAGAGGTTGGCACTTGCCGTAAACTCATGCCCGACAATATCCAGTGCCCTAGCAAAACTGCCCAAGGTCACACCATCGCCGTCGCCATACACCATTTGCTCCAAGCCCAGGTTCTTGTTGACGTGCCACACGGCGTTGGCGTACTTGTTGCTAAAGTGCACCGAGCTCTTAACCTTGGCGTTGCGGCCGTCGACCGAGGCGTACCCAAACACCTCCCAAAAGAAGTTTAGGACGACCAGGGTGTTGTCGTGGACTTCGTTGACGGCCGTGTCCTTGACGGCTGGACTCCCTCCCTTCCGGATAAACGATCCCGGGAGCTGGCCCCAGATGCCGTTGTGTTGCATATCGTAGACCTCCTGGTTGAAGGCGGGGGCGGGGTGCTGGACGGGGACGGCAGAGAACTGCTTGCTCGCCGCATCGTCGGCTGTGCGTGCCGCTCGGGTGCGGCGAGACTGTCTGGATGCCGCCAGAGTGTTTTGGGCCGAGCTCCGAGCATCGTCACCGACGTCCTCGGCGTCCACGATGTGTTGGAGAACGTAGTCCGGGACGATGGCTTGAGAGGAGGGGTCGTACTGCGAGTCGCCACTATCTTCTTGGTCTTGGGGATCATCTGCACAGCTAGCACGGTGCCGCTCGAAGTGGCACAGCTTCGTTATGGCCAGCGTGGAGATGGCCATCTCTCGCACGTGTTCGTATTGCTCGGGGTCGTCGATGAGCCCTTGCAGGATGTAGGGGGGCACGGCCTGGCAGATGTATCTGGCCATGATACTTGTTGTGGTGGATGATGGGTCGAGGAAGTGAAAAGTGGTAAACGATTCAAGGTAGGTAGTTTGGGGAGAATGATGGAGAAGGCAAGTGAAGAGGGTGGTCTGAGGCCACTTTTATACTTGAACGAAGCTGCGGACCGGCGGGGGCTCTCGCAGGCGGCAACCACGACTTTGGGAAGGGAGAGGTAGTGTGGTGTTCTGGGAAGCAGAAGTTCAACACAAACCAGAACTGGTTTGGTTGTTAGCGCGAGATCTGAGGATACCAACTCGGGGGCTTAAAATGTAAACCGAAGGCGTTTACCTGTACTGGCAAGGCTTACTCAAGAAAGAGCGAGACCTTTTCTCATGGAAGCGAGTGCTACCTGACAGGACCTCGAGCCTTACATACGCACTTTATGGCCCTGAGTTCCGACTTTAAGGCCTCGATTAGAAGCTGCGTGGCCTCGACAAGTGTCTCGAAGGTCGCGCGGCAACAAATAAACCAGGGCTAATCTGAGCAAGACAGATGCCCGCCCAACCTACTTGCATGTGGGGTTATGGCGTAAAGATGAGCGCCATCGAGCGCGCCCCTCAAGCAGTGTGCTCCAATGCCATGGTGTGCAAAGTTCTAGACTCAGCCCTGCAAGGTCCAGCCAGCCCCACGACATGCCTGTCACAATGCAGCTTCTGATCTCACTGCACTTTCCATTGGACTAGAACATCAAGTCCGAGCCGTCACAGATGGAGATGGAGTGTGATGAAGCGGGGTTCTCTTTGTGGTTGCCAGAGCCATCCAAACACCATGGGTTTTGTCAGCCACAGAGTTGCATCGTCAGAGTCTACATGCTTCAGTCGGATTGGAGAATGCAAGGACGGTGGCTGGCTGGCCAGGAGGTATCTGTCTGGCAAGGCAACCACTTCACGTTCCGTCATGGCGTCGTCTTCGTCCTCAAGCGGGGAAGCAAGACTTCGAGGGAGGGAGGAGAAGAAGGTGTGAAACTCCGCCTCCATTGCTCAAAGCTGCAGACACCTCAGCTAGCCACGGGTGAAGTTGCTCTGTTGTGCGGGCGCTCAGATCAACACTCAAATGGGCAAGAAAGACGCAGCGGCAATGCAGAGCTTCGGGACTGCCCGCTTCATTCGCAGGAGCCTTGCAGGTTCCAGACCGACAACTTGGGAGTGGAGTGCATGTACACCCTGCATTGCGTCCAGGCTGCACGGAATGGGCAGACTTTGCTAAAATTCTCTTAATTTTGTATAACTAACGTTATCCCTTTACCAGCTAAAAGTCATTACTCGTATCTCATCACTCATGTCATCAATCCCGGCTGTACTTGGACAACTGCCTCCAACGCGGCCCATACCGCATGACCAAGATGGGAATAGGGGCCAACACCAAGCACAGCACGGAGAACACCGTGAACGCCCACCCATAGCCGTAGTTTTCCACCAGCGGCGCCGTCGTCAGCGGCAAAAACGTGCTGACGAGACACCTCGTCACAATGATGCCCGTCATGGCCGACGCCGACCACATCCCAAAGGCGTCCACCACATATGCCATCAGTGGGATCAGCGCCAGCATCAACGTGCACCCGAGGAAGGCGAGCGAGCAAAGCAGATACGGCAGCGGCAGGGCCAGCTCCGCGACCCAGCCGTAGGCGGCCGTGGAAATGGGCATGGCCAGAGCGCCGACAATGGCGATAGGCAGCCGGAACTCGGGCTGGCCCACGCCCTTGTGCGAGTCGCGCATCCGGATGTAGATCTTGTCGAGGTTGCGGTTGCACACGAAGACGCTGAACACCGAACCGACGCCTGTTGCTGTTAGCATCGCCACATCCAGGTCCTTGAGAGGAGAAAACTTACTGAAGCTGATGAAGCACATCCCCGCCGCCACCGGCTCCAGCTGGTAGACATCCCTCAAAATATCCGGCAGCGTCACGTTCATCACATAGAAATACGTAAACACCACGCTCCCAAACAAACTCATCGCCATCAACACCCCACTCCCAAACAACACCCTCCCGGGCCTCATCACCGCGTCCCTCAACTCCCTCACCCCCCTCTTCTCCCCCTCCCCCTCCCACCCCTTGGCCACCCTCCTCCTCCTCAAAATCACCACCCGATACGTCTCCCTCAACAACGCCCACAACAGCCCCCCACACCCCGCTGCCATCCCCACACTCCCCCACACCACACTCCTCCACCCCCACCTCTCCGCCACAGCACTCGCAATCGCCGGCCCAAACGCCCCCCCCAGCAACGGCGCCAGAAAAATCAAACTCACCGCCGCCCCGCGCTGCTCTGGCCCAAACATGTCCCCCACAATCGCAGGGTTCAACACATTCGTCGCGACCGCCAGCCCGGTGAGCGCGCGCGCGCCGACGAAGACGGGGAGGGACTGCGCGGTGGCGGCCAGCGCGGTGGCGAGTAGGAAGAGGGCGTTGGCGGCATGCAGGACGGGGGCGCGGCCGAACATCTCCGAGAGCGGGGCGATGAGGAGGGGGCCGGCGGCCTCGCCTAGTTCCCAGATGGTGACGAGGAGGATGGACGCGGATTTGGAGGCGGGGGTGTCCGGGGGGGAGAGGGCGGTGGTGATTTGCGGGGCAAGGGGGATGGCGGAGATGCAGGTGAATGTTCTGCGGGGGCTGTGTTAGCATCATTGTTTTTCTGGAAGAAGGGGTGTTTGTTTTGATGGTTCAGGGGGACGGGGAGGGTTCGTCTTGGCGTGTATTGTGGATCGGGGAAGCACCGGGGTTGGGGGTCATGGGTAAGGGTTGTGCAGCGGGGGGGCAGGTGATGAATCGGATGATTTTCGTGTTCGGTGCGGTGCTCGGAGCGGATACGACCCCGGAACGGGGGGAGCCAGGGGTGGCCGGAACGGGGATCCCGGTGCAGAGGTGCAGTGCGGGGAGATGGTGGCAACATGGACTGAAAATATTGCCCGAGAGAAAATGGAGGGGGGGTTGAACAACACCGCCAGAGAGGGGAGAAGAAGGGAAGGAGAAAGGAGAGAGGATACACGTACACTGTAAAGGCCATGAGGGCCAGGAGGGTGACGATTCCCCATTTCAGGGCAATGGGCCACTCGAGCGGGTTGTCGACATCGCCGAGGGGATCAAAGTCGAAGTCGTGGTCGCCCGGCGATGCTGTCGCTGGAGTCGTCGCATCGGCGTCGGTCTCGGTGTAGCAATGGCCCGCCAGGGACGTGTTGACATTGTCGTTTCGGCCGAGAAGGGGCTGTGATTCGGCGTCGTGCGAGTCCATGCTGGGGTTTGTCATGATGAGCAACGACCTGCGAGTCCAATTGACCTCTTGGATCGAGTTTTGGATGCGATGGAGAGAAACTGCAGTGGTTCAAAGAAAAGAGGCTGGTGGAGGAAAAAGGCCGGGTTTTGGTCGCGATGCTTGTCCCGGCTGCAGATTTTTGTCGCGCCGAGGCCGGCGGGGTCAAGGCCGCGAAAAGCCGACCGGGATTCCGTCCCTTTCACCTCTCGTCTCTGATTGGGCAGTTCGAGTCGATAGGGTCGTGAGAGAGGCAAAACCTGCAGTGTGTCGTTCGAGGACAGGGAAGGCCGAGATAATAGATATCGCCGATTCTAGCAATTTCCGTCAATGCCTTGTATCTCCACCCTGCCTGAATCCTGCACACATTCTGGTGTGTGATTTGTCTGCGCCCTTCGGTGACCGATGTCAACATTGCGGGGCACCCTTGCATATGCGTCCGGTCCACTCGAAGGATCACAGATCACAGGGGCGACGACTCAGGGTTAGGGCCATGTCGTTCAGGACGGAGGCAATGGAAGGTGTTCCAAGCCAGTATATCCCGTTGGATCTTTTCGCCTCCCTTTGGGATTTGTGGCCGACACGATGACCAACACTGTCCGTGTGAGAGAACCTTCGTTTTGGCCTTGAACGCTGCTTCATCTGGAACTCGATCGTGGGATGATGTTCGTCGCAGAAAAGAGACTTGACACTGAAGCCACTGTCAATACCTAGGTATCCATGAGCACCCCTCGGAATTATGCAGCAGGAGGGAAGCCATACGAGATCATGGTTGAGAACAGCGTTCATCACCGCTCATGTTGCTGCCTGCCAAACAGTCCAACCACTTCGCAATGACTCCTCACCGGCTAGGTCCCATCGGGGCGCTGAGCATCTGCAGGCTCCGAAAGTCAAGATCGACGTCGAGAACGCTGCTGATGTATGGGCCTTCCAGAGAAGATCGGAAGCCTCTCGCATTCGCTTGGTATAGCACCGGTTCCTCCCATGGACCTAGGGGTTGCGAGATATCCGCCTTTCCGACCAGGAAATACGGGGCCAAGCTGCCGGGCCAAATCGCGGGCCCGGAATTGTTCGCGGGCCGCATTACGGCAGCGGTACCGCAATCCCAGAACCGGACGATGACGTCTCCCACTCTTGTCATGGCGGGGACGAGTGCGATTACGTGGCCGCTGCAGAGGCAGATGTGTGGGTTGGTGTCGTGATTGCTTGGCTCGGCCTGCCACATGGCCTCGAACTCTGGGGCGTACCAACTCGAGTCGAACCCGGCAGTTGCACCGGCAGCACGAGCCAAGGTCCCAGCGCTTTTGATGGGACGGATGTAGGCCAGGTCCTCATCGGTATAGCTGATGATCCTTCGGAGGTAGGTTTCGTTCACCTCCCGTAGCTCTTTAAGTTCGGCACTGCCGTAGCTATCCTCCCAGCAGTCGACCCAGTCGTAGGTAGCATTGGCAGAAGATATAAGCTCGGTGTAACTGGGTCCGACCTTGAGGATCTTGGTAGCTACATAACCTAGGGCGCGAACGCAGGGCTTCTCGGGCGCCACCTTGGCGGTGTTAGTGTTGTAGGTGCCATTGATGGCTCAGAAACGAGTCTGTACTTGCCTTGGCAGGGAGCGAGCTGTAAAATTCCTTTCCCACCTCGCGTCCGAGAATTTCCTGCATGACACCGGCTGACCTGACCACGCTGATCCGCCGTTCTTGGTATCTAAAATTCGCCGTCCAGGCCTTGTCCTTGAATACACGTACCAAGGGGCCCACTCGGAAATAAATGTTTTTCAAGACGTCTCGCCAGATGTCGTAAAAGGATGCGCTGTAGTCAACTCGTAGTCTGCCCATTCCTCGTTGCATGTCGGGGATGAGGGCGAGCTCCATGTCCAGGGAAGTGATGTGTTCCTCGACTAGGTCCTTGAAACGGTCGTTGGTGAAGAAGGGGCGTATGTCGTTGGCGAGCCCGACCAGTCCGTAGATTCGGTCCTTCAACTCGGAGCAGGCCAGTCCCCTGAACTGCTCGGCGAGATTTTCGAGTTTCATGGCGTCCGTGTGCCTAGCCCTCCTCGCATCCAGCATTCGAATCATGGCCGCGCTGTGCTCGTGGCGCAAGTCTTCACCCTCTTTGCTCTGCCAATCGCTGAGTTGTTCAAACGTCCAGAACCCTGACCCACACAGAAACACAAGCTGAGACGCCAGGCAGGCTTCCTGGAGGATCCACAGCCGAGTCCAATATGAGCTTTTGCCGGACGCGTTCGCAATTGTCGTGTTTATGGGTCTATGCTTGATAATACCTCCCTCGGCAAGGGCCTGGAGGAATCCCGGGGCAGAGCCAACACTCGCAGCAGCCATCTCCTTGAACAAGTCCTCTGTCTTCCCCGCAGGCTTCCCCTCTCCCACTCCGAGCCAGGCCACGACTGCCTGGGCGCGGGGGTATATTAACGACATGAGGGCAACCTGGGCGTTGCGCTCGTCTGCGTCTGCCTGGTTGATGCACACGGCGTCCACCCACAGGGGCAGGGGGGTCTTTTTGGACCGCAAGTGCAACAGAGAGAGGTGGAGGTTGTGATGAATGGCGAAGGGCTGGCCGTTGATGGTGATGGGCTCTGCCTTGTTTCCCTTGAGCTCTTCGCAGATGACCTCGAGGGCGGCCTGGTTACTGAGGAAATAGTCGCGGTGGACATGCACTTGGCCATCCCAGGCCATGTAATTTCGGCAGGATGAAGGCACGGGGACCATTGACTTGTTGGTCGGAAGCGATCGGTCGTGGGGAAAGGCGTCGTCCCACGTGTACGAGAGAGCGAGATAGCGGGGCTTGGACGCGAAGGCAACAGACGTGAGTGTGCAGACAATGGGGTCGTCGTAAAAATCTCCGGGCTCGATGTTGAGGATCCGGATGCCGTCTTCGCCCGGGGGGAGCGGGGGGTACTCAAAGGGCTCCATGGTGTGGCTCGGATGGGATGGATCGACGAAGATGAGGAAGAGAAGAAGTTGAAGGCATTGAAGAAGGAAAGACTTCGCGACGGGGACGCGCACCCCGCACCTGCCGTGGCGTTTCCGCTGGTTGCCTTCAGGGCCACGGCCAATGACAAGAAGCTGATAAGGAGACTATCTCTGGTTCTCCTGTCTGCCTGTTTTCTCTGCCCTTTCCCATGCCTCTCCGAGGAGCGAAAGCTGCAGATATAGGTCGCCCGCACGTTCTTCCGAGCAACAACCCCTCCCGTATTCATAGGATGATTTTCTTTCTTCTTTTACAACAGCAATGCTCAGTTCTCTGGATCAAGCCCGTAATGGACAAAACACGCCTGTTCAAGAATCAAACCTCGAGCAGCCTCGCTTTCCTTTCAAGACTGAGCAAGATGGATGCCTCCGCAGCCGCTTCATCCATGAACACCACCATCTATTTCCTCCTCGTTGTAACCGGCGGCAACGACAACGGCCCCCCCGGCTTATACTCCTGACACTGGTACATATACCTTGTCCCCCCACCCCCCGCCGGCTTCCGAAACGTCTTGTGCGTCCAAATATGCGCCGAGTCGCAATACTCCTGCTGCGACAAAAAGCACGTCCTGGGCAACCCATCCCTCGCCGGCAGCGGATGCACACACGGCATCGCCCTCCGATCCGTCCACTCCCTCCAATTCTCCCCCACCACCAAATCCACCTCCCCCACCCACCCCGGCACCTCCTCACAATACTTCCCCCCCGACGCATCCCTGACCACCACCTCCTCCCCCTCTCCCACCCCCCTCCCAGGCACCCGCCACAGCACCATCGCCGGCACCCCATGACACCCATACGAACAACTCGCCCCATAACACGACCTCCTCGGCGCCCAATTCATCGTAAACACCTCATCAAACAGCACCCCCATCCTCAACCCCCCCCCTCCCCCCCCCGAAAAATCCACCATCTTCCAAACCACCTCCGGCCGCAACTCCACCCTCGCCACCCGCATCGCCGGCGGCTGACACACCAACATCCGCCGCCAGCTCGCGCCCTTCCGCGTAAACGCCAGGTTCCGCCGCCCGCCGTCGAAGCGCACGTCCGTCATGGGGAGGATCTCGTTGCCGTCGTCGCGGGGGCCGCGGCCGTAGCTGCCCGCGGGGATGAACAGCGTTGACGGGTGGGGAGGGGTTCCGACGAGGCCGTTGGGCTGCGGGGGGAGGACGGGCATGAGGCAGGGGAAGGCCCAGAGGAGGAGGGGGTTGGGGGTGAATGTGGTGGTGGTGGGGGGGACGGGGCAGAAGAAGAGGGCGCGTTGGAGGCGGGGGGAGGAGGTGATGACGGCGAGGAAGGCGGGGGAGATAAGTTGCGCGGTGGTGAGGAGGGTGCGTGGGTCGAGGTGGAGGAGGATGGATTCGAGGAGTTCGGGGGTGGAGAGGACTTTGGCGACGGAGGGGGGCTGGGGGGGCATGGGCGGTTTGGAGGGGGTGGTCTGTTTGGCGCGGTTGCGACGCGCCAGGGCGCGGGGGTCGGGTTTGTGTGTCATTCTCGGCTGCTTTGTTTTGTTAGATGGTGGTGATGTGGACTTGGAGATTGGAGAGACATTGGGATCCTTATGTCATTCGAGGATTCGATACTTGAGTCATGTCGGCGATGAGGGCGACGCTGTGCCGTATCCGGAATTGGAGGCGAGAGACGAAGGAATGGCGAAGCTCGATGGCTTGGCTCGGAACGGCCAACGGATACTACGCAGATCGGTAACTCGAGTTTAGCGTCTTCTCAGAAAGTGGGCTGTCGTCAACGATGAAGAGAAGCTCGAATATCCGAATAACGTATTCCTTTGGCAAATTTTGGGTACACTGCCCTTTGATCCGTAGCGTCACTTACCTACATATGCGGCGCCGCCTCCATGCGCATCCACTCCTGCAGAAAGGGGGTTGCTGTTTGCATGCTGCGTGGTGTACGCACCTGAGCATGTCAAGGCGGCAGCGGCATCTGCCCACATTGCAAGACGCTTGACAAGTGGATAGGCATGGAGCTGTACATACAAGACAGGCGCAGCGCCATGCGGGACTCAACACTGGACGCCAGCCCTCTCTGCTCCGTCGGACAATCGTCGTTGAAAGTTGCACCTGTTCTCAATTTGTTCAGCGGGAGAGGTAGCCGCAGAGCTGTCCAGATGTCATCAACTACACCAACCAGGTACTTAGATGACACATTGTTCGTCAAGGCTTAGAGATCAAAACTCAGAGAGTTAACAAGCCAAGGTCTAGCGGGCATCTCAGTCCTTCAGCGAAGCAACAAGAACCTCAAGGGGAGACCATCTCGATCAAGACTGGAAATCGCTTCAAATGAATTTGCGCTGCGCATCCCACCCCCCCAACGCGATAGATGCCGCTGTGTCGTATCTGATCTGCCTGTTGCCGGATGCGAAAAAGCGCATACTATAAAGTATATTCGTCCTGCTGCGTTCTTTCCCGGATCATGACCTCGAGCAGTGCGCCTCGTCTTTGACCCCACACGTCAACTCCCCCCAAATCTCACAAAGCACATGTTTCATCACCGCTAAAGCCGTCATCCTCCAAAAGCCTGGAAGAGGCGGATGGACCATGTCCCCAAAAAAATCGACCGCTCTCGCTTGTTCCAATTCCATCGGGGGAAAAGTAGAGTGCAGGACAGAGGCGGGCCTCGAGGTAGGGGCCAAAACCCGTCTCCACTGCACCATTATGGCCGTCGCCTCCGTCTTCTTGGCCATGGGCTCCATCTTCTTGTCGACGACCTCCATCTTCTTGGTCTCGGCCTCCGTCTTCTCTAGCTGACCGAGGCTGGCTCCTCCTCCACCGAGCCCTTGATGACCGTCGGGGTGAATGCGGTCTCAGTACCCTCGGGAAGAACGGGATCGTGTCCAAGTCCGCTGTTGCTGGCCGAAACTCCCACGGCAGGCACATCGCCTTCGGCAATCTTCTGCTTGGTCGCCCCAATGATCTTTTCCACCTCCGATACCTTGCCCAAGGCCGTCGAGGCATCGCCCTCGACGCCAATGGCGCTGTTCCGGTTCGTCTGCGTCTCGATTGCTCCCTGCTTGTCGAATCGGATAATCATGCACGAGAGGTTGTCGGTGCTGAAGCGCTGCAGGGCGTGGTCCACGAGGGCCTTGGCTGCAGCAGCGGGTTCCTGGATTTCCCGCACGAGATCGACCGCATCCTGGTCGGAGCACACATCCCATAGCTAGGGAATCATTAGCACAAGGGTAACAGAAGGGTATCGGATGATCAACATACCCCATCGCAAGCAATGATCATGAACTCGTCGAGCTCGGGCTGAATGACCGTCTCGGTGGTATAGGGGTGGCCCGTGACAAGATCCTTCATATAGCTGTCACCGAGAGCCCTCGTCACTGCCAGAACGCCATTCACGCGGTTGTTGAGAATGAGGCCGCCGGCATTGGTGATGCGTTTCCCCTCGTGTTCGTCGCTCCCCTTGTGGTCGTACGAGAGGCGCAGGGCCCTTCCCGAGCGGCAGAGGATGATGCGGGCGTCGCCAACATTGGCCGTGTAGAGAACGCGCTGCCTGGTCGCGGAGGACTTTAACCTCGCATGCGCTGCCTCGGGGGCGGCATCATCCGGCTTGGCAGGTTCCCGAGAAGCCTCCTCGGCCGCCTTGACAACCGCGGGCGCAATAGCTTGGGAACCGGTGGCCGAGAGATTGCTGGGGACGCGATCTTCCCAGCGAAGGACAGCCACGGCGGCGGTGCAGCCGCTATTCTTGACGGGAAGCTTTTCCAGCTGCGAGTCGACGGATGTGAAGGTCTGGTCAAGCAGCTCCGGGAGGGGGGTGTTGGGGTTCTTGCGAATGATCTCTTCGAGGATGATGTGCAGCTTCTTTCCGCACCAGTCTGCGGCAAAGGTGCCAGCATGCCCGTCGAAGATGGCAAAGTACCCGTTGTCGGTCTCGATCATGTCTTGAGCCTGCGTTTCCCCGGCGTCGTCAACAGACTTGCCCTGCTTTTGCGCGGCGGCGTCGTTGCCGAGGGCGGGGGCAGGGGTGTGGAGGAAGTTGTAGAGAAAGGCGTGCGTGTCCTCCATGGTGCGCCGGCACTTCTTGTTGCGGTCCTCCCAGACGCCGACGCGGAAGGTCGACCGGGGACCCGGGAGGGATTCGCCGGCGGCATTGTTGTGCTGACCCTGGGGCACGGCGAGGGCCTGGTCTTGCTTGCCGAGCTTCTGCAGAGGAGTCTGGGTGGTAGAATTTGCGTCAGTCCCCGGATCGCTGGTGGAACGGTTCCCAACCTGAGTAAAGAGGGAGAGTTTGGCCTGGGCCACCACGCGGCTGGCTCGGGCGCTCAACCCGCCGCTGTGGCGCCTCTTGTCGTCGCCCGCGGCGCGGCCGTTGCATGAGGGGCTGCTGCCCGCACGCTTATCGCCGTTGCGGGCGCAGTCGGGCGGCTTGGCCTCGCGAGGCGACGGAGACGGAGAAATGCCAGTGGCACTCACCGTGTCCTTGTCGGGAGACGGCGACTTGGCCGTCGCCTTCTCCCCCTGGGTTCCGGCGCTGCCGCCGCTGTCGGCAGCCGGTGTGCTCCCTGATTTGGACGAGTTGCTGGAACCGCCAAACATTCTACTCAGCAGACCTCCCTGAGAGGAGAGACTGCGACGCTTGTTGCCTGCCAGGTTGGCTGGTGGACGGGGCGGAGGATCGACGGCGTGTCCGGTGGCGGAGGGGTGGGTGTCGAGGTTGACGGTGGACGAGGTGGCTCGCGAGGTGGTGGTCGGTCTGGTTGCGACGGAAGGTAGGAGGTTATGGAGTGGTATCGTCAACGACAATTGTCGAAGTGAAGGCGGAAGGGCTGGTGGGAGTGCGGTGGGGTAGGAGAGAGAAGGCGAGTTTGGTGATGAGGCTGGGAGTGAGGCGGACTGAACTGGGCTGTCGGGTCTCTGGCGAGGCAGCGACCGGGTGATGGCTGTGGTTGTGGTTGGGTGGATGCTGGCTCGGACAGACTGCGTCGCTGAGGTGCGAAGGAGGGGCAGAGCTGGAGTGGACGGGCTGCACTTCGATAGGTGCCCAAAGATGATGTAATGCGGTCGCATGGGGAGGGGACAGGGGTGCGTCGTGCTTATTTTAGTGGGGGAGCTGCGTGTCTTTGCTGTCCAGGCCCAGCTTGTGGGCGCTTCAAGACAGCGGTGGATTGGGCAACCTTCAAGTGGACACCCGACCTTGGATCATGGAAAGAAATGCATCAATGTTTGCTGTTTTGAAGCGGTTGTCGCGGGTACCAAGGCTCCTAGGTTGCATCAGTCTATTCACAATCCAGGCAGCTCGTGCACAGCTCAAGCAACCGAGCAGCACGTTCGAGGCACGTCCAAGGCACGTCCAAGGCGTGCATGGTGGACCTACATTGGACATGCTGTTTTGACATGGCCATGCCATCAGGGAACTTGCATAGACGGGGTCCAGGCAGTCGTACTTTAATCCCCCATGCCCCATAACTAAACTCGCTTGTTCTCCGTTGCTGGACCTCCACCGCTCTCCATCCTTTGGCACAAACAGCTTCTTGGTCTGGGGCAAACCTCGGTTGGGAAAGCCTCTTGTTCCAGACTCAAGGGACATTTCACACAACATTCACTGCAGAACCAAGACTCTGACATCTCACAAGGTGGGAGGGCCCAGATATTGGGGATGGGGGGGGACACGGGTCTGGTTGCCCTTGTGCTGTATACCAAGGTGAGCTGCTTTGTGCTATATCTACCGCCATGCCCGGTCGTGGTGGCACAAGTCGGAAAGGGACCACCGCCAATGTCCACCTCTGTTCTCCAACAAGTCTCTGGCCAGCACTCCAAGGTGGACCGTTAAGCAATATGACATAATGACCCGTCTGCCCACTGAATGACAGTTGAGGCCCACACATCGTAACTCTACATCTCCACCATATCTCCAGGTCCGCTGCTGTCCTTTGAGCTCGACACTGGGCCGATGACACCCGACAACAACCTGGAGGGGGGTGTAAACTCCAGGCTTCGCCAACACCCATCGTTCTCTTGGTTGGAAGATACCACATTCGGAGCTCTGGCTTATCGTCGCAAGCTATCCAGGCGTGCCTGTAGATCATCGTCGTCAGGGGCACCGCCGCCACCACCACCACCACCCCCGCCAACGGCTTGGGCAATCTTGCTTTCTGGGGCCGCATTGGTTTGGAGACCTGTTGGCGTTTCGCCCATCTGTACACCATGTCAGCAAGATGGTTGTGGAGAGCGGGACAGGGCTGCCTTACCGCTTGACTCAGGTCAACACCAATCTCTTCCAGCACACGCTCCACCACCTCGTCGCCCTCCTCCTCCAAGCCCACATCCATGGCATCGTCGATGGCGTCGTCCATCATCTCCTGCCGCTGCTCCATGATATCGTTTTCCCGCTCAAACTCCATGGCGATGCGCTGGAGAGACGGGAGGTTCATCGTCTTGTTCATGCTGCCGAGGGCCATCGTGGCGCCCTTCATGGCCTGCATCATCTGCTCGTTCGTGCGGTAGGTCTAGGGAGTGGGCTCTGTGTCAGCAACGGACTCGGCGGACGTGGGGACGGACGGTACGGACCTGGAGCCGGAGCGAGATCTTTTGGAGGTTGGAGCGCATCGCATAGAACTTTTCGACATATCTGCGCGAACGTGGTCAGGAAATGGCGTCGCAATCGGCAAGCAGGAAGGACATACCTTCTTGTCCGTACAAGGTCCTTGGCCTGGACCTTGCAGGCACCCATCTGCCCCTTTTGCGCGCTCTGGCGGATCTGTGCGACGAGTGTTTTCTCTTGCTTCTCAAGCTTGACGCGCTGCTGGTCTAGTTCTCTAATCGCCTTGTCGAGGAGGCGCTGGTTCTTCCGCAGACGCTCGGCGGGGGTCACCCGCTTGCCGAAGGCCCATTCCAGGATCTGGAGCTCTCTGTCAGCGGGGGGAACACGACGGATCACGAGCAGCTGACAAGCCTACATTCATTCTGGCGCTTCACTCTCCTCAGTATCGGGGGTGGGGGCGTTATTGGGGAGCAAGAGGTGGCAAGGGCGGTCGTGGGAGGAATGCTGGTGATGGAGTTGAGAGTTGATGCGACGGCGTGGATGGGCGTCGCACTGCGTAATCGCGGGAGTCTTGGTCGCTGCCAAGACCCCTCCAGGCAAACCTCCCGGCAACCGGGCAGAGCTCCAAGTCCCAAGCCCCCAACCGGCATGGGGCCGCTTTGAGATGAATAAGACACCTACCTCTCTTTTACGGATACGCTGTCGTCTAAAAATCTATTTTTTGCAGCTCTGCTTTCTGTTTGGTTTCAGTGATGTGTGCAACTTTCAACTTGAGCCCATGGTGTCGGTATCGAAGAGGTGCTGTATCTCAGTGGACATTCCAGCGATAGCACCCCGCAGACTCCCTGTTGGTTCTGGACAGCGAGCACTGGACAACTACCCTCCTGGGGATCATCAAGAAGTGTCCTGGAGGCGTGTTATAGGTAGACTCCTTAGTTGAATTTCACAGCATCGAGCAGACCCTCGAGTCCCGTCCATATTTGCCTCTGAACTCTGAAAAGGAAGAGGAAAGGTGATGTAATGGGACCGGGCCGTTATCATCTGATTCGCGATCTGCGGCATTTGATTTGCCAGACCACCACGAATTGCGGATCTCTACACCGCCCAACTGGGCCTAGCGCTTTCTGCCCAGTGAAGCAGCAGCCGACAAATGGGAAAAATCATGCGGAGAAGAAAGCCAACGGCGAAAATTGTCGGCCGTCTCCCTCAAATCAACTCCCGCCACACCGCACCGATGGTCCCCGACTGACCCCGTTCATTGACTGCCCGACGAGACAACACAGCGAGCGACGAGCCACGCCCCTCATGAGCCAGCAGCATTTCCCGCCCAAGGGCAAGGGCGCCGACTATAACCCCGACGCCCAAGCCGACGACCAGGCCGAGTCCTCCTCGTCGAACTCGTCGATGCCCATGCCAGCCCAACATCCCCCGACCACCTCCTCGACTCCCGGCTACATGACCGTCGGCAACGGCTCGACATCCCAGCACGCGGCGCGTCTCCAGGCCATGCTCGAGCAGGACTCTGGCTACGGCGGCAGCATTACTGGCGACGATGTAAGCCCGTCCCTCTTCAGTCCCGCCGCCGCCGCGGCCTGGGACTCTGCCGTGCAAGCAGACCGGCCAATGTACTCTCAGTCGTCCTCGAGCCATGCCGCCGATGCCGACCGCCACTCGCAGGCCGCCGCTGTGCACCAGCTGTGGTACAACCAGCACCGCGCCGCCCTCGGCCGCTCCATCAACACCGTCGTCGAGCTCCTCAAGGGGCTCCAGGAGATGAACGTGACATGGCCCGCCCACTACCCCTCGATCCAGCGCGCCGCCCTCGACGCGCCCTCCCGACCGCCCTCCCGGCCCGGAATCACGCACACGCACACCATGTCCGGCGACGCGGCCGGTTCCGCCTTCTCCGCCCCGCCGCTCCGACGAGCCATGACGTCGCTCGAAGACTCCGAGGCCGAGTCCAGCCGAGCCGGCGAGAGGAGGACGGTGGCCGAGCCTCGCCTCGTGACACCACAGATTGCCCAGGAGTTTTCGGTTCTCAAGCTGGATCTGAAGCTCGGCTCGCTGCACCAGACGGAGCTCGTCCATTCGCTCGAGAAGGGGTCGATTGCGGCGCTGCTGGATGGCAAGATTAGCACCAGCATCAAGCACCTGCTCTCCCTCCGCGAGCGGATAGAGGATACGGCGAGCAAGGTTCTAGTGACGGGCGATTTGAATGCCGGAAAGTCGACATTCTGCAACGCGTTGCTCCGGCGGAAGATTCTCCCCGAGGACCAGCTGCCCTGCACAAGCATCTTCTGCGAGGTGCTGGATGCCAGGGAGAACTGCGGCATCGAGGAGGTTCACGCCGTGCACAAGGACGCCATTTACGACCGACACGACGAGTCCACCTACGACGTCTTTAACCTCCGGGAGCTGGAAAAGATTGTGACGGACAACAGCACCTACACGCAATGCAAGGTCTACGTCACGGATGTCCGGACAATAGACGAATCCCTCCTCAACAACGGCGTCGTCGACATCGCCCTCATCGACGCCCCCGGCCTCAACATGGACACCACCAAGACGACGGCCATCTTTGCTCGCCAAGAAGAGATTGACGTCGTGGTGTTTGTAGTGTCCGCGACCAACCACTTTACGCAGACATCCACCGAGTTCATTCGAGCCGCCGCCGCCGAAAAGGCCTACCTCTTCGTGGTGGTGAACGGCTACGACACCGTCAGGGACAAGGAGCGCTGCCAGAAGCTGATCCTGGGGCAGATCAGCGCTCTCAGTCCGGCCACGTACAAGGAGGCTTCCGAGCTGATTCACTTTGTGTCCAGCTCAGCCATCCCGACAGCCCCCGGCCCCCCCGGTGGCCCCGGTGGTGGCTCGGGTAGCGCGAGTGGAAGCGGCGGTGGCGACGACCCTGGTTGGGATGACCCCAAGGGCAAGGGAAAGAACAAGGAGCAGCTCCGGGACTTTACCGCCCTCGAGCAGTCCCTGCGGAGGTTCGTCCTCGAGAAGCGTGCGCGATCGAAGCTGGCACCGGCCAAGACCTATCTCCTCAACATTCTCAACGACGTCAACGTGCTGGCTAGCGTCAACACGGATGTCGCGCAGACGGAGCTGGATCGGGTAACCAGGGAACTGCGGGAAATCGAGCCCGAGCTCGAGCTGAGCAAGAGGGCCAAGGCCGAGATTAGCGACCAGATCGACCAAACGATCGAGAAGACGTGCCAGGATATCTACGACCGCTCTCGCTCGACCATCAACGCGGCCATCGACCATGCCGGGGATAGCAACCTCGGGATCCCGTATCCCGGCCTGTTTGGCGCTTTCCAGTATGCCGACGACCTCAAGGAAGCCATGCTCTCTCACATTGCCGCCTCGGTGACGGACTGCGAGACATACGCCAAGGAACGGACGGTCGCCGGTGTGGAAAGGATCAAGCACATGGGTATCCAGCGTCTCGGGAACGAATATGAGGACCTCAAGTTCCGATCAGACGTCATGTTCACCCGGAAGCGAGATGTCCTGGCTCGGCAGGTGGATGTCTCGACAGAGCTGTTGGACTTTATCGACTGGTCAACGCTGATGCAGAGAGAGGAGAAGACGGGCATGGCTCTCACGGTTGCCGGTGTTGTCGGTACGACCGTCCTCAGCGGGTACGGCCAGATGAACCTTGCCCTTCGTGCGGCGCAAATCCTCGGAAGCGACAATCTCCGCCGCCTGTTTGTGCCCGGCGTCATTGCTGCTGGTATGTCGATCCCTCTGTTTACCTTTGAGAATGCATACTAACTCCAACACAGCCGTCGCAACAGGCTTCTACATTCTCAGCCAGATTCCGCACTCGCTCCCCCACCGCCTCAACGCCAAGATCTCGTCCCAGCTGACGGCCATCGACTACGTCCATTCCAACAGCACCAGGATCTCCAGCACGGCTCGCAAGGTCCTCCGCTTCCCGGCCGACTCTCTCCGCGTCGGTCTCCAGCGCTCTGTTGAGCAGCTCGGCAGCCGTCGCGATGAGACGCTCCGCGTGCGTGGCGAGAGCGACGTCGCTCTCAAGTACTTTAGCAACCTCGTCCAGCTGAGCAGCCACCACCGACGCGTCGTCGAGGCCGTGGACCTGGATGGCCACCCAGCGGGGATGCACTAAATAACTTCTCTCACCTGTGCCCTGCCAGTGGCTACCTGCTGTTACAGAAGCAGAGGGTCGGGGTAGGGTTTCCAATCGATCGATGTACATATGACTCGGGGCCGGGGGTGGATGGCGCAAAAAATGTGGTTTTGGGGGTATCATTGGGACGGCATAGAGAATAATGAAGTTTATGCCCAGCGTTACAGGTTACGGGGGAGTGAGGGGGAAGGGGGGGTTGCTTGGATTTTCACACTCCACTCGATGGTCACGACCTACCTATCTCTTAGTCTCTCTTGGTGTTGTTACAAGTCGGCCGAGCGATCCTAGATAGGCACAAACAGGGCACCTTGCATGCGTTCCTCGCGGTCCGACTCTCCATGACCGTACCTTCTGCTCTGACGCGCACACCTCCTTGACGCATTTCCCTAACTTTTCCCGCCCAGACTCCCCATCTACTCCTCCCACATCAACCCCCTCAACCTCTCCTTCTCCCCCTCCTCCCCAAAAATCACATCCACCACCCCCCTCGCCAGCGCGCACACCTCCCCCCTCCCCAGCCCAAACGCCTCGGCCACAATCCGGTACTCATTCGACAGCGGACTCCCAAACACCCCGACATCGTCCGTCCCCAGCACCACCCGGATCCCTTCCACCCCCATCCACTCCTTGAAATGACTGTCCCCCACCAACGTCAGCACCACACACACACACACACACACACAAGGGGAACATATTGAAAGGAGAGGGAAGACTCACAACCCCCCCACCCCCCCCTCCACCATCCCCAACCCAACATTGCAACTAACGCACAGCTCCACGCCCACCGGCCTCCCCCTCTCCCTTGCCATGCGCACAACATCCGCTTTTACCCCGTCATGGACGTGTATCACGTGTCCCAGTCTATCCGGGTCGCACGCCAGCAGCGCCGCGAGCTCCGCGTCTGTGGCGGAAGCAGGGGCCTCGGCGAAGTGCAGTGTCAGACTGAGGTGGGGGGCGATGTGCCGCGCTTTTTGGAAGACGGGGGTTAGTAGCGGGATTTGGGAGGTGGTGGCGGGGTCGCCGCAGAGGTCGAGGGCTACCACGCGTGCGGTGGGCGGTGTGGTGGGGGTGGGGGACGAGTGGGACAGGGCCAGGGAGAGGGTGGAGAGGGCGGTGGAGGGGGGGGCGCGGCGGTCGATCTACGGCCCGTGGGGGTTAGTTGCCGGACGGGGAGGGGGGGAGGGGGGGGGAGGTGAGGTACAGAGAGGATGAGGTTCGTCCGCATCGTCAGCGGAACGGTACTAGCTTCATACTGCCGGATGGCAGCGAGGACGGTGGAGACGTAGGCTTCCGGGGTGGGGAGGGGGCGCGGGGTGGTGCGCAGCTCGAGGTAGACGACGCCGTCGGCGGCGAAGTCGCGGAGGACGGAGAGGGTCGTGGAGGTGAGGGTCGCGGCGTCGTCGACGAGGTGGTAGACGCAGGAAGAGAAGACGGTGAAGAAGGAGGCGAGGTCGTGTGCGGAGTGGGCTTGGCCCGGGGCGAGGGCGAGGAGGGGGTCCGGGAGGGGGAGGGAGGGTTGGTGGCTTTCTTTTGGAGCCAGACGGAGTGGAGGGTTTGCGGGCTGATGCTGCCGCTGAGGTGGGCGTGGAGCTGGGGAAGGGGTTAGTGAGGGGAGGGGAGGGGGGGGGAGGTGGGGGTTGGACGTGCCTCGATCTTGGGGAGGGCCTTGAAGTCAAGGGGGGGGTTGGGGGGTGTTGTTGCTGTCATGATGCCGGCTTGCTGTTAGGACATGCAAGTAAGGATGTGTTGTGGTTGAGGTTAGGAAAGTTGATATGCGGCAACGAGGTCCGTCTTCGGCCGATAAGCCGGCATCAAGCGAGCCCCAATGGGTTCGGCTCCGGAGTTCCATGTGGGGCTTCGGGAGACTGCCGATCCTGTGGACGCTTGACGCTTCCTCGGCGGCGGGACCACACCAGCACACAAAGCAGCCGGTGAACCGGTTCTCCACGGCGGACTCGGACTTTCGCTGTCCAATCAGGCGACACGTCCTAACGCCGCGTGCCGACGACATGACGGAAAGCTACACCTCCCTCTCGCCCGTGGCTGCGCAGTGCCGAGTCCCGAAAACCCAGAATAGCAAAGGGGGCTTGTGTTTGTGCAACGCGCGGTCCAGCTCATTCGTCATGGCATGCCACAGCTGGGCGAAGGGCCAATATACCAGAGACCAGCCAAGCATCCGGAGACATTGCCGTGGCGGCGACAGACAGCCATCATCGAACGTCCAAACGCGGATGGTCACAGGTTTGTGGCCGGCTCGGTCTTGGCCGTGGCTGGCCGGGATACGTGCCCTCGCCTGTCCGAGGCGTCGGTCGATGGGCAGAAGACAGCCAGTCTTTTTGGGAAGCTCATTCATCACCAGTTCCATTGCCGCCGCCCTCGGGATCCAACGGTCTGTTGTGTTGATTTCGCCGTTGCAACTTTGCGGCTGCGAGGAATCGATAGATCGCCAGGGGGGGGCTGATGTCCTCCCGCGGATCCCCGGAAAGGCCTCCCGCCTCCACACCCGTCGATTCAGGGGGTGACGGCGATAAAAACGACCGGTGTTGGGGGCCGTTGGGGGGGTTACGGGGGGCAAACGGGCAAACGGCAAACGGTGGGCTGTCGCCAGTGGACACCACCATGGCACCGGCCAGGGACAGGCCCAGGTATTTAACAGAAATTACCGTCTACCCCTCCAGCCATCCATCAGAAAACCTCCTCCCCAGAATAATGGCTGTTGGTGGTGGTGGTGGTGGTGCATAATATTTCCTTCCTTCGAGGCCCCAAACGACCCACCCCTTTTCTGTGTTCTTGGTACGGGATGCGGGAATGCATAAATTATGTGCAGGCAGCGAGTGATTGATGGCCGGGAAGGGTTCAGAGGCAAAGGTGGCGGCAATGTGGCGGCGATTGCTGAGTTGATGTGTCGGTAGAAAACGCCCCAAGGACCGCGCTGAGTGTTTGCATGCAGAAGCCAGACCCTTTGCCGTGTCCAATTGGCAGTCCACTTCAATTCGGGCGGTGAAATGGTGGTGGTGGTTGATGGGCCTTTGGTGGACAGGCGAAAGGTGAAAAGCGAAAGCGGCTTCTTTTTCCTTTTCAGCCTCTGGCCCCTCTGCTCTGGACCAGAAGGGTGGAAGGACGCACGACGGTCTGTGCTTCCGAGCTAATGCCGCCCACTCTTGGCAGACCTCCCTGTCGTCTCTGCGAAATGCTCTTTCACCATTGGCCCATCCGTGGTGGTGGGCCCAGCCGGCGGTCCATGCCCCGGGCGGGCATCAACATGGACTGCACCGTGGGCGACCGTCTCGAGCCCGTTTTCCCCATCTTCGATTTCAATCCTCACATCAGGTCAGGTCTCCAGCGGTCGCTCCCGCTTCGGCTCTCTCGCTGCAAACTTGTGCAAAGTGCCTCTTGATATCATGTCCATCGCCATCGCCGCTTCCAACAACTGAACCTCAAAAAGCGGAGAGCTGCCCGTCATTCTCGAGCACAGCCATCGCTCGGCCTTGCTCCGTCGTGGCCGGCGCAGCGCTGTACGCCGTAGGTCTGTTCTCAGCGGTCGTGCCCTTTGCTGTCCCCGTCCCCGTCTGCGACCTGGAACCCCTTTGAGGTTAAACCCCCCGGTCCCATCCCATCGCGCACCCCTCTCGTAATAATTCCAAAATCCGCCCGGCTCCCGTTCGTCAGCGACGGGACTCGAACTCGAGCCTCTCTTCTCCCTCGCCCCCTCTGCTGCCCAACTCGCAACGGCAGCACCATCGCCAGCGCCAGAGCTCCAAAGGCCGAAAACGCGCACCCCGTCCATCTCTCGAGTCTCTTCTTTGCACGTCCAAAACTGCCCGGCCCTCCCCTGCCCCCACCCAGAAAACATTCCCCATTGAGCACCGCAGCCTGCTGCCGTCGTCGCCGCTTCGACTTCGACCTCACGCCGCCCGCCTCCCTCCCGACTCCCGCGTCGCCGTCGCTTGGTCGTGTTGTCCCGTCGTGATTGAAGAGAGGAAGCGTCCGGCCGGGTCCACGATTTCGGCTGCTTGGTCGCGACTTGCTTGGGTCTGTCTGGCTGCAAGCGACACCCACCCACCCACCTACCCCCGGCCCCCCCCAAGCTTCCAGTGCCTCCACTCCCCACTCAACTTTCCCGACCGTCATTTCGTTCAGAGGCATCGGGCCCTGTCTAGCCGTTTTACTGGTTGGCTCCCACCGCCCCCCTGGAGCTCACCTTCTTCTCCCACAACACCGACGAGCAGCATCTGGCTTCCCCATTCCCGACGACTCTTTTGCCTCAATCCCGCCCTCCGCCCTCGCCGACCCCCCCATTCCCGGCCACTCCCGCACCGCATCGCCCCATCCCCCGATTGCCGGCTGCCCACCACCACAACAGTTGTCGACGCCATGGACCAAGGCCGATCGAGCGACGTGTCGCCCGAGGCGATGCAGGCCCGCATCCAGCAGGCGCGTCGCGAAGCCGAGACGCTCAAAGACCGGATCAAGCGCAAGAAGGATGAGCTCGCCGACACAACGCGTGAGTTTCTCTCTGTCCCTCCCTCAATTCCATCGCGGCAACCCTCCATCCTCCCGCCGGCCATGCTGACCGCCGTGCCCTGCAGTCCGCGCCGTCGCCACGCAAGCGCACGACTCGATCCAGAGGAATCAGCTGATGCGGACCAAGAGGACGTTGAAGGGCCATCTCGCAAAGATCTACGCCATGCACTGGTCGACCGACCGGAGACACCTCGTGTCGGCGTCGCAAGACGGCAAGCTCATCATCTGGGACGCCTACACCACCAACAAGGTGCACGCCATCCCGCTCCGGTCCTCGTGGGTCATGACCTGCGCCTACGCCCCGAGCGGCAACTACGTCGCCTGCGGCGGCCTTGACAACATCTGCTCCATCTACAACCTCAACTCGAACCGCGACGGCCCCACCCGCGTCGCCCGCGAACTGTCGGGCCACGCCGGCTACCTCTCGTGCTGCCGCTTCATCAACGACCGCAGCATCCTCACGTCGTCGGGCGATATGACATGTATGAAGTGGGATATCGAGACGGGCACCAAGGTCATCGAGTTCGCCGACCACCTCGGCGACGTCATGAGCATCAGCCTCAACCCGACCAACCAAAACACCTTCATCTCGGGCGCATGCGACGCCTTTGCCAAGCTCTGGGACATCCGCGCCGGCAAGGCCGTCCAGACCTTTGCCGGCCACGAGTCCGACATCAACGCCATCCAGTTCTTCCCCGATGGCCATTCGTTTGTGACGGGTTCCGACGACGCCACCTGCCGCCTGTTTGACATTCGCGCCGACCGGGAATTGAACGTCTATGGAGTAAGTTGGCCGCGTTTCCGCCGGCCACCCCGCCGGATGCTGACAATGTTCTCCAGTCCGAATCGATTCTCTGCGGCATCACCTCGGTGGCCACGTCCGTGTCTGGCCGTCTCCTCTTTGCCGGCTACGATGATTTCGAGTGCAAGGTAGGCCATCCTCCGTCAACGGCTCGAGCCGTCGCATGCTGACAGCTTCTTAGGTCTGGGATGTTACTCGCGGTGAGAAGATTGGCTCGCTTGTTGGCCACGAGAACCGGGTGAGCTGCCTGGGTGTCTCCAACGACGGCATCAGCTTGTGCACAGGATCGTGGGATTCTCTGGTATGAATCGGCCTCCTCCTTCCAAGTCGAATTTCGCTGACAAGCCCCACAGCTCAAGGTCTGGGCCTACTAATTTGGTCGGGCGACGCCGACACGAAAGTCCTTTCTCTGGATACCCGATCTACTGCGCCGCCTTGAAAGGACCATCGCTGCCGCCCTTTTGTTTCTAATTCAACCTGATAACGCCTTTTAATCACCGCGGTCTGGGCGTAGACAGGACGAAGTCACGACATACTTTTCTCAATACCTCGGCCTCCCCGGCGAACCCACCTTACAGTTCATCCGGGATTAGGAGGCATTGCTTCGACGACAGGGCGGACCCTCGACATCGAACCCACTGCTACGGTCCTCCTTTTTTTTTCCTTGTACGAGAGATGGCGGCGGCAATATCCTGTCTTGGTCGTCAACGTTTTCGGGTATCGACTTGGCTTGGCTGGTTGGGCGGAGCCTGTTGGGGACAACAAATGGAATATACGTCGCGCACTTGGGGCGGCGAGGGAAGTAGGCCGAATTTGCAACCAAGTCCCTCGAGACCGACGATATATGCATCTCAGCTCAGCTCCGGATCATCACCACCCTTATCTTCTCTCCAACGTTGGCGATGGGCCTCTACGCGAATCTGGGGAGGGGGTGGGGGAGAGGGGAGGTTGGGTAGGGCAGCCGACTGTCGCTTTTATTTTGTGGGATACACACGGATCCCGACCACCATCACCGCCCCCAAGACCACACCACCACCACCCTGTCTTCTATCCTGTTTTTATCCATATTCTCGCATATTTTCGACCTCCTCGGGATTTCTTGCGTTGTTGTTGGTTGCTGTTGCTGCGTGCGCGCGCTTATGTGTGTGTGTGTCGGAGGCTTTCTGTTGACGAACGGGGAGGGAGGGCGCGTCGGGGTGGGCCGGGATGGCGGGGAGGAGCAGGAGGAGGAGGGGGGAGGGGGAGGGGGAGAGACTATGGGTTGGCCTCTCCCTCTACATGTGTTGATAAAAATAACCCGGGAATGCAAAACGGACTTTTTAAATGCGAGCTGTCTTTTTTTTCTGTCTTTCTTGCCTACCTCTTTCTCTTGTTGTTTCTTGGAGGTTCCCGGGTTGGTGGTGGGCGATATCACAACAGTTGCAGAGTTGGAGAGAAGGAGGGTTGGCTTTCTGTTGTTGTTGGGGTTGCTTTTTCGACACCCCAGCGAGCGAGACTTTTTGTTTTCTTTGGTCATCTCCCCCCTTTTTCTGTCGCTCTTCTTCTCCTTGGCTGGGTTACTTGGTATGGGGACAGAGAGGTCCATGATGGGCCAGTGCTGGGATGAGAACGGGAAGATGGCAGAGGGAAGACTGACGGCCAACAGCGAGAAGGAAGAACAAAATGACGAGGACAGGATGTACGCGAGATGACGTGTGGAGGGGTGATGAATGGAGGAGGGTCTCCAACAACGGTGGCAACGGGTGGAAAGAGGGAGGGAAGGTCTCCATATATGTACACTACCGGGTATAGTCCAGTCCGTCCGGTCGTTTGTGGTCAGAATACGAAGAAGTGATGAGCCTGGCTTGTTCGCTTTTGAGCTTCAATCTCCTGTCGAGATGTGAGCCCTTGTGTCTGGTCTCGAGCTTGGCTGGGGTGGGGGGGGGGGGTGGTGGTGACCGTCTTGGATTCAACGATCCTTGGTATCGACCTCCCTCCTTCCTTGCCGTAAGCCAGTCCGGCCAGAGAATGAAGACGTCTCTGTCCCTGTTCCTATGTCGCAAACATCGGACAAGCAAGAACAACGTCTAGTCGGCAGTGTCAAGATTTCATCCTCCTTTTTTCATTCCCAGCCCTCCGATGTTGATGTACACGAAACGAGTGTCTGCCATCAACGCCTACCGGTACCACATAACACCCATACCGGACATTGTCCGCCATTTGATCACGTCTCCTTTGGCTTGAATAACAACTGGACATCCTCCTCGGGTCGCAACTCCGTAAGTTACGGTGGCTTTCCATGCAGGGTCCTCGAGCGGTTCCAGTCGAGTCGGGGCTGGGGGTGGTCAAGCTCTTGACGTACGGCGTTGACCTGATGTATAACCCTTCCTGGAGCATATGTGGTACCAAGGGGTACTGAGGTCAAAAGAATGTTTTGATGGTCCAACACATGCAAGCGTGGACTTTGCCAAGGGGTAAGTCCCTAGCGGTGTTGGGTCAACGGCACGCCTGGCTGATGATGGTCTCTCGGGAACTCAAAGCTTCAGCGGAGAAAGAACACACAGGAGAGTATCACGACGGCAACATCCACCAGGCACTCTCTCCAGGTATCCGGTCCAGTGCGATGGTGATGTCGTAGGTATCTGGTGGATTTCGGCAAAAAGAACAAAAAACACATACAGCACCAGGGATTCGCTGGTCGTCACCGACACAACTACTAGTCTGGCGATTAGTGGTCTTATATATGGAAACAAGGGGGTCCTGAAAAAGCAGCTTCGGAGTCAGGAAACGGGCGCCTTTGATCATTGGAACGGAAGCGCTCACCTCCATTTGTTTGGAAGCTTCTGCCCGTTTCAAATAGAGGAGACCGTTTATCAAGCTACTCTCCCAGTGGTGAGTCCAACCAAAGGGCAGTGGCAAAAACGAAATAGATAAAGCAAACCGTCCTCCCAAGCCCTTCACTTAAGCAAAGATATCGAAAATATATTGTGCCCATTCCTTGCTTCATTCCTTGCTTTAGTCAGAAGAGAAATGTAGAAATGTCACCCCTCCAGACTTGTGTCCCAAGACCATTGTATGGTGACATACCGATACGCATCTTGCGCGGTAATCAGGAGGAAGCCAGAGAAGCTCTTTCCCATCTCGAGTGATCCAATCGCCATTGACAGAGAAGAGAGTACGTGGAGGCTTGGTAGAAGCGTCCGAAGCGCCAGAATACCCGGAAGCGCCTGAAGTAGCTGGGGCGTTCGAGACGTCGACGTCTGGGTTGATCTTAACGATACCCTTGTTTGTCTCGAGGTACTGGCCATCCGCTGAAAATGATAGAGTCGACGTAGTATCGTATCCTTCAAGCGTCTGCTGGTACGTGCCCGTCGCCGCATCCCAGAGCCGGATTCTGTCATCATCGGAACCCGACGCGACCGTCCTGCCGTCCGGTGAGAAGGCTACGGCGCTGACCCAACCCCTATGCCCCTCGAGCGTCCGCTGGTGCGCGCCCGTCGCCGCATCCCAGAGCCGGATTGTCTTATCGCCGGAACCCGACGCGACCGTCCTGCCGTCCGGTGAGAAGGCTACGGCGCTGACCCAATCGCTATGCCCCTCGAGCGTCTGCTGGTGCGCGCCCGTCGCCGCATCCCAGAGCCGGATTGTGTCATCGTAGGAACCCGACGCGACCGTCCTGCCGTCCGGTGAGAAGGCTACGGCGTTGACCCAAGCGCTATGCCCCTCGAGCGTCTGCTGGTGCGTGCCCGTCGCCGCATCCCAGAGCCGAATTGTGTCATCGTTGGAACCCGACGCGACCGTCCTGCCGTCCGGTGAGAAGGCTACGGCGCTGACCCAACCGTTATGCCCCTCGAGCGTCCGCTGGTGCGCGCCCGTCGCCGCATCCCAGAGCCGGATTGTCTTATCGCCGGAACCCGACGCGACTGTCCTGCCGTCCGGTGAGAAGGCTACGGCGTTGACCCAATCGCTATGCCCCTCGAGCGTCTGCTGGTGCGCGCCCGTCGCCGCATCCCAGAGCCGGATTGTGCCATCGCCGGAACCCGACGCGACCGTCCTGCCGTCCGGTGAGAAGGCTACGGCGTTGACCGAACCGCTATGCCCCTCGAGCGTCCGCTGGTGCGCGCCCGCCGCCGCATCCCAGAGCCGGATTGTGTCATCGCCGGAACCCGACGCGACCGTCCTGCCGTCCGGTGAGAAGGCTACGGCGCTGACCCAACCGCTATGCCCCTCGAGCGTCCGCTGGTGCGCGCCCGTCGCCGCATCCCAGAGCCGGATTGTGTGATCGCCGGAACCCGACGCGACCGTCCTGCCGTCCGGTGAGAAGGCTACGGCGCTGACCCAATCGCTATGCCCCTCGAGCGTCTGCTGGTGCGCGCCCGTCGCCGCATCCCAGAGCCGGATTGTCTTATCGTCGGAACCCGACGCGACCGTCCTGCCGTCCGGTGAGAAGGCTACGGCGTTGACCGAACGGCTATGCCCCTCGAGCGTCCGCTGGTGCGCGCCCGTCGCCGCATCCCAGAGCCGGATTGTCTTATCGTCGGAACCCGACGCGACCGTCCTGCCGTCCGGTGAGAAGGCTACGGCGCTGACCGAACGGCTATGCCCCTCGAGCGTCTGCTGGTGCGCGCCCCATCCCTCCTTGATGCCTGCGACAGACCTGATAAATGAAAGCCTTTCCTCCCAAGACTGCTCTCTAACCTCACTTAATGTCGGACTGAAGACAAGTGCAGAGCCATATATCTGTAATGGAGCCCGTTCTATAATCGATCCTTGACTGCGAATGAACCTTTCCGAATCCTTGAGGAAGTCAACAAAGTTGGAGGTTGTGCTAGGCTATAAAGAGTAATAATTAGTAGCTGTACAGTATTATAGCGGTATCATTTACTGACCTGGGCGGTATGTAGAAGTGTTTTTATGAACAATACCCCATCTGAGAGTCTTCCCAGGAGAGATAAAGCCTCAAGCCAGTGGAGGAGATGGCTTGTCAGGAAGGTATGGACAAAGTCATTGTCCTCTACAATATGTTTGCTTTCTTTCAGGTGGTGGACCCAGTACTGACAGGCGTACTGAACTTCAGACGGCAAGCGGGTGTTGATAGTCTGCTGGTCAACCGCTGACCGCAGCTTTCCCGGCATCTCTAAACCGCAGATATCTCGTTTCAGGCATTGTCCCATAAGTTGGATGCATCTTTCCGCAAGTGTTTTGTGATACTTTGGCTCGTCGACCCAAAACTCATTTGTAATACGCTTGGCTGGGTCAACGAGGAAGTCGCGGAATGACAGATGGAAGAGTCTGACTGGGGCATTTTCCTCTCGGGGGATATCTAGGACAGAATGAAGAGAGTTGAGTAGTGCGTGTATGTCTTCAAGTTCAACATCAAGAAGTTGTGCCAGTGACCGTACTGAGAGCGACCGAGCAAGGAGTACAATAGGGCCAACGACGTTTCGGAACTCGGCTAGCACTTCGGCCTTGTCTTGATCGGTGCGTCCAGAGGTGAGCTGGTCGAGAACGGGGAGATATGTGGCGTCGAGTTTGTCGAGCGTGGAGTTGCGAGTTGCTGCCGTGCGGTATTCCAAGACTTTCTTGAGTCGTTTGGCAGGGTTCGATCTTCCCTTATCGTCCACAAAACGACAGACTGTTGCGGCAAAAATGAACAGTGGGACAGCCATCTGAGCGAGAGTTCGAATGTCATCTTCGGCTGGCCAACCTAGTGGCACTTGTCCGTTGTATTCTTTCTTGATTCGCGCGAGCTCATGCGCCAAAACTGTGGATATGTCCTGTTCCACGATTTGCTCTGGTATCTGGTGCAGAGCTAGGCCTTGGTATTTTCCCTGGACGTCGTCAAAACCGAGGCGAATAGGCAGCTCAGGCCGGCTGGTGATGAAAATCCTCAGACCTACGGAGCGTACTACGTTTGCTTGCGCCAGTAGTGAGATGATGGTCTTCACGTCTTCGTCTCCATCACATTCGTCGAGAGCGTCAATGACGATGACAATTGCCGTAGTGCGGCGAATGCTGCCAAGTGGTTGGAGGATGAGCTTTTCGAACTGGTCTCTCAGTGTTTTCTTGGGAACGTCGGGGTCGGCATCGATGGCCTCTCTGACGGAAGGCGCCAGGGCAGGGATTTTGCGCACAAGCTGACGAGCAATGGTAGGGAAAACCAAGCCAGCTTTGCCACGATCGCCTTCTCCCCTTTTGAAGAAGAAGCTCGCGCCAAGCAGGCCGTCTTTTGCGAACGAGGTGGCCACGGTTCGAGAGATGGTGGATTTCCCTGTCCCTGCCATGCCATTCAGCCAGAATATGCTCTCGGCTTGACGATCGTTTGCCCACTCCTGGATCTGGCAAAGGAGCTCGGTTCGGGTTTCGGGGTGGCATCGTGCGTTGTGTTCCTCGGCGTGGGAGTCAAAGGCCGCGCCGCTTGCTCCCGGGAGCGTTGCTAGGTCGATCTTAGAGTGGAGATCGAGAATTTCGGCGCTAGACGTTGTCGTTAGTTACGCATCGAACAAGGTATGAAGTCTGCGCATACGCTTGATCAATCTGGAGGGCGGCCGCAAAGGAGTCCTGGTCTCGCTGAAGGTTCGCAATGATCTTGTCCACGTCCTTGCTCTCGAATGGCCACTTCAAGGCTCGTAGTCCTACGCGTCTCATCGCCTTCGCGCGACGACCCGTAGACAAGTTCGTATCCAGCTTCGTAGCGACATCACCAAGCTGCGAGCGGGTGTTGTTAAGGGCTTCGAGCAGGTTTTGCGATGTTTCGAGCCGGGGCCCGTGTAGACCCTGGAGAAGCTTTTGTGCGCCTTCAGCGGTCGTCTTTAGGTTGTCGGTATGTTTTCGCAGGCGCTCGATGTCGACCCTGGCGTTCGTGACGGCGGACGAGTATTCGAGACAGAGAGACGCGATCTTGGCGGCTAGTTCGACGACCGCGATGACGCTTGCGGCAGCCCCAAGCCCCTCCATCGTGCCGGGAAACAACGGAACGATTGACGTGTGGTACGAATTGAGAAACTGGTTCGAGAGGAACTGGCTCGAGAGAGTGACGGAGAATTGTGGTTACAGCAGTTTGTCCGAAGATCGCAAGGCTTGGAGAGAAGGCCGTCGAGCTGCCCAACCGCCGCCCGACCCAACTACCTCGAGCCGAGGCGAGGCGGTTGAGGTACAAGGCCGTGGTCCGGGCGCGAGAATGGGGCAATCAGACGGACAAGCTGCCTGCTGTCCTGCATCGACGGAATCTATCTAGTGGTGCCCTGGAGGATTCAGTGGGGCACAGCCCCAGGTCACATGATAGATTAGATAAGGTGATAAGATAAGGAAGCTGGAGAGCGTGCCTTGCCATCTTGCATGGCAGAGGCGAGCCCTCCTCTCCTCCTCTTGATCACCTCCCCCGACCAGCAATGTAAGCAATCAACCTCACTACTAACCTATCACAAGCCTATCCCGCGCTTTCTTCTTGATCCGGATTTTTGCCGCAGCAACCTGGAGTGTCCTGATGGCTACGCGTGTGATAATCCTCCTGGAGACATGTGCCGAGCGATGGCGCGGAAGGTCGCCTTAGCGCCTGCCTTATTTCTTCCGAGAGCGACTTTCACATCGCCAGCGAAACGCGCCTCCTCCCACGTAAAGAAGACGGCTCGCTCATCAAATGGGAAGTCTGGAAGACGTTAGCCAGGGAGCTCCTCAGCATGTATGACCGCGACCCAGGTGTGGTCCACCCACGCTTTCTGCGCGCTGGGCTCCGCCTTTCCCGAATCAACACCATCCACCGCTTCAACCGTTTCCCTCCTTTCCACCCCTACGTCCCCAGCTGGAACAGCTATAGCAGCCTCTTCCACGATAACCTTGCCTGGATAGCCACTGCCGCCGTCTTTATGGCCCTGGTGCTGACCGCTATGCAAGTCGGCCTCGCCACGGAGCAGCTCCAGGGAAACGCCACCTTCCAACAAGCGTCGTACGGCTTCACTGTCTTTGCCATCCTAGGGCCGCTATGCGCGTTCGGCCTGGTGGCTTTGGGCGCGCTGTTCAACCTCGTCAATGACCTACCGTCGCTAATCCGGGGAGAGCGCAACCGCAGGGCGCGTGAGATGCGTGTTCAAGTTAAGGATGGGGGACCCGAGCCCGTCTACTTCGTACGCGTACACGATTTCAACTTCGGGATCCCGTGACTTGGATATAACCGGCACGATACCGTGCTCGGCGATTCCGGCGCGGAGGGATTGGGCGAACGCCCATATGTCATGCCGCAGGGGCGAGATGTTGTTCTCGAGGCTGCTGCTGCTGCTGCTTTCCACCATGCTGTCCAAGATGGCCGTCACGTCCTCCAAGCACTTAGCAAACATCATGTTTGACGGAATGAGAAAAGGAAGCATGGTGGAGTCATCGCTAGGCCGAAATGCGCTCCGGATCAGACCGGTGCCGTTGGCGGCGGGGCTACCAATCCCGTCGTTGGCCAGCGTCTCTGTTGCCCGCCTCGTCTCTTGCTGAAAGGTGTACGGAAGCGGCGCGACCGAGCCATCATCCCGGTATGTCGGGACTATCATCGACCGGGCCGTGTTGACGACATTGTGGACAGCAGAAACCCACTGATGCTCGCCGAAAAATGCAGAGTCGTTTGTGACGCTGAAATAGCTGTTGCTAATGTCCAAGAAGGAAGCCAGACTGTCGAGCTCAAACTTGCACTCGAACACGGCCGCGTTGTCGTAGGGTGGCGAGATTTGGGCTGTGCTTCCGCCCGTCGGGGCGTGTTCGAGGTTACTCTCCTCCGGAGGCTGAAAGGCATTGCAGTACGGACTGTTGAGGATGTACCGGGCCTGGAGGTTGATGACACCACGGAAGAGACCGGCCAAGCTGTCGGGCGAAGAGTCGGCGACGAGAAGGGACAGGTACGACTTCATCTGATTGGCGCTGTCACGGAGCCACATGGCATTGATATCGCCGGTGACGACAAAGGCGAGCTCCTCCTTGGAGTTGTTGCGAGCATAGCCGCGCCACTTGATGGCCGTGTCGTGTCGAGGGTGTTTGGGAAAGTGTTCTCGAAGAGTCGGTAGAGGTCCGGGTCTGCGATGACCGACGACATGTTGCGGATGGCCTCGTCGACCGTCGACGAGATGAAGGTGCGACATGATGGGCCGGGGCGTTGATATGCCAGCTCGAATCGACCAGCAGAGACAAATCGACCAGCAGAGACGGGTTTGTTTCTCTCTTTGGAATAATCCGCGTAGTCCGGGCATGGGAGGCCGAAGGAGGGACTCGCCAACAGGCTGGAGAGGAGCAATATGAGGGTGAGTCGCTTCATGTTTGATGGCAAGAGGCGATGGGACCATTTTCGTTGAGGGAAAAAGAGGTGAGCTCGCTCCGTCTTAAGAGTCAAAAGCCCGTAGCACAGATCAAAGAGTGATTTTGGAGGCAGCTTGCAACTCCGACTGTTCGGAAGCCGTGTCCCCGTAAGACGACACGAGACAGCATCTCGGCGTAGGACGAATGCAGATTCCCTGGTAAAAAGAGTGGCTTGTTGGTGCGGAGATGATGCAAAGTCTGAGCACCGCGTCTGTTCGTGTCTCACTGGCAATGGCTCGGTGGATGTCTGGTGAAGATTTTGCGGCCAGCATAAGGAGGTGCAAAAATAAATGGGAGAAGAACTCAAAAAAAGAACATACAGCACCAGGGATTCGCTGGTCGTCACCGACCCAACTACTAGTCTGGCGATTAGTGGCTTATCTATGGGAGAGCGGACGGGATCCCGAGTTTTCCACTATCTATGGCCGTATGTGCTCGGAGCTGCGGTAAACAATGCCTATATCAGTGAACAGAAGGAAGGGACTCTGGCCATGCCATCTGCTGTTTATCTCCCAGAGGGTGCCTTGGCTAGGTATGTCCCATCCGCAAGACGAGTTGGGAGACTTGGTGCGCGTGTGGCTTCCTGACCTTTCTTGGAAGGAAAAGGGTGGTGTTGGCATCTTCTGCGTTTTGATGTTTGGGACATACAAGCAGGAAGAGAGCTTATTTTGGCTATGGCAGACGAGGGTATCATTCTGGTTCATTGAGTGGTCGTTCGGGAGAGAGTGGGCGGGGGACATGCTCTTCGAAAGAAACAAGTTTCCGACTCGCAGACACCGCCATCCTCGGAGTACCCGTGAACCCAACATGAGCTACCGGAGCGTAAGTGTGGTCAAGTCTTCAGTCCTATACACGAGGACATGATGGCAGACAGCCACTGAACGCCTGGTTCAAGTGTTGAAGGGGTGCCACAATTCCGAGATCCAAGGCGTTTGTCCTGCCCTGGCCAAGCTGTGCTTTCTCGTTCGTCGAGGACTGCTCCATGTCGACTCCTCTCCGCCCGCGCCGGACGTCATCCACTGACGTCCTCGATAAAGCACCGCGTCAAGTATGCTCTCGAGCAGTTACTTGAAAGTGGCAACACGGGCCTGCCGGGCATTGTCCGTGGCTTAAGCAGGCGATGGGACCAGGGGCAGTTATGCAGAGGCATGACCACTGAGACCTTTCTCTGAGAGAGAGCATCCAATGTTGACAGAGGGGGGAGGGATCGCCACTTCTGGTGTCTGAGGAGGGGAGATGACACGCCACATAGCTACCCTCCTGGCGGGAAGAAGAAAGGTCTCGTTCCCTTTGCTGAGTCAGGTGGTTACGGCCGTGGCGTCGTTGGCGGCAACAAGTTTCAGTTGGGCGGACCAGTCTCGATGACGAATGGATTCCTTGAGAATCGGTGGGTCGAGATGTTTTGAGACCCAAGGTTGACTTGCAAGAGGAGATGAAGCCTGCATTTCTTGGGTCTGGGGCAATGGGGGTGGCGTATCTGCAAGTAAGTACGTCTTGGGACAAGATGTGAGGCTGGGGCTGCCGAATCTGCCATGTCTCCGTGGGAGAGGGATTTGAAGAGAGATATAGAAGGCGTTGATGCCTCCCCGGCGGTACCTGAGGCGGGCGGACCCAGGCAGAAAGGAAGGATGGCTTTCGTGGAGAAGGGAGATGGAATGTCCATGGTGCCATGGCGAGACCGAGGTGGAAATAGGGGTCCAATGTTTCCACAGCGAGGCGACCAAGCGTCCAGTGGACCAGTTTCGGAACACTCCGGTGGGTTCCCCTCAGGCTAGGCCGGAATTCGCATGGTCTGGAGTCTAGATCTCGGGGTATGATCTCGAGGCCTCGGTCCCTCGGTCCCTCATCAGATTGAAACTTTCCAAGCGGTATCCCAGAAACAAATTCGTGACATGGACACGGATATGAAGCCGGCACGGAGAAATGAGTAACGCCTGGTATGGGCAGTGGAAGAACCAACAGAGGGCGTGTTGGTCCCCTTGGAGACGGTGTGCCTCGAGGGTCGTACTCGACGCCAATGGCCTCTTGACGGACAAAAGGAGGACATGGAAAAAGGAGAAAGTCGCTGCCATGTCTGACGTTGATACGAGCCGAGCTTCAGCAATTCGTTGTCGAGGACAAAGGGAACACGGACACACACCTTCCAAACCTCGGGGAAGACTTCTGGAAGGCGGCGAGGATCGGCAGCTGGGCCCTCCCCAAACGGGCCATCCATCTTGGCGCGGTCAGGGGTTGGGTGAAACACGGAGGTGCGGGTGAAACAAAGCTCTCTTGGGCTTTTTATCCCACTTTAGGCGGTGGGTGGTTGATCGCCTGTCGAGACTCTGCCAGAGCGAAGTGATGTCCTCCGTACCAGACAGGCGGGGAAAAGCATTTGCCTCCCCGCCCCATTCTGCCGTATGCCGAGAGGCATTGGGACAGGCGGATGCTGTGCGCGTCTCGAATTCATCTCGACGTCTTTGCGCATTGATGCTCTCGGCGCCAACGGGCGCTAAAATGGCCTCTGCAAACGGGCACAAGGCAACCGACCCTGGCGAGCCTGGACGCCAATTCCATTCCGTGATCCTTTTTCCTTTTTCCCACATGGCTGGCTGTTCGGCTTTCTCCGGGCCCTTGTCCTCGACACGGAAACGGGAAATTCTCCAGCCAAGCGGCCATTTCCCGTTGTCACTGCAATGAAGATCATCAAACAGACCGACGGTCGGCTCGAGAGAGCGTCGGGTGGGAGACTCAAAGATGCGGTCACTGGTCCCGTTGTTTCGAGAATAGAACACGACACGGCCACGCGGGAGAGGAACCGTCAGGCTGGATCGGGGACAGCCCAGGGTCGATGCCAGGCCATCCAGGAACATGACCTCACCGCCTGTCCCGGCATCCCCTGAGAGCGGTGGATGCGGGATGGATTGGTAGGGAAGATTCGCGACAGATGGAGGGTCCTCGACGCTGTTTCGGAGGTTGTCGGCGAAGCCCTGGCATAGGCCGTCATGTGGAAGCCCTCTGGAAGGGTCTGGTGGCGGGCTCGAGCCAGGCCGCCTGATGGGGAGAGTTCGTCGATGCCATTCGTAGAAACGTCCATCTCGAACCACGCCACCCCTCGGCTCATTCATTTGCGCCCAGGGGCGAAGTGCTTTGAAGGACCAGAAAAGGGTCTCTCATCTTGCGCGGGGCGGACTCGGCGGCCACGGGACCCTCGACGGACAAGGCTCAAAGGTCGGCCGTGTTCCTTTTGTTCCAATTCCCATCCCTGCTGGCTTATTTGCGATATTCATCCTTGTCGGCCACGCGACATCTGCGGCCCCGTTTCTGCGCGCAGATCCCAACTTTCCATTCGAGGTTGGCGCTGTCTCCACCGCCCACCACCAGTCCCCGTTCCCCTCCCTTCCCCCATCTCAGTTCACGATCCAGAACAGTCCCTCGACTGCATCTTCTGTCGGCATCGTCTCCTTTTTTTTTCTTCAGCCGAAGAGTTCTCGACCATTCAGGTGGGTGTCCCTCTGCTCTGTCCTCCCCCCTCCCGGCTGGGAGGCTCCGTTGCTGACACGTGGCTCGGCCAATTAGCTCCCGGGCTCGCCGTTGAAACTTGGTCGCCCACCGCCGCAGCATCGCCATCGTTGCATTCGGCACCTCTCCGCCTGAAACTTCTGACGCATCCCAGGGGGGCCAACTCCAATCCCGGCTCTCCATCCGCTGCAACAGCCTATTACTGCGTGGCCTCGCCCGCCCAACACCCTCCCGAGCCTCCCACACCTCGACCGCGCCAGACCCTGCCCTCACTTCCCCGTACCTGATCCGACCACCTTGCCGACTGATCGGCCACCCTCTCAACCTGCTCCCAGATTGATCATCCCGCCCAAGAGAAGCAAGAGCCAACCACACCCGCCATCACCGCCTCTCACCCGTTGCGCCTGACGGTAGCCGCCCAGCGCTCGCCTGCTGATCGTGGGCTCACTACGACGTCGAGCGTGGGAACCCTGTCCTTCTCCCCACGCCTCCCTACCGGGCTTGCCGTATCCTGAACACAGCAGCCCGTTGCCCTACCTGTCAAGCCCACCCTGCTTCCCCGCCTTGTCTCGGATCCTGCGAGCAGCGCCCTCTACCACATACCCGTACATATATCAACTCTGTCCCTCCCTCTGCCGTGGCCCTGTCCCACCCCCCCTTCCCCACCATGTCCAATCCCACACCCGCCCAGGAAGAGTTTGACGCCTTCCTCGCCAAAAACAACAACGACAACAATCGACTTCACCCAGAAGACCGCCAGTCCCCCGACCGAGACTCGGCCCACAGCCACAGCGAGGACGAGGAGGACCGCTACCGCAACATGCAGATCGACGCCGCCATGCGGATGCCCACGATGGACGGGCGGAGCGAGATCAGGCTGCCGCCTGCCTCGTTCGACACGAACCACGCGACAGGCGTAAAGGGCGTTATCGCCGACGCCCGGTCGTACGAGACGGCTCGGCGCACCAAGTGGAAGGACAGGGTGCGGGCCGCGCGCCGCAGCGTCTTTGGGCTGGAGAGCAACAAGCACGACAGGAGCAGCAGCGGGCCCGACAGCGACGGCAGCGGGGCCGAGGATCCCGACGAGGAGGCCTTTCTCCAGCAGTGGCGCGAGAGCCGCCGGCGCGAGCTCGAGTCCGAGTCCAGGGGCGGCGCGGTGCGAACGCGGAGGACGAGCCCGAGCGTGCGACTCTACGGCCGTCTGGACACGGTCGACGCCATGGGCTACCTCGATGCGATAGAGAAGGTGGGGCGCGAGACGGTCGTCGTGGTGTTTGTCTACGACCACGAGGTTTGTGCTACTCTTGCAACCATGCATCGCTCGCTCTCTGTTCACATGCTAATCTCCCCTCCAGTGCCTCGTCTCGTCAACCATCGAATCTGCCCTCTTCCCCCTGGTCGGGTCCTATCCCACGGTACACTTTGTCAAGGTCCACTACGAAGACATTGAATTCGACAACGCCGCCGTCCCGGCTGTCCTCGCCTACCGGAACCAGGGCGACCTCTTTGCCAACCTGACGGGGTTGATAGAAATGATCCCCGAAGACGAGGACTTTGACAGCAATTCCCTCAAACGGTTATTCAAGAAGCACAACATCTTCTAGACTTTACAAGACGACGATTCCCCGGTGCGCCTAATTACACATTCTCGGGATGGCGACACCGACAACGTCTCCCACCTCTCGACCCTGTTGCCGACTACAATTTGGTCGGGCTGGGGCAACTCGGGCCAAAGGGGCTCGAGCGAGCTGTTTCTACTGGGTCGGCGGAGGAAATGGACCATTTATGTTATGACGAGGTCAATGTCTTGGGGGGTTGAAGATACCACTGCGTCCACTCTGGGTCTTTTTGCTAGCTTTTTTAGGATTTGGGATTCCACCACGGCCTTTTTTTTTGTTGGGGATACCGGACATTGGAGTTTGCGATACAGTGTAGTTTTTCGGGTTGGAGTCTTGCAAGCCCGATATGGGCGGATGTTGACTGCTTTCGATCGAGTCACACGGAAGATCTGTGTGCACGTCTTGTGCATTATCAGCATGTGTTTTGGGGAAGATGAATCGACGACTGGGCCCATGGAGTGGCGGCCTGTCAGTTCTCGAACCATGTATGTTTCTGCATTGCTGCTTGCTGCAATATTGCCCTCAAGATGCCAGTGTGAACCTCGCACAGGAGCTTGGGCCGGTCCGAGGAATCCAGCTGTTCTGATCGGCTCTCCGGCTCTCGCACCTGTACATGTAGTCTTTGTTATCAAGCCTCGATGAAGCTTTATCAATGGAGCTTTATCGGCGAATCCTGCTCCACATGCGGAGGAGGGTACATGGATGCGATGTGAGCAGTTCAAAAAGTGGTGCCAGCAAGTCACTCCCAGCCAACCTTTGGCAGGACGGGTACATGAGATGCCGGTGCCCTCCCTGCCTGATTGGCCCATTGAGTGAGTCCTCAGGTCGCGCCCCCCCACCACTGCATGCCGGCTGGCGCCCGCATCAGTTGCTCTCAGGCTTCAGTGGGCCAGGTTGCGTCAACGACCGACCCCGCCGTCGACTAACACGGTCACGCGGTTTGATACAGCCATCGTTGATAGCTGAGGACAGCCAGTCCATGGAAGCTGTGAGGCCGCGTCGACCAACTGCAGTGCTTTGAGGTCACTTCATCACCCAAGTGCCAGCCAGGGCTGCCTATCTGTACAGCTCATCAATCTCCGTCGCGGGCAATCCTCCCTGCTCCCATCCATCCCACCACACCATTCGTGACTGCCTCGCAACCGACTCCTCCTCCTTCAACCCCTCACCACCACGCACCTGGCATCTGGCATCGGAGTCCGCAACATGCGCTCTTTGTGGCCGGCTTGCGTCCCTTGATCTTGATACTTGACCCGGACCTGCCCGTTTGCCCGACTCGCCAGTCGCCAGCGCACTGCCTCGGTCTCTTTGGCTCCCATCAAAGACGGGCGAGGAGCTGCCAGTGCTGCCAGTGCTGCCAGTGCCGAGCGTCCGAAAGGCTCACACGCTGACACGACTTGCGTCTTCTCCACCCCGCCATTAAGGCAGCCTCTGGGCTGGGACGAACAACTTGCCTCGAAACAACAGCAACAACGAAACCTCCCCTCGGCACTGCGGTGCTTCCTGGGTCCATCTGGTAATGCTTTCTCTTTTCCTTTACTCCTCTCCTCTCCTTCCATTCCAGCACCAAAGCCCTGCTTTGCTGTCCCCGCCCAGTGGTCTGCCTGCACCTTTCACCTTCCACCTTCCTCGTCATCGTTTCAACCAACCCTGGCCTCGACAGCTCGAGCACCTCACCTTCCCCTCCCACCTCAGGCCTCTCCCCAGCTGCCTGGAGCACAGCACCAGCGACCTTCTGCCGTCTCTCCCCAATTCTTCCAGCTATATTTCGTACCATGAGATAGGGAGCTGGAGCACTCGACGCTGACACTCTCGTCTCTTTGTGATGGAGATACAGAACCAAAACTCTCGCCCCCCATCGAACCCCCAAGAACAGACCACCGTCTCAACACCACTCCAAACCCCGCTGCCTCCGAGCCCTCTCTCCTCTTCCTCCGACATCGCGGCCCCGGCCCTCCGATTCCCGAAGCCACAAGGCAGCCAGCTTCTTGCCCACTGGATCTCGACAAGCGCCCCAGACATCCGGCAACCGCCCAACATGTCGGCCTCCGACAATGGCCTGGGCGACTCGGCCTATGAGATGATCAACGGCGACGAGAGCGAGAGCCAGTACAGCCACATGTCCGAGTCCACCAGCTCTCTCGAGATCCCTCGCCCCGACGAAGTCCACAGCCTCGACGGCTCAGAGGATCATTACGACAGCGACGACAGCTCGGATCACTCCCACGCCTCGTCGATTCGATACACGGCCCAGATGCTGGGCAGCCCCTCGACACATACCCAAACCGGCTCCCTCGAGCTCAGCCCTTACCCAGCAGCCGCCGATGTTGCCGCCGGCTCCATCGCCTTCCAAGAAGAGACCATCTCTGCAGAAACAGGGAGCATCTCGGTCAAGCACACCATTCGGGACTTCACCGAGAACGAGGCAGCTGCCATCGCCACCAAGCTCCACATGGGAGCCCCGCCGAAGCGCTTGGTTGCTACCGTTCGCCAGACTATGTCTCAGGCGTACCTCTCGACCCAAGAGCCTCTGCGTATCCTGTACGTGGGGCATTCGGACGCCAAGCGCGAGATCATTCTCAAAGTCTCCAACGCCATCTGGGCCTCTTCAAAGGCCACAGCAACAGGCGGGCCTTCTAGCCAGCATGGCGGAGGGGTCTACAACATTGTGCCCATCTCGTCGTTCGGCCCCAGCCCGGAGCTCGACCTCATGGAGGCTTCTCAGTACCAGATCAAGGTCGAGCACTGCACCATGGCTCTCGGTCTGGAGATGGAGTCGTTCATGTACTCGATTACCATCGACAAGGACCACCAGAAAACCTACATCACGAGCTCCAACCCGGATGGGAGTTGCTCCATATCTCCTACTTGGATCCTGCCGCATATCGCCATCTTCTATTGCGCAGACGACGAGGAGGAGGATGACAAGCAGACCAGGGAGGCTGCTTGGCAGTTCATGAAGCGCCACGGCATCTCTTCTGTATTCATCTCCGAGTCCGAGACGTTCGCAGCGGACCGGGCAGACAGCTGGGACGACCATATCACTGGCGACGCGGTTCACGTCTGCATCGAAAGCCGAGATCCCGACCTGCCCACCCCTCTGCAGCGGTTCCCCATTGATCTGGCGACATTCCTGCACATCGATGCTCGTCAAATGAACCGAAACCTGGCCCACCTTGCCGGTATGGCGCAACTTGTTGAGAAGACAGAGCTATCCACCCCGAAATCGACCAAGAGCATTCTGTGCACCAGGGCGCGCGAGGCTTGGGCTGCGGTCATGTCTCATGACCAGGTCCGGTGCATCATGGACCGTCACAGGAGGTGGCTTTATGCTCTCCTCATTCCCGTCTTGATGGCTCTGGTGACGCCATTCCTCTCTGCCATGGTAGGTTGGCCGTACATCAACAACAGCACTCCACCCTCACATGCTTCGGTGACGGACATCCTCGGACTCGGATCGACGGCTTGTCTCGCTCGACCTGCTACGCTTTCGAGTTCTACCACCCTCGCCAGTACCGCAGTGTCAACGGCGACGTCGACCTCCACGGTTGTGGTGAATGTGACGTCGACCAAGACCAAGACCATCAACGTCAGCCAGGTACTTCCAACAACTAGTAGTCTGGCTTCTGCGCTGTCTTTTGCTGGCCTTCTCGTGGACAACAAGCCTTCCTCCCCCCCGGTTGATGCAGCCAAGAAGAAGACGTGCTCGGTCGCGCTCCTCGGCCCGGCTGAGGTGTTGGTGATGCTTCCACCCAACCGAAGGGCGTCGTTCTTCACCAAGGAGGAGCCTGTTACCGTTGACGTAACCCGCGGCAAGGAGACAGTCATGATAATGACTTCGTCGCTGGATGAAGGCATCATGGTCAAGGTCCCCCCCAAGGAAGCCCACGGCACCCTCAACGTATCGGTTGTCAGCCTCCGCAAGCCCAAGATCAACGAGACATTCGAGGTGGACTTTGGCAAGGCGCCGGCGAACTATCCGTTGGTGGCGGGACTGGACATGCTGCTGGAGTTTGCTAATAAGTTCCACTCGGCCGTAGACGACGTCGCGTTCCCCGACCTGGCCAAGATCCGGAGCGAGGTGACGGCCGCGTGGGAACAGACCAAGGAGGCGGGAAAGAAGCAGATTGAGAAGGAGGTCGACGATTTCAAAGTGCGGGTGTCCCACCTGGCCAAGTCGGCGCATCGCGCTCGTGACGACGCCAACCTCGCGATCCTCCACGCACAGATCAAGTCGAAGCTGTGGTGGCTCAAGGTCACGGGCAGGATGGAGGAGCTAGCCGAGTACAAGCGCAACGCGACGGACTTCATCAAGGCTAGATATGCCGAGATGCTGCAGAGGCAGATGCTCGAGGACTACGGGTTCGGGACGACGCCGTGTAAGTATGGCAGTTGGAGTAGGGCCTGCCCTCGCGGCCGTGCTGACGCGATTCCTGACCATGGCAGAAGCAGCCGATGGAAGCAGCTGATTTATGAGATTCGGATTCTGAGGTGAGGCGGGCTGGATGATGCCGAAGTGTTTCTTTTGCCTCGATGGGCTGGGAACATGAGGTCTAGCAAGGCCAGGGGGCTATGTTTTCTTTGCTTGGGACCTGGGACGGATGGAGCATGGGGCAATATGGGCTGGAGTTTTCGTCGGAAGGAAGGTGGGGGGGAGGGAAGGGGTCTGGTTTGACCTGGCTTCTGGACGTATTCATTCATATATGTCCTTTCCCCCCCCTCTGGCGCAACAAAGAGTTGCTATTCTCTGTCTCATTGGCGCCGTGTGATTCCCCAGGGTGGCTTTTTTTCTTGCGACGGAAAGGCAGCGTTTTTGTGTTTCTTCATGTCACATCCGGACTGGGCAGCGAAGTAGGGAACACGGGGCGCTATACCCATTACATTTTCTGGGTTCGATGGAGGAAGGGGGCGTCATCATGTCGAGGAGATACCATGTCCAGGGCGAGGCTGGGAGTGGGGGACTCGGATTCACATTAGGGACACTCGGCCAGTCAGGTCGCACACAGTCAAGTAGTATACCCCGTTCTTTTTTCTCTAGGCACAAATGAACGGTCGTCGTCATCGTCCAGATGCTTGCTGTGTGACATTGTGCAAGGTTTCTTGTGTGTGTTTTGGTCAAGTGAGTGTCTGTGAGGGAGTCGGGGTTGAGAGCTGGGTTGGACAATGTCTGGTCTGGAAGGGTCTTTTGTCTTGGGGCAAGGGCTGCAGTGTTGGGCTGGGCTGTGTAGGTAGGTAGATTGGGGTCCTGTTGATGGGGGGCATCTCTTGTCGTAGACATGCCTTTTAAGGGTATAGTCTCTGTTTCACTCTCGGAGGAGGAAGTCCGGATGGATGAGGTTAAGGGTCTCCTTTCAGACGGAAGTCTTCTTCAAGACGAAGAGAAGGGGATACCGCCAGGACGGGATTCTTCCATGATCCCCCGTCTGTTGACATGCGACGGACGGATTCCAACTGAAGTGATAAATCATCGTCATGCTCGTCCGTCCGTCCGTCGTCTGGAGTTCACAGCCCCACTCTTCAGATACACATTGGGAGCTGCTTGGCCAGGTGCCCATTGGCGCCCAAGAGCCGGGCTCTTCATGTTTGGTCGGCAGCCTGCAACCCAGCCTGAAATGGAGCCGTCGTCTCTGCCTGGTGACAGCACTAACAGGCAGGCAGGCAGGCAGGTTTGGATCAAAGATGACTGGTGGTTGTGCCCATGTTTGGTTCCCTCACGAGAGGTGAAGCTTGACGGAGAGAGGAAGAAGCGAAAGAAATGGAGTGAGGGGGCGACTTCCCTCCAGCGCGTCTCCACAAAACATGGAAATTCACTTGGGCGCCCACGCTAGACCCAAACGAGGGGTCCCTGAGTGACCTCCCCCCCCCACCAAGCACCACAGCAGGATGTCCACAGCGTTCGTTTGTTCTTCTAAACCTCCCCGCCATCCGACTCCGACCGACCGACCTCGACTCGCAACAACAACAAACTCGGTCCACGCCTCCTTTTTTTTTCTTCTGTAACGAGTATACGGTATGTAACACCCCCCTTTTCCATGCGCGTTCCTGTTTGCACCTTTGCCCTGGAGCCGAGGATGGGAGTTGCTGCGCAGGCGGGCGACTGCGAAGAGGGGTAGGTTTTTTTGGGCTGGGCTGGCTGTTTTGCTGCCCCGCTTCGGCCGTTGTTTGATGTCGTCAACGAGACCGGCGGCGACGACAGCGCAGCGGTGCATGCCGCCCATCCTCCGGGGTTTGGACCGTCTTGGGAGATGATGGGCCCTTGGTAGTGACGGCCTGATGCGGTTTCTGGATCTCTTCGCGTCGCTGCCAGCTGCCGGCGCATGGACGGAACGACCGACCACCGACGGTGCCTGGATGTTTTTGTTTCTGCAAGTCTTGGAAATCTTCCCCTGCTAACCTGTTGGATTTTGGCATCGCAGATAATCGGTAGCGTCAACATAGCGCCCTTCCACCCCGCTCGTCACACCCGCAAAGATGTCCGCCGAGAACGTCGATAAGCCGGTCGCCGAGGCCAAGGTCGAGGAGACTCCCAAGGAGGTGAGTTGACGGTGGATAGGAGAGGAAAGATATGGGTTGGATGGGCAACGCGGCTTGCTGGGCCGGTCTGTTGTCAGCTTCAAGAGGGGTTGGCAATACATACAAGAGGACCATGGGATTGGAGATTGGATGGGAGGAGGGAACTGAAATTGGGGGGTGAATTGCTGCTGACATTGGTTCCACCATCACAGACTCCGGCCGCTCCCGCCACGTCGTCGTCGGTCTTCAGCATGTTCGGCGGTGGCGCCAAGAAGGAGAAGAAGGCGGAGGAAGACGAGGGCCGCGGCGAGAACTCTGGCAGCGCCAAGTCGCAGCGCGAGGCGGCGGCAGCTGCTGCCGCCGAGAAGGGCGAAGACGTGAGTTTCTCCATACCGACGGAGAACGACAAGTGCTGACACCCCCGTCACAGCAGGAGGAGCAGGCCCCCGAGAGCGAGGACGTACACTTTGAGCCCGTCATCCACCTCACGGAAAAGATCGACGTCAAGACCAACGAGGAGTCGGAGGAGCAGCTCTTCAAGATGCGCGCCAAGCTCTTCAAGTTTGTGCGCGAGACGAGCGAGTGGAAGGAGCGCGGCACCGGCGACGTCCGCCTCCTCAAGCACGTCGAGAACGGCAAGACACGGCTCGTCATGCGCCGCGACAAGACGCTCAAGGTCTGCGCCAACCACTATAGTAAGTCGATACCCTACCACTCACTCTTGGTAGGGTAGTTGCTCACCAGCAAACACCAGTCGTCCCCGAGATGAAGCTCTCCCCCAACGTCGGCTCGGACCGCAGCTGGGTGTGGAACGCCGCCGCCGACGTCAGCGAAGGCGAGGCCGAGGCCGTCACGCTGGCCATCCGCTTCGGCAACTCGGACAACGCCAACGCCTTCAAGGACGCCTTCATCAAGGCCCAAAAGGACAACGAGGCCATCTTCAACAAGGCCGAGGCCGACGAGGAGGCCAAGGAGGACAAGAAGGACGAGGCTCCCCCCGCCGAGACCCCGTCCGCCGAGGCGTCGTAGGTCTTGGTCTAGGGGGCAAGGGGATGATGGATGGACGGACACGCGGTGACGGACGCCCATGTAAGCGCGTACAAATTAGGGGCAGCAGGCAATGATGCCGGGAGGAAGTAGGCGCTTGACAGCGCAACACCCAATAGAGCCAAAAATACCACTTTGCTTTTTTTCTTGGGGCTGTGGATGACGATGACTTGGGCGGTGAAAAACATCGGATGGAATGGGGTTGGGCCGGGGTCACTTGGGCGGGAGTGACGCACAGCGCACAGGATACACGAGGGGAGGAGACACCGTGTTCACATGTTCACGATGAGGTGGGGCTTGATGGGGGGAGGATGCGTTGATATTCATGTAGTTAGCCACGAGCCTATTGAAGTCCGGAGAGCCTCGAGGGGCGATGAAGGGCTGCAGATAGAATAATGCTATGGCTGTACCCCGTTTATCAATGTCTTGACGCCCCCCTCCCCGGCCCCGCCCCGTCTAGAACCACGATGGCATTTCCCAAAGCAACCGACAGAACCAACCATCCTGCCCAGCAAGGGCGAGATTTCCATCCTACTCTTCCTCGTCGCCCTCGGCATCCTCGTCCGACCGCGCATTCCCATTCCCATGTCCCGCCGGCGTCACCGACCGGCTCGGCGCCGCCTGCTCTTCGTCCTCCTCGTCGTACAAGAAGCCGACGGGCTGCTGCGTGTACTTTGCCAGCTCGGCCTTGAGCTCGTCGCTGGGCTCGCTGACCTGCACGTGCAGCTCGTCGACGTGCGACTCCTCCTCGTCCGTGATGCCGGCCGTGCGCGCAATGTTCTTTGTGCGCTGGCTGCGGATGGTGCTGCGCTGCATGATGGGGTAGTAGTACATGGCGCGGCGGCTCGGGTCCTGGGCGTGCTCGCGCTTGGCAAAGATGACCTCCTCGTCGTACTTTGTGTCGTGGTCCATCTCCTTCTCCTGCGACGTCTCGTAGGCACGGACGCGCGGAAAGCGGAAGCTGCCGCCGTCGTCGGGCGCCGTGTAGAGGGATGGGCTCTCGCGGTTGGGGTTGTCGACGTCGAACTTTTGGCGGAACTTGACGCCCGTCTCGGCGTCGGCGGCCAGGTAAAAGTCGTAGTTCATCATGTTGGAGGGCTTGGGGTTGTGCGCGGGGTCGCGCTCGTGCGCAGCCGACGCGAGCTCGTAGGCGCGCTCCTCGGCCACGCTGCGCTCGATGGGCTTGAAGATGCCCGACAGGAGGCGCGTGTCGTAGCGGGAGTCGGTCCCGACGGGGTTGGTCTGGAACTTGACCGTCACGTACGAGCCCGAGTCGGGAAAGGCCTCGAGGTCGGGCAGCAGGGGGATGGCCTCGACAACCTTGAGGCCGCGCTTGGTGGGGTGCTTGACGCGGCTCGGGTCGGCCAGGTTGGCGGCGGCGATCTCGAAGCTCTTCTCTATGCGGCGCTTGATCCAGGCCGGGGATCCGCGGTCGTGTTCGGGGGATGCCCGGCGCTTCTGGGGGCGTTTCGTGGTCGAGGCGCCGGGCTTGTTGAGGAAGATGTTGGTGCTGGGGCGGGACGAGGTCGTGGCCGAAGAGATGTACTCGGTCCGGCGGAGGAAGGAGACGGCGGCGTCACCGGCCTTTGGCTTGCCGAGGGAGGCAAGGGGTCGGAGGAGAGCTCGGTCGCGGGGGTGGACGGGCGGGGCTACCTGGGGAAACTGTATGCCTGCCTCGGGTGTCAGTTGAGCCTGGGGGAAACAGACGCGGTTGGGCACCTACAGCTCTCGTCACCGTCAAAGACGCCAGGCATGCCCACAAGGTCTATGGGCATGCCAAGCTCTGCGTCGGCCTCAATGTTGATGGGCTGCTCGCGGGCAAGACGGGAGGCAAAGGCTGGGTTTGTGTACTGGGCGAGGCCGGCGTTGGGGATGTCGAGCATCTTGGGCGGGATGTCGGGCGGCGGGAGGGCATTGGAGTATCGTATCCTGACAATGTAGTCTTGGTGGATCATGCGTTCTCCCTCACCTCTTGACTGGGATCCGTGTGAAGCCATGGTGGCCAGCTGTTGGAAGGGGTGCGATGAGGGCGATGAAGGTCGTGACTAGGGGCACAATTGCGAGTGCGGTGCACCGCAATTCACAAGATATCGATGTCTTGAATGGCGTGGTCGATAAGTTGTGCTTGGGGATTTTTGGTTGCAGTTGGAGAGTTGGTAGCTGGGAGCAAGGCGATGAAGAGGTGTTGAAGTTAAAGTTGAAAGAAGTGGCAGCAGATCAAAGACCGCGCCAGCAATTGCGCGTGGTTCGCGAATTTTGGCGAGGCAAGCTGCAGCTGCTTTTTGGAGCAGGGGTCAGTGCTTCACCACCACCACCACCGCCACCCAGTGGGCGATGGCCTCAGCTGTGCTGAAAGGCGCAGAAATATCGATGCACAGGTTTGGAGATGGTACCATTTCAAAGATGCCACATATCTTGCTCAACACATATCTTGCCCAGCCTCTTCTCCCGAGGCTCGTACCGCCATCATCACATGTCCCATCTCCCTTGAAGCCAGATATCTCAAGACTGAAGACACACACACCACATGTCATTGCTGTCCTACTTCTATGAGACAACATCCTGTATGCAAATCCAGACCCCTTCCCTTGCTTGTCCTACCCGTCTCCCTCCATTGCCCCTCCCGTTGCCCCCGGAGCCGGCAGCGGCCGCCCCGTACCGAATGAAAAATGATTAGCCAGAGACCGCCCGCTCCGGCACACCCAATTAGAAATGCACTATAGATTCCTTGTGCAGGATTGTCATGAGCCGCCCGTCTGTCCGTCATAATACATGGAGAAACCTTTCTATCGCAGTTTCGCTCCCAAAGCCATGGCACCACCGAGCCTGGTGGCAGGCCCGGCCCAAAAGAGAGAAAAAAGCACGCTGCTTACAGTCAAAGAGCCCGCGTTGGTCTCGACTCAGTTGCTGTTCTTGGTGTACTTTGCCTTGCCAAAGGAAAAGGGCACGTAGCGGTACTTGATCATGTGCTGGATCTGCTTTCTCACTTTGGTAGGGTCAGCATCGGTCAGACAGCAGTTTTCAGGGGGCAGACGGGAACGTACTGGTAAGGACAAACAGCATCATCCAGTACATGACCAGGACGGGCCAGAAGACGGGCACGTTGAAAACTTCGAACCAGCTGCACAGGAAGGAAATGGCGACGGCGCGGGTGGCCGAGTGCCAGAACTTGAACTCGGGGAGGCGGCGAATGAAGGGGCGGAACTCCTCATCCTGCTTCGTCGGGAGGGTGCCGGCGGCCCCGTCCTCCATGTCATTGTCGAGAGCCTCGTTGGAGGGGTCGAACTTGGGCTGGAGGAAGGCGAGGAAGAGGTTGAGGAGGTAGATGCCCAGGGCGTATGCGACTGTGCGGCTGTTAGCATCCAGTCTCGGATATGGGGTCACCAACCAGCTTACCGATGTACCAGCCTTGCGCGACAAAGACGCGCAGGAAAAAGAGGAGGAGGCCAACGGCGGTGCCGACCCATCGGTAGAGGACGTGAGGTGTCGACTGGTCGAGGAGGGCTTGGTAGTACTGGTCATCTGTCAGCTGCTGTCTGTCGTGTTGTATCCAGTCCATCTCGGCGACGCACCCTCTGGACTTTGCTGCTCTGGGCAGTAAAGGTGCCGAAAGGCGTTGTCGGCTCGTCGATGGGCTCCATTGCGATGGTGGCCGGGCTGTGGTGGTGGTGGTGGTTTGGGAGGATCAGGAGTCGCAAGGGCAACACTTCGATCTGTAGGGAGCGATGGGATCGTGGCCTCGGGATGCGCGACGGGATGGGATGTGACGAGGCGACGGCGTCTGTGGTGGCGATGAAGTTGCTGCAGAGAAAATGTGCTTGTCCTTGGACTTGCGCGTTCGTTTCCTGACATCTGGCGTTTAATTAGCCACGCTCCACCGACGAAAACGGTAGGTAACCACTTTACCTGCATACCAAGCAACCGGGGGGACAAGGCGAATCCGGCTGTGGCGCATGGAATGTGTGGCGCGGACGCCGCCCCCTTGGGCCCCTTGGGCCGAGGATAGCCTGTGACGACATGACAAAGGGCCCCGGTCCCATCTCGTGGGGAAGGGGAAGCTCCATGAGCCGAGCTTCTCTCAACAACATCATCTTGTAAACAGTAGAGGTGGTGATTGATGTGTTTTTCTGACAATTTTTGCTGGTTTCGTGTTTTTCTGATTCCCATACAACAGCAATCATGAACGCAACAACAGCCTTCCGGGCGCAATTGCTCCCCCGTCTCCGCGCCGTCCCCTTTCAAGCCTCGACCCTCCCCCGAGTCGTCCGGAGCTATTCCGCCGCCTCTGGCGATGCCGGCTACCAGTATATTGCCGTTTCCGAGCCCCGGCCTGGCGTCGGTCAAGGTATGCTCGCCTCCAACATTGCCCAAATCTGGGGCACAAAACCCCTCCTCCTCGACCCCCTTCACCTATCCCTACCTTCCTCTGATTTATACCCCCAGCTAACACCCCCAGTAACGCTCAACCGCCCCAAATCCCTCAACGCCCTCTCCACCCCCCTCATCACCGAGCTCAACGCCGCCCTCCGCACCCTCGACGCCTCCCCCTCCATCGGCGCCATCGTCCTCACCGGCTCGCCCAAGGCCTTCGCCGCCGGCGCCGACATCAAGGAGATGGCGCCCCTCACCTTTTCCGAGGCCTACACCACGTCCTTCATCGAGTCGTGGTCCGACCTCACCACAGCCGTCAAGAAGCCCCTGCTCGCCGCCGTGTCGGGCTACGCCCTCGGCGGCGGCTGCGAGCTCGCCCTCATGTGCGACCTCATCTACACGACGACCGACGCCCAGTTCGGCCAGCCCGAGATCAAGCTCGGCACCATTCCGGGCGCCGGCGGCAGCCAGCGGTTGACGCGCGCCGTGGGCAAGGCCCGGGCGATGGAGCTGATCCTCACGGGCAACTTCTTTAGCGGGGAGGAGGCGACCAAGTGGGGGGTCGCGGCGAGGTGCTATGCGACGCACGAGGAGCTGATGGAGGAGACGCTCAAGACGGCCGAGAAGATTGCCGGGTACAGCAAGGTGGCGGTCATGGCGGCCAAGGAGGTGGTCAACAAGAGCCAGGACTTGGCGCTGCGGGATGGCGTCGAGTATGAGAGGCGCGTGTTCCATTCGCTGTTTGGGAGCAACGATCAGAAGGTGGGGATGAAGGCGTTTGCCGAGAAGCAGAAGCCCGAGTGGACGCATAGCTAGATGCACGTACAAGACGCATTGTGATCTCAATTCAAGGGATATATAGCTGAAATGCTTGAGATGTCATGAATCTGGCCATCATCAGTCATGAACCCCCTACTTGGCGGCCCCCTTGCCCTCCAGCATCGTCAGATACGCCGCCGGAAGCAGCCCTGACTTGCCCATGTACCACCCAGAGCACCACTCCCCGTTCTCATCCCTCACTTCCTCAACCTCGGCCCACTTGGGAAACATCAACTCATCCGTCACCCCCTCAGCCGGATACCACGCCCACCGCGCCACCCCCCTCGGCGCCCCCTCATCCGACGGGAACCCACCCTCCCCCACGCTCCTCTTGACGTCCACCGCCACCAGCCTCTCCACGCGCTTCCCATCCTCCTCCCACCACCACGTCTCGACCCCCTCCTTCCCCCCCTTCTTCTCCCTCCCCAACCTCCTCCCCCCCACCAACCCCCTCACCCTCCGCCTCCACTCCAACCCCCTCTTATCCCTCTCAAAAACCTCCACCACCATCCGATGCCCCTGCAAACACCTCCTCCACCCCGCCACCCCATTCTCCACCGCCACCCTCCCCGGCACCATCCCCTCATAACACCCCCCACACAAATCCCACCCCCCCTCCACCCCTCCCCGACCCCCTCCTCCTCGGAGCACTCATAACAATGAAACCTCTCCTCCCCGCCTCCACCCCCTCCCACACACCCTACACCCCACCCTCACCCCGACCGCCCTGAAACCCTCCCCTCCCCACATACCTCATCGCCAGCACCCCATGCCCACACCCCCTCTCCCCGACCACACACCCGTACAAAACCCCCACTCCCCCTCATTACACCCATCACACCTCCAATACCCCCCATTCGTCCAAGCCCCACACCCACAGCAAAACGTCCCGCTCTGCAACCTCCCCATCGGATCCTCCGTCGTCAGCGTCCGCCGCCCGTCCGCGCCCCCCGGCATGACCGTCGGCGGGAGATACCGGTTCGCCGTCAAAAAGTGCGGCGGCGGCACCGACGTCGGCGGCGGATGCAGCTTGTTGAAACGTTCCCACGCCGTCTGCCCGAAGCCGAACCAGTGCAGGCACCCGAGGCGTTGGCGCCAGCACGAGAGGCAGATGTTCCAGTCGCCCGAGGCGCAGGTCGAGCAGTTGAAGTGCAGGGTGTATTCGAGGTGGGGGCGGGCGCAGCGGCGGCATGTGATGAGGGGTTCTTGGTACAGCGGGCGGTGCGCCGGGGGGCGGGAGGGGGAGGCGGCGGGGGTTTGGTGCGGGGATATGGAGAGGGGGCCGCCGGGGGTGGTGGCGCTGGTGGGGGTGGGGTGGGGGGAGGGGCCGAGGGAGTGGGTGTGGTGGTGGTGGTGGGTTTGGCGGTGGGTGCTGCGGTCTGAGTCGGAGCCGGTGTCGGGAGGGGGGGGTTGGGTGGTGGTGGTGATGATGCCGAGGCCGAGGCCGGCGCGGGCGTTGAACGGGAGGTTGGGGGATGTGGTGGTGCTGCCGTTGGTGGTGGCCGTCGTGGTAGGGGAGCTGGTGCTCCGGGCGTCGGCGAGGACGCCCGCGCTGGGTCGGATGGCGAGGTCCGTCTGCGAGCGGATGGCGAGAGCCCGCACCTCGGGCTGAGCCGAACCGACGGGCACCGTCGCGCTGCGCCCCGCGCTCGGCGTCCGTCGTCGTCGCCGCTGCTCGCCGGGCTCCAGATGTGCCGACGTCGATGCCGAAGGCGGATACCGTCCCCTCTCCTCATTGTCGCTGACACTATGCGGCCGGGACCTCCCCCCGTCCTGCCTGCTCGTGGGCCTAGACTCCCCCGTCTGCGCTCTCGGCCTCGACTGCGAGCTGGCATTGCTCCTCCGCCCGCCATCACTCCTCCTCCCCCCATCACTCCGCCTCCCTCCCTCGCGTCTATCCCTCTCCCGGATATCCGCAAACCGCCGCCTATACGCCTCTGTAATCCGCCTCCTCAACTCCTCATTGCTCCTCAAATCAATATTATCCAGATCCGTCCCCTCGAGCAACCCCTCCTCCTGAATCTGCCTCGTAAACTCCTCAATCTCCCTCTCCAAATCCCTCGTCGCCACCCCCTCCCCCCCCTCGGCCGCATGAATCAACGACCGCAACGACGCCTGATGCCCCAACTCCCTCCTCCCCGCCTCATCCATCGCCTCCCTCAAGCTCACCCTCTGCACCTCATCCACCAACCGCCTCTCCTCCTCATCCGCCCTCCTCTCCTCGGGACTCCGCTCCAAACACTTCAGCCTCGGCATGACCTTCTCCCCGCGCTTATACCGTGCGTCCATCTCGGCGACGTCCTCGGCGGACTTTGCGCGGTCCGGGTTCAGCGAGAGGAACATCTCGAGCAGCGTGGCGACGCGGGCGTCGTGCTTGGTGTCGCGCACGCGGTCGCGGCACGACGGGCAGGTGAAGACGGGGTCGCCGGGCGCCGGGGGTAAGGGGCGGGCGTCGGCGCGGGTGGCTTGCCAGGCGAACCAGGTCTTGAGGCAGGCGCCGCAGTAGGTGTGCAGGCAGTCGAGGAGGGTGAGGGGGTTGTGAAGGAGGTCGGTGCAGATCTGGGGGGGGGGGGGGGGGGTTAGCCTCAGGTTGGGATAGACGGGGTGGAAGACGACATGTTCAACACCACGAAACCTCACCGCCGCCAGTGAGGCCGGCAGGGCGGGTCGGGTCGCGATGCCGAGTGTCGGATCGGTGGGTGGGTGGATGTGGGGAATGAGGGGTCGATCAGCGCAAATAGAAAACGTACTGCGCATGTCAACTCGGTCTCGAGGTTGACCGCCGGCCGGGGAGCCGACGATGTTGTTGGCGACTCCATCTTCTCGTTGAACCGTTCCTATCTGCGAGACATATGTGTGGTGTGTGGTTGACGGCGAGGCGGGCTGATGGGGAGAATTGTCGGGGTAGCAATACCAATTGGCATTGCCACTTTAGTACCTGGTATCCATCCCGGTTACAATGGCGAAGCGCCGTCCATTGGAAAAAGCCAAGCAGCCCGGTTCGAGCCCAGTCTCTTCGTTGTTTGGCTGCGTGTCGTCGAGGTGGCCCACCGCTGCAGCCGGCTGCGGGCCGGTCGAAGCTGGGATCCCGTCCGTGGATGGGACGAATGATGCGAGTATCCAGAGGCCAGCCGATGAGGTCGTCTCTTCGGGGTGCTCTTGGGTACCTAGGTACTACATGGAGGCTTGCGGCAAACCCTCTTGTCACGTAATACACACATCGAAGGAGCTGGAAGACTCAAGACGCCAGCTCGTATTCGCCCCCGATTCCCGCCACGGACACCCTCCATGGAACAATTCTGTTGTATTTGTATTTGTGCTTGATATCAATATCACATGTACTGTATGTGAGCCACTGATAGCCTCAACTCCCTGTAAAGTAATAATCCGAATGCATAATCTTGCCGCTGTATCCTGTGCCCGGCCGGTCCACGGACCCTCCATGCTGCGCCGTCGTCATAATAAACCAAAAGCCAAACGCCATGAAATGTATGTATGTTTACAATGCACACGCCTCCTGCCGCGTCACATGTCTTCCTTTGCGTCTGCAGGGGCACCGTCATCCCATTCCCTGCACAGTCCGTACCACGCCCGTCGTAGACACGTGGGCTTCTTTGGCTTGTGTGAGTCGGATGGCGGAGTTGTTGATGTGGGCAGCACCGGGGGCTCAGTGATGGTCGCTCGCTCCCCCTGTGTTGGGTCGCTGATCATGGTCGACGTCTTGTCGTGGCATCCCCAGATCACTCCTGGTGTCAGACACGTTGTGCTGTCGCTGCTGTCTGAGGTCGAGCTCGTGGGTTCGTCTGCGCATCCGTAGAACCGTCCGGGCGTCAGGCAAGTCGTGGTTTCGAACGGCGTCGAAGTCTGGACGGGCTCGTCGTCGCAGCCCCAGAACCGTCCCGGCGTCAAGCAAGTGGTGCTCGATGTTGTCTCGGTGGGAGTCGCCGGTTTCGTCGTTGTAATGGTCGACGTGGTCGTGGTCCTGTCCTTGCAGCCAAACCAGCCCCTATCCCTGTTAGAGCATTGCCCGGGAGTATCGCATCGGAGTACTTACGGTGTCAGACACGTCGTGGTAGTGGTCGTGGTAGTGTCTGTGGTGGTGGCTGTTCCCGTCGTCGTCTCGTCTAGACATCCCCACCAGCCCCTGATTTTGTTAGCCATGAAGTTTACAGCGCCGAAACAAAACTTACGGTGTCTTGCACGTCTCGGTCCGGGTTCGCGTCTTGGACGTCGACGTCGACGAGGTCGTAGACGTAATCGGCTCCGTCCCGTTGCTCTCATACATCTTCCAGCTACCGCAGTCCCGGCACTCGGGCGTAAATTTGCACTTGGGAACCGTGTCGTACTTCATGATAACGTCATGAATCACCGACCGGATCTTGTGCGTGCCCAGACCCACGCGCCACCCCTTGTCGCCAACTGTATCGTACACACACTCGCGCCCCGTATGGCACGACGACTCTAGGGCATAGCCGCCAAACGAGCATGACGCCGTTGCACCGTTGCACGTGCCGATATAGATAGGATCAGCCGTGTGTCCAAAGTGGTAGGCGCCCGTAAACTCCCGCGTCTGCGGCGCATCGGGGCTGGATCCAGGGGGCACCGGGAGGCCCAGGCGTCCGGCCGGAAGGGCCTCGGGGACGGCTTCAAAGGTGACCACCGGAACGCCGTAGGTTAAGCCAAGCATGGAGCTGACGGCGCCACCAAGAGAATGGCCAGCCAGCCACACCTTGGAGTTGGGATACAGCTCCGTCACGTTGGCGTAGAGTTCTCTCGCGGCCTGGTAGTATCGGTTTTCCTCGCGCAAGGCCTGAACAACGCAGGTATTGTTGCACGAGTAGGTTCCGGTAGCGCAGTCGCAGACCTGGTGCCACGTCCACGGCCCCTGTTGGGCGCAACAGCAGCTGAAGAACAGGTTGTCGTTGACCTTGTCATTCGTCGTTGTGCCGTCGCCATCGAAAACCGCGGGCGATGTCCCCTTGAGGCCAATAACAATCGTCGAGTTGGTCTCGTCGGCCCAAACATGGCCGCGCAACCCGTCGCTCTCCCACCCAAAGTCGGCACTTCGGTTGAAGGGCGCCCCAACCTCCTCCCAGTCCGCCGGGCCGGGCTTCTCAATGTATGCGTTGGAGGCCATCAGCGCCAGGCTCAACACGGTGCCCTTGTCGGTGATGTTCGGTCCGGCCACATTGTCCATGGTCCAAGCCTCTGGCGAGAGCACCGAAACATAGCCGCGCTGTCGGGCCATGGCCACCATCGGGTCCACCACACTCGGTCTTCGATCCCGAAGCCGCTGTATTTGTACGGGTGCGCTGCTCGCCACCAACGGGCCTATGCGCTCTTCGGCATAGCCGTCCTCGGCGGCTAGCCACACGTCGGCATCGGCTTTGTGGGTGTCCATCTTGCGGTGGAGCGTCGGATGTCGGTTCGTCCCATGGTGGTATATGTGTCGGAGGGTCTATGCAAGGTTGAGTTAGGTCCGCTGCACCTTGTCAACAACAGGGGCGCACTCACAAAGGTGTGCTGTGCAGGGGCGGGAGGCTCCGGGAGGAGCGGCGGGATCAAGGGCGAGGCCTCGATGGGGAAAACGACCTGGGCATCCTGTCGCGTGTGTCCCGTGGCAACGGCGGGCGCGGCGGAGAGGGCAAGGAGGGAGAGCAGCAGGCCGGTGGTGATGCTGGCTGTGGATGGGGATGTGCACCTTGCTGGGCGCGGGCTGGTGGTTGGCCGTCTCGAGAACATGGTGGGCGCGTCGTCGAGAGGCCCTCGGGGTGCTGGGCCAGGCGGAACAAAGGAAAGGGGTGCGATATCAGGTGGTGGTGGTGGTTGGAGGAAACCGTCAAGTGGGCGTCGCGATGATGATGAGGATGGTGGTGACGAGATGGGCCACGATGGGAGGCGACTGGATGCCGCCCCGCGTCTTTGGTGTGGAGAGTCGTGGCACTCAAGTCGCCGTCCACTCGAATGACGAGGCCATCGGTACTCCACCCGATGACCGGAAACGCTCGGACCATCTCAACAGATTGTTGACGATTGCCTGATTGCCTGGATCGGGTACCGCGTCGCGCCAATCAGGCGGCCAGGTACCTGGTTCTCACCGTGACGATAACAGCACGCCCGGAGCCCAGCACCTTGAGGGCGGCCATGTGACCAATCCGGGTCCTGGCCTGACGCAACTGGGAACCTTCAGGCTCCAGGTACGCCGTCGCCCACCACCCAGGACACTTTTGAAGTTCAACAACTCTGTTTCAGCTTCCTGGTCGACATAAATGCGAGTTACAAGGCTGAGATATTTGACAAGCAAGTCCAGGAACTTGAGATGACGGACAGACGCTGTCGAACTGCTCTAGGCCCTCTGAAGCCCAGCACGAGGACCGTGGTTCCCAAATGCCCATCAGGGCCGGCAGACCTGACCGAAATAGGTAGTTATGCATTCGAGGAGATGTTCAGCTCTATAAAAGCACCTCAGGCGTGCTGCATGTCTGTCTTGGATGCCGATCACGGGTCTGTTCCACTGTCCCGCTGTCCCACAGCACCACAGCAGGCCCCCATGGCTCCGATAAGGCCTTATCCAGCGCCAAGCATCATGGCGACCCGTCGAGCCGTCCATCACACCTCCAACCGTCGACTCCGCGACTCCTGAATCCCGTCAACTCCGGACCTCGAACCTGTGCCTTGCTCTGTTCAAGCCCAAATTTAGGGACCCTCATCCTTCAGGGACCTGTCCCTTGTAGTCGAATTCATCCTTTGTTCCTGCAGCCCGACTGCCCCCTCTGTGGCCCAGGAATTTACGAGCGTCAGCGCTGTCGGCTCTGCTGGGTTTCAAGACCCCGAGTGCTTCATGCGCCCCCCCTCCCGAGCCAAGGTACGACCGAACTACGCAGTCCCTGGGGAGCTCCTCAAGCTGTACCACGGCATTTCCTACAAATGTTGAAACGAAGCCTCTCTTTCCTCCCCATGCCTAGCCTATACCCCGCGAGAAAGCCCCGCCGTCTAACCACAATGTCCAGGTCGAGCAAATCTAGTTCCATGGCGTCCACCCCAAAGCCCCTCAGGACAGCGCGCTCCTTTCCGCGGCCCGAACCCCCATCCACGAGTCCCGATCACGCTCGGCCGAAGCGCGCCAGCACCCTCCAGAATGGCACCTCCCCGACGTCTGCCACCAAGACGCAGCCCAAGCCCCTCGACGCCGACGATGCCCCCGACACCTTTGTGAGCAGGATCAGCGAGGAGGGTACCGAGCCCCCGAGAGCTTCCGTGGACCTCGATGACATCCCAATCGAGGTCATCAGCGTGGCCGACCGCTTCATCGAGCAGCTGACGGCAAAGGTTCACCCCACGCCTCCCAACATCGACAACCTGGCTCGCATGTTCCAAGAGTTCTACGCGACGTCGGCCCACCACATACAAACCCACATCGACAGTCTGGCCACAAGGCAGAAGCGCGAAGCTCCCGGGGGACCCGGCTCCACCCGGGCCATGCTCCGCGCCAAGGCCGCATCCATCGGGAACAAGGACAAGGCCAAGCCCGCTCCGGTCAGGCGGGGCTCGGAGATGCTCACGGTCGACGAGTACGCCGATCGGCGGAAAGCTAGGAAGCTGCTGGAACAAAAGAGGCTGCTGATGGAGGAGGCGGTCGAGAGGAGACTGTGCGAGGGGATCTACGACCGGATCTACCGGCACCGCACCACACAGGACGAGGCCCAGGACGACAAGCTCCGCTCCAAGACGGCGGCGCTGTCTGTGGTGGGAATTGGCCCGACCGACCTCGGCGTCGATCTAGGTGGGGACCCCGACCCGGAAGCCGCCGCCAAGAAGCAGCAGGACGTCAAGGAGTCTTTGGAGGAGGCGAGAAAAGAGCTGGTTTTGATGAACGAGTCGAGGTATCCGCTGGGCAAACTCAACCATCTCAAACTCGCCCACAAAGCCATCATCGACACGCTATCTCGCTTCCACCCGTCGTCCTCGGCCGACGAGCTGATGCCCATGCTCATCTACACCCTCATCACGCTTCCCCCTCAGAACCTCAACGTTATCAGCGACGTCAATTTTATCCACCGGTTCCGATGGGAGCCCAAACTCTCGGGCGAGCTGGCCTACTGCCTCACCACCCTCGAAGCCGCCATCAGCTTCTTGGACACGGTCGACCTCTCGACCCTCCGCGCCGACGAAGCCCCCGCCGGTCCTGTCAAAGCCGCCTCGGGCGCCCCCAAGGCCGAAACTTTCCCACCTGCCTACTCCCCAGGCTCTGCCACCGCCACATCGGGCCTGCCCGACACCACAGCCGCCACCGGCACCACCACCAAAACCCCCACCCCTTCCACGGCCGCCGGTCTCCGCGCGGCCGTCCAGCTGCGCAACCGACGGCTCAGCGACCTCGTCAACACCCCAGCGCAGGCCTTCAATGCCGCCAGCGACGCCGTCCTCCTCACGGCCGACCAGGGTCTCAAGACGATCGGCGCGAGTCTCGGCGACAGTTACAAGTTCTTCCTCGGCAAGCTGCGCGAGGACCCCAAGGGCCTCGCCACGGGCCAGGGCGGCGAGGTGCTCGTGCCCAAGACGCTCGACGACGCCCGCCGGCTGATGGGCACGCCGCCGCCGCCCGGTAACGACGACGGCGATGGCGAGTCGGTCAGCGGCGCGAGCTCGCTGCACAGCCCCGAAGAGACGGCGGACCTGGGGCTGTTGAAGCCGGCGGCGGCGGCGACGAGGGAGGACAGGGTTCTTGGTCTTATTACCGGAGGGCGGAAGCCCCCGGCCAGGGATCATAGCGCGGATAGCGCGCGGAGCGGGGGGAGCGCGAGGCGCGCCGTGTCGGGGACGCCTGGGGTTCACGAACGGAGTACGACCCCGGCCTCGGCGCTGGACTCGGTGATGAATCTGGGTAGCACGTTTAACCCCATGGCGAGGCTGTCGGCGGGGCTCCGGGGATTTGGGCGGACGGCGTCGACGCCTGCGCCCTATGCGACAGCAACGGCGACGGCGGCCAAGGGGGTGGCGGATGGGGGCGATCTGGCGACGGTATGTCCATCCACCTCTGATTATGTACTAGGAGCGGGAACTAACCAACCATGTCACCATGCCCAGGCCTTCCCGGATATCGCCGCCGTGCTGCCCCCGAAGGAGGCGCCCAAGTTTGACCCACCGGTCAAGCGGTTTATGGAGCTGCAGAACCCGGCCGACTTGAGGCTAGGCGAGGTGCTGGAGCTGTTGAGGGATTATAGGCGGCTGGCGGGCGCCATGAAGGAGCTTGGAGCGTTCAAGGAGTAGCTCGAGGTGGAGTGGGCTTATGTCAGCGGTGATCACCGGCATGTTGCATCCGGGGATCGGGTGGGGTCGCAGGGTATATAAGGCTGACGGGGGAGCTGGGGTGTAACGGTCCTTGGGTACCGGTTTGGGTGGAGAGTGTTGTTTGTGTACATGTGGGAGATCAAATACAGGGTGGGGTTTGGCGTATAGGATTTAGGGAGGGCATGGATTGGTTACCTGCGGTCGCCTATAGACGGGATTGAATGAAGGAGTTGGCGTCTGTCTTATTGGGGTGGTTAGAGAAGTGAGAGAGGGGAGAGGCTGGCGTCACCGCCACCGGTTCAGATCCTCTGAAGCTGTCGCAGGTGGTTGTGAGGGAGGAGATGGACAAAGCCGGCTCATCCCTGGGGGCTTCTCATCTGTCACCTCTCGCCCACGACGCTCCGGCCGCCACGACACTATCAATAGCAAATGGCTTCGAACCCCGAGACAGGATCAAGCACCATGTCAAGCCACCCTACGGCAACCTACCGGATAGTTCCCCGTCCCCTCCGAGCACCTCTCAAAACCCCCATCTCTTTGTCCCCTCCGCCACACCATCGCACCACCCCCCCTCAACCCCGATCGGAGACACGGCGACAAACATGCCATCTGACAGACGGAGAGAGCCGCACGCAACAAAACATCACGCACAACGCAAGCGGACGCGCAGGGATCGGACACGAAGCGGGGCACACACGGGAGGAATCTCAGGAACCATTGGTCTCCTCCTATTCCGTCCCGCGTCCCTCAGCGAGACAAAGAATACCTGGAGGGAAAGATATCCCGCGCCGTTTCGGGTGCGATGTATGCCCTTGACCCCGAGCCGGTTGCAGCGAGAGGAGGGGGGGGGGTGCTGGTGGTGAGGCCGTTTTGGGGGGATGCGTTCGGGGGGAGGTTAGGACAAAAAATGGTGGGTAGGTTGGGGCTGTTGGGGGTGGATGAGGCTGTGGGGTAGGGCGGCAACGGTGTAATTGTGGATTCCGTGGCGAGGGTGTGGTAACGTTAGAGTGTTTTGGGATATTGATACCTTGAGCTTGGTGTAGCACCGACAACACCACCGCCCCCAAACCCGGAATGCATCACCAGCTTCATCCTACGCCGCCCCGTCTCGTAGAAGCAACCAGTCGGTGACGCCAGGAATTAATAACCTGGAATTTCAAGCAGCGGAATTACCATCCCCCACAGCCCCTGAGCCCTACCCCGGCATTGACAAAAACCAAACATGCTGCATGCACCATCTCGGCACTCTCACGACATCTCGGCCTCTCTTCCACGTTGCATCCATCCCACACAAGCCCGGGGTTTGGAACGCAGTAGGCCATCGGCGAAACTCCCACCAGCCTCCTCAGGTACCACTTTCTCCCGAGCACTTCCCTTCCAGAAGCAACCTGCATCTGCATCTGCATCGCCAAGCCCCCCTCCCCTGATCCGGCCACCACCCCGCCGGGCACCCATCCCGTCAGTATGAAATGGCGGGGAAGGGAAAATACGATGCATTTGTCAGATCGTCTTTACGCAGCAGAATAGGTACGCACAGCCGCACAGCCACCACCACCGCCAAAACTTCCCCTGACCCCAAAGAAGGGAGACCGCACTCGCGAGCCCGATCGGGACAAGCAACAGTGCCCCGGCTCGGGCTCGGGCGCCCGGTGCGGGTGGGATAGGTAGGTTCAGCGTCCGTCCGTCCGTCCGCCAGCCCGACCGCTAGTTCTGTATCACGTACTTGCGATTCGGTCAGGAACACGGAATGGCTTGTTGGCTCCGCCACGAGGTGTTGCCGGCAGCGGCCAGCAACAGTGTAGCCTCTCGTTGAGAGTGATGGTGATGATGACGGGCATATTCCGTCTTGTTGATGCTGCCGCTGCTGACTGTCTGGTTCGTGCCTGGCCACGGCCACAGGGCTGGCCTAATAACGGCCACCATCACATCGGGGGGATTTCAGAGATGAATATCAACCCACCGGCGCCTCGTGGCCCTGGCCAAGACATGCCGACACGACAACGGCAATGGATGAAGGGCATGCTGTCCGGCAAGCCACCCTCACCACGAGGCGTCTCAGTCTCGAAAGCAAATCCAGGTCCAGCAGTAGCAGCAGCAGCAGCACGACTCCAATACTGGAGACGCACGCAGTGCAAAAGCCACGTTGATCCAAACCCGCGTGTCGTGTCGTGGCTTATGCTGCCAGAGCCCCTCCACTCCGCGCAAGCCACGCCCTGCTGATGATGGCCGTCCTGATCTGGACAAAAGTTCGCACGCACAAGAATCCGTACGCACTATCTCAGCTCAGGGGAAAAAACGCACCATGCCGGCTCATCAAAGAGTCACCCCGCCAGCCCGCTGCGGTGCGGTGCCGTCCTCGGCCAGCCAGCCGTCGCATCGCTGACCGAGCCCGTTTCGTTCCTCTTCGACGACCAAGACGGGCAAGACACGGGAACACCACCACCAAAAGGCTGGTAGGCCATGACAGGACATGATGCCATGGCGAAGGGATGGCGTCCCCGATGCCGAAGGGCGGAGAAGGGAAGCAAGTCGGTCATGCAGGACGGCCTTCTAGCGGCCTTCGAGAAGGAATTCCCTCACTCACCCCCTCCACTTTGCGTGCCCACCCGCCTGATGCCTCACGCCGGTCCCACCCGTAGGGCCAAAAGGGGACGTCGTTGGCGATGGCTTCGCCATGGGGAATTCAGGGTCGGCCGTTGACGGCGCCGATAGTGGCATTGGACCAGGATGGGATTTCTGGTTCCTTGAAAAAAGCATGGCCAACCCCCATGCCGCCATCGTCATGGCGCCTTTTGCTCGGGCAGCGTATGGAGACTTCTCGGAGACATCAAACTCTAATCGCGACGTTATTACCACGCGAGGAGATCTGTTCTGCGGCATGAGTAATGGTCAATCGTGCGTCTGCGCGGTGGGCGCGCCGGTTCCGTCCCGAGCTCCGACCGCCGCGGAGACGGCGTTTCGTGTGGTTATGACCGACACACGGTCCGTTTTGCCGTTGGCCGCCCGACGGGGAAACGGAGGGAGAGAGAAGGGTTCAGGCAACCATTTACCTCTTGCGGCCAAGGGACGGGATGGGACGCCGAGGCCGAGAGAGGGAGGTGATCCCTTGGGACTGGATGACAAAACATGCTGATTACCTACGCAGGCAATGATATCCAGACCGCCCAATGCGAGGAAAGCGAATGCAGTCGTTATGCTTCCATCGACCGTATGACTCCTTGTTGCAACCTGGACGGACGCGGCATGCTTGCCAATCCATGGGACCAAAGGGCGCATGGAGTTATGTCGATGCCGTCGTTAATCTCCAGCGCGTGTGGCGGAGCAGCATCACGACGACAACGACGCCGACGACATCGGTCGGGTTGAAGCTGCGAAAGCGATAGGGCCGCGCAACGACATCGCACCCGCTTGTCGTCGCATTGGATTCCCACACACACGCCAAACTGGCCAGTCCAGCCAGGTCAGACTCGGGCATCTTGCACCCAGCCCAACAAACCAGACAGCCTTGTGGGGCGCGGCACTCATCCCAGGACCCAAAGGTCCATGAGATGCCGAAATGACAGCAAAAGCCACGGTGCGGTGCGTCACCGTCGCTCGGGGCGATGCGGGCTCCGGGTGTCGAGATACTTTGCGCCGCGCCTCCCTCGCCACGGCACGCGGCATGGTGATGGGGGCACCTCTTGTGCCCCCCGTATCGCGTACCGCGCAAATAATGACTGCCTCGGTGCCTCATCGTTCCGCGCGTCGCGTGCCCTCTTGCTGTCCCGGGCCCTGGTGCATGCGAATGCGATGCGGTGGACGGGATCTGCCTGACCGCTCGCTCCCAGGGGCAGGGAATTCGGGATTGAGATGGTGAATTAGAAATGTGAATCGCTGGCGCGCACATAATTGATTGATTACCAAAGAGGGCATCCCTTGGAAAGTCCCCGGCGCCAGCCAGCACAGCAGGGCAGAGCGAGACCGAGAAACGGAGATGGCTCGCTGTCCCGGGCCAACAGCAGTGACGGGACGATGAAAAGGCGGGCATGAAGAGTTTGGGCTTGCTGCAGGCCAGCATACAGGGAGGGCAGCACTTCAGTCAGCAGAGCGACACGGCGGGAGGTCCAAGTGAAAAAGGCGGGGCGGAGTTTAGAGGAGCTGTCGGGTGAGGACCAGTCACAAAGCGACGCGCGAGGGACGGAGTTGTCCAGAAGCCGAAACGGAGGGACTCCAAGACGCCCAACCCCGAGGGGTGCGACGAGACCCCCGTCGGCCGGGGCCCTCGTCCCCTGTCCCCGTTTTGGGTGGGAACGGCGGACGGAGACAAGGGACTTACGGATGCGTCCGGTCTGATGACAGAGCCCGACCCGCCCTGGTTTCTGGTGTCGGCGAAGCAAGACACACCTCCACGAGGACCGCGTGGACGAAGATGGATTTACAAAAGACGATGGTGTCCGCCCCCCGAACCCATCCAGATCCCCCATTCCCATTCCACCGCTTTCCTCCCAAGAACCAAGACACCTTTGGACGACGATAGCATCTCGACTGTCAACAAGACTTGACCTGCCCCAAGACAACAACATCTTGGCATCTCCAACACCACCTCGCTACCGCCTCCCACCACTACCGCCACGCCCCTCCCCGGTCGTCTCACCCCCCGGCGAACCCTGCGAACTCGGCCGTGAAGAGTCATCGGAAAATACGCCTTCCACCACAAATATTAGCACTGGCTCCCGTCCTGAGGACGACACCAAAATAAAATGGCTTCACCACTCCTCATCACCACCCTGACCCATCAGTCCCCCCGATCGGTCGCCTCGCCCACCAAGATGTCCATCACCCAAGCCTACTTCCTCGCCCACAAGGCCCGCTCCAAGCTCAGCTCGGAAGCCGCCCGCCCCGACCACAACCTCCGCCTGCTCGTCGGGCACGCCAACCTTCTCGACAGCCTCATGCTCGACCTGGCCGAGGCCGAGCGGGAACAAGAGTCCTGGTTCAACCAGTCCGTCCGCACCGCCGCGCCCTCCAAGCCCCAACAAGACAAGCACATCCAATGGGCCGACTCCCCCGTCGTCGCCGAGCCCTCCAACGACTGGCACGCCGACGACGCCGACGACTCCTCCGACTCTGACAGCGACTACTCCGACGACGAGGACGTCGAGATGGCCGACATCGTCTCCCTCCGCAGGATACCCTCGCACGCCGCGGCGGCGGTGGCCAAGCCCGAGCTCGGCTACCTCATGGACGAGGACGACTACTCGTCCGACTCGGACGATGAGGACTTTGCCGAGCTCGCCCTCCAGCGCTCGCCCTCGCACTCAACCCTCTCCCCACCAGAGCTCGACCACGACTCGGACACATCCGAAGATGAGTCGATGCCCCCATCGCCGCCAACCGTCGTGCTCCCGACATTCTCGGACAAGAAGTCCGCGGAGACAACAACACAAGACAAGGACGCATTCTACAGCGAGGGCTACTACCTGCCGCCGAGGAACCCAGCAAGACTGGTGGTCTCGGCGTACTAAGCAGGTCTTGGTCGCTTCGCAGTTTGCATCACATTGGTCCTTTGTTGTTTTCCAGCGGCATTGAGCACGGCGTCTTTTTTTTTCTGGTTCGGCGAAGCGATACCTCATGATACCACTTGTCGATTCTGGCGGCGGGGAGCACACAAAATGGCGGCGGTGGGATTTGGGTATACGATACATATATTAGAGGGGACGGAGTGTCACCACTCTCAGCATCTTCATCTTGTTCATAATATGGGCGGCGGCATGGACGGGAATTTCTTTGGTATTTTCCACATTTGGATTCTCTTTTGCTCCCTTCCGAGGTCGAGCATCAGAGGGGAGGGAGGAGGAAACATGCGGCGGCGGCGGCGCGGGGACGAGAAACATTTTCCATTGGGGACACAACAGCAACATTCTGCGCAGGTGGACGCCTGATGCAGGGCTGCCCTTTTCCTTTCCCTCTCTCTCTCTGATGAGATATCTAGGCGGTTACAAAACTGCAACAAATCACAACACAACAAATTCAACTCTGAAACAAACAAAAGAATCTTCAAAACAATCGCGCTCTGCAAGCTGTGAATCTCTCTGTGTATTGTGTGGTGTTTCCCGAGTGGCCATGACACCATCGATTCGTGTTCCCGCGCGAACGATGAACCATGATGACCGGATCACCACCCGCGTCGACGCATCACCACCACGACGAAGCTCCCTCCCTGTCTTGGAGCTTGGGCCCGCCACCCTTCTCCGAACTCTTTACCTCTCAATTACGCGCATATGTCCAAGTTTTGTTATCTCTGACTGCTCATCATCCCGTCAATGTTGTGCGTTGCGTGTGGCATCAATTGCGGAGCGAGTTCGGCGGGCCCAAAGTCCAGACTCTCCGAAGGGATTGAGGCAGGGGGGTGTGGTAATAACACGCCCCCCAGCAACAGGACAGGCTCCCGGGTTGGGTGCAAGCACTTTACACGACGCTTGGTCGGGCGCGTCGACGGCCAGTCTGGTGGACACGTTGGTGACCGCCCTGAGCGATGGAGGGGCTGCACAATACGCAGACAACAGAAAGGGGTTCGGTCACTCTGATTGAGTTTTTTTTTTGGTTTCGGTCTCTTGACCGCCTACTTGCAACGCAGGAAGGACTGAGCTACGGTAGGAGAGAGGAGGTTATCGTGACTCCAACCTGCGCGTCCGGAAATCTAGACCGGGAATCCCAGCATGCCCTATCCGCCAAGTGAAGAAAAATCCACCGCCGCCCAGCCCGCGCCGTTGTGTTGTTGATGATGAAGCACACCGTGTGGGCAAATTTACCTTTTACCAATGTGCCCACCAGCGATTTCCACACCGTTCTTTCCCCCGCGATTCTGCCCGGGCAGGGTGGAGTTGGAAAAACACGTTTTTTTCTTCATGTCTCCAGTGGAGAGGTTGGGCTGCGTAAACTCCACCGAACCGATGGAGTAGCATGTTCATGTGATTGCTGTACCCAGGGAGCCAGGGAAAGAAAAAGTTTTTGGGAATTGGCGCGGGCGGAGGAGTTGTGGATTGCTTGCTGGGGTGGGATCGTGAAGTCCGTCTCCCGGGATGACTCCTTTCTTTTTTTTTTGCTTCGCATTTTGCATTTCAAGCCCACATTTCCGCCGACCGCCCCGTTGCCGCCGAGATTTAAGGGGACTTGGAAGCCGAAGCCAAGCGGTTGTTGGGCCGAGGGTGGAATTGACATGTCAGCGGCGATCTGATTGATCGTGATGGTTAGACGGGAGGTTCGGTTTCCTTCTTCTTCTTCTTTGTCGGGAGAGACGGAGTTTACGGGCTGCCATCACGATGACTCCGAGGTGTTGTGGGGGACCGTTATGGTGGAATCAGACACACGACATCAACCACCACCACCACCACAACGCAATTCTTCGATCCGTGATCTATCAGCATGTTCCTTTCCATACATCCCATCACCAAATGTCAAAAATGGGAGAGGGATAATGTCTCCGGAACGGGACTGCAAAATGTCCATCTCAACCCCTCCCACCTCTGCCCCGCTCCTCGGGCAGCGAGCGGGACGCGGGACTGCGCCGAAGCTTTCGGCGTGGCGGCGGCGGCGGCAGCAGCGGCGGGCGGCGGGTTTTGCTTAGGACATACGCGCCAAGGTATCCCACCCCCTCTCCTCTCCAGTCCTACCGTGGCGGCGGTGGTGATGGTGGCAACGCAACCGTTTTCCTTAGGGGTCTTTCCTTTGTTCTCTCCCCTGCCGCAGACATCTGAGAGTTGATGATGCCCGAGCCACCGAACCCGTCAAGTGTCGTGTCCGGGATGGGCGACGGAGCTCTGGGGGTGCCGTCCCCGGTGGTCTGAGCTTGTATTGGAGTTCTTTGTCTCCGGCAACAGCTTCTGATATCTCAGCAGGTCGGTTTAGATCATGACCGGTCAGGGGTTTCCGTTTTCGCCTTTGTTTGCCGTCGGCGATTTTTCAATTTCAGCTCAAGCTTGAGCTTAAGCGGGAAGGGAAACATGACGCCCGGTCTTGGCGGTGAGGTCTCGCCCTGCCGATGGTGTCTGGAGCTTCGATCATGGCTGGCTGGCTCGCGGCGGTCAACATCACCACAAGACAATGAATGAAATACATGCTTGGGCAATTTACGGAGGTAGGTATGTGAAAACGCAGGCCACAGTCTGTACCTTGCATCCAGCTCACCATGCCATGCCTCCGTCAATCCGGAGCATACATGCGGCGGACCCTTCCGGACAACGGGCGGTCAACAAAGCCGGTTCCCCCTGAACCCCCCTTCCCCTCCCCGCGTTTGTTGTTGACGCCGGCAGTGCCACTCCCAGGGGCATGCCGGACTGAGGAGGCGGTCTAGCCAGCCCAACAAACTCTCCTCAAGTCGGGCTGCATATGCCGTTTCTCAGCGGCAGCAGGTGCTGCTGCAGGTTCGGTTGTTTACTGCGTTGGAGAGGCTCGTTTCTTATTTTCTGCCTGCTGTGTCTTGGTTGGGATGGAGTGCCTGGTGTTGTGGCTGTCGCTTACCCTATCCAGTGGTGCTGCTGCGGATGTATGTTCCAGTTGGACGGGCATGAATACAGAGGACAACGTGGCCGGGCTGGGCAGACTTGGGAGGCATCAAATAGGGGGTCAAGCCTTGTGGCTGCCTGACGTTGGTGTTTCGCCCACTCAGGAGGGGTTGATGCTGAGTTCGCTTGTGGTCGTTGCCGTAGAGTTTATTGACTTGGACAACCGAGGCTGGCTGCTCATCTGGGCAAACGGGCACAGGTGAAGAAGGTCCAGGCTGCTGCGAGAGCAGCCACGTCAATCGATATCACCTGGGCTTGAAGCCCAATTGCACAGCAAACGGCCTCTTTGGGGCCGTCTCTCTGCCTCTCGCCCAGATGCGGCTCGATCCTACCCAGCGGCGTCGGCACATTCCTTCATCCCCAAAGCCCGAGGCGGTGCTGGCAAGGCATCCCCGTGGGGGTTGGTCTTGGAGATGGTGTCCGGGATAGAGTGAACTGAGGCCTCGTCTGACCAGCCAACGCAGTAATGCTGACCTGGCGCAGAAGAGACAACGTTACGTCCGTGGTCAGGATTGACAGCATCGTCGTGGTTGTTGGGTGGACGCGTATTCGTCAGTCCGTCGACGGTAGAGTGAGTGAGTTTCGTTTCCGGTCGACTGGGCTGAAGCGCAGGGGCCAGCTGTCTCTGCTGGCTGGGAGATCTCCCGTCCGTCCGGGGTGAGTGGTACGTGTATCCGTATCCGTACCGGCTGACATAAACACAAAAACTGTCAGCTCCGTTTCTGCCTCGGGATTCCAAAACGCAAAGTTCCCTGCAGCATCCGACCCCGAGCCAAAACGGGGACATCGCCGAGCGAACGGAGACTTTCCGGCCCTCATCCGTTTGGCGAGCGCCGACCATGGCTCGGCATTCCTTCGGAATCGACTCCGACGCACTCAATAGCGGATGTGATCTGATAAGGTCGGGTGTGTAATCCGCACGCAAGTTGCTATCTGATGCCATCCGATCGGGTCTGGACAGAGCCATTGGGCATTGGGCTTGAAACACCAGCAGTTCAATGTTGACAATGCGCCAAGCAGCCAGAACCTGGGGAAGGTCGAGCCACCTCCATCCTCCATCCGCCGCCGACGAAACGTGGCATCTATCCGAAAAAGGCGGACGCGGGAGCACCGCGATGGGCTCATTTGTGCTTCCGAGGAGGTTGGAGCGGTGCGTCGGTTCCTGATGCCTGGGGTCGAGGTTTGAGTTTGAACATGGCGGGAGGACTCATCTCATCTCCGTCCAGTCCACGACGCGCTTCATCGCCGATGTCCACTCCCTGAACTCCTTTGGTGGACAACTCCAGGATCAAGACTTGACCGCTGCGAGCGTCTCACAACTCGGATGTCGTGAGATGTCCCAATCGGGCGACCGAGGCTGAGAGAACTTTGAAGAGGCTGACGGCGTCGTGGTGAGCATGTCCTTGAGGCAGCAAGGCAACCGACATGGACGCAGGGCGCTCTCATTGTGGCTTCGCTCAGCGGGGAACGTCGACGCCGCAAGCACGTTCCCGAGTCCCGTGCCTCATCACGGCATTTCCTGTGCTGCTCAACGGTCCCGATGTTGTGAATAATCTAGGGATGGCATCTTCCGGAATGGGATCCGAGAATGCCCGTACACCGGACAAGGTGAATGAAGGCTCCGTGACGAAACCAAGACGGAACGCAGAGGGCGGTGAAGCTATCCGGTGCTTCATCCGAAGGGGGGTTGAGCGTTTCGATGGTACCTCCGATAAAGTCGGCATTAACGGTGGCAGGAAATAAGGTTATCCGATCATGATGATTAAGGTGGTGTCCCCCGCACCCAACAGGGTGCCTGATTATTGATCACATGGCATTTGTCACCTCGAGGAGCCTATCTCCGATTTCCAAGGCACATCTCAGCAAACGGAGCGTGCTCGAGTCACCAGCACCCGTGGTGGGTGTCGGGCGTGAGTCAAATGATTTTCGCACGGGAGCGACGGGAGCAGCCTTCTCTGTCGGGAGAGCGAAACAAGCTTGTTGTTGAGCGACGGCGACGGCGACGACCTTGTTTGCTATTCCCGACAAGACACGAACTCGCGATCGCGTCTCTCTCTCTCTCAATTGCCTCGGTCGCACGGCCGGAACCGGACCTGGGTTCGCCTGAAGTCGGGTGCTTGGTCCGAGGGGTGGGCGTTGCGGCCTTTTTGTCCACCATTCATTCCGTGGTTTCGCGACATGTCGAGCTACGCAACGTCCGCGTCGCCGTCGATGGTGAAGTTGCGGGGTAAAGTTCCGGGGCGACTTGGCATCGTGATGTGTCGGTTCGAGCGTCGAGTCTGGGCATCTCAACAAACGCTCGGAAATGTCTCCGTTGGGCGTCCGTCGATGGAAATACGTCTCCTGTTCCGCTGTGTGGTGTTGAATCTCTCCGGGGGCCCGCGGAGTTAAGCGGGCGACCTTGCGGAGACATGTTTAGCGGGGGTGCTCTCGGCAATGATGGAGAGTTTGGTGATCGCTGCACGCTGCATCGGAGCTTTGGTCATGCCGAGGGACGGGGACCACCCTAACCCTGTTCCTCGGTAAGCATGCCGAGTCGGCGCAAAGCTCAAGCCGATTCCACCCCCCTCCCCCAAACTTTTACCGAAGCTACGTCACCCTCCACCATCCATCACCTCACCGTCCGCGCGTCGTCGCACCAAGACCACACGGGGCGCCGTCAAGTATACGCGCCACCATCGTCGTCCCCTGGCAACACCGTCCAAAACGGACCCCCCAACCCTCCACCATGCAGCCCGTTAGGAGAACCGCCCTGACCCTCGCCCGGCCCACCCCCCGGCCCGACCTCCTCTGCCACGCCTGCTCCCGGCCCCGGCCCCGGCACCAATCCCTCTCCACCTCCGCACCCTCCCCCTCCGTCCCGGCCCCGCCCCCAGCCCCGGCCCCCTCCGGCCTCGCGACCCTCACCTCCCGCCGCCTCCTCTCCCTCTCGGGCCCGGACGCCGGCAAATTCCTCCAAGGCGCCATCACCGCCAACCTCACCACCGCCTCCTCCTCCTCCTCCCCAGGCTTCTACGCCGCCTTCCTCACCGCCCAAGGCCGCGTCCTCCACGACGTATTCATCTACCCCTCCCCCACCACCCCCTCGACCTACCTCCTTGAAGTCGACGCCCCGCACGCCACCGCCCTCCAACGGCACATCAAGCGCTACCAGCTCCGCTCCAAGTTCTCCGTCACCCTCTCGGACCTGACCGTCCAGCACCACTGGGGTCCGTCCCCTCCATCCCTTCCGTCGGAGACCATCACCCTCCCCGACCCGCGCGCCCCGGGGCTGGGGTGGCGCGTCCTCTCCCCGTCCCCCCTCGCCCCCACCGCGTCCGAAGACACCTACCACCTCCACCGGTACCTGCACGGCGTCGCCGAGGGACAATCCGAGATCCTGCGCGACGTCGCGCTCCCGCTGGAGAGCAACCTCGACCTGATGGGGGGTGTCGACTTCCGCAAGGGGTGCTACGTCGGGCAGGAGCTGACGATCCGGACGCGGCATCGCGGGGTGGTGCGGAAGAGGGTGTTGCCGTGCGTGCTGTACCGCGCGGGGGAGGAGGTGCCGACGGGGTTGGGGTATGACGCTGGGGGGGTGGATGGGAGGGGGATACCGGGGGAGGCGAGCGTTGGGAGGGTTGGGGGGAAGCAGGGGAGGGGGGTGGGGAAGTGGTTGAGGGGGGTGGGGAACGTGGGGTTGGCGCTGTGTCGGTTGGAGGCGATGACGGATTTGAGGATGGCGGGGGAGCCGGCGGCGGCGGAGGGGGCGGCGGAGGGGGAGTTTGTGGTGGTGCCTGGGGGGGAGAATGGGGAGGGGGAGGTGAGGATCAAGGCGTTTGTGCCGGAGTGGATGAGGAGGGGGTTGGCGGAGGGGAAGTGATGGGGGAAGGGTGGGTTGTATTGTACATGTAAATTTGGGGCAATGGCAGCGCGAGACATGTGAGATACGAGCCATGGCCTCCCAACGTTTGATGGAGGTGCTGAAATCGGCACACGAGGCATGGGGCCAACTAGGCATTCTAGAGCGGCTCATGGGCCTGGATGTCTATGTCAATAGGTCTATCGTCGTAATCATTATGCTTCGGCCGGGCCCGCAGACGCCTTGGCTGCCTCTTCACGCTGTCGCTTCTCCTTCTCTGCCTGGGCGGCCCGAAGACGCGCCATGGTGGATGCGAACCTACCCTTGCCAGCGTCCGCCGGTACCGGTGCGGGAGCAGAAGGCCGGTGTGGGATGGACGCTGGCGGGACGGGCTCCGCCGTGGTTTCGGATGGCTGCTTCAAACCGTCAGCCTCAGCCCTAGGAGAAGGAGGATCATGTGGTGGTGGTGGTGGTGATGGGTCCTTGGCCTTCTTTGCCTTCTTCGCCTTCTTCTCCGCCTTTCGTTGCTGCGACTCCCTGAGACGTTGCTCCAGCTCAGCAATCCGTTGGTCGTAGTCCTCCTCTGTCTCTGCCGCCGTGTCTTTTTTCGGCGCCTGACTGGTCTTAACCTCGGCCTGCTTCTTCTCCACCTCCCTCTTATCCCTCTCCCTCTCCCTCTCTGCCTCCCTCTCCCTCGCCGCCTCCCTCTCCTCAGCCTCCCTCATCAACCTCCTCCTCTCCTCCGCAATCTTCCTCCCCTTGGCCGCCATCGCCTCCCGCTCCGGGTCCCTCTCCTCCGCCCGGGGCTGCTGCTGCTTCGCCCGCTTGGCCGCGTTCTCGGCCGCCTCGAGCTCCTCCACCAGCCGGCGGCGGCGCGCGTCCATCTGGCTCAGCCGATGGCGCTTCTCGTGCACGGCGCGCATCCCGTCATCGTAGAGTTTGCGGGCGTCGGCGTCCAGCAGCACGTCGCGCGTGCGCTCCAGGCGCCGGTAGTAGACGGGGTCGTAGGCGTCGCCCGTCTTGTCGGGGTGTGCTGTGAGGGCCTTTTTGCGGAAGGCGCGCCTGATGTCGGACTCGGAGGCGAGGGCGTCGATCTCGAGGAGGGTGTAAAGGTCGGAGCCGCAGGCGGCGGCGTCGCGCGCAAAGGTCGGGAGGTCGGGCTCCATTTTGGGGGTGTTGGGTGGGTGTGGGTGGGTGGTGATGGTGTTGGGGGTGAGTGGATGGTGGTTCGATGGACGAGGTTGAAAGTCGATGCCCGGTTTGCAAGGGTTCGAGAGACCCGCATTCCCTATCTAAACGCATGTGCTTGCAGCCCCCTGGGAATGGTCGATGCAGCTAACCGGGTTTGGCAGTTTGTGGACTTTTTGTCACCTCCATCATCGACACCATCCACATCATGTCAGACCAACAGGCTTCAGAATACGTCCCATTTCGGCCATTTCAACGAGCGAAGCAACAGATTTCCGCCTCGGTAGGTAAGAGGCACGTGGACTTTGGAGAAATGCTGTGGAACCATGTTCGTCCCTTTTACTGGTAACTGAGCTTCACCCGATGGCTGTTGGGCTGCGCCGTTCTCTCATGGCTCCCATCCATTTCTCGCCTTTTTGGCGAGGCTTCCTCCCAGGGAGTTTTGATAAATGAATATACACTTTGTCCAGCGTACGTGCCTCCCACTCAGATCGGACAGCCGGGGGTTTATCACCCTCCCCCCCCCCTCCGCCTCATGGCCTTCATCGCCTCTCCTCTGCTCCTGCTCATCCCTCCGAGCCTCACCCCGACCTCTCTTCTAGCCGAAAGCCCTGACCGGCATCTTCGTACCTCTCGATGGCCAACTTTCTCGGGCTCCCCGGGCTCCCCGGTCTTGCTGGCCTCGCTGGCCTCACAGGGGGGTGGCCCTGGCAGCACCACGACGAGAAGCTCTTCAACCGACTGCACCGAACCACGCTCCTCTCCGCCGGGCCAATTTGCCAGATCTCGGGGGTTGCAGGAATGTCGGTTGGCGTCTTGCATCATGGACAAGTTGCTTTCCGTGACAACGCTGGACAACGCAGCCGTCACAGCCCTGTGCCCCCCAATTCCCAGACGGTCTACGGCATCGGCTCGCTGACCAGGGCATTCACCGCCGTGGCCCTCTCCAACCTCCTCGATGACCACCCCAACATCACTCTTGATACCCCGGTTGATCGAATCCTGACTGACTATGCCCCCGTGGACGAACAACTGCGCCATCAGGTCTCCCTGGCCGACTTCCTCTCCCATCGCTCTGGCCTGTCCGGCGACATGTCCTTTGCCATGCAGGGCCAGTTCGAGTGCCTCTTGCCCAAGGACCAGCTTCTCCCCACAGTCTCCCGCCTCAAGACCGTGGCTCCCATTCGCCGCCAATGGCTGTACACCAACTGGGGCTACGCTATGGTCGGTGCCGTGATAGAAAAGCTGTCGGGCAAGAGTTTCGGCTCCTACTTGTCTGAATCCGTCCTCGAGCCCCTCGGCCTCCAGTCCACCACCAGCCAGCCCATCGGGCTACACGCCAACGTCGCCCACCCTCACATCTCTCTCTGCAACGCCGCTCCCCTCCCAGTCAACCAGACATACTTCTTCAAGGACACATTCCTCGAACCCGCCGGCGGTCTGTACTCAAACGTCGACGACATGCTAAAATGGGCCAAAGCCGTCCTCGACGCCGAAGCCAACCCCACCCCCTCCTCAGAATCCCCCCTCCGCCACATCCCCACCCACATCACCAACCGCATCCCCCTCGACAACCCCTCCCACGCCTTCCGGTTTTACGGCATGGGATGGGCCCGAACCCAACTCCCCGGCGTGGTTGGACTCCTCGGCGACAACCCCTCCCTCCTCCCCACCACCTCCCTCCCGATCCTCGGCGCCGGCGCCCCCCCCATGGTGACCTACCACCACCAAGGCTCCGCCCCCGGCTACTACTCGTCCCTCTTCCTCTTCCCCGAGACCGAGTCGGCCGTTGTGGTCCTGACCAACAGCGTCCCGCTCAACGACGCCGCCGACTGGCTCGCCCAGGCGTACATCGCCGCGCTCTTCGACTTCCCCTCCCCCGCCGACTACGTCGCCCTGGCCGCGGAGAGCCGCAGGAAGAAGGTGGCCGCCATGGAGCGCATCCGCCCCGCCTTTGATGAAATCCGAAAAACGCATCCAGACGACCGGCCCCGGCTGCCGCTCGCCTCGTACTCAGGTCGGTACACCAACGACGCCGGAAACTTTTTCATCGACGTCGGCCCGCACCCGGAGAAGCCGGGGGAGGCCCTCCTGCTGCGCTTCCAGGGGAGGGAGAAGCAGGCGTACGAGCTCCGCCACGTCCGCGGCGAGGTCTTTGAGTGGAGCTTGACGTGTGGCGAGTCGGCCGAGCAATTGAGGATCCCGGTGCTCGAGGCCGAGTACTACGAGGTTCATTTTGAGTCGTCGGGCGGTCGTCGCCCGAAATCGCTGGCTTGGGCGGGGATTGGAATCCGGATGCTTCGCAGCAGCGAGGGCGGTGGCGGAGAGGATGCCGAGAGGGGATCAAGTGAGGATGGGGGACTCGCGGTGATGGAGTGAAGGGGTGCTTTGAGCCTCTCTCTCTCCCTGGTATGATGGAGGCACCGTGTCTCGTGCCCTGAGTGATGATGAGGGGGTTATGCCATTTTCCCCTCCGAGTGACAGGTGCTGGGGTTGTCAGGTGTAGTCTGTTGCTATGTGATAGATTCTCCAAGTAATAATGTTTCATGACTTGTAGGTGCTGGTGTTTTGGCGCTTGATGGGAGAGGAGGTTCACTTCCTACCCCCGGTCCACGAAAAGGATCGACCAAAACTAGGTAGGTAAATTCCACTTCTTGCCGGATGACGGACACCCCCCTAGATTCTGATCTCATTTTACCTCGGTACTTAGGTACACGACCAACCTTGTCCCCCAAGCACAGAGCTACAGAATTGCGTCAAGCCAGCACGAAGGGACGATACCACCCCTCTCCCCCTCACACAACACACTTCTCATGTCCACATCGTAAAAAGTGTAATTAATACCTATAGATACGCTAGTATTAAAGTGTGCTTAATCTGGTAGTGTTCATGGCTCTCCAAAACAAATGAGAAGCAGCAGTTTGGCCGCGAGTGGAGGGAGCGTCCACAGCAGCGCCGTCGTGATATTATTCATAAGTCGTCATGTCGGGTCCCCAAACAAGAAAAAAAAAAGGTACGCCCTCAACCCGACCACCGAGCAGAATTACCCGCATCCTGTCCGATAACCATGCGGTATTAGACCCCCCTCCCTTCTTCTTCCCAAAAAGTCCACGGGGTATATTACTTTTGTTTCCAAACGCTCAACGGACTCCAAACCCGAGGTCATGGCAGACGACCCTCACCCGCCGCCGCCGCCTTGGCCTCGAGCTCCCTCCTCTTGGCCAGCAGGCTCTTGAACGCGCCGAGGCACTGGACCAGCCCCTCCTCGTCCTTGGCGCAAAACTTGTAGCTCTTCTCGTCCGTGATGATCTGCAGGCAGTGCTTCCGGGTGCGGCTCATGGGGTCAATGTCGACGACGTTGACGATGGACGAGAGGTAGACGAGGAACAGCACCGACGACTCGGCGTCGTCCTTGTAGAGGATTAGGTTCCGCGGTCGCAGCACCGCCCACGTCTTCTTCCACTTCCGGACGCCGCCTTTGCTGCGCAGGAAGCCCAACCAGCCCTGCCACATGACGCGGTCGGGGTCCAGCAAGTCGACGGAGAGGCCACCGACCTGGCTCCGGTTGATCGGCCCTGTGCTGGGTCGGGGTTGGGTGGACGAGTCCCGCGGGAGAGACCCCGCAGCGAGGCTTTCGATGGAGGCGCCGGGGAATCGGTGGGCGTCCGAGTCGGAAAAGTCTGAGTAGGACGCCAGTTCCGCGCCTGACATGCCCGAGGACTCGATCTGTGATGGTCGTCGGCCGGCACCCGTCATGGTCGGTCGGATGTGTGGTCGTGGAGTGGGCTCGGGCGAGCTAGACGCGAGCCGGTCGAACTCGGGCACCATCCCGCGGCGAGTTTCCGTCCCAGGTGCATGGTGGGCCAGGAAGGAGTTTCGTTGGACGGCGGGGCTGGCCAGGAACATCTCCTCCTCTTCCTCTTCTATCCGGGCGTCTTTCCGGATCAGGTCCACCCATTCCTGCGCCTCTGCCTGTGACGGGGCCTGGAGGTGGAAGTTTTTCGAGGGCGAGAACAGGCCAAAGACATGTGGACGTTTATTCTTGGGGTCCTTGAGCAGGGTTACAGCCGTGAGGTCGGACAGGTAGACTTTGTGGCGAAGCTTCTCCTCCTTGTCCGACTTGTAAATCGAGAGGGTGTTGGGTCGCAGCACGAGGTAGATTGTCCTCCAGGCCTGGCGGGTTCTTGTCAAACGACGCGGTCAACGGTGGGTGGTGTTCTGGGACCTACCTTGGTCTTGGAGGTGCGCTTGTGCACGTAGCCGCTCTTGATGACACGGTCAAACTCGAAGCTGCCGTTCTGGTTGACGGGGGAGAAGGTGTCGAGGCCAAGACGGCTCAACAGGCGACTGGCGACGGAGCCTTGTGGGGGCAGGGCGATGGACGAAGGAGGGATCGTCAGGTTTACTCGGCGGTCTTGCGGCTTGGCGCCGGGGATCGGATGCGATTGTACGTCGGTCATTGCGGTACCGTGCAACGACAGCGACAGGAGAGTGGATGTTGGAGGGACGTTGTCGTGGGAAAGGGAGGAGGGGGTAAGCGAAGGACACCCTCGAATTTGGATTTGGATTTGGGTTTGGAGGGACAACGGCCAGCGTCAAGGACAAGACAGGCGGCGACCGAGGCAGGCTCCAGGAAAAGACAGACTCGAAGGGATTGAGGGTCGGTCGGTTCAGGCCGGCGCGGGTGCGTAGCCCACAGTCCAGGCCTGAAGAACGAGAGACGACGGCGAACGAAGGACGACGATGATGAGGCTTTGATGCTGGCGGCGCTTGCAACGACGCAACAACCGCCAGGCGCCAGGGATATAGGTTTGACGTGTGGATCCACGCCCACGCCCACGTCCACGTCCACGTCCACGTCCGCGCCGATGCGATGCAGCCAAGTGCCGGTGCCTGGTGCACGCTGTTGGTTGTCTGCAACAAGGGCGTTGGCGCTGGCGCCGGCGCAGGAGACAGGCCAGGCACAGGCGCAGGTGGCCTGTATAAAGTAGCGGGTCCGGGTCGGGCCTGGGTCTGGGTCCGGTGTCAGGACTCCAAGGCTGTTTTGTTACGTGGCGCCTGGAGAAGTCGACGATCGACCGGTCGCCGGGACGAGGGAGGGCGGCAGGGCGGGAAAGCAATGGAGCTTCGGGGTCACTGTGGGAAAGTGATTATTAGAGCAGACGTTTCGAAAAGGCCCAGGGAGACCCCGCCATTCGATGGTTGGAAAGACGCCGGGACGAAGCTCATGCGACGACGCGACTCCTTTGGCGATGAATGGACAGGAGCAAGGTTCCGGATGGTGCAGTGTTTCAGACCAATTCCATGGCGAAGGGGAAATGGCAAGAAGCTCAAGTCTTCTTTGGCCCGGCCTTGGCGTCCGTCCATGTCCACAGTCCACGATCTTGACCACACTGCACAAGCACAGGCACACTGCACAGGGCACACGGCAGTGGCTCAGCAACCACGGCCCACCAATGATGGCGGCCGAGAAGATGAGGGTCTCTTCCACACCCCCAACAGGAGTCGCCCATCCTGTACCATGACGGGAGCCAGCCTTGAAATGAGGGGCAGACGGCCCGGATTTCTCGGCCTTCTTTTTCCAGATGCAGTGTGCAGTCGCCGGAAATGCTCATTGATGCCGCTGCTTTCCGGCGAAGAGTCACCGAATCGGGTTGTTGTTATTGGGCCACCGCAGAACCCTCCCCGCGCAACCAAGTTCCAGTTGCTTGGCCGTTGTGATGGGAGTCAAGTCGGGTGTGGACAGGATGGGGAGAGAAGCTGCAGATGAACTCGATTTGTTTGTGTATAAATCGAAGGCCGATATCTTGTGGCCGGTACAAATCAAAAGGCGCCGTGGAAACACACAACTTCCTCAGAACCCCAATCCTGACCGGTTACCCAACCCTCGCCGACCTCTTTCGATCCAATTGTCACAATTCCAGACACCAAGGTGGCCCTTCGTAAAACACCATGGTCCACCTTAACAGCGACAAGTTCTCGGAAGCGATCCTCGACGAGCTTCGCGGCACCAAACATGCCTGCTCCTCGTTGACGGCCCTCTCCGGTGGAAATGCCAACTTCATCTTCAGGGGCGTCCTCCAGAAGCCACTCGAGGACGGAACCACCGAGGTCGCCATCAAGCATGGGCAGGGCTACGTCGCCTCGAACCCCGACTTCAAAATCACCACCGACCGTTGCGTACGTCCTCGTCTCCATCCATTGATCCCACCCCAAGTTGACTGGAGCCCAGCACACCGAAGAGGAAAGCCTCCGGGAGCTCAACAGCATGCCCCCCTCCGAGGGAACCTACGCTGTTCGCACGCCCAGGCTATACTTCTACAACCCCGACACCAACACCCAAGTACAGGAGTTTCTGCCCAATGTCATCGACCTCAAGAACTACGCCCTCAAGCACTTTGCCTCGAGCGACCCGGCCAGGAAGCCGCTCTGTCTGGAACTCGGCCGCAGTCTCGGCGCCTGGCTCAACAGGTTTCACTCGTGGACCATGCTCCCCGAGCAGACCGGCATCCAAAGGACAGCCAAATCCAACAGCACCATGCAGGGCATCAAGCTCTTCATGAACTACCCCAACCTGCTGTCGCGGGCCGACGTCTTCCCCTCGATCCTCGACGACGCCAGGGGCGTCTTCGCCGAGGTCATCGAGATGGCCACCCAGGAGCTCGCCCGCCCAGATCTCCACGTCATCCACGGCGATTTCTGGACCGGAAAGCAAGTCCACCCGAGATCGTCCCAAACCTTACTCCCCATGCTAACCCCCGAACAGCATCCTCATCCGCAACGTGCCGCTCGAAGCGGGAGCGCAGATGCCCGCCTTCGTCTGCGACTGGGAGATGTGCGAGCTCGGCGTGCGGCCGCTCGACCTGGGGCAGATGATCGCCGAGCTCTACGAGCTGTGGCTCTACAAGGGCATCGAGGAAGCCAAGTGGCTGATCGAGGGGTTCGCGGCCGGCTACGGCTTCGTCGACGACGACTTTTCCTTTCGCACCGCCATCCACACCGGCGCGCACCTCGTCGGGTTTGGGACCAGCGTCGCCGGCTGGGGCACCGACGAGCAGATCCTCTCGGTTGTCGGCAAGGGCAAGGAACTGATTCTGCGCGGCTGGCATAAGGATCGGGCGTGGTTTGAAGCAGGAGAGCTGGCCTGCCTATTCCCGCGGGCTTGATCTCCCTCCATTCTGCCGGCGGCTGATGGGTGCGTCGGAGGACGCAGCAAGGGAAATGCAAGGCTGAGGATGGGTTGGTCCCACGAGGTTGTCCCGCATTGGGGTTTCCAAGGGGGGGTCGAAACGGCCGGAGGGAAACACTGGACCTGTCAGCGTTGGTGTGGACGGCATCCCGTCCTCCCGCCCTCCAACTTCTGAAACCGTTGCAGCGTGCACGGGGTACAACTGCCCCGATGAACTGGCAGCACTGATGTCGTGCATGCGCACTGGTCTCCGGATGTTCATGGCCCACGATACCTTAAATCTAATTGACCCCCCTTGGTTGCGATGATGGTGTGTGTGGTGGTTCCCCCTCTGGTGATGCCGGTCCGACCCCACGACGACGACGACGACCCCCCCTCGGTGTCAATGTTGCTCAGAATCCAACCACCACGACGAAGGAAAATGCCCATCGTCCCCAAAACATCATCTGAACCGCCGGTTCAACCACACAACTCCCCAGCCGAGAGGGCCTCTCTCGCCGTCTGCGCCGGCGGCCGACCATGGCACGGAAGAAGCCCACCTGTCCGTCCTCCCAACCATCCCAACCACAACAACACCACCACTAACAGAAACCACCAGGGATCCTCAAGGCTCCGCGCGTCGTCCTCGTCCTCATCTTCCCCATCACATCCTTTATCCTCTTCCGTAAGCGGCCCCTCCTCCACCCGCCCTCATCAACAACTAACCCCCCCTTCCCCCCTCAACAGTCCTCCTCACAATCGGCTGTCTCTCCCCCTCCCTAACCGCCATCTCCCCCCTCCTCGTCACCTCGTCCACCCCCCTCTCCGTCAGCGGCACCCCAACCCTCCTCGACATCCGCATCGGCTTCCTCTCCATCTGCCTCGGCCCCCCGCCCTACACCTGCATCGGCACCCTCCCAGCCCCCTCCCCCACCACCACCACCACCACCACCACCACCACAACCACCCAACGAACCACCCCCCCAAAACCCCCCCCCGCCCTCCTCACCCTCGCCCTCTCCCTACAATCCGTCCTCGCCCCCCTCTCCCTCCTCCCCCCTTTAATCCTCCTCTCCCTCTCCCTCCTCGCCAACCTAACCTCCCTCTACTTCAACATCCTGACCTCGCGCGCCTCACACATGCGCGCGTCCATCGTCGCGCGCGGGCTCGACTGGGCGGCCGCCGGCTCCGTGGCCGTCAGCTTCTTTTCCTTCCGCGCCACCATAGCCGCGACGGAGCGGTTAGTGCGGGTGGCGACGGGGGCGAGCGGGCTTGTGATACGGGGCGGAACGACGGCGGGGGGGATGTTTGCGGGGGCGGTGGGGTTGCGGTTGCCGGGGCGGTGGTGAATACGGTGTTGACGGCGGGGGATGCGGGGGGGTATGCGAGGCGGGCGGAGGAACGGGAGGAGGATGGGGGGTTGTTGACTAGCTTGGAGGTTGGAGGCGGGGGAGGGGGGGAGAAGTTGAGGGGGATTATGGAGAGGAGGAGGGCGGCGTATTCGGTTATGTATACTTGAGCGTGGGCCGGGTGGGGGGGGTTAGCATCACGGGGAAGGAGTGAATCCGTGTAATTTGATGTGTGTTTGTCTACCCGTAGTTGCCTGGAACGAGTGACAAAACGTAAGAAAGAAAGGCATAGAAGTAAAACGCTGTCTTCCCTAGGTCGAGAACGTAGGTATCGCTGGTGACACGCCAGAAACGCAAAAACGCCTTGATACAAATCCCGCCTCCCATGCAGTCTCTTCGCCTTCCCTGACCCAACACAACCCTAAATACCAAAGTAGGTCGTGTCAAACTCGCCCGAGGCCATGTTGTCGTCGTTGAAATACATGTCGTTGAAGTTGCTGTTATCCCCGTTGTCGCCCCCCAGGTCGTAGTCGATGTCCATGTTTTCCAGCAAGCTCGGCCCCATGTCAAAGAGCTTAGCGTCTGCCGTGGTCATGGCTGTTTCGTGGTTATCGAGCTCACCGAGGTCCATGTCGGCGTCGGGCGCCCCGTTAACGCCGCCACCGCCGCTGCCGCCGTCGCCCCCGCCGGAGAAGCCGTTCATGCTCAGGCTGCCCAGGTTGCCCAGGTTGCCCAGGTTGCCCAGGTTACCCAGGTTGCCCAGGTTGCCCAGGTTGCCCAGGTTGCCCAGGTTGCCCAGGTCGCCGTTTCCGAGCGCTGTGAGATCGATATCGCCAAGGTGCGGGTTGTTCCCAGTCTGCACCTCGGACGCGGGCGGGGCGAGAGAAATGGTCATGTCGGTAAAGATGTTCTCGGGTCCTGTGGGGGCCATCGCCGCCACCGGGGCGGTTGCTTGTGCTGGGGCCGGCGGGGCGGCAAGGCCAGGAGTCGGTATCGGGACTGGAGTCTGCACCGGGGCCACCGGGGTCCTTGCCGGTGGGGGGACGAGGGTTGGGGGGACAGGAATGGGAATGGGCGTGACGCTCTGCATCGGCGCGGGCCTCGCCGGGGGTCTCGCCTGACTGGCTGAAGGAGGGGTCGGCATCGGCCGAGCCGTGGGCGGAAGCGGCACCTTGGTCTCCTTCCGGGGAGGCGCGTTCAGGGCTTTTCCGACAGCACCGGCGGCCGGGGCCGGCCGGGGCGACTTCTTTGGGAGAGCCCCTTTGACGACTGTCTTTGGGCTTGGTGTGTGGGAGACCACGGGCGAGACAGTCAAGTCGAATCCCCCCATTTCAGGGAAGGGTGCTACAGGTTTGCTCTGCTGGTTCGCCGGTCGGGCCGGGTTCTGAGCAGGGGGGAAGGGCGCCGCTGGTGGGTTGGACGGCGATGGGCCTTCTAGATCGACAGCCATCATGGCTGCAGGGGCGACCAGCTCTGGCTCTGGTGGCGGTGGTCGTCGACTGGCTCTAAGCTTCTCCAAGTCCCTGCCCAAGACTTCTCTCGCCATGACCTGAAAGGGTCAAAGTTAGCACTGAGTTACCGGGCACATCGAGTGTGAACCCACAATTTCAAGCTCTAGTTTATCCAGTGCCGAGTTGAAGGCGGCTGTGCACGAGGGAATCCGGGGGTTGGAGATGACGCTCTCCTGCATGTTGGCCGAGTCTCCATCCCGACCAGCGGCCCTGATGGCCTTGCCAGTCTCAACAAGCTATGGGTGTGCGCGTGTGGTCAGCGTCCAGGAGCCACGTGACCGCGATGGGTATGACGGATATCAGCGGGTCCACCTACAGTCTGGTGGTATATTTTCTGGATGAGGTCAAGCTGCTGGGCCGATGTCGAGGCCGCCATGGCGTCGGCTCGGGGGGTTCAACCCCCTGACGGTGTCTCCTACGGGGTGGGCGAAGACGGAGCTGGCGAAGGGCGGGACTGTGGGCAATTGTGTCGGACTGCGTCTTGGGCGTTGCGCTTCTTTGCCTGGCGTCCACCCTGGAAAACGAATGGTCTAGGGGATGACCCCGAAGCAGCGATCGTGCTGGGTTGGTTTGCAAAGTCCACGGGGTCTGGTCGAAGCAATCATCGAGATGGGCTGGTCTCCTGGTCTCCTGGTGGCTGACGGCAACGCTGGGCCGACCAACGGCAGAGCCCGCTTCTCCAAGGTTACGGAGTGCTCCGTGCTGGGGAGCTGGGATGGCTCGGATGGGATTGGCGGTTGGGGGATCGCGGACCTGGGATCGAATGGGGGGGGTCGAGTGGGCGTCCCGCTGGGCGATTGATCATGGAACCGGGTGGGGTGGACGTGGACACTGGAGGGGAGAGGTTGGGGTTCTCCCTTGGGGTAGAGTTCCCCTTGACTTTTCCAAAATGCTCCGGGCCTGCATCCACACGACTGTCCAACTGGGCGGCTTCCACTTTCCGGGCAGGTTGTTGATGAGAGCAAGTTTGATGCAGAATGGGGGGAGGGATTCCATCCATCCAGGACCGACGGGATGCGCGCACCAAGGCCTGTGCCCAGTGCCCATCTCCCTAAACAATGTCAGCCACAGCCCTGTGCCCCCGTACTCCTCAACCCCTCACTCCCCACAGTCTTGAATCTGGCCGGTCGATTCAGGAGCAAACACAGAGGAATGTGATAAAGGGACAGATTTTATTGAATATTCTGCACTTTGGCTCCCCTCAACACACACAGCGACCACTTGTTTGTTCCATTGACAGTTCAGCATCTGAAGCCGAGAACACATGGCACATCCCTCCCTCCACTTTCTGGCGAGCTGGTCCTCCTCGACTCCAGGTCGTCTCTACAGCACAAACACTCAGAAACTCATGGCTCCCTAAATGGAACTTGGTTGATTGACATGCTCACTGTCAAGGTCAGCTCTGAGCTGTCAAGAAACATTGACCATCATGGCAAAGTGCCATTGCTGCACACAAAAGCCAAGGACTGGCAACCGATTCTATGCGGTTCCAGACTGCCTTGGTGCCTTGAATCATCGCTTCATCCCACTGGCCTCTTGTCTGGACTGTGGGGAGACCTGGCTGCATGGGACCATGGACAGGAGGAGGAGGGGCCATCGCGGCATCCACAAGGTCGTCGTCCAGTGCCACACCGCCATCACCACTTCGGACCCACTTTTCTCCAAGACCTGACAGGCTGTGCCACGCTCGCCAGCAACCCCGTCCGGCCGCCGGTGGCCAATCCCAGGGCGCCCAGGGGCTCCCAGGGCCGTGGCTTGATCAAAATCCTTCCCCTCCTCGTCACGCCCGCCGCCGACCTCCTCCCTCGGTTTTCCTTTTGCTCCAAACATCATCACGGAGAACGACCAGCATCATTTGTTCGGCTGTTGTAGTGATTTTTTCCCTGGGGGCTCCCTCCTTTAACGGCCGTTTCCTTTGGGTTTCCCTCCTGATTTTCTTGTCGGCTTCCCTCCATCTCGGCTTCTCCTCGTCTCTCTTATCCTCTCCGTCTCGTCGTCGTCGTCGCCGTCGCCGTTCCTGGTTCTGACCCGACGCCGTCTCTGTCTCCGTCTTCTCTCCGGCCTCCTCTCGGCAGTTACCGCGGCGTGCCTTTTTGCACATCGAGTTTCTCTCTTCACCTTGGAGTCATCTCATATCGTTACGCCCCCGCGCCGGTTTCGGTCCTGTTTGCGTTCCGATTCCCGTCGTCTCTCTGCTTCAGCGAGCCGATCCTCTCTCCGTCTGTCGCGCGACAAGCACTTTTCAGCGTCCTTGTCGTTTGTCTCCGCACCAGTCGTCTTGGCGATCTCGAGCCACCAGGCCAACGCGGCGCGCTCCCAAAAGACCAAGCAGTCGTCGTTATTCCAGTCTACTCTACATCTCTATCTCTCGTCGCCGCCCCGCGACGCGCCCCAGTGATCGCGCGCAACTTGCAAGGACCCGCCTACCGAGACCGTCCTTCCATCTCTTCTCTTTGCGGCCAACAGCGTTGCGCTCGCTCGAATCCAAGTTTCGCGATAGCCTCCGCAGCTGTCGCACCTCTTGCTTCCATCTCATCTATCTGGTGGGGCTGAATCTGCCAAGAAAGTTTCCGGCTTTCCTACTTTTCTAATACAAAAGCATCGCGACAGAGCTCACCGCTCCCAACCTTTTGTCGCGACACCCCGAGCTCACTTCTCCCGACCTTCCGTCGCACTTCCGTCGCAAAACCCCAAACTCTTGTCGCAAGACCCCCAAACTCCTGCCGCAACACCCACCTCGACACCATCAACATGGCTGACAACGGTCAATCCTCGGGTGGCCAGCTGCCCCTCGCCCCCCAGTCCAACACCGGCGCGCCGGGCTACGAGAACGGGCAGAACAACCAGTCGAATCCCGCCCACATGCCCCCCCCTCCCCTGCACATCCCGCAGAACACAAACCCGATCCCCACGGCCATCAGCTCGCCCATGGGAGGGGGTGACAAGAGCGGCGTCATGTCGCCCGGCAGCGGCGGCCCGTTTGCGCGCCGCGCCGCCCCCGAGCCCAACAAGAGGGCCTTGTACGTGGGTGGACTGGACCCCCGCGTCACCGAGGATGTCTTGCGCCAGATTTTCGAGACTACTGGCCACGTTCAGAACGTCAAGATCATCCCCGACAAGAATGTGAGTTTCAACAACAAAATACCCCTTCCTTTCCAAGCCCAAAGTCCTTTGCGCTAACATTAGGCCCCAGGCCAAGGGCTACAACTATGGTTTCGTCGAGTACGATGACCCCGGCGCTGCCGAGCGTGCCATGCAGACACTCAATGGCCGCCGAGTCCATCAATCCGTTTGTTCTCCTCCCTTGACCATGCAAACCCCAGACCGTTGACCATGATGCAGGAAATCCGCGTGAACTGGGCCTACCAGTCAAACACCACCAGCAAGGAGGACACGTCGAACCATTTCCACATCTTCGTCGGCGACCTCTCCAACGAGGTCAACGATGAGGTCCTCTCGCAGGCCTTCTCTGCCTTTGGCTCCGTCTCCGAGGCGCGCGTCATGTGGGACATGAAGACTGGCCGCTCGCGCGGCTATGGCTTCGTGGCCTTCCGCGACCGCCCCGAGGCCGAAAAGGCCCTGAGCTCCATGGACGGCGAGTGGCTTGGCTCTCGCGCGATCCGCTGCAACTGGGCGAACCAAAAGGGCCAGCCTTCCATCGCCCAGCAGCAGGCGATGCAGCAGATGGGCATGACGCCGACGACGCCCTATGGTCACCACCACTTTCCCACGCACGGTGTGCATAGTTTCGATATGATCGTCAGCCAGACGCCCGCTTGGCAGACCACGTGCTACGTCGGAAACCTGACGCCCTACACAACGCAGAACGACCTGGTTCCCCTGTTCCAGAACTTTGGCTACGTCGTCGAGTCCCGTTTCCAGGCCGACCGTGGCTTTGCCTTTATCAAGATGGACAGCCACGAGAATGCCGCCATGGCCATCTGCCAGCTCAACGGCTACAATGTTCACGGCCGCCCGCTCAAGTGTAGCGTAAGTCTTTTCTTTTCTACTTGGTCCGGTGATTTTTCTTCGATCCCATGTCAAGTGCTAATTCGCCAAAGTGGGGCAAGGACAAGACGCCCAGCCAGGGCCAGCAATTCGATCCCAACCAGCAGTACAGCCCGCAGAGTGCCCAGACGCCCGGCTACCCCGGCACTCCCTCGACATACTTCAACCAGTACAATGGTATGTTTACTCGCGCCCCTTTTGAGCCCTTCAATGCTGATGCTGGCAGACGCAGGTTCTTATGGCGGCCCCGGCCAGCAGCCCAGCTACCCTGGCCCCCAGGCGCAGTCGCCTGCTGGCTACGGCGCTCAGCCGATGGCTTACCAGCCCCAGGGCCCTCCCAGCGCTGGCGGATACGGCCGCGGTCAACAGGCCCCCAACTCCCAGTGGAACCAGCCACCCCCCGCGCAGAACTTCAACAACGGCTTCTCGGGCTACCAGGGCTAGGAGTCCGGCAGCCTCGTGGACGACCAGGATCAGTGCTGGCAAGCTTACAATTCGTTCGAAGATTTCGATGCCTTTTATTAATCCCTGGCGCTGAGCAACCGCAAGGGAATGGGACACGCCAAAGCAACAAGAAACACTTGCGACACACAGCACTCGAACATTTTTATTCCAATTTTCGTTGCCTTTCATTCATATTCGGGCAGGGGTTAGTAGCTGTTTTTGGGTTGCACATTTCTTCTTCATGAGGAGGATATTCCAAAGCGGTCGATTTTTTCTCACTCTTGTCTATCTGCTGGTGATGATGATTCCCACACGGGGCATGATTTACTTTTTATTTCCTCGGATGGATGGATGGGGGTTCTGTAACGTTGGGGCATCTTCCACTCAATCTCTCTGTCTCTCCATCTCTCTCGCAACTCTCGATGGTTTCTTGTCCCAACTTTCAAAATGTGGTTGATTTTTTCCGTCATTTGTTCTCCCAGCGCTGGATATGATACCAAGGCACCTTTTACGCGTGCGGGATGTCTCTTTCGCCGTTGGCCATTATTGCTCGACTGGGTTTCCTTGATGACTTGACGACATTTTTTATGACATGCTATATTCAGTTCTTCCCTCCCTTTAAAGTATCGAGGGCCGGAGTCAAGTGATCTAGCTTGGTAGTGGTGGTGAGAACGAGGGAAGTGGGGGGGACGTTGCGAGAGGTGAGTTGAGTGGAAGGGAATCATTGATACTGGATGCGAGCTGAAGGCAGGGAAAAGCAATGAACATGTTTTGAAGCCCTTGCCAAATACATCTTCCAAAGTGACATGCTGGAGACGACAACTTGCCATGGGCCATCTTCAAGTTCCTCGTCAGCCAAACCTCTCCATGCAACACCCACTCGGAGAGATGCAGCGCAGCGCCGCGGCTGGCGGGGAATGCTAAAATCCCCAGAAACGATTGGCCTTGCTCATCAGCCTTTGCTGAACTCCCCGGCGCCCGCTGCTGTGCTGCTGCTGCTGCTGCTGCTGCGTCTGGATGCATGTGCAGTGTGGGCGGCTAGGACCCGAAGGCTCACCAGGGGTTGTCCGAGGGCGGTTGATGCCCAACGCCACCAGACGTACCAAGCCGCGGGATCCCATTCTAGAAGGCAGTCTTATGGGGTTATCGAGTACATCCGTCGTTGCCACGGTGGAATGTACTGATGGCGATTTTCTCCGTTTGGTGGTTTGGCTGTGAGTTGACGGGGTGGCCGGATCGGGCGTTTAGAAGGATGGGTTCCCACCCACCTACCACTGACGAAGGCCCATCACCAAGTCCCCGTTTGAAACAACGAAAGCGGGTCGTCGGCCAGAAATCCGGGGTTGCGGAAATCCCGCGCGTCCTGCTTGTCTCTTCTCCAGCTGACCCGGCCCGACTTGATGGACCTTCTGGAAGGGCATCAGATCATATTCTTGGGGTGGTGATGCTCGGTCAGAAAAGACTTGGGCCTGGTGGTTATGGATGAGACCCAGTGACAAAAAGGTGCAATTTCATCGGCGTCGCAGTTGAACGTGGGTGTGTGGTCCACCAACTCGAACCAGCTCCAGTTGAGGAGGGCAGCGATCCAGAAACCTGACGGAATCGCGTCCTGGCGACCAAGGTATTTGTGTAAATTATTCGGTGCATTGGGAAAGGCCTTGTTCCTCAGACCTGCCCATTCAATCCGGATCCCGATATCGAGAACCGCATCAGTTCTACCCAATTCTGGGCCCTCCTCGCATCGGTCATCCCGATCCAGTCTCACCATCGCTCACCTTGGGTGGATGGTGCCCAACGCCCAGGCCAACAGGGCCAGCTGTGGGTGACCTGCAAAGAGTTGGAGTTGAAGGCAGGTCGAACTGGAGACAGCTTTGTGACGCTTTACGCCATCCGTGCTGGGCTCCTGGGCTCGTCACTGGTCACTGGCCCGCTTCGCTAGGTCGCTAGGTCGCTAGGTCGGTCGCTTTGGGGCCTGGGCGGGTCCCTCTTCCCCTCCGTCGCCCAAACCCGCCCACCTTCGTCTCGACTCGACGACACAACAACACCACGTCCCCCCAGCAAGCAGCAAGCGGAAGCGGAAGCGTTCCCCCCTCCACCACACGGCCCGTCGCGCAACGAGCCTTGCCTCTTGCCAGCAGTCATGGAGCCATGGCAGGGCTATTCCGACCCTGCTGGCGGCGGCGGCGGCGGCTCGAGGCGATACAATGGCAGTAGCCAGCAGCAGCAGCAGCCGTCCCCGCGCGATTACAACAGCCCCCAGCAGCAGCAGCAGCATCAACAACAGCCCCCCCAGGGCTCTTCTTCCCAGCAGCAGCAGCAGCCCCCCGCCGGCTTCAAATACGACCAGTACCAGGGCGGCCTCAACAACCAGTCGCCCATGGTCACCTCCCCCATGACCAGTCCCCAGCTGCGCGACGGCAACGGCGACGTCGCGATGCACGACGCGCAGGATCCCCACTCCGGCATCAAGTACCCCATGAGGCCTCACCACCAGCATCACCTGTCGGGCAGTCGCGCTGCCGCCATGTACGCCGGCCAGGAGCCCTCGGCCGCTGCCCAGCGATACTCGCCCATGGAAGTCCTATCGCCGACCTCGCCCTATTCGCAAAAGCCCGCCAACCAGTTTCCCCCGCAACAGCAGCCGTCGCAGCGCCAATCGCCCACCCGGCCCGAGTACTCCCCCCAGACGGCCTACTACCACTCCCGACAAGCGCCGACCCAGCTTCCGCCGATGATGAATGCCTATGCGTCCGGCCAGGACACCTACTCGCCGTCGTCGGGCATGGGCTCCATGGATGGGCCCTACGACCCAAAGTCGCCGCGACGAGGAGCGCCGCAGTCCAGCGCCCCCCTGGTGGTCGATAAGGGACCAGTGCCCGAGCTCAAGAAGATCAGAGGTCCAGGCGATCTGCGACCAAAGGCGAACCCCCAGCCGGCGTTCCGACGCGCGAACCCCGAGGGCGGCTTCATCAGTGTAAGTCGACCCCTGTACACCCTGCGCCGTCGCGCACCCGCTTTCTGTGTGGTGTACTGACCGGTGACAATAGCCTCTCCAAGCGCTCACGACGCACCTGCCGGCGACGTATCGGATCTGCAATCCAAACTTCAAATACGAGTCCTCGAGGAATCCCCGCCGTGTGTTGACCAAGCCGAGCAAGGGGGTCAAGAACGACGGCTATGACAACGAGGATAGCGACTACATTCTCTACGTGAATGATATATTGGGCTCCGAAGAGGCCGGCCATAAGTACGTTACCCCGACAGCACAGCTACCGCATGACCATGCGCTAACAGGTTGCGTGCAGGAATCGATACTTGATCCTCGATGTCCTCGGTCAGGGAACATTTGGGCAGGTGGTCAAGTGCCAGAACCTCAAGACCCAAGAGGTCGTGGCGGTCAAGGTCATCAAGAACCGAACTGCCTACTTCAATCAAAGCATGATGGAAGTATCTGTCCTGGACTTGGTACGTATCCTCAGGCCGTCCTGCCGTACATGGTGCTGACAGTCTCCTTTGCAGCTCAACACCAAGCTCGACAAGAACGACGACCATCATCTCTTGCGGCTCAAAGACACATTCATCCACAAGCAGCATCTGTGTCTCGTATTTGAGCTGCTTAGTGTCAACCTGTACGAGCTCATCAAGCAGAACCAATTCCGAGGACTCAGCACGACTCTGGTCCGCGTCTTTGCCCAGCAGCTGCTCAATGGCCTGGCGTTGCTTAACAAGGCGAGGCTGATCCACTGCGACCTCAAGCCCGAAAACATTCTACTCAAGAATCTCGAGAGTCCCATCATCAAGATTATTGATTTTGGTTCGGCATGCGACGAGCGCCAGACGGTCTACACATACATCCAGTCTCGATTCTACCGATCACCAGAGGTGCTCCTCGGACTGCCCTATTCATCGGCGATCGACATGTGGTCTTTGGGGTGCATCGTGGTGGAGCTTTTCCTCGGCCTCCCTCTGTTTCCCGGATCGTCCGAATACAACCAGGTCTCGCGAATCGTCGAAATGCTGGGGAACCCCCCAAGCTGGATGATTGAGATGGGCAAGCAGGCCGGCGAGTTCTTTGATAAGCGCCAGGACGAGTATGGCAGACGCACATACCACCTCAAGAGCATGGAGCAGTACTCGAGGGAGCATGGGTCTAAGGAGCAACCTAGCAAAAAGTACTTCCAGGCTAACACACTGCCCGAGATCATCAAGTCGTACCCGATGCCGCGCAAAAACATGAAGCAGGCGGAGATGGACAGAGGTAGGTTACCATCTTTCGATCGTTGGACAGGGACCAAGCTAACGGCGCAACAGAGATGAACAACCGCATCGCCTTTATCGATTTCGTCCGGGGGCTGTTGAGCATCAACCCCCTGGAGCGGTGGTCGCCGCAGCAGGCCAAGATGCACCCGTTCATCACGCAACAGAAATACACCGGGCCCTTTGTCCCACCGATGAACCTGAAGACAACCTCCCTCACGCGATCGCCCGCCCCCGGGACCCAGCAACAACAACAGGCCGAGGCAGCCAGCAAGCAGCGGGCGCAGGCCGCGCAGGCCCAGGCGAGCACGGCAAACCAAAACGCGTACGCCATGGCCGCCGGGCAATACCAACAGCAACCACAGCACCCCCCGTCCCAGCACTTGTACGGCAACAACAGCAACGTGTACACGCCTAGCGGCTCGGGCGTCGGGCACCCGGGGCAACCCCCGCCGTACGCCGCGCAGCAGCAGCAACAAGCCGCCTACAACCAGCTGCCGCCCATGCCGCAGCAGCAATCGGTGCAGATGCCGCCGGCCAACTACGCCGGCGCGTCGCAGCCGAACCTGTACCAGCAGCAGGTCCGGTCGCGCCAGCGCGCCTCGACGATGGAGCAGCAGCAGAGCGGCATCCCCGCCGCCATCCAGCGCGTCGCCAGCCACCTCGACCCCAGCCAGCCCATCCGCCTGCAGCCCAGTCCCGCGTACTACCCGCCGCCGCCCGACGGGCTCGTGGGCATGGACCAGCCGTCGAACAGGATGGCGCGCCGCGGCAGCCGCGCCCAGCAGACGGGCCGCGGCGGCGGGGCTGCGAGCAATCGCGACTTTATCAGGAACTTGGAGGAGCGCACGCTCGAGGAGGGGTTCATGCCGAGTGGGAGCGGGCAGAGTTGGCAATGAGTGTGAAGGAGGGGGGGATGTTTGTAGAGAGAGAGTGGGTCGGGGGAACCATGGTCCTTTTTTTTCCCCGCGCGCTTGCCCCCCCACTTTGTTATGATGATGATGCTGGTGGTCAGGTGTGGGGGGTTGTTGACGAAGTGATGGGTGCAACCGTCAGTCAGGGCAGGGCAGGGTCGAGATTGAATATACAGAAAGATGGTGATGGAGAGAGAGAGATGTGTCGGTTGTTTTGTGGCACGCAGACTGGGCGATGAGTATGCATACTTTACTGCCAGGCAGCGTGGGAGAAGGGAAGATGTGAGGAGGTGGATGGGTGGGTGGGTACCTATGTGGGCATGTTGGGTCGGTCGGCTGGTCGGTTGGAGGTCGGAGGTCGGAGGTCGGAGGTCGGAGGCAGGTTGATGGTTTTGGGTTGGGTTGGTTGGGTTGGGTTGGGTTGGAGGCAGACAGCAAGCAGCGGCAGCGGCAGCGGTCTTTGTGTTCATATCATCATTTTTCACATCACAGAGTCCATCGGCGGTGACGGCGATGTTGGCGGGGCGGGACGAGAGGCGGGGAAATGAATACGTTTTTTTTTACCGGTTGGTAGTCGGGACTTGTGTGTGTGTGTGTCGTGAAGAAAAGAAAGCCATCTTTCTCCCATCAATTTGGCGAATGTTTGGTGTTTTTGGTGTGCCTTGTTCTTCCCACCGGGGGCGGGGGTGCGAGAGCTCGGTCGGGAAAAGGGGGTTTTAGAGGTTTGGATCTTGGAGGGTTCTTTCCTCTCGTCGTTGCCACCATCACCCAACTCTCTCACGCTTCGTCTCAGTCCCACCTCAGTCTGCAGAAGTACTCGCGTCTCACTTTGCACTCTGAATTCTGAACTTGGTGGATAGCGCTTCCGGGCTGGCTGATCTGTGCCCGCCCGTCAAAATGTCTATACCTAGGTAACCGGCCGGCCCCGTGCCATCCCTCCGTGGAGAATCCATCCTGAGAGTAAGAAAGAGTGTGGAAGAAAACCCCATCAACGCCTCGCCCATGGATGAACCCCCTCGCTTCCTACCGCCAAGTTTGGTGGGAATACTAGGACCCTTCCCTTCCCCTCCCTTCCCCCTTCCCCGGCCATGAAGAATTGCAAAAAGCAATATATGTTACACGTATTACCGCACCTCCCCCCCTATGGATCTGCCCCATCACCACCTCCCCGACCCGCCGAACCCCCTCCCGCGCCGGTTCGTGCGAATCACATCATCGCTGTAGAGCATTCCGCCCGCGTCCGCTGCCGGTCCGCGCGGCGGCTGCCTACTGCTCGGCGGCGCGTCCATCTCCATCGGATCGTCAAACCCCATCGACCCATCGATCAGCACAGGCTCGTCGCCCACGTACCGCGACGCAGCCGCCGCCAGCGGGGGGTATCGCTTCTGCGGGGGGAGGAGGTGGTCGGGCGTGAGCTGGTTGATGGCCTTTCGGTACACGGAGAGGATCCTGCCGTCGGCCTGGGAGGAAGAGTTAGTACGTATGGGGAAGGGGGTGAGAGGGGGGACGTACTGTCAACCCGTGAAACTTTTCCACGACCTGGTCCGCGCCTTCCTTGCTGGTGAACAGGATCTCGGCAATCACAAAGGGCTTCGTTTTGGTCAGGATGACGCGCTCGACGGCGCCGCCTGTCGAGCTCAGCGCGCTGTCGATATCGGCGGCCGTGGTGCCCTCGGCAAAGTTCTCGGCTACCACGACAATGGGGCCCGCCAGGCCACGGATCATGAGGCCCTGGGCGGGCGCGGCAGCAGCGGCGGGTCGGGATCGGTGTTGCGGCGGCGGTGGCGTCGGCGCGGCGGGTGTGTGCTGCTGTTGTGCGCGGGGATGCTGCGGTGGTGCGCGCGCATGCTGTTGCTGGGGTGCCCGGGTGTGCTGTTGCGGCTGGTGGTCGAGCTCGGTCCTGATAAGAGCTTGCGCAACCTGGGCGGCACGGCGTTTTTGTCGGGGGTTGCCGGCGGGGCCGGCGTTGGGGTTGGAGATGCGCGCGGCGAGGGAGCCGGGCTTGGGGGAGGGTCCGCGGGCGCCGTTGAGGTCGATGGTCCAGTTGTCGCCGTGGGGGAGGGTTCCAGTGCTGTGGCGGGGTGGCTTCTTGAAGGATGGGGCGTTGTGCTGCGGCTGCGCGCAAGGGTTAGCTTGAGGGCTCGAGGCGAGGGGTGTCGGCTGGCATGGTGGGAGCGAACCTTTTTGATGCCGGCGCGGCTGGCGAGAGAACCACCGCCGCTTGTCTGGGCTTGGGGCTGCTTCATCGGGGCGCTCGAGCGACGGTCCTTGTTGAAGATGCGGGCGGCGAGGGCTTCGTTCTTCTTACGGTCGCGGTCTAGGGAGGTTGTGTCAGCTTCTTCTTCATCATCATGTCCTCTCGAGGTACGCACTCTCGTGGATGATCTTTTCAAAATCCACGGCCACCTTGTTGGCGCCGCCACCACCTCCTCCTTTGGCAGCCATGGTGGGCGATGGATTGGGGGAGACTTGGTCGACGATGGATGTGGGAAGAGCTGAGGGACCGAGGGCTGTCAATAAATAGCGAGTCGAAGTTGAAGGTACAAAAATGTGGCCGGTCGGGAATGGTGAATGGGCTTTGGTGGTGGTGAGATGGTGCAGTGAATTGAATTGGCGCCGGAATTCTCCAATGGTCTGGGGCAGTCGAGCTGAAAGCTCGAAGCGCGTTTTATGGGGCGTCGACCGCGTTTGACCAGCCCGTCTCAGAAACGGCCTCGAAAGCGCACGGACCATTTTACATACAAGCCAATTCATGCGCCTCAAGATTCACACATGGAAAAAGTGCGCCGATGCCTTGTATTCTTATTTTATTCTTATTTCGAACACATCTCTATGGGAGATCCAAGAGGGGTTCCACCCATGTATCGCTCATGCCCACATCATCTACTCAGCCAGATGATTATGCTTGTATAATACACTCCACCCTTCGCATTCTAATACAGCTGAACCTCTGTCATGCTGTGCGAAACCGCGCAAAGTCATCAACATTCTCCAGCCCCATCTTCTTCGCAGCCTTCTCTGCAATCCTCAAACTCGTCCTCTCTGCCCTCCCCTTGTCCCCGTACCGGTCCAGCAGCCTCGACAGGATATTTCGCCTCGTCACCACCACCTTGAGCTCCTCGTCCGACACAAGCTTTTCCGTATACAGCTTGTCAATCGCCGCAATCATGCGCGACGCCACCGCAAGCGCCTCCTGGACCTGGCCCTCGGTGAGATGCCACTTCTCGGCCGGCGACCGCGTCGGCCGTTTGTCCGCGTCGGGGTACGAAAAGCTCGTCATGAGCGTGCGAAAGGGCGTCCACATGAGCTCGAGCGCCGTGTAGATCTGTTTGCCGAGCGAACGCGCGCCAGCCTCGTCGTCGCCGCGGTGCTGTTCGTAGTGGTGGCGGACGCAGGCGCGCGCCGTCTGCAGGAACAGGCGCATGGCGAGCGGGTCCGGATAGCGGGACTTGGTGATCATGATGTTGTAGATGCGCGTGGCATTCTCGAAGCCGTGGCGGTTGAGGTTGTCGTGGGTGCAGGTCGAGAGGCCCATGCGGAAGATCAGGGGCGCGAGGAGCCCCGCGGGGATGGTGGTGATGACATTGGCGGCGGCCGAGCTGGCGCGCGCGCGAGAGAGGACCTTGAGGTAGCGGATGTAGTTGTCCTTGTCGGGCTGGACGCCGTACACCTTGGTGAAGTGATCCCAGTACTTGGAGACGACGGACGACCTTTTGGTCGTTTCCAGGCAAAGCAAGACGAGGGAGAGGGCATTGTTGCTTGGCTTCGGCACGACGAGGCTACCGAAAGGTGGGGCGGGATTCGCCGATTTAAGGGGGATGGGCACGTCCGGACCAGACTCGGGCTCCGTTGCCGATGGTGGTTCTATCGGCGGGGATGGGGTTTCGCTGAGGTCGAACCGGGGTACCCCCATGGTGTCGTGGACCAGCTGCAGCACATGTTCCTTGTCCTTGCGATCCTCGCTAAGCAGCAGATTTCTGCCCATGGCGCAGATGAGGCGCTCGTCTAGCGTGAGCTGGCCGTCCTTGTAGCGCGTCCACACATCCTCCCAGACCAGACGGGCCCTCGCCAGCGCCACCTCGTTCTCACGCTTGATGTCTTCCTCGCTGAGATTGGGATCGCTAGTCCTGCCGTAGCGCAAAGAGTTGAGGACAATGGTAAAGGTCTGGTGGTCCGGCGTCCGTATGTTCTTGTTGACCGACTTGAGGACGGTGAACATGGACTCCAGGTCGCCGGCGCGGCCGCACACCTCGAGCACGCAGTTCATGTGGATGACGTTGGGCTGGACGGTGCCATGGCTCAGCATCGAGTTGTAGATCCGCAAGGCTTCGTGGACGGCCAGCTTGGGGTGCTCCGAGGCGGCGCAGCCGCGAAAGATGATGGTATATGTCCTCGCGTCGGGTCCCTGGGCGCGCTTCTTCATCTCATTGTAGAGCTTGATGGCGGCGTTGAGGCGCTGCTGCTTCATCAGATAGTCGATCAGGTGGTTCCAGCTGACTGTGACATTGGTGTCGCGACTGGCCGTGCGGACCAGCAAGAGGGCCTCGTCGTATCGATCCTTGGCGAGCGTGGCGAGGACATGCTCGGCAATCTTGAGGGGGTCCTTGAGGTACTGGAGGTGCTTGCCGACGGCAAATTCGAGCTGTTTTTGTCGTTTCTTTGCAATGATATCTTCGGCGGTCGGCTCCTCTGACGGGAGTTCGCTCGGTGGCAGCTCGTCTCGGCGTCGTTCGGGTCTTCGGTCGGATCTTCGGTCACGGACAGTCACTGTCGACAGAAACGCGGCTCTTGGTGTGTGTGCTGGGATGGTCCGCAGAGGTTGTAAGGACAGTCGAGCCTCGGCGGCGACAGCGCCGGCACTCTTTCTCAGACATGCGCGGCACACAAACATGGCGACGGTGGCGGGTGGGTGTGGTGGGTGGAGGATTGACTATTTACCGATTTGGAGTTTTCGTTTCGATACAGAACAAAAAAATGGGGGATTGCCTGCCGGGAATGGTGGGGGTCCATTTGTCTTGGCGGAAACGGTTCCACTTCAGGGGTCGGGGGCATGAATTACAGGGATACGCGGTGCTGGACGCGAAAAGACACGACAAGGCGCGTCTCGTCGAATTGGAGCCCACCCACTTTAACACCCACCGACCCTGCTGTGGCCACTGGCCATTGCCCTGTCAACAACACCGAACAGTGGGCATTGATCGCTGGACATTCTCCCCAAACACCACAACCACGAACCCTCGTTGCCCATGCGGCCATTCTGACAAGCGCACCCAGACCCAGCAGTCACCATGTCCAAGGCCGCAACCAGGCGCGAGAAGCTCGCCGAGCTGCGCGCCCTCCGAGCATCGGGCCAAAAAGCAACGGCCAACTACAAGGTCGCCGACGTCGACGACCTGTACGAAGAGGTCAACGACGAGCAGTACAAGAAGCTCATCCGCGACCGGCTCGACCAGGATGACTTTGTGGTCGACGACAACGGCGAGGGCTATGCCGACGACGGCCGCGAGGAGTGGGATCGCGAGCCCGCCTACGAGAGCGACAGCCAGAGCGACGGCGGCCATGGGGCGCGTGGCAAGGACAATAAATGTGCGTTGGACACCCTCATCGACCCGTCTTGTCGAGCCCACTAACCCTCTCGGCAGCCAAGAAGAGGCGGGAAGATGACACCGCAAAGCGGGATGCCAACGACCGAGACATTTCAGAGTTCTTCAAGAAGGGCGTGTCCAAGGCCCCGGCCAAGCCAAAGGTCAGCCAGCTACCCTCTCCCCGCTCAGCGTGACCCCCAGCTCACTCCCTCTCCCCTAGGTTATCAAGACGGAAGAAGACGACAAGTTCCTGGCCGACCTCCTGGTCGAGGTCGACGCCAACATCCCCGCCCCGACCCGCCGCGTGGTCCCACAGAAACGAGACCGATCCGCCGAGCGGAGGAAAGCCCGGGACCTCTCCCCCGTGAGGGACACCCGTCGCCCTGTCACAAAGAGGCCCAAGGTCGTCGATGACAGGCTGCCTTCCCCCACGGCAGACGACACCTACATGGGCGACATGGGCGACGATGACTTTCCACAAATGGACGACCTGCCGAGTGCCCTAGCCGACGTGCCTATGAGCGACCCTGCGCCCTCATCACCGGCTGCCAAAGCGGCCTCGCGGAGAATACAGCCAAAGCCGGAAGCAGACGACGATGAAGACGAGGACTTGATGGAGGTGGCCCACACGGGCGCCGTCGCCACTGCCAGCGTCAACATCACAGCAACCCGCCAGATCAAGAAGACTGTGAAACCAGATCCATACCCAACACCCGTCACCTCCTCCCCGGCGAAAGTCGTGGACCCCGAGGTTGATGCGGCTTCGTGGAACAACATCAACCAAAGACTCAACGTCGTGTCGAGCACCCCGACCGAGGCGCGAACAGCTGGCAAGATGGACTACAAAGACGCCGTCGAGGAGGACGGCAGTCTCAACATGTTCTGGACCGACTACACCGAAGTCAACGGGAGCCTGTGCCTGTTTGGAAAGGTTCTCAACAAAAAGACGGGCAGCTATGTGAGCTGCTTCGTCAAGGTCGACAACATTCTGAGGAAGCTGTACTTTCTTCCACGGCAGCACAAGTTCGAGTACGGCGAGGAGTCGAACGAGCAGGTGGAGTTCATCGATGTCTACAACGAGGTCGACGCCATCATGACCAAGATGAATGTCGGCATGCACAAGATCAAAAAGACGACGCGCAAGTATGCGTTTGAACTGCAAGACGTCCCCAAGGAGGCCGACTATCTGAAGCTCCTCTACCCCTACTCGAAGCCCGCCCTCGACATGAATCTCCAGGGAGAGACGTTTTCTCGCGTCTTTGGAACCAACACGGCCCTCTTTGAGCAGTTTGTGCTCTGGAAGAACATCATGGGTCCCTGCTGGCTCAAGATTGAGGATGCCGACTTTGGATCCCTGAAGAATGCCTCCCACTGCCGGCTGGAAGTCTTGGTCGAGCACCCCAACATGATCACGGCCATCAGTGAGGCCGAGAGCCCGAGCGACCCTCCGCTGACCCTCATGAGTCTTGCGATGCGCACCGTCTTCAACGCCAAGGACAACAAGCAAGAGATTCTCGCCATCAGCGCGAGGATATACGAGGATGTCAATCTGAGCGACCCGACACCCGCCGACAAGCTGCGCTGTCGCACCTTTACTCTCCTTCGACCCAACGGGACTGCTTTCCCCGTCGGTTTCGAGAACCTAGTCAAGGAAAGAAAAGGCGGCTTGATCAAGCTCATGAAGCAAGAATCTGAGATGCTATCTTTCTTCCTCGCTCAGATCGACGTGGTAGATCCTGACGTCATCCTGGGCCACCAGCTGGAGGGTGTTGATTACAGTGTGCTGTTAAATCGCCTTTACGAGAGGAAAGCACACCAATGGTCTCGGCTGGGCAGGTTCAGACGAACAACATGGCCGGCGGCCATCGGCAAGGTTGGAGGCAACGTCTTTGCAGAGCGTCAGGTCATGTCTGGCCGTCTGCTTTGCGATCTTGCCAACGATGCCGGCAAGTCTGTCATGTTCAAGTGCCAGTCTTGGACGTTGACGGAAATGTGCAACCTATACCTTTCCGACGAGGATCGTCGCAGAGATGTCGACAACGATGCTGCCCTCAAGACGTGGGCGACTACCAAGAAAGGGCTGGTGGACTATGTGTCGCATGTGGAAACCGACACGTACTTCATCGCTGCTCTGGCTCTCCGAACGCAGATCCTGCCTCTCACCAAAGTCCTCACCAACCTGGCGGGCAACTCGTGGGCAAGAACGCTTACAGGTACCCGTGCCGAGCGCAATGAATACATTCTGCTCCACCGATTCCACAAGAACAAGTTCATCTGCCCCGACAAGCAGACCTTCCGGGGACGGCAAACCATGGAGAACCAGGACGAGGAGGGTGGCGACAGCAAGAAGAAGGACAAGTTCAAGGGCGGTCTCGTCTTTGAGCCCGAAAAGGGACTCTACGACAAGTTTGTCCTCGTCATGGACTTCAACTCTCTGTATCCCTCCATCATCCAAGAGTTCAACATCTGCTTCACGACTGTGGACAGGACCAAGCTGGTAAGTCAAGCCGCCTCCCGATCGGCAATACATTGCTAACCTCCAAGTAGTCGGACGACGACGACGCAGTGCCCGAAGTGCCGGACAAGAATATCGGCCCCGGTATCCTTCCCGAGCTGATTGCCGGCTTGGTCAACCGCAGAAGAGCCGTCAAGAAGTTGATGAAGGACAAGAATGCGACACCCGAAGAGCTCTCGAGCTGGGACATCAAACAGCTCGCCCTGAAGCTCACGGCCAACTCCATGTACGGCTGCTTGGGATACACCAAATCCCGCTTCTACGCCAGGCCTCTTGCCGTCCTCACAACGTACAAGGGTCGTGAGATTCTGCGCAGCACCAAGGAGCTCGCAGAGAGCAAGTTCCTCCAAGTCATCTACGGAGACACGGACTCGGTCATGATCAACGCCAACGTCGACAACATTGCCGACGCCCTCAAGGTGGGCGAGGAGTTCAAGAAGAGCGTCAACGACTGCTACAAGCTCCTCGAGATTGACATTGACAATGTCTTCCGTCGCATCCTGCTCCAGGCCAAGAAGAAGTACGCCGCCATCAACATGGTCGAGTCCAACGGCAAGTGGATCGAGAAGATGGAAGTCAAGGGTCTAGACATGAGGCGCCGCGAGTACTGCGCGCTGTCCAAGGAGATCTCCAAGCGCACCCTCGACGAGATCCTTTCTGGCGACGACACCGAGGTGTCGATCCAGCGCATCCACGAGTACCTGCGCGAGATGGCAGCCAAGATGCGCGAAAACGCCATCCCCGCGCAAAAGTACATCATCTTCACCCAGCTCGGCAAGGCCCTCAAGGACTACCCCAACTCGGACAGCATGCCGCAGGTCCAAGTCGGCCTCCGCGAGCAGGCCCGCGGCAAGACGGTCCGCAAGGGCGACGTCATCTCGTACATCATCACGGGCGACAGCAAGGCCTCGTCCGAGCCCCCGGCCAAGCGCGCCTACCCGTCCCACGACGTCGTCAAGCCCAACTCGGACCTCACCCCCGACATCGAGTGGTACATTGGCAAGCAAATCTTCCCCACCGTCGAGCGCCTCTGCGCCAACATCGTCGGCACCTCCACCGCCCAGATCGCCGAGTGCCTCGGCCTCGACATCCGCCGCTTCGCCAGCACCAGCGGCAGCAGCTCCAACCCTTCCGGCCCCGCCGACCTCGAGGTCCACCCCCTCGAGTCCCAAATCCCCGACGCCGTCCGCTTCGCCGACTGCGTGCGCCTCTCCCTCCGCTGCCGCGCCTGCAAGGCCTCCGCCCCTTTTGAAGGCCTCCTCGGCCCCCCCGAGCGCATCTCGGCCGCCGGCGTCGTCTGCCCGACCTGCGCCGCCGTGCTCCCCACGCTCTCGGTCGTCGCCCAGGTCGAGACCGCCATCCGCGCCCTCACGGCGCGCTACTACGAAGGCTGGCTCGTCTGCGACGACGCTAGCTGCGGGAACCGCACACGGCAGATCAGCGTCGCCGGCGCGCGGTGTCTCGGGCCCAAGGGGCTGGCGAGGGATTGCAGCGGGAAGATGAGGTATGAGGTGGGTGAGAGGGAGATGTATAACCAGCTCGTGTACTTTGTGGGGCTGTGGGATGTGGATAAGGCGAGGGCCAAGGCGGACGAGCCGGTGGTGGATGGGACGACGATGGCGGGCCCGGACAGGAAGGAGAGAATTTTGGCGCTGGCGGAGCAGAATCGCGTGAGGTTTGGGACGCTTAAGGGCGTAGTGGACAAGTACTTGGATAAGTGCGGGAGGCAGTGGGTGGCGATGGATACGCTGTTTGGGAGGTTGGGGTTTGTGGCGGAGGCTTGAGGGTTGGGTAAGATGGGTACATGTATCTCGGGGCATTAATGTTGGACTGGGTTCTTTTTTCTTGATATTGAGCATGCTGCCGACAAGGTTTGGCGGAGGATAGTCATTACGGTTGGCGTTTGGGAGTGTGGGTATGGCCATGTTTGTTCTGTCTATCAGCTTACTCTGTATACTACTCTGTGAATCAGGTTTATGATGACATCTCTGTTTCCTTTGCACCCTCTCCTGGCAGTACAACACCTCGATGCCAAACTCCCTTGTTCCCCACCTCGCAACGCCATTTCCCCTTAACATTGGCATACGGCACACCCGTTAAACACCCACTGTGACACTCTCCCAAACCACGCCACTTCCAGTGTCTGCCATCTCCTTCCTTCTTCTTCCCTCCAACGATGTACCCTCCTCTATTGCCAGGTCACCAAGGGGGGGAGGAGGGGGGAAAACACCATCACATCCCCGCAGCACAGCACATCACATCACATTGACAGATGCATTGAATTTTCATTCTTTTCCCCTAAAACTCCCAATCCCAACCAAGCCAGCCCAAAGAAAAGCTACAAGTACAAACATACAGTATCGTATACCCCATCCATCCGCCCCTCTCCCACTTCCAACCACCAAAGACTCTTCCAGAGCCTTTTATCTCTTGTGGTGTCGTGTAGGTGGTGGTGTAGTCGATGGTAGACGGTCCATTACCCCCGCCCGCCCTCCTCCCTCCCCGTCTCCATTCTAGAGTCCAAGCCCGCCAGCACCATCCAAGTACAACCTGAAGTCCCAGTCCCAGTCCCAGCCCTATGCCCCTCGCCCCAACCCTTCTGGCCTCCGTCCTGCAAAGTTCCTCTGCCTCTGCAATGGCAAGTAGCAAGAGCGTCTCCCTCAGCTTTGAGCATTAACAAGTCTCCACGCGCGTCATGTCGTTCGTCGTCCAGCCCCAGTCTCGGCCTCTTCCAAGAACGAACGCCGGGTGTCCGTCGTGCATCCATGTCGATTCCCCTCCTCCTTTTGTTTTTTCCTCCTTTTCCTCCTCCCCTTGTCTGTATGAATGAATGCCGTGCGTGCGTGCGCGAATACGACCGTGGCAGTGACGATATGCACCTCAGTCCCCACCATCTATGTGCCCCTCCCATCGACCCACCCACACAGAGTGCGCCAGGAGGGTCCCAGGTAGGGCAAGGGCAAGATGTCGACTGATGGGGCTCGAGGGAGGGGGGAACAAGCAAAGCTCAATGAACCATGGCAGGAAAGGAAAAAAAGAGTAACAGAGAAAAAACACAACGCATCGCATTATTAATAAAGGTAGGCTGGTTGTTGTTGTTGATTGTTGTTGACGTTGTTGTTCCCCCCTCCCCCCTCTCCCCCACCAGACCAGACCCTCCATCCCGTCCTTTCCATTTCCCATTTCATTCCGCCCGCGCTGCGGCATAAACCAGACCCGTGAGCCCGAGCCATATCAAGAGAGACAGAGATAAAAAGAAAAATGACTTTTTGTGTAAACATGTAATCAACACACGGGGAGGAAGTGAATAAAAAAACAGCAGAAAAAGCAGGGCCCATCCCGACTCCAAAAGGGGGGGAGAGAGAGAGAAAAACACGCGTGAATGGAATGTTGGTAGTTTGGTGAAACTGCCTCTCTATCAGGATATCATGAGGGCCACTTTTTAGAGAAAAAAAAGAGTCTTGAGAAACCCCGCCCCGCAAATGCAAAGAACAAACCCGCCCCGGTCTATGCACAAGTCTTGGATGCAAACACCGCGTTGTTGTCTTGAAAAGAAATCGACCTCTACTCCTTCTTCTCCGAGGCATTGTCCAGCGCAGCCTTGGACAGCGCCGGAGACGCCGATGTCGAAGGAGGGGAGGCTGGGTTCTCTCCAGTGTCGGCGAGCAGCCTACAAGACCAGTTAGCAGCTGCACCACATATCTCTACATCTCTCAGGGAAAAAGTACTCACCCAAATGCATTCGTGTGCGCGACCGAATCACGCGTCGGCGGGGTTCCCGTGCGGGACGAGGCACCCGAATCTTCACCAGCGCGCCCAAAGGCACCGCCGGGGCCAAGGCGACGACCACTGCCGCTTCGTGAGGCAAACATGGACGTGGGACCGAAACCCGTGTTCTGGCTGGACGAGCGGCTGCCCGTGGCCTTGAGACGGCGCAAATCGTCCATCTGGACCTGGTTTGGCGGCGGCTGCGAGAAGGTCGAGTAGCCACCGCGGTTGTCGCCGCGGCCCGAGGGGGCACGTCCACCGGGACCGCCACGCTGGTTGCTGCGGGAATTCTCGAGCGCCTTCTGGGCGGCCTGAGCCTCAGCCTGATGACAAGTTAGTACTGGTCCATAACAAAAGGAAAGAGGAGAAGGGAAGAGACATACCTCAGCGCGGACTTCTTCCAGGGTCTTGGGCCCCTTGTTTCCGTCCTTGGACGCCCAGCGGACACGACGGAGGTCGATGATGTCCATGAGCATGAACCGGAGACGGCTGGGGAGGTCTGGCAGGTGCACGATGCTATCGATGCGCTGGAAGTAGGCATCCATCATGGCCGGGCCCTTCTCAGAAGAGTCGAGCGTCGCGCCGACCGTGCGCAGGAGCTTGGTGAGCGACTCAATCTCGGCCTCGTCGGGCATGCCCTCGAACTCGAGAAGCTTGCGCACACACTCGTGCATGATGCGCTCCGTGAGCATACCAAGCTTGAACAGCTCACCGATGAACTGGACGAGACCCAGACCACGGCGCTTGGCGGCCGCGGCGACGTAGTACTCGTCCGAGAGCAGGACAGCCTCGTTGGCCTGGCCCTCCTTGGCCTGGGGAAGGTCGATCTTCCAGCCGCGCTCAAACTCCTCCTGGCAGCGGTTGAGAAGATACTTCCGGAACAAGGCGCCGCCACTAACGACATTGCCGTTCTTGTCATGGATACCCTCATCCCTGATCTCGTGGCTCATGGTCTCCAGCATGCGCTTGCAGAACTTGGCGTACATGGACGCCCAGTGAGCCTCGTCGGTGGCCTTCTCGAACGTGAGCTGAATGACCTGGCGCAGAGTGCGACCGTCTTGCTCGTTCTTGGACTGGGAGGCAATGACAAGGATGCTGTCGGCGAGCTTGTCGAACTTCTCGGGCGTCATCTTGTTCAGGGCGGCCTTGACCTTGCGCTGAACCATCTCCGGGTCCATGTGACCGGGCTGGGCGGCCGCGGCGGGGGAAGCCTTAAGACTAGTAGGCTTCCAGCCGGTCGAGGACGTCGTGATGGGCTTGAGGTCCATGCCGGCGGTGAGAGGCATGGTCTTAGCAGCCTGCGCTTCCGACTTGCCACCAAACTCAGCACGCTTGCTGCCACCACCGCCACGTCGGCTTCCACCACGGGGAGAGTTGGGAATGCCGGCAGCGTTGGTCGACGACGGGGTACGGCTCATGGGGCCAGGGAAGGTGCTGGTGCGGGCAAAAGCCATGCCCGTCATCCCCGCGGGCCGTGGCATGCTGCCGCTAGCCATAGCAAACCGCTGCTCCGAAGTGGTTCCGGGAGGCAAAGCCTTGGACGCGAACTGGCCCATGGCCCCCTGCGAGGGAAAGCCACCAGCACCGCCGCCAGGTCTCGAGTTCTGCCTGCCAGAGCCGGCACCGGGGGTGCGGGCCGAGGCGGACCGGGAGCCGTCGCTGTCTCCGATGAGAGCCTTGACCTTGTCGTTGAACTCGACCGAGGGCACCTCGGTGAAGACACCCTGGAACTGCATGAGGAACTGTGCGTCGTACTTGAACATCTTGCCCTTGTCGGATACGGCCTTGTTGAGGGCTGGGTTGGGCGAGGCGATGCCGGCAGGGTAAATGTCGTACTTGATACCGTTGAGGAAGCGGGCGGAACGGAGCGACTGCATAGCGGCGCTGGGCTGAGGGGCCTCGACGGCGCTGGTGTTGAGCGGAGACAGGTTGAGGGGCAGGGGCTTGCTCCTCTTCTCGGCAGCACCCGCCTTGGCCGATGCCTCGGCGGGCTTCTCGTCCTTCTTGTCCGAGATGTCGAGCTTGTCCATCTTCTTGGCCAGGAGATCGGCAACCGACTCGCCCTTGCCAGACGCGGCCTTGGCCTCGGCCTCCTCGCGCTTCTTCTCGCGCTCCTCCTCGAGGCGCTCCATCTCGCGCTCCTGCTCGCGGAGCTTCCGGTCGTTCTCGGCAGCGCTGACGAGCTTCTCGGCGTCCTCCTTCTTCTTGCGCTCGGCGGCTTCAGCAGCCTTGCGCTGGGTGATGGCTTCCTGCTCCTTCTCGCGGCGAGCGTCCTCCTCCTCCATCTCACGGATCATGCGCTCCGTCTCGTCCTCCTCGTCGACCTTCTCAGCAACGTCCTTCGCTGCCTTGTCCTTGGTAGCCTTGTCGGCCGCCTCAGCATCGGCCTTGGCCTTGGCATCAGCGTCGGCCTTGACCTTGGCCTCTTCGGCCGCCTTGGCCTCGGCCGCCTGCTTCTCCGCCGCCAGACGCTGCTCCTCCTTGGTCTTCTCCTCGGCAGCGGCCTTCTCCTCAGCAGCCTTGTCGGCAGCGGCCTTGTCGGCAGCGGCCTTGGCAGCTGCGTCGTCCTGGGCCTCGGTGGTCTGGCGAACCTTTTGTTTGAACTCCTCGCGAAGCTGCTCTGCCGTCTTGGCAGGAGCGGCGCTCTCGGTGCGGGTGTGCGAAGGCGTCGACGACTTGGGCGGCGGGGTGGGCGTGGGCGCGACGACCGGGGGGGTGTTGGATTGCTGGCTGATCGGCGAAGGCGAGGCCGGAACCTTGTTGAAATCGAGAACCTTGCCATCCAGCGTCTTGATGACGACGGCGGTCTTCTTGGGAAGCGAAAAGGTGGACGAGGAAACAATGGCAGGAGCACCGGATGCCGCCGGCTGCGTCGCGCGCTGCTGGGGGGTGGCGGCAATGACAGGAGCTTGGCTCTGGCCGGTACTAGACGTGGGACGATCGGAAACCTGCGAGGCGTTACGAGACATGGACTGCGCGACAGGCTGTCCTTGGTTGTAAGAGGCAGGGGCAAACGTCTGGTGGTAGGGGGCGGCCGTTGGCTGAGGCTGGCCCATGTAGGGCATCCCCGGCTGAGGATAGGCGTAGCCCGGCATCATCATGCCCTGCCGGTACCCATCCATCTGGGGTGGCACGACTCCATAGGGATTATTCATCTGCTTTTGTTGCTCTGTTAGCAGTTGCTCAAAATTTCCGCTAGCTGGAGACAAGTCGATCCGCCCCATGGCATCTGTTCGCAGGAAAGGCACGCCGCCGGGATGGAGCGCGTAGGGCGAAGGGAAACCGTCTTGGTCGGGGCGGGTCATGACAGCAGGACCGCCGGAGGCATATCCGTACGAGCCCTGCGGGCCATCGGGGAACTCTCTCAGCGGGAGGCCGCCGTTGTTTCTGCCGTGGTTCTGCTGCTCCGGACCAGCGTCCCAACGCTTGCTGTTGCGTCGCATCCTGTTGGTGAGTTCATTGGGGACGGGCTGCCTCTGCCACTCTCTCTGGTCCCATGCCTCGCGCTGTCGGGGCTGCTTCTCTCCGTTCTTCATCCCCTTGTTCTTCTTGCCTTGCTTAAAAGGAGGATTGTTCTGATGAATGAAAGGGGGCTTTACTTGATGGGTGTACATGTTCATGCCGGGAGCATAGTACGGCTGTCCAGTGGCCAAGGCGGCGGGCTGCATGGTGGGTGTTCCGCCGAGATGGGGCATCGCCGGGGCCTGGGCGGGGCTGGCTCGGGGGGGCTGAGGAGAGTACTGCGGCATGCCGCCGCGGCCCTGGTAGGGTGGCATTCCGCCGCGGGTGGACGGGCCGGGGTTGTTGTATCGGTTCGCGGGAGGGTAGCCCATCTGGCTGGGGTTGTTGTACTGGTTATTGAAGCCACCGCGGCCTCGGTTGGACTGGTAGCCACCGCGACCGTGGTTCTGGGCACCGTGGCCAACCTGCTCGTTGTGAGCGGAGGCCTGGGAGTCGCGTCGAACATGGGGGCTGGGGCCCATGTTTGGCGTGTGCGAGACCGAGTGCTGCTTCATGTGACGCTGGAGGAAAACAAGTCAGCAACAAGCATCGAGGGAGCGAGAAGGGACGAGATAACTTACATCTCCATCACCGGGGAAGCTGCCGAATGTGACGGGAGCCTGGGTGGTGGAGGGAGCCCGCTGGCCACCGCTCTGCTGGGGCATCTGGGGAATGGGCGAAGGGGAATGGGCGGGCGACATGACTCTGGGATTGCCGCCTCCGGGGATGGCAATCGGGGCAGCACCGCCCGTGTGGGGAGTGCTGTGCGAGACAGCGGGCGACTCGTTGAAGCCGAACTGAGGCATCGACTTGTTGGCGCCGCCGACGGGACCACCGTTGGCGATGTGGCCCTGGGGAGCGTTACCCGTGATGGTGACGGAGCTCTTGCGGGCGTGCTCGCCGGCAGCGCCGTTCAGGGTGCTGCGGGCGATGGCCGGCGGGCCCGAGACGGTCGGGATGGCGGGTGTGATGTTGGGGCGGCCATTCACTGGGGGAGCGCCAGACTTGCCATTCTGGCTGGCGGGAGCGGAAGATCCAACCACCACGGGGGGGTGGGAACCCGCCGCAATCAGCGGCGTCGCGGTCGGCTTCTTGGACGCACCGGCAGCGGAAGCATACGATGGAGCCGAAGAGGCTGAGGGAGTGGTCGCCGAGATTTGGGATTGTTGACTCGCAGCAGAAGTCATGTGGGGAGCGGTTGACTCGAAAGCCGTCTTGTCCTGTGCTTTGGTTCGCGGGTCGGTTGTCGTGGGGTTGCGGTGGGAGGTGCGAGGTGCTGCTCGAATGAAGCCGGGTCTCTACAGAGGACCGGTCGTCGGGCAGACAAAGAGGGTGAGCGGAGAGAGGGCTTGAGTCGATCGAACGCACGTGCGAGAGAAGACTCGGGTGCGCTGATGATGGCGGTGGGAAGAAGGTGTGTTCGGGGGCGCGGACGCTCGATGAACTTCTTCACACGTTGGTGGTTGGGAAACCGGATTGCGGGCGACGGGGCGACGCAAAAACTCTATGGTGTGGTGTTGAAAGAGTGTGGTGGGTTTTTTTGTGGTCGCAAATGGGGCGATGGGTCCACGGGACGATGGGGCTGCCGAGAGTGACGAGTCCGCCCGGAAGGGATTTTTTCTTCTTCGCTGCCCAGATCGACCAACGAGGGCAGAGTGGGGAAGAGGAAGGGGAGCTGTACCGAGAGATCTCGAATTCCTGGAGAGACTCCGAGAAATAAGAGACGCAAACAATACTAAGGGGAGGGAGAAAGGGAACCCGATGGCCAGAGAATGAGTCCTCCGAATGGGGTTCTTTCACGGTGTGGTGATTGAACGAGGTGCGAGAAAAAAAAAGAGAGATTCCAAAATTTGGGGAGGGAGCGCTCCTTGATAGAGAGAGAGGAAGGGGTGGGCCTGGCACGCGGCCCGGGGGCGCTGTGCACGGGCCACCAACCCTTCCCATGTCTCTCCCCACCGGGCGAGGGTAGCGAGTGACTTTGGTGTCTGGGGCATGGGCCTGCACCACTTTAGGTTTGGATTCCTCCAGACCCACCTCCACACTGGCCATCCATCGTCCGTCGGACGCGTCAGGGACTCTTGGATTCTGCCACTGTCGACTCTTTTGCCCCGAGGGAACTGTTGGTACCTGGACTCTGGACTTCGGGGCAGTCCTGCTCTGCTGTATGTGCAATATTTGCTCATGTGGCTAGGCACCTATGCCCGATCCCCGCAGCACTGCACCGCTGATGGCTGTGGAATGCCCGTTTCGTTTGCCTCTTTGGAAATAATCAGCCACGGACTTCAGCCCTGGGAGCACCTGTTTGTCCACTTGGGGCTTCACTGGATTTCTTACCACTGCCCAAGACCACGGGAAACTCGTGACAATGCAAGGCGACTAAAGGCAAAGTGCCAGACCAACCTCAACCGTCGATGTGTGGACAAAAACGACAATGGTATTGTCAAGCACAGGTAACCAGAGTCGGGCCAGACTCCTGGAACCACAGCCCGTGGCAAACAAAGACAGTGAGTGGTCTTTTCACATGTCCCTTTCCAAGTTTCGCGTGTCGTCCACGAGCTTCAAACGCGCATCACCGAGATGCCGTCCGTGGATTGAAATGAGCGTCCGGCACGAGGTGCGCCAAGCGGTATTCACGCAGTGCGCCCTCTCTCATACGGCGCAGTCAACCCATTTCCATGCGACATGCTTCCGCGACAACCATCTCAAACGCCTCCAAGATTGCGCCAAAGCCTCGCTGTTGCCCTCACGAGGGGATGGGGCATCAAAGACGAGTTCATCTTCTGCTTCCTCACCACCACGGCCTCTCAAGACCTCTGGCAACACGTCCACCCCCCTTGGGCCAGAGTTCGCCAGGATGGGCGAGGGCTTCCCTCCATCTCGGTCGTCTGCCTCGGAGCACGGCTCCGTTGGATCAGAGGGTTGGCCGCCCTGGTGTTCCCTGGTTAACCCAACCAACCAATCCCGAAATCGTCCCATCTTTTTGGCTTGCCCATCTTGAAAGGTTGTGGCCACGGCGGCGAATTCAATGCTGGCCACTTTCCCACTCTCTCCACGCGCACGTCCTTATGGTCCACGTTGATCCATGGAATACCTAGGTAGGCGAGATGCTTCTCGACGTCCTTGTCCAAGAGGCTAAAGCGGAAGACGGCGTGGACGACGGGAGTTTCATCAAGTCTCGGACGCGGTCCCGGTGGGATAATTATCTCAGAGAGAGACGCACACACAGAGCAGTTTGCCGTGACCAAAGGAGAAGAAAAAAAAATTTCCGGTTCGCGACTCTTCCGCGTGTGTGTCGTGATTGGGTCCAACGAGATGGTTGCGTGGTAGGGTACTCGGGAGGGAGAGGATGGGGAGGATGGGGAGGTAACCTGGAAATGGCCGCTTCTTGCGGGTAATTCGTGAATGGTACAACCAAAATGTTCGCCCATGGAAGCCCATCCATCCTTCTCTTGTACGCCATGGGACAAATCCAGCAGCACCATGGAGGCCTGACGGTCGTCTTTTGTGCCCAAGCCTCGCCATGGGTCCTGCCGTCACTTCCCCAACGTCAAGCTTTAGGGCTCACTCCCTCCCGTTCTTGTGTCACAGAAGCCCGCAGACGACGGTTTGTTCCCCATGGAATGATTCTCTTCTCTCGCATCCCACCTCACCCCTTTACCCGAGCATTTATTGGCCCACGACCGCGACCACGATCACCGAGGTCGTATGCAACCCTCCCAGGACAACCGGCCATGTGCCGTCGATCTGGGGAACGCAGTGTCGACGATCAGATATTGCCGGGAGCTTCTGTTGCGCCTTCAATCTACCAAGAGACACGGATCTATAGTCCCGTCACTATCTTCTTCCCATATTGAAACCCGGGGTCATCATCATCGTTGAAGCTGGGGTAGGGGAAACACCTTCACTGACATGACCAATCATCAACTTCCTCCGATGCCTCTTGAACTCACGCGGCAGCAGCATGTACAGTCACCGAGAAGCACCTCCTTGGCTTACTGGGCATATGCCCGAGGAGTCACCAAGTTGCGAACTTGAACCCGCAGCGCAGCTGGACCTAAGCCAGCGCCCTGCTAGTTTAGCACTGCCCGTACCCCCCTCGCAGGCCGAGAGAATTCCATGCATAAAAAGGATTCCATCGCCACACACATACACACATGAACCCTGGATGGGTCGTCAGTACTTACTTACACCAACCAAGGCCGCTTGACCCTGGAACTCGTCCGCTCGCCCACGCAATGGTAGGAAACCCCGCACAGCGCTTCATCCTCCGCCCCTCGGGTACACTGAGAGCTCTCACCACTGACAGCCTGGTTAATAGACGGACTCACCTCGACGGTGACAGCCCCGACAGCACCCTCTTGCGTACATATACGCAGTAGACCATTGTGCATGTAGCATATGCATTCCCTCCCTGCCTCTCACATCTCCCTCCTCGGCCCTGCGCTCTCGGGACCATCCATGATAACCAACACAACCGTCCCTACCAGGGCCACCTCGGTATGCCCGACTCTCGCGAGAGGGGACGATGACGTATCATCCCCCACTCCCCACGCAGACCATCCAACCCCCGCTGCATGATCAGGCGTACTCGTGCAAAGCACATATGCAGCAAGATGGGTAATTGAACTGTGCCTACCTAGGTGGCAAGATGTAGGGCAGGCCATGGCCCGATACCACCGCCCACCGCCACCCGTGCAAGTGCCCGAGTGTCCGAGATACCTACTTGAAGGCATGTGCACTTCGGCTCTGGGTTGCTGAATGGCGCGGGATTCTGGTCAAGCAAGCTCTCCCTTATCTGCTAGTTGTACCTACCTCATATCTATGTACGTCGGTCGAAGAGGAGGCCCATCTCCCCGGTCCAAGCCTCTATGCCCAGTTCCTTCCGTAGCAGCCAGCATCTAGGCACCTCCTGTCGCTCCTGCAGGGTGACGACAGCCCGTACGCCCTCCCCCCTCCTTCTCCCAAAGAGATTTGGACCCTGGTTTTCTTTTTTTTTTGGTGGGCACACGCACACAGATTTCCAAACCCCTCCTCTCCTAGGTTATGTCGAGAAGCCAGCAAAGGGCCCAGCAAAGTTCTGGAAACAGAGCATGGATGGCATGTGATATCAAAGCAGACCTGGCGACGGCCTCTCCCACCGAAAGACGGCCCGTCCGGCGGCTTCGAAGCAGGATCTCGAGGGATAGGATAGCTTCGCAATGTTCGCATATCGCATTTCTCCGAGGTCACCATCATTGACAAAAAGGTCGTCATGATAATCTGCATATTCTCTTCCTATCCCAGTTCTGCTCGTCGTCATATCCCAGGAAAAAAAAGTTGCATGCGACCGCCTTCCTCCAAACGCCCCTAAAAACGCACACCTTCTACTCCTCCTCAGCCTCAAACCCCTCAACTCTCACCTTCTCCTCCTCCTCCTCCTCCTCTTCATCCAGCACCTCGGCCTCCTCCCCCACCTCCTCCCCCACAACCCCCCCTCCCGTAGCAACCACAACCCCCCCCCCACTCATCTGCTTCACCCTCGTGCTCGTCATCTCAAACACATACTGCCCAATATGCTCGACACTCTCCATAACCGCCTCCCCTGGCACCTCCTTCTCCAGGCCCTCGGCCAGCGGCCGCTCCGCCGGCCACAGCTCGCCCGTCACGAGGGCCAGCTTGTCCGGCCGCCGTAGAAGCAACTCAAACGCCTGACGGAGCTCGTAGCAGTTCTCAAACACGTCACGGCGCCCGACAATGTACAGCCCCAGGCGGGCGCGCGAGAGCGCCACCGTCAGCCGGCGGATGTCGCGGAGGTAGCCGACGCGCGAGGTCCGCGTGAGCGAGAGGATGATGTCTGCGTGTTTGGGTTAGCATGTCTTCCCGTGATGGTAATGGAGGGGGCGGGGCTTACAATCATTCTGCTCGCCCTGGTACTTGTCCACGGTCGTGACGATCCTCGGCAGCCCAAAGACAGGGCTCTTAGCGCATCGATGGGCGAGGACGTCCTTGATGAGGGCACGCTGGCCGGCGTACGTGGCGAGGATGCTGATGCGCGACGCCGGGTACCCGAGCAGCCGCATGTACTGGTAGATGGCGACGGCGTACTCGGCCTCGCCCAGGTTCTGGATAAAGTGCGGCGTCGGCTCGCTCTCGCCCTTGCCCTTGTAGTCGGGCACGTTGACGAACTGGTAGTCGTATTTGAACCCGGCGTTGGCCGCGAGGTACTCCTTTTGCGTGTGCGTGTGCGGCAGGTCGCCGAGGTTCTGGTACCGCCACCGGTAGAGGTCGGCGATGGACGGCCGCGCGCGGCCTTGCTGGTCGAGGTTGATGGTCGGCACGCCGAGGCGGATCAGCCGGGAGAAGAGGGACTGTTCGAGGTTGGCGTAGTGGCGGAAGGCGAGGCTCTGGATCACGGGCGAGTTTTGGTAGTGGTCACCGCACAGCACAACGCGCTGGAGGGGCATCTGCCCGTCCTTGGGTTTCTGCAGGGCCAGGGGGATGAAGTTCTCAATCTCGGTGATCTGGGCGGCCTCTTCCATCACCACGTTGTCGTAGTGGAAGCCGAGGGAGGCAATCTCCTTTCTCCTCATGGCGGCGTGTGTCGACGTCATGGCGATGATGCGTGCCTCGTTGGTGAGCAGGTAATTGGCCTTGTCCCGATCCCGACGCAGGATCTCAAAGGGAAGGGCATCCGCCAGCTCCGAGAAAATCTTGGTGATGTGGCGATGGCACCCGTTCGCCGTCTCGAGCACCGTGTCGCGGTCCGCGTCTGGCGGGAAGAGTGGCTGCGGCGCGTCGGCAAAGTAGAAGTGGAAGGGGAAAGCCTTGACGATGTCCTCGGCCGAAGCATTGGCGTCCTTTGTGACCTCCTGGAATCTGGCCCACATGGGCTCAATGTAGACCGAGTTGAAGTAGCCAGCTGTCTCGGCCGAGTTTCCATGGGCGCCAGGCGCACCAATGCTCGCCGCGAGACGATTGACCTCTTGAAGGTAGCGGTCCCGATTCTCCAAAAACGATTCCACTCTGCCGTGCTTGCTAAAGTTGCCCTCGGTTTCGAGGTCTTCTTCGCCATGACCGAGTCGCAAAAGGTGACGCTCGTCGATATCGAGAGCCACAATTTTGGCAAACAGCTGGTTCAATGCCTGGTTGCTGTGTGCAATGAGCAATGTCCTCTGCTCCGGAAAGTTGTGGTAGATGTTGTTGATCACCTGGGTGGCGACGTCCGTCTTGCCTGTGCCTGGGGGACCAACAACGATGGTGAGACCCGGCTGGGTTCCCGAGACAATGGCCTCGATCTGCGTCGGTGTGAAGCGCACAGAGTTGAGCTTCGGCGCATCAATAGGATAGGGGCCGTTGTTGGGCGGCTTGTATGTGGAGATCTTGAGGGTCTCGATCTCGGCGATGAGGGCTGGCTCGGCATCGCGTCTCCTCTTCTTGGAGGCCTTTCCGCTATTGTCCTCGACGGGCTTGTCGGCGGTTTCGAGCACGTATGGCGCACCGAAGCTCCCCGAAACATCGTCACTTGGCTCGACAATCTTGCCCGGCAGGCTCTCGACAAGATGCTGCCAGTTGAGAAAGGTGTCGCGATAGTCGATGGTCTTGACTCGGTTGGGAAGTTGCTTGTAGGTTGCGCCCGCCGGGTCACCATATCCCAGGAACACCTCGTGCAGCCAGGGTGCGAGCGGGACGTCGGAAAGGGTGAGGTCCTTGATCGATTCCAGAACAGGCCGGAAGTTGTTCTCGCGACCACTCCGGCGGACGACCAGATTGATACCTTCGTAGACGTTGCGCTTACGTTCCGTGTCCTCCTTGTACGCCCGCGGGTCGAGCCGGAGCTGAATCTTCCTGCTGTTCCCCCGGCTGTTGCCCTCAAAGTAGGCCTGTGTATCACGTATTGGGCGGCCCTTGTCGTCAAAGATCTGGATGATCTCGGCGGCGCGAACCGAGACAAGACCGAGCTTCTCGGCCTCGTTGAGGGGTGCGCCTCCGTTGGCCAATTTCTTCGCTTTGGAGGCGTCCACGGCGAGAAGGAAGAGAACATCGTCGGGACGCAAGGACTCCCATTCCCGTCTGACGTGGTCCGAAAGCCGTCGAAGGTCGATGTTGATCTCGGCACGCACTGCAGAGGGAACATCGCTACCCACAAGTGGTGGGACAACGTCGAGAATGCTACCAAATGTTAGCAGAGTGATACTAGAGGGGGGCATGTTGACTCACGTCAGCTTGGCGATTTGGAGAGCCATCTTGGAGTTCCCAGCAAAGCCTGTCTCCCCGGTCCGTCTGATCTCGGGCTTCAGTCGCGTAAGAACATCCTCGAGGTCCTGTCTGATGGCGTAAAAGGACTCGCAGCGATACAGAATCAGAGATCGCCAGAGAAAGTCGCCCACCGACAGATACTGCAGATTCAGCTTGGGGAGAGCCAGTGGACGTGACCCGTCGTAACTGTCGGTCCTGCGGAGAGCGGTTTCAAACAGCGTCTCCTCGTCCGGAAGGATGCTCAGGTCCTGAGCGCTCTCCTGGAAAGTTTTCCGCCTCTCAAACGTAGACAGCAAGACTTCGACCAAGAACTTGCGATTGACGGGTACCTGGACAGATTCTGGGTATTCAAACCGCAGCCCGAGCAGCTCGCATATAAGCTTGATCTCGTCGTCTGTCAGGGGCTCCAACAGGCCCTCCAGCTCTGTCCTCTTGCCGACCGACCCATAGTTTGACAGGGCCAAGACTGTGAGTTTCTCCTTGAAATACTTCAGGGACGTCCGCTGCAGCTTTGCCAAGTCGGCGCAGTGCCGCTCGTATGCCTCCTCCCGACTATGCTGTACACCTGTCTGGTCGTCGACAGCGAAGAATGTGTAGTGTGTGAGAAGAGCACCGAGTTCCCTCAGCAGACCGTTGCTTTCGTCGTTGAATACGGGGGATAAGCTCAAGGCGGGAATGGCATGGAGGTCCTTGAGGAGAGTGTTGACATATCGGCGGGTTGGGAGCTGGCTCTGGAGGTCGATCAGAAACTCGAGGAAGCGTTCGCAGTAAAGGACTTGCTCTGGGACATGTTAGATCTGGGGCTATAAGGGATAACGGGATATGGCCTACCTGTTTTGGCATTGTCGGTATACAGCAGGGAAAGGAAATTGAGAACAGAGGTGTACAGCCACGACCTCTCGAAGCGAAGGCGCGCTTTCATAGCCTCATCAGCCGCATCGTATCGTTTTGCCGATGCCCTCCAGGCCTTCCTCAGGTGGGCATGCGAGTCCAGCAGCTCGTCCCGCTTCTTCTCGGTCGACAGGTTGTGCCAGATGGAAATCGAAACCAGGGGGGCGCATTCCTTGCGGACGATGGCGCAGTCGAGGCTCTGGAAGGCAAATATGATAAACAGCAAGACATTTGTCCTAATCGTCCAGGAGAGCGAGTCGTCGAGGGTCATGGACAGGGCGCGGCGGAACAGGTCGGCGAAATCGGCCGGGCGGTCGCTGAAGAGGTCTAGAGCGGTCAGTGGATGGGCAGAACCAGAGGCACGACAGACTCACCCCATGTCTCCAGACGCTCTCGCCTCTTGGCATTGACAATCAGCACTATCAAGAGGACGTGATAGTTGGACGAATCCTCAGTATATCCAGGCCACAGATAGCTATACACCATGTCAGCGACGAGACCTAGACATCATGTACCCAGCGGTCATCCCATACCTCTCGAGGGTCTGCAAGCTCTCCAGGGCGAGCAGCGACTTGAGGGGAAAGTTTTCCTTCTCCAGCGTGTCCCAGATCTCGCTCTTGAGCACATCGTTCTTGACCTTGACCTTGGCGGTGCGCTTCGTCGTCTTTGGCTTCAGCCAGTGTTGCCGGGCCAGCGTCGCGAACTCGCCCTGGGCCTCGCCATCGTCGGCCGTGGCCTTTGCCGAGCTGGCAGTAGGACGCGAGGCGGCGCTGCTCTTGACTCGTTTGGCGGGCGGCATCGTGGGGTGTTGTTGTCGCGTCTCGAGGCGGCGTGTTCGAGGCGCGATGCTTCGCATGAATTTGCTATTTTGGCAATGGCGAGACGGCAGGCTTGGAACGTCAGCCTTGCATGAATGGACCCGCACCGATCCCCCAGCTTCAGGACCCCACCCCCCTGAGCGCCCCTCCCGTTGGCTGGCTACAGGGGGCCGTGCAGAGCCGAGCAGGGAGCACGCCAAGCTCGACCCAACGGCGCGCGTTCGTTTTGGAGGGCCATTGTCAGCCTCGTCCTTTTCTTCTCGACAATGGACAACAGAAAACCACGAAACCTCAACAGCAATCAACCAACACGCAGCACACGGAGCGAAAAGAAATACTTGGTAGCGATTCGATAAACCCACCATTCTATGACATAGCGACATCGACAAAACCCCTCTCCGGCGGTCAGTCAGGATGAGGATGATGGAGTCGCCGACGACGGTGGACAGCCACGGCGTCGAGGCCGTCGCTGCTTTCGGAAGCTTCTTCGACGACCTTTTCTCGCGCGCCCAGTCCATAAAGCAGACAGACTCCATCGACCCGCCGCTATCCAAGTCCAACTTTCCCGACCTCGAGGCCCAACTGAGCCAACACCTTGGGGACCTCGCTGTCCCTCCGGATGGCGCCCAAGACAACACCAAGAAGACGCATCGCTTTGCCGTCATAGAGACGGTCGCGCGGGATACATTCAAGAACCTCGTCGTGAGCCTCGCCCTGAGCTCCCTCGGCCAGCCCCCATGCTGACCCGCACAAACACAGGCGACCATACCCATCGAATCCCCCGAGTTCGTCAAGGTCTGGAACCTCTTTGACATGCTCCTCATTCTCTCCGACATGGAGCAGTGCGACCCCGCCCTGCTCCTCTGGCTCGTCGAAGAGCTTCTCGACAGCCAGACTATTCCCGGCTGCCGTCGGGTCTTTGATTATCTCGAGTCTCGCCGGGAGAGCATCACGGCCAAGCATTTCAAGCAGAAGCATCTGGTCATTCTTCGAACTTGCAACGAGCTGCTCCGGCGTCTGTCCAGGGCCCTGGATCCCGCATTCTGCGGCAGGGTCTTCATCTTCATGTTCCAGAGCCTGGCCCTGGGGGACAGGAGTTCGGTGAATCTTAGGGGAGAGTATCACACCGAAAATGTCACCATCTTTGACCGAGAGCCCCCAGAGGCCTCATCAGACGCCATGGAAGTGGACTTGGACCCCAAGCCAGCGGCCGATAAGGCCAGCGCACCCGCCGAGGCCGCTCCCAAGAAGAAAGCCCTCAAACCCGACGAGCTCTATCCCACCTTTTGGTCTCTCCAGGAATTCTTCAGCCAGCCCAAGAGGCTCTTTGAGCCCGCCCAGCTTGCCTTGTTCAAGACGGCCCTTGAAGAAACAATGCTCACGTTCCAGGAGATCAAGCTCGAGCAGTCTTCTCGCGCCAGGGAAAAGCCGGACAAGCAGGTTGAAGACAATTTGGGGGGTCTCAAGAGGAAACACAGCGGCGAGGGCGACGAGTTGGCCGGCTCCTTCAACCCAAAGTATCTCACTAGCAGAGACCTCTTCAAGCTCGAAGTGAGTCCCCTCCTTGGTGCTTTGGGGACGTCTTGCTAACAATGCACAGATTAGCGATCTCGCGTTTAGGCGAAACATCATGGTCCAGGCGCTGATCACTGTCGAATTCCTCATTTCCCTCTCGGCCGCGGCAAAGGAAAAATTGAGCAGGGTCAAAGCTCCGAACAAGTCGGTCATGTATGCGGATGTCCAGCTGACCGAAGAGGATACCAAGTGGGTGGAAAAGACCAAGCAAAGGATCATCGACTACGTCAAGTCGAACCACGACGGGCACTTCTTCTTCCGCATGGTGGAAACAGTCTTGACACGAGACAAGAATTGGGTGCGGTGGAAGTACGAAGGGTGTCCACCCATCGAACGGCCGCCGCTCTCTGGCGAGACCTTTGTCGAGGCCCGACTGAATGTCGCCAAGATGGCTGCCACCAAGAGGGTGCGGCCCACTCCCATGGGCTCGCTGTCCCTCGACTTCCTCAACGACGAGGACGAGGACAGCGCGCTGGAAAAGCTCAAGGACCCAGAGCGCCACAAGCTACCAGACCTGGAAAGCTTCCGAAAGGGGATCCTCGAGGACGAGCTGGAGATTGACATGCCCACCAGCAACGCGTCCAAGGCGGCGGCGATAGAGGGCAAGGCCAGCAAGACGTGGAGGGCGCTCCGGATTGCGAGCAAGTCGAGGCTCGCCATGTTTGACAAGATTGAGAGCGACGACAAGATTGATGCCATCTTTGAGGACCCCGCCGCCTCAGAGGAGGTCGAAGACCACAGCATGACTGTGGGGGGCGACGATTTACCGGACAACAAGAGGCCCGTTATCGTCGTCGACACCATCCACAGCAAGTCGCCGCTGGTCAAGGAGCTGGTGGCGCGGCACCCGACCACGTTTGCGAGGGTGCTGTCCCATGTGACTAGGAAGCCGCAGGAGGGCGAGCTCAGTGGCAAGGACCACCATTTTGTGGATGCTCAGACATTCAATATGATGAGGGATGGGGATCAGTTCCTGGCCTTTACCGACGACGGTGACAAGAGCCAAGGGACTAGCAAGCGCATGGTGGAGATTATCAGTGAGAGCGGGAGGATTCCAATCGTACAGATGGACCGTGATGTAAGCCTCCACTCCTCATGGTGCACCCTTTTGACATCAACTAACAGGCAACAGGGTGTCCAACAAACCAAGGACATGGGCTTTTCAGCACGATTCATCTTCCTCCGACCACCGCCCCAAGAGACATCGTCGGCGGCTCTCCGAGAGCAAGGCTTGGACAACGACCGGATTCAGGAGATCCTTCGCGCCTCTACCGAGCAAGCCGAGCACGCCGCTGCCACGCCAGACTTTTACGACGCCGTCATTGACAGCACCCTCGAGTCTCTCGAGTCTCTTGTCTACGAGGCAGAGGCCAAGACCAACGGGGTAGACAAGGCGGGCAATCCCGAGCAGGACGTGGCCATGGAGGATGTTGCCGTCACGGCGTCTTAGCACGTTGGCGTGAAGAGACAATGGCCCTGGGCAGCCGCGCGGGACAAGGGCAAGGCGTTGAGATGATGATACCCTATAGACTTTTTGTGTTTATGGAACACGATGAAGCGGCACTGAGCGAACACCCTCCAGCTCCAGTGGGGACCATCGTGCTAGTGCAGAAGTGACTGTCGCCGCCCATGAGCAATCCAACCCATCACAAGCCAGAAACAAACATCATACATCATCTATCCATCACACGACCCCGTTCATATCCACCCAAAGGGAACATGACCCAGCCCGAGGAGCCCGACTACGTACACAACAGGACAATCACTCAAACGCCTCCAGCACAACTGGCTTGTACGTTGAGCCCAAAGTCGACGGGCATCAGCCCCATCATGGCCAGCATCTGCCGGCCCTGGCCCGGGTCCAACATCATGTTGATGGTCATGGCGCGCGTGAAGACGTCGGTCATGTGCTCGCGGGCTTTGGAGGGGTCGCGGGCTGGAGGAAGGGGGGTTGTTAGGACGGGGGTATGGAGTTGGAGCGAGAATGACAAGAAGGTTGAGGGCGGTAGAGGAGGGGGGGGGGGGGTGGCTGGGTGGGATACCGAGGGTTGGGGGATACGAGAGTGGTATAGACGGTTATGTGTGGGGGGATAGCGGTCAAAAATGGGTCAAGTAAGATAGGATACGGAGAGAAAAACTCACCCCCTCCCGACTCGGCTTCCTATAATCCGGAATCTGCTCCGGGTGCTCGACCGGCCGCCCGGCCTCGACGTTGTCGAGCTCCGGGAGGATGTAGCGCGTGCGGTTGGCAAAGTCCCTGACTGTCCAGTCATGTCAATACACACGGCACGATCAAACCCCTCTCATATCTTTCCCCTTGGTGCAATGTGTTGAAGATACCATGACAGCCGGTCCCCCCCTTCCCTGCTAATAAACACAGTCTGGATAAATAGGTAAACATGAAGAACAAGCACCTACCAAGTATGCAAAGCAGTCTTGTGTCGATCCTGCCGCTGCATCAGCGGGTGCGTCGCCAGCGCGTCGATCAGGTCGTCCAGCTTGAGGGCGATGTCGTTGCGGACGGCGAGCAGGGGGAGGACGCTGGCTGGCGGGGTGCGGTGGTGGTGGTGGCGGAGGGCATTTCGATAGAGCTGGTAGTACGTATTGGTCTGGGAGTGTGAAGGGCGAGCTGCTCAATGGACGTGATGCTGTGTTGTGTCGGGTGTTTCGTTGGCGGCGGAGGACGACGGCGACGGTGGAGATACAATCCAATACTTGTTCGTTTGTTAGCGCGAGACCTCTCGTCCGTCTTGGCAAGGCCTAGTTGGCACTATAATAGGCCTCATGTTATAAGTCCAGGGCCTACAGTTCCGGGTTTAGAGCCTCCTGCTCCAGCTTCGGGGCCCTTCATCAATCTATAGATGGCCTTGGCCCGTATCACAAAGGTCTCGCGCTAACAAACAAACCAGGGCTGGAGTGTATGTCGTGGTCGGGATGTGGGGGGGGGGATATTCCTCGTTTCTTTTCTTTTCTTTTGACGGGTAAACAACGACCCCGCACGACGAATCCAGTGGAATCTTGGGGTTTTTAACTGATGGTATGTTTTGGGCGGTGAGAAAAGACTTTTCTGGTTCCGGGAGTATTCCGGGGCGTATCTCGAGATCGCCAATAATTTCAAGATGTACTGTGGTTGCGAGCGAAAGTTTTACCCCCTTGTCAGTCAGTCAGGTATCTCGCTACAGGTGTCCGCGAGGCGAACCCTGGTTGAAGGTACGAGGAAAAGGGACACTCGGCACAAACAATAATACAAGGCGGCGGCCTCAACAGCCGTCCCGGCTCCTGTCCGGACTCCGGTTCAATCTACTGTTCCACAAGAGGTTGCGCTGGAGTTCCATGTAAGCTGCTCGGGATGGGGAAGACATGACGGCCTCCCTGCTCCTAGCTCAGTTGCTGTTTTTTGTCATGTAAACAGCCCCCGTTTACAAGCCAACAAGCACGCAGACACACAGAAAAGGCATAATACACCTCGGAGACTGAACCAATATCCATATTACCACCCCCTTCAATGCCAATAGTAGTACCAAAGCCGCTATAGTTTTTCGCTTCCCTCCCATGTCCCGCCAGCCCGCCCAGGTATCGATGTAATTCCCCCCTATTCCCTATTCCGTACACAGGATATCGATATCGACGACAAATGTAGTATGCAACAACACCCCACCCCCATTACCCCATCTCAACTCTCTCACCCTCCCCTACCTCACACCCGCCCACCTCCCCCTCACCACCCCCTCCCCATTCAACGCCAACCTTCTCCCAATATTCCCAAAACACACACAACTACAAAACAACACACTCACCACCCAAACCCCAGTCTCCACCGCCGCCTCCCTCCCCCCGAGCACCCCCCTCTCCCCCTCCCCACCCACAGGCACAGTCCCATTCCCAGCGGCGGCGGCAGCCCTCCCCCAGCCCCCAACAACCCCCCCGCCCACCTCGGTCCCCACCACCACCGCCGACCCCGCCACCCCCACCGCCGCCGACAGCAGGAACCCCGGCTTGGACCTATCAATGAGATACCACAAAAACGGATTCGCCAGCGCCAACGTCAACGACGCCTGCATGGAACTCGTCCAAGGCAACCTCCTTATGGCAAACACAATCCCCACAAACGCGCCAATCCCCCTCACCACGAGCGCCCAGTCCGCCTCCCCTCCCGTACCAGTGTTATGGCGCGAGAGCCGCCTCGGCAGCGGGCGCGGCGGCGGCGCGCCAAACGTCTCCTCCCACACGCGGTCGAACCAGGGGAGCAAGCTGCCGAGGGCGACGCCGGCTAGGCCCCACAGCGCGAGGTACGGCCAGGCGGTGGCGGTGGGGTGCGGGAGGCGGGGGAGGCGGGTGACGAGGGCGCCGTAGCCCATGCCCAGGGCGAAGAGGAGGGCGGCGCGGAGGGCGAGGGAGGCGCGGCGGCCCGGGGGGGGGGAGGGGGAGGGGCGGCGTCGGTCGCGCGGGGTGTAGGGGACGGCTGCGGGGGTTTCGGCGCCGGTGCCCCAGGGGTGGTGCTGTCGCAGGCGTCGCCGGGGGTGGTGGGTTGGTAGATGCCGCTGAGGGTGGAGGAGGTGAGGTTCTTAAACGAGGTGGCGCGGCTGAGGGAAGAGTCGGGGCTGAGTTGTTGTTGGAAGCGCGGGTCGAGGAAGCGCAGGTCGTTGGCGGAGATGGGGGGGGTGGAGGGGGCCGAGTCTTCGTCGGGAGGGGGGGTGGCGTTGGTGAAGTTGAGGTTGAAGGGGCGGCGTGGGACGGGGCGGTGGATGCGCGGGCCGGGGTCGCCTTCGCTGGAGGGGCTGTCCATGGTGGTAGTGGGTGTTGTTTGTGGTGTTGAGAAGGGGGGTGTTGAAGATGGATCGATGATGCCCGAGGCTCTCAGAGGGTAGCTGTCAGATCGTCGCCGTTGCGCGCAAAGGGTCGTTGTGGAGGAGATGATCGCCCCAGGGACCAGGGAGCAACCGTGAAGAAGGGATGGACCAAGTAAATAAAAAGAACAGATGCTGAATCAGAACCGTGTCACGGCCACCGAGACAAACGGACCAGAGATACAGAAAAAACGAGGGCTTCGGGAAGAGGGCACACAGACGCAAACAAGCACGTCAATGTTTTGCGGGGAGGAGGATGGATGCCAGATGTCAGATGGAGGAGGAGCTTGGAAAGGACATGTCCTTTTTTTCCTCGGCGCGGGAAGCGTGTCTGTTGTCCGTCGCAGGGGTCCAAGAGCAGGGGAGGTCCGAAATACGGCACAGGTACAGGCACACACACGGTACGGTACCAAAGTCCAATGTCCAATCCCGCCTGTCGAATTGCAAACACGGGTCCCTTTCAGTTCACTCTTTTCAGAAGGTTCTGTTTCAACTTCAACTTCCCATCCGTCACCATCATCACCGCCAACCAACCAACCACCTTTTGCGCCCTCGCCCCTCATTCCAAGTCGCCGACACTGTGATTTGCTCAAATTGAACCCGACCAGGGCAGCGACGCGCGGAGAGGGGAGCCGCCCAGACATGGAAGAGCGGGGCCCGGAAAGGTGTGGCATGTGATCAAGCCCTCACGCTCTGTCCCTCCTTCGGCGCTGCCTCCGGGTCGCCTGACCAAGTTGAGGTGCCCTCAGCTGCACCCCACACCATCTTGACGTACGTCCATGACTGGCGCGGGTTGATTTTGGAGACCAAGGTTGGCGATGGTGTCACATGACCATTGGGCTTTCAATGGTAAACAATACAGCGTAAAATATTCAGGGGCACTTGTCACTGTTGCTGGTTGGCTTCAAGCTGGTCAGGTACCTAGGTTTGATGGTCGAAAAGAATTATATGCCTTGAACTCCATGTAGCCACCGACTATGCCGATATCTCAACTTCGAGATCAACCCTGCAGCTATTACACTACCTACTCCTCATCACTGTCCTCCTCCTCCTCATCGCTGCTGCTCTCAAACTCAAACTCGCTCTCCTCGGCCCCGTCCGGCTTGGGTATCATGGCAAACGCCCCGACGCACGTGATCCTGTTCTGCGTCTCATACGTCCCCAGCAGCCTGCCCACCTGGCGGCCCTCGTTGCCCGCCGCCACCCGGAGGTCGTCGGCCTCGAGCCGCCACACCCGCACCCGCCCGTCGCTGCCCGCCGTGACCACGAACCACGCCCGCGCGCCCTCCTCGTCCTCCACCGGCACCACCACAAAGTCCTTGATGCGCCCCTGCACACCCGCCTCCTTGCCGCCGAGCTGCGCCACCAGCGTCGCGCACGGCAGCCCGGGCAGCGCCCTCTTCAACTTCCTGCCGTCCTCCTTCTCCTCCGCCACCTCCGCCGCCGGCTTGACGTGCCCCTCGGCCGCCGAGCACAACAGCACCCTCCCGTCCTCCGTCGACACCGCCACCACCCTCTCCCCCGCCGCCTCCCCAACCTGGACATACGCCAGCCCGTGCACCTTGGTCCCCGTCCCCTCCAGCAGCTTGCACCGCACCACGCAATCCCCTCCATACACCAGCCCATTCCTCTCAAACCCCACCGCGAACTCGTCCTCCCCGCCCCACACGATCCTCAGCGCGCCGCCCGTCGAGTGCTTCGTCTCCCCCGCCGCCACCAGCTCCGCCCTCTTGAACTCGCACTTGCCCGCCTTCTTCCCCGTCATCAGGTTCCACAGCCGCATGCAATTCTCCCCCTTGCTCACGCTAAACATGAGCTTATGCGACGGGTGCACCGCAAAGTCGTTGACCCCGCTCGGCCCCGTCCCCAGCGCCGCCGTGTCGCCGCTCGGCCGCCCGCGCGGCAGCGGCACCGGGCACTTGAACGTGTGCAGCACGTTCCAGTCGCGCGTGCGTGCCACCGCCACGGCGCTGTCCTCGCCCGCCGTCATGAGCTTGGCGCGGTTGGGAAAGTGCAGCCGCGTCACGTTGCCCGAGTGGTGCAGCAGCGTGCCGACCTCGCGGTTCTTGGCGTTCTCGAGCACCGGCCGCGGGGTGGCGGCCGAGAGGACGGCTTGGTCCGCCGCGGCGCGCGAGGACGGGGGGTGCGCCGACAGGCTGTAGATGTTGATGCGCTCGTCGGCGGAGCCCGTGGCGAGCAGGACCTTTTGGGTTTGGCCCGGGACGGGGGCCGAGATGGGGGAGAGGGCGAGGCAGCGGATCGACGAGGTGTGCGCGGTGAAGAGGAAGGTGTCGGCGAACGAGACGTCTGCGGGGGGCGCGGCCGTGCCGTTGTCGGACTTTGACTTTTTCGAGGCCGGGGAGGAGGTCGTGGTCGTGGCCGGGCGGATCGTGGCTGTGAAGCCGTGCAGGACGCGGTCGTAGGAGCCCGTGACGATTTGGATGGTGAGGGTCTCGCCGCTGGCGAGCTTGAAGGGGGCGGCGACGGCTTGGGCCGGCTCCTTTTTGGGCTTGGGCTTGGGCTGCTTGGTCTTGGTCGCTGGCTTCTTTTCCGAGGGGGGTGCCGGTGTTGTCGCCGACGGTTTCTGCGACAACTTCTCCTGCTTCATGGCCGACTTGGCCGGGGCGGGTTTCCCGGCGGGGGGGGCGGTATCTCTTTTCCGTTTCGCCATGGTAAAGTCTGTTGTGGTGTTGGTGTTGATGGGGAGAAGACTCTTCCTGCGCTGTCCAACTTTCAACCTGCGATTGAGAACCTGCACTGGAAATTTTTAAGTGGAGACGTTGTCCTTATCTTATCAGACATGACCATCGACCCACTTGAAAGCAGCTGGGGGCAGAAAGGAGCCATGTCTAGCCGAATCCGGAAATATTTCGAACATCATCACATTTACCAGAGCGATGGAGAGGGATAAAAAAAACCAAGACGTGCCCCCGTGAGCCCCCGTCATCGGTCATGACCATCAGGTCCGCGGACAGGGGATGGCGGGCAACGCTGGATATGTTTTCACTCCGAACAGTCGCCAGGAAAAGGGGGAATGGGGATTCAAGCGTCCAGGGCCAACAGGATTTTCACCATCACAAAAGTTCAAGATGATTAAATTCATCTAATCACGCTTTAACGCTTCAATAGAACGCTTCGCTTGATTGCTTGCTTCGTTGATGATCTGCACAGATCAGGCTCTGGGGCCATTAAAATATGTACTGGACCAAGTCAAGTCTTGCCGCGGTACTCCATAAAATATCTACATGCATTGGGGAATCTCCTCCTCTTCCTCGTTTCCTTCTCCTCCACTGTCCGTCCGACGGCATGTCCTCTTCGTCGACGTAGTTGCTGTGATAAAGTCGTAAGCAACCGTAAGCCACGTGGGTGGGCTCCCAACTACCCTTCCCCCGCCATGGCGACAAGAGACCAATTGTCTCCTCTGTCAAATCTCCGCGACGGGAGTCCTTCTTCCTTCTCTGTGAAACGGGTTCCTCCCGGTCTATTGAGCAAGTGTAATGCTATCCCACATCTCCTTCCCCCCCTCTCACTTTGGCGCGGGTGTGGCACTCCCGCTGGCCTGCCGTTGATGTTGAGCGGCTTGTTGTTGTTGTTGCTGCTGCTGCTGGGCAGCTTGTTGTTGATGTTGTTGCTGCTGCTGCGCCTGCTGTTGCTGTTGCTGTTGCGCTTGCTGATGTTGCTGCTGCTGATGTGTCATCGCCAAAGCCTGCTGATGCTGCTGAGCAACCACCTGGGCTTGCTGAGCCTGTTGAGCTCGCAGAAGCTGGGCATATTGGTGCGGACTTGCCGTCGCCGATGGCGTGGCGATGCCGTTCATTGAGGGCTGACCGACATTGCTTGCCGCCGCCGCCGCCGCCGCCGCCGCCGCCGCCGCCGCCGAGTCTCGCTGGTTCTGCACTATGAGTCGGCCGAGATGCTCGGTTGCGCGTTGGCGAATGATGTCGGGTGTGGCATTGGGGTTTTGTTGCCGATAAAGGTTCTCCAGGTCTCTCAGCCGAGCCGCGAGGTTGGGAGCAAGGCCCACGCCGTGGGGCGACCCGGCGGCCATCGAAGGCATATTCAGGCCGGCGTTGGGCGATGTGGCCATGCCGATGGGGTTGGCGGCACTGAATGACGCCATCATGGCTTGTGCGTTCGACGTGAAACCGCCGCCCTGGTTCATGCCGTTCATGAGATTGCGAATCGGCGGCGAAGAACCCTGTGCGGCAGCCATGTGAGCAGCCTGGACCGAGGGACTGATGCGAGAGTTCTGCACGTTGGCCATGTGCAAGCCCTGCTGCGGCTGCTGGCCAGCGAGCGGGTGCTGCTGAGCCATCTGCTGCTGACCCGCCAGTGGTTGCGAGGGGTGGTTCTGAAGCTGGTGCTGATGCTGTTGCTGCTGACGCTGCTGCTGCTGTAGGACAGCCTGTTGCTGGGCTTGGATAGAGCGCGCCTGCAATACAAGGTTGATATCCGGCTGCGGAGGGACGACGGGGAGTCGGTGCTGGACCTGCGCGTGGCCTTGAAGACTCTGTAGCTGTGCCTGTGGGAGGGCGGCGATGGGCAGCGGAGGGACTAGACCACCGGCAAGCTGGGCAGATTGAGCGGCAGACACGCCCGCCGCGCCACCCGGCATCGGCATTCGGACTTGAGGACGACCCTGCGTAGGAACAGCACCTTGTCCTCCCATGTTGACCCGAGCGGCCGCCGCCTGTTGAGAGACAGAAGATGCGCCCCCTGTCATCTGGCCGCTTTGGAGTTGCTGCGGGAGAACGTTGACGTCAGCATTAGCGACCGCCAAGGACAGACCGCTACGTACCCGTTTCTGGACCTCACTTCGCCTAGCATACTGAGCCATCCTATCGGCAAGTTGCTGATCCCGTTCGAAGCGCATCAAGCTGTACTCCCTGGGCGTCTTAGCCAGGGGAGGCTGCTGTTGGGAGCGAGGGGCCTCGTTCGCCTTGCGCATCGTGGCGAGATTGGCGGCGTGCTGCGCCTTGGCCTGCGCCGTCTCGCGTTTCTTGGCCAGTTTCCGCATGGCATCGATCATAGCAAGGTGCTTCTGGTTGCGGCGGCGCTCGACACGCATAGTCGTCGTCGGCCGCTTCCTCGGGATCGGTGTGACGGCTCCGTTGGCGCCCACCACCTGCTGCTGTTGCTGCTGAGCAATGTTTTGGTTGAGCTGCATAATCACCTTTTGGGCCGCGTCGATTCTATTCTGATAGGTCCTGAAGTACGGCATCTTGCCCGCATCGGCCGGCATCCCTTCCAAAGCAACCCACCGCTCAAAGCACTCCCAGGGTGTGCGCCGCTCCGCGCCCGAGTGATACTTGGAACGCGTCGACAGTATCGACGAGATCAACGACCAATGATAGTGATACTCGCGAACCAACGACTTGAGCTTGTCGTCCTCCTGCAGCGTCCACTGCGATGCCGTCCGGCACTCGTAGAAGCTTTGACTCGGCATCGGCAATGGCGAGGGAGGGCGGAACTGATGCGCGACGTACAGGCGTGCCCTAGTCGCTCTGTTCTCCGGGTTGAAGAGCGCCACGTTGGGATTCTCCGGCTGAGTATGCGCGTTGGCGTCCGGTTGAGCGCCAAAGACGACTTCGTCGTCGTCGTTGCTCTCGACCGGGTATTGGTAGCGGCCACGTTTGCGAGGAGGTGGCTGGAGGTCTAAGACCATCTCGCCCTCGACGTACTTGCTCAGCGGCAGGGCCGGGCGCCTCCATCTCGCGTCGGGATCATACTCTGATCCCACAAGGTCAAACTTGGGAACAGTGAGCGGCGACCCGTACATCGGCAGGTTGGACAACAGCAAGTCGGTCGTCTTGGAGGGCTGCAACGGGAAGACGACTTCGTCATCCTGAAGCCCAAAGATGGCCGCAGGGGCAATGCACATCGAGACCTCTTGCGGGTCCTCGTTCTCCAGCGGCTCCTCCGTTAGGGAGTCAGAGTGGATCAGATCGGGGAGCGGCTCGTCCGTGTCGTCTTCACTCACAACCGGACGAGGTGGCGGAACAACGGCGTTGACCTGCATCAGCAGGCGGTCGACGGGAGATGCCTCAACCCACTCGGCGCAGGCCCTGGCGAGGTTCCGAGCGACGGCACGTTTCCATTTTCGTTCCTCCCTGAAGTCGGTTCGCATCCACTTCATCTCCTGAAGCAGGAGGTCCAGGTGGGAGGGAGGTCGGGTAGGCTCGGGGCATCGCACCGGCTGCCTCAAGGACCACTTGTCGTGCTGCTGAAGATGATACACCCGCCGCAGAATCTTGCACGCTTGGTGATCCAAGACCGAGAGATAGTGGTCCGAGGTGGAGACAGTCTTGTGCGCCTGGTTGAGGAGCTTCTCGATGGGCTTCATCCACGTCTCCGGCGACCTGGCGAAGCCTTCGATGAAGAGGGGGGTGAAATAGTCATCAGCTCCAACATCGGCTGGGTCCTGTCGGACAACCATGGCAGTGTCGTCGGCCGTGCTGGGCTTCTTCCGTGACTTTGGTTTGCCAAAAATGACGGTCGGCACGCTTCGCCGCCTGTCCTTGCGGTTTTTGAGAGCAAGAAGTCTCAGCTGCGTGATAGAGAGTGTCTGTGATTTGGCATCCTTTTCCATTTCGGATGACTGCTGAGGTGGTGGTGCCGTCGCATTCGCCGGGGCAGATACAGGGTCACTCGGCGGGTCGGATGCGGCGACATTTGAAGGCGAAAACAGCTGATGGGGTGAGATTGTGGGAGAGGGTGCCTGAGGTAAAGCAGAGGAGGAGACGAGAGGCGCAGATTGTGCCGCGGCGTGGAATATAGGGGCAGGGGGCGGTGGTTGAACAGCGGGAGCTTCGGAGAGGGCCTCGTTCGGTGCAGCAGGTGGCTCTACCGTGTCAGTCTCCATGACATCCCCCGAGCTTTCGTTCTGAGCGGAAGCAGCCTCCGGTGCCGGTATAGGCGGGGCCGTTCCAACAACGACAGGCAAGCTGCCTTGCTCATGATGGTCTTCACTGCCCACCATGGGCACATCCTGGCCCGTCGAAGCCGGGGCTGTGACAGCAGCTCGGTCCTCCGCCTGCTCCACCCTCCCCTGCGAGGCCACGGCCAGAGCCAGATCAGACGCTGCCTTTTGCTCACGGGCGGCGGTTTGAGACAGCTGGGCTGCTGCAGACTCTTGAAGGAGCTGCGCTTCGACCGTTGCTGGACCCGAAGCCCCCAGCCCAGCCTCCGTTGGCGCCGTCGTCGAGCCCAGCGTGATGTCTTGTTCTGTCCTTTCCTCTCCCTCTCCAGATTCCTCGTCACCCTTCCCTGTGTACTGTGGTCCTTCGTTGTCGGGGCTGGTGTTTGTGGAACCTTCGTGGGCCGTGGTTGTCAGCGTCGACTGAGCCGGGGAGCCTGGAGACGAGGCTGCGTCGGGGAACCGAGAGGATTCGCCTTGCGATGTCCCATTATAGCCACCCGTATCGACCGGCTTCAACCCACCCTGCGGACTTGGTGGCCTCGGCGCCGCATCCGCGACGGAAGCGCCATTCTCGAGGTTGGTCGGCGGCGGCAATTGTGTCTTGGCGCTCGCGGGGAGTAGTGGTATCGGAATCGGTATCGGTATCGGGATTTGTGCGGTCGTTCGATCGAGCTCGAGGTCTCCATTCACGGCAGCCCCATCTACCGCAGCATCTGCTTGGGCAATCTGAATGAAGCCGGCGTTGGTCGAGGGTTCCAAGCGTGGCCGCTTCGAAGGCCCCTGGTCAGCGACAGCGACATCTTCGCCCCGCGTCCCAGTCCCCGCTGTTCCATTCTGCGCCGGCGGTACTGCTTGAACAGGTATTAGTGACCTCGCGTTGCCATTTATCGCTGGGTGTTGATCGCAGAGGATGCCCACTCCCACGTCGGGGCCGTCAACCACAGGCCCACGTAGCCCGTTTTCCACTGGTTGGTCGGGGAGGACATGCGACTGCGAAGGAGCATCGGTATGCTTCAAGTCCTGGGCGGCGGGGGGGTACGCCCTGATGACATCGAATGACCGTGGTCGACACGAAGGGACATGTTCGAGGCGGAATCGGCGACCACTGCAGCAGGGGTCAGTACCATGATCCGTTTGACGCGACGCGACCGCGTCGGAACATGCAAAAAAAGTGGCAGCTCGGTCGGGCACAACGCACAGGAAGATGTCGAAGCCGAGAATGAATTTTTCCTCGGCCGGGGTGGTCGCCGGCGCGTCCGGATTGGCGAAGTCGTGGGTGGGAATGCCATCCTCGTCGGTCGCGACCGCGAACAACTCTCGAAGTTTTCGTTTCCGCGACTGCACAATTGAGCTGGCGCATGTCAGCATGCACCAAGTGACATGAAAATGATCGGAATCGCGCGCCCAATCGATTGAGAATGGTTTTACCTCGATCTGTCCCGTTTTGATCGCAGCTGGGTCGCGAGTGATGCGGAAGCAACCTCCTTCATGTCATCAACGGCAGCGACATCCGTTTTCAGTCAAACGGATGTCGCAAATGGCATCTGGGAGGGGCAGAGGAGCGAAGGCGAGATGGAGGATGATGAAAAAAGGGTGTGGTGCGACATTCGGGGTTGGCTTAATTGACCAACAGTCGCGATATGAGGAGGGTAAATCTCTGCGTTGCTGCCCGCGTTGGGAGTGGCCTGGGTCTTGGACGCAAGATTGGTGGTGAAAGGTTGGAGATGGTGACGGGGATCCTTGCCGAAGCGTGGGAAAATAGCGGGTGGTGGCAGAGGCCCAAGGCCCGAGGTGCGGTCCCTGGAGGCTGGAAGTGGCCACCTGCCCTGAGCCACCCCCGCTGTAGCCGCCCCTCGCCGCCTGAAAAAGGGCGCGCTCGGCGATGGCTCAGCGCCTGAGAGCCGTGAGGGGAAGCTGCCCCCACCGTTGGTGGTTCCAGGCCTGTGAGGGTTTTCGGCGAATAACACTGCTCCATTCCAGCGCCGTCGGGCATGCCCGTGCGTGGGGACAAGGGGCCGTTTCCGTCCACCGGCGGCTTCAGCTCTTGTCCGAAATGCAGGCAGCGGATTCGCTTGCCGGGACGCGGGAGTCCCGCACACACACCCTGTGTTACCTCAGCAAGGGGACCCTGGCCCGTGACCTCGTCCGGCGAGTCCACGAGAAAAAAGAAGGAGGGGATGATGGAAATAAAGCAGCTGGTGCTTCAGTGCGCGCTTGAGAAGGGAGACTGCACTTGCGAGTCCGCGCCGGTCGGCGTTCCCATCTTCACGGAGCAGCTTGCTCGGCGGACAAGACGACAGCGACGGGGACGAACCGTCCCGGGTGACGGCGACGGGGGGACTGACTACCGGTAGGAGATACGGGAGGCAGCAGGGACTGTATCGACGGGCGATGTCAGCTCTGGGGGTCGGTGGAGGGGCGCTTGGGTGTGAAAGATGCTCGGCGCGAGCAAAGGGGCAACAGTAGCTGGAAGTTTCTGGGAGGTTTCAAGAGGGGGAAAGCTGAAAAATGTCGAGGATTGTGGGAAGAAGTGGACGGCCTGCTGATGGAAAACACGCCGAGCAGTGGAAGCTTTGGTGAAAAGAAGGGGACCACCGACGCCACACTCTCGCCCACTACTCCCACTCGGCTGTGTCCGCACATGCCGGCCTCAGGCAACACCGGCTCACCGGGTGTGGGTACATGCCGGCCTGCACCTTGACGGCTGCAGGCCTTGATGACTGTCCAACCAAAAAAGCATCCATTGACGTTGACGACGGCGCACCTCGACATCATCCGTCCAAAGAAAAACAAAACACCACACCACTTTTCAGCTACGCACGACACCCCCCAAAAGGCACCCCAAAATGCCACCCCCCTCCGACCCAACCCCCAGCTTCAAGCCCCGCGCCAAACCAGCGCACACCAAGCGCCACCGCGTCGCCCGCGGCCTGCACGGCTCCTCCTCCTCCTCCCACTCGGGCTCCTCGGATGACGACGACGACGAGCGGGCGCGCCGACGGCAGCACAAGGTCCAAGCCATCACAACCTACGGGGACGACTCTGGCTCCGAAGGCGAAAAGCGCAGCGGTGGCCCATCCTCATCCAAGCACCACCACCACCGCCGCGACGACGACGACAAATCCAGCCGCCGGGGAGGCCACAATGACCGGCAACAATCCCCCAAGCGGGACGGCGCAGAAGAGCCAGAGTCTGAGAAGCAGGCGCCCGTAAAATGGGGATTGACAATCAACATGAAAGGCGCCGCCAGCAAATCCAACACCCCGTCCTCCAAAACCAACCACACCCCCTCCAACCCCCCCACCACCACCAAACGCCCCCTCACCCTCGACGACGAAGCCCTCTCCGCCCTCACCGAACCCCCCCACGCCCCCAAGCGCCGCAAACCCAGCACCTCCCCCTCCCGCGACTCGGAACCGCGCCTCGAAGACTACCGCGCCCTGCCTATCGACGACTTCGGCGCGCACCTCCTCCGCGGCTTCGGCTGGGACGGCCAGCTCAAGGGCAAAGTCAAGGAGATTGACCGACGGCGGGCGAACCTGACGGGGCTGGGCGCCAAGGGGGACGTCAAGGGGGCGGAGGACCTGGGGGCTTGGAACCAGAAGAGCAGTGCTAGTGGTGGTGGTGGGAAGCCGGTGCGGTTGGAGGATTATCGGAGAGAGGAGGGTAAGAAGCGCGAGAGGCGGGATGCGCGGGAGAGGGATAGTTACAAGAGGGAGAGGGAGAGGGAGAGGGAGAGGGAGAGGGGGCGGGATGGAGAGAGGAGGTAAGGGGGGGGGACGAGACAGGGTGGGGTTCGAGATGATACCCAACGGTTCGACATGGTCCAGATGGATTCCATGGGCCTATCAATCGCGGTGGACGGTCGTGGGTGACACAGGGCCTCGGGTGACCGAGGACTATGGGATTTCGTCACTCCGTCCTCGAGATAGATGCTAGAGGCGGGAAACTGAGCCTCCATTAATGATACCCGGGTTTGGACGTGCGAATATATCTTGTGCTCTGGGCTGGTGACCGCTGCAGACCCCCAGAAGATGGAGGGGAGGCGTACTGTTGGAACTACTTCGAACGGGAGAAGTGGTGCTCCTCCAGACCTCGGACGACACCTACCTGCTTGACACAGCTTCAACGACAAATAGGATCTTGGGATTGGATGCAGGGAGGTGCCCTTGTGACAGAGGGTCCTCCTCGGTGTGGCTCGACCGGTCCTCGCAGGAAGCAGGGGCTCGACAGCCTGCTCAAATGGGGACAGACAGACAGACAGACAAAATCTCAATTGACATGTGCCTCGCCTCTAGATGCCTCGGTTGGGCGAACACCAGATGTTCACGTATTTGTTGTTATTCCATGCCCTACTCGAGTAACCCCCCAGATAATTTACACAACTATTCATGAACATGACTTCACCCTCCACCCAGCTCCTCCAGACATGCATTATTGCACATCAGATTTCCGTACAAATATCATTTATAGTATCTGTGGCTATCACTTGACCCTAGGAAAGGTGATATGTACATGCACGTCCGCGATTCCCAAAAACCCTTCATCGTCCGGTTCTCTGTTTTCCCCGGCCAACGCAAACAAGTCCAACGCAAACGAGTATACGTAAAATCAGGCCACTTGCAGGTTCCCTTACCAAACGCCATGACCCAACCCGGCCTCCCACGAAGCCAGAACGCCCCAACGCAGAACGCCTGCGGTGCCAGACCCTCAAGACTCTCAAGCACGATTCTCCACCTTCTCGACGGTGCCCGTGTTGGACTTGGACAGGCTGGAGCTGTCCCCCTCGGCCACATCCAGGGCAGCGGCGCGCTCGGGGGTGAAGTTGCGGGCGGAAACCTTGTTGTTAAACAGAATGTCCATGCCCCGGGCAGTGATGTTGCGCGTCTCGGGGATACGGAACCAAGTGTAGACAGCGCCGAGGACACAAAGACAGGCGTAGAAGAAGCCCGTCCGCGCAGCCCATCCCCAGTTTCCAGGTCCGCTCTGCAACATGCGGGGGCTGATGTAGCCATTGGCCAGGCCGATAACCAGGTAGGTGCCACGGGCCGCAGCCAGAGTAGCCGCGCGATCGCGAACCGACGGAATCTCGGACACGATGGAGTAGCAGAGGGGGCCGATGGTGAGGTCGTAGATGAGCGTGTAGACGGTCAAGATGCCGCCAGTGACCCAGCCGCCCGTGTTGCCCTTGATGAAGTACGAGAAGCCGACACCAGCAAGCAGGAGCGAGAGCAGGACTAGACCCCAGAAGTAGATGGGACGACGGCCCATCTTCTGCATCAGCCACCACGAGGCGATGGTGCCGAGAAGGCCAGCGCCGGGAACAGCCATGTTGATCGAGAGAAGATCGGCGGGCGAGAGGCCAGCCTGCTCAAAGAGCACGGGGGCCCAGGCAATAAGGTTGGAACCGCAAAGCTGCTGGATGAGCCACGCCATGCAAGCCACCTCAGTTCTGCGGCGGTTGACGCCCTTGAAGATGGCCGTGTACGCCTGGACGCCGGTGGGCTGCTCCATCGTGGCGTCGTTCTTCTTCTCCTGCTCTATGGTGTGGCGCATCAGTGCGTACTTCTCCTCCACGCGCGATGCGTTGCCCTTGCGGACGAGCTTCTTAATAGCCTTGCGAGCATCTTCGATGCGGCCCTTTTGGATGTACCAGTACGGTGACTCGGGCGCGAACACAATTCCGGTCACCAGGATGGCGATGAAGACCCACTCAAAGGCAAAGGGCATGCGGTAGCTCATGCTGCTAGCCATGGGCTCGAAGCCTTTGCTGATGCCGGCGGCGAGGAACTGGCCGATGACCCAGCAGAGATTGTTCCACGTCGTCAGGATGGGACGGAGCTGCACCGAGGCAACCTCGGAGGCGTAGGCAGGGCTGACGACCTGGAACACACCCCACGGAATGCCCTGGAGCAGGTAGCCGGCAAACAGGATGGCGACACTCTTGTTGGCGAAGAAGGGGATGCAGACGAGAGCGGCCGAGAAGATGAGCATCGCGAGAGCGGTGCGCTTGTACCCGAGCCACTTGGTCATTGGCGCAGCGAAAAGGACACCGATGATGGCGCCAATCTGGGCAGCAAGCGGGAGGAGGCCTTGCCAGTTGGTGTCGAGCTGCACATTTATTAGCTCGAGTTGGAGAGAGGAGGGACATGGGGGGGTGCTGGCTTACCTCGCGGCCTGCCTCGACCTTTTGGACAGCGGGGTCAAGCAGTCCCTTGGAGACATCGTCGAGCTGCTTCTTGAGGTTCGCCTCGGAGAAGACGCCAAAGTCGGCCTTGAAGTGCGGGAAGACGAAGAGGGTCGAGATCATGGCGAAGCCGTAGCCTTCCATGATGATGGTGCCAGAGAAGAAGATGGAGTAGAAGATGAGGCGTATGTCGGCCTTCATGGCGTCCATGAACGACATGTTGGTCTCGTTGCTCTCGGCCGTGACGGCGAGATGGGCGTCGTAGCTGAGAGGGCCGGGGGCAGCCACCTCGGGGTCCAGGCCCGAGCCAGGCTCGGCCTGGTGGTGGCCATGGTCATGGCCCTGCGAGGACATTGTGCTGGTGCTGATCGGAGTATTCAACGTTGTTGTCGGTTGCAGTTGCAGTGAACGAGGAATAACGTGCGAAAGTTGCGATGTGAGGTTATGTTGCGTAAGACTGAGGAAGAGGGGGGGAGTCGGAAGCGGAAGCGGAAGCGGAAGCTTGGTTGAAGGAAGAAGAAGAGGGAGAGGGAGAGGTGAGGAGGAGGGGGAAGCGGAGGTGGGAGCGAGAAGATTATGTGGCTGGTGGTGCGAGAAGAGAGAGGGAGAAAGAGGTGGGCTTGCCCTTGGTCAGGCCGGCGCTGGATGGGGGGGTGGTTTTGACTGGTGGTCGGTGGTGGGGGCAGATGACGGCGGGTCTGCTGTCCTAGGAAGAGTGAATGATCAATCCGTTTGTTGTTGCCGCTGATGCTTGCTCTGCCAGTGGGTATCTGGGAAGGTGCGAAAACAGCCAAGATGATGTGTGTGGATGTGATGGAATCTCTCGCTGGCGTCCTTCTTTGGTGAGGTGAGTACCCGCCTACTTATGCTTTCTGGTCAAAAGGACAAGAGGCAAGGAAGGCGGACGGGTGGAATTTTGACTGCTGCTGCTTGGATGCGAGCACACGTAAGGCGCCGTGCTCGTGCTTGACTGACGCAGACTAGCCCTGCAGAGGCCCCTCCCCGTGATGTCGTCGAGGGCCCCATTCCTGTTTATTCTCCAGCTGTACCTTCCAATGTGCTCGGCCGACCATCTCATGTCCCCCGCTGGAGGCTTTCCAAGGAATACAGGCATACAATGGAGCACCGCAACGGCATGAGATTCCTATGAGCACCACCTGCACCTGCACCACTGAGCACCGAGCACAGGCTCCCTGGGCTGTGTCTACCCACGCTCATGACGTTGCTCTTGTACCAGTGTCCAGTAGCACCGAGGTCAGATCTGCAGGGAAGGTGATGCCAAAGGGCTGAAGGGTGTTTATTTCTTGACCGCCCGGGCCCCCACCTCTGTATGTCGTCTCGACACCCTCGGCCTTTCGGCAAGAGGCCCAGACCCCTTTGGCTGGCATCATTCACTCTGGGAGCACACATCCATGCCGGCAACACTGATCCATGCCGTGCTTCAATGGTCTGCTCGTCTCGGCCGAACCATCGTGGGGGTCCGAAGAGCTTGACGCTTCTGCCCTCCAATGCCTTCACCCGAACACTTCGGCACCCCCCCGGGACTTTACCATGGCAAGCCCGCGGGGGCGGGGTGCTGGCGATTGCGCGTCAAGCGGCAGCCCTACGCGCAGAAAGCAGTTGAGACGCACTCTGGCACCTGCGAGGCTTTGAGAGTATCCAGGTCGTAAGGTGGGTGCATCTCTCAACCCTTACCCCTCGGCTGCAATGTACCACAAGCTTATCGATACACCCAAGGTTCAAGCATTTTCTCATCGTTCCCCATGGATGAAGGGAGGGAGGTGAAACGGAGAATAAGCCTCGGAGGATATTTGGCGGCTCCTTTCCGTCGTTCCGTCGCGCCAAAGGGCACGAGACGGTCGGGACGACGCTATCGAGTCCCGAGACGGACCCATCGACCTCGGGAACTAAACACGCCCCCGACTGGGTGGGGTGATGGCGTATAGGATTTGGTGACAATCGCACAAGGGGGCTAGCTAGGCGTCACAGACGAACGGGCAAAAGGGAAAAAGGCCGGGCTCCTGTTTGGATGAAGACGAAGAGCGAGGCGTGGCTCCAGTTTCACCACTGTCGTCTTGGTGTTCTCATCTTGATGCCGTGGTCAAGAAGCACAAACAGGCGAATTGACCGGTCCATAGAACCGATTGACCTGGCAAGGCGGCATTTCCTTTGTTGAGGGCAGAATTGACCAGATCGTGGGAATGATAATGACATGTCGTTGAATCAACCCCCCTGTCCAGGATCAGTTCCCCCACGGACATGGATGGCATCTGGACCCTTTGTCGTCACCGACGTCGTCGGCAAGCGACCCGAGTGGGCAAATTTCTACCAACCGAAAAACTCCTGGAATCTCATTGGCATTGCTGTCTCCTGTCTCCCTCTTCCGATCATCCACTGATCGTCATGGGCTTGCCACCCAATCATGCCGATGACCACCAGGAAACCAAGTTCCACTGCCAACATTTACGATGTTATATCCATTTCCCCTCTTGCATCGTGGTCCGTCTTCAACTCTCATCTTCCAATCGACCTGTCCAGACTTGACATTCCAGACCCCCAACCGCCGTCATGTCCCCCACCTCGAGCACCCCCACTCTCACCACCCCCTGGTGGAAAGACGCCGTCGTCTACCAAATATACCCTGCCTCCTTCAAGGACTCCAACGGCGACGGCCTCGGCGATATCCCGGGTATCATCAGCAAGATTGACTACCTCAAAGACCTCGGCATCGACATTGTCTGGATTTCTCCCATGTATATGCCCGCCCCCACCCCCATTCCCGGTCATATGACATGGAAGTCCACGCGGCTCAACCACCAACCCTAACTCGGTCACACAGGTTCGACAGCCCGCAGGTAATCAGCCTTCCCTAAGCCGCTGGGACGATCCCGAGGGATCCGAACCGCAGGAAGCTAATGTCAGGTCGCCGCCGCAGAACTGCGCAGCACATGGCGTCCTGACTGTGGTGTTCCCATCATTCGATTCCATTTTTTCTTGCCTTGTTTCGGTCTCGTTCGGCCAAGATGCTGACGGGTGATAGGTTGACATGGGCTATGACATCTCCGACTATGAGGCCGTCTATCCGCCGTATGGCACGGTGCAGGACATGGAGACCCTCATTCGTGCATGTCACGAGAGGTGGGCAATCCCCCCCCCAATTCCAGGACACGGGGTGGGAATAGAGGCTTATGCTGTTGCTTCCCCGCAGGGACATGAAGGTCATCCTCGACCTCGTAATCAACCACACGTCGGACCAGCACAAGTGGTTCCAGGAGTCCCGGTCGTCGAGGGATAATCCCAAGCGGGACTGGTACATCTGGAAGCCGCCACGGTACGCCGAGGATGGCACGCGGATGCCTCCGACGAACTGGAGGAGTTACTTCTCCGGCGGCACCTGGGAGTGGGACGAGCCGACCGGGGAGTACTACCTGCATCTCTTCGCCAAGGAGCAGCCGGACTTGAACTGGGAGAATGAGGAAACACGGAATGCCATCTACGACAGCGCGATGCGGTTTTGGCTTGACAAGGGGGTGGATGGGTTCCGCGTGGATACAGTCAACATGTTGGTGATCTGACTCCAACCCGGTCAACGTTGGGAACTGACATGGAGAGAAACCAGGTACTCCAAAGGCGTCGAGTTTCGCGATGCCCCCATCATCGACCCGGCGTTTTACGAGCAACCGGCGTGGCTGTACTATGCCAACGGGCCCAGGATGCACGAGTTCCTGAGGGAGATGAACGACAAGGTGCTGAAGCACTACGATGCCGTTACCGTCGGCGAGCTTCCGCACACTCCCGACCCGAGAAAGGTTCTCGACTACGTCGGGGCAAGCGACAAGCAGCTCAGCATGGTCTTCCAGTTCGACATTGTCGACATTGGCCAAGGGGTCGCGAGAAAGTACCAGTTCGAGCCCTGGAAACTCCCCCTCTTCAAGGGCATCGTCGCCAAGTGGCAGCAATTCATCGAGGGCACCGACGGGTGGACAACCGCCTTTTGCGAGAACCACGGTATGCCTCGACCCCCCCGGGAGATAACACCCCAAAATTAACATCCCCCAGACCAAGGCCGCTCCATCTCCCGCTTCGCCTCCGACGCCCCCGAGTACCGCGTCCTCTCGGCCAAGATGCTCGCCATCATGATGACGGCCCTCACGGGCACCCTCTTCCTCTACCAGGGCCAAGAGATCGGCATGATCAACGTCCCGCCTACCTGGCCCATCTCCGAGTTCCGCGACATCGAGTCCGTCAACTTCTACCACTCCATCGCCGCGCAGACCGGCAACGACCCGGCCACGCTCGACTACGTTATGCGCAGCCTGCAGATCCTCGGCCGCGACAACGCCCGCTTGCCGATGCAGTGGGACGCGTCGGCGCACGCGGGGTTTACGGATTGTGGGAAGGGCGCGTGGATGAAGGTGCATGATTTGTACGGGGAGATTAATGCGGCGAGGCAGGTGGGGGATCCGCAGTCGACGTGGAGTTTTTGGAGGGATATGATTCGGGTTAGGAAGGAGTACAAGGAGGTGTTGGTTCACGGTGCGTTTGAGGGGTTTGAGATGGAGAATGAGGAGACGTTTGTGTTTGCCAAGAAGGGTGGCGGGAAGACGGTGGTGGTGGTGTTGAACTTTACAGGGGAGGAGCAGAGGGTTGAGCTGCCCTTTGAGGGGCTGGAGTTGAAAGTTGGGAATTATGGGGATGTTGAGGGGGCGGACAAGGCGGCTGTGGGAAGGGAGAGGGTGTTGAGGCCGTGGGAGGGGAGGTTGTACATGGCGATGGAGGGCCTTTGAGTACATACAACCCAGGACTGGTTTGTTTGCTAGCGCGAGACCTCTCGTCGGTCCGGGCAAGGCCTAATCGGCACGACCATTGACCTTCTGTTTCAATTTCAAGGTCTTGATCAGCCGCTTGATGGCCTTGGCAATTGTTTCCAAGGTCTTACGCTAACAGACAAGCCAGGGCTGGAGTGTGTGTTGAGGTGTCTCGGGCAAAGGGGCACAACGGTTTCGGCAAACAAAAAGGGGTCCAAACAAACAGGACGGATCTGTCATGTGAAAAAGCCGACCCCAGCAACCGAAGGTTGACAGGGTCTTGCAAACCCAAACGAGATTCGACCAAGACGCTTTCGCTTGTCGATCTGAGATGACGGTCTGGTCGGGCTGGTACCAAAAGCCAACTAGAAAAATGGCCAAAAATACAGAGGCCCAGAGAGACCACGGGAGAATTTGCTCCAATTTGGTCTCCAGATGAAAAAGACAAGGGCAAACAGTCGTGAACAGGCGGAGGAGTGTGTGTCTCGTTCCTGAACGGCAAGTCCCGAGATTGGAGAGGTAGCGAAGCGACGGTGCCCAGCACCCCTAGCATCCCAGGGGGCCCGGCCACCCCAACAACGCACTGACCACACCGCTCACCGACCCCTTATCGAAAAAGTCCAGATGCGCCTGGGGCGTGCGGTGGTTGGACAGAGCTCCCAGGCCCAGCAGATAGTGGACAGGACGTGGGCCTTTTTCCAACCTCTCCCCTCCCGACCGTCTGTCCTCTTTTCTCCTCCACGCCACGCCTTGCATCGCAGACCACAGGTTGGCCTGCAGTATCAAGCCGACAATCGTCACAATGGCGGCATCCAAGGGCGCCAATGGCGCAGCCAGCAATGGCAACCCCAAAGATTCCAAGGACTCCAAGGTGCTCTACCAGTTTGTCGAGACGCCAAAGCAGACGGCCCCCACGTTCGAGACCAACGAGGAGTGCGGTGTGCGCACCACGTCGGTATGTTTGCTCTCTTCCCCCCTTTTCACCCTCCTGCTTGCTCAATGCGAGGGACAATCACCTCCATGGCACCCCTCTGACCACCCCTCGCAGTACCCGACCATCAAGAACGCCCCTCTGCCCGCTGATGCGGCCGGATCCGTCAATTTCTCCAACATTGCCCTCTTCTCCATCCTCGGCGGTGTCCCCTTCTACTTCGCTTGGAAGGTCGGCGGTGGGCTCAAGACGACCATCTTCTTTGCCCTCTTCACTTCTGCCCCCCTCCTCTCGGTCTTCTGGGTCATCGCCTCGGTCATCTCGCCGCGGTTGAACGAGAAGGCCAAGCTCCCCGGCCGCCCCGTCGAGCACTACCTCACCTTCAAGAAGCCCGAGGACAAGGCCAAGTACCATGGCAAGAGCAAGATTCCGATGGAGACCTTCCAGGAGATGTACTTTGACGGCGACGTCGAGTTCAATGGCGACGCCCTCGACATTCTCGAGTACCGCCACGACTGGGCCAGCTTCCGCTTCACCTATGGCCTGATCAAGTTCTTCCTGACGGGCATGATTCCCGAGGTTATCATGCACACCCGCTCTCAAGGTGCGTCATCGACCCGATCAAGCTTGTGCCCTGCATATGCTAACGTATAACCCAGACGAGGAGCAGGTCCGTGACCACTACGACCGCGGTGACGACTTCTACAGCTGGTTCCTCGGCCCGCGCATGATCTACACGTCGGGCATCATCTCGGACATCAACAAGGAGGAGACCCTCGAGGAACTCCAGGACAACAAGCTCGCCGTCGTATGCGAGAAGATTGCTCTCCAGGAGAATGAGCGCCTTCTTGATATCGGCTGCGGCTGGGGCACTCTCGCCCGCTTCGCCAGTGTTAACTTTGGAGCCAAGACCACGGGTATCACCCTCGGCCGCAACCAGACCAAGTGGGGCAACAATGCCCTCCGCGCCGCCGGTATCCCCGAGGACCAGAGCAAGATCCTGTGCATGGACTACCGTGATATCCCCGTCCCCGAGGGCCGCTACAACAAGATCACGTGCCTTGAGATGGCCGAGCACGTCGGTGTCCGCCACTTCAGCGCCTTCCTCCGCCAGGTCAACGACATGCTCGAGGATGACGGTGTCTTTTTCCTGCAGATCGCCGGTCTGCGCAAGAGCTGGCAGTACGAGGACCTTATCTGGGGTCTGTTCATGAACAAGTACATCTTCCCCGGCGCCGATGCCTCGACTCCTCTCGGCTTCTTTGTCGACAAGATTGAGGGCGCCGGATTCGAGGTCAAGGCCGTCGACACCATTGGTGTGCACTACTCTGCGACCCTGTGGCGCTGGTACCGTAACTGGATGGCCAACCGCACCAAGGTCGAGGCCAAGTACGGCAAGAGATGGTTCCGCGTAAGTCTGAGCATTCCCGGCGGGTCGGAGAGAAACTAACGTGTTGCAGATCTGGGAGTTCTTCCTTGCCCACTCCACCATCATCTCGCGCCAGGGTAGTGCCACGTGCTACCAGATCACGATTGTCAAGAACCTCAACTCGACCCACAGGATCGAGGGCATCCCCACGCAGCACGGCCTCAGCGGCGCCCTCAAGCACACCGGCGCCGACCTCAAGGCCTGGGCCCAGGCCGAGGCCCAGCGCTTCCCTACGGTCGCCGTCTGAGGTGACGAGCAATGTCATATTTTCAATCTCATGGGTTCTCTCACGGCGTCTGGTTTCAAGGAATCTCGGGAACAAATCAGGCGCCGGGCCAGGACACACGACAGGCATGTGGCTTCGAGCGTTTCCAATGATTCTCTGGGCACGAAAAATAGACCAGGGGCGGATGGGGCGGTGTCGAAAATTAGACGGCTGTAGGGGGGGTGGGTGTGCTGTAATGATGGGTCTGGGTACTAATTAGGCCTGTTGGTGCGGCTCACGAATCAACGGTGTTACGGTGTATCTTGGACTTTGTCCCCCGTGTCTGTGTCTGCTGTTTGTGAGATTTGAAATTGTTGGGGATATGTACCCGTAGCTGTACCGCCGGATGTACTGTGTATAAAACGCACGGACTCGCCCCATACTGAGCTGTCTTGACCCCAAAAAACAAATGACGTCGCATCAACACCAAAATTTCCACATCGCGATACTTTGACGTACGACCCCCAACTTGACTGACAACCGCCACCACCCACCAACGCTTCAATCACCTCAACAGTCGCCCTCCGAACAACAAGCAACAATGCTCCTCCCCCGCCGCCTCCCCCTTTCAACCCTCCTCCGCCGACAACACATCCCCTCCCACACCCCCCTACCACAAGCAACCCCAAACCGCGCCCCCTTCCCCCGCGCCATCCACACCTCCCCCCCCTCCTCCAAAACCCCCTCACATCCACTCCCCCCAGCAAAGGGATACACCCCCCTGCGCCGTCCCGCCCACAACGCCGAAACACCCCCCGACACCCCGCCCCCCGCCGACCTCGAGGCCATGGACGTCCTCGGCAACACCCCCGTCCCCGCGTCGTCGATTACCGCGTGCCTGGAGGACGGGTTTGCGTTCCAGAACGGGCTGAGGGTGGATGGCGGGGACGGGGTGTTGATTGTGGGAGGGGAGGTGGTGAGGTGGAGGCCTTGGCTTGCTGGGGGAGGGAAGGGGATGAGGTTTGTGAATGCCAAGGGGCAGTGGGAGTTGACGCGGGGGGTGTTGGGGGTGTTGGGGGTTGTTTGGCCTAGGGCTGGTGAGTTGCTCTTCTCTGCTGTGTTTGTGGGGGGTTGGGGCTGACTTTGGGTGGTGGGGGGGATAGATTTGTTGATTCTCGCGCTGGGCCCGGAGATGAGGCCACTGAGTCCCGAGACGAGGAGGATGGTTAGTGAGATGGGGGTCAGAGTGGAGGTGCTGGATACGAGGAATGCGGCGGCGCAGTATAATATGTTGGCGACGGAGAGGGGGGTCGGGGAGGTGGCGGCTGCGATGGTGCCGGTTGGGTGGGTGGAGGGGGTGGGGATTCCGGTGAGGTCTTGAGGGGGGTGGGGGTGATGTGATGGCATTTGGTATGGCTGGGGCGGTATGTATATCTTTGGCTGTTGGTGGTTGAGCGGCAGGGTTAGGTACGGAAGCTCACGCTTCGAGATGGGCGGCCTGGCATTCCCGAACTGAATGTCCCTTGGGACTGGAGAGTAGAGACCGGAAAGGAGTGGTGTCAAGATATGGTGTGTTCTTCCAGCGTAGGTAGCTGGTATGAGTTGTAAACGCACTGATGTGTCGGAATTGTCAGTAGACCTTAAACGACGAGTCACGAGCTTTCAGCAGCTATTTACGTCAAACCTCACTCTTCTCATACCCGGTGTCTCAGTATATCGAGAAGACTCAAGGTTACGCTCTTCTCGATGCCACTCCCAGAAGCGATGATGGCATCCCGCAAGAAGAACTGGCGGACTTTTGATTGTGTCAGGCTATAAACCAGAACCAAAATCCGCTGCCGGATGACATACACAGAAGAGCCGAGTGGGTCAGTGGACTATCGAAGGATACCTGCTTTGGCTTTTTGGTGACCGGCAAGACAGAAAGACAGGCACGGAGGGAGGTCGGCTCCCATGGCAGACGGGAGCAGCTGGTTATGTACGGAGATAAGGCTCCTGGAGTACGTCCCTCCCAATGTCGAACTTGCTGGAACGAGGACGTCGACCTGGTGCTGTGGATCGTGAATTCGCGAGTCCCATGTTGGCTTGAGAGCTCCCCATGTTGGCTCGAGGCTCCCAGGTAGGCTCCATCAAATCAAGATGGGCCACAGATCACAGACACTTCTGGCTGGCTACCAGGTAGAAAACACCGTCAATCACAGGCAAGGTCTTGTATTGTCCGTCTCAGTGTCGAGGTCGACCGTTGGCATCGTGTCACGAACCCACGGCTCGGTCCTCCGGTCGAGTTCACGGCTATTCCACGCCCCAGCACCTGCGACGAGGACGAGACGAGGCACGGTCTGAAGTCCATTTTCATTGCGAACCCCATTCCGGTATAGAGAAAGCATCCCTAAGAACAGAGAGCAGCCAACCCCAGGCTGATCGTGCGTGGCGTGCAGCCCATTTTCCCTATTGAACACCGAAGCAATGTGACCGTCAACCTTGCCCAGCCGTCCTGTCCGTCCCGAACCAAAAACCCAACGTCGCTTATTTCTTCTTGTCCGACTGGGTCTGCTCCTTCAGCACCTTCTTGACGATCTTCTGCTCCTCGATGAGGAAGGCCCGCACGACGCGGTCGCGGACGCAGTTACCGCATCTTGAGCCACCGTACGCGCGCTGGACCGTCTTCTTGGGCTTGGAGAGCTGGGCGTACTCGCGGGGGCGGAGGGCGGGGATCTGGGGGGGAATGTTAGCATTGACCATGATGCTTGTCCTCTGTCATTATTTCGGGCATGTCGTCTTGGGTATCTATCGGGGGAATTGGCGGGGCGAGTATCGATGGGGCATTGCGGAGGAGTTTCGTTGTTGGCGGTGCCGTTGCTCGTGTCGATGTGGTTGTCCAAGTCGTCCTCCATGATTGTCCCACGCTCTCAGAAATCACATGAGACTTACGCCGGGGAGCTTGATGCCGCAGTCACCGCACTTGGGGGCAGTTCCGCGCTTCTTGATGTGAAGGACACGGAGCTCACCACCGGGGGTCTTGATGACCCTCGTCCGGTTCGAGGTGGTGTTGTATCTGCGCGTCCATCGTTAGCCGGTGCGCCCTCTGACATGGACGAGTCCGTTCCGTCGAAATAGAAGCGACTGCTCGAGGGCAACTCACGGGTTGCGACGGCGGTAAGTGACTCGTGCCATTGCTGCGGTGTTGTCGTTGTCGTGACGGGTTGCTTCGAGACGGTCACTGGGGGCGAAGGCGGTTGAATTTTGAGGGTGGTTTGGAAATTTCTGTGTGGGTGTCGAATGCCTGCCCCACCCAGTCCGCACAGGGCGGGTTGCAGGGTTGGCGAGAGCCACAGCAGCTTATCGGATAAGACGGGGCTGGTGCGCTGGCTCGCTGGCTCTCGCCTGTGGCTGGTGAAGAGAGCAGTCACATGACCCTGGTGGGTCTTTGTCCGGCCCCCGCCGGGATAAGCTTTTGGCTTTCAAGATGGGCGATCCTGGCTTTCCTCGCTTCCACACGCAACGTTGCTCTCGGAATAGCATCAAGTTCAACTGTGCTGCTCCTGGGACATGACAAGATTCTTTTCACACTGTGCATGAGAAGGGTCTTTTTCCGGTCGACGGCACAACCAGGTCGTGGCCGATGAAGTTGTGGGCGAGCCCAAACTGCCCGCCGCAGGGCTGAAGGTGACAGGTCGTCCGAGGGTCCGGGGATGCTCACTCACACCTGGTCGCCTCCCCCCCTCCAGCCTCCCAACCTGGCCGCCTGGAAACGCCCCGATCTCCCGGTCCATGGGATCGGACGCGAATCGACGAGATCTATGCAGTAGGGGTGACCGGGGCAGCCCAAGGACCAATGGTGGTGTGGGTTGGGGTGAATTCAAAACTCAACGACAACCTCGAACTGCATTCCCATTGCTTTTCAATGTGATGATGTAGGCACCTGTCCTGTGGGTTTCCAGGTGGCCAATGACAGCATATCCGTCGACGAATACACGAGTAGGACGCTTGTAATAGAAGAATCCAGCCAGATGTCCGTCCCTAATCCCTAATCCCAGCGCCCGCTCAGAAAAACCAACTAATAAGTACTCGGGAAAAGATTCCACATTTGCAAACTGCATCCATCATCCAGCCGACGATTTCTGGTGTCTTGGCTTCAACGTCGCCCAGTCCGGGTCCGCGCAGGGGTTCCAGATCCCAATGCCCGACGGGTTTGCCTGGCGGCTGCTGGCAGCCTCCTGGAGGACAGCCTTGGTCTCTTCACCCGTGTAGGCATTGCAGAAGCTGGTGATTTCCTTTTGGGCCTCGTCGACCGACTTGAGGAAGGATCTGTGAAGTTCTCGAGCTGTTGAGTTGGTGAGATCAGGAGCTACTCAGAGCTGCGATCAGCGGAACCAGGGAGGGGACATACGAGAGGAATGATGAGCCGCCATGGGTGCCAGCATACGCGGAATCACCGTCCGCAGACGTCGAAGCTGTCTCGCAAATTAGAGGGTGACGGGGCGGGTTTGCAATCTCCTACATAGTACTTGCCTGGAGATGCAGCTCCTTGAGGTGCTCGAGCTGGTCCTCGATGCGCTCCTCGTCCTGCGGGGCGGGGAGGGGAGGCATGGTGTTTGCTCTTCCGCTTCGTCTTCCTTGCCGTCACGCAGCCAATCGACGGCGTCGTTCTGGATGGGGAAGGGAACGTAACCCGTGTTTGACGCCGCGGCCGTCACGGCTCTGAAATTGATGACTGGCGCAACGGGACTGGCTCAACTCGACGGGAACTGGCCAAGTGCAGCGTTGGCGGCGGGGACGGATGCACTCTTGACTGGGAAACGGGGACGGGGGGGCGGCACGGCGGGAGGAGGGGGGGGGGGCGAGCATAAATCCAGCCTCCGGGTGGTGGTGTGCACTGCTGTCCAGGGGACGTCTAGGCCGGGTACGGTCCGCAGGGTGGAGGGCTGGCAGTCGGGACCACAGTGATTCGGGACGCCCGCGTCAAGGGGCGGAGGGGGGAACAGGTTGCCGAAGGAACAAACAAGCCGAGAGAGGGAATGGGTGCAGCATCCAGCAGCCAGCAGGCGGGCTGTGGCGCTTGCGCGAATGCGCATGTGGCTGATTCGGATTTCGCGAGCCGAGCTCGGGCCACCATGCGTCGCCGTCCGTCACAAAAGATAGGGAAGGGGGATGCCCACGCAAACTTTTGAACAACCCAACACCTAACCGAAGTCCGGACGGCCTGCCTACAGGCGAAATCAAAAAGAATAAAACAGCCCAAGCCTGGTGTGCATCATCGACTGTCGTCGCCCTTCTTTTTTCGTCAGCCGCGGTAAACTCCTCGTCTCTTCCTCCTCAGTCCTCGGTCCCTCCCTCCATCTCTCGGCCTCGGCCTCGGCCTCGACCCGCGACGCGCCCATTTGCCATTTGCCTGCTGCTTTCGCGGAGCACTACGGATCAATCACGCACCGCACAGTACCTGGTATTCCCACAGTCCACGCTCTCACAGTGGCAGCTCGTTCCACCGCACGCCGTTGCACCTTTGCGCAGACAGTGCGAAAAGACGCATCAATCGCCCTCTTGACCACTATCTCCCCCCCAATCAACCAACACGCTGTACAGTCCCGTTGGGGCCTCTCGTCACCCCGACACTGCACTGCGCGCACTTGGGACACTGCACTGGACGGGCCGACATGGACAATTCCCAGCCACCGCGCGCCGGGCCACCACCACGCAAGCGCGCCCGCGGTGCCGCTGCCGGCGGTCGCGTGTCGGACGCTGGCAATCCTGTCCTCCCTTCGGCCGTCGCGCCCCAGGTCAACCAGGTCCAGGCCTGGCCTCCCGCCCCTCAACACAATCCGCACGGCGTGCGTCCCGACACGGTGCCGCCTCCCACAGCTGGTTACCCTTCACAGCACCAGCAGCAGCAGCACCTTGAGCGCGCCCACCAGGTCGCCGTCACGGATGGGATGATGAGCGTTAACGGATACAGCACCTCGCCGCACAGCCAGTATCCCGAGCCGCCGTCTCTCGCCCCTCCCCCGCAGTCGGACCTGCTCACAAGTCTCCCGGGCGATCCCGGTGCGCCGAATCCCCACCAACACCACCACGCCCAGCAGCATCACCTCCAGCAGCACCCGCAACAGCACCACCAGCTCAACCACCAGCACCAACAACAACAACAACAATTATCCCACCCCCAAGACCAACAACAGACCCCGCAGCAACAGCAGCAGCAGCAACAGCAGTCCCAGCAGCGGCCCTCTGCCGCCACCGCCAACAAGACGGACCGCGCCCTCTTCCAGGCGCAGTACGGCGCGCACCACCCTGCCGACGATTCCCCGACCGGCACCGTGGCCAACACCGCTCCCGCTTCCTCCTACAACCTGGGCTGGTCGACACCCGGCCAGGCCTCGGCGACCGTCACGTCCGGCATGCCACCACAGTCCCCATCGACCCGGCTTGCCCCGCCGCCCGAGGGGATCTACCCGACCTTCGAGGGCCTGCTTCTGGCGGTCCAAAAGGTGGCCAAGGACCAGGGCTATGGCGTCGTCAAGCTGCGGTCTAGCAATTATCGGGACAAAAAACCCACCCGCTACGACCTCGTTTGCGACCGCGGCGGCGTCAAGTACAACAGCACGGCCAAGAAGCGCAACCCGAGCACGCGCAAGGTCGACTGTCCCTGGCGCGCCAAGGCCGTCTGCGAAGTGAACCTGGGCAACCAGTGGAGGTTCGCCGTCCAAGAGTCGCGGCATAACCACGAGCCGCGCATCGCCGCGGCCGAGCCCGGGCAAGAGAACACCCCGATGGCGCAGAGCATGCGCAGCATCGGCAACAAGCTTGACCGCGTGTCGCACGATATCAATGCCAACATGGCCACGATCTTGCAGCACCTTGAACAGATAAGCAAGCGGGTAGAGGTTCTGGAAAACGGCCGTCCCCAAATGATGAACGGCAACAACGTACCAAACATGGGCAACTCCAACATGCCGACGGCCAACATGGGCGGAGGTAGCATGGGCGGCGGCATGGGCGGTGGCATGGGCGGCGGCGGTCTCGGCGGCGGTCTGGGAGGAGGAGGCATGTCCAACGGGCCCATGACAAACGGCGGCATGGGTTCGAGTGGGCTTATGGATGCCCGCCTCAACAACCTGGACTCGAGGGTCAACGCCATGGAGCAACGGCCCAACCCCATGGACCTGCCCATGATGGACGACGACACCGGGCGCCTCTCCATGATGGTCAACTCCTAGGACGGTCTTTTGACATTTGGGCAATCCCATCACGCAGCCCCAACCGTGGCCACAGGACGTGAATCGGGAGAAGCCAACGGAACTGGCACCCGACTTGGGGTTGCCGGAGGAAAAAGAGGACGAAAAAGGAGACGGTGACGAAAGGACAAGAAGCGCGCCAGACATGTGAACGTGTCAGGGGAACACAAGAACAAGAAGAAAAACCAGCAGCTGCTACAGAGGTCGGCTCGGGTCTCGTTTGTTCGCGGCACTGCTGTACTACTCCCTCTTTGCTACCAATTACGAGATTGGCAAGCAGACACAATTGCATTTCCGGGTTCGGGGGCTGGGACGGGCATCGGCGCTAGGTATTTACACTGGGAATGGGGCGGTCGGGGATACCCAGTGATTTCTCTTTTGTCAAGCGAAGGGCGCAAAATTGGAGAACAATCGGTGTTTCTCTCTCTCTCTCTCTCTCTCTCTCTTTTTCTTCTGATCTTGGGCTGGACGGAGGGTGTTCTCGAGAAAGGGGGTAGGGGGGGGAGTGAGGTTTTGAAGTGTGTCTGTGTAACGTGTGTATATATATAGTGGTCTCTCCGCGGGCGACGATTTCTTTTTCGTTTGGTAGTGTTGCATTGTCGGTTTTTTTTTTTCCTTTAAGCCCTTGCCTGTTTAAGGGGGCTTGGGACTGGGCTGGATCAATATTGGTATCCTCCTGGGAGGAGGAGCATGGGAATGGGAAACCAAGGGAAGCCAAGGGAATATTGGGATGGGATGGGGGAGGGGATATGGGAAGGCTACTATGGTATGTGGGAACCAAATCAATGGGAATTTCTACTTTTCTCGAGACCACGGCTGGGACGTGAATGCTGCAAGGTGACGGTGGCGGTGACGTGATGTATCACGATTCGACCAACAAGTCCTTGTCCCAGGACCAAGTTTCTCGATGAGTTGGTCGTCAACGACGCTGGCAGCGTTCCCGGCTCCATGTGGAATCACATTCTCCACGAAACAATACGACTTTGACGAGGGATGACCGCTCATGACAATCATGACGAGGATGATGAAATATCCAAGACAACTCCTCGTCCAGCAACTTGAAGCCAGGGGTGGACATGTGCCAGCAACATCACACACTCCCACGATGAAAGCACAACCGTGTCTCTTTCACCAATCAACACTACCACAATGATGCCCAAGTCCAAAATATGGCATCGTGTATACGTGGTATCTAAATCCGACAGCAGCAGCAGCTGGCAACTATCTCTCCCCAATGACAAGTGCAACAGCAAGCAAGTCAGCCAGCCAAGCCGTCTTTTAGTCTGTCTGTCTGTCTTCCTCCACCATCCCCCGCCCCCCTCCCAAGTTTTCTACCGGCCAAGTTGTGTAGGTAGCTTCCTCCTCCCCTGCTTCGCTGTCTCCCGCTGTCGCCGCCGACGAGTGTATTAAAAGGACGTACTGACAAGAAAATAAAAAAAGAAACTCCCGCCCAGCCCAGAATACCAAAAAAAAAAAGAATATACCATGCTATGCTGTGTGACCTCGAGGACATGCACTCGAGAGAAAGAGAGAGGATGACAAGGGACGAACGAAGAGAAACATAACGATAGACCGCATACTCAGTGATGCACTCCATTCACCCTCCCCGCCGCCGCCGCCGCCCCTGTACTACTCCCACCCTCCGCCGGCGCCTCCCCTTTCCTCCCCTCGCCCTCTTCCCCGCCCATCAACGTCTTCATAAACGCAATATAATCATACTGCGGCATCCCGCGATCCCCCTGCATATCCGGCCCGGTATGCGGCGGTATGATATCCACCAGCTTCTCAATCACCTCGTCGGGCACGAGCGAGTGCCGCAGGTCCATCTCGGTCACGTACGGCTTCCCGTCCGCCACCTCGCGGAAGCTCTGAAACACCTGCTCGGCCGTGTTCTGGTCCTCCGTCACCTCCACCATGAAGCGGATAAACTGCTCAAACGTGACGCGGTCGCGGCCGCTGGCCGTGGCCGAAAAGTAGTCGTGCATCTCGTCCTCCGAGAAGACGAGCCCGAGCGACGCCAGCGCCGCGCTGAACTCGAGCTCCGCGAGGCTGTTGGTGTCGTCCCGGTCAAAGTGCCGGAAGACGGACTCGAACTCCTCGAGCTGGATGGGCGTGAGGTTGGTCATGTTGCGCGCGACGATTTGGTTCTCGAGGAAGGCGAGTTTTTTGGAGACCGAGGTCTTGACGAGCGACAGCTCGTAGACGAGCTCGTCGTACGTGTACGTGGTGAAGTCGTTTTCTTCAATGTTGGCCTCTTGGCACTTGACGTCGACGGCCTCGATGTTGACGAGGTAGGCGTCGAGCGGCGGGAGGTTGTCGGCGATGCGCCGGACGTGGTGGAGTTGGTCCTCGACTTCGCCTTCAAGGCCCGAGATGGCGAGCTGCATTGTGTTGAGGGCCATGGCAAAGTCATTGGCTTTGTCGGCGAAGGATTTGCGGAGGGCGTTTTTGATGCTGGGGGTTGTCAGTGGGTTGGGGAGAGACTCATGGTTCAAGGGTTAACTCACTCTCTAATGGTTTCGTTGATGAGCTGGCCCCGAGCCATCTCGGCCTTGGCCAGGTTGGACCACTCCCGGTCCAGCACCTCCAGCCGCAGCCCTGCTGGTGGCTCGTAGGGCCGCAGCCGGTATGTGCTGAGCTTGGTCTTGATGTTCCCGAGCAGCGTGGCAAGCTCGCTCTTCTCGGCCACCCACTGCCGCTTGGCCCCCCTCTTGTACGACATAAACACGGCGGCCTGGGCCTTGGCGTCGATGTAGGTCCCCTCAAAGGTGGCCTGCTGCCAGCTCTCGATCTGGGCCTGGATGGCCTTGAGCAAGGCGGCCATCCTGCGCTCGTAGGCGTGCTGCATCTCCCATGCGCCCTGCATGTTGTTGACGAACTTTTCCACCCGGCGGCCGGCATTCTCGACCTTTTCCATTTGCGAAAAGGCATGGAACCAGTAGGCAATGTACGTCATCAGACTGCGCTCGTCGGGCTTGGCCACGTCGCACACGTCCTCGACGTCGAGCAGCTTGGGGATGCCGATCTCGCGGTGGGCAATGTCAAAGGCCATCTGCATGTTGCCGCGGTGGTCGCTCTTGTCGAGGGCGTCGTAGTCGATCAGGTCGGGTCGGTGGATGTCGAGCAGGGCGCAAAAGGCGAGGCCATCGTTCCAGCTGCCGCTAAAGTCGCGGACGTCGACCTCGTCGTAGCATGCCGTCTTGCGCTGACACCACAACAGCAGGCCCTCCTTGGCCGTCATGCCCTCCTCGTTGATGTCGTTGATGGTGAAGCGCAGAATCAGGGTCCAGATGAGGCCGAGGATGATCTTGCGGTTGCCGTCGACGACATCCTCGGCGCCAATGTTTGTCATCTGGATGCCGCGCGACTTGATGAAGTTGAGGGCCAGGTTCGCATTCTCGAAGCGCTGGACGCGTAGCTTGGGTTTGGCGGCGTAGCGCCCGAGTGACTCGTTCGAGAGGCACTCGAGTAGGTGGATGAGCATGACGCCATCGCTGAGGTCGAGTACGAGGTCCTTGACCTCGAGGTCGCGCACTTCGATCTTTGTGTTGAGCCACTTGGTGAACGTCTTTTGCTGGACCGTGATCCAGCGCTGCTGCTCGGCAAAGGCCATCCTGGTGAGGCCCTGCTCGTGGGGGGGCTCGGTGGCGGCGAGGGCGTCGGCCGGGCTGGACGACGAGCGTTGGAAGCGGTTCTTTTTTGCGTCCCTGTCCTTCTTGGGGGTTAGGCCGGTCGAGCCTGAGCGTTGAAGTCGGGCAGCATGCAGCTGCTTGGCGTCGCGGCGACTGCGGGTGGGAGAGGGCGAGTGGCGGCGGCCCGAGACAGCGGAGGTGGATTCTAGGAGGGAGGGCTCTAGGAGGGAGGACGAGGAGGTGGCGGATGTGGATGCGCTGCTGATAACCGAGGAGCGGCGCGAGTCGAACGAGGAATAGGTGTTGTCGTAGTCGGAGGCCGAGGCCGAGGAGGAGGCGATTGAGAGGACCGACAGCGAACTGGGACGGGTTGTTGGCTTATCGGGCGTGGTGGCAATTAGGTGTTCGGGTTGTTCGTGGTGGTTGTCGAAGACGGTGTCATCGGCGGGTGCATGTAAACAAAGATCGGGAAACTTCTCATGGCCCGATGTTGCTGGTGCTGCCGCTGTTGCTGCCGCTGCCGGTGCCTGCCCGCCAGCCGCCCACGCCGCCCCAGCGCTGCTCTGCCCCACCTCCCCCTCCGGCAATGCGCCCATCCTGTCCATGGCGTGTCTTTAGTGGCTGGGCTGCAGATGTTATCGATAAGCGAGCGAAGGGTTTCGGGAGACGATTGGGAGTCGAACTTCAAAGTCAAGTTTCCCAATTTCGACGTCGCCAACCACATGGACAATATGCCAAAAGTGAACAGACACCATCCGACACCCGCCGCCGACAGCGCGCTCCCCTGGGGTTTATACGCATTCATGCCCTCGACAGATCCTCATGTCCTTGCCGGGCGGCTGAGACCACGGCGCGGGACTGGCATACAGGCTCAGCCTGAAACGTCGTCGTCCCCAACAACGCCGCCTCGGCCATCTTGAATCCAGGGGTCCGGCACGAGCAAGAGGAATGGGATGCTGTCGCATCTGCAAATCAGAGCCGGAGCCCGACCACCTGGACCACCCACCCGTTGCGCCGTCATTCATGCGACGCCCCATCGGCCCCCTTCCTCCGAGGCTGTCGATCGTGGGGTGGAATGCCACCATCCCATCCCACTCATCCCATCCCACTGCCCGTGGGGACCAAGGCCCGCAAGGCTTTCTCGGGGAGGTCTACTTGCAACGGTGAATCCTACCCACCCAGTCCGTCCAAAGACATCTGTTGGTCCAACAGACACAATGCCCCGACCGACGAGACGTGACCGAGTCCCTCCAATTCCTCTGCCAACTCCCCCTTGAAATGTGGTCACGCTCCCGAGGCCATTCCCGTCTCCCATTTGTTCCCGACGTAGCACAAGAGGTGTCATGTCAGGGCCGCGAACAAGACCGCCCAGGCCAACATGATGCATGCATGAACCCGCGGTTCCACGCAGCGAACAGATTCAAACAACGTCTGCCGCAGAGTTTAGCCCACGCTTCTTTTCGCCTCCCAGGTCCACTGTACCTGAGCGTACCTGCAGGCGGGTAGGCAAGACCCTGGATGCCATTGTGGTGGCACGAGGAGCGATGGAGTGGCAGTATCCGTGCCTCTGGGAACCTACCTCCACCCCATGAGACTGGACGAAAGAGCTTGGCCCCTCCATCTCGCAATGTGCAAGTTTTGTCTGTTGATTGGAGGGTGTTGGGTGGTCCCAAACGTTCGCCCACCAGCGCTTGGGGGTTTGATCTGTATTTTGCCTATGTCCGTCTGTCCCACCAGGTAGTGTCGTGTGATGTGTGCCCCCCCTGAGATCAATGATCGCCCGAGCCGCTTGGACCAAACTCTTGCTCGATGAGTATTCTTCTTGAAGGTGCCACTGCTTCCACAGCTCAAGACCAAGATCTTCAAGGATACCCCGGGCCGGGCTACTTGAGCTCGTCGGAACAAAGGAGACCAAGACGGCTGTTTTCATCTTCTCCAGAATTCGAGTCATCCAGGGGCCATGTTAAACCTCTGTCATTGTCCGGGCTGACATTCACCCTCGGCGGCAGTGTGACGAGGGTATCGAAGAGAGCTTGACTGTAAAGCCAGTAGCAGTTGTCGATGTGTGAATCTCGCACTCTGACCTGCCGACGTTCCCAACTGGCCCTCTGAACAAGTTCAAGTGCCACTTCCTCGGGCAAGGTCTTGGGAAGCCAGGGACATACACGTCCTTTCCATCACCACTTGGAGTGATGCTGACAACCAAATGTAAAGAGCAGTCCATCATGCCAGCTACCACCTACTTATAGATGGCCGAGTTTCCCAAGGCGGACCGCAATCCTCTTCTCCATCATAATCATCATCCCTTTGGGCCTGGCTTCAAGTGCCATATTTCTACATCATTGCCATCGCCATTCACCTCGTGGCACATCTCGTTGCCCTCATCCACACGGCTTTGGTCTGCTCAGCCAAAATGTTGACATCGACTCTCAGCTCCCTCGCCCTCTTCGTCATGGTCCTGGCACCTGGCGTCCTCCCTGCGCCAACCAATAAATACCCGACCAAGAAATACAAGTCTACCAAGGGGAATAAACCTTGTTCTGGGAAGGGATGCCACCGAAATGTCACGACAGGCTTCGAGAGCCCAGTCACACTCCCTCCTCCCCAGTTCCAACCCTCAAACCCCTGGGTCCCGCCGAGTCCAGTCGTGTTTCCTCCGGCTTTGCCACCGCCTCAGGTCCAGCCTCCCAATCCTCGGTTCCGGCCTGGCCAGGAAAATGTCACCATCACTTTCGGCAAGCCCCAGAGGCCACCGCCCCTTGGGAAAGAGGGTGCCAAGAAGGAGAATGCGCCAACGACTCCCGCCTGTCCTGGGACCGAGGAGAAGTGCAAATCCAAAGGCCACAAGTGTCACAAGCACAAGTGGCACTCTGACGAGGACGACGACAGCGACAGCGACAGCGACAGCGACAGCGACGATGATAGTGATGACGAGAACCACCATTGGTTGGTCTCCCCTCCCCCATCTCGGTGTCATGTACCGGCATGTCCCAGCAAATAGATGACTGACACTCCAAAGGCATCACAACTCCAAGGGCTCAGACAAATCGTGGAAGCAACACCACTGCAAGAGAGGCGAGGACTGCTGCAAGAGAGTGGAGACAGAGACGGCATGGTGCAAGTAAAGGTGCACGTGTAGGCTTGGACAATGACGGTGGGACACCTAAAGTAATTAATAGCGCTAGAATCACAATGGTAATGGAATAATTCGCTTCAATCTGAATATGCCGGTGATGTCAACAATGTGAATGGTTCAGGACATGGATGGTGCCTCAATAGCGGAAGAGGAGATAAGGAGCCCGATAAGAATTTGCTCGAGCTACTGTGGGGCCCCAAGCTGGCCAGTCGGCCAGCCATTGGTCAATCGAGGGGTCGGTGAGGCGGTAAAGTGGGCTGCCCCGCGATTCTGCCAGCCTGAATGCGACCTGGAGCTCCAGGGACCAGAAAATTTGGGGAACCCCTCGGGATCAAAGGTCTCGACTCTCGCTGCCCCCGACTTCCCCAACACAACCTTCTCCCATACACTTTCCCCTCGTCAAGAAACGAAAGAACCGCGACCGACCGGCACCAAATTTGACTGCGCTGCAGCAGTACGATCGACTCGGATTCTCTGGTCCACCTGGGCCTCGGGGTCCCCCTCTCCCCCAATCCTCTTTCCTCTCTCCTCGCACCTTTCAAGCAGCGCTTCCTTCCAACACCACAACCACAAGCACCACGCTGCTGAGCAGACTGCCAACAACCTACTCACATACCGCACTTTCACTCTCACTCCCCCGTACCTGAAGTCTCCGACAACTTCCCCCTCAATCAAATCCACCATGTCTCGCCGCGAGGGCATCCACGTCCCCGCCGTGCGCGTGGCCAACGAGAAGAGTCTCGGCATCACCGAGCGCTGCACCCCGACCTCTTACTCTTGGACTGGTGACAACCGCAAGCGGTATGTCGCATCGCCTTCCTTCCTTCTCCCACCTCTCCTGTCGTGGCATGTGCTAATTGATACCCTCCAGCTACACCGATTTCCTCGTCTACGAAATCCGCAAGGATGGCTCGACCGTTCACCTCCGCGAGTACGAGGTCGACGAGGAGCAGGAGAAGCTGGTATGCAAACACCTTGCCCAACGTGTGGCCCAACATCATCGGCTAATTCTTCCACTCCCAGGCCCAAACCGCCCTTGCTTCACAGGCCGGCCTCGATGGTCGCAACTTTACCTCGACTGGCTTCCCAACCAGTCGCAACTTCACACCTGCCACGGGCGGCAGGCAGTCATCGCCGGCTCCTGCTGTTCCCGCCCCCGCCCCCGCCCCGGCACAGATGGCTGCTGTCAAGACCGTTGCCGAAGAGGATCAGAATGTCCTGGAGAAGTTGATCGGCAAGACCTGCATCGAGGCGCTGGTCAAGCTGGACCTGAATGCCCAGGCCAAGAAGCCCATGCTTGGTTCAGAGCGCTCTGTCACATTTGCCCCGATCACCGATCGCCCCCAGCGCGCTGCCCTTCACCACGTAGGTTCACTTGACCCCCTTTCCGAGACGCGAGCTGACAACAGCGTGACAGGAAATCCGTCGCATCTTCGAGGGTCGCATTGAAACCGTCGCTGACAGCAATGGTGTTATCACTGCCATGTCTTCCAAGCCCACTGTTAACAACGGTCGCAATGCCAATGCCAACGGCAACCGAGGCGGCCGCGAGGGCGGCCGTACTCGTGACCCCAACCACAAGAGCTTTGCCGCGCTCGGTGGGGATTACCTTCACTTCACACTCTACAAGGAGAACAAGGACACGATGGACGCCATCAACACAGTTGCCAGACTCCTCAAGATCAAGGCCTCCAACTTTGGCTTCGCAGGCACCAAGGATCGCCGCGCTTCCACAGTCCAGCGCGTCAGTGTCTACCGTCAGCGCAAGAAGAACCTGCTCTGGCTCAACTCGCGCCTTGACAATGTCAAGGTTGGCGAGTTCTCGCACCAGCAGTCGCCCCTCCAACTCGGCCAGCACGGCGGAAACGAGTTCATCATCACGCTCAAGAACTGCGAGCCTGTTAACACCGGCTTTGGCTCTGTCGGCTTGAAGGAGCGTCTCGAGATCATCCACTTCTCGGTCGAAGTCGGCCTCGCCTCTCTCATGAAGAATGGCTACCTCAACTATTTTGGCCTTCAGCGATTCGGTACCTATAGCATCGGTACCCATCTCCTGGGCATGAAGATTCTCAACGGGGAGTATGAGAGCGTCGTCGATGACATTCTCCACGTCGAGCAGCAGTACCTTGATGAGGTCCTCGACAACCGTTCCCCTCAGGGCCAGGGACCCGCAAAGGACAACAATCGAGATGATCTCAACCGTGCTCGCGCCATCACGACCTGGAAGGCCACCAGAAACGCATCCAAGGCCTTTGACTACCTCCCCAAGCGCTTCAGCTCCGAGTTTGCCCTCATCAGCCACTTGGACAAGAACCCCAAGGACCACATGGGTGCCATCATGTGCATCACGCGCGGAATGCGCATGATGTACATTCACGCCTACCAGTCGTACATCTGGAACCACGCCGCCAGCTATCGCTGGGCCACATTTGGCAACAAGGTCGTGGCTGGCGATCTCGTGCTCGTTGATCCCTCCAAGGGCGAAGACAAGGCGACGGTCTCGGCCGATGACAGCGAGGTGTACTATGTCCAAGCCCGATTTCTGACGGAGCAAGATATCGCCAGCGGCAAATACACAATTTTCGACATTGTCCTTCCCACCCCGGGATACGACGTCATGTACCCACAAAACGAGGTCGGAAAGTTCTATGAAGAGTTTATGGGCCGCGAGGAGAATGGTTGCCTTAGCCCCTACGACATGCGCCGTCGTCAAAAGGAGTTCAGCCTTAGCGGCAACTACCGCAACATCATCGGCCGATTTATCACCGAGCCCGAGTACGCGATCCAGCTCTACGCCGACGACACGCAGCAAATGTATCCGACTGATCTGGACTTTGCCAAGCACAACAGGGCCCTCCAGAAAGCCGGTGCCCTCAAGACGAAGCGCGAGGCCACGACTGCGGCTTCCTCCTCGCCCGAGGCTGCTCGCTGGGCTCAGTTCGCCGGAAACCCGGCTGTCTTTGATGGCATCATGGCCGAGGATCGTCGCCGAAAGGCCTCCGAGTCTCCCAAGTCTGATACCCCTTCTGTCACCAAGGATACTTGGGTGCAGACTGGCATCGACGGTGGTGCCAAGCGTGTTAAGCTCACGCGCCACCAGGATGTCCTTGTCGCCGACAACGAGGCAGCGGGTGACGCGGTCGCCCAGGATTCGCAGATGAAGGATGCTGATTCTTCCGCCACCGCCGATGTTGGTGCCCAGTCTGCCGCTGACGACGTGGAGAATACTGTCAACGCTACCCCTGTGGCCATCAAGGCTGAGAATGCCACTTCCCCCACTGATTACGGCACCCCCGCGTTCAAGAAGCCCAAGCACGATACGGAAATGTCTACTCCCATGAGCCTCTCGGAGTCTTTCTATACGGGCGTCCCGATCACCCTTACTCCGAACAATCCTGAGGGCGCCGATGGCGCCTCGGCTTCGACGACGGCGGCTGATCCCATGAACTGGTATGGTGGTGGCCTGGCCTTTGTCCCTCCCCCCGTTCCTGTCAAGGACGAGTCCTCGGAGGAGAAGCCCAAGGCTTCCGTCCCCGAGGCCAGGGTTGGCAACATCACCCTGCCCAACTTCCAGAAACCGATTGGTCACATGGATTCTCTCTCGCGCAATTTCAGCGAAGAGATCGCCAAGAACCCCAAGGCTCAGAAGATTGCCGTCGTCCTCAAGTTCCAGCTGAAGAGCAGCAACTACGCCACCGTCGTGCTCCGCGAGCTCATGGGCGTTGAGGTCGAGGAGTCCGCCTAGGCATGATGGCTCAGCAACACGCTGTCTGCTTGGCTCTGTCAACGATACAACAACATTGGGACGAGGGGCTGGTGAACCCCCTCGTTGTGTACAAAAGGAAGATCTCTTGTCGCGCCTCGCTTTCGCCTGGCCGGGTTACTGGATTTGTCCTTCTTGGAGAGACGAGACATACATGGTCTCATTCTCGTGATCCCGTCCAGTCGGGTATCCCCAACATCCCAGGGAGGGAGGGGAGTCGGAGTTTTTCTTTCTCTTTCTGCTTCTTCTCATACATGCATCATATTTGCTGGCATCTGGGGGAATACGGTCAACAAGCGTAGCATGGCATGGGTTGTGGTCGTTGTCTTTTTTCTTCTTTTCTCTCTTTTCGCATCACAACGAGAAATCATGGCTGTCTGCAGGAGGAACAGTAGTACGAGGTGAGATGGTGGACATTTTGCGGATTTTGCTCTCCTAGCGTCATATCTGGGTCTTTGGGCGTCAGGTGTTTATAGAGAGGGTGGGTTCGGATGGATGGATTGATTGATTGATTTGATGGGAAGGGCAAAAGAAAGGTCAAGGAGGAGGGAGAGGAGAGGACTGCGATACCCCTGGGCACCGGCCACCCTTTGTGTGTTTCTTTCGTAGCAGCAGCGGCAGCAGCGGGCAGCGAGATGGTGGGTAGCTAGCTATCTGGGTAGCTAGTTTGGCGCGCTGCGCTGGTAGGGAATTCGGATTCGGATTCCGCGATGCCTTCTCTCTATGATGGTGTCGTGATGCGTGATGCTGTCAGAGCCCCCCATCCCTTGAACACTTCTTTGGCAACCCCTTGCCGTGGGAAAAGGCGAGGCAAATATTACACCTTCACATACAGGACGCCTTGCTATCGTCATGGGAGATATGGGGAGGAGTACAGCTGACCTCAGTTAACAAAGACAGTGCAAAAGGAGGCAGCAAACCCAAGAGAAAGGAGCACGTCTCCCAGTTTAACATATATTTGTATATATCATAAAAATCGCAATCATCATAAGCGCCGCATCTCTTGTCGACGATCGCCGTCTGCTTCCTCCCGAAAATTCCAACAGGTATCTCATAATCGCTGCTGTTTCCCTCCCTCCGCAGCCTGACCCCGTCCCCTTTTTCCAATTGGACTACCCCACGGTTGAATTATGGCGTACGAAATCGGCCACCCGCCGCCAGTCGTCCCCTCCTCTCCCCACAGGAACCAGCCCGGGTTGGGGGTGGTTTTCTCCTTTGATCCCGCCGACATCCATTGTTCTCAGGACGGAGTCCGTCTTTCATCGGGCCCGAGGTCGGGCTGACGATTCCCGACATGACAAAGATGCCGTATCTCGGTGCCTGGATTCTTCATCGGTGGCGACATGGGCGCCGACGCAACTCGTGTTGAGTCCAGGTTGACGCATCCTGATCCTAAAACCATACCTAGGCCGCTCCTGCCGGCCTCTCATCCTCCCAACCCCAGACCTGCGACAGGTAGCGGGCCATGTTGACACGCTTCTCCCTCATCTCGAGCATCCAGGGGTGGTCGAGCATGCGCCATGGACTTGCGCGGCGGGCGGGGTCTTTTTCGAGGCTGCACACAGGTTCATGTTAGTTGGTTTGATACACGTAATGGAAGCAGCAGGAATACGTACCAGACTTCAATAAAGAACTTGAAGTTGTCGCTCCAGGTGATGTTTGCTTCTGGCTCGTCCTTGAGGCGGGGGATCGGTTGGCGGACAATGTAGGTCAGCAGGTCGATGAGGCCGGCGCGCGGCTGCATCTCGGTGCCGTCGGCCGGGAAAGGGAAGCGGTGCTGGGCCACCTCGAGGAGGGTGACGCCCGTCGACCAGACGTCCGAGGTGATGGTGTAGGACTGGCCTGTGATGCGCTCGGGGGCCATGTAATAGCTAGTGCCGATGAACGTGTTGGCCTCGCCCTTGGTGCCGAAGTCGCCCGAGACACCAAAGTCGCACAGCTTGACGGCTCCGTCGCGGCACAGGAGAATGTTGCTGGGCTTGATGTCGCGGTGGATGATCTTCTTGCTGTGCAGGTACGTGAGTCCGAGGAGAACGCCCTCGGCAATCTTGCCCAGGACCTTTTCGCCCGTTCGCCCTCCAAGCCGCTTGACTTCCTTGTAGATGCTGTCGAGCGAGCCTCCCTCGCAGAACTCCATGGCGATAAAGATGGTGGCGTTGGCTGGGTCGACGTAGGCGCCGTAGTAGCGGCAGATGTGCTCCGATGCGCACTCCTTGTTGAAGTTCAACTCGCGGATAATTTGCCTCTTGACATCGTCGTCTGGGTTTGTTGTGATGATCTAAGCAAAGTCAGCGGGGTCCTCCCTCTTGGCCTTGTTGGAAAACAAACCTTGAGCGCAAATAGGGTCTTGCCACCTCTGAGCTTGCACTTGGTCACGGCGCCGCCGGCCCCCTCACCAAGCGAGCCCAGCTCGATGACCCTCTTTTCCAAGCTCGCAATGCGCCACCCCTCTTCGTTGAGCTCCTCAACATCTTGACTTAAGGCTTTCTCAAGGGTGAGCTTGTCGAAGCCGTTTTCTAGCCCTTGGAGACTCCCATCGCGCGCCATATCAGCACCTCCTTCGCTGGCGTTGGAATATATCGACCCGACGGCGGATACTGGGTCGGGGGTGCCGTGGTTTCGTCCGCCCATCCCGCCTGCGAGCCCATATTGGCTGGCAAAGGATAGGGCGCTGAACTGGGACCCGGCACTGGTGGGAATGCTGGCACGGCCATCGAGAGGACCGAAGCTGCCACTCCTGCTGTGGGCGGCGCTGCTCTCGCTTCCACCGCTCGCACTCATGCCCTGGGCTGAGGGACGACCGATGGGCTGCTCCTGGGGTATCGTGCTAGTGTGGCCCATCGGGGTAGCCAGATGGAGAGTGGGAAGGGCGGGGCGGAGTGGCCCGGGGTTTCCGATGACGGGCTTCACATGGGGAGACGGAGGGATGGCGAGCCCGAGACGCGGCGTCCGAGCACCGCCGGGGCGGGAGCCGGGGATGGCTGGCCGGAGAAGGGGGACGGGGGCGGACATGGTGGGGATTTGCGGTGCTGACCGCTGGAGCTCGAGGACAGGCTGCACGATCAAATCAAGGTTAGCCACAGGCTACATGTGAGGAAGTCAGGGCGAGATGCATCACAGCAGATACGCCTGATGACAAGACCGCAGGAAGAAAATGGGACGACGACTGCCGACAGACAGAAAAAGGGGGGCAGTTCGTACGCGAGATGCAGTGGTATCACTGCTCTGGTTCTCGAATCCGACCATGACCGGGGGAACTTGACGTCGCTGGACGAGAGATGGGATCCCGCCGGGCGCCGGCTGGGAAGAGCAGGGCCAAATCGACAAAGCTGATGGACGGGTCTTGCGCGGGATCAAAGATGCAGGTTGCAGAGAGGATTGGCGAGAGGCGGTGCGACGGGAGCGGGTGAGCAGATGCACAGGAGGGAGGTGCGTCGAGTAACGCCAGGCGCGGGCTCTTGGTCGCAGTCGATGCAGAAGGGGCCCGTCTTGTTGGAAGCCGATGTGCGTGTGTCGGCGATGATCGGACGAGCGAGCAGCAAGCAGCGACAAGCAGGACAGATCAATCTGGCGGAGGAGGAGGAGGAGGGGGGTCCGGGGACCTGACGTCGAGGGGGAGGCGATGCGGTTGCACAGTCGAGCAAGGCAATGGTAGATCGGCAAATGACGGCAAGCGTGGTGCGAGATGGTGCGCAGAGTGGTTCGGATGGGAGATGGTGTGGTGTGTCGAGGTGCGGACGTCGTCAATCGAGGTGTCGATGGGAGACTGCGGGCGGGCAACAGGCAGAAGATGAGGTACAGCAGTCGAGGTGGGGGATTTCCATGGGCGGGCCAAAGGTTACATAAGGAGGTGAGAACGGACAGGGCCCCAGGGGCACAGGGGTGCTGGGTACTGGGGTGCTGGCAGCCCGCTGGGGTGGTGCCGGCCAGGCCAGGGGGGGCGCTGCACTGGTTGATGCCAGCGGGGCCCGGGCGACTTGTCGACGGCCCCCCCCCCCGCCTCCGCCTCGAGCCCTCTCACCCGGGCGGGCATCAACGACTGCCCGAACAGCAACTGAGCAACACGCGCACAATGTCCACGGCCGGGTGACTGATCTGATCTCTGGCCAATCCCGTGGATGGCCACGATGGCTGCAGTCCTTTCTCTCGAGTCCTGCACTCCTGGCGAAGGGTGGAAATGCGGGGCGGCAGGCGATCAAAGGGTCCAGTCCCGCGCCGTCTCATCAGCACCAAGGCACCATCTCTCCGTGCTCTTCCGCGCCTCCAGGACTTGGCTTGGACAATGGGGTCCGACAACTTGCTGCTGGTTCGATCGAGGCGACAACGGCCCACCCAGCGTCAGCAATCGAATCTGGGCCTCTGGGGACGAGGGGAGCTCCAACAGGGATGGGAGCTCTCGACAACCTCCCCAAGGACTGCCACGGCATGAGCCTGCCCTGCGCATGTGTCTCTCTGAGTGGTCGTCTCAGTCTCGACACAGCTCACTGCATCCGCTCGGCGCTCATCCACCGGTGGATGCAGTGACTGCAGGGAGGCATGGACGGGACTTGCGGCAGACGCAGACAAGGCTTGCTCCGTCCTCCGTCGTCGATACGCCTGCGGGGCAAACGATCCGTCTGGGCAATGGACCGGCTGCCTGTGTGCCCGTCCTCCGTCTCGTCGACTTTTTGTCGATGCCGAAATCCGACAGAGGAGAGGACAAGACTTGGACAATTGCCCGAGACTGACGTGAGCACTCCCTCCGTGGCCCGTGGCCCTTGTGTAACGCAGAAACCCAAAAGGACCTTCGCCTCAATTCTGGGGGAGAGACGGTATCCATCACGACTCCGTATCTGCAACGCAACATGGAGCGAGTGTCAGCACCGATGGACGGGGCCGGCGGTCCGTTGATTGGAGCGGCGATTCCCAAGCGCCCCCAACTTTTTCTCATGCGAGTCGACGATGCCCTCTCGGCATCTGTCCCCATTGAGTCTGGGACGCCACTGGTGCAGCACCTGCTGGCTGGCTCTGTGCGGTGTGCTTCTGTTGAGGGTGAGAGCCTGAGAGGGTGCTCCAGCTGCAATGTGATGTGCCTCGTCGGCCTCGTCACATCTCTCGCGGCTTGCCTATTTGGCCTGGTTGCAAAGACTGCCGTCCGGCTCAGACACCGGGAGGTTCCATTCGAGCCCCGAGGAACTCCCATTCCAGTTCCCAAGCGCCCGCTGCCCTGTCGAGATCGAAGCAGGGCATCCTTTTTGATCCTTGGACTGCGGGAGTTGGCGCCTCGCAAGGCACAACGGTGGGCGTAAGCGCCTTGGGCCCTGCCTGAAGCCTTTTCGTTGGCTGGCGCTTCGGCATCGTTTCATGCTCACAGGGGTCTTGATTCGAAGTTCAGGAACAAGATAATCCAACGTCGACGCCACGACACCACCTCATTTTCCAGCACCAGTTGATGCGTCGTGTCTGTAGAGAGTAGAGGATCATCATCACAATCTTGAAACTTGGTTCAGAAGATCTGGAGCGAAGCATGCCTCTTTTCATCACGCTACGTTGTCGTCATCTTGGAGGTGTTGGTGTTTCTTGTCCACGGCCCTTTTCCCTTTTTAGTGGGGGCATTGAGTGCTCACTGCTGCCAAGCACCGGCCCCACATAATTTTTGAGATGGAGACAACATTTTTTCCAGGACGGACCACTACCGAAGTCGACATTCCGCCTGGAGTCTGATAGTGCCCGACATTACTTGGTGATTTTCCATTTGCCGTTTCCTTTTTATAGAAGAACAGTCCGGAAATCAAAATCGCCATCATGCCTTCCGCGGCGGCTTCCAAGGCCAAGGGCAGCAAGGCCCAGACAAAAAAATCTGACAAAGCCGTCCCCACGCCCCCGATGGACCAAGAGAAAGAATTCTCGTCAGATTCGGAATCCGGCTCAGATATGGGTTCGGACGATGACGGTGAATCGACAGGGGCGAGCAATTCAGAGAACCAGGCCGTTGGCCCAGATTCAGATTCAGACTCCGACTCCGACTCCGGTTCCGACTCGGACTCGCTGAGCCAAGATGGCCCCAGAAAGCGCCGAAGGACCTCCCCCGAGACCACGGATGGTGGTGACAAGACAAAAAGACGTCTCATATCGTCCGGGGTCACCGTCCCGTCACGCATTCGGCGCGTTGAGAAGCCGACCCCCACCCAGACAAAGACCACGGCACCCCCATCGGAGTCGGTAGCCGGACCCACGGCCCCTGCCGACGCCGACACCACCTTTGCGACGCTGGGCGTCGTCCCATGGCTGGGTCAGTCGCTGGCCAGCCTGGCCATCAAGCGGCCCACGGCCATTCAAAAGGCCACCATCCCCGAGATCCTCAAGGGCCGAGACTGCATCGGAGGCAGCCGGACCGGCTCCGGCAAGACGGTGGCCTTTGCCGTGCCCATGATCCAGCGATGGGCCGAGAACCCGACGGCCATCTATGGCCTAATTCTGACGCCAACTCGGTGGGCAATTCCCGCCGCCCCATATCGATCTCCAGCTAACCCGACACAGTGAATTGGCCCTCCAGATCTACGAGCAGATCAAGGCCATCGCCTCCCCGCACTACCTCAAGGCCGGCCTCATCATCGGTGGCGCCGACATGCGGGCGCAGGCCATTGAGCTCGGCAAGTCTCCCCACATCATCATCGCCACCCCCGGCCGCCTCGCCGACCACATCCGCACCTCGGGCTCCGACACGTACGCCGGCCTCCGCCGCGTCCGCTTCGTCATCCTCGACGAAGCCGACCGCCTCCTCGCCGACGGCCCCGGCTCCATGCGCCCCGACATCGAAGAGTGCCTCGCCGTCCTCCCCCCCCTCTCGGAGCGCCAAACCCTCCTCTTCACCGCCACCATGACGCCCGAGATCCGCGCCCTCAAGGACGAACCCCGACCCGCCGGCCGCCCCCCCTTCTTCTTCTACGAAGTCAACGCCACGGGCCTCGCCATCCCCCCGACCCTCGCGCAGTCGTACCTCAAGATCCCCGTAACCCATCGCGAGCACTTCTTGCACACCTTCCTCCTCACCCCCGCCAACGTCGACAAGAGCGTCATCATCTTCTGCAACCGCACCGCCACGGCCGACCTGCTGCACCACCTCCTGCGCGCGCTCGACCACCGCGTCACGTCGCTGCACTCGCGCCTGCCGCAGCGCCAGCGCATCGACAACCTCGGCCGCTTCCGCGCGTCCGCCGCGCGCATCCTCATCGCCACCGACGTGGCCGCGCGCGGCCTCGACATCCCCGAGGTCAAGCTCGTCGTCAACTACGACATCCCGCGCGACCCGGACGACTACATCCACCGCGTGGGCCGCACGGCGCGCGCGGGCCGCAAGGGCGAGGCCGTGACGTTTGTGGGGCAGCGGGACGTGGATTTGTTCCTGGCCATCGAGGGGCGCGTGGGCGCCAAGATGGACGAGTGGGCGGAGGAGGGAGTGAACCTGGAGACGCGCGTGCTGAGGGACGCGCTCAAGGTGGTGAGCGAGAAGAAGCGCGAGGCGCTGTTGGAGCTGGAGGAGGGGCGCGAGGTGGGCGGGAAGAGGAATAGGAATAAGGTCAAGTTGAGGGCGACGTGATTTGGGGGTGTGAATGGATAGAGAAAAGGGACTGGGGGAAGGGTTTGGGGATAGTTCGTTGAAGAAACTCTTGGAGAGGGTCATCTAGTATGGAATTCGTCCACGACTCCAACAGTCTCACCACGGAGAGGTCTGCTAACAAGAAATGCCATATTCTCAGCATAGAGCATCCTCGAGTTTCTACCATCAACTTTGCAAGTCCTCCCCTTTTAACCAAGACCCACCGACTGTCTCCACTCCTCAACACTGTAGCAACCACTGCAATACTTACCACCCCCTTTCTTCCAGCGCCTCCTTACTCCCCCACCAACCTAAATACCCTGACAGCATTCTCCCCCATCACCGCCCTCACCCCTTCCTCCCCATCCTCCGTCTCCTCGAACGCCTCCTTCACGCCCCTATCATTACTTGCCACGCTCTCCCACACCCCGTTCACATCTGCCCCCTCCCCCACGAGTGGAAAGAAAGGATGATCGGTTCCAAACATGACCCTGTCCGCTCCAACTAGGTCAACCGCCGCCTTTACCGCTGTTGAGCCGTCTGCGGGGAAGTTAGATTAGTACTTGCGCTTTCAAGGGTTTGGATTCTTCATCTTGGGGGCTCGGGGGGTACGGGAGTTCCAGGAGTGTTTCCAAGGCGACATAACAGAAATGCGTAGCAAGGGGTCACGTACTAAGAAGACATGTTAGCAAACGGCAACCCAACCCACCCCTCAAACCAACCGGACCAAGAAATCACATACCAAACCACAGCATCCAAAAACACCTGCTCCCTCAGCACCTCCCCAAACGTCCTCCCCCCCGCCCTCCCCTCCCCCACCAACCACCCATCATGCCCCCGACAACTCTCCACCCTGCCCGCCAAAAACGGCACCGCCCCCCCTCCGTGCGCCAGCACCACCCTCAACCCCCTCACCGCGTCAAACACCCCCGCCATAAACATCCGCGTCACCGCCACCGTCGTCTCCAAAGGAAACCCCAGCGCCAGCGCCATCACGTGCCCGTACTCCCCCTTCGCGGCGCGGGGGCCAAACACCGCCTCCGGCAGGCCGTAGTGCGGATGCAGGAAGACGACGAGGTTCGCGGCGGCGAGCGCGTGGAAGACGGGGAGGATGGACGGGTCGTCGAGCCCGGCGCCGAGGCCGGACGTGCCGAGGATGACGCCGCGGCAGTGGGGGAGGGAGGCGGCGTGGGATATGGAGGAGAGGATGTCGGGCAGGGGGGCGGTGAGCGGGAGGGCGGCGAGGAAGTAGAGTTTCCCTGGGTGCTGGGTGCAGGAGGTCGAGAAGGAGGTGTTGATTTCTTGGGCGATGGCGGGGGCGGTGGATGGGGGGAGGAAGTCGAGCCAGGGGTTGGCGAGACTGAGGAGGGAGGTGGTGATGGAGTGCGTGGTCATGAAGGCGAGTTTGGCGGGGAGGGAGGTGAAGTGCGGGGAGAGGGGGCGGCCGGGGAGGGGGGTGTGGTGGGGGTTGGCGGTGGCGGCGGCGAGGAGCGGGAGTTCGGAGGCGAGGAGGATGAGGCGCGGGAGGGGGGAGGAGGGGAAGGTGCGGATTAGGGGGAGGGTGGTGCGCGCGGTGAGGAGGGCGATGTATTCTTGGGGGTACATGTGGGTGTGGATGTCGACGACGATGGGGGCGGGCATGGTGGCGGTGGGGGGAGGGGGTGTTGGGGGAAGGGGGTGTTGGGGTGGTACAGGGCTTGGGAGGGGACGGAATGTAGGGAGGATCAAGACGGAAGTTAAAGGGGGGTGGTGGCTTGGGGGATGGTTCCGGTACCTTTGCCTCTTGTTGATGGTGAGGACGGGAAAGGCCAGCCCAATGGGCCGCCGGCGGAGGTCTCTCGGAGAACGGCCTGGTGGCTGCACCCCCTCCCGTCCCCCGCATGCCATCCGTTCGCGTCCCCCGCGAGCTTATCGGGGCGTCGGGGAGCTTATCTTGTGGTATACATCGGGTGCGGCGTCGTCGCCGTCGTCACTTCCAAAGAGAAAGAGGCAGCCACCTCCTCAGACATTGCCTATTGCAAGGCAATACTATCGGCGCCCTGTGTTTCGTCAGGGCATCATATAAGTCACCACTTTGAGAAACTAGTGTTCTGGGGGGTTGTTGTACAGCAACAGCCCTCGGAAGACAGCCGAGACATTGCCCATCGCTTCTTGTGTTCCTGGCCGCATCAACCATAAAGGGGGCAAAGAGACCTCTCCCATCTCCCGGGAAGCACAACATCTCGAACCGACATCAGCATACACACAGACCTTAAGCAAGCCATCAAAATGGAACAAGCCGCCGTCCAAGGAGACGGCCTCCTCATCCCGGTACCCCCCCTTTCCCCGTCCACACTTACACGGGCATCTAACCCCCCCAGCTCATCGACTTCGACAAGTTCCTCTCCGGCTCCCCCGCCGAGAAGCTCTCCACCGCCCGCGCCATCCTAACCGGGTTCCAAACCGCCGGCTTCATCTACCTCAAGAACACACCCATCCCCCCCGCCTCCCTCGCCGCCGCCTTCGCCGCCTCCGCCGCCCTCTTCTCCCTGTCCCCCGCCCAAAAGCTCCAATACGCCTGGTCCACCCCCGCCGCCAACCGCGGCTACTCGGCCCCCGGCCGCGAGAAAGTCTCTCTCCTCCTCTCGGCCGCCGACGTCGCCCAGGCCCGCTCCGCCGCCCCGGACATGAAGGAGTCCTTCGAGATCGGGCGCGAAGACGAGCCGGGCCGCCCCAACCGCTGGCCGACGGAGCCGTCCCTCGCGTCCTTCCGCCCGGCCATGACGGAATTCATCGCGCAGTGCAACGAGCTGCAGCGGGAGGTGATGCGGGCGATCGCGGTGGGCATGGGTCTCGGCGCGGGCTTCTTTGACGAGTACATCTCGGCGGGGGACAACACGATGCGGCTGCTCCACTACCCGGCGGTGAGCGCCGAGGTGTTTGCGGTGAACCCGGGGCAGGTGCGGGCGGGCGAGCACTCGGATTATGGGAGTGTTACGTTGTTGTTCCAGGATGGGAGGGGGGGGCTGCAGGTGAGGAGTCCGAATGGGGGGTTTGTTGATGCGACGCCGATGGAGGGGACGGTGGTGGTGAATGCGGGGGATTTGTTGGCGAGGTGGAGTAATGACACGATCAAGAGCACGATTCATAGGGTGGTTGAGCCGCCGAGGGGGGCGGAGGGGGAGGTGTACCCGCCGAGGTATAGCATTGCGTGAGTACCCTACCCTACCTTGATGTGTCTGGGAGAAGGGAACGCTGATGATGATGGACAGGTACTTTTGCAACCCCGACTTTGACCAGTTCATCGAGGCTCTTCCGGGGACGTACGAGAAGGAGGAGGACAAGAAGTATCCGGGTGTCACCAGCGGCGAGTATCTGGTGCGGAGGTTGGAGGCGACGTACTGACGGGAGTGAGCCTGCTGTTGGTAATCATAGCTGTCTTTTAGTCAACTCGTCTCCGTTGCAAGATGCTCAAGATATGGCCCAAGACCACCCCCTATCCACCACCATCACCACGACCCTCAAACCCCCGGCCCCTGCGTCACATTCCACATCCCCCCCAACATCCCCTTAAACCTCTCATTCCTCCACCCCTTCCACTCATAATCCAACAGCCCAAACCCCTCATCATCATCCACCCTCCCCTGCCTCACATAATAACTCCCCCCCAACACCCACACCCCCCAATCCGCATCATTCCCTTCCAACCACCCCCTCAAACAACCCAAATACCTCGCATCCCTCCCCCCCAGTCCCCCATCCTCCTCCCTCCCCCCCGCCGTCATCCCCACCCCAAACTCACTCACCCACAACGGCCCCGTCCACTCCCTCCCCTGCTCCAACACAAACCCGCCCCACGCCCCATACTGCGCCTTGGCCACCACACACCCCCCACCCACATCCAACTCGGGAAAATTGACCGTAAAGCTATACGCATGCATCTCCCACACCCTCTTCCGCTCCCACGCCCCCGTCTCCAACCCCCTTAACCTCAAATGCGTCAAATCCGTCCCCCCATTCGCCCCCCCCACCACCACCAACGCCTCGGGATGCGCCGCGTGCACCGCGTCCCCCGCCGCTGCCATCCACTTGTACCAGTCGTCTCGCGCGTTGAGTAGATCCAGCCCGGGGATAGCGCGGAGTTCGTTCCGTAGCCCGAACCCCACCACGCCTGGGTGGGAGGTGTGTGACCACGCCGCTATGGCGGTTAGGCCGGCGATCCACTTGGTCGTGTCAAAGTACCGGGACACCGCGGGGACGTACGGGAACGCAGCGTCGAACCACCCGTTCCCGTCAGATAGATCACAGCACCACGAGGCTTTGGAGACGTGGTTATCCAGCAGAGTTACGATGCCCGCGGCGAAGAGCTGGTCGACGACGGTGCCGAGGACGGAGAGGACCGGTGTGGCGGGGGTGATCCAGGGGTTTTGGGCGAGGATCGCGGTGCGGATGGGGTCGAGGGCGGAGGGGGGAAGGGAGGCGGAGGCGGCGGCGAGGGGGAAGGTGGTGTTGAAGGTTAGGGCGGGGGAGAGGGCGAGGTCGGTGGAGTAGGTGAGGCGGATGCAGTTGAAGCCGGAGGTGGAGAGGGAGGTGACGATGGAGGAAAGGGGTTGGCGGTGGAGGCCTTCGGGGAGGTTGGTTTCGAGGTGGGCGGCCCAGTTGGCGCAGCGGAGTTTGACACGGGAGTTGTTGGCGTCGATGATCCAGCGGCTGGTGGTGGAGAGGGGGAGGGCGAGTTGGGCCAGGGTGAGGGGGAGGAGGGTCAATAAGCTGAGGAGAGGGGCGAGGGGGGGCATGATGGGCGGCGGTGCGCCGGGGACGGCCGGAGACGGATGTAGGAGCCGTCTTCGGGGTAAGTGTGGACTAGAACGGCGTTCAAAAGGTTGTGATATCCAGCGATACTGACACCTTGAAATGAGCGTGGTGAGAAAAAGGGATGGAAGGAGAGGAAGAGAGAGACGAAGGTGTTGAGACGAAACCATGTTTTGCAATAATGGCAGACATGGACCTCTCCTTCCATCCTGCCCCCCAGTCAAGGTGAGATATCCGTCTCTGATTAGGTCAAGGGACCTCTGCCATGACGGCCACCCTACATTGCCATCTTCGTGACCTGATTCACGTTCACGATGCTCTAGCATCACCAACATATTCCATTGCTGAGTGTTGGGGGACGAGAAACCCGGGAGAAAGATGACGATCAGGGGCAACAGTGGTGTTGTGGCTGATGATTGGGGGATCGCGAAAATGGCGACGGTGGTCAACAACGAATGGGAGCGGGAAGCCCGTCTTTTCCCCCAACCCAACTCGACGCCTCCCGAGATCTAGAAGAAAAAGAGGGAGGCCCCTGAGGCCTGGCGCACATGTGGTTCCCGAAGTCAGGCACCGCCGGCAGATGCTCAACGGACTGACCCGTTTCGGGATTAAAATGTCTTGAAGTGTTGGAGTTGGCACCGAGGCCAGTCACCTGGTGAAGTGAAGTGTTCGGTGAAGGTGTTGCAACCCACGATGCCAGATGTCACATTTCCTCTTCTCGCTTTGGACTCCAGTTCCAGTCCAGAAAAGCAAAGTGGAAAAGGGGTATTGTTTGTTGCGCAAACTACTGCCTCGTAGAACCTAATTCTTAAAAGGAAAAACACCCCTGACCGACCGACCCTTTTTCCCCAACCGGACAGTGCTACCCCCCTTCTCTCTCAGAGAAACAGAAAAGGAAGCCACCAGCAAGAGAAGAAGAAAAAAACGCGAGCCCGCCGTCCGCGCAAAATGACTTGGAAAAAGGCAGCATCGGTACAAGTCCATCCATCGGCCCCAGTCAACGCTATCCACCCACCGCGCCGCATTTCAGTCGTTAATTAGCCTCCGAGGGGCGGGGCCATCGGTTCGTCAAAATCGTTTCCATGTGGCAGACCAGAAAACACCCGTCATGTGTTGGAATCACGACCGTGCCTCCTCCAGCTCGAGTTCCAGCTGTCGGATGCGCTCGCTCTGCTCCTGCGAGCCCGGACCGACGCGCTTCTTCAGGCCCTCGACGTCGGCCGCAAGCTGCGAGATGATTTGGCTCTGCGCCGTAATCTTGTCTCCCTGCGCCGCGATCATCTTGTTCTGGTGGTCGAAAAGGTCCTTGATCTGCGCCAGGAGACCAGCGTCCGAGGACGAGCCTGAGGGCGATGCGGAGGCAGCTGCGGGGGCGGCGCGGGAGACCGGGGGCGAGGCCGTCACCGGAGTCTTGGCCGGAGCCGGGGCTTTGGAGGGGGCAGGGGCGCTGACCGGGGCAGCGGCTCTGGGGACGGGTCGGGAGATCTCCTCAAAGCTCGACGTTTCAGCGTCGTCATCATCTGACGACTCCTCATTGTCTTGGTACTTGTTGGCCATGTTGGAAATGGATACCTTTTGGTCAGCAGCGGTAGGTGGGGCGCGGTAGGCAACCGGGGCAGGCTCGGGCTCCTTCTTGACGACAACTGGAGCCTTTGCAGGGACCGGGGCCGGAGCCGGAGCGGGCTTGAAGTCGGATACAACCTCGACAGGCGCAGTACCGTCGTAGATGCTCTCCAGGTCGATCTTGGCCGGCACGGCCGTCTTTCCGTCCAGCCACTCCTTGGCAGACATGGCGGGCTTGGAGCCGATGGCGGGAGGGTAAATATCGGACTGGAAGGTCTCGGCGCGACGAGGGACGGTAAATGAGATGGGTTCAATGTATGAATCGTTGACCGTCTTGAAGGCCCTCATAATCTCATTCTCGTGCACCTGGGACATGTGAGATTTGGTCCTGGCTGTCAGAGGTCTCGACTTACGTTGATGCCGCGACGGGGAATAAAGGCAATGCCACGCTGGGGATCCGCCGACTTGTACTCGGACAAGTATTCAAACTTGTCGTTCTCGTACTCAAAGTACCGGATATTTCCGTCGCTGCGAACGTCAGCAAAGCTCTGCCCTCCGGGGACGCAGGGGTCCTTACCCCTTTCCAGCAAGATATAAGCAGCTCGACCCATCGTCTACAACATCAGTTAGAAGCTGTGGTTTTGGGATGTTCCAAGAAGCTTACCCCAGAAGGGCATGCAGATGCCCGAGATGGAGTCGAGGGAGTTGAAGCCGCCAATGGGGTCTTTGCGACCAGGCTCCCAGAGGGCAATCTGTCTCTCGCTCATCCGGGAGAAGCCCGTGGTCGCGATGCGGTTATGCTCGCCCATCCATACGGCGCGGCTGTTCTTGGCGCCCTCGTGGCCGGCGTACTCGTGCACTGGCGATTGCTGGCGCACATCCCAGACACGGAGCTTCTTGTCTCGTGAGGTCGTGACCATCAAGGCGCCATTGGCGCTCCACGAAAGGCTCTGTACGATGTCGGGGTGCTTGAGCGACAGGACAGACTGGCCGGTGCCAATGTCCCACAGCTTGATCGAGAGGTCGCCCGAAGCCGAGGCAAGGATGTTTTCGGCCGCGGGGTTGAAGAGGACCTGTCCGACTTTTCTGAACAGGGGGTGAGCAATGGGGACAAGGCAAGCTTGGTGTGATGTGTCTACCTCGAGTGGCCGGTAAGTTTGATGGACGGAGAGACGTCTTGGACCTCGTCACCCGGATCGGTGTGGAGAGTAAAGTTCTGTGGTACTTCCCAGACAAAGACCTTTCCGTCGTCGGATGCCGAGGCAATGATGCGGTCGTTGAAGGGGTGCCTGGTTTCGTGTTAGCCGGAAGGGGCGGCGAGTCGGACTTGGAGCTTGGAAGATGTACCAGTCGGTGTCGAGAACGGCTGCGGTGTGGCCGCGGAACAGCGGTATTTGGTCGGGTGCCTTGCCCTTCTCGTTGAGGGGGATAACAGCAAAGGCGCCGCCACCGCTGGACTCCCAGTTCACCGAGAGGTAGTCGGGGTTCGCCTGGGGGAGAGACGTGTGTCAGAATTGAATGCGACAGCTTCGGGGTGGGGGGGGTGTCGGCGTCGTCGGCGTACCTTGACGAGGTTGGTGTCCCAAGCATTGCGACTGATGTGAAGGTTGTCGTAGCAGAACTCCTTTCTCGTCGACTTGCCAAAGACGTGTCCTGTTGGTGGCAACCATGGTCAGCTAGCTGCCAATGGACAGCCGCCCGGCTCCGGGATGGGACCCGGGACGGCCGACGGACGGGAGGCCGGAGGCCGGAGTCGAGTCCGGACAGCGACTTACGGTACTTCGACGCGCGCACAAAGCGGCCAGCCATCTTGTGCACAGAGTTGCGACTTGATGATGTTCTCCTCTCGGCCCGATGAAGCTACAAAAAATATTTGCGGTGAGCGGCCAAGAAGGAGAGGGAAGCTGTCGCTGTCGCCTGTGGCTGGGAGGAGGCCAAAGTTCAAGTTGATGCGAATGCTGACATTGGCGCGGCTGAGCTTGCGGGGCAGATGGAGGTTCCATCCACCCCCCACGCCTTGCAGCCTTTCCCCACATGTCAATCTTGGCATCCGACAAGTTCCCCCAACATCAACCTGGACGACAACGGAGGAGGTGTTGAAATTGGATTTCTAGGACATACAACTGTCGGGCATTCGGTCATTAGCAGTAAATTTACATGTTCTCAACGGACCTGGGGGAGACCCTAGGTAAACCCCAAGAATCAAAGATAGAGGCTGCAGGTGGATGATGGAGACGCTGAAATACAGAGCGAGAGAGCTTAGACCAACCGGAAATTTCCAAAGAAACATTCAACCCAAGCTCTTCCTCACCACTCTCCAAATTCACATCCACCCAGTCCGTGACGTCGGTCCCCAGCACGACAGGGCTCCAAATACGAACTCGCGACACCTCATCGACGGGGAGCCCTCCCATTGCACTCCTCCGACCCGGGACGCTTTCTTCCCACGCGCAACCATGGCGAGCAAGTCCCGCTGGGCCAACGACGACGAGGATGCCCAGCTCGAAGCCCAGCGGAAAAGGGAAAAGGAGGAAAAGAAGCGAGCCAAAGCCGAAAAGGCCCGCCAGCTAGAGGAACAAAAGGCCGCAGCAGCAGCAGGACCGCAGCGACAACCCCAAGACGACGACAACACAAGCCGACCACCCTCCAAACGAAGGCGACTGTCCCCAGAGCGCGAAACACAGGCCCCGGACGCGACCGACAACTCAGGCAAACTCAAGCTCCTGCGCTTCGAAGGCGGGACCTTTGGCAAGTGCAGGAGCGTCGAGAACTACGACAAGCTCAACGACATCGAGGAGGGTGCCTATGGCTGGGTGGCCCGCGCGAAGGAGCGCGACACAGGGAAGGTGGTGGCGCTCAAGAGGCTCAAGATCGATCCCAAGGACCGCAGTGGCCTCCCCGTCACCGGGCTCCGGGAGATACAAATCCTCAAAGACTGCGACCACCGCAACATTGTCAAGCTCCGCGAAGTCGTCGTCGGTGACGATACCAGCAAGATCGAAAAGTACGCCCCCCCCCGCCTCCCCCCCGCCCCTTCCCACCCCAACTAACCACCTCCCCACCCAGCATCTTCCTCGTCCTCGAATTCCTCGAACACGACCTAAAATCCATCCTCGAATCCCAACCCCAGCCCTTCCTCGCCTCCGAAGTGAAAACCCTCCTCCTCCAACTCTCCTCCGGCCTCGCCCACCTCCACTCGCACTACATCCTCCACCGGGACCTCAAAACCTCCAACCTCCTCCTCTCCAACCGCGGCCGCCTCAAGATTGCCGACTTCGGCATGGCGCGCTACGTCGGCGACCCGCCCCCGCAGAACCTCACCACCCTCGTCGTCACCCTCTGGTACCGCGCCCCCGAGCTCCTCCTCGGCGCCACCCGCTACTCGTCCCCCGTCGACCTCTGGTCCGTCGGCTGCATCTTCGGCGAGCTCCTCGCCGGCGGCGAGCCCCTGCTGCAGGGCAAGAACGAGGTCGACGAGCTCACCCGCATCTTTGCGCTGTGCGGGCTGCCGTCGGACGAGACGTGGCCGGGGTTCCGGAGGCTGCCGCACGCGAGGGCGCTGCGGCTGCCGCCCAAGACGGCGGGGGGCGGCGGCAATACGATACGCGCGCGGTTTCCGATGTTGACGGCCGCGGGGGTGGATTTGTTGAGTGGGTTGTTGGCGCTGGATCCGGAGAGTCGGCCGACGGCGAGCGAGGTGTTGGAGCATGAGTACTTTCGGCAGGATCCGAGGCCGAAGCAGGAGGCTATGTTTCCGACGTACCCTAGTAAGGCGGGGCAGGAGCGGCGGAGGAAGAGGGAGACGCCGCTGGCGCCGACGAGGGGTCGCGCGGTGGATCTGGGGGCTGTGGATTTCAGCGGGATCTTTGAGGGGCGGGAGAAGGAGGAGAAGGGCGGTGGGTTTTCGTTGAGGATGGTGTGATTCTTTTGGGGTGGTGGGGGATGGACATTATCTGATACCAAGACTGGGGAAGAGGGTGCAGGAGGCTACTGTGAGGTAGATCAGTTTGGACGACGATGACGGTGGTGACACCTGCAGGGAAGACTCGCTCGCGGATAGCAGCGTCTAGTATGTGCTTGACACAATGCATAGAGGGACTACCTGCCTGCGTTGGTCTATGTTGGAAGCATGAACATGTTTAGCGTCAACTGGCCTTTCACCTCGACCTCCCGTCACGTCCCATGCAAGCACTCGACGCAGTCTACGTCAACATTCAATCCCATCCCGCCCATCTTCTGAGCATCCCATGCACAAGCAGGACCAAATGCAAGGTACCAGGGCAAGATGTTGTCATTATACGCCTACCCGTATATGCGAGTCATTAGATACATGCAATAACCACCACCACCTTCTTCTCCCTTTTCCCCCCTCTCCCCATTTTCTGTCCCCTTCTCTGTCTCTTTGCGCCTCCGCCCGTAAAAGGATGGATGTACCCAGATAAATCCAAAAAAAGACACTCGCATGTCCAACGCCGCCTTCTTTGCAGTGGCCCAAATATAATATGATGATGGTAACCTCCCCCCACCTCTCCTCCCCCCTTGACAACCCAGCATTACAACAAGATATGATGTCTTCCACCAAAAGCTTAAAGAAGCGCCCCAAATCCGCCCACGAACCACGTAAAGCTGAGCACCGTCACGATGCTCATCGCCACGGCGCCGCCGAGCGCGCGCCTCTCCATGTCCGACATGGCCGCGCTGCACGTCGCGCACTTCCACTCGCCGAGCGGCGTGTACGCGCGCGGCGTGTACAGGCCGAAGCGGAAGCCCGTAAACGGAGCGAGGTACCCGGACTCGGGGCTGTCCGTCATGCTGCCCTCCGAGTCGTGGATGATGAGCGTGTACTGCTCGACGGGCAGGGGCTTGGCGACGTTGGCGCTCTGGTACGCGGCCGTGTCCCAGGTGAAGGCGCCCTTGGTGGTGAACGTCATGTTCTGCGTGAGGGTCCACGTCTGCGCGGCCTTGGAGCAGCTGACGAGCACGTCGATGGCTGTCGGGGTTCCCTGCAGGTTCGTGTAGTTCCATCCGAGCGTGATGTGGTCGCCAATCTTGTAGAGCTGCGTGCCCTGCGTGATAGCGGGTGTTTGCATGACGACGCCGCCGGCAGGGTCGACGGGGTTGAACATGGTCTTGCGCGGCGCGCTGGTGCGCGTGCTGTTGCCCTTGATGCCGCCCGTGGCGCCCGCCGTGTTGCTGCCCGTCTGGGTGATGCCGCCCGTATTGAGGTTGGTTTGGATGACTGAGGGTTTGTTGGTAGTTGCGGGTGCCGATGTGCCTGCAGAGGGGGTGGGGCTGGGAGTTGCTGTGCGGGAGGTTAGCAAATGTATTTTGGCGTATTTGGAGGCGTGGAGGATACGTACTGTCATCTTGCCGGGCGACCAAAACAGAGTCCCTTGCTGGGAGCCAGTTTGGCCACTGTCCCAGCGCCGAGACGGCGGGCGTGAGGGAGAGGAGAGCAACGGCGAGTTGCCCAACGGAGCGTGCTGGCCTCATGATGGCGGTGTTTTGGGGGTTCGAACGAGAGACGGGGAGGAGTCCTTTTCGCTAGGGCGAGAGTCCGGCTAAGTACCCGAGTCCAGGACGGCGGGAACTAGGCCAGAAGATGTTGTTCAACGTCGGACGTCGGACGTGTCGGAAAATAGAGTTGCGGCGACGGTCGACGTGGTGTAGCGGCCGAATCGAGGTGGTTATGGCAGGGCTACGGTGGTGCAACCCCTTTTAGCCCGACCAGAAAGCAAGGCCTGCGCGACGGAGCGTGGTCGATCCGGAGACAGGAAGCGATAAGGGGCACGGAGTACAGGTAATGATAACGAGTGTCGGGAATGCCAAAAGCGAGTGAACGGCGTGTGGTTGTCCAAGAAACAGAAGGGAGAAAAACGAGAGGCGGGAGAGGGTGCGTAGGGGCAGCGGAACAGTTGTCAGGAGAGCGAACGACACGGGCTGGAATGGACGAATCCAAGAAAACACAGACTCGCCAGAGTCCCAAACTCTCTTTTCGCATTGCCTGCAGGGGTCGACCGGACCACGGCGACCGCAGCCCAGATCCGCTCAAGGAGGACGTGCATCCAATCAAGCGCGCATCTGATGTCGGGCTTAGCCCAGGGGGGCTTGCAAAAAAAGCGTGGCGCTGGCAACCCGAAGACGGCGCTGCCCATTGCCAATTCGCCAGCCCGTCGTCGAACCAACCCACCAAACCCACCTCGGTGGTGACGCATGGCAATGCCATTTCGTATTCCTTGAGGGGGACCCCGCGATGTTGCCCTCTGTCGTCTCGTGTTCAGCTGCCCGGCAGACGATTCAACGGCCCGGCTAAAAATACTCGCTCAGGTGCCGGGTCGAGTATAAATTACCTTACAATGGAATGCGACGGCCCTTTCGTGGTCTTCCATCTCGAATGTTTTCCACCCGGTGATGCTCGGAGCAATGCCGTCGATCGACTACCGGGTTTTGCCTCTGGTATGGGCTGTTCCAGCCGGGAACGCAAAACGAAACACAACAATCCCGCCATGGATTCCGGGTTTCCATCTGGGCCTGGAGTTGCTAGACAAGACGACGAACTCGTCAAAACTCGGGTGAAAGCCAATGAATTCCGAGACGCACATGATGTGCTGGAACCCGCAGCAGTTTGCATTGGATCGCGTCGGAGCCGTTGCACGGCTTGTTTCCTGGCCTGTCGCTGCGTTTCCGGCCCCGTCTACTTTGCACTCTGATCAGCTAAGTAATGCACATTGCCGAGCCGGCTCTTGTTATTAGTGTTGGAGTGAGGTGAATCGACTGCAGTAGGGCGAATGCTCGGCAGAGCCGTTGTCCTGCACTCCGGACGATGCTGTCGACTGGAGCCGGTGCGATGCCCTAAATAGGATCTGCTGGCCGGTTTGGTGTTGTTGCATGAACGCTGCGCAACTACCTGGCTGGCTGTCAGCGCGGCCGCCAACAACATGGCGCTGCCACTTCCTTCGGGCGGTGGTTCTCGATTTGAGGAGTTGTGTGGTTGGCTCGCCTGGATCTGTTGTTGGGCCGCGGGGCGACGGGAGGTGACAAGTTGGGGAATGAGGGTCTCGAACTTGGCCCCTTGGCTCTTGGCGACGGGACTTTGTTGATCTCTCCACTTGACCGGCATTCTCCGCTCGAGTCCTTGAGTATACCCTTGACTTCGTTCCCAATGTCGAGTTTCGACAAGCTCAGTGTGCCGCCTTTGCCGTTTCTTTTTGATCTCTTGTCACGATGAGAGGACCATTCCAGGGGAATCGGCGGCCCGGGCTCGACCAAGGCTGCGTATCATGCTTGGCATGCGGATGCCCAAGGTCAATTTTGGCCTTGCGATGAGGTCCGTCTTGACTCTTGAGTGTGGCTCCTGTCCTGGCAGCGGCATCAGCGAGGCAACTGAATTGATTGTTGCACCAGGTGGTCGGAGTCCGAGTTTCGAAAGGGCACGTGTTGAGCTGCCGCTTTCTAGACCTTTGAATATTTCTGTTGTCAGGCTCTGCGTCAAACATGACGGAGTGTGGAACGACGAGAATGGCGTGGCCATATGAGGTCACGGGCTTGGGTTTGTCGTCGTACAGCCTCAACGAGCGAGCATTCGTGAGGATGGAGAGATGCCGTCAAAGAGGCCTCGATTGGCCGAGGTTGGCTGGCCGCTGCTTCGCAATGCAGTGTTTGCCGCAAAGGTGCCGATGGCCGCCAGGCGGCCCGGGGATGGGAGCCTTCCACTGGACATGATGCTGAGGAGCTGTCGCTGGCATTGGTCTCGGCAACAAAGTGTGAAGCAGGTCGAGTGTGTGATGAGATGGAGGTCGAGTCGCTGGACCACAAGATTCGAGCTCAACCCTCCCGGGCCGGGCCCAAGCTTCTTAGTGCTCCAACTCCCGAGGGCAGTGGGCCAATGGCAGGTCCGAAACCCCCCAGATGGCCCCATCAAATTGGGAAGCTGGGGAGCTGGGGCAGAACTCCAGGGCTGTGCTACGCCAACCCAAGGCCCAGCAGCAGCGAAGATCCCATCATTTGTGGTCCAGCCAGCCGCTATCGGTATCGGTGGCTATCAGTTGCGGCAGTGGTCTGGCCGATATGCAGCAGTCTTCTTTCCGGGCCCGACTGCTTTTCCCATCATCGAACCCCAATTTCGCTCACCCTTCTCTTCTCCATCTCTTTTTTTCCCCGCCGGCCCAGCTTGTGCCAAACACAAGATGGCGTCTGACGGTTCTTCCACGGTCACCCTTGACCGGGATTATTTCGATCTTCTAGTGCGCAGGTACGTGATGAACACCCCCCCCCAAACGCCGCCAACATTACCGCCGCCAGAGCTCCCACTAACTTGAGTGCTTCCGACACAGGGCCAAGTTTGTATGCCATTGGACGATCGCACACCCCACGACTTTGGAATCTGACTTTGGACCAGAATCACGAGACGCTCAACGGCATCCCCACGGTGACCATTTCGCGGGCCGAATATGACGAGCTCCAGGGGACCGGCAGGCAGTACGGTACGCGGCATTCGAACTGGCTCCCAGCAGCCACCACTGTGGAGGCTGCCGGGCTCTGGCCCCGGATACCTACTTGCCCAGATGGCTGATGCGGAACAGAGAACTTGCGCCGCAACCTTCTCCGCGGCGGTGTGGACGACAAAACGGTGGATGTATGCTCCCCGGACTACAAACGAGCATAAGGCTGGCGGATGCTGACTGTCCCATAGCTCCTCAGCCAAGACGATGACACGATTCAGACACGGCCGACTGCCGCCGCGACTCCGGCCCCGACCGAAGAGACGGACGGAGGCGCTGCCTTGAGCACAGCGACTACTGTCCAGCGAGGCTCTGGAGCCAACGGCCAGGGATATACAGGAAATTACGGGCGATCCAACAGCAACGGACACTACAGAGCCAGACATGGCTCCGGATCACACCACCACAACCACAGTGCCTGGGCGGATGATGACGGCGAGATGGACAATGATGACGAGGGCGACGAAAATGTCACGAATGGTGTCGTTGGTACGACGTACGTCAAGTCTCAGAATCAGAACCAGCGCCAGCAATATGAGCGGCAGGCCACCAGAACCATCCAGCTCTTGAACCTCGCCGAGGGCACCACGCATGCCGACATCACCAGTGCCGTTCGTGGGGGCATGTTGTTGGATGTTTTCCTCCGCACGCACGAACGCTCAGCCACGGTTTCCTTTCTCCATGCTGAGCAGGCCAAGAAGTTTTTCGATTTCGTCCGCAGGCATGACTTGTACATCAAGAACAAGCGGGTAAGTACATGTCGGGTGCACGAGTCCCGCCGTGGGAGCAGGGTCTGACGTTGTGGTTAGATTGAGATCAAGTGGAACGACCGACAGTTCATCCTGCCTGGCCATGTTGCCGGCAAGATTGGGCAAGGAGCGAGCCGCAACCTGGTTGTGCACCACTACGACGGCAGACACAGCGAGGAGAATATCCGGGAGGACCTGGACCACATCCACAACTGTGTCGTGGTCAAGGTGACGTTTAGTGGTGGCAACTGCTACATCAGCCTCAACTCGGTGCACAATGCAATTTATGCGCGCAACTGCATGATGAGCCGGTTGTAAGTTGGCCTGGGGATGGGTGTGACGGCACAGAGCTGACTCGTAACAGCAGCTACAAGGGCACCAAGATTGAGTGGGACGTCGATGAGTGCGCACAGCCGTTTGTGGTGCCGCCTCCCAAGGCACGGAGGGAGGCAACGCAGCCGAAGAAGGCGCCCATCGCCAATCGATTCCAGCTTCTCAACATTGACGACGATGACGAGGACGACGATATGACGCCAGCCTTTGGGGCCAAGAAAGCCGTGGGCGTCGTTGCTTAGCTGGGAGCGATACCCGCGATATAGAGGACTAGGACGGATCCAGTCTGCCCTGATCTCTTGCGAGACAGCATTTCTTCTTGTACCAAGCAAAACCCATTTTCTTTTTGCGGCGTTGAGGATACCCATGGACCAATCTCTTTTGCTGTCGGCCTGTGTGGGATGAGTACATTCCCAAGTATTTCATTGGCGGACAAAATGGGTTTCCTATTCCCTTGGTATCTATTTATGACCAAGCTATAGTGAGGATAGCGGGATGGGAGTGTGTTGACTTTGAGGCATCCTCGCAACTTGGGGTAAGGAGCCCCCTGTCCTTCCACCGCCAAGTCCCCCAACCCACTGCCGAGATGGCACATCAGGCTCCACTTCCCCGCATGGCACTGCCGGTGCTGTGGGGATGGGGGGTCGGGGGAGGATGGGGTTGAGACTCGAGAGCGACTCCACAGACTGACAAGGGAAAAGTTGAGATGAGGTGGTCGAGTGTGGAGGATATTATGCAGTGTCGATGTGGAAGGAGTGAAAATATCATTCTCCAGGTAGGAACAGGGGCCGTTTATGATCCAGGTCACTCTTTTGCCACACGGGGTTCGACTGTTGATGAGATGAGACATCGTATTAGTCGGAAGAAAATACATTGAGACAGGCTATGAAATGCCACTGATATATTCATTTTGGACCTGGGAAACCTGCTTGCTATCCACCCATCCCTCAATACCTGGAAGTCAACCAAGAGACGCCCAAGGATAAGAACCAAGCCTGAACCGATGACGCCACTGCCCAACCAAAAGAAAACCGAAGATATCCAACCCCTCCCCTATACTACCCCCCATGCCTTGTCCACCGGCAGACTAACCCCATTGATGGTCCTCGCCTGGTCACTAACAAGAAACAAGATGGTCTTGGCCACCTCGAGCGCTGTGATGGACGGTGCCGCCTCGGACGGCCTGGCCTGGAGCGCATGGACGGGTCTATCTCTGTCAGATACTTCATCACCACAATCAGGGCAGGGCAAACTCACGCAAACTCAGCAAACCCCTCCTCATCCCACGCCTCATTATGCCCGCTCGCAATCGTCTTTCCAATCCCCGAATCGATCGCCCCAGGCAGCACGGCATTGCACCTAATCCCATCATTCCGGAACCGCCAGGCCACGTTCTTCGTCGCGCCAATCTGCCATATTCCATCAGCCCCCCTCCCCTCACAACCAGCAGAAAGAGAAGAGAAACTCACCAACCCATGCTTACTAGCCGTATACGCCACCCCGGCCACCGCGCCGCTCGTCCCCGCCGTGCTCGCCACATTGACCACGCACCCGTCCTTCTTGGCGCGCATGAACGGCAGCACCGCGCGCATCATCTTGACGGGGACCGTCAGGTTCACCGCCAGCACGCGGTCCCAGATGGCGTCGGTGACGGCGTCGGCGCTGGAAAAGTTGTCCATGACGCCCGCGACGTTGACGAGGACGTCGATGCGGTTCCTATCCGCCGTCAACACCTTTCCCAGGAAGAGAGAAAAGAGAGAGAAACATACCCAAAAACCCCCACACAAACCCTGACCCCCTCGTCCGCCCCATCCGCAACCGTCAAGTCCCCCCTGTGGAAGTGGAACCTGCCGTGGTCCTCGGGCCGCACGAGGGCGTAGTCGAACGCCGCGGCGTCGAGGCCGCACACCTGGAACTGGTGCGCCAGGAGGAGCTGGGTGGCGGCGAGGCCGATGCCCGAGGCGCAGCCGGTGACGATGGCGACGCGGCCGAAGCCGAGGGGGTCGACTGTGCGGTTGGGGGCCGGGGCGAAGGGGGTGTCGGGGGAGGAGGTGTAAAGCATCTTTTTTTCGGTCTTGGGTTTATTTGGTTGGTGGTGGTGGTGTTTGGTTCAGGGGTTGGTGGTTCGGGGGTTGAGGTTGGTCGTGGTGAGGGGACTGGATGGCATGGTAAAGTAAAGCATGGGCATGGCCGTATTCATATACGCTCACTTCCCCAGAGTCATCTCATCTCGCCCATCGGCGCATCCCCGCCTCGACGGCGTGGTCCGAAGCGCACCTTGACAACCGGCCGTTCTGGCCGGGATCGACGACGCGGGACGGGACGACGCATGGTGTTGCTCAATTCGCGGGCGACGACGTGGGGGGTCCTACATCGGCCTCTACATCACACCACCATGGCTCCAGGAACAGCCTACCGCCGAAACCTGCGCCAAAACAAGGAACCGACACCCCCCAAAATCACCCGACTCTCCAAAAAATGACGGCCGAACCAGGCCCTCTTTTCATGACATGCACCTCGCTTGAATTCTCTCGCTGTCTTTCTCGCTCCACCAGAAACAGAAAAAAAGGAAAACCACCCATCGTTACAAATGCCCGCCCGCTTGAGAAGACCGAGCGACGTCACCACCCGCCATCCGCCTAGTCCTTGAACCAACTCCATGCCTAGCCCAGAGAATCAACCAGCGAGTAAGTCCCCGCCAGATTCAAGGACCTCCACCCGTCCCCAACGGAACACCGGACAGTGATGCAAAAAAAAAAAAAAAAGACAGAGGAGAAAAAGATTAGACGCCATTGCCCATGCAGCCAAAGACAAGCCGTCGACCGCCGCTCCATCTACCGTCCTCCGCTAGAAACCGACTCGAGAAACGACAAAAGAAAGTTGCGATCCGCCGGGGAGATGGGCGTGCCGCTGCCGCGCCTCGAAATGGGCGCACTGCCCTGAACATTCTCGCCGCCCGCCGAGGCGAGCGATGCGACGCGCGATCGAGGCCGCGCCTGCTCGAGGATGCTGGGATCCCTGAACTTGCCCTTCTCCTCCGCCGTGAATCCCGTGGGGGAGGCTGACGCCTTGGCAAAGAGAGACAGCAGTTTTTGCTTCTGCTCGGGATTGGCGTCCTGGCGGCGCTGAGTCGCCAAGGGGGACTGCGATGTCGAGCCCGCTTGGGATGCGGAACCGGCCTGGGTGCCGCCGTAGACCGTCTGTTGCGGGGAATGGCCATACGGGAGACCGGCTGCTTGGGCGGCAAGGGAGAACCGAGGGGAGTGGTTGTGGTTGTCGACGTGCCGCGGGAACGAGCGCTCCCTTGGGGACGGGTTGGAACGGTAGTCCGCAGCCTTCGCCTCATGCTGAGCAGAATATGTCGAGTGTGGCGAGCCAGCCTTGGAGTTCTGCGCATGCATGGCCTGGTTGAACTGCTCCTTTGCCGACTTGGGCGAGCCCGGCTGCTTCTGCCGGCTGAGAATCGTGAGGGCCCGGTATGGCAGGTTGACCTCGGGGTGCATTCGGACAGGCGATCCGTTCGCCTCGGCCGCACGAGCAATAGCCTCCGCATTGGACGGCTGCTTGAAGGCGGGGCTGTTGGACGCCCCCTTGGAAGCTGCCGGCTCCGTCCTCGCCGAGTTGTGCCTGACTGTTGAGTCGCTGCTCGTGGGCGATAAAGGGCCGGTCTTCTTGAACATGTCCAGCAGGGAGGAACGATGAGCGTCTGCTGGCTGGGCCTGGCGAGGCACAGGCGCATGGGGGCCTGGGGATCCTGCAGCCTTGGGCTGGGCGGTCTCGGGAGGCGTTTGGGTGTACTGCCCCCCCATGTACTGAGGCAGATACTGTGCGGCTGCGTTGGGGGCCTGAGCCGAGACCTGGTTCGCCCACGAGGGAGAGCCGTACTGAGCGGGGTGCTGCACAGCAGGCGCAGGAGGAGGGTTCTGAGGAGCAGGAGCAGGCGCCTTGTTCTCGCCGGACTGTTTGTTGTCGTTCATGAAGGCATTCAGCAGAGACATCTTGTGGCCGGAGAGCTGGGCAGGCATCTTGGCTGGTTCCTGTTGCTGGGGCTGCAAGACGCCTGGTTGGTTTGGTGGGTACGAGTTGGGGGCCGGAAACTGGGGCTGGGCGAAGCCTTGGTTGATGGCATCCGGCGTAGGCAAGATTCCGCGCGCAAGGACATGCTGCTGTACCTGGGGCGGCAGCGGCTGCGGATGCAGCAAGACGGGCTCCTTCCGCATCGGCTGTCTCTGGTTGGCATAGGGGTTCTGGCTGTACATGGGGCCTTGGGGAGCGATGTTGACGTGGGGCCGAGTGTAGTTGAAGTTGGAAGCCGGAGGCGGCGGCTGGCTGACATGGTGGTTGAGGGGGAAGTTGGGAGGTTGCTGGTAGTTCTGAACCGGGTGATGCTGGTTGGAATGCTGGTGATGCGGATTATGCGGTTGAGGCGCTGTAGCATAGGTATGATCCAGTGGCGTATGAGGAACCTGCGGCTGGGGAACCTGTGTCTGGAAGACAGGAGGTTGCGGGAGCACGGAACCGCCGCTGGGAGGGTCGCTGCTCTTTTGCCGTAGCAACGCCATCAGGGCCTCGCCCTTGTCCTGGCTGACGGCGCTTGGCGGCTTCATCTGCATTCCCTGCGTGGGTGGCTGCACCTTGAGAAGACGCTGGAGCTCGAGTGTCGCGCCTTCCATCGTCTCGATGGCCGGCGGTGAGGTGGAGAGCCCGGCGCCTGTTTCCGTCTGCATGCCGTCATCCTCTGTCAGAGTTTCGTCGAGCACTTCCTGCGAAGGCACCAGATGAGAACCGTTGCTGGTCCGAGCCCTGTCCTTTTGCTTTTGCTCCACCACCCACTTCTTCAACGGCACCAGGAACGGCGCCACCATGTAGAACTTGTTCGCATTGGATGCCGCCGCGGCATCGTCGACCTGGTTGGACCTCTTCCGGAACGCCGGAAGCGCCGACAACTTGTACCACTCGATCTTGCTGATCTCCTTTCTCGTCTTGGGCTGGAAGTTTGTATGCATGGGGATGTTGCGAAAGACGTAGAGCCTGATCTGCTGCTCACGCATCACGACCTCGATGGCCTTGACATCCTGGGCCTTGGGCACAAGGCCGGCCTGCTTGATGTCGAAGCCCGTCTCCTCGTAGACCTCGCGGATGGCGCAGTCCAGGTCGTCCTCGTCCTTGTTGATCTTGCCCCTGGGAAAGCTCCAGCTGGCGCCTTTTTTCCATCCCTTGACGAGCACGGTCGAGTCCATGGCCTCGTTGAGGAGGATAGCGCCCCGGACGGGGACTCGGGTCTTGTACTGGAGGAACTCCTCGAACGCACGCATGTGGTTCTCGGCGGAGAAGGACGACAGCAGCGGACAGTGCTGGAAGATGCGCAGGCAAAAGGTGCGCAGGGACATGGATGGGAGGTTCGGGTCCAGCGGACGGATGAAATCTTCGTAGAACCATTGTGCCTCCTCAACTTGGAAGCAGATACGGGCCACCGATGAGAGATCCTCCTTGGGGAGGTTGATGATGAAGCGGACGCAAAGGTCGTCCAGCCCTGCGACGGCGCGAGTTAGTCAGGCCAGGGAGCCACAAACGGAGGTCAGTCCGGCACGCGACGTACAATCTTCGAGTTGCATCTTGTGTTCGGTCATCATGTCGGTTCGAGGTAATGCGCATATCCGCAGCTTCTAGGACGTTGGGAGCGGGCTGGGCCGAGGTTGGTGGTGTTGGGGGGGCCGATGGGAGGCGACGAGGGGCATGCAGCCGGGGCAGGATGGCGAACGACGAAAGGATGAGAGAGGCGCAAGGCAACCCCCACTGAGCAGCAGCTGGGCAGTCGGTCGCAGGTCGGGTAGCGGCCGGGGGTCGGGCTCGATAGGGTAAAAAAATCGCTGTTTATTTGTCGGAACGGGAGGGGTGGTTCTTTCGGGTGCAGTGTAGGGAGGGCTATCGACGCGATCTGCCAGTCGGAGGAGGGAGGTGGACAGTGGTGGTGTTGCAGACGTGGATGGCCTTCATTGCTCCGCTCTCGCGATTCTTCTGGACACAAAGCCACGGAAGCGGAGCGATGGTCTTTTTCCCTGGCTGCATCGAGTGCTGGGGTGGCTGGCCTTCAGTGGCCTCGTGGCCCAGGCGTGGTTGCGCCGTGATCATTCGCCACACTCCACTCCAGATTTCAGGTTGGAGGGTGTGGCTGTGCATGGCTTAGGGGGTCAGGGGGCGGGGGTAGGACTAGGACAGAGAGCAAGAAGCCATCGGAACCGGAACAAGGGGTTTTCATTTTCATCTCGATGCTGGTGTTTGTTTGATCGCTTGTGATCATGGTCGGTCAGTTAGTCGGATGGATCCGATGGCGGTTGAGAATTGGTTTGCCCGAAAAGAAAAAGAGAAAGGTCCTGTGTACAATCCAATGCTGGTTTGTTTGTTAGCGCGAGACTCTCGTCAAGCAAGCGAGGCCTGATTTTCTTTAGAAAGGCCTCGAGCCCTGACTTCAAGAGGCCTTCCGGTACGTTTCCAGGGCCTCCACCAACATTCAGATGGCCTTGGCTCCCATCTCGCACGTCTCGCGCTAACAAACAAACCAGGGCTGGAGTGTATTTACAGTGCAATGGAGAGAATGGGCCCCAACTTGTGCGTGGGCTTCAGAGCTTGTGAGCTGAGAGCGAGCCGGCAGGCAAAAGGTCCCGTCCTGCCAAGGCCGGCGGGCTCCCTCTTGCGGAGTCTTTCGACACCCCCAACTCAGACGTCATCGCTCCCCATCGCGCACAGCAGGAAAAGTGGCACACCGCAAGGACAAGCACACGCCTTCGAGGCGATCGGGTGCTATATCAAGATGGGCTGCTGGCCAGACCGATCAGACCAATTCCACTTCATCTCCCTCTTGGCCCGACTGAAGCCAGGTGACCAGTCGTTCTTCAGCCCACTTTTGCATCTGTTTGAGCTGGCCTTGTCCTTTTTTAAGCGCGTACCTGAAACTGGGCGAATAGCGAGTCTCGGCCAATACAAAGCCCCCTAGCGCAAGCCAGAGCCGCCAGAGGCCTCAACAAAACGCGACGCAATACGGCCCAAGAAAGCTTTGGCGATATATTCCTGCCCTTGCCACTCGGTCTATCCTTGGTCTCTCATCAAGATCTCCCTCCTCGACACGCCAACAAGACCGCAGGCCGAAACCGTTGCACCCCGTCGCCATGAACGCAGTCGTTGGAATCTTGGGGAAGAAAGCCCTCGGGCGCCTCAAGGACAAGGATGTCCAGACCAACTCCGAGGTATGTGCCGTCGTGCAATTCCATACCATGGCCAGATGTGACTGACCCAATGGCTGCAGAACCCATACATGGAAAAGGTCCCCATCCTCAACCAGCGCGGCGAAATCACAAAGTACAAGGAGCGCGAGCGCCCACTGCCCGATGGGCTCTCCAGCAATGACAAGAAGATCCTCCACACGGTCAGGAGGAAGGCCTACAAGTGGGACATGAGCTTCCGCTTCTGCTGTTTCTCGTCCCGGTTCGGCTGGTCCTTTTTCATCGGCCTGATCCCATTGTACGTGCCCCCGCCATCGTCACCCGCAACCTGACCTCCCGCTAACCGCTCCCCCCACAGCTTTGGTGATTTCGTCGACCTCCTCGTCGCCCTGTATATCGTAAAAACATGCGGAAAGATCGACGGCGGTCTGCCCAAGACCATGTACGGGCGGATGATGTGGAACATCATGCTGGATTTTGGCATCGGCCTGATCCCCATCGTGGGAGACCTCGCGGATGCACTGTACCGCGCCAACACGCGCAACGCATGGCTGCTCGACGCCTACCTCACGGAGAAGGCGGCAGCGCTGAAAAATGGCAAAGTCCAGGATCCCGATACGGGGAGCACCGTCGCGGTGACCGAGGAGATTGTGGCCGCGCCGCCGTCGAGGAGGGTCACGGACGTTGAGATGGCAACCGCACAGCGTCCCCTGAACAACGGCGGCAGGAGGTAAACAATGGCGAGGGGTCGTGAAAATTGAGAGGGCGGGGTTCCGAGTAAATGGTCGGGCGTGGGTTCCTGGTGGTGCAGGCTGGTCTCGCTAAGAGGTGGGAAGATGGGGTTTGTCTGGGATCATGATATCAGCGTAGTACTTTATTTTGGGCGTTGCCGTTGTGGTTGAAGCCATAGAGTTGATTTAAATGTTCATCGGTATATCCAACCTGCGCAGGAGGAAGACGCGTGTTTGGGGCAGACAAGTTTGGGTTGCTCAAGCTCTCCAAATCTGACTGATTGTTGCCGTACCCTCCATGGTGGGACAACTCTTCCCCCTCCCAAATAACGAATGTATCGACCTTTACATTACCAGGGAGAATGGAGGTGCTTGAATATGTAGAAGAGTCATCATCTATCGCCCCACGCTTGTCCTCGGCACTTGGAACTCCCATTTTGTCATGAAGTGTCATCTTTAGTCAGGTGGAACAGGCCAGGCAGACTCAGGTCTTGACATTCGAAAGTTGGGCCTCAGGTTCGGCGATGCGGCGTAAGCCGAGCGGCACTCCACCGGGACAGGCATTTTGATTCTTCGTTTGTTCAATGACCGGACAACGCGGGTTTGGTGGCGACGCAGGCAACAGGGGGTTGAAGAGGTTCCGAGGGGACCTTCAGCCAGGATATACACAGTATTCGCATGTACGTGTTGTGCAAGTACAGACAGGCCATAAGGCGAGGAAGAAGAGGAAGAAACTCGTTCTTCGAGACAGAGTCCTTGTGCTCGGCTCTCAGGTCGTGCTCCGGTCCTCCGATCGTCGGATCCGATGCTACCCCTCAGGCCGTGATTGTGATTTTGTGATTTCAGACTCATCCAGTGCCTTGTTCCCGACGCGTCCAAGCCGTGGCCAAGGACGGGAACCTGGACTCAGCCATCCATGCTTGGTGGGGCATGGTGCGTTGCTGCTGGTGATGATGGTGCTGGATGGGGAAATGGGAGAAGGTGAGCCGCCAAAGTGGGGATGTCTGGGATGAATTGGGTGGTTGGGGGGGTCTTCCAGGGGGCGAGTCGCGTCAAACGCGAACCCACACGCGCTTGGGAGCAGGGGTGGGGCCCCCGACGCGAAAACTACATGCAGCATTTAAGAGAATCGCGACCTGCCCATTTTCTCCCCTCTCCAAAATCTGCCTTTGTCCAAACTCACCACACCACACAAACCAAACCCCCAATTGGTCTCGCCGTTCTTCCCCTCGGCCAGCAACTCTCTTTGTCCCCCATCGCCTCCGTCACATCAATCCCATCCATCCATCCCGTCACAATGGCCGCCCTTCAGCTTACGCCGTCGAAGCAGGTGAGAATCTCCGCCACCCGATCGCGTCCATCGCGTCACCATGCTAACTCTCTTTTCACCAGGCTGCTTCTGGCATTGCCAACTTCCAGATCGAGTCTCCCGTCAAGAAGCTCGACTTTTCTGCCGGCAAGGAGAACAAGCCCCTCGATGCGGACCTCTCCGCCCTCGAGTCCGAGATGGACGCGAAGCACACCGAAGCCAAGCAGGAGCTTGCAAAGGTTGCGCCTACAATTAAGCCCGACGAGGTCGACGAGCCTCTGCTCCAGGAGAACCCCAACAGATTCGTGCTCTTCCCCATCAAGTACGATGAGGTATGTGACGCGCCCCTATCACGCGTTCCACTTTACGCGTCTAACGCTTTTCGCGACAGATCTGGCAAATGTACAAGAAGGCCATGGCGTCCTTCTGGACCGCTGAAGAGATCGATCTCTCCAAGGACATGCACGACTGGGACAACAGACTCAACGACGACGAGAAGTACTTCGTCTCGCACATCCTGGCGTTCTTTGCCGCGTCGGATGGCATCGTCAACGAGAACCTGGTCGAGCGCTTCAGCGGCGAGGTCCAGATTCCTGAGGCGCGCTGCTTCTACGGCTTCCAGATCATGATGGAGAACGTCCACTCGGAGACGTACTCACTCCTCATCGACACCTACATCAAGGAGCCCTCCCAGCGAACTTATCTGTTCAATGCCATTGACACCATCCCGGCCATCCGGAAGAAGGCCGATTGGGCTCTCAAGTGGATCACGGATGAGCGCTCGACCTTTGCGCAGCGCCTCGTCGCCTTTGCCGCCGTCGAGGGAATCTTCTTCAGCGGCGCTTTTGCCTCCATCTTCTGGCTCAAGAAGCGCGGCCTCATGCCCGGCCTCACATTCTCCAACGAGCTCATCTCGCGCGACGAGGGTCTCCACACCGACTTCGCCTGCCTCCTCTTCTCGCACCTCAACAACCGCCCCAGCAAGGAGGTGGTCCGCGACATCATCGTCGACGCCGTCCGCATCGAGCAGGAGTTCCTCACCGAGGCCCTGCCCTGCGCCCTGCTCGGCATGAACGCCAACCTGATGAAGCAGTACATTGAGTTTGTCGCCGACCGCCTGCTACTCGCCCTCGGCAACGACAAGGTGTACAAGGTCACCAACCCCTTTGACTTTATGGAGAACATCTCGCTCGGCGGAAAGACCAACTTCTTTGAGAAGCGCGTCGGCGAGTACCAGAAGGCCGGCGTCATGGCAAGCACCACCAAGAAGGTCGACGACGGCAAGCCGCCCGTCGAGCACGAGAACGGCGGCGACTTTGCTTTCGATGAGGACTTTTAAGTCTGGTCGACTGTCGTCCACGCCCGTTTGAGTTGATGAGTTGTAACGATGTTTGACCAATACCCCAGCAGCAGCCTGTACATGAACTATTTTCCTTTTTTTTTTCTTTTCTTTTTGTCACTGTACAGTAGAGCATGAGCGCTGGATATGGGTTGGATGGAGGAGGGAAGGGTATCTGCAGCAGCCGCACTGTGCAAGTGCTGCGCGTGGCTGTTTTTGTTTTCATGGGCGGCGTTCTGGCGTCCGGGACTTGGTGTAGTCGTGGATGGGACTGGTAAGCGCCCTCACCGGGAGCGAAGCAAGAAGAATGGATATGATGAGAGCGCCTCGGTGTGTAGGAGTATAGCGCTGCCATGTAGAAATGCACTCTTGTTAGGAATAAGATCTTGCTGGACATCTTGTGAGAATGATGCTCGTCGTACACGTGAGATCAACCAGTGCCATCCCCATGTCATGACGTGATGTTTTGATACCTCACCCACCCCGTAGTGTGTACTTTACAGTCTCACATTCATATCATCATGCTCATGCTGTCAAGCCCTTGTCCGTGCTGCCAACTCGTGTGATGCCCCTGCTCAAGATACCACGATATCTGATTCTGCATCATCAATAACGTTACAGCTCTCCCCTCCCCTCCCCCGCCCAACCCCCCCCCAGTCCCACCCTCTATTTCTTCCCCTTCTTCTTCTTCTTCCCCGCCTTATCCCCCCCACCCACCGGCGCACCCCCCTTATCCCCAGCCGGCGCCGCCGCCTCAACACCAACCATCTCCTCCCCCTGCCCCCCCACCTCCTCCTCCACCCCCCCAACCTTGTCCTCCAACCCCCCCATCCTCCTCCCCAACACCCCCAACATCTGCACCAACCTCCCCACCTCCGCCGCCTTGCTCGTCTTGTACTTGAGCGTCACCCCCGACGTCGGGTCGAATGTCTTGAGGACTAGGTGCCCCCTCGGAGGCTTGGTCGTCTCGCCCTCTGTAGTGGGGGTGGGGGTGATGGGGGCGTAGGTTCCGGGGGGGTGCGAGGCCTTGTGCGCGGCGCGGTCGGCCTTGGAGGGGCGCCGGGCCGGGGTGAGGTGGTAGCGGGTTGTTATTCTGGTCTGAGAGGGGGGGGGGGTTAGTTTCGTGGGGGTAGATGGGGATGGGGAGGGGGGGGCAGACTGTTTCCGGGTAGGCTTGGAGGAGGAGGGACGAGTGGTGAAGCCAGTCTTCGCTTTTGGGGTAGTAGGGCATGGTGGGCGAGGTGGGTTGCGACTCGCGCTCGGGGGGTGGTGTTGGCCGGTTGGACGGGTTGGACGGCGCTCAGTTGGTTGCGCGGGATTGGGTGCCTAGCGGTTGAGGTTGTAGATTGTGGGAGTCGTCAAGCGACGGGCGGTAGCGCGCGATCAATTGGCGCGGTCGTCTGTCGTCGAGGTCACGTCGATGGTGATGGTTGGTTGTGGAGATGGAGTTCTGGAGCTGGCTGCGGTGAGTTTTGGGGTGGGGCTGGATGCGGGGCGGATTTGAGCTTGGCCGGCGGGCAGGCAGCGCATGTAGGTGTGGGACAGTGGAAAGGGGTCCTTACAGTAGCTTCCGCCTCAGAGTTCACAGCATAAGGTTGCAAAGGTATTGCTTTTCTATTCATGCCAGTCCTATCTGTCTTGATTCGGTAATTGTACACCGCTTTGGTCCCCCTCTACCTAAACGCCGTGCCCCAAAGCCAACTGTCCTGGTACTTTACAGGAACCCCATGCAAGCATGTCCACCTCGCGCCTCGGGATGCGGACTGGGTATCATTCCTCTTCCCCCCATTCTTGCCACTCAATATTCTCTGTGTTCCCCATTCCCAGTTCAGAGAGCCCCTGTCGTGTCGTCTGAACCTCCTCACTTGCTTCCTTCTAGGCATGCGGATCCGGCAGCCAAAACAACAGCTCCTGGTCCGCCGTCGCAATCATGTTGTATCGCGGGTTCCACGCCACAATCGCCGACTCGCGCTTGTCCTCCAGCACGTGCGTCGGCTCCAGCACCTTGTTATGACTCGGGACCGCCAAGGTGTCCCAGACGAACAGGTCCTTCCTCGCGCCGCTCACCACATAGCGTCCGTCGGGAGAGAAGCAGCATTCGCCGCTGCCTTCGTAGAGGCTACCCTCCATCTCCCCTGCTGCCACCCGTCTCGTGCCCAAGCCTGGCTTTCGGAGGTATGCCTTGAGACTCCCGTCAAAGGCATCGAGGAGGAAATGCCCGCCAGACCTAGAACCGAGGAGGATGTGCTTTCCGTCGTTGGAGAATTGAAGTACGGTGAAGCCTCGGAAGGCGGCGTCCGGCTCGGCGGGACCCAGTGATCCCAGGATGTCGATTGTGCTGAAGGGTCCCTTGGTGTACGTGCGGAAGTCGTAGAGCAGGATGCTTCCGCTCACGGGCAAGGCGACGGCAAAGACATTGCCTGAGGGGTCCCAGGCTGATAGGGTAGGGCCGCTGAGGGCGAGCTTGGCGGTCCATTGCCTCGTTCCTATGTTCCACAGGCGGACGGTGTTGTCCAAGCTGCACGAGATGAAGTTGTCGGAGCCGGGGTGGAGGGCCAGGTTTGTGACGGTGGCCTCGTGGCCGTCAAAGTATCGGATGAAGGAGTTGTCGTGCGTCGCGAGGTATCGAATCGCATCTATTCACAGTCAGCTTCGGTGGCGGGACCAGGGTGTACTTGGAGGAGGGGTCGACGTACGGTTCGTTTTTGTGCTCGCATAGATAATGCTGGAGCTGGTGTGGGTGAACTTGGCCAGCTTGACGCCGTACTTTTTGCTGAGAAGGGTCTTGTCATGTCTTCCGTCTTTGACGTTGTAGATTTGAATGGTCTCGTCGCTCTCCGATGTCATACAAAGGTCGCCCGGGTCGTCAAAGTCGATGGACAAGATCGAGGCTTGCGGTTTTCCTTCCTTGATGTCCTCTCGCTGGAATAGCTGCGCAGGAAGGTCAGCAAGTGAAGATGGGTGCTACAAGGTCAATTGAACGAACCTTTGTCGGCCGCATGGCCGCAATCACTTCAGAGACTTTGGAGGTGTTGGGAACGTTAATCCCCAGCGTCCGTGTGATATTCAGAGATGGGGCCACGGGCGGCTCGTCGAGGTCCATTGGGGTGGACGCCATGGTGGAAGCTGGCGGGGGGTTCGCCGACCAGATGCTATGGCGATGGAAGAGCTGTTTTCATATTTGATGTCTTGGAGTAGTGTTTCTTGGTCTTGGGCAAGCTTGCCCAATGCCCACCTCAGCTCGCGACACTGGAATGCGAAGCGCGTCGTTCTGCCCGTGGGGTGTCTTGGCCAGACCTTTACCGCCTGCTGTATCTGGTGGGAGTCGAGTTTGGACTCTTTCGCGAAATTCGAGTAGTAATCGGAAAGCTCGGAGGAGGCGAGGTGAGACAGGCCAAATGGGGGGTAGCCGAGGATACTAATCTCTGCTGTGCTCTGTCGGACGAGATATTCAATTGTTCCTATTGCGCGACTCGATCGAATCCAAACAACAGGTCGTGGTCGTGTTGAATTCAGGAACCGTTGGTGACGATGGAACTCTGTCGATGGATGCAAGTCTGCAAGATGCTTGGCCCGAGCCGATAGCCGCTAGAATCCGGGGTCCCCCAGGGCTGTCCCCAGGGAGCCCCCGTTTGGCCCGCCCTGGCCGCCGAAAGCCGGCGTGGCCTGTGCTGAAGCTTCGCCTGCCAGGGGTCTTTTGGTGTCGTTTCTCGGCCTTGGTGCGCAACCCGGAGCTGGCCTCGGGGTCGCTTTGCCGACTCTGCAGCCCGACTTCCTGGCCTCCCGTCCCCGACGACCTCTTTCTCACCCAGCCGAATTTCTTGGGTCCGCCGTCAGCCGTGTGTGGGAATGATCGTGGTATAAGGCCGTCATCTTGACCACGTATCCCTCCCCCTCCCTCCCGGTCTCGGTCCCAACGTCTTCGTTCCAACTATTGCTGTCTTGCTTTTCTTTTCTCCGTCTTCTTCGTCCGATCGCAAACCCCTCCATCTCGTCCGCCCCCCCGGCGCATTGCCCCCAGCGGCCTCCTTTTCCTAGCTACACCCACCAGTCGCCATGTCTACCACAGCCGGGTAAGTGCGCCGACCTCGGGCCATGTCGCAATGGCATCACCAGCACCGCTAACACCGCTCTTTTTCCCGCAGCGCCTTCCTCGCCGGCGGCATCGCCGCGTGCGGCGCCGTGACAGCCACCCACCCCTTCGAGACCGTCAAGATCCGCATGCAGCTCCAGGGCGAGCTCCAAGACAAGGGCCACCAACCACACCACTACCGCGGCCCGGTCCACGGCGTGTCCGTCATCGTGCGCCACGAGGGCATCCGCGGCATCTACCGCGGGCTGGGGTGCGCCTACATCTACCAAGTCCTGCTCAACGGCTGCCGGCTGGGCTTCTACGAGCCCATGCGCAGCACGCTGACGGGCGCGCTCTTTGACGACGACAAGACGCAGAGCCTGGGCGTCAACATGTTTTGCGGCGCGGGGTCGGGCATCATCGGCGCCGCCGCCGGCAGCCCCTTTTTCCTGGCCAAGACGCGCCTGCAGAGCTATTCTCCCTTCCGGCCCGTCGGCACCCAGCACAACTACCGCAACGCGTGGGACGGCTTGTCGCAGATCTACCGGGGCGAGGGCGTGCGTGGGCTGTACCGGGGTGTGGGCGCGGCCATGATTCGCACCGGCTTCGGGAGCTCGGTGCAGCTGCCGACGTACTTTTTTGCGAAGCGGCGGCTGGTGAAGCACCTGGGGATGGAGGAGGGCGCGCCGTTGCATCTTGCCAGTAGTGCGGCAAGTGGCTTTGTGGTGTGCGTGGTTATGCATCCGCCAGGTAACCTCCCCTCGCCCTTTTTTTGCCCCTATTTAGCTAACCCAGTGCAGACACTATCATGTCGCGGCTGTACAACCAAAACGGCAACCTGTACAAGGGTGTCTTTGACTGTCTCTCCAAGACGGTCAAAACCGAGGGCTTCTTCGCCATCTACAAGGGCTTCCTCCCCCATCTGGCGCGCATCCTGCCGCATACGATCTTGACGCTGAGTCTGGCTGAGCAGACGAACAAGCTGGTGAGGAAGCTGGAAGCCCGGTTTCTCCCAGAAGCGGACGCAAAGTTGGTATGAGCGGGACGTGGCGAGGCCGAGGGTGGCAGCGTTGAATTTATGGCGTTATCAGGGGCATGAGTGGGAGAGCGCTGTGTTGGTTCTTGGAGTATGTCCCTTGTTTTCAGGGGTTGCAAATATCTCGTCAGCAGTCGTGGATACCATACCTGTATATATCACATCCACACGATATAGTAGCGGCAGGCTTTGCATCAGCGGTACGAAAAATAGAGTATGGGGGTCGGTCTATTCTCTAGACTCGGGGTTCAAATACCAGTTTACACCAGCTTCCCTCTTGCCCCAAGTTATCCCCTGTTGCCAGTTCTACCCTCTCGTAGATCTCTCACACCCATAACACAACCTCGCCGCCCCCCCTCCTCCCGTCCCCTCCTCCCCCGTCCTCCCACCCCCCTCGACCCCCAACTCCCCCCTCCACCTCTCATCCCCCTCCCCATCCAACGGCGTCCCACAAACCCCACACCTCCCGCCCTCCCCGCCCCCCAGCATCCTCACCAACTTCCCCGTCGTCCTCGCCACATTCGCCACCACAGCCGGATACCTCTCCTCCACCTCCCCAAAATACCTCCTCATCACCTCATCAATGCTCAAATCCCTATGCGAAACCACCGCCCCCCTTCCCTCCTCCCCCCGCTGATCCTCAAGCACAACCAACCTAGGCTCCACCAACCCCCCATACCTCACCACCTCCCCCCTCAACACCTCCCTCAGCGGATGACTCACCACCACCCCCCCCTCCGGCTCCGCCCCGTCACTCACAACCCACGGCACCCCGAACCCCCGCCCCTTCGCCGCCTCGGAGAGCGTCAGCTCCGCCAGCGCCGTGGTGCTGTGTCCGAATAAGAGCGCCTGGCTGTGCGCTTCGCGCGCCGCGTGCAGGAGGAGGTGTCGCGTAAGAAGGCGGAGGACGTCGGCGCGGGATGCGGCGGACGGGAGGCCGGAGAGGAGGGTGCGGAGGCGGAGGGCGGGCGGGGAGGAGGGTGCGCCCGAAGGGGGGAGGGCGGAGAAGTCGATTGTGGGGAGGGAGAGGGATGTGGAGAGGGGGAGGGGGAGGAATGTGAAGGGGGGGTAGAGGGGGCGGAGGGGGGTAAGGGGGTCCGTTGCGGGGGGCGGGGTGGTGGAGTCGTTGATGATGTGGACGACTTGGAGGTGGAAGGGGGCGCGGTTCTTTGTCAGGCTGTAGGTGAGGTTGGTGTGGAGGAGGTGGAGGAGGGCGGTGGAGGAGGGGCCGAGGGAGAGGGCGAGGGTGTAGTGCCGGGTGAGGGAGGGGGGTGGGGGGCGGGTGAGGCGGCCGAGGGCGCCGAGGTGTTTGATGGTTTTGGAGGAGATGAATTTTAGGAAGCAGTCTCTGGATGGGGTTAGTTTCAATGGGCGGGGGTATGGGGGAGGTGGGGGACTTGCTTGCAGACGGCTTGGGTGCGGCTTTCCAGGGTGGCTTCTTGGGTACGGCACTTGACGCATGGCCGGGTGAGGGACCCGGGGGTCGTTGTTGGTGCCTCCATCGCCGAGTGGTCGTGGGGGTGGGGGTTGTGGTGTTGATTTTGGGATGTGGTGCGGCTTTGGATGATTGTGTGCCTCTGTGAGGAAGTATTCCTATGAAGATCCAGAAGAGACCTGTCGAGAAGGTAAATACTCGTCGTCTGCCTTTTGGTGAGATGCAAGTTGCGTGCTTGGTCTCGAGTCCAGAATTTTCTCCATCTCAAGCTTCAGAGGTGTGTGAAGATCAGCCCGGGGTTAGGGTTCCCACCTCCATCACCACCTCAACCCAGTTCTCCGTGGGAGAATTAGAACGGGACAACATGGCCATCTTTAGTAGTAGGGACTGGCAGTGTTATCTTAGGACTCTGCATGGTACGAAAGGAACACCATGCTCAAAACGATTGTGGCTTGGAAGGTAGCTTGGAAGGCACGACCTCCGCACTTGAGATCGAACCCCAAGGACGGAGTTCAGATTTAACCCACGATGGGCACTCACAAACTCTCATCCTCATCCCGCGGGCTTCATCCCACCCTGCCTCAAAACTAACGTTACGTAAAGACTAACCTCGATTATCACTATAGATTCTTTCCACTAACGTTAACGTGGTTCACCATCGAGTGGCGCACCCCAACGAGTGGCGCACTTTTTCCAAGATTCCCACCACCCAACTTCAAGACGCGTTTTTTCAAACACAACAATGTCCGACAACCTGCCAGAGCATCGAATTCTTCTTGCGATCAATGCGATTCAATCGACACCGCGCATAAGTATTCGTCGCGCTGCGGAAGTCTACAACGTCCCTGCGACAACAATCCGCCGCAGAATGAAGGGCCAGACCGCGAAGCCCGATAGCCGCAACGCTCGTTTAAATTTAACGACGATAGAAGAGGAGGTCATTGTTCAATATATCCTCGATCAGGATTCGCGAGGGTTTTCGTCCCGGATTGCTGACGTTGGTGATATGGCCGATCTTCTACTTCGGAAACGAGGTGCGCAACCCGTCGGAAAGAACTGGCCAGCCCGCTTCGTTGCACGACGTCCAGAGCTAAAGACGCGTTTCAATCGCGTCTACGACTACCAGAGAGGCCTTTGCGAAGATCCTGCAATTCTTGAGCCGTGGTTCCGACTGGTTGCCAACATGCGGGCGAAATACGGCATCCTCGACTGTGACTTCTACAACTTCGACGAGACGGGCTTTATGATGGGCATGATACGGCCTAGGATGGTTGTTACGCGCTCCGATCGGGTCGGGAAACCAAAGGCTATTCAGCCGGGCAATCGAGAATGGGCGACCGCGATTTGCAGCATCGCTGGCGACGGTTATGTGGTGCCCCTTTCTTGGTGGTGAAGGGCCGCTTCCACCTTGCGAGCTGGTACTCCGAACACCAGATTCCCGACGACTGGGCTGTCAAGACAACGCCCAACGGATGGACGGACAATGCGACCGGTCTAGATTGGTTACAGCATTTCGACAAGCATACCAAAGGCCGCCGGAGGGGTGCATATCGGATGCTGGTTCTTGATGGCCACGAGAGCCACGTCAACGCCGAATTCGAGGACTATTGCAAGCAGAACAACATTATCCCCATTTGCCTGCCTCCCCATTCCTCGCATCTGACCCAGCCTTTGGACGTGGGTTGTTTCAGCGTCCTGAAGAAGAAGTACGGCGCTGAAATCGACCTCTTCATCAAGGCCCGGATCACGCACATCGCGAAGCCCGAGTTCTTCCTTGCGTTCAAGGCCGCCTTCTACCGGACTTTTACCAAAGAAAACGTTCTCGGGGGGTTTCGAGGGTCCGGACTTATCCCCTACGACCCGCAGGCTGTACTTTCGAAGCTGGATGTGAGGTTGCGGACGCCAACACCTCCTGGAACCCGTGATGGACCGCCGACACTCTGGGTCTCTAAGACGCCTACGACTACCAACGAAGCCCTTTCGCAGTCGACCCTTATTAAAGGTCGAATTGCCAGACACCAGGGAAGCTCTCCGACTCCAATTTTAGCCGCTGTCGACCAGTTTTCGAAAGGAATGCAAGCGGTTTCCCATCTGGTCCACTTGTTGGAGGCCGAGGTGCAGACATTGCGAGCGGCCAACACGGCACTTTCCAAGCGCAGGAGGACTAAAAAAACGCGTCTCCAGGATGGAGGGGCTATTAATGGAAGCCAGGCCAGGGAGATAATGGCAGCGAAGGGTGTGGTTGAGGAGGAAGAGCGCGTGGAGGAGGAAAATGGGGGGCCATCCAAGAGGCGTCGGACGGGTGCGCGGCTCTGTGGCATCTGCCGCAAGACCGGCCACAATGCAAGGACGTGTCCAGAGGCTGGAGCGATGGATAGTTCAAGCGATTCTGAGTAGTTTCAATTGATTTGATGTGTTTTTGGTGGACTTTTGACAGTTTGCAGTCGCGATGTCTGGAAAAGTGCGCCACTCGTTGGGGTGCGCCGCTCGATGGTGAACCACGTTAGGGAATTTTCGATACAGTTATTTCCGCACACCCCTTTACACTCTCGAGTCTCCTCCCCAACGTCCTGCGCTCGACAACTTCAACAAAACATTTCGCACCACTCCCACCTTCCAGCCACAACAATGCCACCACCCCTCACCCCCCTCGAAGCCTACACCCTCTCCCCGGCGGACCACCTCTCAATCTTCACAACCACCATCCTCCCCACCGAACTCGCCCCCCACCACTCCCACCCCCCCAACTCCTCCCGCCCCCTCGCCGTCCTCATCCTCGGCCAAACCGGCGCCGGCAAAACCCGCCTCGCCCCCCTCCTCCTCTCCGCCCTCTCCCGCACCGGCACGCCCCCCGTGCACCTCATCGCCGACACCTACAAAACCTACCACCCTTACTACACCACCTGTCTCCCCGCCGCGAGCGCCGACGCGCGCAAGTGGCTCGCCATGGCGTGCGCGCACGTCGTCTCGCGGCGGATGGGCGTGCTCGTCGAGTCGGCGTGTCGGTACCCCCGGGACTTTTGCGAGCTTGTGGAGATCTTTGAGGGTGGGGGGTACGCGGTGAGGGTGGCGGTGCTGGCGGTGCCGGAGGGGTTGAGTAGGTTGGGGATTTTGAGGCGGTTTTATGGGGGGTTGGAAGAGGGGAGGGGCAGGTTGACGCCTAGGGGGGTGCATGATGAGAGTTATAGGGGGCTGGGGGAGGCGGTGGGGTGGTTGGATGGGAGGGGGGGGGAGGGGGTGGTGGTGGTGAGGAGGGGGAATTTGTTGGCGTGGAGGGGTGGGGGGGCGGCCGGGGCGTTGGAGGTGGAGAGGGGGCGGGCGTTGACGCGGGAGGAGAGGGAGGTGGCGGAGAGGGATGTGGAGGAGTTGAGGAGGTTGGGGGATCCGGGGGTGGATGAGCAGTTGGAGGAGATAAAGGGGTTGCTGGATGGGCTTGGGTCTGTGGAGGGAGGGGAGTTGCGGGCGCTGAAGGCGGAGGAGTTTGTCACGGAGGGACTGGAAGTTTAGCATCTATTGTGTTTCAGGGGTTGTTTATTCAGGAGATCCCCTCCGTAGTCTGTCATCTGTTGGGGTACAAAAAGGGGGGGCAAAACGGGGAGTGGCATATATTCTGTTTCATGTTTCAAGGGTTTTCTATTCAAGAGGTTGCCTCTTTGTCGTCTGTTGTCAACTGGGGGACACAAGGGGTGTTAGGACAGCCAGGGCTCGGCCTGGTAAAGGGCTCAGGACGCTCAAGATGAAGTGGAAGACTCTGGTTTGTCCCCAGGGCACGCCTCGGGGGGACACTGGTGACTGGCCAGCTTCTGCCTATACTCAGCTTGCAGCCTCCTCCACTTATCCACCTCTGCGATGTGCCGGAAGTAGTTGTACCTCAGCAGCTGCTCGTCCGCCACGTCCACCTTTGCCGTCTGAGCCGTACTTCCAAACTCCCTCCCCTCCTTGACGGCCCACTCGGGCAACGGCAACTTCCTCCTGTCCTCCCTCGAAAACGTCCCAAACACCCCAAAATTCATCTCCCCCTCCCCCATCAACTCCTCCACCGCCCCCCTAAGCACATCCTCGCTTACCCCCTCCACCCTCACATACGCCCAGAACCCCCTCTCCCCCTTTACCTTCTCCACCTTTACAATATCCTCATCCACCCTAATCTTACTCACCCCCTTCACCGGCGGCAAATCCCCCTTCAACAACACACAAAACTCCCTCCCAGCCCTCACACACCCCCCACACCTCACCTTCTCAATACCCCCCACCCCCACCCCCAACTCACACCTCCCCCCATCCAACCGACATCTCAAACACCCCCGCACCCTCTTCTCCCTCTCCTCCAACCTCTCCCGATGCCTCTCCCACACCCCCTCCCACCTCCTCTCCACCCCATCCTCCTCCACAACCCTCCTCTCCCCCTTACTCAAAAACCTCCAATCACAAACCCCCTCCACCCCAAAGTCCTCAACCCCATAAACCACCCCCAACCTAACCCCCCCCCGTCCTCCTGCACATCCCCCTCCCCCTCCCCACCCACCCCCCGCCCATCCCCCCCTCCCACTCCCCAGGTCCCATCCCATACCCCCTAACCCCCCTCCTCGTCCTCCCCCTCTCCCCCTCCTCCCCCTCCTCCCCGCCCCTTTCCCGCCCCCTGTTATCATAAGCGTCATACACGCCCGCGAAGAACGCGCGGTGCGGCAGCGCAGGGGTGTCGAGCGCGGAGTTGGAGGCGGGGGGGTCGTGGTAGGCGGAGGGGGGGGAGAGGTAGGCTTTGCGGCGGCGGCGGGGGATGCGGTGCCGGGGCGGGGGAGGCGGGGCCCGGGGGTAGAGGAAGTCCGGGGAGGGCGGGGGGTTGAAGGGGGAGGTGGTGGAGAAGGTGTGGAACATTTTGAGGGGATTCTTGTTTTTGTGGTTGGTAGTTGGTTTGGGTGGCGTGGTGGTGGTTCTTGGGGTTGGTTTTGGTTCGTTGGTTGGTCTGGTGTTGTGAGGAGTTAGGTACCTAGCCTGCTAGGTGTTTTGATGTCGAGAATGGGGGAAAGGGGGAAGGTAGCTTGGGGCGGCGCAGCCTGGGGGATTTGGTGGTTGATATATCCTGTCCTCTTGCGGGACAGAGACGCTGTGACGGGTATGATCTGTCAGTCTTGAACAAGGGCTCTGTCCGGCCAAGAGTGGCCGCCTCGACGGGTCGGGGGCCTGGCTCTGGCCCTAGAAAGGGGAGACGGGGGGAGAAGGAGAAGGAATTGCATCTTCAATCTCTCTGGTCGAGTGTCATCTGCAGGTCACTCGAGTGTAGTCTGCTGCCCTGTGTTTTCTCCGTGGCTGTCAACTCCTTGAGACCGTCAGCAGAACCCCCCCGACAACACAAGATGATGCCCACGATGGCATCATCCAGTCCCTCGGCCGGGCCCTGGCCAGCTCTTTTTTCTTTTCTCCCATTCTGGTCCAAGGCGGGCCAGGAAGACAAAGAAACCACCCCCTCGAACAAGCCCCTTGTTTTGCTTGTCCGACCCAGCAACAACCGCCACCTACCCCGAACAAAGAAACACACAGACAAAACACTTCCCACCCACTTGCACCACATTGTGTATTTTTGAATATTTTACTGCCTCCTGGCTGCGTAGATAGCAGGGCGAGTAAGCCCCCCCAGTGTCAATCTAGTGTATACACTTGCTCCCCATGAACCCAAAACCAAAACCCTTCCCAAAACCAGCATCGCCAGGAGCGCACCCCAAAGCCAAGCAAGCCACGCCGTCCCCGACCGTGGCCATATAAACCCAGCCCGTAACTTGATCGCACACTCCACCCCCCCCCCCCTCCCCCCAAAAAGGAGAGAAAAGACTGCAAAGGAAAAGAAAAAGAAAAAAAGGGATCGCTAGATTTCACAAGGGGTATCTGGCAGCATCTGGCACGAGTAGAAAGCCCCATCTGCGTCGATTCCATTCTCTCGCTGGTATGTATACCAAGGCCGGTAAACACCAACCTAAGCGACGAAATCCCCGTCCGTCATCTCCCCAACCAAGAGGGAGAGACAGGAGAGAAGATGGGTGGTTGACGCTTGGTAACACCACCCCTTCATTCTTATTCCTGAACCCTCTCCTCGCCCATATGAATAACAACGCCTGGCTGTGTGCAACGGGGCGAGGATCACCCCCGCCCCCCGACCGCCTTGCCTGCTTTGCTCCTCCGAGAGCGCCGTGCCGTCGGAGCTTCCCAGCTGACTGTCCGTCAAACCGGACGGCGGTCCTGCCACTATGCGTCAACGAATAAAGCCATAAAAATATTCTCGGAAAAAAAAAACCGGAAACTCCGAGTGTGGTGAAATCCCAGAAATATTCAAACAAAGATTCCTCCCGCTCCGGGAAAGAGAAACCCTCTCAGCCCGCAAAGGAATGGGAATCGTGGTCGCCGCGGGGCAATGAGCTCACTGTAGCTCGTCTGATTTTCATAATCGTTCGTCAATCGTCAAATGTTCCTCGATCACGAGCTGGGTACGCTCCGAGACGTCATGTCGCCGCTTCGTCGGCGCATCATGGTCTGCTGCTGGCTCTGCTGCTGCTGGGCCTTGGAGGCCCTCGCAATCATCTGCATTTTCTTGCGGATGGAGCTGAGCCTGATGTTAATCATGCCGATCACTGGAGGGCTGTTAGCAAAACTGCAAATACATGATTGCTGGGGACGGTCGCACCTTTTTGGATCGACTGCTGGTCGTCGCTGTTCATGTCGGTAGAGGCTTCGTCACGAACAGCGACGGCTTTCTCGTCCTTGTTGGACACCCCCGACAGCCCACGCTTGGAGATGTAGTCGTCCTCTTGGTCGAGCACGGCCTCGAGCATCCGTATGGCCGTAACATACGAGATCTCACAGCCGGCGAGATCGTCGTTAGCTATCTCATCAATGGCTGCGGCTCGGCTCATTTCCAGGGCGCGGTCGTACATCAGCTTCTCGGCGCTGATACCGACGGTCAAAAAGACTCCCTCGGTGCCCGAGGCGCTTGCCGATGCCGCCTCGGGGTGGTTGCCGGGGTAGCTGGGATGGTCTTCGGGGAGTTGCTTCTGGGCGTCGATCAGCTTGAGCCGGACGATTTCCGCCTTGACCAAGACCTCGTTGAATCGCGAGCGAATCCATTGCACGGCCGAGTTGATTCTCTGAGCCAAGGCCTGGCTGTTGGACATGTCACGGGCTGCCGAGTGCGAGCCACCGCTAGAGTCGGGGCGAGTCTTTCTCGACCACCACAGACTCGCAATGTCCATCGACTTGGCGAGCAGAGACAGCGCCTTGACGTATAGGACCAAAGCCTCCTCCGATAACGAGACGATGGCTTCCGTGGTGAGCCCGTCCTCCTCCTCGGACGCCACCTTGTCGGCGGGCACGCCGCCGAGACCATGCTCCATCGAAGGGGCAAGCGGGACAAGCTGCTTGTACTTGACCTCGGCAAACCCATAGACAACGTCGCTACGCGTAGCGTAGTCCTCTATGCACTGTGCGACGCGCGAGTCTTCGTCGACGGGCACGCTTTGCTTGCCATCCCCAATCAAGGCAAGTGGAGCAGACGGCGTCGGGTACGTCGGGAACGGATTGTAAATCTGAGGCGGAGACGGGCCCTTTCCCCCCATAACTTGGGGCGAGTACTTGAAGCCAAATAACCGGAGGCTGGCGTCTTGAATGGCCTTGGAGATGACCGACGTCGCCGAGCCAGGGCTGCTGGACAGGGCCTTCTCGTACGAGCTTGGTCGGTATCCGTCGTTCCGACCTTGGGTGATCTGCATATTTCGTGATGAAGCGGGTACGGCGCCAGTCGTCGAAGTGGGGTGCCCTTGCTGTGTGGCGCGTCTCACGACCTGGCCCGATCGCGGGGATTGCGGTTGCTGCGGGTACATGGAGATCTGATCTGCCAGCGCATTGACCTCGAGATGCTTCTTGTCCACAACGACGTAGTCACGCTCAAAGGCGACATCTTGGGCGGTCCTGTCGTCGTCTTGGCTCAGCCTGCCAGCCCTGCCCGAAGAAGCTGGTGGAGGGGTTTCCCGAACTGGCGTCCTCCCTGCCGTGTTCGAATATCGGCGATGTCGGTCAGCCAACGACACGGGCCGAGTTGGGGCCGAAGATGAGGGTTGGATTGTGGGACGTCGGATGCCGAGTCCTTCGGTCCCGTCTTGACGAGGAGAGTAGCTCATGCGGCTCGGAGCATTGGTCGCCGAAACCATGTCCATCGGGTTCGCTTTGGCCTCGGTGGGGGTCGCGAGAGGGGAAGACCGCCGCGGCTTCGGTGATGGGGGGACGCCAGGCTCACGTGTGCCCTCCTGGTCTGCATATCGCCGGATCGAGTGTCGGCGCAAGAGTGACATCTCGTCTGTCTTAACAGACGGCCTGGCCTCTTTAGGGATGTCGTCCTCGACAAGCCCGGGAATGGGGCCGGTGACGACGGGGTGCGCGAAGAAGTTCTCAAAAGACATCCTCTCGGTGGGATTCCGCTTCAGGAGGGCTCGAATCAGCACCTTCATTTCCGAACTGACGACGCTCTCGCGGGTGAAGCGGATGTTATCTTCGGCCGCCTCAATCTTCCTGAGGAGCTCGACGTGGTTGCCGGCCCGGAATGGTGGCTTGCCGGTAGTCATCTCGTACAGCACGGTACCGACGGACCACAAGTCGGCCTTGGCGTCGTATCGTTCGTAGCGGAGGATTTCCGGTGCCATGTAGAGCGGCGATCCGCATAATGTCTCGGCTAGGGAAGTCGATGGGAGCACCCGAGCGAAGCCGAAATCGGCCAGCTTGAGCATGGGCAGAGATGCTAACCCGGCCGCCGGCGTCAGCGAGTCGTAACTGGCACTCAAAATCTGCTTGGAGGGCTTGTTGGCATCCTTCCACTGCGGCGAGGGAAGCAGCAGGAGGTTCTGCGGCTTGACGTCCCGGTGGACAAAGGTGGCCTGCCGCAAGAACTGGAGGGCGCTCGCAAGCTGCTGCAAAAAGTGGCGGCTGAGGACCTCATTGAGACCGGCAGATTGGGGCGCGTTTGGGTACTTGCGAACCACTTCGTGGGTCGCGGGATGGCCAGCCACAATCCCGCGCTTCTTGATGAAGTGGGACAGATCGCCCAGCTCGCAAAACTCCATGATGAGATTGATGTGGGTCTTGGTCTCGACGCAGTCGTGGAGGGCGACGATGTGGGGGTGTCGAAGGGATGTGAGGATCTTGATTTCGCCGTACAGGTTCTCCTTAAGTTTCTTGTTCAGGCGGGCAAGGTCCACGGACTTGATGGCTACCAAACCTCCGGTAACCTTGAGCAAGCGACATGTTAGATGGGCGGCCTGGGACAAGACACGGAGCAGACTGACCTTGTGGCGGCCCGCGTAGACTTGGGCAAAGCTCCCCTTGCCTATCTCCTCGTCTATGAGGAACTGGCCGATGACATCGCTGCCAGCTTTGGGCTGCCTCGAAGAGGAGGGCCGGTTCGCCATGGCTTCCTGTGGGGGTTGTCGACGACAGGGAGTTGGGAGAGTCGGAGCCCGAGGGCTTGTGGGATTTGCTATGCGGGGTGGCCCGGGTTGGCCGACATGTATACACAGACGGCACTAGGAGGAGGCGCGAGATGGGTTGGGCTCGAGGGGCTTGGAGGTTGGGACTCGGGAGAGAGGAGAGGTGCGAGGCAGCAGCGTCGAGGTTTTGGGGAGAGAGACGGATGGTGGTTCCGGTGTGCCTATAGAGAAACGGCGCGGCCGGTATCCGATAGGTCGAGGCTCGATGCAGGTGAATGGGGATGGGTGTGGTTCGAAGCCAAGTCGGGGACTGGCTGGCAGGATCGAGGTCCAACCTGCTCGGGGGTTCGGTTGTGGGGACAGAGTGTACCGCGCAGCGGACCGAGGCGGCGACCCGGGAGGTGCAGCTGTCGCCGAAGTCGACCGAGGTTGGGTGAACACAGCAGAAGGGGAGAGGCAGGGCCTGGTGTGGCGGGGACGGGTGAATTCAAAGACACAAGGCTGCGTAGCCTGGTTGTCAAGGCCAGCCTGGGGAGGGAGGGGAGGGCGGGGATGGCGCGAAGCACGGATGAAGCGATGGGCGATGGATGATGGACGACCAGAGTAGAGTCGGTCTATCAGAAGCTGTGTTGTCTTGGAGAAAGGCTGACGTCCAAGATCAAGTCAATGACTCAGACTGGCGCGATTCGATCAGCAGCGGATTGGGATTCGGATTGGGCGTTGCGCGCTGGTTCGGCGGACGATGGAGCGGCGGTTTCGCAGGTTGATGGCGGCGAGATGGTAGGATAAGCGTATGGAGGGTACTCGAGGGTGGTGGACAAAGGGGGAAGAGGCAGAAGGCAAGAAAGAAAGCAACCAGGTACGGGGGACGCCCAGAGAGGTGACGATGGTTGAGGTAGGTCCGGCCGCCGTCCGGGAAGGGGCAGCCAGGTGCCCAGGTGCGCAGTCGGATGGGATGCACCGGCAGAAAAGCAGGGGTCCTGGATGCTGCTGGTGCTGGGGGGGAGCTCCTCGCCAGAGCTGGTTGGGTGGTTCGTCGTGGTGGGGCGGGTGCAAGACAGCCGCTGGCGGATGGCACGGGACTTGAGGGCGCTGTTCTTGGCTCCCCCAGCTGCCAGCCAGGTGGCGGGGAGCCAGCAAAGGGCGCGATGGGGGTGTGACCCGGTGCTCGTGATACGTAAAGCAGTCAGTGCTGCTGTTGCGGTCAAGTTTCCACAGGTACCGAATCCCGCTGGGCAGGCAATCCAAGCACGCCGGCCCGAAAAGGCTACCCGAAAGGTACGCGACCAAGAGGGTCCACCTCGACACTCTGGACAAGAACACGCTAAAACGGCATCTGCGATACGGCTCGCTGATAGCATGGCCGCTTTCTGGGGGCGGTGGGCGTGGGCGGTGGGCACCAGCCATTGTGAAACTTGGTCAGAGGCAACACCCTCTCCAGTCACAGTCCAGTCGCCCAAGTGTCCACGACATTTGCCGCCTGTCTTGCGCCTTTGGTCACGAAGAAATGACGAGATTGGGAACATGGGATCCGCCTCGAATGGATTACTGATTGCGCCTTTTGGGTCATGGATCTTGTTCCAATTGTCTCGGGGGCTCGAGGGGCATCTCCAATTGTCTACACCGTACAAGTGCCCCTCTCCGCCTGCCGAAAGCGTCGGGCCAGCCTCGACACAGCGGCGGCACCCTGATGGCTGTTTGCTCAAGCTGCCAGTCGTCGCGACTCCCGAGGCGTCTCGTCTCCCAGGCCACATCATCGATCGGGTCAATGCGGAACGGGCAACTGCTCTTGATCCCATCCTCGCCCCAAGCTCCAAGCTCCCTCGGTCCCGTCCATGTCGACCAGACGCAGACCCAGGACCCAGCAGTCGACTGCAGCTGGACTTCCATGGTGATGAGGTCGCGGGCCCACACCGTTGGACGGACACCGACAGAGCGTGGCACAGCGACGGTTACTGTGCCCATTGGCACTCGCCCCAGTCACTCACTCTCACTCACTGCTTTCCCCAGCAGCACTGGATCTGGTTCCGGATAGCGGCCTGCGGGTAGTGGTGTGTGTCGTGTCTTTGTACTCACTCCAGGCCAGCTTGGCAAGCCTCGCCGCCTGGACTGATCACTGATGGACTCTTGGACATCAGGTCAGCTGCCCGTCACACTTCTCAAATCATTGCACGAGCGGACCCGGCATTGCGGGTTTCCGGGCTTTTTTCTTTTCCAATTCCGGGCTGGCCGCGGTCATGTTTTGTCACTCGAACCTTCTACCCAAATCAACCGATCTTGAGAGGCACCATTAACCGAAGTGGTGATGTCTCGCGCCGCACACACGCTTCCCGGTTCCAGCAAACGGGAGAGACGGGGACACGGGTGGCGCTGTTGCTTGACCTGCCGGGCGGTCAGCAACGACAGAAGAGTGAGGCTGGCCTGCGGCGACCTTGCATAACCTCTTTCCAAAGCCTGGTTATCGGCTCGCTCGACCGCCGTTTGTCTCGATCCCTCGCATCTCCCCTCCTCCGCCTCGACTCGGCCCAATGGGCCTCGCCGCTTGCATGCTTGGGAGCTTGGCCAGACCGGAGCCTGCCTGCCTTCGATCCGCGCGCCCTCCCCGTCTCCCTAATGGCGACTTTCTGGTGTTCGGCATCTCGACACGTCTGTTTGAACCTTGGTCCATCGGTCGGTGCACTCGCCATGCATGTCGAAATGCGCCCATCTCCTCGGGACGCTGCCCCAGGTTCCCTCTGATGCTCCAGTCAGCCGCGTCCTTTCGGCGCCATCAACCCATCATTGCCATCAGGTCAACACTGCAAACATGACCTTGTTTCCGCCCATTCTCTGGATTGGTCTGCAGATCCGAAGAGGCAGCCTTGGAATCTTGGCCGGGGCAGACGACGTGCCTGCGTGCTTCAACACACCTCAGTGGTGGTGGTGGGGGGCGCAATCGACCTGACAACCAACCACGGCTGCCTCTCGTCCCAATGGGGCTTCCTACAGGCTCCAGGTCGGAATCATGGTGGTGTCGGTGGTGGTGGTGTTCCTGTCCCACCGAGACCACTCCCGAGGGAGCGTCCACTTACACGGCCCCGGACAAGCCCACATCAACCGCACAGGAGTATGCCTGATAACAGCCTACCCACCTGTATGTCCTCACACCTCACGACACGACACGACACAGGCACAGACACCGGCACACGCGCCCTACCCCAGATACGAGCACCTCTCCCCAAGACTGGTCCGTCCCTCCGACTGTCCGCCGTCGTCTCGACCTCTCTTTTTTTTGCCGGCCGGAGGCAACCCCATTGGCTTGCCTGTCCCCCCACCCCCTCCCCATTCCCCAACGGGCGAGGCTCAACTCCGTCCCCTCTCTTCCTCAATGCAAGGCACTCACGTGTCCGGTCTCCGGCGGGCACTAGCGGACCGAGAATCGGGACTGCTTGCTGTGCTGTCGTATCATTTGAGAACGACCTTGGTTCTTTACCTAACATGTGGGAACCGGACGATCCGTGGGGGTCTTTGGTGTGGTTGCTAGTGTATGCACGTACTTACACCTTTCACCCTCCCTCCCCTCGCAGCGATAGGTAGGTATTAAGCAACGACATCGGCCGGGCGGGATAGGTCCCAAGGGTCCCACCCTCTCTCTCTGTCTCCGAACATGGATTGCAACCTCACACCTCCCTTTGGTAGATCCTGTGTTGTAGGACTCATTCGCCGAGTGACAAGTCCGCTTCCCCCCTCTCCCCCACCAAGCTGTGTCCTTGCACCACACACACACCCTTCTTTGGTTTGACACATTTAACCTCCCGCCATATACCTAGGTAGTCCCGCGGCGGGCGGGGATTTTCTGCGGTACCCGTCTGCCTGCCGGCTAGGCAGTGGACGTCCTACGGGAAATGCGGTTGTGGCGCGTTGTTTGTACATGATGATGATGATGGGGATCGTTCCAGAGTCCTGTTTTACTTGACGATAGCTCGTGCCCCCTCCCCCCTTGACTCTACACCCCCAAGCAAGAAAAGGGGAATCCCGGACTCACATTGAACTCAAGGCAACCACCGCAGACCCGCAACCCAGGCCATAAACAAACAAGACCCCTGGATTGGCCCATGCCCGTCCAAAGATTGTCCAATCCACTCGACCCCCCTACTATGCACTTATCTAGCACTTTCAAGCACGCCGTCGCGACTACTCTGCATAGTGTACATGTCAGGTATGTACACGCAGACCAAACATATCAAGGGCAGAACGTAAGTCCCCCCGCCGAGCAATGGCGACCGACACATGTTCCGTCTCGATCAATCATCAACACCGACATATCTACCTTGTTATGCCAAGTAGGCGGGAAATCGCACTTCCAGCTCACGCGCCCTCGTCCTTGGAAGCATAGCACAGAACACACAGGCTTATAGGCACAGGTGCAGGCAGGCAGACATGAACAGCGAGGCATCCTCAAAGTGGTGAAAATTCCTGCCAGCTGCCCAGGCAGGGTGCGGCATCCGGGAAGGGTGCAGGAGTTGACGTGTCTTCCCCGGGGACGGTTGACTCTGACGCTGCGATGCAGCGAAGTGAATTGCGAGTGAATCGGACGAGTGAATCATACGAGTACCTAGTGAATCGGATGAACGTTGTTATCGTATACTATTGATGACCAGAGACTTGGTGCGCCGAACAGAGGAGATCTGAATTACTGCCTGCCTGTCTGTCTGTCTGCCTGTGCGATCCAGAGCTTTCCTCATCGAGATAGGCACCTAGAATTGCACACACGCAACCAATTTTGTACGCTTCTTGGTGAACAGCAAGAATAAACCGAGGACCAGGAAGACCTGCACGGTTCCAATCGTCCGTGGTCTCTACCCCTGAGTCCCAATTCCGCTTTCTAGGCTGCCCACCACCCTGCCTGATTTCTGCGCAGATAGCTTGCCGTCCATTTGGTGCTACCTGGTACCAACCAGGCACAAGGTAGCTAGGCATCAACAGCCTCATCTGATATCTCAACTGTTCCGGGTTCCCCGCAGAGATTCACTCGTCCACGTTTACAACAGTTGTGTTTTCGGTGTGACCTCGCCTTGCATGCGGGGATCGGACAGGTCACGATCAGATTCCGTGTGATATCTTGGTTGGTATGCACGCCCATGAATCTACTATGTAGTTCCGCTATGTGTTGGTATGTTCCATCTCGTCCAAGCACGTTCCATCTCGTCCAAGTCCAGTCCAGGGGTATCCAACCTACCTATGCATCCTAAAGCTTCATAACGCCTAGTCAGCCCTGCTGTGGTCGGCGTACGTCGTGGCAAACCGCTCCCCACGGGGTCCCCGTTGTGCATGTCTTGATCTTGTCCGGGCCCCAGGCTCCAACAACTGCCGAGCGGGGTGGTGCCGGGGGTTGTTGCCGTTCCACAGACACGCAGCTCGCTGCGTGACAACGCCGCCCGAGGGGCTCTGCCTCCGCGGATTGGGTACGACGTCCCCGATGCTATTCGGTCAAGACCGCCATCTAATACGCTCCTATCCATGTCTCCCTTCAGTCCACGGATCACTGTGCTCGCCCAGCAACAACGCAGACTCTAGTGTCCTTCCGCCTTGGCCACTGTAGGGAGTTCCATGAGCGCTTCCCCAATCGTCTCGATGGCGCCTCGGAGCTGCTCCTCGGTAATGACGAGCGGGGGCGCAAACCGGATGATGTTACCGTGCGTCGGTTTCGCCTAGATCAAACATGTCAGTCAGGAATTCTCATCCAAAGGCGCCTAGGTAGTTGACTCACCAAGATCCCCTTCTCCTTCAACAACAAGCACAGATCCCACGCTGTCCTCCCGTCCGCCTTTGCCTCATCAATCACCACCGCATTCAAGAGCCCCTTTCCCCTCACCGTCTCCACCACGGGCGACCCCAATGCCTCCACCCCCTCGCGGAACACCCTCCCCAGCCTCTCGGCGCGCTCCACCAGCCCCTCCTCCTCGACCAGCTCCAGCGCCCGCAGCGACACGGCACACCCCAGCGGATTCCCGCCATACGTCGACCCGTGCGTCCCCGGCTCGACGACGAGCATCACCTCTTTGCTCGCCAGCACGGCGCTGACGGGGTACATGCCGCCCGAGATGGCCTTGCCGAGCGTCACCATGTCAGGCTTGACGCCGGACCACTCGGAGCAGAGCATGCGACCGGTGCGGGCGATGCCCGTCTGGATCTCGTCGCAGATGAAGAGCACGTTGTGCTTCTTGCAGAGGGCGGCGGCGCGCGCGAGGTAGTCGTCGTCGGGAACGACCACGCCGGCCTCGCCCTGGATGGGCTCAACGATGAAGGCGGCCGTGTCGGGGCCATGGGCGTCGAGTGCGGCTTCGAGGTCGGGGATGTTGTTGTAGCGGATGGGACGGCCGGTCGAGGGGACGATGGCGCCGATGTTGGGGACGTAGGGGCCGTAGTTGTCGCGGGATTCGGGGTCGACCGAGAGGGAGATGGCCGCCATCTGGGAGGGGGTTAGCGGGGTTCTGGGGGGAGGAAAAGTAGGGCAAGGGGCACGAACTGTTCGGCCGTGAAAGTTGTCGGCGACACTAAAGACGAGAGCGCGGCCTTGCGGCACGCCCTTGACCTTGTAAGCCCACTTGCGGGCGATCTTGATGGCGGTCTCGACGGCCTCGGCCCCCGTGTTCATGGGCAGGACCATGTCGTAGCCAAAGACCTGCCGCACCTTGGCGGCCCAGACGGGAAAGACATCGTTGTAGAAGGCGCGCGAGCTGAGTGTCAGACGGGAGGCCTGCTCGGTCAGGGCCTTGATCAGCTCCGGGTGGCAGTGGCCCTGGTTGACGGCGCTGTAGGCCGAGAGGAAGTCGAGGTAGTGCTTGCCCTCGGGGTCCCAGACGTCGACGCCCTTGGCGCGCGCAAAGACGACGGGGAGGGGGTGGTAGTTGTGGGCGGCGTACTCGTTCTCGGCGGTGATGGCGCTCTTGGTCGAGGAGGCGTGGTATCTGTCCTGGGCCGAGGATGGCTTGCCGTTGGAGGCGCCGTTGTCGGCGTGGGGCGCCATGGTGTATGAAGTCGGGGGTGGTCTCAAGTCGAGAGGACAGAGAGAAACTGGGTATTTTCCCGTGTCGTGGTCGGGATATTCAGATGCCGAGTAAAATACTTGATGTGGAAGCGCAAAGGAGTAGAGATGTCAATGGTATGGTGTTTTGGGGGGGGGGTTGTGTTTGTCAAGGTGGGGAGAGGGGCAGATGATGAAGAGAGAAACATGGAACAAGAGAAGAGGAAGAGCAAGGAATGAGGGGGAAGGAGTCAATGGATATAAAGACGGTGAGGTGGGTTGCCGGCAAACGGGCACTGGGCGATACGAGACGGTCGACGGCGTGGCTACCCGCCCAGAACTTGCCTCCGTCACAACAACCCCCCCCTCGGCGCTCATTGCTCGGGGTGGATGCCGGGTCTGACATGGAAACAGGAAGCCATGATTAATTCAGACACACAAATGGCCCGCGACTCAATCAATGGCGCAGCGGGATGCGGCATGACAGACCCGGAAAGCCATCACGTGCGGGTTCGTGTCAGGTTTTGGTCTTGGAATCGGGGAGGATGACATGGACCAAGCCGAGGGAAACCGGGCTGGAGCGGAGGAGGCGATCGGGGGCAGTGGCCGATGCGATTGCGGCACCCCGCCGAGGGGAGCCTGGAAACGCCGCAGGGGCCTCGGGGAAACGCCGCAAGGGCCTCCGGGAAACGCTGCAGGGACTTGTCCAGTCAACCGCCAATGGCGGGGCCGCTGATTACCTTGCAGGGGCGCCAATGAAAGCCCCGAAGGGTGGCAGCGGGTATCCATCCCGCACCTGTGATGCCACCTGGCAGCAGCTTGGAGGATAGTGAGTGGCAGATGGCAGTTCCATCACCAGCAATTTGACCTTCGACATCACCCCCATCCAAGCAAAACAACCTACCTCCTGCCAAGCCTCCCATACAGCCATCTCCGAGGTCATCGGCGCTGGGGAAACCATGGCCGACAACGGGGGACCTAAACCCCAAAAGAAAGCAGAGTCTCTGCCCCCGTCGACAAGTGCAAGCAACACTCGAGCCAGACCACCACGACTCCCCCGAAAGTTGCACCCCGAAGTCATTTCAGCTCAAATCAAGGACATCTTGAGTGCTCTGCTCGTATTCCGCTTCATCAATGCTCTCTGCGTGCGCACTTTTTTCCAGCCCGATGAGTACTTCCAAGCCCTCGAGCCAGCATGGAGCATGGCCTTTGGCAGCGATAGCGGCGCCTGGCTGACCTGGGTAAACAAATACTTCCTCCCCCCTTTTTCTGCTGTCAGGGGGTGTGCTGATTCGGGTGAACAAGGAATGGCAACACCAACTCAGGTCATCGCTGCACCCAGCCATCTTTGGTGCTGCCTACAAGGCCGTCTACTCCTTGATGGACTTCCTTGAGTTTTATGAACCCTTCAGGGCCTTCATCTTGGTGCCGATGCCCAAGATCATCCAGTCCGTCTTTGCTGCCCTTGGTGACTTCTACACCTGGAGACTGGCCACGGAGATTTACGGCATGGAGAGCAATGTGCCATGGGCTGCCGTCCGTCTTTCCACCACACCTACTGCATCAACCGAAAACTGACAATGCCAACAGCTCTGGATGACAGTCTTGAACCCCTGGCAGTGGTATTGCTCGACTAGGACTTTCTCCAATTCGCTCGAGACTACGCTCACCATCGCTGCGCTTTACTACTGGCCATGGGAACTGCTCAAGGACGCAAAAGCGGACAAGACTGCCGCCCTCCAGTCAAGACGCAGTGTCAACAGGCATACCCCCCCCTTTCCCCATTGCATCTCGCGCAGACTATCCTAACTCGTCCCAGCCTCCGCATATCCCTGGTCCTTGCCGCCTTCGCCGTCATCCTGCGGCCGACCAACATTCTCGTCTGGCTGGGCATCTTGACCATCACATTCACCCGCTTCACTCTCGACGGTGCATCCCCCCTCCAGACGTCCACCCTCCTGACGCTCGTCCGCGAAGTCATCCTCTGCGGCGGCGGCGCCCTCGCCATCTCTGTCCTCTCAGACCGCCTCTACTTTGGCTTCTGGGCCTTCCCGCCCTACAAGTGGCTGTACTTTAACATCTCACAGTCGCTCGCCGTCTTTTACGGGCGCATGCCCTGGCACTACTACCTCGTGCAGGGCATCCCCCTTTTGACAACAACCTTCCTCCCCTTTGTCCTCATCGGCCTCTACAAGACGACCCTGTCCTTCTCCTCATCCCCCTTCTCCCCGTCCGCCCTCAGCACCCGGGAATCCAACACCCTCCGCACCCTCGCCTTTACCCTCCTCACCATGGTCGCCACCCTCTCCACCATCGCCCACAAGGAAGTCCGCTTCCTCTACCCCCTCCTCCCCGTCCTCCACCTCCTCGGCGCCCCCTACCTCGTGCAATTCTTCACCGTCCCACCCACCACCGCAACCGCAACCACAACCACAACAACCACCACCAACCCCCCCCCAACAACCCTCCGCCACAAACTCTTCCTCTTCAACCTCCTCACCCTCAACCTCCTCCTCTCCCTCTACCTCACCCTCTTCCACCAACCCGCGCCCCTCTCCGTCCTCGCCTTCCTCCGCACCGACTTCGAGCGCCTCCACCCCGACCGCCTCTCCTTCGTCCCCGCCCCCACCATCAACTCCACCGGCAACGAACTCTTCGCCCTCTTCCTCACCCCCTGCCACACCACCCCCTGGCGCTCGCACCTCGTCTACCCCTCCCTGCGCGCCCGCGCGCTGACATGCGAGCCGCCGCTTGACACCGCGCCGGGGAGTGCGGAGCGGGAGGGGTATATGGATGAGGCGGATCGGTTTTATGCAAGGGACGGGGAGGGGGGATATGGGAGGAGGTTCTTGGGGGAGGAGATGTGGCCTGCTGTCACTGGGAAGGGTGGAAGGGGGGGAGAGGTTCCGAGGTATATTGTTGGGTTTGAGGGGATTGCGGGGGTGTTGGAGGGGTTCTTTGGGGAAGGAGGAGGGGGGCAAGGGATGGGGGTGAGGTTGACGAGGCGGTGGGAGGGGTTTAATGGGTTGTTTAATGAGGATTGGAGGAGGCGGGGGAGGTTGGTTGTTTGGGATACGGGGGTTTGGGGTGGGAAGGAGTGAGGATTGGTCTGTATATATTGTATAGGGAGTTGCTGAGAGAAAAGCGTTGGTACTTCTGTCGGCGTCAGTCAGTCAGTCCTCTGGGTCTGATGAGATTCGGCTCCACTCTGGAAGCAATTCCTCTCCACCCTTGGGCAACGATTGGGCTTTAAACTTTCATCCAATCGGGTATGGTGTAGCGGTAACATCGGTGACTCTCACTCACCAGCCCGGGGTTCGACTCCCCGTATCCGAGTGACTTTTCAAAGTTTCTCATGACATCCGTCCTGTTCTTTTTTGGCTTTTTAATGGCCTGAATTCAGGGACGCTTTTCTTTCCCGTCGACTTCATTTTGCTGTCAATCCCCAACGTTTGATCCTGTAGAGTCCATCATTGTTTCCCCTGCCGACACCATCCACCGAATCAGCATGGAGTTCCTGCTACCCTCTCCGGCTATACCAACATAAAAAGGACTCGTACATGGACACTTCCAACACTTTTCATTTCTCAATCTCACCCGCTCGCCGTATGCTCTCCCTTCCACCCTAGCGATACACGCCTCACCGGGTCCGCGACTATCCTTCCCACCAGGCAAGTGTCCACATGTAAACAAACCCCCCTTCCCGCACAGGAATATATCCATCCATCTCCCCCCCATTACCTCTCGTGTGTCCAGAAACAACCATCTGCTCTTCCTCACGGGGTACAGGTCCTAGAAAACCAAACTACAAAACCAAAACCAAAAAGATCCCTGGGTATCCGCAACCTTGACCGCCACAAACAACTTTTTTCGCACCACTGAGCACACGCACACAAGAAGCCAAACTACACATTACAGGTCGTGCCTCAGCGGGCCGTGCCGGGTTCGGCCGTCTCTTCTGGGAGGTCGGGGTGCGCTATTTGCTGCTGTTGCTGCTGTTGAATAATTTGCTGGGGTTTATCATGGATGGGTTGCTGGTGGTGCTCCTGGGGTTGTGGCAGAACTTGGGAGGGTTGTTGCGGCGCCTGGGGAGCTTGATGTGACACTTGCTGCTGCTGCTGCACCTGAGGCGGAAATTCTTGCTGGCGCGGAGTGTGCAAAGGTATTTGCTGCTGGTGTTGCTGTTGGGGAGGGTGGATGCCCTGCGGGGGTGCTTGCTGGGACTGTTGCTGCTGCTGCAAAGGGTAGACGGCCTGCGGCTGAGGCTGAAGGGGCGGTTTGTCATCCGTCGGAGGTCGCTTGAGGTCGATGCTCTTGCCCCGCGACGACATGGCGGCGCCAAGCGAGGCAAGTCGTTCCCCGGGCGGCGACTTATTCCGCCGCTGCTCGGCTGTCTCCTTGCGCTCGCGATACTTGGTCTTGATCCACCCCGTGATGCTCTTCGAGTCCTCCCGATTCTCCTTGTTGAGACTGTCCATCCCGTCGCTCCCGGTAGGCTCCAGCGGCTCGCCCGTCATGCTGTATCGCTTCCCCGCGCTGCCGACCGAGCTCGAGCTGGCTTCGGCGTACGAGTTGGAACCGTAGCTCGGCTTCGGAGGACTGAGAGGCGGCTCGGTCGCCGGAGATGTGGGCTCCTCCTTCCTCCTCGACAGCCTCCACCGCCGCCTCTTTTCGGTTTCCCTCTCTGCTGCCGCCTCGGCAGAAGCTGCATCTCTCCCGGTGGCCACAAGTTCATCCACGTGGTCAATGTCTGATCCTTCATTGAAAGAGCTGTGCAGAGACGTCGTTGGCGACTTCTTCGCCTTCAGTGTCCCTTCGGCGCGGCTGGGATGGAGTCCAGTAGTGGGAGGCGGGTGCATGGCCAAGGCCTGAGGGGGGTGCTCGGAGGGAGCCTCGCCGGCCTGTCCCCTGAGCGGACTATCGGGTTTGGGCTGCTGCGGTATCGCCTCAAGGGGGTTGGTAATCTCGACGTTGGGCGATACCGCCGCCGAGTGCGGCAGCGAGGCCGAAGAACTGTTGGCGCTACCCAGCATCTTCCGCTTCCGCAGCTTGTTGGGCAGGCGACCGTCGCCCTCCCCGGTCGGAGTTCTTTGAAAGTAGCTTGGCAGTCTCCGTTCCCGAGACGGGGTCGTGACCTCGGGGTGGGGGGCCGCATCCAGCAGCTTGTCCTGGCTGCGACCGGCGGGGGCGGGCTGCACGAGGAGGGTTCCCGAGTCAGCGGCCGACACGGGAAGGGATGCCACCGACTCCTCGGCGACTTCTTGGACGGCCTCGGGCGGGGACACAACTGGCATGTTCGGGTTCACGGGGGTCAGGGGCGATACGGGAAACTCGCCGCGTTGCCCAAACCGCTTTGACGGCAGCCCCGGCGATTTTTTGGAGGGCAGCGTGTTGCTTCGCCCGAGACCTGGGCTCGGCGCCGTGGCGGTGGGTGCCGGGCTCCCTGGGCTGGGAGCGCCGTTGGACTGCAGAGACCGTCTCGACGACGTGGACTTGTTCCTCCTAATCTGGCCCTCCCTCGCGACACTGTCGGCACCGGCACTGGCGTTGGACGAGGACCGCGTGACGCCCCCGTTTCGGTTGGGGCCCGGCGTGGTGGGCGTATTGGCGGCAGGCGCCCCCCCCTTTTGCACTTCCTGGACGGTCTTCTCATCGGCGGCCGTGCCTTGCATGCCGATGAGGAAATGGTCCTGGTTCTCGATCAAGAAGATGATGACGCACTGGTTCAGTCGGTACTCCTCGGGGGCCATGGCATGGTTTGGGTGCGACAGCATGCCGGGCTGGAAGATGGCGGCGAGGTTCTGGGAATTCATGCGATTTTGGTCCGCCTTGGCCGCGAACACAGCTAGCAGATCGAGAATGTAGAGCAGCAGCTGACGGTTCAGCGGGGGCATCTGGGTGATGAGCTGTTGGTACTTGGTGATGGCCTTGTCCATGTCAAAGTTGTCGATGAACTGCGGACCCTCGCCTTCGGTGGCAGCCTGCTTTGTCGCGCCCCTCAAGGGCTCCCTGAACTTCTCGTAGAGCTCAAGAGGCACCACGGGTTCGGGGAGGTCGTTCAGGTAGCGGCGGAGCACGTTGGCGGCATCGTGCACTGTGTACCCGTCCCAGACCAAGCCCTTGCCATATCGGTCCGGGGAATCGAATATGCTCTTGAGCTCCTTGATTCGCTTCTCGGATCCGCTCAGACGAAAGATGCCCTCGACTTCGGTCGCTGCGACACGGCTGGTTAGCGCTGGGCGGCCGAGCGGGGGGCCAGGGGGGGCTGGAGTGGGCGAGACGAACCCTTCTCCTTTAAAAAGACGCCGCACTTAGCAACCACGATGGGTACATAGCCGTAGATGTAGCTCTTCCCGTCCTCGTCTATCAGAGAGATGGCGACATTAGCGTAGGTGATGCTCTGGCGCAAAGATACGCCAAAGATTCCCTGAGGAGGGCGGGAGTCTGGCGCGGTCAGCTTGTATTTCTTAAAAAGAGGTATGGGAAATCGGCCTCTGCTGAGCCTCTTCACAGAGCTCGTCAGGCTGCGCCCGAGAGAAGCCGGGGTCCGATCCGCGGCAGCTGTCGAGCTCGAGCGGGCACTTGCGCGCCGAGCCACGGCGGCAAGGTCCTCGTCCGGAGAGCAGGAAAGGGAAGGCGGGCCGGGAAACGGGGGGAGATGGCCGTCCAGGTCCTCGCTCAATCGAGACTGCGGCCGAGACGTGGGTGTTGGGGAGGGGGAAGATGTAGTAGATGGGGAGGTGGTACCGTGTGCTGCTTCCTGGTGTTTCGAGGGAAGCCGGAAGCCTTTCCACCACGACTTGAGGTCGCGCTTGGTCGGGGGCGAGGCGGCAGACTGGAGCTGTGGCGGGACGGGCGAGGGGTGTGGAGGAATTGCGCTGTCTCGTTGCTGGTGCGGTGGTTGAAGCTGGTGGTGTTGTTGTTGCTGCTGCTGGTGCTGGTGCGAGGCGGGAGGGGGGGCGGCGGACGTCATGACTGCGACTGCGACTGCGACTGCGACTGCGACGGGGTGGTGGCAGGCGGCGGGCGCCTTGTCTCGGGGACGGGGACGGAGTCGGGGACGGCGTCACGGTCGGGTCGGGAGCAGAGCGGCGCTGCTGGGGAGCAGAGCATTCGGGGGGCCGCCGATGCCGATGCGATCGATGCGATGCAATGCGGAAAGGAGTGGTGATGGGCTCCGGCGGTCAGCAAAAGGGGGGAGCAGAGGGAGTCGAGGCCGAGGGGGTCGGAGTCGGAGTATGGGCGGCGAGGGATGGATTGATGGATGCACGCGCGTGGGGTCGCCCAAGTTTTGAAAGAGGTCAAGGCTTTGGGGGAGGCAATCCGCCTGTCAGAGGCGCCTTGTTCAGCGGGTGATTGGCCGGCGGCAGGATCCAAGCCCAGGGCTCTCTCAGGGCTTCCAGGGCCTCGCAGCAGCCAAGCACCCCAAGGTTCTGCTGCAAGTGCCTTTGTCGATCGTGAATCCGAAACGGGGAAATCGAGCGGCCAGCTCCCAGTGTGCCAGTGTAGTGTGCCCCTTGGAAAGCGAGTGAAACGCCAGAAATCGATTCTTGGAGGAGGCGAGGGGCAGAGCAGAGCAGAGGGGGATGCAAAAAAATGCAGAAAAGGCAATGTGCGACCCTACCTACGCTTCATTCATTTGCCCGTCGAATTCGAATTCCGACGGATGATTTATCCTTTTTTTCGGGGTTCTCTTTTCTCCTGTTTCAAAGTCCAAAAAATGGAATCCAACGAACGGACGACTGCAATGAGACCGGCGGCGGAGCGAGAGAGAGGCCGGGCGGCAGCGGGCGAGAAATGGCCATGAACCGAAGCGAGTGGGAGACGCCAGCTCCAAAGGCCAAGGGGGATGGAGGTGGCTGCCGCCAGCTTAAGACCAGACGCGGCACCGTGTGGTTTTTTGACTTAGACGCACCGTCCTGGACTTGTTGTCGGAGTTGTACGTCAGTTCCTCCATGTCCTGCAGAGCTGCTGCAGCATTCAATGTCGGACGCAGTGCCACATTACGAGTAAAGGTGCAGTTGAAGGATCAAGACGAGGTCCGCCAGATATTCCAGATATGCCCGTATAATGGATCCCAAGGCGAGCAACACTCAGCGGCCAACATGGAAGCATTGGTCCGGCTGGCCATCTTCCAAGGACACAAACCTGCAGTCAACAGACGAGACCTCGTCAAGTTTCAATCCGGCCAGCTGGGGGGAGGCGGCTGTCGGCGACAAGGATCAACCTGGTTCCATCATCGATAGGTAGCCTTCATCGGAATGCTTCTCGAAGAGCCCCAACGTTTCATTCTTGGGCCACATCTCATCGGTCATCTGTCATCCCATCCCAACAGGTTCGTCGAAGTGCTGAATGATGGAAAGGCTCAGGGAGATGGGCGTTGAAAATACCCACCTACCAACCCACCTACTCTGTCTGGCATTTTCATGCTGAGCCATTTCTCCCTCGGCGGCAGAGAGCCAACCGGCGAATTTGGTGGACATTGTGACTGAACACCGGGCATTTGACGTCAAGTCAGACCAGCATGCGCAATGTGCGCTCGTATTGGCTCTGGAATACCTTTTTCCCATACTCGTCCGTGACAAAATCCAGAGACCGGACGGACCAAGACCCCTCGGAGCCATCACCATCAGCATCACCATCACCACCACCTCCATCCTCACAGACAGTGGCCCGCGCACTGTCCCGCGCCTCTATCCCGCGCTTCTTCTTCCCTTGGTGTGGCACGCATCGTGAGCATGTGCGCATTAAAAAAAACCTCGAGTGGCTTCCAATGCAGCATCTTCGAAAGCTAAGCTTGCCAGTTGCCAGCAAGGAGAGGAGAGGAGGGGCCGAACTAATGACGTATGTAGGGTTCCCTGCAGCGTCCCAGCGTCTTCACCAAGCACTAGCGCGCTGCCTTCTGCAACCGACGTTCGCCGCCCGCATCGCCAACTCCGGTCCGACAACGAACTCTGTCCCGTTTGTGCATCTGCCTCTCTTGTGTAGGTCGTCGCGTTCAATGCCAATCTCTTTCCAATTATAGTCCCGCGGTTGGTGGCCATGCACTATACACGCACGACGCCGGCGTCACCCATTCGCCTCTCCAATCAACCGCCTGTGGCTGTTCACCCCAACCCGCCCCCGAGCCAGCGACGGGACAACCGGGCGACGGGGGGGAGGGGAGGGGAAAGCCAACGAGTCCCGTCGGATCGGAATCGGACCCCGCGTCCGTGGGAGAAGTGGGAGCTCACGAGGGCCATCAGGGACTTTGTCCGCCTGTCTTGGCTGCTTGGATCGCCCCTCTCAGTCCCTGACCACCCATCCCCAGGAGCCAAGTGCATCGACAGCGGCCCTCTCGATTGGCAGTTGCCGAGGACGCGGACATCATGGCCGGAAGAGGGAAACCGTCGGCCTATTTCCCCCTCACATGGCCACCATGCCGAATCGCTGTCAGACCAGACACTGTTCAAAGGCGTCGGCTAAGACATGGGAGCAAGCATGGCCATCAACTCCAACAGAGAGAGAGGCAGAGAGGCCATCCCGCACAAGAGGGTTGTGCGCCACAGCTTGCCCCCCCCCTTTCCCCGCTCTCCAACACCAAGGCACAAGACGGCCCCGATTCTGCGCGCCGTCCCCGTCCCCCCCGCAGATGCAGGTTTGTTTCTCGCCGGCCGTGGCCGTGGCGCGGGGAGAGTGACACTCCCGAGCCAAGGTCCACCACAGCGCAACGGGAGCACCGCACCGGAAGCGACTGTCAGGAATCGAAGCCTGTTTCATGTTCAGCCTCATGCGGGAGAAGCATCTCGCGTGCAGCGCCGATACGAGATCTCGCCGGACGTCATAGGTCGCCGCCGCAACAGGGCGGTTCGTGTTGACGGCCGGCCGCTGACCGCCACGCCGCCTCATCGTTCCTCCAGTGCGGCTTGCTCCCACTGGACAGTGGACGTCAGCCTGGAGAGTCTTATCACGAGACGGGCAGACACGCAACCACAGCTCGTGGAAGCCGCGTGGCTTCCAGAGGCTTGGGATGGTCCGGAAAGGTTACTACCAAATACTCGGTCCAAGATAACGGACGGGCATCGGCCAGGCCATTTGTGCTCGTGATACTGGCATGTCGACACTTGGTGTTGTGCGCTGTAAACCCCTAGAATTTAGTGGGCTCGAGGCGGGGTTGGTAGTCCAGGTGCCTGCCGGACAACCTGAGAGCTGCTCGCCGCCCCGGCCGGCTCAGCTTCGGCCCGTGCACGGTCCCTCTCAGCGCCCACGGTGCCACGGTGAGTGCCCGGTGAGCCGCTTGCTGCCGTCAGAAACCACCATTTTTTTGCCCGTCGTCATTCCCAGCATCACCACCACTACCACGACACACCACCACCAAAACAACCCAACCTAGAACAACCGCCCAAAATGGACGCCGGGTATGCCTCCCCCTTCTACCTCCCCCCCACCCAACCAATCCAAGCTAACCCCCCACCCTCCCCAACAGACTCACCAACGCCGAGCAAAGGGAACTCGAATCCCGCCTGCAAAAGCGCCAGGTCAAGGAGTTCATGAACGTATGCCAACCCCCTACCAAACCACGCCCCCCACCCCTTGCCCCCTGCCCGCCAGAAAATAATACAAAAATAACCCCCCTGCGTAAAAAAACAGCTCTTCTCCGGCCTAGTAGACAACTGCTTCGTCTCGTGCGTCGACGACTTCACGTCCAAGGCGCTGTCGGGCCGCGAAAACGGCTGCCTGTCGCGGTGCGTGCTCAAGAGCATGACGACGCAGACGCGGCTGGGCGAGCGGTTCGCCGAGCTGAACCAGGCCATGACGGCGGAGCAGCAGATGAAGCACTAGATCCTGCTAGGACATCGGCAGAGGCCCCCGGGGGTAGATGGGGGCAAGTCGCTGGGGAAGGGATTGGAAGCCTGGGATGGGATGGGGGAAGGAAATCTCCCCTCGAATAAAACGGAACGAAACGAATGGATGGACTCTCGCCCCGAAAGGAGAGACTTGGGAATACCGGGGAGAGGTTCGTCGGGACAAAGAGGGCACGGGGCGGTGGTGGATGAGAAGAGACCCCTTCTTCGTGGCCGTATAAGCCGCCCCTTTTCCTCTTGATCTGGGCTGGTCATATGGATGGGACGGGTACCAGACGGGATACATACCGTCAGGCTAAGCTTTGGACGTACGGATAGCAAGGCGTCTACAGGCAGCCGTGTAACGATAGGGCTGGGGGACTGATAGACGGTGTGATGGATGCGATTGACTGGCTGTTGAGTCCTGGTATCGAAGATGTGGGAGAAAGTGATGTGATGCTGCTTGGTGCCTGACTGTTGCGAACTGGACAATGCCCATGGACAGAGCTCCTGGTTCTGGGCTAGGGTGATTATACCACGTAGCAAGAAGGCATCGAGGGTTCTTGGCAAGGTGGGCATAGGAGAGGATGCCCAGCCTTCAAGGACAATACACCATCACCACCATCATCACCATCACCACAACAAACACGATTCAGAAAACCCAACAATATTTCATCCATGACACCAAACTTATCCATACCTAGGGCAATTACCCAACATTTCCCGACCTAAAGTGCACTCTCCCTACCCACTACCCACTGAATCTATCTCACCACCACCATCACCATCTACTCGGCCGCATCCCCCAGCACATCCCTCACCGCCTCCAACTGCGCCACCGCCTTCTCCTCCAGCACACTCTCACACCCACTCCCCCCACCCCCCGCCGTCGCGCGCCACGCCGCCTCCCGCGGCCCCAGCGCCACCAGCCGCTCGCGCAGCATCTTCCGGCTCGCCAGCCAAAAGTCGACATACTCGCTCACCAGCCCCGCCTCCCACGCCACGTCGGGAATCTCGCGCTGGTGCTTGACGCGCAGCACGGCGAGCACGTGCGCCAGCAGCGCGAGCGAGTGCAGCTCGGTGGCGGCGACGAGCGTCAGAAACTGCGGGGCGTCGCGGGCGCCCGTGGTGCGGCTGACGTTGGGGGGCTCGAAGCGCTCGACGCTGGCCTGGAGGAGGTTGGGGAACTGGTTGAGGACGTAGGCGACCTCGGGGGCGATGGTGCCGCCGAGGGCGCAGAGGACGTTGAGGAGGAGCGGGAGGAGGCCCTTGGCCCAGATGCCGTAGCAGCGGAGGGCGCCGGCGTTGTCCGAGAGCGGGGAGACGGTGGCGCGCCGCAGGAAGCCCGAGAGCGGCGCGCGGATCAGGTGCCCGAGGAAGCCGTCGATGGCGAGCTGCTCGGCGATGGCGGGGACGGCCGAGAGCTCGACGAGGAAGAGCATGACGAGCTCGCCGTAGATGGGGTCGCCGCGGTCCGAGAGCTTGTCGGCCCACGAGTAGAGCGACGTGGCCATCTGGAGGACCTCGTGCGAGACCATGATGTTGAGGATTTGGATCTGGCACTGGTCGATCCCGGGCACGCTGCAGCAGGCCTGGAGGACGGCCGTGAGGAGGGCGAGGTCTTCTGGCGTCGTCACCGAGTCCGTGTCGTGCACCTGTGTCACGAGCGCCCTGAACCCCCGGGCGACGACCCGGTCGAGGATGGTCAGCACCTGCTGCGTGACCGCCACGGGGCTGTCGTCTTTTTGCGTCGCTGGTGATTTTGACGAGTGTCGGGAGCCCTTTAGCACCGCAAAGAGGATCTTGAGGAGCGTCCGGAAGTAGGCTATTTGGTCGGCGGCAAAGGGGTTCTCCAGCTGGAAGATGGCGGCCGCCACCTTGGACAGCGGTGAGCTGATGTCCTTGGGCAGCTGGGAGCAGTCGGCCAGACGCGTGAGGATCATCAGGGCCATGTTGGCCCGCGAATGGGCGAGCCTGACAAAGATGTCTTCGGGGGGTTGCGACCTCTGGTTCGCCTCGAGACATTGCTCCGACACCTGCAGCATCTGCTTGGCGACGGCCTCGTTTCTGGGAAGACAGCAGACACTCAGCTCCACGACGAGGTACTTCCACGCGTGGAACAGGGCCTGTGATGGTTAGCAGGAGCCATGAGGCGACCCAGATGGAATTAACGTACCACTTCGGCTTCCACAAGCGACAGGTTCAAGTTCGCCGTCTCCATCTCGTGCCTAAAGCCGTTCTTCTTGGGCCCCAACCATGCGCTATCATAGCTGAGCAGAGCCTCGGCGGAATCCAGAGCGTAAAAGAACTGGGATCCAATATCCCGTGGCACCAAGGGTGTTCTCCTAAAGTCATCCACCGAGCACCCCGGGAATCGTTTTGTGAAATTCTTGGCAAAGTTGGCGTGCAACGAGGCGTTGTACTCCGACACCTGCACACCATCGCGGAGGAAGTAATCGAGGTCCTGGACGACCTCATCTGCAAACTTGTCTTGACCACCCATCTGGCGAAGGTGATACAGCTGCATGGCAAATGTTTCGGCAATGTACGCGGCTATCCTTGCCTGGTATGCCGCCTCTTTGGCATCCGTCTTGGCCGTGGTCGCCGGTGACTTGAGGTTGTGGACATATTTTCGGAGGTCGGCCAGGTACGGCGCCTCCTTTTGGAGAGCAAAGACGGTCCACGGCCAGTAGTTTTGCACAGACGTAAAGAACTCCAAGACGGCCATGATCTCTTCGCTGGGAGTCTCGTTGATCTTCCGCAGCTTGTCCAGGGCTAGTGCCAGAACGGAATTGGGCGACAGTTTTGATGTGCTCGTGTTCCCCCTCAGGGCTTCCCGCGGAGTCTTGCCCGTGAGGAGGCAGTTTGCCATCCACTGTTGCCGGTTTCGCATGATGATGGAAAAGAACTTCCACAGGCCGACCATTTCCGGCACCCGGTCATACGGCTTGTCCAGCTGCGAGATGATCTGGATAAACGATCGAGACACGTGGGGCCCGAGGTATCCGAGCAGTGATGGCGGTTCCGCGTCGCCCTTGCCGGCACTCTCCACGAGCGCGCTCAGGAGGGCGATGGCGGGAATCTTGTACTCGGGCCTCATTGCCGGCAGCCGGGCAACAAGGGAGGCGGACTTGAAGAGGGGATGCTGGATGACAGCCGACTGCTGTTCCAGGTAGCTGGCAACCCGGAGCAGGGCTGTGGAGAAGGACAGGACGGCCACGAGCCTGTCCGAGAAAATGCGCGACCGCCGTGGGTAAAGAGTCGAATCGGGTATCTGAAATGCAGCCATAAATGTGGCGACGAGAGGTTGAAATCGCAAAGAACTGGACGCCGTGGAAACAAAGCTCTCCATGATGTACTTGGCAGCCGGCACAAGACAGCTCGTCAGACTGGTGGGCGAGTCAGTGCCGACGCTGTACGTGTAGGATATGAGCTTGTGCATCATGCCGACCACGTCCAGAATGAGGACGCTCCGGTCCAACTCGGACGGGAACCTCCATGTGACCGAGTTCTCAAACACGTCGACGGCCGTCTGCGCGAGCGCAAGAGAGACCCGGGAGAGCAGCTTGTCAGACGTCCCAAGCCAGGGGTGCTCCTCACCCTGACGGCCCTTCCCACCGCTTGACACGGTCCTCCGCTGAACGGCGCTCCTCATGGCGCTGTCAATGAGGTTGGAGAAGAGCTTGATTGCAGACGAGAGGAACTCGAACCGCTCCGCCAGCACATCGAGACTGCCGGTGAGCCTTGACAGCCGGCCGGCGCGCGCGTCACCATTGATCAGTCCGCAGCGCGTCATGTAGGCCCATACTCGGCCAGGAACCACCCGAAGCGACGCGTCGAGGAATTGCAGGCAAGATGTCATGGTCGAGATCATGCCGCCATCGAGACTGGCAAGATCCTCCTGGATAAGGCCGTCGAGAATGTCGCAGATGACGGTAACGATGTCCTTTGTCCGTGGGAGAGCGCGACCAGCCTCCTTGAGGATCACCGTACCGGCCTCCACCATGGCCTCGTCTCCGCGGCTCGGGGCTTTCAGCACCTCCATGCGCAGGACGGTGGCCAGCAGGGCTATCCCCTCGGCCATCTCACTCTGGTCCAGTTTTCTCAGCCCAACGTCGGGGGCGTCGGTGTTGTATTCGAGGCGCTTGCCCAGCAAAGCCAAAGTCGAATGCTCGTGATCCATAATGGCAATCCTCGGCCCGGTGGTCTCCTCGGACAAGAACCGGCCATAGGTGCCAGCTGGCAGAACGAGTCTCTCCTCCTGAGCGAGTAGCCGTCTCGAGCGCGATGGCGCAAACAGGTCGACGTCGTTGGTAAGTTGGAATGAGTTTGTGTTTTCATCCTCAAAGACGAGTTCGTAGTCCTTCCAGTACGGACTCCAGTCCAGCGTCAGCGATGGCGTCTTGGTCAAGAGGCTCAGAATGAAGTCCGAGCCCCCGTTGTCGACGCGCATCGCCGTGGACAGTATCCGGCAAAAAGCCGAAAAGGGAGTGAACTCGCAGGGAAAGCGACACCTGGCCTGGAAGAGGTAAGTGGCTAGTAGATTCTCATCCTCCAGCATGAGGGTTGTGACGTCTTTAGCCACAGCGAGGGACTTTTCTGGGGTAAGATCCCAGTACTTGCTTCCTGCCGAGAGGATGGACGTGAGACATGTGACGGATTCCGACTTGTACCCGACGATGGGAAAGGTGACCTTGAGGAGATCCTGGAGAGCGGCTCGGAGGCGCACACCGACGGCCGGGCGGAAGGCGGCCTGCTGGCTGGTGCCCAAGAATCCCGACAGGTCGGCGATGAAGTCGTAGACCTGGCCGCGGGCGGTGACGATCATGGCCAAGCGCTCGGCCGACTGAACATCCCGCTCGAGGGACTGCGACGAAAGAAAGATGTCGTAGGGGGATTTCTCGATGGAAACGATGCTCCCGGCTGAATTTCGCCGCCCTGAAACTGTTCGTTGTTGGTTCTCGTTCTCGAGCTCGAAGCCGTCCTGGGCTCGCTGATTCTGGAGCAAGTCTCGTCTCTCGGCCCGCTGTTGGTAGGCGACGTGCATGCGGTGAAGAATTAACGACCAGGCGAAGATGACGGGACTAGCGGTGATCAACCCCCTCTCGGCCGCGTCGGTGACTGCATTGTGGATGAGGTTCAAGATGTCGGAAGAAGCGAGGTAGGGGTCCTCCATCTCTGCCAGATCCAGCTCCTGGTCCAGGTAGAGCATCGAGCGAGAGACACTGAGAAGCTTAAGAGAGATGGCGCTAACCAAGCTTCTCAGGGGAGAGACGAGCTCGGCAATCAGGTCGTTGGACTGCGACACGGTTAGCATACAAGCTTCCAGCTCCAAGAGGCAGAGTACTAACCCCGACGACGGGATCGAAGAAATCATAGTTGCCCATGAGCCCGAACCACTGCGCCACGATTTCTGGCGAAGCAAAGGTGTGTCCCCCTAGGTCAATGACCTGGAACGCGAGCGACATGGCGTGGATGACCTCCGTAAGCGATGTTCTCACGCAGTCCAGCTCGAGCTGCTCGGTAGCAATCTGTTTGTCGGCTATCCCCAAGCCCGCCTGCATACGAGTTATGCACCCATCCAAAAGACCCAGATATGTCGGCACCAGCTTCTCAAAGGCGGCCGTGTTCATGTTGGCGGACTCGTCGAAGCCAAAGGCATCTCTGGCAATGGAGCGGCGCAAGGAGTCGACCTCGGGGCCCACGGCCGTGGCGCGGCTGTGCAGCAAAAAGGTCATGAGGGCGTCGGAAGCGCTCATGAAGTGGCGGCGCTCGGAAAAGTAGATGGCCAGGATTCGCTGGCGACGGGCCGTCTCCGTCTCGAAAAAGACCCATGTGGTGTCGGCATCGGACACGGCCGATACGTTCAACAGCGACAGTATGCTGGACGCCTGGGCGTCACTGACACCGGCGGCCTCTTGGATGACGGTGATGTCCTGTGTGCAGAGGGGCCCGGCCAGATGGTGTTGGGCGCGGGACTGGTATTCGAGGACGGCGATGCGGAGGGCGGCCACCTCGTTGACCTTGGCCTGCTCGGTGAGCCATTTCGCGTCGGCCTTGATCTCGGCAATCTTGAAGGGGTCGCTGGGGTCGGGGACGACGTTGATGGCCGACGTCTTGGTCTCGAAGTCGGTCTTGGACTGGGCGGTTGGGGGCTCAAACGGCTTGAGCGGCGCCTTGAGCAATTGGTGGACGTGGGCATCGCGGAGGAAGGCCGATACGGCGGGGCAGGCGATGCGGTCGCTAGAAGTGTCGTCGAGGGCCGATGCGACGGCTTTCCACGATCTAGCAGAGGTCAAGGTTAGGGACGCGGAAGAGGAGGAGGAAAAGGGAGGCGCACATGATGGCAGTCTTTCCCCTCAGACAATCCTCCAGCGGGGGGAAATATGTTCTATCGGTGGGGGACGCCATTGGGGAGAGCCTCCATGAGCCGGGAGGTGGCGCGATGGGGTGGTGTTGGCGAGAAGAGGCCGGCCGAAGTTGGGGAGCTGGAAAAGTTGAATATCTCGGGACGCGCTTCTTGACGCGGCGGGCAAAGCTCTGTGAGCCAGCACTGTTCAGGCGGCCCCGGTTGCTGCCAAGACGGGACCTGGCTGGTGCTTTTGTTTGGTGCCGGCCTCTTATCGATAAGAGCAGCTTCACCGATGGAGCCCCTGGTCCGACGCCAGTGCAACCAAAAGTTTGGCGGGGTCTTTGTTTGGCAGAGTGTCCAGTGTCAGGTCGTCTCATTCATTTGTTCAAGTCCCGTCGTCTCATCGTTTGACTCACAGTGAACCTGTCTGCTCTCCTGAACACTCGCAGCGTGCTCTGTGGACGGGCACTCGCCAATTGAACTGCAAGTGTTTCGTCAGTCCATTTTTTGTTTCTTTAATTCTTTTCTTTTCCCACTCACCCCTCTCGCCATGGCGGCCCCCGAAATCATCGACCACTCCCCCCACAGCTACGACCCGTCGCCTCTGGTCCCCACGGCGTCCAATCTCATCCTCATCGACAACTATGACTCTTTTACCTGGAATGTCTACCAGTACCTCGTGCTGGAGGGGGCCAAGGTCACGGTCTACCGAAACGACCAGATCACACTCGACGAGCTGATCGAAAAGAAGCCGACGCAGTTGGTCATCAGCCCCGGTCCCGGCCACCCCGGCACCGATTCCGGGATCAGCCGTGAGGCCATCAAGCACTTCGCCGGCAAGGTCCCCATCTTTGGTGTCTGCATGGGCCAGTGAGTCTTTCCTAGGTCTTGCTTGTCTCGTCTTGGCTGCAGTTGTTGACCGCCATCAGACAATGCATCTTCGACTTGTACGGTGGCGAAGTCTGCTTTGCCGGTGAGATCCTGCACGGCAAGACCTCGCCCCTGCGTCACGACTCAAAGGGCGTATATGCTGGTCTCGATCAGAATGTACCCGTCACCAGGTACCACTCGCTCGCAGGCACCCATGTGACGCTGCCCGAGTGTCTGGAGGTCACGTCGTGGATCGCCAAGGAGGATGGTTCCAAAGGCGTCATTATGGGTGTCCGCCACAAGGAGTACACGATTGAAGGCGTCCAGTTCCACCCCGAGAGCATCCTGTCCGGCGGTGGCCGTGTCATGCTCAAGAACTTCCTCCACATGCAGGGCGGCACTTGGGCCGAGAACGAGCAGCTCCAAAAGGCGGCATCGGAGGAAGCTTCCAATGCCGAGACCGAGAAAAAGACTGGGAGCAAGCCCAACATCCTCCAGAAGATCTATGCCCACCGCAAAGCTGCCGTCGGGGCCCAGAAGCTCATCCCCTCCCAGCGACTCTCGGACTTGCAGGCGGCATACGACCTGAACCTCGCCCCGCCCCAGATTTCCCTCGTCGACCGTCTGCGACAGTCTCCCTTCGACGTGGCCCTTGCCGCCGAGATCAAGAGGGCATCGCCCTCCAAGGGCGTCTTTGCCCTCGAAATTGATGCTCCTACACAAGCCAAGAAGTACGCCCTCGCCGGCGCAAGCGTCATTTCTGTCCTCACCGAGCCAGAGTGGTTCAAGGGGAGCATCGAGGACCTGCGCGCCGTCCGTCAAGTGCTCAATGGCATGACCAACCGGCCCGCCGTTCTGCGAAAAGAGTTTATCTTTGACGAGTATCAGATCCTTGAGGCCAGGCTGGCGGGAGCCGACACGGTCCTCCTGATCGTCAAGATGCTGGAGGGCGACCTGCTTGAGCGTCTTTACAAATATTCTCTGACACTCGGCATGGAGCCACTGGTGGAGGTTCAAAATGCCGAAGAAATGGAGATTGCTATCAAGCTCGGTTCCAAGGTCATTGGCGTCAACAACCGCAATCTGGAGAGCTTCGAGGTCGATCTCGGGACAACGGGCCGCCTCCGGAGCATGGTTCCCGAGGGGATTTTTTTGCTCGCGCTCAGCGGAATCAGCACCCACCAGGACGTCCTCGACTGCATAACGGATGGCATCAACGGGATACTGGTTGGGGAGTCCATCATGCGGGCACCGGATGCCACGCAGTTCATCCGTGAGCTGTGTGCTGGGCCTTCTGCGACGGTCTCCAAGTCCGAGCCACAACCTCTCCTCGTCAAGATATGCGGTACCCGGAGCGCGGAGGCTGCGACAGCCGCCATCGAGGCCGGGGCAGATTTCGTGGGGATCATCCTCGTTCCCGGCACCAAACGATTTGTCTCTGACGAGACTGCGCTCTCTATCGCGAAGGCTGTGCACGGAAGCAAGTCGGCGGCAAAAGCACAATCTCCTGTGGCCTCCAAAGATGCGTCGGACTTCTTTGGCTTTACAGCTGATGTCCTGAGGAAACGTGGGCCGCACCTCGTCGGTGTTTTTATGAACCAACCGCTCGAGGAGGTCTTGGAGAAGCAGCGGCTGTACAACCTCGACATTGTCCAACTACATGGCAACGAGCCTCTAGAGTGGGCCTCGCTCATCCCAGTCCCGGTCATGCGAAAGTTCAAGCCCGGGCAACCTGGAATTGGTCTCCGCGGCTACCATGCCCTGTCACTGCTTGATTCCGGGGCTGGTTCGGGAGAGAAGTTGGACACGGCGGCTGTCAAGGCCACACTGGAGAAGGACGATCACCTGTGTGTGATGCTTGCGGGCGGTTTGGATGAAAGCAGTGTTGCCGATTCCGTGGCCGCTCTGGGTTCTGCCGCGGACAAGGTGCTTGGTCTGGACGTAAGTAGCGGGGTGGAAGTAGATGGAAAGCAGAGCTTGGAGAAGATCCGGGCATTTGTACGGGCTGTCAAGGCGATCAGTAGATAACTTTTCATAGCGATGTAGCGTTGATATGCCAAGTTTTCCCAGAAGACCAGTGGTCGCCGCTGGTTTAATCCAAACACCGTCTCTCACCAGAGCAGCCCTTGGTTCCCTCAGTTTCCGAGTTGCCCTCCTTTTCTCCGGGGGTCTTCCCCAAGACTGGAGACGGTAAGGTGAGTTCAGACTAAACATTTCACACCCAGCTTGAGCCAACCGGTTGCAGCAACGAGACCCGTCGGTTCTTTCCTTCTCCCATCTTGACCCTCGTCTCGGTGGGGATACTTCCCGCCCGTCTCCCTGCTTATACTTCCCATCGGTCAAATCCAAACAAATATCTCTGGTACCGGAGGCACTTCCCTCATCACATCACACTTCTAAAACCCATCCTCCAGAGTCTCCCGTTTTGCAATCTTCTAGTCCATTTAAACTGGGCAACTCTACCACTTTCCTGCCTTCTCAAGCCTCAACAAACAACCCAGACAGGACTTGTTTCCACCAAGGCCCGATGGGAAACCCCCAATCATAATCTGCTTGTCTTCAAATCTCAAGCAATACTTACCACGACTTGAGAAACTAGCAAGTCAGATCCAACTCTCTCACACCACCCCAAGTCCGCCCGTTTGGCCCCAGCCCAAGCTCTTCCAGTCGGATCGTCCCAAGAGATTCGCACCTTTGGGTGCCCAGAGCTTGTTCTTGTGTCTTCCTCCACAACACAACAGCCCCAAGCTTCTCGACACCAACATCAAGGTCTTTCTTCACAGACCTTGAAGCCTTCATATATCTTTTCCCTCTTCTCACACACCGAACACATTTCCCATCATACTTCCTCTCTCTTCGTTCCCCCACACACTTTCCCAATCCCATCACTCTCTCCAAAATCAAACTCACTCATTGAGCTTCTCCAACCTCAACACACTGTCTTCCACCTTCTCACACCCTCTTCCACCTTCCCCATCCCTCCCTCTCAACCCAACACCACTCAGACATCCTTACCAACCAACCCCCCAAACATCAACCATGGCCCGCGGCCGCCACCGCCCTGGCACGGGCCCTCAAAAGCCAATCTTCAAAGACCTCGTCATCGCCATTGCCGGTTCTCTTGACGGGCAATGGACCGAAGTCAACGTCGCCCGATGGGTCAGCCAGCGCGACGGCCACTTCGTCGCGCAGATGGGAGCCAATGTCACGCACCTCGTGTGCTCGGAGGAGGCGTATAAAGCGCGCGGACCAAGAGGTACGCTCCCCTTTCTTTTCGCCTTCCCCCTTCCCACTCCCCGTCCCCGTCCACTTCCCCTTGCTCTTCCCCTTCACAGACCCAAAACCCCCGACATACCGACGCAATGGACACTGACACTGACACTTTTGGGAACAGTCAAAGAAGCCCTCTCACGCCCCAAATCATGCTACCTCGTCACCAAGGACTGGCTCGAGGACTCGATCAATGCGAAGCGGAGGCTGAAGGAGGATGCGTTTCACCCGAATAAGAAGGAGCAGGAGGCGAGGAGGATGAAAATGGAGAAGGAGAGGAAGAGAATATTGGAGGAGAAAGAGAAGAAGGGCGAGGAGTTGGCGGTGAGAGCTGTGAATCCTTGTGAGTTTTTGGTTTTGGCGTTTGTTGTGTTTATTGGGAAAAGGGAGGCTGAAGTTCGGACAGTACTTTGGCATAGGTACCGGGACGTGACGTGGTTTCGGTATGAGGTGGTGATCTCGAGGGTGGAGGGGGAGGTGGAGAGGAGGTTTGAGCTTTCGGTGAGTTTTTCCCCCTTTTTGTTTTCTTTTCGGGGTTGGGTTGAAAGGGGCGGTCACACATGTTCACTATTTCCCACCACCAACTTCATCCCGCACACATTTCCAACACTTCCCATCCGCCCACCTCAACTCAACATCCCACACATCCCAACTAACACCCCTCCTCCACCAGCTCTACGAATCCAACGCCAGACCCCACCTCTACTGGTTTGTCGCTAAATTCTTCAAACGCAAGGGCGACAGCCAGCCCAACTACTACCGCCCCAGCGACACCCCCGGTCTCTTCTGGCGCGAGTTTAGTCTCTTTGAGCACTTTTTCGAAAAGAAGACGGGCATCCCCTGGGAGAAACGCCTCATTCTCTGCAACCCCTCCACTCGCATTGCTGACGCCACGCCGGCGAGTGGCGTGGACAAGGAGGAAGGTGGTCTGGCCGATGAGAAGGCGTGGGTCGATGGGGACCCGAAAAAAGAGATTTGGTACAAGCTGGAAGATGAGGGGCGGAGGTTTGTGTATGAGCCGCCGGTAAGTCCTCGATGTGTTGCTGAAGGAGTGGTTGCTAACTGGTTTGATGGAAAGACTGGAGGGAAGCCGGTGGGGTGGGCACCGCCCGAGTTTATCCCGGTTGTTGTGGAGGAGGATGTGCCTGTTGCCGGAGAGGAGGTGAAAGCTCAGGCACAGACGCTGGATACGACGGTTGGCGTGGCAGCTCAAGATGGCCGTGGGGGTGAAGCGGACATTGCGATGCTCGACGCAGAAGAGGAAGAGACTGACGAAACGGACAGCACCGAGATGCACACGCCAGACGAAGAAATCGAGGATGAGGGTGTGGAAGAGGAGCAAGAGGAGGACACGGACATGGCTTCGGACACAAGCGAAGACGAAGGCGAAGGCGAAAGCGTTGGCGCAGCTCAAGAGGATGCCGTCATGACAATGGAGACAAACACCAAAGACTTGCACGCAGGCGTGGACGAAGCTCAAGAGGCCACTGCCACGCTCATCAACGCAAAAGTCCAGCACCCAGATGTCGAAGAGATGGAGGCGTCTTCCATGCAAATGGACACTAACACCAGAGACACAAGCATCGCCGGGGTTCAGGGGGACGTCGTCGTGGCAATGGAAACAAATCCCAAAGTCTCAGACACAAGCATCGATCAAGTTCAAGAGGCCACTGCCATGTCCACTGACACAAAGACCCAGCACCCAGACCCCGAAGAGATCCACGAGGCAACTGCCATGCCAGTGGACACTACCACTGGAGACACAAGCATCGATGGTGTTCAGGGGGACGCTGCCATGACAGCAAAAACAATTGCCAATGCCACAAGCGTTGAAGCTCAAGAGACCATTGCGGAAGTTCCAGACATGGAAATCATCTCAGATGTCGAGGGGATGCAAGAGGCCACTGCCATGACGATGATGGAGTCAAGCACCCAACGTCCAACCATCGAGGATGCTCAAGACGTCACTGCCATCATGAACACAGACGCGGTCACTGAAGACACATACGTCAACCCAGCTCAGAGGGCCATTGCAATTCTGGCAAACATCAAGACCAAAGACACTGGCGTCGACAGGGCCCAACAGGGTGCTGCCATGGCGGCAGACTCAGAAATCAAAGCCATCAGCGTTGATGATGTCCAAGAGGTTAATGCCATGACCATGGACGCAGATGCAAACTCCAAAGACATCAAAGTCGAAGAAACGCAAGAGGACACTCCTTCCACAAGCGGCACAAATGCTGAAGGCTGTCCTGCGGAAGCCAATACATCCTCGGCCCTTGACAGAGATGTCTAGATCCGCCTTTTCTAGAAGGGAGATTTCCAGCGCATATCCAGACATGGAGAATCACCTCCACAAAACAGCTTCGGAGCTGCGACAACAAAGCTCAGGGCACACGAAGCACACAGCTCCGGGGTCTCACGGCTCTCTCCCGTATCCATAGGGCTGGAAGGGAAGCTGGGATATAGGTGATATTTTGGTTTGTACAACAACATGGCAAGGCCATCCCCTATTTGAGCTTTCAGCGATGATTTTCTTTTCCTTTCTTCTCGATACCGGCTTCCTTCAAAGGTTGTCACTGCATTCCATGCAATCATCAGTTACCGTGTCAGTAGGGAGGTACATTGTTCCTCGGACAGAGGGTCAGCTCAAGATATAACATTGCCTTGCTTTGATTCACAAATTCAGGGCTCAGGGGCAGGCAGGCAGCATCAGTCAGTTCATCGTCCTCACAAGCTACATTCATGATGGTTTTCGAGCAAGGGAGGACAGTTCAGTCAGCATTTATCTTGATTTCAACTTCAGGTTCGACCTCGTGTGTGATATGCAGTAGTAACCGTAACCTGCGGGCACAAGCAGAGGCAGGGCAGTGGTCTCTTCCATGTGATGATGCGTCTCCGTGACTCACGAGTGTTGAAGAGTCGGGATAAAGCGCGATTTGGTGACATCTGATGTGCATTCCCAGTGCCTTGCCTCTTTCATGCGAGGACTGCAGGACCGAAGCGTGCATAGAGCAGCAAGGGAATCCACCTGTTCTCAAAGTATGAAAACCAGCAAGGCGGCTTCTTTCTGTGTCCAAATGGCCTTAACAGCTCTCTCGACACGGCAGAAGAAAATAGGAAGAATGAGCACCTGCCAGTGAACCAACACGACAAACTGAACCCATACTTTCCCAGTTTCTCGGAAAGTCCCAACAGCGAAGAACCAAGGCCACCTGCCAGCCAAACAGCCCCCGAACCGAGAGCTCCAGACCTAGACCAACCCTTCCCGAGAACCGAGATGGACTCTCCTGCCTCATCCAAGACATACAAATCTCATCTGAACGCGTCTCGGGGTCTTTGACAAGGCCTCCCCACCCGAACACAACACCTCTCCCTCCCATCCAACGCCTCCAGAAACCCAACCAACGCCTCCCACCGCCAGCACAATGCCTCCGTCCACCACCACGACGCCTCTCAACCTCCCCCGCGCCCTCCGCATCTGGATGCAAACCTCCGCCCCCCGCCTCACCATCACCATGGCCGACGACGCCTACGACTACAACCTCTCCCCCGCCCTCGACCCGGACGACCTCTTCTCCGCCCTCCTCACCCACTCCACCACCCTCACCCCCATCCTCCACTCCCCCACCCACACCCCCATCCTCGAACGCCACCTCCTCTCCTCCCTCACCTCCCTAATCCACTCCTCCAACAACATCGAACTTGCCGGCTGCCCCCTCCCCACCACCCTCTCCCTCTCACACCCCATGCTCCTCGGCCTCCCCTCCCCGACGCCCACCCTCCGCGCCCACCTCGAAGTCACCAACCACGCCCACGCCCTCACCCACCTCCTAACCACCACCATCCTCCACAACCAGCCCCTCTCCGAGCCCATCCTCCTCGAAACCCACCGCCTCCTCACCAACTCCCTCGACGCCGACGACGGCTACCCCTCGGCCCTCTACTCGGGCATCTACCGCACCGTCCCCGTCTCCGCGGGGCTTCACGCCTTCCCGCCGCCGGCTGATTGCCTCGCTCGACCGCGCCGTCGCCGAGGCGGAGGAGCGCGGGGAGGTGGACCCGGTGGCGCTCGGGGCGGAGTATGCGCACCGGTTTGTGGCGCTGCATCCGTTTGTGGATGGGAACGGGAGGATGTGTCGGTTGGTTTTGAGCGCGCTGGTGATCAAGTATGCCGGGGGGAGCGGGGTGGGGTGGCCGGTGGTGTTTGGGGGGGATGAGGGGGAGAGGGAGGGTTATTGGGGGCTTCGTTGCGGGAGGAGGCGGACGGGGATGATTGGGAGGAGGGGGAGGAGAGGGGGCCGAGGCATTGGAGGGGGTTGGCGACGTGGGTGTTGGGGTTTGTGGTCAAGGGGGTGGAGGAGTTGGTTGGGGAGTTGGAGGGGGGAGAGGGGGAAAGGGGGAGTAGGTTGGGGAACTGGTGGTTGAGGGGGGGTTGGGCGTGGAGGAAAGGGGGTTATGCCTTCGGATGATTAGTAGAGGCCGGTTTTTGATCTGGTGATGGTTTGAGGAGTGACGACGAGGCGTCATCCCGTTATCTGATGGTATAGCGAGAGCTGTGATATGCCTTTCCTGGCCATGGAGAGAGCTTAACATAGTATCAGTGGCATGGAAAGAAACGGAACAGACATCACAAAGAACCAGAACCCCATTTCTCCGTCAGAAAATGAATAAATTCCTGGTATACCTGACCCCCCAAACGCCCAGCGCCCCCCCTCAGAACCCCCCTAAAACCTCAACTTAGGCAACACAAAAACCACCAACACCAACACCACCATCAACCCATACACCTGCGCATACAGCCTCATCCGCCCCCACCACCCCTCCCCCTCCGTCATGCGCTGCAGCGTCCCCACCTTCTTCGTCACCGCGTCCATACCCTCCCCCGTCTTGCTCATCCCTTGCCCCGCGCGGTCCACCACCTCCCTGTCTTCCTCGAGCGTCGCCGTAAACGCCAGCGATGACGCCTTGAGGTCCCCCGCCAGCTTGAGGATCGACTCGGACAGCATGTCCTGCTCCTCGCGCTGGTGGTCGAGGATGGCCTCGGCCGTGGCGGTGGGCGCGTGCGCGGTGGCGGCGCGGTCGCCGAAGAGGGCGGTGCGGGATGTGGTGTGCGCTGTGTCTTTTTCCGAGGGGGGGTGGGAGCCGCGGGGGCGGAGGGTTTGAGTGGTTGATGTTGGGGGTGGGGGAGGCGGGGGGTATTTTTCGTTGAAGTCTTCGGTGGGGGGTGGTTGTTGTGGCTGCGGGAGAGGAAGAGCGGGCTCGGGGATCGCGGCGGTGATGGGTTCGTCGTCGTCGCCGTCGTCGTCGTGGGATTCGACGTCCGGGGACCGGGACGAGTCGAGGCTTTCGCTGGGCGTGGCGATGATGGCGGCGAGGACGTCTTCGCCCTCCGAGGTGTCGTGGTCCGAGTCTGGGGCGGCGGCGGCAATCTCGGCGAGGTCGTTCATGCGGTCGACGAGCTGCTCGAGGGCCTCGCGCTTCTGGATCAAACTGGTCTGGAGGTCCTGGCGGCGGGCGTGGATCTTGATGGACAGGGCTTCTTGCTCGAGCTTGGTGAGGAGGGACTGGGCGTAGCGGATGTTGGTTTGCACTTTCTCTCTCTCAAACTCGTCGGCGCGGAGTCGGGCTTCACGATCGGCGTCGGCGCCGAGGATGCTTTGCTGGAGCCGGTAGAGGAGCCGGTTGAGGTCCGTCAAGGGGTCGGCTTGTCGAGCCAGGGGTGCGGGCGTCGCGACGCCGTGTATTAATCGGGCCATTTCTGTGGTAACTTTCGGAGGGTTGGGTTTCGATAGTTGGGGGGACAGGTCACAGCTGTTCGAGGTTGAAGTTCGAGGTTGAAGGTGTCGTTGGCGCCAAGACAGAGCTTGCCAGGGTGGCTTTGTCTGACATCACTCGAGTATAACCCTAACCCTTAGGATCAAAGGTTGAGACATGACTGCAGGTGCTCGAGAGGCACGATGAATCTTTTTTCTCTTTGGCAACCTCGGAAGTGAGATCAGGGTGGTTGTACACCTACAATCTCCCAAGTAAAACCATGCTCCCATGCAAAACCATGCTCCCATGTTAGCTTTGAAACATTGTTCAGGCATGTCTACACCGTTATGGGAGCCTGTCAATCCAGAGAAGCAAGGGTTAGGGCTATGTGTGAATGGAGCTGACTGCGAAACTTCGACCAGGCTCAAGTTTCAACCACCATCTCCCACCTCGTCCTGTACCTGATAACATCTTGAAGCCCAAATTCTGCGCCGATAAGGGGGGTAAACCTTCTCTCCATCCAAGATGAGGTCGACTGTGCCTCGAGCGCTGCGAAGCGCTGTCGGACGCAGGATTGTGCAGTCAAATTCTTTATTTTCTTCGGTTTCTTCGCCATCTTCCCGGAGCTTCACCTCGAGCCTTGGCGTCTCCGTCCGGACCTTTTCCTCGACCAAATCTCGGCGCGACGCCGACAAGGGCGACGAGCCAGAGAGGCAATGGTCAACGCCACTGGCCAAGCAGCTGGGCGCTGCCATTTCGGTAAATTGTTATTTCAGATCACCGACCTCACCACCAGACACTGACCACTCGCAGGCAACGGGCCCCGTCCCCCTGGCCAGCTTCATGCGAATGTGTCTGACGGCTGACGTCGGCGGCTATTACACGGGCGCCCTGGAAGAAGGCCGTGATCAGTTCGGTCTCAAGGGCGACTTCGTCACGTCCCCCGAGATCTCCCAGATCTTTGGCGAGCTGATTGGCATCTGGTTCGTTGCCGAATGGATGGCCCAGGGGAAGCCGACCAGCGGCACCGAGCTCATCGAGGTTGGCCCCGGCCGCGGCACCCTCATGGCAGACATGCTCCGCGTACGTCCACCCCTCTCCTCTGCCTCTCCGTCGCTAACACCCCCCAGACCATCCAGTCCTTCCCCAAGATGGCCAGCAGCATCGACGCCATCTACATGGTCGAAGCCAGCGCCGAGCTGCGCGAGGCCCAAAAGGCGCTCCTCTGCGGCCCCGACGCCACTCTCTCCGAGTCCAAAGTCGGCTGGCACAGCGTCTGCAAATACTCATCCATCCCCATCGTCTGGACCGACACCATCAAGTCCATCCCAAACTGTCCGTCCCTCCCTCACCCCCCTTTCCTCCCCATACTAACCCCCCACCCAACAGCCCCCTCCAAAACCCCCTTCATCGTCGCCCACGAATTCTTCGACGCCCTCCCCATCCACGCCTTCCAATGCGTCTCCGTGCCCGTCCCCCCGTCCCCCAACTCCAACTCCCCTCCCACCAATAAAACATCCCTCCAATGGCGCGAACTCCTCGTCTCCCCCACCCCCCCCGGTTCAACCCACGCCACCCTCAACACGCCCCCCTCCCAATCCCACCTCACCCCCCCGCCCGACTTCCAGCTCACCCTCGCCCAAGCCCCCACCCGCCACGCGCTCTACCTCCCCGAGTCCTCGCCGCGCTACCGCGCCATCAAGACCCGCTCCGGCGCCGGCTCCATCATCGAAGTCTGCCCCGACGCGGCCCTCTACGCCTCCGACTTCGCCACCCGCATCGGCGGCTCCGCCTTGCACCCGAAACCGCGCCCGTCCGGCGCGGCCCTGATCCTCGACTACGGCCCCGGCGACGGCAGCGTGCCGACCAACTCGCTCCGGGGCATCCGGCGACACGCGCGGGTGTCGCCCTTCGCGGAGCCGGGGCTGACGGACCTGAGCGCCGACGTGGACTTTGCGGGCGTCGCCGAGGCGGCGATGCAGGCGAGCGAGGGGGTGGAGGTGCACGGGCCGGTGGAGCAGGCGGGGTGGTTGATGGGGATGGGGGGGAAGGAGAGGGCCGAGGTGCTGGGGCGGGCGGCGGCGGACAAGGGGGCGGTGGAGGGGGCGTGGGGGCGGTTGGTGGAGCGGGGACCGAATGGGATGGGGAGGCTGTACAAGGTTATGGCCATCTTGCCGGAGGGCGGGGGGAGGAGGAGGCCGGTTGGGTTTGGGGGGGATGTGGTGCAGTAGGGGGGTTGTACAATAAGGAGTGGACAGAGAAGAATCACATCAAAAGTGGATTGGTTGACCAGAAAAGACAGCCTTGCGATGCAAACCCAGATACATGACACCCAAGCCACCCCATCATACGCCCGTTATTATAGTCCCTAGTCGTACACGGTAATGGAGCCCCGTCTGTCACCCGCTTTTCCCTCCATCAGACCGACCGCGATACTGAATCTCCCGTGTTTGGCTCCTCTCATATCATTACCAGGCCCCCGTCTATTCCCCATCTATTTCTTCTTTCCCTTGACCAAATTGGACTCCTCCTCGCTGTCACTTTCATCGTCGTCATCATCTTCATCACTGGAAAACTTGTCCCCGTCCTCTCCCACGGCAAATATCGTCTCGCCGTCAAACGAGTCCTTTGGCGGACTTGGTGCTCTCCGCTGCTGTTGCTGGGGTTGCGACGATGACGACGCTACCGCCCCGCCTGCGGGAGCGCCAGACCCTTGCGGCTGCTGCTGGGCCCCGCCGCTCTTGGCCTGCTTGGACCCGATACGGGCCTCCTCATCGTCGTCTGAGTCGAGGCCGGGGCCGCCAATGTCGAGGTTGGTCATGTCAAAGGTGCCGTCGTCCTCCTGGGCGATCTCGTCGCTCATGGCGAAGCGGCGGTTGTTGGCCGTGGGGCGCCACACGTAGGCGACCCAGGCCACGTCGGCAAAGTAGACGAGGTTGAGCCAGCCGTCGAGGATGAACCAGCGGCTCTTCCAGTGAAAGGGCACGTAGCCCGGATCGCGGGCCGAGGCGAACGAGAACGAGTTGAAGAAGAAGAAGCCAAAGATGACGAGGATCGAGATGAGGATGCACCACCACAGCTTGCGGTACATGGTCTCCTTGACGTGCTGCTTGCGCTCCTTGAGGTCCTTGAGGGTCCAGTTGAGCGAGTTAAGCGTCCAGACGTAGAATGCCGTCAGGGTGCCGGCCAGCGGCAGCACAATGAGCAGCACAAAGGGGCCGGCCGTGTCGGGGGTCACGATGAGGCTGGTGACGGCGTAGACGATGCCAAAGACAAAGTGCACGATGGCAAGCCAGCGGACGTAGATCATGGTCTTGCCTAGGGTCGGCTTGACCACGCCGTAGCCCATGCAGACGATGAGGAGCAGGAAGAAGGAGAACGAGTTGCGGCCGGCGTTGAGAACGGCGACCACGATGAGCAGCACGCGAGACCCCACGTTGGACCCGTTCCGGTTGAGGTAGTCTGCATGTGTTAGTCAAGGTCGCACATGGTGAAAGGGGGGCAAGCAGTGTTACCATAGAAGCCCCATGTCATCAGCATCTCGACGACAAGGAAGATCAGAATTGCTGTTATGTAATTCTGCACGGCCACTGAGAGTGCTTGTTAGCATTGTTGGCCAAGGGCCACGCATCACACAGGCACTCACGTATATCGGCCCGATGCTGAAAGTAGAGGAAGCCCCAAAACACCAAGACGAGCGCATAGAGAATGGTTATTCCTCCATAAAACGGCAGCTTGGGAATCTGGGTGGCTGGAAGCTCGCCGTAGGCGTTGCGGAACTCAACGAGGACCTCGTAATCGTTGGGGCCGCCGCCATTGGGGGGGAAGCTCTGGGTGAGGACGCAGTAGTAGCCCGTCTTGGTGATGGGGTACTTGATGGGCACCGAGTTCTTGAGGTGCATGGCCTTGGTGACGATGACGTTGTTGGACAGCTCCGTGGCATTCGGGGCGAGGATGAACTCGCCAATGTCGGTCTCGTTGCAGTACTTGGCCTCGACATCCTTCTTCTCGCAGATGCCGATCTTGTTGTTGGCGCCCTCGGGGAGCACGCCGATGTAGTCCGAGTCCATCCATTCAAACATCAGCAGGCTGACGACCGGGTCCTCGCCCTGGTCCTTGCCAACCCCCGTGAACTTGACGAGGATAAAGGGGTCGACGGGGCCGCCCCAGGCACTCTTGCTGTACATGCCGGCGCATCGTTGCCGGTTGTCTTCGGTGTTATCCTGCGACGGGCATTGTCAGTGGGTGTTGGTGGAGTTGTCGACCTGTGCTGTTGTAGCTCACTAATTTGACTTCCAGGGCCCGCACTGTCAGGGCCGACAGGGCGAGCAGGAGGACGCTGTGCACCCAGCTCCTCATGATGAAGGGCGGTGGTGGTGTCGAGGGCCAGAGGCCGGGAGTCGCGGCGTCGAGAGTCGCTTGGCGCGGCGAGGATGGCGACGTGTTCGAGAAAGGCTGCTCATGCAATTCAGCAGCACAGCATCGGTCCCGCAGGGGGAGGGAGTGGGATCGCCGGTCGGGTCGATTCGGGGGATAAAATGCGTCGTCGTCGTCGGGCAGGGGAGTCGGGAGGTAATGACAAGAAAAAAAGAGAGAACACGGAAGCCTCGCTCGGCCAAGGTCGAAGCTCAATTCAATCACGAACCAACCTTCTTGGGCACTGCACTGACGCCGACGGACCCACAGCTGCGTCCATCACTGGACCCCCTTGAGCTGGCTTCCTGTCTGCGCCACAGGGAGACAGGCTCATTGCCCAGCTGTGCGTGGCTGAGGAGCCTGAAACATCATCCATGCCAGGGGGCATGGCCGGCGGGTTTCAGGGGTGGTCCCCAAAAAGTTTCCTGATAAGATAACGGCCCAGCTGTTGCATCACTCCTCCAGACTCCAAGTCGCGACTCCAAACTCCAACGCGAGTCGACAGGAGCCAACATCGCCAAATCGACCCGACCCTCCCACCGCCACCATGGGAAAAGGAACCGACAAGCTCTACATCACCCACTCCGAGTGGTCATCCTCGGATGCCTACAGCGCCAGTGTCGGCGCAAATGCCAGATCGGGCTCATCCAACAACTCGGCGGCCTCGTTCAAGCGCCTCCCCTTTAACTTTTGCGCCGCCAGCCTCCAGCCCTTCAAGAACCCCGTTTGCACCCCCGATGGCACCATCTTTGACGTCGAGGTCATCTCGGCCTGGCTTGACAAGCACCCCACGAACCCCGTCAACGGTCAGCCCCTCGCCGCCAAGGACCTGATCAAGCTCAACTTTGCGCGCAACGCCGACACGAGCGTCACGGCCGACCGGAATGGCGTCCCGACCGACGGCAAGGGCGACTTTATCGACCCCGTCAGTTTCAAAGTCTTTACCGACAACACACACATTGTCGCCGTGCGCCACGGCACCTACGCCAACGTCTTCGCCTGGGACACGGTCGAGCGCATGAACATCAAGGCCAAGATGTGGCGCGACCTCGTCGACGACGCCGAGTTTGGCCGCCGCGACATCATCACCCTGCAGGACCCGCAAAACGCCGCCAGCCGCGACCTCTCCCAGTTCAAGTTCCTCCAAGACGGCTCCGACGCCCTGCTCACCCCCGAGCAACAAGCCGAGCGGCAGTCTTCCAACGTCAATATCGCCGCGCTCGGCCGCATGGGCGAAAAGGTCCTGCGCGCCAAAGAAGCCGTCTCGCGCGCCCGCCAGCAACGCTCCGACCCCAACCGCACCACCGCCGCCCTCTCCAAACCCACATCCTCCACCCCGACCGCGATGCCCCGCTCCCTCATCCAAGAAAAAAAGCTCGCCCACAACGCCGCCGGCCACACCACAGGCGCCGCCGCCGCCTCCTTCACCTCCACGGGCCTCACCCCCTCCACCAGCGCCGACCGCGCCCTCCTCACCCAGGAAGAATGGCTGCTCAAGCCCAAAGTCGTCAAAACCCTCGGCTACGCCCGCCTCTCGACCTCGCACGGCGACCTCCTCATTGAGCTGCACCCCGAATTCGCCCCCAAGGCCGTCTGGAACTTCACCCGCCTCGCGCAGCGCGGGTCCTACCGCTCGGTCCCCTTCCACCGCTCGGTGCGCAACTTTATGATCCAAGGCGGCGACCCGACGGGCACCGGGCGCGGCGGCACGTCCATCTGGGGCAAGAACTTTGAGGACGAACTCCAGGGCCCGCTGACGCACGACGCGCGCGGGGTGGTGAGCATGGCGAACAAGGGGAAGAATACGAATTCGTCGCAGTTTTTTATTACGTACAAGGCGGCGCCGCATCTGGATCGGAAGCACACGGTTTTTGGAAAGGTGGTGGAGGGGGCGGACACGACGCTCGCGAGGATGGAGGCGGTGGAAGTGGATGAGGGGAGTCGGCCGGTCGAGGAGATAGTGATCAAGGATGTGGTGGTTTATGTGGATCCGTTTGAGGAGTTTTTGAAGGAGAAGGGGAAGAAGGAGAAGGACGAGGAGGAGAGGAAGGAGATACAGAGACAGGGGGGGACGGAGGATGATCGGACGACGTGGACGGGGAAGAGAATTCGTACCGCGGGGGATGAGGGGGTCGGAGGGGGGAATGGCGGGGTGGGCAAGTACTTGAAGGGGGTGGGGGCCACGGAGGGGGAGACTGGGAGGGGGGGAAAGGTGGAGGAGTGGGAGGAGGCGGAGCAGCCGAGGAAGAAGGCGAAAATGGGCGGCTTCGGGAACTTTGATGGCTGGTAGGATGGATTATATTGTTTTGGCGGCGTTGGGGGCGGAAAATTCAGGGCGGCATGGGAACGGAGTTTTGGGATTGGGAACCATAGGCCTTGTAAGGAGGGTGGCAGGTATTCACAACATCTGGATGTATATATAGTAGGCATCTAATCCGTAATCGGTATAACACGCTTATTTGTGCCTTGTGGCATTGCGTTCCAAATAGCAACGACTCCCAGTCCAAGCCGAAATGAGTTTGATCACTCCTTTTTTTCCCAGACGCCGGCTCTCAAACCAACCAAAAACCAGACTCCTTTTTCTCTCCCTCAAACCAACAGCAAATCAAACTCGCCCCTCCCGCCCATCCCCATCCCCTCTAAATGGTGCCCAAGCCCATGATGCCCCAGCCCACCATACCCAACCCCATTCCCCATCCCCATCCCCTCCCACCCCCCGTCCACCTCCTCCTCAAACTTGACCCCCATCTCCTCCCTCACCCCCTGCCCCGGCCCAACATCCAACCACTCCCCCGCCCCCTCATGCTCAACCAACACATTCGCCACCGCATCCGCCTGCCGAATCCCCGTCTCCATATACAACACCCGCAACCGATCCACCAAATACCCCTTCACCTCCGCCCCACACGCATCCGACATGCCCGCCACATACAGCGGCCAAACCACCGTACTCGGCGCCGACACAAGCAGCATGAACCGCGCCGCGTCATCCGCCACCCCCCCGCCGCGCGTCACGTCATGCAGCGTCAGTCCATTCGGTAACATCCCGCCCAGCCCGTCCATGTTCGGTTCCGTCGGGGACGGAGACGTCGGAGGGGACGGGGTGCGGTGGACTTCGATGGTGTGGATCCCCGACCCGTCGGCGAGGGAGCCGTCGGCGGGGTTGACGAGGCCGAGGTGTTGCGGGACGGAGGCGGCGATGTCGGAGACGAGGGTGCGGAGGAGGCGGCGGAGGGGGGGGAACGCGGCGGTTTGGTGGGGGGGGAGCGGGGTGGGGGAGAGGTAGATTTCGGAGAGGAGGGTCTCGAGGAGGAGGATGCGGGCGGTGCGCAGGCCGTTCCAGGCCGTGGCGTGCCAGAGGGAGGGGTAGAGGTGGATGGTGGGGCCGAGGACGGCGGGGTGGCGGCGGGTGAGGCGGTAGGTTTTGTAGTGCCAGGAGGGGGGGATGGTGGAGGTGAGGGTTGTGTATTGGGCGTTGAGGGCGAGGAGGCGGTCGATGAGGACGGGGGCGGGAGGGTGGGGGTGGTGTTTGAGGGAGGCGCGGAGGGCGAGGAGCGAGAAGGTCATGGTTGGGATCCAGACGGTGGGGTCCGACGGGGGGAGGGAGGCGTGCAGCGTGTGGAAGAGGGTGATGAGGGGGGGCGGGACGGGGGCCGCGCGTTGCAGGCAGCTGATGACGACGCGCTGGCAGAGCATGGCGAACATGCGCCGGCCGGCGAGGGTGAGGAATTGGGAGGGCCCGCGCATGATGGCGAGGGCGGCGGCGCCGTTGACGTGTTCGAGGAAGGCTTCGATGGTGGCGGTGGGCGGGGCGTTTTCGTCCATCATCTCGAAGACGCCGAGGATGAGGACGGTGAGCATGGTCGAGTCTTGGATGGACTCGATGGGGTCGGCGAGGGCGCGGTTCATCAGGCGCAGGGCGGTGCCGTATGATTTTTGGGCTGCTTCCATGTAGTCGCGGGCCATGGGGAGGTTGGTGCGGTGGAGGTTGGCGAGGCCCATGAGGCCGACCGCCGTCATGCTGGCGAGGACGCCGTCAACCTCTTGGTCTGGGGTGGAGGAGACGGGTTTCCAGACGTCGCGGAGGAAGTCGAATTTCTGGTGGCAGGCTGTCTCCTCCATGTTGACGTATCGCGAGAGGAAGTAGCCAGTGCCGTTTTCTTGGAGGGTCGGGGTTAAGTTGTAGACCAGGGCCAGGGCGGGCGTGACGGGCCAGTTGCCCGACTCGGGCGACATGATGCCGTCGCTGTCCTGGGACCAGACCGACGACTGCCCGGGGCTGCTCGGCGTCCGGGGCCGGGGGCGTGAGAGGGCGAGGGAGAGGGACTTGGCGGTGCGAGGCTCGGGGGTGGTGGAGAGGCGGCCCCTCGAGTCGGGGGACGAGGGATGGCTGTCGACACTCAGGAGACCCTTTCTCCGCGCCTTGGCCTTTGCCTTTTTGATGACGTGGGAGCTCTCGTCGCGGAACATGAGGTCGACGAGGTTCCGGTAGCCGGGGCATTTTTGCTCTCTCTTGTCGCATTGGCCGCAACCGGGCTCTTTTTGATCGCACTGGAAAGGGGGTCACAGATCAGTGGAAGTCCAGGGGAAAGAGGTTGGATCAGATCTGATATGGCGGCACAGTCGGGAACGGGATGGATGAGGCTATGGGACACCTGCCCGAAGAGGTGACTTACGCGAATCTGTTGGGCGCAAAGTCAGCCTTTGATCTTGGGAGGACATTCCCACAGCCCTATGTTGGCCTACCTTTCTTTCCCGGCAGTTGGAGCACCCTTTACTTGGCTTGCCGCAGTAGACCATTGTGAATCCGGTGCCTTGGGACGGGGATGGGTCTCGGTGCGATATATCCGGCGTGGAGAGTAATCACCGGGAGGGGACCGACGTCACCGTCGAGGGGCGTCGGAGATGGTTCCCAGAAGAGATAGACTTTCCGCCCGAGGGTCGGGTAGTTCCGACGATGTCTGGGACAGATCTGGATGATGGGACGGGTCGTGGATCACGGGCAGTCGTCAATGTCCTGATGGGGTCAGGAGAGGTGTCGGTGGCGGGGATCGTCAGGGACCAGACGCGACAGCTGAAGGAGGGGGGGGACGTGTCTGGGTCGAGGCAGGTCGTCGGGCTTCTTGTATCAGCAATGCGGACGAGGCAGCGGAAGCCTTGGCTGGGTCAGGACAGATGGGATCATGGACGATGGAACGGTGGAGGCAGGAGGCCCCAATAGATATTCACGGCCCGCCTTTCACTGCGACGCGACCATGGCTCGTCTCTCCTGACGACTGGGCAGACGAGACTGAGCTGTGCTGCGTCCAATTCCTCGGCTTGTGGCCCGCAGTCCGTAGGGCTATGGCAATCTGCTGCAGCCCCCCGGGGTGTGGGATGGGCGGTGGGCGGGGGGGGGGACACAGCTGGGGGGGTGTGGGAGTGTGGGATGGGGGTGGGAGAACCGAGGCCAGGTGTGTCTTGGGGCTGGGCGCGACTTGACACGAACGACACGACACGATGTCAATGATGTCCATGTCAGTGTCGAGGTTGAGGTCGACGACAATGTTCTTCCGCGTTGGCGCTTCACCCAAGTTCGTGCCTCTCGTCTCGCTGACAAACGAAGGGCGACACGACGATTCGTCCAGAGGCACAGCCCCCATACTCGGGCCACAGCCCCGCCGTTAGCTGAGTACCTCCTGGTGCGGGCGATGAGGGAGAATCGACCACTCGGTTGTTGAAGCATCGTGACTGATGAGATCCACCGCCAGCCTGTCGCCGCCTAACAAATGTTCAGCAGGTCAAGAGTGGGGCTCGTCCCGTTTGGGCTACCTGTGCGAACCTCTGTTCAAGTCCCCTGTGTCGACTTCTCTTGGCGCTGCACGTTAACCGAAGACAGGGGCCACAGCGCGGTTCGCCCGTCGATGAGGGGTCAAACCTTAATCTCCCCACCATGGATTGCCATCCTTTGCACAACGCTCGGCCCTCGATCAAGTGCTTGCTTCAACGACCTTCTCGAAGCTTTCTAGCTTCACCTTGAACTGCAGCATCTCCGCCAGTGTCATTCGTACGAGACCGGCTTCACCACTTGGTCATCCTCCAGCTTCCGAATCATGGGCGCCATCAAAATACGACCCGGTTGCACAACTGCATGGACAACCACACCGGCACGATGACTCCCAACACTCCTTCATGACGGCGCATATTCTCATTCCATCTCCCTGTGACGAAGCAGGCCGCGGAATCCAGGCCGCAAAACCTCTCTCGCTTGCCGCCCTTGTCGTCATCACCGGCGGCATCACTCCCCGTCAACTCGGGAGTTTGCGGCAGACATTTGTGGTTGCCTGGAGTCTGGATGCTGGCGAAAAGAAGACCCGTCTCCCTGGGTCCATGTGATGGATGGACCACAAATCTCATGCAAGGCACGGGCAGACGACATCCATTCAGCGATGCGGGTGCCATGGCGTACCGCATCCAGTCGGCGCCAGCTGCGGATTGTCATGAGAAATGTGGGCTGGGACTCGACATGCCGCGTGGGTAGGTAGTAGCAAAGGCGTCAAATTCCATGTCTAAATCTGGAAATGTTGTCCAGATGGTGGAATACGGGCCGAGACGCGGAATATTGGCGCTCCCAGACACCCAGCTCCCGGACGACGCCTCTTCATTGAAACGCCGGCCGGGGGGGATGAGTCGGGCCAACCACATCTTGCCCATAGCGAGATGCAAAAGGGAGCATAGCCTCTGCAAGACTCGAGGCTTTGCCAGTATCAACCGACCAGCCATCACGCCGACGAAGGGGTCGCAGAACAGCGGAACAAGCATCCAAACAACAGTTAGATAGGTTCACCGCTCCATCAACCGTCTCCGGCTCCGGCGACGGACACTTCGAGTTTTGATCGGCCCGTGACACACGAGCAGGAAAGTTATGGACTCTTGTTGGAGCTTTCTCCAATACCTGATCGAGGCTGTGCGTCTGCGCTGCAATGCAGGCCGGTAATCCTCCCATCTCCAGACCGCCTCTTGCCGTTGACGAATATCGATTCGCGGAATCTAGGGCGGTTCATCCTCCGGCATTCAAATTTTGCAGGACTTGGGACCGGTCCCGTCCTCGGTCATCTTGTTCTCCCGTCCCCCACTTTGGGGTTTTGGAATATCACCGTCTCCAACAAGGGGGTGGGTTTATCGTTGTTTTTACAGCTCTGAACGACAGTGATGGACAGCATCAACATTTCGACATCAAGCCCGCTCATCATGCTTCATGGTTGGTAGCCGCCGAGTACACCACCCCTTCAGCTCGTCAAAGCCTCCCACGACAAGAGCCCAACCTGCATGCCCTCCTGTATCAGAACCAAAAAGAGTTCTCGGTCTGGCAAGCAACGACGGAATCATGCCGCGCGACGCCATCTCGGGAACAGCCTCCCAGCCATGCTCCATCCCAACATGTCAAAGTTCCCCCATGTCATGCCGCCCGTCAGGGGGTGGATGCACATGTTGGCTATTTCCCGCGGGCACCCCAACGGCACAGCCCTAAGCCCCCCAAACTCAGGCCCCGAGAGAAGAGACAACGTCCCGCTTAGTCACAGCCTGGGGGAAATCTTGTCCCGATCTGGCTGCAGTTTGCTGAGATATCCAGATTCCAGACGCCCAATTGTCAATTGTCCAATCCCTCGCCGGTTCCCCGTGTTTCGAGAATCCGGCGGCTTGGCCCCCGACCCCCGCCCTGCTTCCACTCCCGCCTTGTCGGTAGGGCCGATCCAGCCCGGGTCGGTCGCCCGACAGGGCAGGCCGTCGTTGTCTGCCACAGTACAGATGCTAATGAGCCGGACAAACACCATGATGCCCGCGGAGACCCGTCAGCCGCTAGGTTGTGATGCCGATACCAACTATTCTGGTCATGCCGGCGAGTCACACTGACCGAGCGACGTCGAGGGGTTCTGACGCAGTACCCCCACCGCTTTGAGAGCTCGCTCGGCGGCGGAAGATGCCGGGTCTGACCTGTACGACACCGCGGGCGGCGAGGCGCAGGTAAAGACTCCGACGACCTCCTATCTCGTCTACCTCCCTGACCGCCACGTCGGCGGGAGTGGCCAGCAGCTGTTTTCTGCGGAGGTCAAAAATAGGGGTTGGTTCAGCCATGGGGCTGGCGACGGTGAGTTGAGTTCGAGATATCGACGTCGGGCATCAGAGTGGTGGTTCAAGGGAGAGACAGTGAGAATTCTCGGGCCCAGGCCAATCGCCATCCTTCACCCCTGATCGGCAGTGCTCCAGAGGGTCGATCGGCAACCCTAACCCATCGCCCCAGAGACACGCCCCTTGGCGAGAGATATTTTGAGCTTTTTTGCCACTGTCAAACGGCAGTTGAGACCTTGTGAGAGCTTATGTAAACAGGGCCAGATCATTTTCAATCTTTCAGTCATTCATTGCTGACCCGACGGGCGGGTAGGAGGAGGGAGGCTGGGTCATCTTTTTGCCTGCCCCGGGAAAGTCAGCGGCCGGATCCACTTGGAGGCATGCCGGCATCTGCTGTGGATAAGGTGGGGCAGCTCCAACGAGAAGCCAACCTAGGGTGAGCCAAGGTGAGCGACGGTGAGCGACCCCTCCTCCTTCTCCAATTCATGTTTGCGTCGCCAAACATTTTCTCAACCAACATTTGTTGTGCGTGCCCCTTTGCTCAGAACAGCAACAAACAGCTTCCTCCAGGACCCCGCGGCCCCAATCCCACAATCATGCCGGTAACGATCACTCCAAACCCCCTTCCCACCTCCCCCCATCCCCTCAACATGACCAAACCCAAACTAACCTCCTCCAGCTCATCATCATCACCGGTCTCCCCACCTCTGGCAAATCCACCCGCGCCGCCCAACTCCACGCCTACCTCGCCGAGCGCATCGCCGCCCTCCCCCCGACCCCCTCCCAGCCCCCCTACCGTCTCCACCTCATATCCGACGAGACCCAAGACATCCCGCGCGCCGTCTACGACCTCTCCCCCTCGCAGCTGCCCGCCCACGTGCGCTCGGCCAACGCCTCTGAAAAAGACGCCCGCGCCGCCCTCTACGGCGCCGTCAAGCGCGTCCTTTCGCCGCGCGACATCGTCGTCCTCGACGGCCTCAACTACATCAAGGGCTGGCGCTACCAGCTCTTCTGCGAGGCCAAGAACGCCCGCACCCCCAGCGCCGTGCTGCAGGTCGGCTGCTCGCAGGAGCGGGCGCGCGAGGTGAACGAGGCGCGGCTGCGGCGGGCGGCCGAACCCACAAGCACCACAACTACCGACGACGACACAGCAGAACCATACGCCCCCTCCAACTGGACCAACCTCGTCTTCCGCTACGAAGAACCCAACCCCATGACGCGCTGGGACAGCCCGCTCTTCACCCTCATCTGGGACGACGACGAGACGCAAACACGTCAGGTCTTTGACCAACTCTGGGACGTGATCGCGGGCGACGCGAAGAAAGTCGTCCGCCCGAACCAGTCGACGGTGCAGCGCGACAAGGACCCCGGCGGCGACTACCTGTACGTGCTGGAGCGCGAGACGCAGGACATTGTCAAGGGGATCCTCGAGAAGCAGGGCGACGAGGGGGGCGAGGAGGTGAGTCTGCCGCGCAGCAGGGACGATGAGGGGGGCGACGAGCCGTTGGTGGTGGAGCTGCCGGCCGGGAAAAAGGTAGGGCTGCCGCAGCTGCAGAGGTATAGGCGGGCGTTTGTGGCGCTGAATCGCGGGGGGATTGGGCTGGAGGCGGTGGGGAAGCTGGCGGCGACGAGGCTGAGGGAGAGTTTTGTGGGGTATTTGAATGATGCTTTTGAAAAGGATGGATAGAGGTCGGGCAGTAGAAGGGACATTTCTCTGTCTGCCATGATAGAATCCCGACGCCCGACATCGCCAACTCCCTCATTGGCTCCCATCAAACCCTCCCAAGGCTGAAGCGGCGGCCGCTCCCAAGACACGGCCGATCCAGTCCCGGGCGGCGTGTCCTCCGCCCAGAACTTTCAGCCAGCCCCGGCCGATCACCGCGCCCGATGTCCCAGCATATGCATCACTCACAGCAGCTGATAAGGCGGATGCCGCCGCTGCCGGGACGTGGTGGTGGTGGTGGTGGTGGTGGTGCATGGAGCCACTGGGGAGCCGTTTACATCTTGGAACGATCAGAGATCGCACCACGGATGGTGCGGGGTTGACCAATGGGTGGCGTACATGTATGGACGTAGAAGTGCGGTTGAGCGAAGTGCGGGAACCATCTCATCCTCTTGGGCGTCTGTTTATCAAGACGGCCGAAGATATGGGTAGAGATGAGGAACATCAGCTGCATCAAGGCATGTTGTGATATCGATACATCAACCAGCTGGACAGGACATACAAATGTACGATTCGACTGGATAAACAACGAGAGAGGGAGGCCAAGTGACGCCGCCAGCCTTGGTGAGCCTGGGTTTGGGCATCCACTCACTTTCTCTCTCCGAATGCCCCTCCGAGTCTCTTCACTGCCATGCTGTTGGCTGGCTTCCACTCACCACCTCTCCCGGCCAGGAGAAGAAGGACATGCATACCGCAGAGCTCTCTGGCATCTCTCTCAATCTCTCCTACCAACAGCACTCTCTCTCTCTCTTAGCTTTCGACCAGTTCCCAAGATGGGTGTAGTCTCGATAGATACGCAATTACCCACCAAGAGACTTCGAACCACCATGTAACATGGAAACATGTTGATATGGAAGCTTTTCATTCTCCATCTCCACCACTCTTGTCTAACCCTCCTTTCCCACTCTCTCTCTCTCGCTCCCAGCGCCCCCCTCCCTTTCTGCCCGCTCAACCTTCTCGAAGAACAAAACCCCACTCAACGCCAGCCCATGGCTTTAACATTGTACACTACACAGCCAAAACGACAACAGGCGAGGAGCGAAGAGGCAAGACCGCACATAAAAGAACAACAACGCCATGGCGACAGAAACCACCCTGGCCCCGTGCGTGAAAAAGGAAACCCCAAGATATAATATGTCTTGCGTGTGATTGCGCTGTTTTTGATACAAACTCCCCGACAATGAGCCCCACCACCACCACCCATACGGACCGTCCTCTTCCTTCTCTAATCTTCCGCCTCCGTATCCGTATTGGTATCACTCGTATCATCGACCTCTTCGTCCGTCCCGCTCTCCTCGTCCGAGTCCTCCTCGTCGTCATCCACCTCCTCTCTCCTCTTCTTGCCCGCCCCCCCCCCCGCCGTCTTCTTCTCCTTTGGCGGCGCCCCGCCCTTGGCCGCGTTCATGATGCCTGCGATTGAGTCTGCAGTTCCACCGTCAGTTTCCAGATACCCAGGAATGGCAAGGGGGCGAAACTCACCCTCCTCCGGCTCACTAATCTCCTCCTCCGTCGTCATCTCCTCCGCCTTGCTCGCCTCCTCGACAATCAGCGTCACCTCCATCTTGGTGTCGAACCCCACATAGCTATCGCACACGACGTGCATGACAAACGTGTAGTGCCCCGCCTGCGGCGGCGCCTGGAACTGCGCCTTGAGCGTCTGCATCGCAAACGTGGGCGTCGTGCCGTCGGCGCCAAACACGGGTCGGTCAAACTGCGCAAACGTAAACGGCGGCACCGCCACCCGCCCCTGCTTCGAGTCCGTCAGGAACACGTGCCACCTCGGGCTGTGGTCCTGCGGGAAGAAGGGCGTGGCCGCGAGCGGCGGGACGATGGGCTCGGCGTCGTCGACGATGGGCGCGCCCTTGGCGTCCTTGCCGACCGTCTTGCGCCCGAGGAGCGCGTCGAGGTCGTCTTCGGCTGGGTCGACGTCCTCGAGGTCGAGCTCGTTGACTTCCGGGACGGCTTCGCTGCCGGGGGGGACGAAGCGTCCCTTGACGACGAGGGTGACGAGGGAGGACGGGATGATGTAGCGCTCGCCCGTGACCTTGAAAAAGGCCTTGGCGACGCGGAGGTAGGGGAGCTGCTTGGCGACGTGGACGGCTTCGATATACTGGGACTCGGTGAGGAGGCCCGGGCCAACGGCGAGGCTGCGGCGCTTGGAGTCTGGCCGGTCCATAAAGTCCTGGACGCTCATGTGGACGCGCGAGTCACCCTCGACGGCTTTGGCAATCTGCGGGGTGAAGTACGGGAGCTGGAGGAGGGGCGACGCCTTGGGGGCGATGGCCTGGATGAGGAGCTGGCTGGTGCGGTACGCGGCGAGGAGGGGTGCTGTGTTCATGTAGGCGAGGGCGATGGCAGTGAGAGACTTGTTGAGGGATTGGGCGATGGGCGCGACCTCGAACTTGACCTTGTCCAGCGACGCGTCGTCGAGCTCGACGCGGCCGAGGTAGGCCCAGAGGAGGGCGAGCGCCTTGCGCCGGGGGCCGCTCTCGAGGTCTTGAAGCCTCTCTTTGTCCTTGGCGGAGAAGCCGGCGGCGAAGGGCGTGGTCTCGCCCTCGGCGAGGATGCGCGCCTCGAGCTTGGCCAGACCAGAGTCCGCCTTGTCGCCGTGGAGGAGGTCCTCGAATTCCTTTCCGGTGCTGAGGGCCGCGACGACGCCGCCCTCGTCAATGTCGTCCTTGTATTCGCGGAAGAGGCGGTTGGCGCTCTCCATGAGGACGCCCTCCTTGGACCTCTTGAGGGTTCCGTACCACCACGAGCCGACCAGGTAGGGGAGGAGGACGCCAAAGAGGGCCGAGTAGAGCAGGACAATGTATTTCCCGTTGCCGTCCGACACAATGATCTTGGGTAGGGCGATGTTGACGCTGTAGCCCTGCTTGCCGTCGGGGTTGCCGTACTGCAAGTAGTTGGCGCGGACCTCCTCGTCGGTCAATGCCTGGTAGGCCTTTGAGATTTCGACATAGCGGTTGTTGAGGTCTTCGAGGGTCTCGTTCTTGGCCACGTCGGGCTTCGCCTTGTCGGGGTGGAACTTGAGCGACAGCTTGCGGTAGGTGCTCTTGATCTGCTTCTCGGTCGAGGACTCGGGGATGTTGAGGATGTCGTAGGGGTTCCAGAGCTTCTGCACGGGGGCCTCGGTCGTCTGGATCAGGTAGAGCATGTAGCCCATGGTGGCCCACCCGACCACGGCGGCCAGCGCCAGCCATACAATCTTGCGGTCCTTGCGCTTCTCCTTCTTGCGCAGGGATTCGACGACGTCGGAGTGGTTGTGCTTAAAGGTTGTCTGGACGCGCTTGAAGGCGGCGGCTGGGTCGCGCGATCGGCTGATGACGGAATAGGTGACGGGCAGCGTGATGACAAAGGCCAGGACGAAGACGAACGAGGGCCAGAGGTAGCCCTCCTCGTCGTAGGCGTACTCGGCGCTCATGGCGGGCAGCCGGAGGTGGTGATGCTATCGGGAGATGCGACAGTGACTCGAGGTTCGGGGGGGAGGAAGACCTAGGCCGGGGTGGATGCAGCTGGGGGAGCTGGTAGTGGCAATGCAGGCCCAAGACGGGCAAAACGAGGGACGAGAAAGATTATTATTCTCCTTTTTCCTGGAACATCAGAGACGAGGGACAGGAGAGGGAACAAAATCAAGGCGCGGACAGGGACGTGTCCAGGAGGTCATCAAAGAAGTCCCAAGTCGCCAGATGGAGAATGCAATGTGGCGGCTTTCACAGGCGGACGGGACCTGCTGTCACTGGTGGTTGCAAGTTGAATCGTGGCCCGATCCAAAATTCGAGCCGACCCCTGCTCTCTTTTTTCCCTTGCGTTTTTTCGGACGCTCCAACCCCGGATCTTGACCACGCACAGACCACTCCTACCGGTACTCGACCAACTCCACGTCGCAACCTCGACATGGAAATTGAAAGAAGGCCTTGGTCAAGACATTGTCCAATTGCTTCAGTCCTGGCTCAAATTGACACTCTGTCAAGTCATAAAACCAACACCCTATATTCCCCATCCCCTCAAGTCTTGCGAACTGCATCGAACCCCTCGTCTATCACTCCCCTTTTGTCACCTCTCAACCTCATCACCACAAAAAAACAAAATCCCAAGGGGTCAGTCAGTCATTCTCTGATACACAGTAGGTATTATGGTCCATGATCCAGACAAACGCCTCCCTGGATGTGATGTGTGATGACACCCTGATAAAAAAACATGGAGAAACCAGGAAACAAGCCCCCCTATGTAGCTAGCTTCCAGCCGAGGGGAAAATAAAATAAAAAAGAGGTCCGGAATTCTATGCCCAAGAAGCCAAATGTTGTGTCTCCTGAATGCATCGACAAGCACCACATGCCTTGTCTCTCTCTCTCTCTCCCTCGCCCGACCTAGGTACGGCTGGCTGTTGGTTCCCTTAGACCTGTGCTCTCCGCCCAGATCGACCCGGCACCACCACCCTGACAATGTACATCATCCCGGCCCCCGCGGCAAGTAGCACGACCAAATAACGTGGCAGGAGGACAACGGCCGCGGCCACCCACAGCCACGCGCGACGAAGAGTCTCCAACCACCTGTCCCTCTCGTCGGCCGCCTCGGTCCGCCACGCCGCCTTGCGGGTCTCGGGGCGCAACGGCCTGCTGCGCCGAGTCTCTCCATAGCCCTCTGCGCCGCTGTCTTCCTCGTCGTCACCCGTCGTAGAGTCTTCCTCATCGGATTGTCATCCGAAGTGGAACCCGCCGCCAGGGTAACCGCCACCTCCGGGCCGTGGGCGACCACCTCCGCCACCGCCGCCGTTGAAGGAGAAGCCGCCTCCTGGGAAGCCGCCGCCACCGCCGAATCCGCCCTGCCCCATCATGGAGAACAGGACCTCGGGGTCGATGCCGCCGCCCATGCCACCGCCGCCAAACATGTCCGAGTCGACCAAGTCATCGCCGCTATCGTAGCGGGCGCGCTTCCTGGGGTGACAGTCAGCATCAAGCCACGAACTGCATTCCACGGGGGGTGCAACTTACTGAGAATCGCTCAACGTCTCGTACGCCTCTTGAATGTCCTTGAAGCGGGCCTCGGCGTTCTCATCTCCGGGGTTCTTGTCGGGGTGGTGCACAATGGCCAGTTTCCGGTACGCCTTCTTGACCTGGTTCTCGTCGGCCGACTTCTCGACGCCCAGAATCTTGTAGTAGTCCTTGCGCTGCGCCTTCTTGAGCTCGATCTCGGCCTTGCGGATCTCGCGGTCAATGTTGCGGTCCTCACGGTCGCGCTCCTTGACGTCGTTCCACGCGCGGATGGCGTCCTCCCACTTCTCGGCCGAGCTGAGCGCCGTGGCCTTGGTCTTGAGCGCCTTGAGGTAGCTCGAGTCGAGGCTAAACGCCTTTTCGCAGTCGGCGACGGCCGCGTCGTAGTCCTTGAGACGGATGCGGCACAGGGCCCGGTTCTGATAGATCTTGGCATTGGTCAGTCGGTTGCCCGGGTCGACCTGCAGGGCGGCCGAGTATTTGTCGGCGGCGCTCTGGTATCGCCCGGCCTTGTAGTCGGCATTGCCCTCCTCCTTCATCCGCTCAAGCTCGCGCGCCGTCCTCAGCCACTTGACCGCGTCCTTGTAGTCGGGGTCGCAGCTGATAGCCTTGCGGAAGTGCTGCACAGCCTTGTCGTTCTCGCCTTGAGCGTAAAAGGCGCGGCCCCGCAGTACCAGAGCCTCCGGGTCCTGGTTGTCGCTGCGCATCAGCAGTCCGCCGATGGCCTGCGCCTCGCCGAGCGAGTTGGCGTCGCCCATACGCAGCAGGGCCTCGCCCCGCATCAGCTGCCACTTTCTCGGCTTGCTCACGCCTTGGCCCAAGAGCCTCTCGGCCAGGTCGAGCGGGTGCGAGATCATCATGCCGGCGGTTCCGTTCTTCATGGCGGACTGGGCCGCCCGGACGTGCTGGAGCATCTCCTTGGCCGGCGCCATGTCCTTGGCCGAAGGGGGCGGCCTGATGCGGTTGAAGGTGTCGAGGGCTTCCTCGGGGCGGCCGAGGGATGTGTAGATGCGGGCCAAGCGAAGCAGGATCTTGGCCTGGGGATCGAGTTCCGACGCCCGTTTGCAGTCGTTCAAAGCGTCATTGAATTTGTTGGCGCCCATGTATGCGGCAGCCCGGTTGCCCAGGTATGTCGCAGACTGGGGCTGAAGATTGACGGCTACTCAAAGAGTCAGCATGCATGTTGTCGGAGGGGTCGCGGGACAATTATTGCCACATACCTTTGGTGTAGAAATCGACGGCGCGGCCATAGTCCTTGAGCTTAAAGTACTTGTTGCCCTCGTTCTTGTAGCCCTCGGCCTCCTCGGCCGGCGTCTGCACGGGGCTCGCGGGTTGCGAGCGATGCGGCGGCGGCTGGGGAACCTTTTCTTCGGCACCGGTGCCATTCGTGGATGCATCCGCACCATTCGCCACAGGCACCGTGGAGGAGTTGGTGTGGGCCGGGGCCGCGGGCTTTGGCTGCTGCTGCTGCTTCTGGGACGGCGGCGGCGGCGGGTGCGGGGAAGGCGAGGCAGGCGTCGCGCCGTTGACGGGCTCCTTGTCAACGTCCATCGAAGTGCGGTCGCTCATGGCGGAGAGGGCCGACAGGCGCTTCCGCTGCTCCGGGGGGAGATTGAGCGGGTGGGTGTCGGGGTCAATCTTTTTCTTGCGGGAGGCCGAGTCGGTTGCCTGGCGGAAGCTGCGCGAAGGGCGGGATGACGGCGGCTTAGCCTCGCCGCGGGACGAGGGCGACTCGGGGCGGAGGATGGATCGCTTGGAAGGGGAGCGGGAGGCCGAGGGAGTGGCCGGGGATTTCGCAGGGAGCGGGGGGCCCGAGGGAGAAGACGGCGGATCGTGGAGGGAGGGGGGGAGATCAGCTGCTTCGTTGTTGTTGCCGTTTCCGTTGTGCTGGTCGTCGATGTCGTCGACGGAGCTGGATTTTTTGGAACTTTTTTTGGCGAAAAACTTCATTTGGGGTGGTGGATTTGGGGGCGGGGGGGCCTCACAGGCGTCCCAGCGGTCTGACTGCGAGTCTGCGACGGGACTCGGGGGTCCTGACGGATTCTAGAACTTGAAAGAGGACGGCGCCGTGACTTCCGAGCAAGGTCAGGCTTGGTAGAGTCGGCGCTGCATACAGCCCAAACCGTCCGAGAAACGCTGGTTGATGCCGCCACAGGGTACCGAGGGGGCAAGTATCTTTTTTTTTCCTGCTCTTTGCAAAGGTGGGACTGCCTTGTGAATGCGCAACCCGTCTTCCTCCTCGAGCGGTATACCGTGTAATTGCAAGAGAGGTGCGAGGTGCTGCGATGCGGTGATGCGGTGCGGTGCAGTGCTTACTTGCTCGCTGAAGCTCGGCGGTTGTCGAATCGATGCGTTCGGTCGGCGGACGTGCGGGCGTCGTGCGGGCGGGAGGGCAGGGCAGAACAAGGAGCGAGGGAAGAGGGCGGGTGTCTGTCGGCCTGCTGGCGAAGATGGAGGTGAGGGTGAGAGGCGATGTGTTGGCCAGGACAGGAAATCTTCAAAGATGGAAAGTCAAGGCAGGCAGCACGACGTCCAGCTCTTACGTTTTGGCCGATCGAAAGGGTTTAGACGATTTCCCAGCTCCCAGGCCACTCGCGGAGCCTCTCTGGTCTTTTGAATTGCGATTCGAAGAAAAATATGGGCTGGCTGGGGGTTTCTCTGGAAATTTGGGAGCAAAAGAAAGTCATTCGCCCAGCACGCCCCCAGGGCCCAGTGGCACCGCCAGCCTGAGGCTCTCGCCAGGGGGTATCCCGTCCTGTCCGGTACATTGGACATTCGCCCGGCCCGTCTTGTCGGGGTGCCGTCGGGTTCCCTCTACATTGTCTGTACTCTCAACTCCCAACGGCCACTGGGCCGAACCCCCGGGGCCCGGACAATGTCTTTGGTGGCCGGCGGTTGAGGCGTGTGTCGCCAACCAATGCACGGCCAACCATCCATCTCTTGTTTACAACTGTGCTGCATCACCAACCAGTCGATCACCGCGTTGCCATGTCTGCTCAACCCCACCGGCTTCCTCGGTGCAACGCTGCGGCACCTGCAAGAGGGGGAGCGCATGCAGACTGTGTTTGCAGGACAGAGTCAGAAACAGAAACCAGCCGTCGGGTGTCAAGAGTCAACCTCGAGCTGGAGGGCAGATATCGGTTGCCGCATTGGGCTTGATGATATAAAATGTCGGGTGCAGCGGCGGGACGGGTGCATCCGCTGGGAGACTTTCACCCCCCTTTCCCCGAATGCCCCCCCCCCTCCCCTGAAGAAATGAAGACATCCGAGGGCTCGGAGAATATCGAGTTATCCGACACGGAGGGGCTGAGATTCTTTGCTTACTACGATTCGAGAACCTTCCATGGAACCCCTCTGGGTCCGCACTCGGAGTCAGGCAGTTACGTTCTCTGCCAAGTGCCGTCATGGTGCCAACCTTTTCCCACTGTTTCAAGAGCCCAAGAGCCCCATCGCAATCTTGTTATCATGTTCTTTTTTTAAAGCCAATATGAGCGACAAAGTCGTGTGTCGATGCACTGCATGAGGGCTCTGTCAACTTGTCAAGGCGAACAGGGAAATTTGTCTCTTGTTGGCAGCAAAAATTGCATTCCAGACGCCAAAAACAATTCCCAGATTTGAGACAACCACATTCTTTTGCATTGTCAAGACAACCTGAAAGGAGAGAATGCAACCGAGGTGCCTCTCTGATGCAAGAAACCCAAACTTGCTCCCCTCTGCCTGTTACTACCCAACTCCCCTCGCAATGCGCCCAGCACCATCGTTCTTCCGGACTTTCACCATACCGTATCAAAGTATTCCCTCTTGTTCAAACCACCCTGCCCAACCCCTCATGCATCCTCCTCCTCCTCACTCCCCCTATCGGCAGCCCCATTCCCCCCCGCCACTGATGTCACAAAATCCTGATACCGGAAAACCTCCCCGCGCTTGCCCAGGCCGCTAGCCTTGGTTTTGCTGAAAGCTCTCCTTCCCGAGAACCCGTCCATGATCTTGTCAATCTCCGAGGCCGTCATGGCCCTCTCCCCGGGTTCTGGCGCCGTGTGGAGCAGGGCGTCTCGGAGCTCGGCCAGGTCAATCTGCCCGCTGTCGTCGTCGTCGAAGGCCGAAAAGGCAGAGAGGAGCTCCGAGCTTGGCGAGAGCGCGGTCAGCGATGTGGCGAGGGAATTGAGAAACACGGCGAGCGTCATGGTTTGTGGTGCCGCTGGCGGGAAGAAGGGTGAGACGTCGGAATGGTTGGCTGGGAGGCCTGTGATGAGACTATTAGCAAATGGCCGGGACTGCAGTCCAATACGTGTGTTCGTACCGAGCTGGGTCAGCATATCGGCAACATCATCCCTATTGACAACGCCGTCGCTGTCCCGGTCCAGAATTTGGAATCCATCCCTCAACGTGCGGACCTGGGCGGGCTGCAGCTGGGATAGCGCGTTTCCCCCTCCGTTTGCCATTGTCTTTGGGCCCGGCGACCTGGGCAGGGGGCGCGGTTGGGGAGTGTGGGCGGCGTCCGAGGAGAAGCTCCCCCGTGGTGCCCAGCTTTCTGAAGTTGGTGTGCTTGCTGGGCCGGTGGTGAATTTGCCGCCGCCAGTCACGATTTCGGGTTTCGCGGGGGAGGCTCGGGGTGTTGTCTGGCGCAATGTTGAGGGAGATGATGCCGGCGACTCGGGGCGACGAAAAGGCGAGCTTCGGGGGGAACCATATCCCAACGGGGATGGCTTATATCCAGTTGGCATAGACTAGCAGCGTCGTTAGATCCCAGGCCCGGCCTCTCGAATGGCGCGGTTCTCCTACCATGCTGGGTGGTGTCGCGATGCTTGAATCGCGCTTTGTCGGCGTCGGAAGGGCAGGGGTTGCTTCCGTTGAGAGTTTGATGGTTTGATATTTTCGTTCGATGTAGGCAATTTCTGCTCTGGGCTTGTTCGGGGTGTCGGTGGTGGTCAAGATGTGTTTTGGGGCTGGTGTGAGATGGTCGGTCGCATTGCGTCGACAACGTCGGCTTTGGTTGGCGCTGCCCGGAAAGTAAACAAACCTACCCAGCAACCCGCCCGTCCAACTTCCATGTGCATGTGCAAAACGCCAAGCTCGACTCCAGCCACTTCTTTGATAGTGGCTGCGTGGCGCGTAGCATCGCGGGGCTCCGCAGCATTGATTGGGGGGAATGTTTCAGTGGGAGAAGACCCTTGCGGCCAGACCCGCCGACCCTTGCCAACCCCTCCCTCTGGAGCCTTCAACCCCTGGCAGCCATCTCTCCGGCATCATCATCAGCGCCAAAAGACGGACGCTTTCTGAAGTCGCTGACGATATTATGCCACTCGTGTTTTTCAGTCCAAATGTACAGTCAACGGTATCTCAGTGTGTCACCTCCGAGAGCCCTTCAATTCTTGTGACTTCGTCCTGAATGGCATAGCACAGAAACCCCTCCAGGCTCATGCACACCCTTCTGAAAAGGGAATCGCTCAGGGCATGTTGAACCTGGGTGGGTCGACTTTCCCCTCTCTGGGAGTTTGGTTTCCTGCCCCTTTTCATCCAAGCTTTGGGCCCTTCAAGCGGCTCGTAGCACGTTTCGCCCGGGGCTCGACCAATTCCATTGCCCGAATTTTGGCATTGCATGATTCCAGGCTGTGGCCCCGCGGCCTTTTGGGAACCAAGGCGCCAAGGGAGTGTCACCTGCGGCCGACTGACTGCCCGGGATTGGGGACTCGCCTTCGGAGTATATTCCAGCGCCGAGTCCACTGTATATTCCACCGTCAACACCAAGCGCCGCGATCCGTAGAGTCCCCCCTCGTGTCCACAAGAGAAACACGGCTGCCAACACCGTCCCACCGTCGACAGTGCCGGCAAGCGGTGCGTCGCATCGGCTCTCGACGCGGACGTGGACGTGGGCGAGCGGGCGACGAGGACCGGGCCAATGATGGCATCCGCCCCGACGGTCCTCCCGCGATCAACCGCAACCGGCTCCGGCTCTGGCAACGCCTTTTACGCCAACCCAGCAGCTCCCGGCGCGCCCATCCCCCACGCAAACCCAACCAAGCGCGCCTCGCTGTCGTCGTTCCCGCCCTCGTCGCGCTCGGCCTCGGAAATGTCGCAGGCCTCGCGCCCCCCGCGCTCTCCGCAACCCCCCCAAGCCCAAGCCTTCGCCCCCGAACCCGACCGCTCCTCGAACCCCAGCTCCAAGAGCAAGACGGCCTCGGTCGGCACCCGCGTCTCGTCCCACCACAGCTCCCTCTCGGCCAGCAACCAGCGGCCCTATGGTTCCAGCTCCCGCCCCTCGCGCCGCCTGCGCTCGCAGTACCCGCGGGGCAACAGCGAGAACCACGTCGAATACATCCTGGTCGCCTCTTTCGACATTGACCGCGGGCCCGTCATGGAGCACCAGTACCCCGTTGCCATCACCGGCGATGAACACATGCTGGCCGAGCTCATGCTCCCCGACCAGGCCCACGTGCGCAACCAGGATTGGACCATCTTCTTCCTCCACAAGGACACCAGTCAGGAGGAGGACGAGGCCGAGACTCGAGCCAAGGAGGAGAGGCGGAACCTTCGCCAGCGCAGGCGGGACCGTGCAAAGGGCATCATCCACGAGTCGGACGACGAGGACGAGGATGCCGACGTGGACGACGTCGACTGGGACGACGACGTCTCGACCGACAGCGAGCCCGAGGGCGGCGAGGGACCTCCGCTGATCTACGTCCTGAACCTCGTCAACACGAAGCAGGACAAGACCGTCAAGAGAGGCGCGGTGGTAAAAGCCATGGCTATATGTACTCGGCATCCATTCTTACACATCTACAAGGCAAGCAAACAAACAGCCGCCCCCCCAAACAACAAGGACCCGTACTGACTACCCCGGCAGCCTTTATTGCTCCTAGCCCTCGAAGAATACTTTAAATCCCCCGTGCCCGAGACTCTATCCATGCTGTTCAACGCAGTCAACGAGATGGACCTGTCCTTGATGCCCAAGCTGAGCCTGCTGGAGAGGCATCTTTTGCAGGCCAGCGACAACAAGGACCTCTTTGTGGAAAAGTTTGAGCAGATGATCCAGATGCGCATCGCCGAAGACCGTGGCGAGGACGTCACAGACCAGCCCTTTGACGCCAGCCGCAGCCCGCCGAAACCTCCAGGCATTTTCCGCTCCGGGACCAAGGCGCACATCGAAGGCCAGTCGACCTACGCCGTCCCGAGGGACACGCACGAGTTCGAGAGCCGGGTCATGTACAAGGGCATTCCAATACCGATCAAAGTCCCAACCGCCATCATGCCCGAGACGGTCGGCGACTTCTCCCTCATCAAGCTGATCCAAAACTTCTCCGACTCGCACGCCAAGACGCCCACCACCTTCCCCCTGCACGCCCACCTCACCACCAACGGCCCCAACACGCATCCCATCATCGTCCTCGCCAACGCCCTGCTCACCCAGAAGCGTGTCATCTTCCTAGGACATAACATGCCCTCCGGGGACGTGGCCGAAGCCGTCCTTGCCGCGTGCGCCCTCGCCTCGGGCGGCATCCTCCGCGGCTTCACGCGGCACGCCTTCCCCTACACGGACCTGACCAAGGTCGACGACCTGATTAACGTACCAGGCTTCATCGCCGGCGTCACCAACCCGGCCTTTGAGCACCACTCGGAGTGGTGGGACCTGCTGTGCGACCTGCCGAGCGGCAAGATCAAGATCAGCAGCAAAATCGAGCCGGCGCCGGTCACGGAGGGGCTGGTGTACTTTCAGCAGCAGAACCCGGGGCATGCCGGTCTAGTCAACAGCGCGGCGACGTCGACCAACGTCACGGCCCACGACCTGACGGGGGACGCGGCGTTCATGGCGGATATCCTCCGCAGCATCGCCTCGCGTGCGGGTGAGCGCGTGGTCCGCGCCAAGTGGCGCGACTGGGTCGTCAAGTTTACGCGCATCGCGGCAGCCTTTGAGGAGAGCGTGTACGGCGCCAGTGCCCTGTACATTGGTAGCGACGAGCAAGAGACGAGCACGGCCGGGGTGGGCGGCGGGCACGGATACGTGTGGTGCGACGAGGCGTCCAAGGCCAAAGAGCTGGCGGGCAACGTGACGCGCATCGAGGGGTGGAGGAACACGAGGAGCTACTACAGCTTCATCCAGGTGAGCATCCTCCCAACCAGTCTCGGCAGAGACAAGAAGCTAACCACACCCGCAGGACGTCGCCCAGCTGTACACCGTCCGCCCGCTCAAGGGCCTCGACCTGCACCACATGCACGACCGCCTCCGCACGCAGCGGCTGAGCCCACTGCAGAGCCGCGAGGTCTACAACGCCTTTGCCAAGTACGTGCACTCGTACGACGAGATCTGCCTCCTCCTGAGCGTCGCGCCTGAGTCGCACGCCGGGCTGTTTTACATCGCCCTCGGCCTGTTTCACCGCGACCGCGACGTGCGCGTCAAGACGGCGGACCTCCTCGAGCGCATCGGCGAGCACGAGGCGGGCCAGCACTGGTGGAAGGCGCTGAGTCGGTTTGAGAAGCTGGCGTACGTGCGGATCAAGCGGGAGGCGGATTTGGATGTGGCGGGGAGTGGGGGTGGGAAGGGGAAGGCGGTTGCGGGGAGCCGGCGGGGTTTATGAATAGTCCTGAGTTGGAGAAGAGGCTTAGTTGAGGGGGAGGTTGGAATGGTTGGCACGCAGCAATGATGGAATGAAGGGATGAACTCATGGGACTGGCGTTTTTGTATTGTTGTTCTTGTGGTTTCTGGCGGTGGGACTACGGTCATGATCTCGCGTACATAAACGTTGAGCCTTGCTGTTGGCTCGTGGGCGTTGTAGGGATGGGAAATGAGAGATGAAGGTTTACGAGGGGCTGGCAAAAAGAGTCTTTTGAATCAACACACGGATATACCCATCTCCCCCCTCCCACCTCAACCCCCTCAACATCCCCCCCCTTACAAAACCCCCAACGCCCTCGCCGCAAACTCCACATGCTCCTCCGCAAATGTCGCCATGAAAAAATACGAATGATCATACCCCTCCTGATACCTCACCTGCACCCCCTCTACCCCCTGCCCCTCCACCGCCCTCTCCAGCTCCTCCGTCCTCAGCTGCCCCTCCTTGTAAAACTGATCCCCCGTCCCCTGATCCACCAACACCTTCAACTCCTCCCCCCTCTCCACCTTCCGAATCAACTCCGTCGCGTCATGCCCCTTCCACGCCTCCTTGTCCTCCTCCCCAAGATACCCCGTAAACGCCTTTTTCCCCCAGGCACACTCCGTGGGATTCACAATCGGCGCAAACGCAGAGCACGATTTATACATCCCCGGGTGCCGCAGGTACAGGGTAAGGGCCCCGTGCCCGCCCATCGAGTGGCCGGTGATACTTACCCTCGAACTGTCGAGGTACGGCCCGAACTCGGCGTCGGAGAACAGGAGGGAGGGGAGTTCAGAGGTCAGGTAGGTTTCCATGTTGTAGGCGGTGGAGTAGGGGGGGATGGTCGCGTCGAGGTAGAAGGACGCGGCTTCGCCAAAGTCGTAGGAGTCGTTGGCGCCTGGGATGGAGAGTCCGCGTGGCGAGGTGTCGGGGTAGAGGATCGCGAGGCCGAGGTGCGAGGCGGGGCGTTGGAAGAAGCCTTTTTCGGTGCAGTTGTCGGGGGTGCACTGGGGGGGGGGGTTAGTGGGGGGGAGGGTTGGTAGGGGTTGGGGGAGGGTTGGTAGGGGGATGGTTGGGGTAGGGGAGGTGTTTGGGACGTACTAAGAGTCAATGTTAGTATATAGTTCTTATGGTAGGGAACGTTGTTCCACTTTGGAAGGGGGGAGTTCAAGAATTGAGCTCTGGACATGCTCTGAAGAAGAAAAAGGAGGCGTGAATAAACATCATGATAATACGTACCGGTGAGACCAGAGAGGTACATCAGCACAGGGACGCGAGTCGGAGGAGTGGTCAGAGCAGCGGGCGGGAGGTAGAGGTTGAGGTTCATGGGGGTGGTGGTCGTTGGAGATTGGTGGGTGAGTTTGAAGATCTTGCCCCCAAAGGAGCGGATTGTGGCTTTGGTTTCAAAGGACGACATCGTTGCGGTTGAGGGGGGGTGTTTTTCGTGGTGTTTTTTGTTTTGTTTGGACAAAGGGGGGAGGTCGTCGTCACTGTTCAAGCTGGGGGAGGATGGATGTATTGTAGGGAGTGAGCTCCCCTCTTATCGCAGCTACCCCGCCTGGAACAAGAGTATCTCCATCGCTGTCGACCCCGCCTGATGGGACTGCCGACGACGGGGGGTGTCGTGGGCGGGGGCCGAGGGGTAAATTCGGGGTGGCATGGATGCCGTCATTGTCTCCCGCCGCTCGCTCCAACGTTTTCCGGGAGTTAAACAATTCTCCGAACCCCCGACAATCCCTCCTTTTCCACTCAAAGCCCCGATACACAACACTGAAACGACACCACCGCATCCCCCCAGCCCACCGTCGAGAGGTCAAACATGAATTCGTCAGAGTGCTTGACCGGCCCGAGGGCGGTGCATCCGTCGTCTGGGCAGGGGTCGGTGCAGGTTGTGCTGTGGGATGTCAGACTATGCTCTCGAGTGTCGTGAGGTAAGGGCTTACTTGAAGAGGTAACATTCATAGTCGCCGCCAATCAGCCAAAAGGTATCGACCTTGCCGCGAACGGGGTCTTCGAGGTCATGGCAGGCTTCGGGGTCGACGACGGCAAAGTCGAAAAGGACGGATTCGCCGCTGCCCCATGGCTTGGTGCTGAGGTAGACCTGTGATTTTGGTGTTAGGGGATGTCCACTGTTGAGACGGTTTGGGGACCAAGGGTGCCTACGCCGGGCCGGAACGCCGCCGGCATCGCCAGTGCCGGGAGGGCTGCGGTGGCGACGATGAGGGTGAGGATGAGGTTCTTCATTGTCGCGGGATGTGTTCGCAACTGACGAGGAACAAGATGGCATCGGTCTGGGGAACATGCCCTCGTCTTAACCCAGTCCTGCCTTCAACATTGGAACTCATCTTGAGCAAACAGAAGAACCCCTTCATCAAAACGCGGCATCTCCCAACCAGCAATCCCAGTATCAAGGTGTCAACCTCGACAGCAAACATCGACCCGTCATCTCCGAGATGAGACGGCCCAGCTATAAGAACCCATGATCCCTCCCCGAACCATGTCCAGAGAAAGCCACCCTTTAATCCCAAACCGCCTCAACCATACCCAACCCACCGTACCGAGCACAAACGGTCTCAAGCACCCCAAACCTCGACCTTCGATCCTCATCCGAGGCGCGACACCCTCGCATTCCCAGGGCTCCACAAAACAAACAAACAACCCGATCCAGTCCCGGGTGCCGATCCGGTTCCGGTCCCGGGCCGCGAGGCTGGGGCTAGGGCTGGGGCTGCGCTCGAGGGATGGGAGAGGTGGTAGCACAGAAGGAGCGGAAACCTTCGATTCCCATTTCACTTCCATGCTTGCCGGTTCTGCATGACGCCCGGGGTCTGGTAGGTGCCACCATGCGGCGACGGGTAGCCGCATAACACGAAGTGGTCGCAGTTGTCGGAGGTGTTTGGTTACGTGTACGCGTGCCTCTTGGATACGGTGTGTGACGGTAGTGGGGGCGGCGAGGATGGTCCGTTGGGATTGCCCGTGGGTGGTTTGATTGGTTTGGTTTGGAAGTGGGATGGATACCGTGAAGGCCATCGTGAAATAGGTGGGCTGCTTCGGGGGATGGCTGAGAGGTGGATGAACAGCTGCTCTGCTTCTGCATCGGAATACTCCGCCTGAAGATTCCACGTGGAAGCCATGCGCCAAACAGTGGATGTTGATGTATGAGATCAGACAGTGCCAGGCACGTTGATCCCGACTCAAGACTCCAAACATTAAAACATCACACACCAAGGCATGTGATAATGGATATCCCGTCAACATCTCTGAATATAACAGGCGCCTACAAGAGGGACAAGCCCAAGTCTAAAATATATACACTCCAGAACAGTAAACCCATTGCTCCTCCAACACCATTACTCCCAAGCGCATTAACTTCCAAGTCCCTTCCATGGGGGCTTTGTGCCTCTCAAAACCCAATTAAGCCTCCTCGTCCTCCATGCTGTTGCGCCGGTGTCGTGAAATGATGCTGTGTGTGTGTGGCTCTCTCTGTGTGCCAATCATGAAAATGAGTGTCGCGTAATCGTTACGCTTGATGTCTCCTGAAAATGAGTGTCCCTGGGTATCTTTCCCGTCCGTGATGCTTCTATCTCCCCCTCTCGCAACAAAAAAATAAACATTAGAAATTATCTAGAGCAGGGCAGCCACAAGACCGGCAACCAGGGCGGCACCGGCAGGGAAGGCCTGGGCAGCGCCGGCGGTGACGGGCGGGGGTGTCGTGGTCACGGGCGGGGGAGGGGCGACCGACGACGTGACGGGGATGACGACGGTGGTGGGGGGCGCGGGCGGCGCCGTCGAGAAGATGGTGTTGGGGACCGAGACGACGACGGTGCTGTAGTCGGTGACGGTGGCGGCCCCGGGCTGGGTGACGGCGACGACGGTGTCGACCTTCTTGGTGACGGTGACGGGGAGGTTCTTGGTGTACGTCTTGACGTCGGTGATGTATTTTGTGAGGCTGTGGCTTGTGTTAGTGGGGGGTTGGTTGGTTGGGGATGAGGAGGGGACGTACGTGTTGGTCTTGGTCAGGTAGACGGTGTGGCCGGCCGAGACAGTGGTGATGACAGTCTCCGGGCAGGTGACGGTCTGGTAGACCTTGGTCTCCTCCCAGGCGGTCTTGACAAAGGTGGTGTAGGCCGTCTTGGTGTCGACCTTCTCAATGGTCGTGTAGTAGGTGACAGGGACCTGCTTGGTCACGACGCTGAGCTCGGTGCGCGTAACATATTCGGGCTTGCCGCTCTTGGTGATGGTCTCGGTGATGGGGCAGAGAGTGGTGTAGGTGGTGGCGATGTGCGTCGTCACCTCACCCCAGCCAGGGCCGTAACCGCCGCCGCCACGGGGCAGGTGGGCAGCCAGTGCCGAGGAGGCAAGAGCGAGGAGGGTGAAGGTCTGCATGGTGATCGTGGGGTGGTGCGTGAAGCGATCGTGGGATAAGACAGCGAATGGAGACGAGTTTTGAGTAACCTTAGCGAACGAGTTACTGGCGAGCAGGACAAGACGGTAGTAGCCTGGGAGTGGACTGAGCAAGTGTCTGATGAGGAGAGAACCAGAACTTGAGAGAGGACAGGAGAGCTGCGAGTTTATACTGCATGAGAGCAGCAGATGGTGGGTCGGGCCGGAAGGGAGGCTTCTCTGTGGCCGGGCTGGAGCACAGCTGCGATGACATATTCGTTGTCCTCCAGGACCGACGGGGGGAGTGAGACATCCACGCATCCCGCTTGGGGTTGCATCTTGCTCGTGGGCCCCGGTCGTTCGCGGAGGATCGGAAGAGTGGGACTCGGGGGCAGGGTGGGTGTGGATGGAGCGGTGATCCCCCCCTCGAGAGCTTCGCGAACCCCTCTCCCGTTGGGCTGGCTTCCGGGAGGGCGTCCAGGTTCAGCCAAGGCCTCGTGAGCTTGGGCAGCGGCTGTCAAAGGTGGCACGAAGATGTCCAGGCGGCCAGCGCCAGGGGCTGGGGAAGAGGCGGGCAGGTTGACTGTGGCCATACGGGTGTCTCTGATACAGCCCATCAGATAGTGGCAGCATGATTCCACGTTGTACACTCAGGCACAAGACCGCTAGGACATCGAGCTGGTGAAGGTCCCGAGCAAAGGCTCCGCTGGCATCCCCAGGACCGCCGCGTCGAGGACCGTCCAAAGTCTGTTTGTTGTGAGGTCAGGCGTCTGTGGAATATCCGTAGAAAGGCGGCGAAGGAACAGACACACCTGATGACTACATGCATGTTTCCCCTGTTCTGGTCAGGAACCTGGCCTAGGACCCTCTGAAGGTGTCGAATCAGAGGCGGCGAATCCTCTCTCAGCGTCCAACCATCAGGTGGTCGGGAGAGAAAAGCAGGAAACATCCATGTTTAGCTCCGGGAACGAGGTTGGCACGCTGGCCGTGTGGGTGGGATGGGTGGGAGAGGGTGGAAGGGTGGAAGGGTGGTTGGGGGTTGGGACTGAGAGGGCGTGCGTCGAGGGGCGTGGGCGGCTCGGAGGCTGGCCCGCTGTCCACCACCACCTCTTTTTCGATAGGGACGGGAGCACGGCAGTTTGTCCCCCCCTCCCCAGCCAGAGAGGCGCTCCCCGGTCGATGATGTCGACGCGGCTGAGAACCAGAAAAACCGGCCGCGGGCTTGCTGACGGTGCAGAGATCCTTGTTCCGATCTCGATCCTCCGAATGTCAACAAACCTCAACACCACGGGCACCGAAGAGGTGCCCGTTCAACTGCTCAGACTGGGAGCATTTCCAAAATAGTTCTCCCAGCCCCGGACGGATGCCCGAACACCCACAACCACCACGCCTTGCCCTGTTGGAGCTCTGGGAAGAGGCTGCATTAGGCGGGGTCGAGAATCCGATGCAGGACAATGGGCACAGCAGCTGAAAGCAGCTTGGGAACGAGGGACGTGGCGGGACTGCTCAGTGCTCACTGGCCGCCTGTGACGGACCGCATCGCCTGCCGTCGTCCGGCCGCGTCCATTGGCCCGTTCGGGTCGAGTTGGCTGGCGATCTTAGCTCTGCGCAACCCTGGTCTCCTGCGCATCATGTCCAAAAAACAAGCTCTGCAGACAAGAGGCTCGTGTCGGAGAGAGGAGGGGAAGAGAGGGGAAAGGGGAGACCAGCGCAGTGACAGCCTGGCGATCCAAAAGGTGTGCCGCGCATCACTGGGTGCAGGCTGGAAAAAACTCCGAGTCTGTGAGCCGGTGCGCCAGTGTATCCGGGGACCAAAAGAATTCGAACCGAACAAAATGTTGACGCCATTCAGAACAGACGAGGTCGAGCAATCTGAGAGGGATCTCACTGCCATGTCGTCATTGGGATCGGGAAAAAAAGGTGCTCGGACGCTGGATGCTGGAAGAATGCTACCCAAAATCCCGTCAACGGTGAGGGCAAGGTCCCCTGCAACCCTCCTCTGCAACGGCAGCAGGCAGGGCAGGCGTGCATTTTTCAGGGCAGCTCCCCTCCCTCGCCAAGCTCGCGAGCTTCCCCCATGTTCCTGAGCTTGTCTGTTTTTGGCTGGTGAGCTGGCGGGCGCTGACAAGCTGATGTGGTGGCATTCGAGTCCACCAGCCATGCAGCGACAACATGCAGCGACAAACATGTCCGTCGAGGGTCGCTGTCTCGGTCGTCGCCAATCCCAACAAGGCCTTTTTGAGACAATGCCCGTGGGCGGTTTTCTGTCACGGCTAGGACGGATGTCTCAGGGAGGCACACCGAATCTTTCCCGCCTCGACCACGCAGCTCATCAGCTCGACCACGTCCCGTCCAAAAGACCATCGCCGTCACCCAAATATCAGTCACTTACAACATTCGCCCCCCAACCCCAAGGTCAACCGGTGAGAATCTTCCTCCAAATTAATTCCTCCCCGCCGTGACAAACAGCCCTCCAGACCAGCAGATCGCCACGGGGAATCAAGGAACCAGAACCAAACCCAGACTTGCTCTCCCCCAAAAAACAGTCTGGACCCAACAACCACGCCATGTCACCTCAAGACTTCGTATCAGCCCCTCCCGCCGGGCCTCTCAGCTTGTTTCTCTTCCCATGATCTGACTTGACAGGCCGCCTGGCCGCCAAGTCCTGTGCGCGCAGGTCGAAGCCGGTTTAGCGTCCCACCCTCCGCGCAGCTGTCATCGCGATCTCGTTGCCCAATGCCGGCAGCGTGCTGCGGTCCGCCGGTCTGGTTGTCTGTGGCCTTGTTTCTTGGCTGCATCCCGTCGCCGCCTCGTCCGGTTCTTTTTCTGTTTTCATCCTTGGCAGCGGTGTTGGTCGCTTGTTGGTTCATCGGCATGATCACGTCGGCGTCAGGCATGCAGGTGCCGGCCGAATCTCATCGCGCCCGGGCCGGCGTCGCCGTGCCAAGCCCGGGGGGTGCTGAGCTCCGGGTTGAACGACGGAGGTTGGCACAACGGAGAGAGATTGTATTGCGGTGCTGTCTATCGGGTCGTGCTTCTTGTTCTACCTGACCTTCCCATCCACATGCCCCTTTCATCCAAACCCCCCTCTTCATCTCAAGTCCCCTCCGCACTCGACGGTTCGCCTTCGTCCGTAGCCTTTCGAGGGCCCAGCTGAGCGACAGGCATTTTCGTTTTCATCTTCTAATAAACTCGTCAGAGAAGAGGAATGGGGAAAGGGAGAGCGATCTCGGCGAGTACCTGCCGAGCCTGTAGTCTTTCCATGCGTTCTTTGTCCCTCGCCAATTCCGCCTTCATGTCCGCTTGCATCCCAGCCGACAACGCGAGAGCTTTTCCGAGGGTATCAGAGAGGAGGCTCCCAGCCCCCGAGTCCGTTTGCAAACGTGTCTTGAGTTGCTCGAAAATTTTCTTTCGAAGGGACGCTCTGAAACCCGCCACATCCATAATGTCATCGGGGCGCTTGCCTTCCGTCTCTTGTTTGGATTGGAATTTTTCAACGCTGTTTTCAACGCCTCTGCGTAGTTCTATCAACTCGGGGTTGTTGCGGATCTCATCGGAGCCCAGGCCGCGCATGTCCACTCCCCGGTCAATGTACCCCTTTACCATTTTAGAGCCGGCCTCTGCGGAATCCGGCCCGAACAGGAGGCGGAGAGAGGCGTCCATGATATTATCTATAAGTTTGTCGGCCAAGCCATGAGCCTTGAGAGAAATGTCTTCCATGAGTAGGTAGGTACCTAGGTAAGTACGAAACTTACTCCCTGATCGAAGTGTACTGTAAGCTTACATAATAGTTGACAGCATATATCTAGGAGCAGACAGACTTAAGCGAAAAGGCAATGCATCGTGGCTTTATACGGCATGCGGAGCGCCCCTTTGCCAAGAAATACAAGAATGCTCATGGCATACAAGTCCTAGAAATCGGATCGAAGATGCACATTCTTTTCGTATCCACATAAGCAGTAAGTGCGCATCGTGATCAATGACGTGGAAGAATAGCGCGGGAAAGATCTCGCACATGCTGTTCAGGTATAGTTATACAAACATCGGGTCTCGAGAGCTTCGTTTGTCAACTCCATTACGAGGATTCGGCACAAAGAGACCAAGTCGATACGCCCACAACTTATATGTAAAGTCGGATGTAGTTTTCCAAGGCCTAGCACTTCACAAGGGGAAAATGTCATAGGGGTCCTCGATTCAGTGGTCATTCCCATCCTTCCATCACCAAGCATCATTTCTTTGAGCTAGACACACTCCTCGCGGTTTCCCAACTTCTCTTCGCCTCCATTCTGTGCTTCGTTCTTCCCATTTGACAGCCCGGTCTCCGCCACCTTGAAGATACAGAGTGCAATCAATGCTTTCTGGCCTCTACTTCTCGGAAGCCTTGCCAAGATTTCCACCAGCACCTTTCCCGGCTTCCAGCTTGTCAGAATTCCCAGCCGGCTTCTTGTCGTCACCCGCGGGAAGTCTCGTTCTTGTCGGGTCAAAACGCTTGGGGTCTTTGTCATCGACGGGCTTGCTCGGAGCAGGACCAGGTGCGAGGAACCCCCCCCTGTTTGGGGTGGGAAGGCTTTGCACCAGAAGCATTTGGGCGGTTGTCCATTTTGGCTTGTCTACCTAAGCAATGGGTGCCTCTAGATAGGTTGAACGATCTTGATGGTTTGGTGTTGGATAAAGGGGTAGGTAGGGAATTGAAGCAATGTAAGTCTGACAAGGATGCTGAAAGAGGGGAGAGATATATAGAACCGTCTGCTACTTAAATACGGCCACCATCGATAGAACTCGGGCCCGGGTTAAAGCATGCTGGGCAGTACGCCCCGTACGATGCATTGGGAAATGTATTTACGACTATATCGTATAAATGTCTACCTAGGTACGTTAGGTATCTATATAGTGATAAGTTTGTCTCACCGCTGTCGGGTCGGGTTGCCGCACAAGCATGATGCTTGGACTCATACCCCTACTTGTAGGTTGGTTCTTCCATCTTGAGTTCCTTGCATCCCCGTTGATCCTCGGGTGTCTTCTTCATACTATCTCCACACCTCTTCGTAGGTTTTCTTACAGCTATCCTTTATATTTCCCTTTCTATGGGTACATTCTAACACGTCAATATACCTTTTATTCCAAGAAGGAGACCCCCCCTATGGGATACCTATTTGCCTCCATATTTGTACCTAGCTAGAGCAGTTGTAGCACCAAGGTTCCTTACTAAAAGCGTCAAACTCGTCTATCCACTCCTTTCCCTTCTCTATTCGGACATTCATCTCCTTGGGAGTGTTCTTCGGCATTGTCTGAATCCTCTTGAATCGCTCATCAAAGTACGACAATATCCTTGTACGGGCTTCTTTGCAGTCTTCTTCACTCGTGGCCGACTTCGCTTCTGCTGACTTCTTTTCTGTCTCCCTCGGTATCTGGTACTCGGGAGCCTCGATGACGGCACTGGCAGTTTCATCTACGTTGGCCGCCGTCTCCTTACCGACGACATCCTTTCCATCAGCGGTTTTTTCGTGCTTGGACATCCTTGTGTTTTTTCCCGGATAATATCCAGGTAGGTATTGTATGTAGGTAGAGCGGATGGTGGAGTTCGGGTGCTGGCTGACTGGAGGAACGGAGGTAACCAAGGTTGGAGAAAGGGGCAGGGCTACGTCGCACTCGGGATACTTATATTCGGCTCTCCCGGCCGCAAGACCACTCGGACTACGGACTATCCAATGTAGAAGTGGGTTGAACATACCTCACGGGCTTCTTACACTCGGGAATGGGTGATGACATTGCAAGTGGTCAAACCCGTAAAATGGGGGAGAAGACCTAAAGGGCCGAGTGGCAATATCCGGCCGTTGTTTTTCCTCATGGAGACTGCTCGGGACAAATGGATGGAATGGACATATCCGTACCACAAAATTTGGGGATGGGGCTGCAAGGAAATACTCTGTGGTTGTTGACAGGTGACGATTTGTTTACTTTGAAGTTGAAATGCACGAAGCCCCTGAAATCAAGGGACCTGTGGGGATGCGACAAGGGCCAGGGGAAACTGCATTGGCCAATCAACGAGGGCGCGCCGATAACGGAGTGTGGGGGAGGGGCAGTGATGCGCCAAAATCTTTTTTTCCGGGCGATGGCGGGGTTGACCCTCCGTGGAGTCGTCGGCGTCGCCCCGAGATAGTCGTCCCGTCCTCGTTGCAGATCCTGACATTTCTCAGTCTTGCAGGTTCAACCCACCGAGCCGACAGTCGCAGTCATGGAATCTCTTCGGATCCTCCTGGTCGGAAACGGCGGGCGCGAGCATGCGCTGGCGTGGAAGCTCAGCCAGTCGCCCATCGTCGAGACCATCATCGCCGTTCCCGGCAACGGCGGCACCGCCGGCCTGCCCAAGGTCACCAACAACACCACCGTCGCCGCCGACGACTACCCGGCCCTCGTCGAGCTCGCCCGCAAAGAGCGCCTCAACCTCGTTGTCCCCGGCCCCGAAGCCCCCCTCGTCGACGGCATCGAAGCCTACTTTCGCGATGCCGGAATCCCCTGCTTCGGCCCCTCCAAGGACGCCGCGCGTCTCGAGGGCAGCAAGACCTTTTCCAAGGACTTTATGAAGAAGCACAACATCCCGACGGCCGCGTACGAGAACTTTGACGACTACGAAAAGGCCAGCGCATACCTCAAGACCGTCAAGCACAATGTGGTGATCAAGGCCACCGGCCTGGCCGCCGGCAAGGGCGTCATCATCCCCGAGACTCCCGAGGAGGCCCAGCAGGCACTCAAGGACATTATGCTGGACAAGCAGTTCGGCTCGGCCGGCAACGAGGTGGTCATTGAGGAGTTCCTGACGGGAGACGAGCTCAGCATCCTCTCCTTCTGCGACGGCACCACCATTAAGTCTCTTCCCGCCGCCCAAGACCACAAGCGCATCGGCGAGGGCGACACGGGCCTCAACACCGGCGGCATGGGCTGCTACGCGCCCACAAACATCGCGACACCAGAGCTCATCGCCCAGATCGAGCGCGAGATTCTTCAACCCACAATCGACGGCATGCGTAAGGACGGTTTCCCCATGCGCGGCTGCCTGTTCACCGGCCTCATGATCACACCAAACGGTCCCAAGACGCTCGAGTACAACGTCCGCTTCGGCGACCCCGAGACCCAAACCGTCCTCCCCCTCCTCGAATCCGACCTGGCCAAGATCATGTACGCATGCGCCGGGATTCCCCTCCTCGACATGGTCCCCGTCAAGATCAGACCTGGATTCAGCGCCACCGTCGTGGTCGCAGCGCCCGGCTACCCTAACTCGTACCCCAAGAACATCCCCATGCAGGTTGCCCCCGACACAGACGCCATCACCGTCTTCCACGCCGGCACCACACTCTCCAACGACTCCCTGGTGACGGCTGGCGGCCGAGTCATTGCGGCCAACGCCACGGGCGAGACCCTGAGGGAGGCCGTCGACAAGGCCTACGAGGGCGTCAAGCTCATCAACTTTGACGGCATGTACTACCGCAAGGACATCGCCCACCGAGCCTTCCGCAAGGCCGAGTCCAACAAGCTGACGTATGCGCAATCCGGCGTGAGCATCGACGCCGGCAACCAGCTCGTCGACCGGATCAAGGCGGCCGTAGGCACCACCCGGCGAGCCGGCGCCGACGCCGAGATTGGCGGATTCGGCGGTGAGGTCGACCTCTCCTCGGCCGGCTACCCCGGCGCGCCCATCCTCGTCGGCGCCATCGACGGCGTCGGCACCAAGCTCATCATCGCGCAAAAGATGAACAAGCACGACACGGTCGGCATCGACCTCGTGGCCATGAACGTCAACGACCTAGTCGTACAAGGCGCCGAGCCCGTCATGTTCCTCGACTACTACGGCTGCAGCAAGCTCAGCGTGGAAGTCGCCGCGTCCTTCGTCGAGGGCGTCGCCAAGGGCTGCATCGCCTCCGGCTGCGCGCTCGTCGGCGGCGAAACCGCCGAGATGCCCGACCTCTACACGGGCGACGACTACGACGCCGCCGGCGCCGCCATCGGCGTCATGAAGGCCGGCCAGCGCCTCCCGCGCAAGGACGCCATGATTGAGGGCGACGTGCTCCTCGCGCTCGCCTCGTCGGGCGTGCACTCCAACGGCTTCTCCCTCGTGCGCAAGGTCGTGCAGACGCGCGGCCTGAGCTACACGGACGCCGCGCCGTGGGACCCCGCCGTGACCGTCGGCGACAGCCTGCTCACGCCCACGCGCATCTACGTCAAGCCGCTGCTCAAGGTTCTCGACAGCGAGGGCGAGGCGGTGCGCGGCATGGCGCACATCACGGGCGGCGGGCTGACGGAGAACGTCCCGCGCATGCTGCCGGGGCATCTGGCGGCCGAGATTGACGTGGCGGCGTGGGAGGCGCTGCCCGTGTTCAAGTGGCTGCGGCAGTCGGTGGCGCCGGCGGAGATGGCGAGGACGTTTAACAACGGCGTGGGCATGGTGATTGCCGTGAGCAAGGAGGGGGCCGCGGGGGTCGTGGCGGGGCTGGAGGCCGAGGGGGAGAAGGTGTATACCATTGGCAAGCTGGTGGCCAGGGGGGAGAGCGCGTGTGTGCTCAAGAATTTGGAGAGCTGGGCGGCGTAGTCTAGATAAAAGTTGGAAGGATGGGTTGAGCGTTTGTCGATGGAAAATCCCGAGATATGTCACTTTTTTTAATGAACCTGGTTCTCTTGCTCCGTCGTGACGATGTAACTGATACCAGGGAGAAATACAGGTAGGTAGCCTTACCCCATCGATATTAACAGGGAGCAGATGAACAACCCAACTATGACCCCGACCTACTGCCCCGTCGACAACCCCATCCATCCCGTTTGTTACCCTCCTCCCGTCCTCCCATATACACCCCAATACCAACCCATCCTGTCACCAGCACCCCTAGATTCGAAGACTGCCACATAGATAGCACATGGCTTAGTGGTAATAGAACTGGGGTGCGCGGTACCATTCAAGCTCTCCCCGCCCGAGGCCAGAGTTCGAATCAAAGAAAATTCACTCTTATCGAAGTAACAGCCCCAAAAGAGTGGCTTTTCGTATCCTCCCACCTTCTTGCGAGTTGGGGGGAGAGCTTTGGTAGTTTTTTCTTCTGGGAAATTTCTGTCTTTTTCTTTTTATACTTGGGCAGCGAAGAGGGCCCCAAGAGGGCACGGCATTTCTGCCCCTTCTTCCACGACCTTGCGAGGACATACCAATCAATCAATTCGAGAATATGTACCTTGTACCGCTGAAAAAAAGATGCTGCATTCCTTCCTCTATCCAATTCAAACGCTTCGAGTTCACCATCTCCTTTGACAGAGAGAGGACTCGGGAGGACCTTATTGAGGCGTCCTTTCCAAGCCATCATGATGCTGCCGCCGTCGCTGCTCCGGAAGGGTATCAAATGCTAAGTGCGCCACGGATCCCACTTCACCACCGATACCTGTCCGTAGATTACCCCCCTCCCACGGCCTACCCCTGGCCGTCCATGTCTACCTTAACTGTCTTGTCATTTCTCATATTTCCACCTCAAATGTTCAAGCGGCGACCTTCAGATCCACTCCCGACGCCTTGATGGCGCCGTTGGTTTGTGGGGTGGCTGACACCTTGGAAGTCTTCCCCCGGGCCTGCTCGGTGAGCGAGATCAGCTCTTTAAGCATCAGCTCGCGGGTATTCCTCGTGAGCTCGTCCACGTCAGCGGTCGTGAGTCCCTTGGTCGAGATGGGTTCCAGCACTACACGAAGGGTTAGTTGGCTTCCTCGAATTTCAAAGAGGGGGACGTCTTACCCCTGATGGGAACAGTCCCCGACCGAAACACCAGCCCCTTGATCCAGAGCACATGGCTATAGTTGGCCACGACGCACGGCACAATAGGTACCTGCCCCTCAACAGCCAAGTGAAACGCGCCCTTCTTGAACGGCAGCAGCTCGGGCTCCTTGCTGTAGCTCCGCGTGCCCTCGGGGAACAGATACACGCTCTGCTGCCTTTCGCGCATCTCGGTAGCGGCGCGGGCCATGGCCTCGCGGGCGTCGTTGGTTTTTGTGCGGTTGATAAAGATGGCGCCGCTGAGCGTCATGAACCAGCCGAGGAACGGCGTCTTCTTGAGCGACGACTTGGCCGTCATGCTGCAGTGGCGCGGGAACATGGCGCCGAGCATCAGCACGTCAAGCTCCGTCTGGTGGTTGCCCACGAACACGGCCGGGCGCACGGTGCTGAGAACGTTGTGCGGGTCTTGGATCTCGAAGCGGATGCCCGTGGCGAGCGCCATGAGGAACGCGAAGCATCGCCCGACCGCCCACTGCGCGCTGTGCGCGCACCCGAGGAGGCGCATGGCGGCCGAGGTGAAGACGCCGGAGCCGGCGGCGAGGAGCAGGCAGAGGTAGGCAGCCAGGGCGCGGGCCACGAAGGCCGCTTTGGGGATGACGAGGGACAGCATGTAGAAGGCGATGGTGGCGGCGGTGTAGTAGGCCAGGAACTTGGCCAGGTAGGCGAGGACGGCCATGGCCGGGCGGTTCGGGCGGCGGGCCGGAGGGAGGTCGGGGATGGTTCGGTCGGTCGTCGTCGTCGGCGTTGTTGGCGACGGGAGATGTCGAGGTTGGCGAAAATTCGATCTCGAGTCGCACCTCCTGTCTGACAGGAGGGAGAGGGAGGGGATGCCTCGGGATTTCGATTTCGTTGGGGTCTGCGGGAGGCAGGGGCAGGGGACAAGGGGGGACCACTGTGGGCAAAATAAAACGTTGGGGCAGAAAAGGGCCCTTCTCTCTGTTCGGGCAAGCGGTGAAGTGACAGGTGTCTGTCTAGCGGAGGATGGACGACGGGGCGGATTTCATGGCCGGCGAGGTTGTCAAAGGACCCAGCAAGGCATGTGTTGAGGCAATGACGGCAGAAGAAAAAAAGTTGGGGTGCAAAGTCAGCCGAGCTGTGGGGTGTGATTCCTGGTTCAGCGGATTTCAAGCATTCATGTCCCGAGGTGGTGTGGGCACTGGGCCAGGGCACGCGGGGAATCCTAAGCACATGCTTCCCCGTGATGCACCCCTCGGCCCCCTCCGCTTTGCTGGCTGCCAGTGCCAGTGTCAGGGCAGTGCCCAGCAAAAGACAAGAGGGAGGGAGACGCAGGTACCGAGTTGTCGAACGAGATGGCCTTGCCTGAAATCATTTGAACTGAAGATGGCATGCTCTGAACCGACAGCTGAGAGTCATCTGAATCTCGGAATCTGTGCTTGAGTCTTTGATGAAGATGGATTTCAAGCCAATAAACAAGCACACTTACATCCATCGCCAGAAATATGAATTCCATAAAGCAAGCGGGTTCGACAACAGCTCGTGTTGCAGGTGTTGTTCTTAAAGATGGGGCAGTTTATAGCCAAGAGCACGGTTGTTTTAGCCACCTCTCACCTCAGCACTGCCCCTGCGCTTCAGCGTCGGCACCGGCGACAGCGGCTGTGTCGTGCTTGGTGCTTGTGCATTCTCCAACCTCCCTCCCACCGAATGACGAATCCAAGACACGGAATGCGCTGTGGCTGTCGCTGTCGCCCTGGCCTCACCCTCGCGTGACCACCACCCGCGATTGACTGAATCGACACCGCGTCAGCTGGCGGGACTCCCCTACCATGATCACCGGCCGCCGATAGCCCTCGATCCACCGCTTCCGCCTCGAATCTCGAACCATGGCCGCGTCTCGTCGGGGCCAGCCGTCCCTCTCGGTCCGCCTGCCACCGCCCCCACCGGCGGTGCTGCCCGACCTCCCGCCGATATCCGCCCTCTTCCTGATTGACTTTGACGTCAAGGCCGGCTACACCATCGCCTGGAAGCGCGCCGTCCCGGGCCTCGAGCTCGAGGGCGTCGTCGAGTACAAGAGCCTGCCCTCGGGCCTCCACACCGTCACCGAGGACCTGGTCTACTTTGTCCACGACGTCGGCCATGCCGGTCTCAGCGCCTTTGTCAACGAGCGGACCGACGAGGAGGCGACGCGCCATGCGCGCATGATTGCCGTGGGCGTCTTGGTGCCGCTGAGCTACGGCCGCCTGGGCCGCGCCTGGCGACATGCCCCGGCTCTCAAGGAGATGGCCAGGTGAGCGCGAAGCACCCATCCGCATCTGCCGTTACCCATGCATGTCTGACTGTATCTCGTCGCACAGCGCCCTGGCCACCGACGGGAAGCGGACACAGCTTCTGGACGAATACTGGGACCACAACCGCGCCCACGACACGTCGGCCCCGCAGCCCTTGAAGCCCACGTTCGAGACCCCCGTCTCGTCGCCCGCCCTGAGCTTCCACGCGGGTCGTCCCGGACCAGGCCGAGGCCACACCCGGAATCGGTCCGCCTCCGACGGAGCCGCCCTCGTCCCCCCCGGCCACAGACTGTCCCCCTTTCACCCCGCATGGAGTCTCACAACCCTCCTCGACACCTTCGGCCCGCTCATATTTCCCATCCATCGCGCAGCCCTCTTGCGCAAGCGCATCTTGCTCTCCACCCATGCCCCGGTCCATGAGCCTTGTAACTTTGGTACGGTGGCTGCTCTCCTGGAAACAACTCCGCTGACCGGCTTCTAGTGTACGATATTTCCGTTCTCTCCAACATACCCTCGTCGGTCTGCGATGTCGTCGATCCCGCCGCTTCCGTACAGAGGCTGCGACCCCTGTTCAACATTGGTGTGCACGACATCAACTACCTGGTCGAGCACCAGGCCGCGATGAAGCAGCGGAGCAATGGGGACGGCGACGAGGACAGCGCCATCATAGACGAGGCGTCGTCGGGGTGGGTGGCGTGCACGACCGACAGCATCCTCGCCATGAAGGAAAACCTGTGGGACATGCTCGTCACCATGCCGCCGCCGCACTCGTCGAATGCCCAGGATCGAGTCTGGCCAACAGTCGAGTGCCCCAAGGGCGTCCCCGTCAAGGCCACGCAGCGCGATCTCCGCCGATTCCGCTCCCTCAAGCTGGGACTGACCCGTCTCGCCGCTCTGTCGACCCAGCCCCCGCAGGAGAGCGCCCTGAGTCCCCAGTCCGAGACAACAGACAGCTCGGCGCCAGCCGCAGCGGGCATCCGACTCTCCCAAGCCCCCGCGCGACCCAGCACCTCGTCGGCCAACGACTCCCCGTGTCGCACCCTGCTGGCAGACGACGAGACGGAAAAGATTGTCGAGCCGACGACGTGGGCGGCGCTGGCCTACAGCGGGTTCATGTGGTGGGCCTCGGCCGGCGAGCAGCGCGGCAGCGATGAGGTGGACGAGGCCGCGCACGACGGCAGCCTCCTTGCCGATCTGGCGCCCCATGCGCCGGCGCCCCAGCGGCAGGCCAGCTTCAACGCGCCGGCGCCGAGCGCCAGCCTGTTGGATTCGGTGCCGTCGTTGACGGCGCGGAGGGCTGCAGGGGACGGGGAGGACGACGAGGACCGCGCGCGCATTGAGCTTGCTATTATTGCATACTTTCACCGGCTGACCACGTCGTTGCTTGGGGTCATGGCGGATATCGTGGATAGCACGGACGAGGACGACTTTATTGGGGCCGATCTTGGTGAGGTGGTGGCAGCGGCGGGTGAGGCCGAGGACGGTGAAGATGCCAGGTTGCTTTTGAATGGAGACGGGGAGGGCAGCGGGGGGTGGGTGCGCGTCGATAGCGATGCTCTGGCGCAGATGGGATTGGATGTGTGGAGCAAAGCCGACGCCGAGTTTGTGGCCGAGTTGACGGCACGGTACTTTGGGCGGAGAGCATATGTAGAGACCAAGGGGGTCGAGGTGTGCGGGCTCAAGGTGTGTTGATAGTGGTCTGCAGGACTCACGTCCGAACCTGGCGGGAATCCCACGGAAATGGAAGTTACGGACAAGCGGTACTACAGATGCTACTCATGCGATCGTATGTCATGTGCAGTAAGACTCATGCGCTTGACCAAGTTCCCCCTTGTGCCGGACCCTAACCCTGTCCTGTCCGTTTTTTTGTCCCGATGTTAAAGGACCTCAGCTCTCCTCCGTGTTCAAGCTCAAGGACCCTGGAACATTCATCAGCCCAGACTAACCCCCACGCCCAAGTGTGGCTTGCGATAAACGGCGATATAATCTGCAGGGTTCTCGTTCCTGAGCTTCTTCTCCACCCACTTGCAGGGACCTTTGACAACTCTCACCACCACCCTCACCTCAACCTTGGCAACAAAACAAAACGGCCAACATCACCACCACCACAACCACAACACGACCATCATGCCCAAACCACCAAAACCCCCATCATCCAACCCCCCCCTCGCCTCCCGCCGACGACCTCCAGCATCAACCTCGAAACCCACCACCACCACCACCCCCACCCAAACCGCCAAAGACACACCCAACCTCATAAAAAAAGAGCAAGACCTCCTCCCCCACCTCCAAAAAGCACTCTCGACCCTCCCCTCCACCCTCTCCCTCCTCACCGCCTTCCACCACCGCAACAAGAACCAGCACCGCCTCTCCCCGTGGTGGTCGCATTTCGACCGGCTGCGACGACACCTCGGCAAGTTCCTCGCGGCTGTTGAGGCGCGGGTTCACGAGCTAGAGAGGCTGGGGAGGTTGAGCGCCAAGGCGAGGGCGAAGCTCCTCCTCTCCAAAAACGGGGAGGGGGGGGCGGGAGGGGATGGGGATGCGGAGGACGAAGTGGTGGTTAGGGCGTGGTATTTGAGGGGGGGGGTGGTGCCGGGGGGGTATTTGTTCGTCTTTCTTTTTCTCTCCTTTCCCTCTCGGTTTTGATTTGGTCGGGCTGCTGACAGGCACGGGCAGGGCGTTTTCCCAGCTGACTGCCGACCGGCAGTTTGCGCACCTGGGTGTGTTTCTGCTCGGGGTGCTGGGGGAGGTGGATGCTGCTGTGGGGTTGTTCGTGGGGGCGGAGGGTAAGCAACGGGAAAGGGAGACTGCTTCGGCAGACGATGGGGGCGCGGCAGTCCCCGTGGGGGAGGAGATGGACGTCGCTGCGAAGGAAGAGGAGATGGGCGTGGCGGTGGTAAGGGGAGAGATGGGCGTGGCGGTGGCGAGGGGGGGTACGATCATCGAGGAAGAGCGCGAAGAAAAGGTCAACGTGGTCAAGAAGAAGAAGAAGGCAAGGGGAGATGAGTTTGACGACATCTTTGGCGCGCTTGAGGGGAAGCTTCCTGCGAAGCGTCTGAAGAGGGAAAAGGCAAGGGGAGACGGGGTTGACGACGTCTTTGGCGTGCTCGCGGGCACGGCGCCTGCGAAGCGTGCCAAGAAGAAGAAAAAGGTCAATGGCGACGAGTTTGATGATATATTCGGGGGGCTATAGAGATTCGGAGGGCTTGAGAGACTCGGGGACGTGGCATTTCAAAACAATTTGCATGGCGACCTATTTGAAGAAAGAATACAACCAAAACTACACACCCTCCCACACTACCCCATCCCAACCCTTTCAACTTCTCAACCTCATGGACGAGTCCATGACCCTCAGAGCCCCCCTTGACGCCGCAAAAGCCCTGCCAGCAGCCCCTGCACCCAGAACTTGTCCGGCGAGTGGCACGGCGACTGAAAACAGCCAGGTATATCACATTAACTGACTGACAACCTAGGAAATACCAAAACCAAACGCTGTCGTCCTTTCTCGACTTCCGCTGACGCCCGAGCCTACACAGACTCGTCTCCTCTCTCTTTAGGGGCGCCAATTCACAGTTTTCCAGGCCGGGCCATTTTACATGCCGGGAAGACGCGTGTACGACCAGATGCGGGCCCGAGTATCACCCGAGCCCGTCGCGAAATAGCTGCCCGTCGGGCTGGGCGCGACCGAGATGACAGAGTTCTTGTGCCCCTGGAGCATGAGTTGCGTCTGCCCGGTACGCGGGTCCCAAAACTGCACGCCGCGGTCCTTGGAGCCCGAGATGACCCACTTGGTGTCGGGTGTAAGAGCGACGCTAAGCACAAAGTCCTACATGCACGTTAGCATCGTCCCGGAACCAAGACGTGTCGAAAAACATACCCGGTGACCCTCAAACGTCTTGATGCATCGTCCACTCTTGACCTGGCCCTGACCGCGAGGGGCCGACAGCTCCCACAGCTTGATAGTCTTGTCCAAGCTGCCGCTGACGAGATCACGGCCGTTAGGCGAGAATGCCACGCTATAGACACTGTCCTTGTGTCCGTCCGGACCCTCGAGGCGTTCGCTCAGGTAGCCAGTCTTGATGTCCCAGACTCGGACGCTCTTGTCCAGCGAGCCAGCTGCAACAAACTTGGAATCGGGCGAGATGGCAACCGTGGTGACGCCGTCTTCAATACTGAGGACAAGAACGCTGCCGCCCGTCTCAATGTCCCAGAGTCGAACAGTGCGGTCTCCACTACCCGATGCAATGATTCGACCGTCTCTAGCAAAATCGAGCGAGTAGATGTCTTGCTCGTGGCCCGCAAAGGTATTTCGAATCACCTTGTTTGCAATGTCCCACACCTGCGCAGCCAAGTCAGTTTCCACAGCTTTGTTGTGTTGGAATTCCGATACGTACGCGAATGAGCTTGTCCTCGGCGCCCGTGGCCAGGTACTTGCTGTCCGGGCTGAAGCAGACGCTCCGGATGTAGAGATCTCCGCTGAGATCAATGTTCTCCTCCTGGAGGATGCAAATCTTTTCGCCCGTTGCGACATCATAGATTTGCGCCGATCTGTTACATCCCGTGGCAACATACTTTCCATCGGCACTGAATCTCACACAGCACACAACACTCTCGTGCTGCAGCGTGTGGACGAGGTCGATGTCCAGGGAGCGGGACACGGCCTGGTTGAAGACAACCCACCAATCATCCCTCACCTTCTTGAGCTGGCTGGGCAGTCGCTCCAGATCGAGGTCGCTCAGGGAGTTGCTCTGGGGGGGCGGGGGCCCGTGGTGCTGGCCCAACCGACCGTGGTCGGGAGTGGGGTGGGACGGGACCTGGGGCGACTGGCCGGGGTTGTAGGGAATCGGCGTGTTGATTTGGGGAGTGGCCGGGCCGCCCGCGGGGGGCCTGCCAATGGCGCGCTTGTTCGGGCCCGGGGACGCAGTGCTCTGCTGGGGGGGCTGCTGCGACGGGAAGCCCGTGGGGGGGGGTCCCTGGGGAGGGTAAGGTTGCTGCTGGAAAGGGGCCGGGTGAGGGGGCGGCGGCGGCGGCGGCGGCGGGCCGGCGAGGCCCTGGGGCGGCACGGGGGGCATGTGAGGTGGCTGCTGCTGCTGCTGCTGTTGCTGCTGCTGTTGTTGCTGCTGCTGCTGCTGCTGCTGCTCCTGGGGAGGCGGGGCCAGGCCCCCTCCTTGACCGTTGCCCGCCATTATCGCGCTAAAGACATTGCTTCCCATCCCGATCGACGGAGGGGGCTGCTGAACCGGACCGCTGTGCTGGGGAGGGTTCATGCCACCCGGGGGGCCTGCGCGGGTGAACTCGCCAAGCTGGCGACGCATCATGGCAATCTCCTCCTCGTACCTGCAGAGGACGCGTCAGTTGGCACGCAGGACAACAAGGCGACCTCGGGTATGGTGCGAGATGCAGCTTACTTGTTCTTGAGGTTCTGGTGGGTCACCTCCATTTGATAGACTCTTTCGCGGATCATCTCGAGCTCCGCGACCTGCTGGCGGACTGGCGGGAAAGGGTCAGTGCAGCTCCAGCGGCCGAGGGATGGACGGACGTACCCTGATTCTCCATCTGGTCCGACTGTCGAACCGACCCCTCGAACTCGGCGCGAATCTGGTCGAGGAGCTCATTCAAGCGGGCGACGCCGGCTTGGGCTGGGGGGGCACCGCCCCCCATGCCGCGGTGGCCGGGATACATGGACATGAGGCCCGACGCGATGCTGGATTCTGATTCAGCGTTGGATATTGTTGAAAGCTAAAGTGGGGCGGCCGTAATGATGATTGTGTGTTGCGGTGGTGTTGGTCAAAAGGGGGGATGGGGTCGCTATTTTTTTTCGGGACGGCGTGTGTAGTCCAGCCTCGTCCAGCTCTGCATCCAAGGCGCCAAGCGGAATGCGGCGGAAGCTCTGTGGAGAGGGAAGCGGATGGCGCGCGGCGCGATGGGGACGCGGCGATTGTTGAGACGACGTTCGGGATGCGATGGATTGATGGGGAGGTCGAGATGGGGGGCGATGAATCAGACGAAAAGAGGCGGTGCGCGACGGAGCCACGACCGACGGATAAGTCTGGCAGAAAAGGCGGCGGATGGAGAGGAAAGAGGAGGAAAGTTGGCGGCGGGAATTGTGCTCGAGGGTGGAGGAGGGTGGACAGCGGAGGGTGATGGGCGCCGGGCCAGAGCTCATCCACTGTCCGTCCCACTGTCCAGTGCCCGCACGGGTTTCTCCAGGCCGGCTGAGGGAGCGGGCCCATGTGGGCCATCTGCAGAGCACGACTAGCGTGACAAGAAATACCCACGCCGTGCCCCCTGCAACTCAGGGCGTCTGGCCAGCGGCACGGCAAGCCCCCTCCCCCTAAACCGCACACCCTCCCACCCCCTTGCTGCTCTCCATGTTGGGGCCCGGGCCTGGGGGTGTGTGCACTCGGCCCACCCCAGCAGCAAGCAACCGCACAGGCGCTGTGGGTTGCGTGTGTGTGGGAAAGACGGCAACAACAAACGGGCAAATGTGGCCCAAGCACCCGCATATATTCTGCTCTTGTGAAGGTTCGGTTCTTTCCCGGTCCACTGGTGGGCACTGCAGGATTTTTCTGGCCGCTGAGCCGCCGTCCATGTTGGAACAAGTTCACTCGCTCAAGTTTGATGGAGGGGAAAACGGTACGGAGTAAAGGCCACATGGCCAGATACCCAGCCATCATCCTCGCGCACCAGTCGTCCACCCGGACCAGAACTGCCGAATCAGAAGCGCATCAGCCCAAGGCCAGCACGACGGAAGCGATGCCGAATTTAAGATAGGTCGGTACTGTCTTTCGTCCGCCCACTGGAGGGAGGTTTGCCCAAACTGAACGGACAGAATATCCAATGGCGCCTGCAAAGGTAGCTGGAGGTAGTTCTGCCGGACGACGATCCATGCCAACCTGCCCGGTCATCAGTCACGTCGGGACTTGCATCTCACGTCGGACAAGACAAGACGAGCTCACTACCTGGAGTGCTTCCAAAACACCTGCCGGGCAATGTACGGTGCGGCAATTCTACGCTCCCATCATTGCATTCACCACTGTGTACAGTGTAGACTGGATTTCCCCCCCTTTTTTGGCTGGAGAGTGGGGGGCAATGCTGCAGTCCAAACCCCACGAATAAACTCCAGACACCTCCGAATCGATAAATGATTCGACGGCAAATATCGGCGTCATGATCTTCCTCATTTATCCCGTCCATAAACCCATCTTCCAACCTTCGCCACGTCTTCCCGTCTTCCACTCTAAAGAAAATATGCATACCCTGAGAGGCTGGGTACCTTGTTTTGTCAAGCCAGAGAGCCATTCATACATAGGAACTTGGGTACCTAGGTAGTTACTCCAGCCCCGCCTTCACAGGTATACTGTGTATGTAACTAACTGCAGGAAATGCCTGGGACTTCATCTACCATCTCACTGCAAGGGCCATGTCAGACGTCTACGTATGGCTCGGACAGATTTCCGTTATGAGAAACGGCCAGAGCCCGAAAACGTCCAGGCCAAGGTGAATATAAGGCAGCAGAAACTTACCTTGAAACCGCCCCTCCGACCCGTCCTTCCAAGTCTGGAACGGCGGTTCTCTGTCCCGCCGCTGACGGCATGGCTCGGAATGCCCTCTTTTTCCACATGGGGCCACCAAACCCAATGGTGTGGTGTCGCTGCCGTTACATATGACATCAACCACCTCAACCAGGGGGAACACTCGCAAAACTACAGCAATAGGGGTACCTGCTCTGGGAGCCCTCGGTTCGTCATGGAATGTAGCATGTATGAGAGCGGGCGTGAAATGGGTACAAAGTTGATGTTGAGATATCTTCATACTCAACTCAAGTCCAAAAGTCATCCCAACGGACCCAAGTCAACCCAATGGATGTGAGGTCAACCCAATGACCACCAAAAACACCACAAACCGCAACTGCCTAGAGAAATTCCACATGGGAATATATACAAGTTTTTATCCTATAACGGTTTGGAGACCCTGACTTGGAAACATCCATGTCCTTTTGGCTATCTACCACACCAAATCAATCCCATCGCCTCCGGATCCAAAGGAAATCCAATAAAAGAAAAAAAAAAACACCTACAAAAATCGCAACCAACACCAGGCTCACCATTCCAAACCACGTCTAATTCCTCTTCCCGCCCTTCTTCCCCTTATGATGCCTCTTCTCCACCCCCGCCACCTCCTCATCCTCCTCCTCATCATCCCCATCCGCATCCTCCGCATGCTCCTCCTCATGGCGCTTTGTATTCTTGGTGCGCTTGCCTTTGCCGCCTTTGCCCTTGTGGTGTCTCTTCTCTACCTCGTGACCCTCATCATCCTCGTCCTCATCGTGCTCAACAGCCGCCGACACATCGCGCTTGTTATTCTTGGTGCGCTTCCCCTTCCCCTTGTCTATGGGAAATTCAGGTTAGCATTTGGCAGAGTTTGGGGAATAAACGGAGGGGGCGGGAGCTCCGGGAGCTCCCGGTCCTAGGTAGGTAGGGGATGGGAGTCTGGCCGCCTGGGGCAGTAAGGGATCATGTACGTACTAGAATGATAAGTTAGCAAATGGTTCCCTTGGGTGTCGAAGAGCTGGCTTGGAAAAGGGAGTTAATTAGGTCATGTATTTCACGTACCGGTGACGAGCCTGCAGGGTGCGAGCGCCGTTGTCAGAGTCGGAGAGGTCGTTGTCGTTGTCGGTCAGCCCGTTGTCGGAGAGGTCGTTGTCGTTGTCGGTCAGCCCGTTGTCGGTGAGGTCGCCGTCGGTGTCGGTGACGTTGCCGTTCTGACGCTTGGTGCGCGTGCGCTTGCCTTTCCCCTTGTGGTGTCGCTTCTCGACGCCGTGGACTTCCTCCACATGTTCTTCGCGGACCTCGACGACGGCAGCGGCGTCGACATCGCGCTTGTTGGTGCGAGTACGCTTGCCTTTGCCCTTGTGGTGGCGCTTCTCGACGTCATGGACTTCCTCGACGGCGGCGGTGTCGACATCGCGCTTGTTATTCTTGGTGCGCTTCCCCTTGCCCTTGTGGTGGCGCTTCTCGACGTCATGGACTTCCTCGACGGCGGCGGTGTCGACATCGCGCTTGTTATTCTTGGTGCGCTTCCCCTTGCCCTTGTCTATGAGAAATTCAGGTCAGTATTTGGCAAAGTTTAGGGAATAAACGGAGGGGGCGGGAGCTCCGGGAGCTCTTCCGGAGGAGACGGAGACCCGGGGTAGCAAAGGATCTAGTACGTACTAGAAAGGCAAGTTAGCAAAGGGTTGACTTCGGTGGATTACCTGTGTATTTTACGTACCGATGGCGGGTCTCGAGAGAAGGGATGCCTTGGTCAAAGACGGGGGCAGCATGGATCGGGAGGGCGAGAGCGACGGCGGAGCCCTGGGGGGTTGTTAGATATCTCTGAAAGTGAGGGTATTCGGCGAGAAAAGCTTACCAGTCGCACAAAGGTGGACACCTGAAAGGCAACCGCCGAGGAGGCGACAAGAGCGCCGACGAGGAACTGGCCAAAGGTGGAGGTATACATGATTGCTCTTGAAAGGGGGCTGGCCGGCAGCTGGTTGTTGAAATCTATACAGTGAAGGAGAGAAAGACTCAAGAAAAGAAAGGCACCAGGCTGACCGGACGAAGCGAATGGGGATGATGAGGCGGATGGGGATGATGCTCCGGAAATCAGACGACAAGAGGGGACTCGATGACTTTATAGACTTGGCCTGGATAATGGCCGGGTGAACCACTCGGTTCTCCCATCACCACGGACGCCAAGTAGCAACATGGACGGGGGCGGGGGCCATGCTCTGCGCTCGACACCGTGGCTCACGCACCGATCATCGCCGACTCCTCACTCCCCTGGCCGAACAGGTCCAAACAGGGAGCGATGAGACAGCAGGCATTACTGAAGCGCTCGTGATGATGGCCGCCGGGGCTCCCAGACGGGTGGGGGCTGTCTCAAGATGCTGGACAGCAGAGTGTCGGCCGCGAATAGACAGCCGGATCGGAGCTCAAACAGGAAGCTGTCCACCAGCAAGCAACCTGGTCCGGCAAGGGAGTGACATGTCTGGGGGTTGGGTCATGGCCCTGGGAGTCGGGAGCCAAGGTGCCAACCAAGGTAGACGACCCAGAGGAGGCGCTTCGCCGGACGGTGTCCCTGTCGTCTGGGAGCGCCTTGATCTGCGTATCGACTGCCAAGACATGCAAAGCAGGGGTTCCGCTTCCCCAGATCTTCGAGACAGGGACAAGACATGCGGCTCAGCGGTTCGACTTGCCAGTTGGCTGCGGTGCCAAGCGAGATCTCCCAGCAGAGATCCGGGTCTGGGTGAGCTGGCTGGGCCTTGACGCCTCAACGGCTCTCTTGAGGCGCGTGTAAATCTCGAGAAGAGAATGGTGGAATTCGACAAGTCCACCGCCCTTCTTCCGAGTTGGAAGCTCTCTGGAGCTGCTCGATGGGAGGACAGCAGCAAGGCATGACGAGCCAGGGAGCGAGAGGAGACCGTCGGAGTGGCGGAGTACCTACATGGACCACTGTGTTTGAGCAGAGGGTTGTGCTTGTTGAGCCATGTGTTTGGGCGACAAAACACCGTCGTCGTGGCGATGTTGCTGTCGACGATTGAACCAATCACGGTCCTGGCATTCTTGACGCTCTCCAGGCCAAGGCCCCTTATCTTATCCGCGACGCTGCGACACCAAGGTTTCAAGGACCCAAAAGGGGGTTAGGGCCATCCAAGGGCTCGAGAAGCAGTGGAGAAGGAGTGCCGAGTTTGCCGACCTGTCTCCTTTCAAGCTGCAAGCCCGATTGACGTTGAAACAGTCGGCGAAGCGCTGCGCTGTTTGTCGTCGGCTACGATGGCCATTCCACGCAGCCCCTCTCGACTCTTCTTGCCGATGGACCATTTCTCAAACACAGAGCCTGTCAGCTCGACCTCCTTTGGGGACCACTACCCCTTCCCCCCGATCCTCAACCGTCTCATGGACCGCCTGACGTCTGTGGGCGCGAGGGGCTATTTTCTACTCGCCTTAACCTTCCTGGTACTGGTTGTCATGAGTTGATGTTCATGCATACGATGCTCGCCCATCCCCGTTGATCGCGAAGCTTGACCCTCAGATCAGGGCCTGCTGGGAGTTGGGGTCTATGCCAAGCCCCATCCCAGTCCAACATCAACCCTCTCTGCTCATCTTTCTTTCCATTTCGTCTGTGACAACCTCCCTTTTCGTTGTTCTCTCTCCCACCTCTCTGCTTTCGAGCTTCATTTCTTGAAGCACCTGGTGTGCCTTGCTTAGGTGGCGACTTCACTGGTGAAGCGTCTTTTCTACCGTATTCTTATTCTCTCCCTTTCATGCCAACACAATGCCCAAGTCCAGCAAATACCAGCCGGTGGCTACCAAGGAGGAGACACAGCCCCTCCATGGCAGCCGGGAGAAGAAGTCGGAATGGCTACACCCAGAACTGGATACCATCCCAAGGCCAGCGAGCCGTGTTACCACCCCGTGGATATGGCTCGTCCACGCCCTCCTGCTGTCGACATCGGTCACCTTCTTCGCCGTCTCACTGTGCATGAGGGATGGCGGCTCTCTTGGGAACGGCCTCATGTCCAAGATCTCGACATATTGTGGGTAACCATTGCCCCATTTTCTCCGAGTCGAGACTGATGATAAGTTCAGCTCCATTGTTTCCGGCCGTCAAGTATGAACTGAAAAAGTACGACTTGGCTCCCGTCACCAAATCGCCCTTTGTCGGGTTTGGCCCCGAGGTGGACGAGGCTTGGGACTACATTGCCAACGACAGTATGTATTCCTTGGTGCTTGGCTTCCGTGGCGTGTGCTGATATTGAGGGCAGTTGGCGACATTATGATCACCGAGGAGGAACGAGTAAAGCTGGGGCTCTCGCCAGACTCGTTGAGGGTGCAGAACCCCAAGACAGGAGAATGGGGGTATCGAGCCGGCGTCGAGCTCTTCCACCAGCTTCACTGCCTCAACTTGCTACGCCAAGCGCTGCACAAGGATTACTACGAGAATCCCGAGCTTGGAGGTGACATTGCCGATGCTGACAGCCCGGAGGACTTGTTTGGCCATCTTGGTACGTTGAGCCGCTGATCCTTCCCGTCGTCGATGCATGGCTAACAAAATGACCAGACCACTGCATCGAGGCCCTGAGACAAAACCTCATGTGCCATGGCGATGTGAGCGTCTTTACCTTTAGGGAATTTCCAGAGCTGGCCGACCAGGGAATCGAGGGGAACTGGCCCGACTTTGAGATCAACCACATGTGCCGAAACTTTGAGTCGTTGAGGCAGTGGAACAATGAGCATGCGGCTGCGTGGGATTACCATGCCTGAGAGACGGGGAGAACATGGTGAAAAATAGAGATGGAAAATAACAAAAAATCCCATGTCCAGAGAGATGTCCAGAGAAATGTCCAGAGAAATATTCCGTGTCGAACAGCCATCGGAACATTCCGTAATGCTAGTGTCTCGTAACCCACTTCGTCATCTTCATTCTCTCACACGGAGACTGAAAGAGAAGACGCTCGTGATCGGATACTAGTATTCGGGATGGCCCGGACATTGTGATTGGCCAGACCAGCCTGCAGGTACCAGAAGCGAGGGGCTCGATTGGCTTCGGCTCGGTGTCCCATCCCCTCAGGCCATTCTCTGCAGCAGGAACCAAAGCTTTCCGGACACCGCGGGCGAATCGGCGGCGACTCTGGATCTCTGGGCCGTCGCCAGCAGCAATTGGAGCGGCGGATTGGACGGCGAGAGGCAACCGGCGATGGTGCCACACCCGCCAATTCCAATCTCGAAGTGGCATCTCCTCACCGCCGTCCAGGGAAAATGGGCCGGCCATGGCCTGGAGATGGTGTGTTTGATACGAAAAGGTGGGGATCGGCTCTGGTTCCATCCATGGCTGGTCCAGGGTCTTGAGTGGTGTTCGCCCCGGGGCGCCGGGGGAGACTGAGGCGACATGGAAGAAAAAAAGATGGACGCGTTCAACAGTTTGCCCACATCACAGGGGTTGAGGGGGGCGAGCGGGAGGGAGGGGGGCTCACATGGACAGAGGAGGTCTCGATAAGTACAAGACACACCCGTCTCGGATATTTGCCGTTGCGATCGATTTGCATTCCGCTTTCTTCATTCCCACGCGCATTGTCTCCTTCCATTCATTCCCCATCGTCAGGTGCGTTTCGAGAAGCCCAGCTAGGCCCGAGGTCCCCTGTCCGCCGTTCTCCGGGGAGCCGATCTCTGGAAATTGGCCTGTCCCCTGACGGATAAAATTCATCCACCCCAAAAGCACCGCGACTGCCTGTGTCCATTGCCGTCTGGCTTCCCTCCCTCTCACTCCCCAAACCTCCTGACCCGGCTGTGGTCTGCTCGTCAAGATGGATATCGTACTCGAGGTCTCGGACACGTTCCTGTTCGACTAGTAAGGACCCTGCAGCGCCGCCGCTCCCCTCATCCCCGAGCGCAAAGTGACTGACAATCGGCGCAGCGCGTATGCGTATCTGCTTCCTGCGCGGAGCCTACCCTTAAGCTACGACAACACAACGACGCCGCAATCGGTATCAACATGGCAGTACAAGCCCGCCACGGCCTACATGACGCTCGAGCCGTCGCCGGCAGCATACCGGAGCGCCTGGGATAGAGACAACATCTACCGCCAGAGCGTCTCGTTCTTTGCCATCCTCTGGTTCGTCAACCCGAACACCCCCCTTTCCAATCACCGGGTCACTAACACCATCCCCCTCCCCAGGCTCTTCGGCCTCGTCGTCTACTACATCTTCGCCGCCCTCTCCTACTACCTCATCTTCGACAAGAAGCAGATGCAGCACCCCAAGTTCCTCAAGAACCAAGTCTACCTCGAGATGATCCAAGCCAACCAAGCCTTCCCCATCATGGCCATCTTCACCGTCCCCTTCCTCCTCGCCGAAGTCCACGGCTACTCCAAGCTCTACGACACCCCCTCCGAAGGGCCCGGCCCCTGGTACCAGTGGCTGCAGTTCCCGCTCTTCCTCGCCTTCACCGACTGCTTCATCTACCTGATCCACCGCGGCCTGCACCACCCGCTCGTCTACAAGCGCCTGCACAAGCCGCACCACAAGTGGATCATCCCGACCCCCTTCGCCAGCCACGCCTTCCACCCGCTCGACGGCTTCGCGCAGAGCGTGCCCTACCACGTCTTCCCCTTCATCTTCCCGCTGCAAAAGGTCGCGTACGTCGGCATGTTTGTCCTCATCAACTTTTGGACCATCATGATCCACGACGGCGAGTTCTACTCGGACAATGCGGTTATCAACGGTGCCGCGTGTCACAGCGTCCATCACTACGCCTTTAACTATAACTACGGCCAGTACACGACGCTGTGGGACCGGTTGGGCGGGAGCTACCGCAAGCCGGATGCGGACCTGTTCCAGAAGGAGGCGACCAAGAAGATGTGGGCGAAGCAGACCAAGGAGATGGAGGAGATTCTGAAGGAGGTCGAGGGGGAGGATGATCGCGACTATGGGGTGGAGACGAAGAAGTTGCAGTAGATGGATCATGGGGCGGCATTGGGAACGGCGCCGCGGTTAGAGTCCTTCTTTTTTTAACGAAGTAATGGAGGATGGATGACGGGGATCGGGGTTGGGAACAAACATATTGTTGGGTGTCGCAGGGGCAGTGGTGTCCTGTACTTGGATCGCCTTTAGAATGCCGGAGGACCTGCGTGTACATAGCCTTCTTCGCCTAGACGTTTTAATCATGAATATAATGGCCAGTCTTCTTCAGTGTCTGTCAACGAAAGTCGGTCGAGTGTCTTGTCAAATAAATGTCGGCTTGAATGTTCACCGACGGCCCTTAGGTATACAACGGTGTAAGATAAAGTTGCCGTGTGCCAGCTTGCGATATAATGACGGCGCCGCTCGCTCAGATGCCATCTCCACCACCCTCCGACCTCAATACAACACCCAGCCTCCCATATGCAACCATGACGCAGTCTCTCAATCAAACCCCCAAACCATCCATTACGCAGTATCCCACGCTCACGCCTCAAGCTAATTCCCAAAGACGCCATGCCATCCCAAGCAAACAAAAGAAACCCCCCCCCAAACCTCCCCAACGACGAAGTCTGCTGCTCACGAAAAACTAACAAACTTGGGATCCCTCGGCCGCCCGTCCGCCCCAATCCCATTGTCCGCGAACCGCTGCTCCATGTAGGCGCGCCGCGCCTCGTCAAACGTTACCCGCCGCCGCTGCATGATCTTGAGGATCTCGCGCTTGGCCGCCTGGTCCAGCCCGCCGCGGCTGTCGCCCGACGCGACGTTGCCCGAGAGGTCGAACGTGCTGGAGGTCAGCCCGGCTTCGGCGTCGCCGGCGAAGGTTGTAGGGAGCTGCGCGTAGAGGTGCGGGAGCGAGCGGAAGGTGTCGAGCCAGCGGGCGCGGGTGAGGTAGAGTAGGGTGCCGGTTAGGATGGTGAAGATTGTGAGGGTGTAGAGGAGATACATTTTCGGTGGTGGGTGTGGTGTGGTGTGGTGTGGTGGGTTCTTTGGGGAGCGCGTTGGGGATATTTGAGGTGGTTGTTGGTGAAGAAGGTGGAAGGGACGGATGCGTCGTTGTCGTCGATGTCGTCGTTTGGCTTCGGAGGCCTCGGGCTCGGCGTGTACGGGAATAGCGAAGGGCACGGTGGAACGGTTGGATTAGTGAGTGGTGGCGATCGGCGTTAGACGGGGACTGTCAGGACGATGGATCGCATGGCTCCATGGAGTTTGGAGATGGCAGAGTTTGGGCGTGTTGACGTGGTGTTTCGAGTGAATCCGGGGAGACAATGCTGCTGGCGTGATGCCGAGCTTCGATAAAACACCGAGTTGAATGACGGATGCGACGGCGGTGGGCACGGGCCAAGCTGAGCTGGGATTCAGGACAGGAGACGAGTGTGGCACTGCACTGTGGCACGCGTTCAGGTCCAGTGGCTGGGGCTTTGATGTGGGCCATCCCATCAGCCCGAGCTAGACTGGAAAGGGAAATTTAGGCGAGCACACACTCGCAGGCGTCCCAAAAAATCAATGCTGCCAGGTCCGAAATTCAGGTCAAGAAAGGCACCCTGAAGACGACTTCACTTTCTTCCCTCCGTCCTCACTCCGCCGACGCCCCCCATAATCCGCCAAAATGCCTTACTCCAACGTCTCTGCCGATCTCATCTGGGAGATTACCCGTGAGTAGCCCCCAGAGAGCACCGCTGCCAAAATTTGGAAAGGTTCATGTTGTGGGCGGTCTTGCTAACGAAAGTGTCTTGCAGGTAACCAGAACTCCTACGTTGTCGCGAGGACCGGCGGCGGCCCCCTCTTCTCCCGCGATCCCCTCAACCTCACCAACGTCCACACCCGCACAGTACGTCGCATACGAATTCAGGCCCCTGTCCCTCAAACATAGGCTAACTTGTGGAACAGCATGCCGGCTTCGTCAACGACAAGGTACATACCGCGATTCTGGGACGGACACTGCGAAAGGGACTCGAGGACTGACGCAATACTACACAGGCTCTCGGTGTTGTCGCCGGTGAGAAGGGCGGTGTTCAGGTGATCTCCAAGAAGGCCAACTCGATCAGCAAGCCCGCTGCCCGCACCACCGTCAACTACGGTGGCAACAAGACCGCCCGCAAGTTAGTTATGACCTCTCGAGATGGGTTGATGCGCAGGTGCTGACGTTTGTTGTCCAGGACCTACAAGGCCGTTGCCAACCAGGCCGCCAAGGCCGGCTACCGCGGTGACCTCAGGCAAGCCGCCGTTGCCCGTGCCAGCGCCATCCGCCGCTCCCAGAAGACCCCCAAGCCCGATGCCGAGAAGAAGCTCCGGGGCAACGCCGCCAAGCGCGCCGCTGCTGAGAACTAAGGGAGGGACCACGGGGCGTTAAGGAGGGGAGGGATGGGTGGTGTCTCTGTGCTGAGCCCGGAAGCTCTTATGGATGGTATGATGATTTGGGGGCAATAGGACCGGAATGGGAATTGCCATGTCTTGCATCCAGCAATGGCCACGGCGTTTGATATCCAAAAAGAATCAATCACTCAAACAGAGCCTCGGTCCGTTCCCCTTGCTGCCGGGCGCGTCGGCAAAGAGGTGGTCAAGCCATGTGATGGGACGAAGCGCGCCTATCCGGAGCGCAGTGTCGGAAAGTGAAACGGGGGAGGCAGCATGTTTTCCTGATGTGATCTCGCATATCCCTTTCCCGGTGCCACAGCTTGCCCGGGCCTTGCCACATTGGGTGGGTGTCCTGGTCCCGCTGCCCCGAACGGACCCGAGCTGACCCGGGCCGGACCTCGGCGCCTGTGGGAGAGCGAGGCTGCCGGCCACCCACGGCACCTTGTGACGGGACTCATCATTGACACATGAATATTATCTCGGGATGGACGGAAGAAAATGCCAAGGAACTCAGGACTTCTGAGCACACCATCTGAACAAGTCGGATCTGGGGTGACAACGACGTTGAGATCTCCCCTGTAGTGTAGCGTGGTGGCTGCTCGAACTGCTTCGATTCATGCGACACATGAGAGGCACATACATGAAAGGGCCAATTGCGCCATCCTGGTCCTGCCCCGTCCCCCCGTCCCCCCGTCCCCGTCCCCCGTGTTTCCATCCCTCGGCAATAGGAAGGGAGAGGCGGGCGAGGCGGGACACGCATGCCAAGCGAACGACGTAAAGTGCCCCTCCTCCCCTCCATCGACCCCGCCAAACACAAACGGGCCAGGCCAGCTGCGATCCCGGGGGTCTCTCGGCAACCCCCAGACCCTTTTCCTACTTCTTGAGCTTCCCCCCCCCGCTGCCATTGTCGAATCGCCGTGTCTTTTCTGATTCTGCGTCCTTTTTCAGTTCTCTGTCATATCCAGGTACGGTGGCCCCCTTTTTCTTCCAGAATATCTACCACGGCTACTTATTGGAGAACAAGCAAAGCTGACCCCAAGCTCTCCCCAGATTCCCCCACTTCGCCACTTTGTGATTTATCAACACAGTCAAGATGGTCAAGGCTGGTAGGTTTACAAGAGTCACTCCGTTCTTGGGGGAGGTGTGTTGACATGGGCATAGTTGTTGCTGGCGCCTCCGGCGGTATTGGACAGGTATGAATCCCCCTCCCTGGATGTGTCGTCTGCGATGCGCCGGTGCTGATCAACGCGCCACAGCCCCTGTCCCTGCTCCTGAAGCTCTCCCCGCTCGTCGATGAGCTCGCCCTCTACGACGTTGTCAACACCCCCGGTGTTGCCGCCGACCTCTCGCACATCTCCTCCAACGCGGTGAGTCCTACCACCTCCTGGGCATATCAGGTTGGCGACTGACAGCTGTCTGCGCAGAAAACAACCGGCTACCTCCCCGCCAACGAGGGCGCCAAGGCGGCCTTCAAGGATGCCGACATCATTGTCATCCCCGCTGGCATTCCCCGTACGTGCCACGTCGCGAACTTTTGGCTCGAGCGACCACTGACTCGCCCATTTAGGCAAGCCCGGCATGACCCGCGATGACCTCTTCAACATCAACGCCGGCATCGTCAAGGGCCTGATTGAGGTTGCGGCCGAGGTCGCCCCCAAGGCTTTCATCCTCGTCATCTCCAACCCCGTCAACTCGACCGTCCCCATCGCGGCCGAGGTCCTCAAGGCCAAGGGTGTCTTCAACGCCCAGCGCCTGTTCGGTGTCACCACCCTCGACATCGTTCGCGCCGAGACCTTTGTCGCCGAGATCGCCGGCAAGTCCAACCCCCAGGAGCTTACCGTCCCTGTCATCGGCGGCCACTCCGGCGAGACCATTGTTCCCCTCTTCAGTAAGGTCACCCCCTCGGTCACCATCCCAGACGACAAGTACGACGCCCTTGTAAACCGCGTCCAGTTCGGTGGTGATGAGGTCGTCAAGGCCAAGGACGGTCTCGGGTCTGCCACTCTCTCCATGGCCTATGCTGGGTACCGCTTTGCCGAGAAGGTTCTCAAGGCCGCGAAGGGCGCCAAGGGTCTTGTAGAGCCCAGCTACGTCTACCTCCCCGGCGTCCCCGGCGGCAAGGAGATCCAGGACATTGTCGGCTCCGAGTTCTTCTCGGTCCCCATTGAGCTTGGTGTAAGTGCCCGACGCCCACCTCTGAGGCGGAACCAGCTGACAGTTTGTAGCCCAACGGTGCCGAGAAGGCCGTCAACATCCTTGGGGACATCACTGCCAAGGAGAAGACTCTGCTTGAAGCTGCTGTCAAGGGCCTCAAGGGCAACATTGAGAAGGGCATTACCTTTGCCCACCAAACCCCCCAGAAGTAAATATCCCCAGCGTAACCCCAGTTTTCTATTTTGGACTTGGTCTGTGGTGTGGATGAACTTTAGCGGTTCGGAAACCAGTAACAAGGCAATCCATAGAACAAACAAAATACAAGAACGTTGAGTTCCAGTGGCTGATCAGACATTTTCCTCGCTAGGTTGTAATGCAGGCGGAAGGATGGCCTGTGTCCGGTAAAGGGGGGGGGAAAAGACACCCATGACTAAGGAACCGAAGCTCGAGCAAGAAGCGTCTGCGGGTTCCCTGCGGGAAGAGAGGTCGTGCAGGTGTGTAGCACCGAGTTTGGTGTATCATTGGCTGTGATATTTAGCCATTTGACCATTGGCTGTCGAAGCGCATCTCGGTACCACGCTCATAAGCCGCTGCGGAGGGGGGATGTTGGAGGAGCTTGTACAATCACAAAGTCACCTTGTAAATACATCTAGAGCCTGTTTGGAGTATGCTGGGGAATAAAACCTATCCGTCACCCACCAGTGTGCCTCTCTGTCTATGCTCGCTCATGTCCATGTCCCAACGCCATACGCCGCCGCTGTAGTAAAACCTAAAATGCAATATCCTCACCCCAAACATGGCTTGCCGATGTCAAGCTGCTCGCCAGGGCCATGGAACCCTCACGTCCACTGCCCCCCATCGAGCATGTCCACAAAAAACGTCGCCTCCTCGCTGCGCTACGGCGCCTTGGCGGGTATCGTCTTGATCTGAAAGACGGCGCCGGGGAGCTCGCTCGTCTCGGCCTGGACCGTCGCGTTGATGCCCATGGCCGCGAGCGCGCCGCGGACGACGCCGCAGGGGAACCAGAGGAACTGGTGGCGGTTAGAGGAGGGTGGAGGGGAAAGGGCGGGGGGGGGGGGCAACGTACAGGCTGTGCCCTAGCGACGGCCTGCCCGCCCGTCTCGGTGCTCATGCGCGCAAAGGGGCGGAAGGCGTTGTCTGTTAGGACGTAGACGCCCTGGATGCACCTCGGAGTTAGCTGGGGAGGGTATGGGGGCGGGAGGAGAAGGTACCCGGTGATTCGTCTTGAGATTGTCCACCTGCTTCCTGAACACGAGCTGCCAGAGGTCCTTGCACAGAAACTTGATCACGTCGAGCGTGTCGTTGAAGCGTGGGCGGTCGCGGGAGAATCTGGTCATGTCAGTATCTCCACCCCCTACACCAGAGAGAGGGAGAAGGAAAAGAAGACAAACCTCTCAACTAACCCCTGCCCAACCCGATACCCCAACCGCTCCAACCGGAAAAACACCGCGTCCCGCTCCTCGTCCTCGTCCATCGCCGTCATTGTCCCGGACACAACGGATGCCCGGTTCCCCGCAGCCCCGGCCTCCCCTGCCCCAGCCCCGGCGGCGGCAGGTTCTGGCACCACCACCCCGGGTGTAGCGGCGGCAGCGGCGTCCACCTCGTGCGTCACGCGGTATGCCATGGGGACGAGCTCGATGAGGAGGAAGTCGAGGCACGAGGAGGAGAGGAAGCGCGCGGACGGGTCCGAGGCGTTGTACGGAGGCATTACGGCTTCGAAGGACATGTTGGCGGTGGTGGAGGGGGACTGGCTGGGGGACTGTTATGGTTGGGAGCGGCTGTCGACGATGGGGGGTGTCGAGGTCTGGGATCGGGATGGGGGAAGCTTGGGGTTCGGCGGGGTGGTGTGGCTCGTGGGCATTGGCGGGTTCAATGGGGGTGAGGTTTGGCGATGGGGTGTTGGTGGCTGGTGTGAGGCAATTGGCGCTGTTCCTCTGTCGTGGATATGTTGGTGGGATGGAGTGTTTTGGCGTTTGCGACGGGGAGGTTTTGGTTGAATGGAGATAGAGATGGAGCTCCAAGGCGCGGGAGCTTTCCTTGCCTGCCGCTCCCGGTTTCCCTTCCCATATGCATGCAGATACGGGGTACAAGGAAGGGACATATGCACGTAACCGATCTCGTCACAACATTCAGGGGGGTCAACATCACAATTCATGGTAACCAAGGCACAAAGCATCGGTTGTGTTTTGCTTCTGGAATTGTAAAGAGCTGGCACATTAATCTCCCAGCCAGCCTTTGTGATGGCATTTGGACTGTCCCCCTTGTCCCCGTGCCCCCAGTCATTGCAGAGTACCGCCAAAAAAACGAAACCGCCAAAATGCCCAGTGCCCGTTCGCCGGCTGCCCTGCCCCTCTACAAACTCCATACACAATCCGAATCACCCAGCCAGTTCCTCCAACGCCAAATCCACAAAACCCCCCCAAAAGAAGCCCCAAAGTTATTGGTCGTGTGGACAAATACAAGGCGGAAAAAGCATCGAGAGTCTGTGACATGACCAATGCCGAAAGCTGGGGGTATCGTAGCTGTTCCATCTACCAGGGACTGGGGGTATAGACGCTTGGGCCTAGGTTCTGCCGTTTCGCAGGGGGTTCGTCGTCGTCGTCCGACAAAGTCAGATCGATGACCTCGGCAGGGCGCTTGCTCCCCGATCGCGCGGGAGCCGAGCTGTCCCGGGAGGCCGTGGTATTCGGCGTGTTGATGAGCGAAATGGGCGCATAGACCCGGTTGGAGGTAGGCGTCTTGTTGACATTGGGCTTGACATCAACCTCGAATTCCTCCATGCCCAGGTGACTGGCTCCATTCGGAGCAGGTTTGGCCTCCCCTTTGGGACGGGGAACCGCCCATGTGCCGTTAGGCTCAATCGTCACTTGCTCCACCGACTCCGAAGTCTGTGCGAGGATCTCGCGGACGTATCTGCCAGCAGTTAGATGGCGTGTTTTGAGTCAAAGATGAAAAATAACATACTCATCCACAGCGAGCTGCTCAAAGGGGATCGACTTTTCGCAGATGGGGCACAGCCACTGAGGCCCTTGCTCTTGGAGCTGCAGGTACGCGGTGGCATCAAAGCACTGGATGTGCGAACAGTTGACACCGCGGCACGGGCGTTTGAGCCTCCCATACGTGACAGGGCATTTGAGGCTGAGATTCAGTGAAGTGGCCTCGATGTCGGGATCGTGTGCCTTTTTCGCAACTGGAGAGGGTCAGCATGGGCAGATGGAATAGTGCGAGGGACGGATTCGCGTACTCTCAGCAACGACTGATTCCTTTCGGATCTTCTTTGGGATCCTCGTCACCAGAATCTCGACCGGCGTCGCCTTGCACATGATCAAGCAGATGTAGAATTTCTGAGTCACATGTCAGCTGTCAAGGCCTCGATCCTGTCGTGTCACTGGCTCCGTCGTACCTTGTTTGTCAGGGCGTACGTAAACTCGATCGAGTTCTCGTAGGTTCCGGGCTTCAGGCGCAAGTAGGGCGTGATGTCCGCTGGTCTAGTAGACCCGGGCTTGTTCTTCAGGCCTCGCAAGTTCGCCTTGGCGTCTCCGCCGTTCACCTTGAGCTCCGACTGGTGGGGAAAGGAAATCTCCTGGGTGCCCGTGTTGGCGGCGGCGCAAAAGACCAGCACGCGCATGGAAGGATCCGCGGCACACTGTTGGAGGTCCTGGGCCTTGATTCCCCAGGTCACGGAATTTCGGTGCTGGGGTACAACTGGATTCCCTTATTCGTCAGTATGGGGTCTGTCGATGTCGCCATGTCATGGGAGTCCTTACCTTCACACGTCTTGATCTCGCCCAGTCTCAACTTCAAGTCGTAGAATGGCGTGGATTTGAACTGGAAGCCCGGCGTGATGGGCACAGCTGACCGCGGCGGAGGGGGGCGCGTCAAGCTGTTGACGCCTGGCAAAGTCAAGCCAGGGACCGAGGGCCGGGCCCCATTTCCCATGGGAAAGCCGTTGTTCAGTATCGCAGGTCCGTATCGTGAACTCGCCGGGGCAGATGGCTGTGGGACGGCGCTCGGCGCGATGTAGGGAGGGGGCATGGTTGCTGTCTGCCGGTATATGCTGTCGCGGACTTCTTGGTATCGTTGGTTGTCCTGCTCGGCGGCGCACTCCCTAATCACTGGTGGAAAAGTGTCAGAAGAGGAAGAGTTCGCATGGTAACGTGGGAAAAGGGAAGGCGCGCGGAGATGGTCGGGGGTGGTGGTTTTGGGGAGAAGAGTGAAGAAGTGGAAAAAACGAGGAGCTTACGCTTTTCTATGCGATGCGACAGATCAGCTTTGTTGCCCGTCTTGGGGAGGCCATTGACGACGCATATGCTTTGCAGTTGGGGTTTCGAGGGGGTCCTGAGCTTGGCGACGATGGCTTGGATGTCGCTCTCTGGGGGGGTATGGGGAATTTGGGGGTTCATGTCCTCGACCTGCCCCGCGGGGCTCTGATTGGGATCGTGCCTTGTGCACTTTTTCCGCAGAGGGTGTGCGCTTTGCGGCCGAACCGCTGATTCTGTTGGCCCAAGTGTTGGATATCCCGGGGGGGCTCTGCGGTTCCCTTTGTTGGCTTTGGGGGGAGCTTCTCGAACTGCGGATTGCGTCTTCGGTCGCGGTGCGGTCCAACGCGATGCCTGGGGTCGTTACACTCGATGTGTGCGGAATGTCTAGGTCGATCTCGGATGAAATTACGAGTGAATCTTTCGAGGCGTGATTCGATATAGTTGGGGTCTCTCGTCTCTCGTAGCTTAGCACTTGATGGGATCTCAAAGTGTCGTCGACGCGCAAGGCGGCAAGGCGGAATCAGAGGGCAGAACTGCTGCGACGTCAAAGACGGACCCTGGCAAACACGCCTCCCGGCCGGGCCAAGCCAGGAACAGGCGAAAATCTCGGGGTCTGAGGCCTGGAGCAGAGAGATGTACTGGGTACGGATGGAACAAACCAAGGGAGACGAATCGGCGCCAAATGGCGCGGGAACTGACCCCACCACGTGTTCCCGATACTTTTTCAAGGCGGTCAGAGGAAACGACCAGGTTGGGGGTGGGCGGACAATCGCATTCTCATCAGCGGCAATCGGCAAAAAAAAAGTCGCCGTCCCTCTTGCATTCAATCCGATATCCAGACCAAACCACACAGCACCTTTCATTCCAGCAGGTGTCGAGCTCTCGTCATTCCAGCACACTCACCCACCAGCAGAGTTTTCTTGCAGCACAGCGACCATGGCCAAGAGCGCGAGATCCAGCCAGATCAAGGCCAACAACCGCAGGCTCAAGAAAAATGTCTTTGGCCCCATCGAGGCGGCGCGAAACGAGCGTCTGTCGGCCAAGCTCCAGGAACTCATCGCCCAGCCCAAGCCCGAGCGTGAGGTCGAGGTCGAGATGGAGGCGGTAGATGAGGGTACGTTGCTGGTCTCATGACTTTCTGTATATGGTCTGATGCTGACCTTTTCCCAGAACCTGCAACAGAGTCCAAGAGCGAAGATGCCGCTGAAAAGGAAGAATGTAAGTGCCCTTTTCGCTCCTGATGCCACACTGGACACCACTGACGTCTCGCAGCCATGGAGGTGGATGGTGACAAGACGGCCACGGCCCCTGTGTCCAAGAAGAGGGTTGAGAAGCGGAGGAGAGGCAAGAAGTCGGGGATTGTGTTCCCCAAGTATGGCGAGAAGCGCATTTCCAAGAAGAAATGAGGACGCCACGGACGGGTCTGCCTTTATGAGTAACGAGTAAATTCCGGATTCGCATGTGACGGAGGCCCCTGGTGTGCAGACTCTCCTCACTCTCACTTCAAGGCACACGCTTCGAGGAGACTGAGAGTGAGGGCATCACGGGCCATGGCAGGGGTTTGGGTTTGGGTGCTCTGAGGGGGGTTAGGGTTCTGGCGTGGCCCACAGCACAAGCCAGGCGTTGGGGGGCACAAGCTTGCCGCGATAGGAAGCTCGGCAATCTTTTTTGGGGAAACATTTTGCTTGGCTTCACAATCTCCGCCGCCAACAAGGTTCATAGGTCGGCTTCTGACGACGAACGACAGCGAGACCCCTCGGTATTTCTCGTCTGCCTTCTCTTGAACTGCCCGCAGATATTTGAGGTCTTGGTTTTGTTCAAAGATGGCTTGCGGTCTCGATTGAATTTAATCGATCTCCTTCGAACCCTGATTTTCCCTTGCCGACGCTGGCCGAGCACCCGCCATGTCGTCGTCGTCGTCGCGTCGCAATGGGACGCTGAGCGCGACGCTTCTCCTTGCGGCGGCCAACATCTTGGTGCCCGCTGCCATCTTTCTTTTTGCGACCGGCTTCTTTCCGTATAAGCCGCTTCTCCAGGGTCTCGCGGAATATAGCCCTCTGGTCGGCAATGCCGCCCCTCCTGAGCCTCCCTTTGACCGGCTGGTCTTTATGGTTGTCGATGCGCTGCGAAGGTAACCGCCCAGAACGGAGACAGGCCCGCCCCGGGGTTGTTGCTTTGTACGGAGGCTAATTGCTGGTGATAGTGACTTTGTGTACTCCCCAAACAGCGGCTTCGAATGTGTGCAATCGTAGGCGCAACCCCCCCGGGGCCACGACCTGGACTGATGCCAGCTCCAGCTTGATTCGCGATGGTGTCGCCCTCCCTTTCACGGCACACGCAACATCGCCGACCGTCACCATGCCCCGTCTCAAGGCCATAACCACCGGCTCCATCCCATCCTTCCTCGACGTCGTCCTCAACCTCAATGAAGGGGACGAATCGTCCACTCTGGCGTCCCAAGACACCTGGCTCGCTCAGATGAAGGCAAAGGAAACCGGGAAGCTGCTCATGTACGGAGACGACACTTGGTTGAAGTTGTTTCCCGGCACATTTGACCGCCTGGATGGAACCACGAGCTTTTTTGTTTCTGTAAGTGCCTCTGTCTTTGGCCGGAGATGACGTCGCTGAGACTGACAATGGTAGGACTTTACCGAGGTCGACAACAATGTCACCAGGCATATCGCCGAGGAGCTCAAGAACGACGACTGGAACACAATGGTACTGCACTATCTTGGACTGGACCACATTGGACACAAGGGTGGTCCGAGGAGGTACGCATGGAGCTTTCCAAGTCCATCCCCCTGTGCTGACGCTTCTCTCAAGTCCACACATGGTTCCGAAGCAGCGCGAGATGGATGGTGTCGTCAAGCAGATTTTCACTGCCATAGAAACCCAGCCTCACCTTAAGTCAACGCTCTTCGTCGTTTGTGGCGACCATGGCATGAACGACGCCGGCAACCATGGAGCCTCCTCGCCAGGGGAGACATCGCCCGCTCTCGTCTTCATGTCACCGAAGCTCAAGGCCATCCAAAAGGGGCTCCCAGCCCCTGTTCAAACCGCCGAGGACTTCCAATACTATACAACGGTTGAGCAATCTGATCTTGCCCCGACATTGGCTGCCTTGCTGGGCTTCCCCGTCCCCAAGAACAACCTGGGCGCCTTGATACCCGAGTTTCTCCCTTTCTGGTCAAATGGTAGGATCTTTCCACGTCTTTTTCTGGGCACTTTGCTGATGGAAAACAGGAAAGGACCAATCTCGACTGCTGATGCAGAATGCCCATCAAATCCTGGACGTCATTACCGCCGCCTTTGGCACTCAGATCCTTGGGGCTGACTCCCAAGTCGACTGCGCCAGACCCGAGACCGACTACCAAGAGCTTGCCTGCCAATGGCGCGATGTTTCTGGAGCATACGCGGAAAAGACATCTGCCAATGACATCGACCCCCAATGGGTGTCAGACATGGTCAAGGTCAGTTCCCTTTGGCAGGATTTATGGCTAGTTACTGATAAAGAACAGTGGCTACGAAAGGCACAAGGTCTCATGAGTGGCATGGCCAGCAACTACAACATGCCCAGGCTCCTCCTTGGGCTGGTCGTCATCGTCAGCGCCGTAGCTGTGGCAGCTGCTGCGGTGTCGAGCACAGTTGGCAGTTCAGTTGGTCAACCTCCCTACCTGACAATCATCATCCTCGCGTATGGGGCCATGATGTTTGCGAGCAGCTACGTCGAAGAGGAACATCATTTCTGGTACTGGGCCACGACAGCTTGGTTCGGGCTGCTTGGTTTCCAGAGTGTCAAGAACAGGTGAGTCTCTTTTCCCCAGGACGCCCTTGGCATCTTCTCACATGATGCACCACAGTCCCAGCTCGAGGGCCTCCCACGCTGCAGGAGCTATACTCATGCTCGTCCTCGTCCGAATAGCAAGGGCCTGGAACCAAACCGGCCAGAAGTATGCCGGCGAGCCAGACATCGTCAAGATCTTTCTGCACCCGAACCCCTTGATCCTGTGGTCCATGGTGAGCATCGTCTACATCTGGATCCACCGCATGCTCATCCACGGCTTTAACGGCATCCCCGCCCCCATCAGCTACGCCGCCATAACCGGCTCCGTCCTCGCCGCCATCAGCTTCAAGATCCATTTCACCCAAGAAGACGCGCCGGAACTCGTCGTCGGCTTCGCCCGGACCGTTGCCGAGCTTGAGTTCACGCAAGGCCAATCCCTCGTCTCCCAAGCCCGCGCCGTCTTCATCGCCCTCGGCATCGCCACCGCCACCGCCCTCTTCTACATCCTCATGAAATGGCGTCTCTCCGTCACCGGCCCAGGCACGTCCCCCCTTCCTCTCCCCAAACCAACCCCCGCTAATCCCCTTTAGCGATCGAAACCCTTCACCACCTCCTCACCCTCCTAGCCATAACCCAATCCCGCACCACCAACATCCCCCTCTTCCTCCTCTTCCACCTCCAGTCCCGCCTCCTCGCCACCTACAACCCCTCCCTCTCCCTCACAAACCTCAGCACCACCTCCCTCCTCCTGCAATACACGTCCTTCTTCGCCCTCGGCGGCTCCAACGCCATCTCCTCGGTCGACCTCTCGAGCGCGTACAACGGCGTCGCCGGCTACGACGCCGCCGTCGTCGGGCTGCTGACGTTTGTCGGGAACTGGGCGGGGCCCATCTACTGGACGTCGGCGACGACGATGTTGCTGCTGCGGAGAGGTGGGGGGTGGGGGGTGTTTTTGGGGCATGTGGCGGTGCAGACGGTGTTTGCGGCGGGGAGTGTCGCGGCGGTGATGGCGGCTTGTGCGGTGCTGAGGACGCACTTGTTTGTGTGGACGGTGTTTTCGCCAAAGTACTTATATTGCGTGGCGTGGAGCTTGGGGCAGCATTTGGGGGTGAATGTGGGGTTGGGGGGGGTGTTGTTTTGGTTGGGGAGTTTGGAGAGGGTGTAGATGGGGGGGGGGGGAGGGGAGGAGAGGTGGAGGGTTGAGGTTATATAAGTAACAGAGTTGATACATTTCCCTGTGTTCGTGTTCGTGGCATCACCCATCGAATTCCCTCCCAGCTTCTGGTTGAAAAGAGTCGTAACCTATACAAAAGGCCAAATCCCAAGCATCCATCCGCCCATGCTTATTCCATCACGCGCATTACACATGAAATCATGCCCATCCCCCTCCTTCAATACTCCTCCTCAACTTCCACCTCCTCCTCCTCATCCGTCAACAATTCATCAACCAAAGAATCCTCCACCCCCTCCATCACCGTCCCCTCCACGACGGTCCTCATAATCGTCGTCCCATCCTTAGTATCCTCCTCCTCCTCCTCCTCCTCCTTAATCCCATCACCACCGCCCATAACAACCGTCCTCTCCCCCGTCGACCCCGCCGACAGGACAGTCTTATCCTCGACCCCCAACGACTTCGCGCGACTGACACTCCTCCGGAACCCCCCCGCACCCGCAGTGGTAGCAGGGGCGGCGGCGTCGAGCGCATTCACAATCTTGCCGAGCGCCACGTGGATCTTGTACAGCGCGTTGCGGCTGGCGGCGTCGGACAGGAGCTGGGCGTCGACGGCCTCGCATACGTCGGCGTAGACGTCGCGGATCTTGTGGTCGGACGAGGTGGGGGAGATGTAGAGCTTGGGGAGGAGGGAGGAGAGTATTTTCCTTTCTTCTTCTGCGCGGGGGGTTAGTCTGTGTGTGGCAGGGGTTGGGGGGAGGGGGCGGGACGTACTGCTCCAGTTCCCGTTGAGGCGCTCGACCACGTCCTTGGCAAAGTCGAGGTGGACGTCGCCGTTGACGTGCTTCTTCTCGGCCGAGTCGGGGGACAGGCCCGGGGTGTAGCATTTCCGCGGGTCCGTCCAGTCGACGAGGCACGCGCCGATCGTCGAGAGGCTGACCATCTCGTCGTCGACGTCGGCGTCGTCGTCGTCGAGGCCCTCGCGCACGTTGTAGAGCGTGTGCAGCGCGTCGAGCGCCACGGCGCGCATGAGGTCCTGGTTCTCGGCGCGCGAGTAGCAGAAGACGGGGAGGAAGTAGTTGAGCGCCTGCCGCACGCTCTGGTTGCCGGCGCTGGCGGGTTCGAAGTAGGCGACGACGAGCGTCTTGAGGAGCTCGGCGGAGACGTCGTGGTCGCTGACGACGCGGCCGAGGAGGAGCTTGGAGGCGGCGACGGTCGCGGCGGCTTGGACTTCGGGGGATCTGGAGCCCGAGCGCAGGGCTTTGATGTAGACCTTGAGGAGCGTGGGGGTTGACGAGAGGAGCTGGGCGCCGTGCACGTTGAGGATGTCGGTGAGGATCTGGAGGGCGGTGATTTGTAGTGCAGTGTGGCCCTTGGTGAAGAAGTGCATGAAGAGGGTGAGGTTCTCCTCGGCGAGGGAGCGGTCGAGGAGCGAGCAGAGGCCGAGGCAGACGAGGCCGCGCTCGCGGACGGGGGCCTCGTGGCTGCGGACGGCGGGTACGACGAGGTTGTTGAGCATCGACACGAGGTGGTCGTTTTGCTGCAGGTTGCCGGCCACGTTGGAGAGCATGCACTGCACGATGTGCAGGCACTTCATGTTGATCATGATCTCCTTGATGGCCTTCTTGGCGGCTTCCTCCTCCGACAGCTCCGGGGTCTTACCCCGTTTCTTGGTCGGCGTGGTGTCGCTGCTCACGGCCGACTTGGCCGAGTGGAAGCTCTCGTCGGCGTCGTCGCCAGCCATATCGTCGACGATGGTGTCGTGGACGTCGGCCACGGCCTCGAGGACGATGCTGCAAAACTCCTTTTCGCCGGCCGAGTCGGGCGCACAAATGTCGCGGAGGACCTCGACCGTGAGCTTAGTGACGTCGTCGGGCAGCTCCGGGATCGAGAGGGTCTGGCGGAGCAGGGCGTACATCTTACGGCGCCCCACTTCGTCCGAGTAGTCGAGGGTGAGGGCGATGTGAAGAAGCTGCTCAACTATAAACTCTTGCTCGACTGTGTCCTCCTCTTCCTCTTCGTCGTCATTGTCCAGCTCGTCAGCCCTCTTAATGGCGTCGATGAGGACCTTGATGTATCGTTCGAGGTAAAAGGCCACCTTGGTGACCTCGGGAAGCTTCTCCTCGGCCAGGGATTCGTATTTGCCGTTGCCCTCGCTCCGGCAGAAATCGTTGAAGCTCCGCGCAACAAAGACAGACTCGGCACTGAGCGTCTCCCAAAAGTTGTCGTCAAAGGTGATGGCTTCTCGGTAGTCGGGGCGGCCCTCCCAGAAGCCCTTCATGGCCTCGAGCCCAACGCCGTTTTCCACGCCAGAGTTGACGACATCGATACGCTCGAGGAGTTCCAGGAGCGCGTCGAGACTGGGAGGTGACACCTCGGCCTGTCCATTTTCCGCTGGAGGAGGTGTGCCCGCGCAGTCTTCGATCCACCTCTCGCGGAAGAGCCGACCGGCAGCCTTTCGCACATTCTCATCCCTGTCGCGCAGGCCCCAGCGCAGAAGTTTCTCTCTCATAGAGAGCGACAGATGGCGAAAGTCCCCAAGCGCAGGCAAGAGTCGCGAGTATACGGCTCGGCGGGTGGCGGCGTCTTGGTCTCGCGCCCGCTCCAGGAGGAAGGGCAGGGTGTTGGGGAGGATGGGCAGGTTGACGAGCAATGACCGTCTCACGTCGGCGCTTGGGTCGTTCTGCACCACCTCGAGCAGCTTATCCAAGAGGCTCACGGCTGCGCCGGCGTGGTCGCTATCTTCCGAGTCATCCTTGGCCTCGGCCTCATTCCCCGCAAGCCGTCCCAGCCCGAGAACCGCCTGGACGCGGACCATGGCCTCCTTGTCGCGCACCCTCTTGAGCAGGCCTGACCGCAGCTTCTGGAAGAGTTCGTCGTCGATGGCGTCGAGCGAGTTGATGATGTGCGAGATCAGCTGCGTGGAGCGGAAGCGCACGAATTTGTCCTTGGCCGTGAGGAGCGGCATGGTGGTCTCGATGAGATGGGATGTGAGGCGCGTGGTCGGGGTCTCGGGCATGGTGCTAGCATCCTCGTCGACCTCGCCCAGCACCTCGTTGTCCTTGTCGACGGCGTGGCGCAGAAACAGGCCGATGAACCTGATGGTCTTTTCGCCGACGCCCTCACTCTTTTTGACGGGCATGACGCGCAAGACGCAGCGCACAAACTCGACGTTGAAGTCGTCCTCGTCAAAGTCGGAGGCGGCCGACCGCTTGGCGCCGCTCGTTGGTTCGTAGCAGCATGCTTCCTGGATTTTGCGCAGCGTCACGGCCAGCTTGCGATGCGACGCCGTGGTGCGCTGGGCTTCGCGAAAGACGGCAGCGACCTGCTGGCGCAAGCCATTATCGGGTGTCTCTTGGGGGATGTCGATGTTGGCCGACGCCGAGGCGCGCGATGCTGCGGACTCGCGGGGGTTGAGGTTGGAGACGGACGACTTTTGCGACACGGCCGCGGGGGTGCGCGGCGCCCTCGTCGAGGCTCGCGTGGGCATGGTCCCGGGTGGGGGGGGAGGGGGGGTTGTCGCGATGGGGTTGTGATGGGGGATCGGGTCTTTTGGTTTCTTCGCGATCTCGTCGGTGTGGGGTTGTCGGTGTCGTGAATTCGAAGCCGGTGTGTCGTGTCGTCTCCGAAAATCAGGTCATCGCGCGTCGGGCGGGGGAGGGGTGGTGACGGCGGCTGTCAAGTCGTCGGCCCCAAATTTGTTGTTTGTTTATGTCAAGTCTTCCCGATTGGGGATAGCGCCTGTCAGCGTGGAGGGGCCGAGTGCCTGTCAGTGGCAGAGAGGTCCCCACTCTTTATTTTTCCGATAACGTCTTATCGGATCTAGTCTCGTCTCTTTTTTTTGCTTGTCGTCGCATTGAAGTCCTCGACAATTCTGTTTGGGATCACCATTTCCATTCGAGCTGCTCCATCCCCAGCTCCCCTTTCCAACCACCATCCGCGACCATGGGAAAGCCCGGAGCGAAAAAGCGCCAGCGCGACGCCGACGAGGTCCCGGAGACGGCTACTTCTTCAACTCCCCAAAAGGAGACGGCCGCTTCCAACCCTCGACCCAAGAGAGCTCGCACCGAGACAAACAAATCGCTCTTCGTTCGCTCGCTCCCAGCCACAGCTACCAGCGAGTCCCTGACCGAGTTCTTCTCCCAACACTACCCCGTCAAGCATGCCACGGTGGTGCTCGATCCCAAGACCAAGACCTCGAGGGGATACGGCTTCGTTTCCTTTGCCGACCCTGAGGATGCTGTCGAGGCCAAGGAGAAGCTCAACAACAACGTCTTTGGCGGCCGCAAACTGAGGCTCGACATTGCCCAGCCCCGTCTGCGAGACGGGAACAAGGGCGACTCGGCCCACGCCCAACGGTTTGCCGAGGACAAGAAGAAGCGCCAGGAGGAGCTGGCCGAAGCCAAGAAGGCGCCCAAGCTCATCATCCGTAACCTGCCATGGAGCATCAAGTCGTCGGCCCAGCTCTCGGCCCTCTTTACGAGGTTCGGCAAGGTCAAGTTTGCCGACCTGCCCAACGACAAGGGCAAGCTCTCCGGATTCGGATTCGTCACGCTCCGTGGCCGCAAGAACGCCGAGAAGGCCCTGGCTGAGATCAACGGCACGGAAATCGACGGGCGAGTGGTGGCCGTCGACTGGGCCGTGGATAAGCAGACGTGGGACGAGAAGCACAAGGACGACGAAAAGGCCGAGGCTCCGGCCAAGGAGAAGAAGGCCAAGGCCAAAAAGGAAAAGAAGCCCGCCGAGGATGACGATGACGACCTTGACCAGGAGGGCATGACACAGGAGGACAAGGACCTCGCCAATTTTTTCAAGAACCAGGGCGGGAACCTCGAATCCGAGTCGGAGCACGACAGCGACGAGGAGGATGAGGAGGAGAAAGATGAGGAGGAGGAAGGTCCAGACAACGTCGATGCCGACGAGGACGACGATGAAGAGGATGAAGACGACTCGGATGACGGCGGCGCCGACCTGGAGCTCAGTGACGTCTCCGATATGGAGGAAGAAGAGGAAAAACCGGCTAAGCGGGTCACGACCAACGACACCACTCTCTTTCTCCGCAATCTTCCCTACACGGCGACGGATGAATCCCTCAAGGCTCATTTTGGCCAGTTTGGCGCCGTGAGATACGCCAGGATCGTCAAGGATCGCGCCACGGACCGGCCGGCCGGCACCGGGTTCGTCTGCTTTTTCAACGAGGAAGAGTTTCTCGCCTGCTTGAAGGGAGCTCCGCGTCGCGATGTCGCTGCCAACGCCAAGGGGGGCCCTAAGCACTCGGTGCTGCAAAACGAGTTTGACGACCCCACGGGCAAGTACACCCTTGACGGCCGCATCCTGCATGTGTCGCACGCCGTGAACAAGGACGAGGCGGAACGCCTTGCCGCCGAGGCCAGCAGCGGACGACGAAACAAGGACACGAGGAAGCTGTTCCTCCTGGCGGAGGGCAGCATCCCTGCCAGCTCCCCGCTGTTCCAGAAGCTGCCCCTGATCGAGGTCAGGATGAGAGAAGCGAGCGCCAAGCAGCGCAAGAAGATGATTGAGACCAACCCCAGCCTGCACATGAGCTTGACGCGTCTTGCCCTGCGCAACATCCCCCGCAACATCACGTCCAAGGAGCTCAAGGCGCTGGCGCGTGAGGCCGTTGTCGGGTTCGCCAAGGACGTCAAGGAGGGTCGTAGGCAGCCGCTCTCCAAGGAGGAGAACACCCGGGGTGGCCTGGAGGACAAGGAGGCCGAGAAGAACAGAAAGCAAAAGGGCAAGGGTGTCGTCTCGCAGGCCAAGGTCGTCTACGAGTCCAACTCGGGCACTAAGGTCACCGACGAGAAGGGCGGCAAGAGCAGAGGCTACGGGTTCATCGAGTACTCGTCGCATCGCTGGGCGCTCATGGGCCTGCGGTACCTCAACGGCCACCCGCTCAAGAATGAGGAGGGCAAGACGCAGCGGCTGATTGTCGAGTTCGCCATTGAGAATGCCGGCGTCGTCATGAGGAGGAAGCAGCAGCTGGAGAGGGGTCCCGGCGAGCGGACTGGGGGCCCGAGGGCCTTTGGCCAGACTGGTGGCGTGCCCAGGTCGGAGCGGACCAAGTCGAAGTGGAAGGAGCTGAAGAGGAACCGGGAGGCGAAGCTCGCGGCGGAGAACAACAGCGGGAAGGGGGCCGTGCCACCGCTGGATAAAACGGAAGCAAAAGACGCCGACTCCAAGTTGGCGCTGCGGACCAAGATTATTGCGAGGAAGCGGCTGATGAGGAAGAAGAAGGGCGATTCCAGGGGAGGGAAATAATTGGAGGTTGTAGAACTAGTTGAGCGTGCTGCCCTGGAATAAATACTTGTTGGTCTTTGGTATCCATCTTCTTAAGAGCACTGGATGACAAACGTCTTGTCTATGCTAGAAGGTGGGACATGTTATTGATGTTTTTTTACAACGCCCTACTTCCTATCTGACCCTCTCCGTGTGTTTTTATATCTCCTATGCGCCCACCCTCCTCCCCTCTCACTTACCCACCACTTTTACGGCGTCTCTGTTACGGTAAAAGTGCCCCGCTAGCATAGGTAGACTAGCCAGAGGAGGGCCATCTCTCCCTGCGCACGTGCGCCTCCTCAACCACCGTTGAGGAGGACCATCGCAGAGGGAACTCTCGGAGGACATCATCAAGAAGAAGTTACCTATCAACCAGTGCCTACAGTACAGCACCACATGCGTGCTCTGTACTCTAGGCAGTCCATCCTCACTACGTGATTGTGCATCGGCACCAAGTCAACACCAGTTATCCCAACAGTCTCCTTGTTCGCCCCCTGGTGCTAGCGTCCATAATCCCCTGTACGTCCCTAACCAAGCACATACGACCACAGGTACTGGAAAACTCGGGATCCCGTCCGCTCTCCCATAGATAAGCCAGTAACCGCCAGACTACCTATGGGATCGCTCCCGTTCCGCTGCCCGCCCCGCCGTCTCGCTGACATAAGCGAAACGGTCCAAGGCCCCCACTAGGACCTGGTAAGGTTCATCCGGTCGACGATAGCGATCTCCCGGCCCATAGCGACATGGAAATGCAGCGGGATGGCGGGACGCTCTGCGCCAGCAAACCAGAGATGTTTGAGCATGTCGGCCAGGGCGCCGACGGACAGTTCCCCCGTAAGAAGGCCGGTATATCGTCGGCTGGATTACCGACGGCGCGGTTTCCAGATGCTCAACGCTTTGATGGTCTGCGATTTGTTGGGCGCTGTGAACACTCTTCCAGCTGCGTCGCGTCTTCTGACGCGAGACACCGTTGGCTGCGATTGATGTTGCTGTCTGAACCGTGAGCCAGCGTGATTGGAAGAGGGCACTTCGTGGCGCTTCGAGCGCTAGGCATTAGGCCCCCGCAAGAATAATCGACGTGAATGTTCTTCCCATGCCAACCAACGCACACAAAGGGCACAAAGCGCCTCACTCGGGTCTTGCTTGGTCCAAAAACCCCTCTCTCTATCGCTTCTGTTCTGACGGCGAGCTTGACACAGTCCGCGCCGCGATCGTGCCGGACCCTTGCCAGCCTGGTGCGCAAGTGGGGTGGATATGAACCCCGCTTAGAACATTCCTGGGGCGACCACGATGGAGGTGAGATCTCTGCGTGCAAGACAATGCGACCGGACGCTAACTGCCGCATTCCGTCCTTAGGCTCGCAGGGGACTCCGTCAGATTACCCCGGTCAGCGACACTCCCGACGACAGGACCATCGAGTACGTTCCACCCGGTCTGACGCTCAGAGGCACGTCTAACTGGACAGTATCATCGCAATCCACGGCTTGGGTACCGAGTCGCCGCGGACATGGGAGTTCAAGAAGAAAGGAGGGGGCGGGGTTGTCAACTGGCTGTCGGACCGCGACATGCTACCGGCAGCCCTACCGGAGGCCCGCATATTCACATACGACTGGAATGCGAACTACTTCGAAGATGCGCCCGTGCAAACACTGCTCGGCCATGCCGACACGCTGCTCCGTCTTATCGTCGCCGAAGGTCGCGGTTCGCAAACGCGGCCGATCATCTTCGTCGCCTCCTGTTTTGGGGGGCTTATCCTGGCTGAGGTATGTCCCTGGATGCATGGAGGACGGGCAGCGGTTAACATCCCCAGGCGATCAATCGAGCGGCCCAGGAAGGCAGCGCCTACCGCCACATTCTACTTTCCACGGTTGGAGTTGTGTTTCTTGCCACTCCATTCCGCGGCAGTGATGCGGCCAAGCAGGCTCAGTGGCAAGTGGTTGTGGGCGGCATTATGGGGGAGCAGACATCAAAACGGCTTATCGACGCCCTCAATAAGAGCGACAGAGAGCTCGGCAAGCTGACCCAGTCCTTCGCTGAACTCGCTAGGAGAAATTCAATCCAGTTGTCTCTCCATTGTTTCTACGAAACCAAGCAGACGGAGATGCTGAGACGGCTCCTCTCGTCAAGCTGGGCAACCCGAGTCTCTACTGCCCTTAAAAGCAAGACCTATAAAATCGTATGCGGCTCTTCTCAAGCGTACGTGCGAAGCTGACCTTGGATAGCTTGTCAATGAGTCTTCAGCCTGCCTCGATACATTTGAACGGAAAGGCCTCGACGCAACGCATTCAGGCTTGAACAAATTCCAAGGTCCAGAGTGTCCCAACTTTACGCTCGTTAAAGATGTTATCAGGCAATTCGCTAGTAACTCATCGGCCGTTTTGGGACGCCGGACGAACTGTAAGCCGATCATATCTACTGGGCGGGCTGATACAGCTAGAGTCTTGCTAACATGGTGAAGCCGCCGTGGAGCGGCACTGGATCGTCCCGTTCGGACGGAACAAGGACTTCGTCGGCCGCGAAACGATTCTCACTGATCTCCTTGCGAGGATCTTTCCTGGTGGAGACGAAGATGACTGCCAGCGGACTGCCATCGACGGTCTTGGAGGAGTTGGAAAGACGCAGATCGCGCTCGAAGCCGCCTTTCGCTTCGGCGACGCGCACCCGGACTGCTCGGTCTTTTGGGTTCCGGCTGTGGATGCCACCACTTTCGAGAATGCATACCGCGCTATCGGCCAGCAGCTCAACGTACCGGGCATCGACGAAGAGAAGGCAGATGTCAAGGCACTTGTTAAGGCCGCCTTGAGCCTCCAGAGTACAGGCAGCTGGCTTTTGATTATCGACAACGCCGACGACACAAATCTACTCTTCGGCAACACTGCCCTTGCCAACTGTCTTCCATTCAGCCGGAAAGGATCTATTCTATTCACAACGCCAAATCACGAACTCGGAGTGAGACTAGTCGAGTCACAAAGCCACATCCTCACAGTTGAAGAAATGGGCAGAGACGAGGCCCTCAAGCTGTTACGGAAAAACTTGAAGGGTGATCAGATGAGCGACACAAGAAGCAACGAAGCGCTACTGGAGTTTCTTGCCAACCTCCCTCTGGCGATACGGCAGGCGTCTGCTTATATGGCCAAGAAGCAGATCTCGACTACCCAATACCTTCAGCTGTGTAAATCCAGTGACGAGGACATGATCGAGCTGTTAAGCAGGGACTTTGAGGACCGCCATCGATATAAGACCACTCAAAACGCGGTCGCTACAACCTGGCTGATTTCGTTCCGGCATATCTCAGATTACGACCCGCTGGCGGCTGACTACCTCCGGTTTATGTGCTTCCTAGCCGGGAAGGACATTCCACAATCCCTGCTACCGCCGGCTGGGAGGCTAAAGGCAGTTGAAGCAATCGGGACTCTGAAGGCGTATGCATTCATTTCCCAACGAAAGGAGTCTGATACCTACGACATCCATCGGCTAGTTCAAATATCGATGCTAAGCTGGTTAGCCCAAAAGGGGGAGCATAAGGGCTGGAGTGCCACAGTGCTACAACGGCTTGACGATATGTTTCCTTCTCCGAAACACGAAAATCGAGAAGAGTGGATAAGGTACCTTCCACATACACAACATGCTCTTCAGCTGTGGAAGGGGACAGATGACGAGAAGGCGATACCGGATCTTCTGTCTAAAGTGGGTGAGAGCTTCCGCAATTTAGGGAAGTACGAGGAGGCCGAGCAGATGCATCAGCAGGCGCTACAGCTAAGGGAGAAGGTGTTGGGCAAGGAGCATCCCTCAACGCTTGACAGCATGAACAACCTTGCGCTTGTGCTTGATAGCCAGGGCAAGTACGAGGAGGCCGAGCAGATGCACCGGCAGGCGCTACAGCTGAGCGAGAAGGTGTTGGGCAAGGAGCATCCCTCAACGCTTGCCAGCATGAACAACCTTGCGCTTGTGCTTCGAAGCCAGGGAAAGTACGAGGAGGCCGAGCAGATGCATCGGCAGGCGCTACAGCTGAGCGAGAAGGTGTTGGGCAAGGAGCATCCCTCAACGCTTGCCAGCATGAACAACCTTGCGCTTGTGCTTGATAGCCAGGGAAAGTACGAGGAGGCCGAGCAGATGCATCGGCAGGCGCTACAGCTGAGCGAGAAGGTGTTGGGCAAGGAGCATCCCTCAACGCTTGACAGCATGAACAACCTTGCGCTTGTGCTTCGAAGCCAGGGAAAGTACGAGGAGGCCGAGCAGATGCATCGGCAGGCGCTGCAGCTAAAGGAGAAGGTGTTGGGCAAGGAGCATCCTTCAACGTTAAGGAGCAAGAATAATCTTGCTGCCTGTCTCAGAGCGAAGACGAAGGGTTAGTTCCGATTCCTAGCTAAAGGTACATTCGTCTACTGTTTCACTTGCTCTCACGTTAACATTATCTCATCCACATATATTTTTCTTTTCATAGCGTGCCACAGGAAGGGTCTGGGAGGGCGAGTTACTATATCGTTATTACCTTTATTCCAGCATCTTCTAGTTCCTTCGATGCTTTTGATCTGCCGGCAAGTTGCCTTGCTAGAACGCGCACGTGATGGCCAATCCCTGGTACAGAAGCAGAGATTTGTGAATCTTAACGACGGTCCTCTCCAGCCGCAGCAGCACTTTCCAGAATTCTTTGTCATCGGTGGCGGGCCCGGAAGTTTTTTGGAACATTCCCAAACCGCCAGCTTCATAGTGCCTAAGCTATCTTTGGCTGAACGTCAGGCCCAACCCAGGACACCTTCCAAGGCCAAGACCCCTATTTCAGGTCAACCGGAAACCCACTCGTCGGCTTCCTCAAAAACTCCTCATACGTCGTCAACTTGTCTTCGACAAGCTTGTGCGTCTCATCCAAACTCTCCCCAAAGTAATACCCAAACCGCCTAAACATCTCAAAATTCTCCATCAAATCCTCCACCACAAACTCGGGCATCCCGCTCTGCAAGAGCACACCCCTGTGCGCCTCGTCCGTGACCTGCTCATACCTCGCCGTCTTCCCGGCCTCGGGAAACACCTTCTTGAACGCGTCCACCATCTCCCCTAGCGTCATGTACTCCGTCGCGCCGAGGATCTGCTTCCCTAGCGCCGCCTCGCGGTTCAAGATGGCAGCCTTGATGTACTTGCCCGTGTCCTCCGTGTCATAAACCGGCACCGGCGCCTCCTCCGGGATCGGCATCGCAAAGGTCCACGCGCCGTCTGCGCCAGGGCGCATCATCATGCTCGGGACGTTGGACATGTAGAAGCCGGCGTGGAAGAAGGTCGAGGGAACCCCCGAGGCGCGCGCGTATTCCTCGACTTCGGCCTTGGAGTCAAAGTGGTAGACGTGCGTGAGGGTGCCCTTGGAGAGCTTGGTGACGTTGGGGAGCGACGACCAGATCAAGTGGGAGACGTTGGTGGCCTTGGCGGCGTCGACGAGGTTCTTGCCTTGGGTCGTCTCGCGCGCTTTGTCGAGGTGCTCCCAGTAGTTGGTGACGCCGAAGACGGCGGTGGCGCCGGTCATGGCGGCGATGAGGGTGGGCGAGGAGTCGAGGTCGCCCGAGACGACTTGGGCGCCTTGGGCGGCGAGCTTTTGGGCGGCGGGTTTCGTGGTGTCGCGGGTGACGGCGCGGACGGTCCAGTCGGCCTTGAGTTTGGGGTCTTGGAGGAAGGTCCGGGCGACGGAGCCGCCTTGGTTGCCCGTGGCGCCGAAGACGGTGATGATTTTCTTGGCCATGGTGTGCTGGAGTGTGTGTCTGTTGAGGGGGTGTTTTTGAAATAGGGGAGGGAGGAGATGAGGGAGGTTTGTGAGGGGGTCAAGATCCCTTACCGTTTGGAGATAGCAGCACGGCCTCTTTATACACGACGACTACACAGCAAACGATGACCTTCCTGATGTCGATCCATCATGTCCGTTCCCCAGGAACGGATGATTGGTGGCCCAACGGCGGGCCCCGTGCATCCATCTCCACGTTCGCCAGTCATCGATTTGGTTCGTCGCTCCCCATGGGATGGCCCTGGGCGCAACCCCGGACTCGGACAGGGTTATTCCCACACGAGGGCCCAAGACGGGGAGGTGGTTGGATCTTGATTTCCGTTGATTGGAGGTTTGGTCTTTGTGGGTTTCGGCTTTGCTTCCGCCGAGCATCTCGACGCCGAGAGAGGGACTTGAGGGACTTGAGATGACGCGGTTGGCTTTGAAATCGCATCTTTATCATATAATCCGAGGCTTGGGTGTCTTCAACCTCGACCATCCATCAGGGTGCTGTTCTCGATGTTGCGGAAACACGTCAGACCTGAGAGACGCGACGGTGTCGTGGTTAGTAATTCGAAATTCGAAATTCGGGTATTGACAGTGAAAAGAGTCTCGGTGAGATCGGTGAGATTGAGGCATTCCATCTGACCTTTGTCGCGGAAATACGGTTCAGGAGGAAAATAAAGTGAGACGGGCGCCATCTTGTGTCTCCGTTTCGAGACTCCTCTCAGTTCAACATCCAGACACTGCCAGATCATACATGTCAGCCTGTGAAGCACGAGCTTGACCCTAACCCTTGCCTGGCTCCCAATGACGGCAGTCGGCATCGCAAATGGCGCGCGACTCCTCCCGAGTCCAAGCGAGCAGGCACTTGGCCGTCCTATCCAGGCTCCATATTTTCCACTTTCTCGACTCGACTCGACCTGACCTCGACTCCGACATAGACCTTGTCCTACCTTGATCTTCCCTGCGCAATTCAGTTTGTCGCGTTCCTGTATCTTGGTGCTTGCTCATCTTGCCGCCCCTCATTTCTCGTTTCGCATTCATGTCTTGGGCCGTGACCTAACCGAAATATCGCGAATTTATTGGACGACGACGACGACGACGACGACAATCCGACTCGCCCCCGCGGCGCCCACCCCGAGAGGCAGCGCGCCCCAGCGACGACACCGATGATCTCCCTCGTCAAAACACCTGACTGGACTCGTACGGGGACGACAACAGCGCCATAGGCCGCAACCCGACATTGCCGGACCGCGCGCCGCCACCATGTTCCTCCCCATGCCCGGACCGCCGGCCTGGCGAGCCGACTCGTTCCGCTTTGTGACACAGCAGGCAACCGCCGGGTGGACAAGATACTGGCCTGTGGGCAGCAGCGACGGTCACGACCACCCCGGGGGCGACCTTCAGAACTGGTCGTCCCTGATCGGCATCACCACGGCCATCTGTGGCAACGTCCTCATTGCGCTGGCGCTCAACGTACAGCGCTACGCACACATACGCCTGCACCGCCAAAAGGCCCAAGTCAGGGAACGCGCGAAGCAGGCCCTGAGAAAGGCAAGAGGCGGCAGCTATGGGACGACTGGCTCATCGGACCAGATCAGTGGGAACGCGCCGAGGCCGGAGACTGGGCGACGGCAGAGTGACGAGACGGGCGACTCGAGCGAAACCGAACCGCTGACGGCCTCTTTTGGATCGCGCGATTCCGGGTGGAGCGAGGGATCGGACGAGGAGGGGCAGAAGGAGGCGCCCTCGACATATTTGAAGGATCCATATTGGTGGCTCGGCCAGGTCTTGATTACGGTCGGCGAGATGGGCAACTTTCTGGCGTATGGCTTTGCGCCGGCGTCCATTGTTAGCCCCCTCGGCGTGGTGGCCTTGGTTTCCAACTGCGTTATTGCGCCCATCTTCTTCAAGGAGGTGTTTCGCACCCGCGACTTCTGGGGCGTCATCATTGCCATTGGGGGCGCCGTTACGGTGGTGCTAAGCGCAAAGGGGGAGGAGACGAAGCTGGGTCCGCACGAGGTCTGGGACGCTATCACGACGACGGCCTTTGAGATCTACATGGGCGTCAGCTGCTCGCTCATTATACTGCTCATGTGGCTTAGCCCGCGATATGGCAATAGGACGATTCTCATCGATTTGGGGCTTGTGGGTCTTTTTGGTATGTCCTCCGGTTCTCTCCCTACAGGTTCAGTTACTGACATGGCCATCACAGGTGGCTACACTGCCCTCTCTACCAAAGGCGTCTCCTCGATGCTGTCGTCGACTCTGCTCGGGGCCTTCGCGACGCCCGTCACCTATGCCCTTATCTTCGTGCTCCTCTCGACCGCGATCATGCAAGTGCGCTATCTGAACAAGGCGCTCGCCCGCTTCGACTCGACGCAGGTCATTCCCATTCAGTTTGTCTCGTTCACCCTGTCGGTCATCATCGGCAGCGCGATTCTCTACCGCGACTTTGAGCGGACCACCTCGGAGCAGGCAGCCAAGTTCATCGGCGGCTGCTTTCTGACCTTCTTCGGCGTCTTCCTCATTACTAGTGACAGGCCGAGACACGACGAGGACGAAGAAACCCTGTCGGACGCCGAGGGCATCGAAGAGACGATTGGGCTCGCCGAGCAGGGTAACGGGGCCCCTCAAACCCCCAAGCAGCGCACCCAGAGGGGAAGCGTATCGACATCGTCCCGACGGTCATCCCGGGTGATGCACATCAACTACAAGGACTCCGCCCTCGCGGGCACAGGGTTCCCCACACTACGGGTCCCTACCGGATCATCCCCAACCGCCAAGTCCCCCCTGGCGGAAGCCTTTGAGGAAGAAGAGGAGGCTGACGCGCCGCTTGCCTGGAGCGCCCCTGCGGATCAGCATCCAGGCGCGGGCCCACGCATGATATCCTCGGACTCTATCCCTTCCATCATTTCCCTCGAGAGCGACGAGCAAAACCGGGATACCATCACGCTCCTGCACCAAGTCCAGAGGTTGCCCCCGCCGTCGTCGACCGACCTCGACCATCACCCCCGCCCGGTGACTCCGAGCGGGATGGACCATGCGCCATTATCGCGGCCGTACTCGCATCCGCACCACTTTGGCGCGCCCATGATCTCGCCGTCGCCGTTTTCCTCGACGCTTAGTGCCGTCGTCGCGGACAAGCTGCTGTCGCACATGGAGAGCCCGACGCAGCGACGGAGCACGGCTAGGCGGAGTCGCGTGGGGCTGAGGAACAGTCTATTCATGCCGCAGGACGAGGTGGAAGAGGAGACGGGACTTTTGGGGGGGCCGTCGAGCGCGGTGGAGAGTCGGGTGCGGCTGTTTGATGACGAGGTCCCGCCGCCGGAGGAGGCGGACAGGACGTGGGTGAGAGGGAGGGCGAGGAGTCTGAGCCATACGCTGGGGGAGCTGCTGGGGGTGAGGTTGAGCAGGAGGAATACGGCCGAGGGGACGGGCGAGGGGCAGGGGCTGCTGGCGTCGGAGCGGAGGGAGGGGGGTGGGAGTAGTGACACGTTGTAGCGGGTCGAGATGGGTGGTGGTGTTGTGTTTTTTTCTTGAGTTATAGGCGTTCGGTGGTCATGGCATTGGGTATGGCGTCAAATCCGCTTCTAGTTCAGGCCGGCAGCGTCTGTCTGGCTGCCTTGGGTCGCAGTTGTTGAGTTGGCTCACTAGTTTGACCCTTGTGAAGGGGACAATGGGTACATGTAGCCGTAATGCGAGGATAATGGATATTCTGTGAACTGTCCTCGTCGTCCGCCTCCGCAAAACAACACCACAGTGGAGATGACGGGGTTCCATGCGGGGGAACAGACGGCTTCCCTCGGAGTTGTGGAGGCAGTTTCCCCTTTATGGGGTAGCAACGGTGGTGCGGAAGCCCAAACCACAGGGCGTCGCCACAGGCCTGAGCACACACTGTGTTGGCCGGTTCCGCTGCCGGGGGGATACCCCGGATCACACGACCGCGCGGGGGGCGGGGGTGACGATGCTTCCCCACGCCCGGGAGCCGAGGGATGCCATTGACGAATTAGCGGGGGCCGGGGATGCGGAACTTGAGGTTACCCCAGGTTCTAACCCCAAGCTGAAGACATCGCATCATCGGGGCTGGGATCTGGGCTCTTCTTTTAAAGCTTACACCACCCCCTCCTCTGATTCTCGTGGTGCTGTCCAAGAGTTGTTTGTTTTTGTGTCTCTGTGTTGCAGTCTCCCCGTCGGCCAGTTTCTTGTTCATCTTGCTATCTTTGTGTATCCCTTTCCGCGAGCCACCATCGTCGAGTGTTGTACGTCTTTGGACATCACCAAAGAACTGAGCCGGACTGAGAACGAGTCCATCGACGGCCCAACAGTTCCATCCTCCGAGACGACATCTCCGTGTCGCCCAGGGGAATCGTGCCTTGCACTCGTTCAAGAGACAACATACACTTGTTCGTGGGACAAACAAGACGAAACACCATGACAAGCGCCCCCTCCCGGCTGCGGAACGTCCTCGGCCACCTCCTCGGAGGCAGCAGCACCGAGCAGCACCCAGCCCACCACATCGCGCAGCTCTCCCCGACCTACTTTCTCGAGCGCGCCGCCGCCATCGAACCCGATGCCGAGGCCGTCTACCACATCACCGCCAACGGCAAGGTCCTCCGCCGCTCCTACATGGAGCTGGCCGACCGCGCCCGCGGCCTGGCCTACTTCCTTCGCAAGCACAGCTACAAGCGCGTCGGGCTCATCGCCCCCAACACGCCGGCGTTCCTCGAGTCCATCTACGGGATTGTTGCTGGTGGCGGTGTTATCGTCCCTGTGAATATCCGGTTGAAGCCGGATGACATTTCGTATATCCTCGACTTTGCTGAGGTGGACTCGATCATTGTTGATGCCGAGTACGAAGGTCTCCTGGACGCCTACCGCCAGACCCACCCGAACATCCCCATCATCGTCGACCTGGTACCCGCCCCTCCCCCGAACCACCCCCATCCCCACTAACCACCCCCCAGGACACCGACGCCAACGAAGGCGCCCTCTGCGGCCCCTACGACGACGCCGTCGGCGAAGGCCTGCACCACGACCGCAGCACCGGCGCCCACGGCTGGTCCACCCTACAATCGCGCACCGTCGCCAACGAAGACGACATGATCTCGATCCCCTTCACGTCCGGCACGACCTCCAAGCCCAAGGGCGTCATCTACACGCACCGCGGCGCGTACCTCGCCACGCTCGCCAACGTCGTCGAGTCCGGCCTCAACCTCCCCACCGGCCGGTGCAAGTACCTCTGGACGCTGCCCATGTTCCACGCCGTCGGGTGGACGTTTCCCTGGGCGGTGTGCGCGGTGCGCGGGACGCATGTTGTATGTCCCCTCCCCTGTCCCCTCCCCCCGCGACGTGCTGATAAAGGGTAAAGTGCCTCCGCAAAATAGACTACCCCCTCCTCTGGACCCTCCTAACCACCCAATCCATCACACACTTCAACGCCGCCCCGACCGTGCTCACCCTCCTCTGCGCCTCCCCGTCCTCCACCCCCCTCCCGGCCCCAGTCCGCGTAACAGTCGCCGCCTCCCCGCCCACCCCGCGCCTCTTCGAGCAAATGTCCGACCTCAACCTGCACCCCGTCCACGTCTACGGCCTCACCGAGACCTACGGCCCCATCACGCGCGGGTATCCCCTGCCGGCGTGGGACGTGCTGGAGAAGCACGAGCGGTTCGCGCGGCTGGCGAGGCAGGGGCACGGGTTCCTGACGAGCTTGGGGGTAAGGGTTGTCAGGGTTGGGGAGGACGGGGGGGTGGTGATGCCGATGGTGGATGTGAGGAGGGATGGGGCCGAGGTGGGGGAGGTGGTGTTTGAGGGGAATATTTGTGCGAGCGGGTATGTGAACGGTTGGCTCCTTTGCTTTGCTTTGTCTGGAGGATGGGGCTGGAGTTTTGGGAGTCGTGTCGGGAATGGTGGAAGAAGGCTGGATCCACGACGTGGTGAACGCTGTGCTAACATGTGTTTCTAGTTATTACAAGGATGAGGAGGCGACGAGGAAACTGTGGGAGGGCGGGGTGTTGCATTCGGGGGATTTGGCGGTGGTGTGGGAGGATGGGGCGGTGCAGATAAGGGATCGGGCGAAGGATATTATCATTTCTGGTTTGTGTCTCTCACACTTTCAGTTTGGTAGGATGCTAACGGAAACAGGCGGCGAAAACATCTCCTCCGTCGCGCTCGAAAGCATGCTCGTCGAGCACCCGGACGTTCTCGAAGCCGGCGTCGTTGCCGTGCCCGACTCGCACTGGGGGGAGCGGCCCAAGGCCTACCTCACCGTCAAGGACGGCAGCAAGGGGCTCAAGGGCGACGACGTGATTGAGTGGGCGAGGCACCAGAGCGCCATCAGCAAGTTTATGGTGCCGAGGGAGGTCGAGGTGGTGAGGGAGCTGCCGAAGACGAGCACGGGCAAGATTAAGAAGAATGTGTTGAGGGAGTGGGCGAAGAAGGGGATGCCGGTTGGGGAGGGGGTTGTTTGAAGGGGAGCTGGGGAGGAGGGAGGAGGGAGGAGGGAAAGGGGAGGGGTTGTAGGAAAGAGAGGCAAAAAGAAAGTTGGATAACTAGCTGTGACTCGTTTCGATCGAGTGACCTCCGGGTTATGAGCCCGGCGCGCTTCCGCTGCGCCACACAGCTGTTGATTTTGTCAGGACAAGATCAGATGTTGGGAGTGTCAGTAATTTCGACCCATATGTATGCATGTTATGTGCGTCCAGGTGGATGGGTGACCCGCTTTCTTGTGGTTGACCCGCACGGTTGAGCTCTGTGGTGGATGCCGTGCCTGGTTCAGGGGGGCAGGTCGACTTGGGAATATTGTCGTGTGACATTGAAACTTCCAGCTCTTATGGCTACCAGGACAGGATCGCAGTAGTCGAACAGAATAGAGACGGGAAGTATCACGGGGTGGAATCGTATCCGACAGTATATTTCGCCCCGAGGCGACATTATATCCATCATTCTAGATGAACAAGGTATCTTAGGTAGCAATAGCAGCAAACAATACGTCCTTCCCATCCCCATCTTCTCATCCCGCCCTGTACAGCCGTGGCATGAAACAGAAAAACCACAATCCAAAAACCAAGCCATTCAACCACCGGGATATCAAAATGTTGCAATCGTACGCCCCTTCTGCAAAATGAAACTCCATGAACATTTCTCGCGGGTCGTGTGGGTGGGTGGGTATGTAGTCGAAAAAAAGGCATCGCTTTGCCCCCGGATGCTGGAAGCAGTGGAACAACAAGAACGCGGGTATAGGTGCTCATGCCTCAAGCAGCGGCACCAGGCGACGTTTCCTCCTCCAGAACCGCCTCATCGGCACCCGGTGTGCTTGGAGGCGCCGTCGCGATTTCTGGATCGGGAATTTGTATATCGAGCTGCTGCCGTTAGTTCCGTCCATCGTGCCACAGAAAACACGGGGCGTCTTACCGTCATATACCCCGTCCTCTTGAGCGACACAATTCTCGGGGGAATCGCGCCCTCCTCCGCATTGCCATACGTCTTGGCCATATTCGCATTCCACTCGTCAATCCACCTCTCCAAGCCCCTCAGCCGGCTCTTGATCCCCGTCAACCCCAAGTCATCCCACACCCAGCCCGTCGCGAGCCCCAGCACGCCATCCACCACATTCCGCCAGTTATACGGACTAAACCCCGGCACCAGCTCCCCGTTGAGCTTATCCACCACCCGCCGGAACTCGGACTCGGACACGCCCGCGGGGTCGAGGATCTCGGGGTAGAGATTCGAAAAGGTGGGCGCCAGGTCGCCCTCGAGCAGCCAGTCGCGGCGGATGCGGATGATGCGCGTGTTGGCGTACTCGGGGGAGTCGATGGGCACGTGCGGGTTGAGGTGCGGGTAGCACGGGTGCTGGGGCCCCCACTCCTCGCCGGCGTCGGGCGGCGCGTCGGGGTCGCCCATGATGGACGAGTCGCTGGAGGAAATGGCCGAGCCGATGCCTGACAGGCCCGAGGCGGTGGAGTGTCGGTTGTTGAGGATCGAGGGGCCGGCGCCGCGCTCGAGGTCTGCGGCGAAGTCGCCCCGGCCGTCGCCGGTGGGTTCTTGTTGTGTTGTCATGGTTTCCTTTCCTTTGCCCTTGTCGGGTCGGGTACCGGAGGGCGGGAGTGTGAGTCCGGCGAAGTCGCGTCGAGCGGGAGAGGTACCGAGACCCGGCTGCTGCGTGTAGGACGGACCCGCTTCGGTCGGGGCCGGAGAGCGGGCGCGGTTCTCGTCGTGCGAGCAGCGGACGGACGGCGGGAGGCTGATGCGCTGCTCGCTGCCGGCGCTGCGCTCGATCTGGAGGCTGGCTCGGTTGGAGAGGGAGGGCCGCGGCTCGGATATGGTGAGCAGCGGGTGGCTGAGAGAATTGATCGGTCGGAGGGTGGTGGGCGCGTTCGCGTCGATGGCGGGATGGACGAGGGGAACGGAAGGGGGCGGTGGCGTGGAGGGACGGCGCGGTCGTCGCGGTGTCGTCGTCGTCGTCGTCGCAGGGGCGGCTAGGGCTCTCGGGGTCGAGTTGGTCGGGTTCCACAGGCGAGCGGCCGAGGGACGCCACGGGGTGAGGCCGGCGGTGCGATCGGAAGCGCCTCGGGTGCGGAAGGGGGATTGTAGGTACGACGAGCCGGGAGCGTTGGCGAGGGCCCTCTTGAAGCTGGTTCTGCGCGAGACGGGAGGAGGCGGTGCCGGCGTTGGAAGCGTGGATGTGATGGTGTCGAGATGGGGGCCTGCATCTATGGCGGTCGTCTCGATTGACTGCGGGGAACTGGCCGCTGGCGTCGCGTGGGAAGCCGTTGGGAAAATCGGTCAGTGGCGGCCGCCGAGACGGGCGGCTCGACACTGAAGGGCGAGGCCGAGATAGGGAGGTCGCTTGGGGAGTCGCCTGGACCTTTTTTTGTCGCCCCTTCTCTCTTTGTTGCGTCTTCCGGTTCGATCGCCGAGGTCAAGGGGTGGTGTTTTGTTGGGCGCAGCGGATACCCAATGCTCCCTTGCTGGCGTAGAATTGGTATTTTCCGATGGCGAATGTCGTGGAGAGCTTCGAGTTTGTCCTTTTTTCCAATCCCCAACTGCCCCAGTTGGTGCTGGGAAAGAGGCTGGCACCGCTGTCGAGAGTGTGAGCTCGGGCGCGGCATCAGGCCCGCCAGCTGTCGTCAGCTGTGTCGCCAGGCCCTCTGGCCTCCCACTTTGTTGTTGAAGGCGAGTTTCTTCTTTTTTCCGTCGAGGGGATTTTCAGAAGTTGGAATGATCGAGGTTGTCTTTTCCGACTTTGGTTATTGCTGGAGACAAGTCCCTATGCAGGTACCGGCAGTAGGCATGATCAACCAACAGATCGACCAAGTGGTGATGGAATCGGAGGGGGGCCTCGGGGAATCGTCAGCAATACATCTCCAGGATGGAATCCCTTCTTATTTGTGCAGCGGAGCAAATCTCTCTGGCCATGACTGTGTACAATTTTCTTTTTCGACGGGGGTTGACGTGGCCTCCCGGTTGACGGAGCACAACCTTGGAAATCCATCGCCGTCATCTCGGGCTTCCCGGCCGGGGGCTCCATCGACGAGACGAAGAGCGGGCGCATCACCATCGATAAATCTAAGGGATGACAGGCCCCTCAGCTGCAATGCCCGCCCGGAATATTGACCTGGCCGTCCTTGGCTTCCAACCGGGAGCATTGCTCTGTGTCGTTGGATTTCGATCTTGTTATGCCCCCCATCCGGTCCTCGTCGGGCAAGACTCGAGACCGACGACAAGATCGAGAAGTTTGGTGCCACGGCAGTCTCCGGATGCCCTGGAAGCTGACTCGGCAGGCACTGAGCAATTCAGGTCCCGATGCTACCCAAATCCCCTGGCCATGCCCACCTGGGAATGGTTGTTTGCGGGGCATTTGGGGTCGGACATGCCGTCCATGATGATTCATGAGACCACAACCTCCACCTTCCATTCCACGAGCACGACACGTTTTTTCCAGCTTGCTCAACTCGCGACGCCCTTTTCAACATGTAGCTTGTCTTGGATCCATCTCCAGGTCGGAGGGCCTGATCAAAACACACCTTCATCCAGCACCACATGCGCACCAGAACCGCCGTGACGTCACACGCTGCCCTGCAGACGTCCCGATCTGATCCAAACACAGCTTCATCCCTTGCTGCCTTTGACGATTCCCTCCCCTGCAGGACGCCAGCGCCCTTCCCCGCCAGGTGCCCAGATGTCAACCATGGGCGAGCTCTCTTCGACACCGCGACGGCCGGTCAGCCGTCAGAGCGTAAACGGGAAGCCCCTCTCCATGGCATCGGGCACCGACGCGTCACCGGCCTCTTCGGGTTTCCATCCCCCGCGCCGCTCCGTGACAGTGGACGAACCCGCGCGATGGAGGCCGGAATCGATCGACTTCTCAGGCTACAGGCCCGGCGATGACCAGCGCCGGAGTTCCATATTCTCCAATATCACCCATCGCCAGAGCTTCAGCTTCTCCGACGACAGGATACCAGAGGCCACGTCGGACGCCCTCAGCCAAATGCTCTACGACATCTTCACCCCCGGCCGACTTACGCAATGCTTTTTCATGACCTTGCCCGTTCTCTTTATCGTGGTGCCGGGCTGTGCCGATGTCCTTTTCCATGATGGATCGCGCAAGGCCACGGATCTACTCCTGCTTCTCTTGTCCTCGGCCTTTTTGTACATGTCTTGTACCAAACCTTGGTGAGTGTCTCCGCTGCATCCAGGTCCCAGTGCCGCTGGCTGACCAGACCACCCCAGGGATTGGTACGCCTTGACGCAAGAGGTCAAGGTTCGAGAGGAGCCGACCATCGACACGGAACGAAAGGCCGACATCGCTCATGTTGGCGACGACCAACCCTCTGCGACGGACCCAGAGACAACAAAAGAGGCCGAGAAGCTCCCCGAGAAGTTGGACTCGAATGGGGCCACCACCGAAAAACCCGGATACCCTTCTCTGGAAGAGGAGGCGCGCCGCCGCGCGCTCGCAGAACTTCACACACACGAGGTCTTGGCGCAGATCTTGATATTCGCGGCGCCTTTGATGGCCGCCTATTTTGTTTACAGTGCGGGGAACCAGCTCGGCCGGCCCGATGGACTCGTGCCAAACTTTGGCCTCAAGTTCTTCATGGTAGTCGCCCAGTTTGGAACGCTACGCCACGTCTTTCGGCTTCTCAAGGCGCGGACAATCCACCTCCAGCGCATCGTGCCCGCCAATCCCTATGTGACGGAGGTGGCATCCTCTGCTCAGCTCCAAGAGCTTGCCAGCCGGCTGGCCGAGCTCGAGGAGCGCATGCTCGAGGTGTCGAGGATGGCAACCAAGACCGCGCTCACCGGGGGCGCTCCCGGGAGCGGCAATCTGGAAGCGCGGCTGGTGCAGAGCGTGCGCAACGCCATCCAGCCGGACCTCGACGCGCTGAACCGCGCGGTGCGGCGTTACGAGAAGAAGGCGACGGTGCTCGCCTCGGTGACTGAGGATAGACTCAACGACATTGACGGGCGGCTCAACGACGCGATATCCCTCTCGGCCGTCGTGGCTAGGAATACTTCGCTGCGCGGCAGCATACTGGCCGACATTTGGACGGGGACGGTAGAGAGGGCCATGTGGACGGCGACGCTCCCGCTGCGGGGGGTGTTGACGCTGTGTATGGTCCCGGTGCGAGGGCTGAGGAGGACATTTGCCGTTGAGGGGATGGATCCTAGTGGGACCCCGGGCAGGAGAGTCAAGGGGTACCCGGAGGGAGGGTCGGGGATTAAGAGAAACAGCAGCGGGAGGAGTGTTGCGGGGAGGCCGGCGGACCGGGGGGGGATGAAGGGGAATGGGAGGTGACTTTTTGCTGTTGGAAAGCAAGCTTGAAGTCAAGGCCGGCATCATATTGTGGCCGTTTGTCTAGCGGCGGACACGGGTATACGCGCCGCCGAGCCTGGATGGAGCCTGGATGAAAGTGCGTTTGGCAAGAGGTAGCGACTTCCACCTCGATCTTGTTCGCCTTCTCCTCTCTCGACAAGTAGGTACCAACGCGGGCGAGCAAATACTTCCGCCCCCGTGTCTTGGCACGTTGACGTGTACCGCGCTCTGTCTCGGCCAGTCTGCCATGACTCGGAGTTCGGGACTTTGTGTGTCTTTTGAGTCTGCACGAGTGCCGCCTATTCTTGAAGAGAGGTTGGGGAGGGTAAGGGCTACCGCGTTGTCTCGGTCGTGCTGGCACCTGTGTGAGGCGAGAAGGAAGAGCATCCGGCGGCAACCGACCTTTCGGATCCCGGGTGGCGGACGTGAGCTGTTATGTGGCCATGTGGGTGTCGGAATCCGGCATTGGGATGGCGCCGTTTGCTGCCGATCTCCAGACGGAGAGGGGGATGGCTGAAGAGGTGCCGATCTTGGAGGTTCGAGTCTACAACGGGTGGTACAGAGGCTTGTTGGTGTCTTGGAATACGCTGGCCGGCATTTGCTGGCGAGGGGGGGAGGGGGGTTTGTCGTATCATGTCGTGGATGGTGGGACGAGGGACAGTTGGTGGGTTGAGGCTGAAAGGACGGGGCGTATCCTGGGATTGGGTCGGGTGTTCTTGTCTGAGTGCTAGGAGGAGGAGGATGACGGTTGATATGTACTCTTGAGACTCTGGGGAGGAGAGGAAGTCCGTCCACCTCAGCGCTACCATGGCGTGTGACTACTGGGGTGGAATCCAGGTCAGTCCATTTCATGTTTTTTTTTGAGAGAATCACATGGGGATGGTCATCGGCGTCTCTTCTTCGTGCGATTCTTTGCCCTTGCCATGTGTTCCTTGGTAGTGATTTAGCACTGCTCGGGAGGACTATGCAGGAGTTGAAGATGGGACGAGGAAAAGGAGGGGGGAAAAGGAGGGAGGAAAAGGAGGGAGGAAAAAGAGGAGCCACAGGGCTGCAAGGATGCTATTCCCACATACCCCCTACCTACCCCACAAGGACCTAGGCGCTCCTGCAACCCCCCCAACTTTATACGAACCACCGCTCCTGCCTCTTGATCTCAACATCCTGCCACTCGGCCAGAGGACTTCTTTCGCCGATTGAAATTTTCTCTCCGCGCGTTTCTTTTCACGTTTTCATCTCACACAGGCGCATCACCGTCATCTCCCCTTTTGACCCTGCGCCATCCCCCCGGTCGCGACCAGACTTGGGCGAGTGGAGAAGAGGTCCCAACATCAATGCGACCCAAAAAAAGAAGCCAACGAGTTCATCATGAACATCTCTCGAGACACAGAATCAGCCACCTCTCCAGCTCACTGGGCCATCTCCGACGAGCCCGGTTCTTATTCAAGCCATGCAAGCTCAGCAGGGTCTCGCCGCTCACCCGACCAGAGCAACAATCGACTTCCCCGGATCTCTGCCCGAGGGCAAAGGGTACGCACATCAAGAATGCACGCATGTCTGGTTTTCCCAAGCCCGATTGGCGAATGGCATCAGATCGGATCGACGAGCCGGGCGTCTGCCGGGTTTCACCACCTCTGGTGCGGCTCGGCGGCCAAGGCCCGGTTCTGCTGGTAGCCCGCATCAGCTGTGTCGCAGATGGCCCCGGTCCACGGTAGCCATGCTCCCATGGTGAAGATCAGGGTCGAGCCAGACAGGGCCTACATCCACACAATATTGACGCCCGCTGGGCTGCCATGTGCTCTCAGCTGGCCAAGGCAACGCCATCCCATCCCATCCTCGGATGCCATGGCAGTTCGGACCATGGCCGCCGAGTTCCTGCCGATGCCCTGGCATGGCTTGCATGACCCGCCACCGTACGCCTGCGAGGCACATCCGGGCTGCCCACCCTCGACGGCTTCTTGCATCCTACCACGTGCCCCACCTCGAGCCTCTCGACCGACACTTCACACACAATGATCGCCATGGCGTTGGCCGCCCCTATGGCGCGAGGCTTGACCGCTGGATTCTACCGTAGCGATGGGTGAGACGAGCATTAATGTGGGCTCCGCACCGCACGCCTGCTCGATCCATGGACCGGAGGCGGCCGCATGGCCAAGCCCCCTCTTATCTTCAGCAGACCCGGGGGCTCTTATTATCGAGTGCTGCTCAACGTCACCCAGCTGGGAGCAGCTCCTGTTGATCTCACGGTTTGGTCTGCCCTTGACCCCCACACATCGACGTCTGTGTTGGCCTCGTTATCCACAGTCTCTACACGGTCACTGCTCAGTGGAAGGTTCCTTTAGTTCCAGAATGCCATCGGTCTGCGGAAACGAAACCTCTATTTACTTCTCTGGCTGCCGGTAACTCGGTAGGAGCCACCACGCATCAATACTGCCTCCTAACGATAGAGATATTCCTCCTCGGGGCCCGAGACTACAACTCACGATGCGACTACACCGTCCGTTCGCCACGGGTGCCCTTCTTTTTCTGGCCATTTTCCTCGGCTGCTCTGCCGGGGCACACACATCACTGGCAAAGAGACAAGAGCCAGGCTCATCGTTGGACACCCCATCAACTCCTTCTCAGGTTGGCGGCGGGAGGGAGACTGTGGCTTCGACAGTCTTGGCAGACTCGATAGCAGAGACTGCCACAGGGTCTTTTGTTCCCACCAAATCCTCTGCGCTGGCCTCGGACTCGGCAGCAACACCCACTTCAAGTAGTAGCTTGAACGAGACCCTTTCACACCGTACGTCACGCGGCATCTCACATGGTTCTCCCCACCCAAGCGTATCGTTGGCCAGTAACTGACAACGGGCTCAGACCAAATTCCCGACGGGGAGCTTCCGTTAACGCCAGTCATCACCCCCGGCTGGGCCGTGGCCGGAGTTATCCTTCTTGGCACCGGTGTCGTCTACGCTCTGGTGGGCATCAAGACAAAATGGCTGCACACCTTCTTCTCTACGGCCTTTCTGACCAGCCTCGGAACGACGGTCCTCATTCTATACGTCATGACCCCGCCAGTCAGCAATGCCATCCAAGGGGCCTACGTCGCCGCCGTTGTCTGCACAGGCTTGATCCTCGGTGTACTCGCCGTCGTGTTCAAAGAGGTCACAGAGTGCCTAGGCTGTCTCCTCGGCGGGTTCTCTCTTAGCATGTGGCTGCTCGCCCTCCAGCCGGGAGGTCTTGTTCCCAATACCGCGGGCAAGGTCGCCCTCATCGCTGTTTTCACCGTCGGAGGAACTTGCCTGTATTTCACCAAGTGGACACGCGCCTACGGCTTGATATGCAGCATTTCCTTCACGGGCGCCACTGTCGCCGTGCTTGGCATCGACTGCTTCAGCCGTGCCGGTCTCCGGGAGTTCTGGGCGTACATCTGGGCGCTCAACGACCACCTGTTTCCGCTCGGCGCCGTCACCTACCCCCTGACTCGCGGCATCCGCGTGGAGCTGGCCGTTACCATTCTCATCTTCCTAGCCGGTATTGTCTCGCAGCTAAAACTGTGGCGCATAGTCAAGGAAAGGAGGGACAGGAAGGACGCGGAGCTCGCCGAGGGCGAGCGCAGTCTGCGGGTCGAAGAGGAGAACGTGGGGCGGCAGGTGGAGGAGGTCAACGGCCGTGAACGTCGGGAGTGGGAACGCGTTCACGGCAATGGCAATGTCAGAGACTCGGCTAGCCAGCTTGGGCTTTCGGATGATTCAGGGATTGGCGATATGGGAAGCGAAAAGCGGAAGAGTAACGGTGCTGAGGATGCTACCACGACACTACCTGATGCCGAGACGGAGATGGTAAAGACTTCATCAGACCTGCCGGATGGGAGGACATCGACATCTGATGGACCCGCGATCGACGACGGTACTCCCGAGGAGGGCAGGGTGGTCACCGTAAGGGTCGCCGCCGACGATGATGCCCCATACGGACCACAATCTCCAGTCCCGGTGCCAGAGGGAGATGGAAACGACGCTGGAAAGAATGGACAGACGTCACCATCTGTGTCCAGCCAGACCCCACCACCCATGCCCCCGGCTCTCACCGTTGTCCCGCTTCCGTTCCGAGTCCCCGGTCCGGCCAGCAACGACAGCAGCTCTTCTGTGGCAACATTTGCCGACGAAGATGACGAATACGGCAAGACGCCGCTCATGTCCCCCAGCATCAGAGAGGATAGCCCGATATTGGTTGCTTCGGAGAACTCGGACAGAAGTTTTGTGAGTCTGCCGCGGCCTGGGCGAGAAGAGATGGAAGAGGTACGAAAAGCTGCGAGCACTGTCGAGACGGATCCGTCTCTACACGAAGAGAATGACTCTGTCGTTGCGAACTTGGACGAGCTTGACTCTACGGATGGAGAGTCGGTCGGGGATGGGGAGGCATCGATGGAGGTCGCTGAGGGACCAGTGGTGGTTGAGCCTTCTGGGATGATGAATACGGACGGGAACGCGACTGTCCAGGAAGGGGATGCCTCTCCCCATACGGAGGAGCCGAGCACAGCAAAGCCAGCGGTCTCGGGTGCCGATCAAGAAAGCCGCGATCCGGCGGGCTCCGCACCTCGGGATGAGGGCGTATCCGAGGATAGCCCAGCTCCCGAGGACCTGTCCGATCGGGACGAGTCGACCACCACGACTGCCCCAATCCCTGCGAACCTCACCAAGGGGAATCTGCCCCCACCCCTTTCGAGAATCGCCAAGTCCTATCGCACAAACGAGTGGGCCAAACACCTCAGCATCGCCGAGGCTCCAGTCCCGGAACCTGAGCCGCTCTCGAGGCCGAATCAGTCAGACCCATTGAAGTCGCCTGCTCCCAGCGAGGAGCCAGTGCCGGTGAATGTGTGGGAGCTGCAGCAAACACCCAACACTGCTGTCCCTCCTCCTGCGGCACCGAGGTCGATCAGCCCCAAGTCCACTCATACCCTCCACCAAGAGGCATCCAGGGACAGTTTGGGGCTGCCAATGGCTGCCGTCACAACAGCGAGTCCCGACTCGGAGCAAACATGGAACCGTCCAGGACATCGCAACTCAACACCCAGGACCGCCAGAGACCATACCCCGGCTGTCTCATCCCACCCCATCCCCGAAGATCGAGCCAAAAGCCCACCGCAACCCTTCCGCAGACTAGCCGCCCCGATCAACCCAGACCCCCCACAAAGGGCAAGGTCTTCCACCCCCTTTCCTCCCGCCCGCGAGTTGACGCCCACCCCCCCTCCCAACCTCTACACCCCACCGCCGCAGCACACCCTCATTGGCATGCGCGAGACCCTCCTCCGAAATAAGGCCTCGTACGGGCAATTCCTCCCCCAGCCCGGGGATATCATTCCCATGATAATGCCGGAAAGCTCAAGAGACAACAACAGGACTTCATGGCCAGTCACCTCCGACGACGAGGATGACATGCCCCTCTCCCAGCGCAGAGCCATGATGATCCGCCGGAGCAGTAACAACAAGCTCGCTCCCACCAGGACGTGGTCCCCGGCCCCGGCGACGGCCGAAACATCGACCTTCAACTCGCACCAGCCGCAGCGCCATAGTACGGCGCCGTCGCAGGCGGTGAGGCAGGCGCAACTGGCCAACTTTAGAAACAGCGTGGCGATGGACCTGAGGGCGGTGAATCGGTCGGCGACGCCGCCGGTTCAGGGGCCGGGGCTGGTGACGATGGCGGTGAATTCGGGGCGACAGGGGGTCGGGATGGTGTATGGAGCGGGTGATGAGCTTGGAGTGAGGACGAGGTCGAGCTTGATGATTCTGAGGGCGGAGAATGAGGCGGGGCAGGAGAGGGAGAGAGAGAGAGAGAGGGAGTTTGCGGTCGAGGAAAGGATGAGGAGCGGGGCCATGATGGAAGCTCACCGGGACGCGTTGAGGAAGATGCAGAGGGGGGTTGGGGGGCTGTGAAGGGGAGGTGGTGGGGGTAATGTTTTGGGGGGTGAACGGTCCGGCCATGGAGAACTTCGAAGCAATATTGGAGTCCGTCCCATGTCAGTTATCAGCCAACATTTTGCTACGTTTGCCTGCGGCCATATAACTCCACACCCAGGCTCTTGGCTGGCGTCTACTCCTCGCGATGACAAGTCAGTCAATCCAGTACAGCCTGAAGGGCACGTCTGGGCAAACATCCGATTATTCCGGCGCACCTCGGATTTCGACCTCGTGGTCAGCACTTGTAGCCGTCCAGGCCAGGATGCTCGGTACAGCATCTGCCACCACGCCATCGAACGCCTCTCGTCTCCCATTAGCCCGGTCACACACCGTCGCATGATGGGCGCCGTGAACATGGTAAGCAATCAGAGGGCGCCGTCGGTGAACGGTGTAACCAACCCCCTCTCGAACCCATACTTCGCATTCTCCCCCATCGGTTCGCCCTCGTCCCCGGTCAGCAACGACATACAGCCAGGACAGGCACCGGGATGAGATGGAACAGAGCACGCCACGTCCGGTAGATGGGTCCATGGCGAAAATAGGCCTGCAGAGCAAGAGGCAAAAATCAGTCGGCATATGGGCTAATATGGCGATATGGAATCTGGCCCAACCGGTAGCTGGGGGATCCGGACGAACTGCTTTGGGGCGAATGGTTAGGTGGGAGGGCTCGCAGCCGGCCTGAATGCGAGGCGCGGGATGGAGGGTGTTTAGCCTGAGATCAGCGCGCCATGGCAATTTATTTGGTGTTGTGAGCTGATTCAGGTACGGTACCGACTCCCAATCCTTTTGGGGGACGAACCGCGGACCTTTTCCCCCCCCAGGAAAAAGGGGAAAAGGGAAAAGAAATCGCCGTCCCTCCCCCCGACGATCCACAATTCATTTTCGCATCATCATCCAAGGTACCTTGGCGAGACCACGCGGCGATTAAGCCACCAGCCAGACCAGTCTCTATCTCTCGCCCGTCTCGTCTCGGTCTTGTGTCTCTTGTCCCCGGGGAGCAACCGACAAGCGCTCCATACAAGCGACGTTGCATGACACGACGATAGCTATCTGACCATGAGGACCACCATCCATCTCCTTTCCTACGTTGCCAAAGGCAAATTGGAACAGGTCGACGGCTGAAGGGAGCGGCAAAGGCACGCAAACCCCCTCCCTCTCTCCCCCCACGCCCTCAACCCCAGATTTCCAAGAACCCAACGAGACGAGACGACTTCAAGAAACAAAGTCTTGGCTTCTAGTCTTCAACATCGGCACCCTCCGGATCGTCACGCCCTACGCGGCTCAAGCAACCGCATGGGGCGAAAAGCTTGGCTTCTTGGCTTCTTGGCTTCCTCTACCCTTCCTCACCTCGTCGCACATCCCGCCCGCCTGGGCCACCTCGGAGGCGACGACACGGACGGCACGCCGGCGGGCCAGGATTAATTGCTCCCGGCAACTTGCTGCCGTGTCTCCGCTCCGCCGCTTCACGATGTGGTCGCTGGGAACCTGGGGAAGAGTGCGAGCCAACGAGACCCTCCTCCCGTCCCCAAGCTGACCAGCCGGTGGAAGAAGATATATCAGGGGACGCGGGGCCCTCCCGCTACTCGTCTCCCTCTTCTCGAGCTTTCTCCCCGTTGGACAGCCCCCTAGCACCTCCCGAGCCTGGTTTCCTGACGGCCTCGCCATCCTCTCCCTCGCCGACCCCCGACAACCGTCACCATGCGGTTCCAAGCTGCTCTCTCGCTGGCCTCGGCCGTCCTCGTCGCCGCCGACCCCCGGCTCAACAAGCGCGCTGCCATCGACGACTGCCTCAGCGCAGCCAAGGTCCCCGTCGACGCCCGCGACTCGACCGGCTGGAAGAACGATGTCAACCCCTTCAATCAGCGCCTCAAGTACACCCCCGCCGCCATCGCCGTGCCCACGACCACGGAGCAGATCGCCGCCGCCGTCTCGTGCGGCGCCAAGGTCGGCCTCAAGGTCACGGCCAAGTCGGGCGGCCACAGCTATGCCTCGTTCGGCCTCGGCGGAGAGAACGGCCATCTCGTCGTCCAGCTCGACCGCATGAACGCCGTCACGCTCGACTCGTCTACCAACATCGCCACCGTCCAGGCCGGCGCTCGTCTGGGCCATGTCGCTACGCTGCTGTACCGCAACGGCAAGCGCGCCTTTAGCCACGGCACCTGCCCCGGGTATGTATCTCGACACCCCCGACCGGTGGTGGTCACTAACATGACAAACAGTGTCGGTGTCGCCGGTCACTCCCTGCACGGAGGCTTCGGCTTCAGCTCGCACACGCACGGCCTGGCTGTCGACTGGATCCAGAGCGCCACTGTCGTCCTCGCCAACGCCACCGTCGTCGAGGCGTCCGAGACGGTCAACCCTGACCTCTTCTGGGCCATCCGCGGCTCGGGCTCCAACTTTGGCATCGTCAGCACCTTCAAGTTCCGGACCTTTGCCGCACCCAGCCAGGTGACCGTCTTCTCGGTCAACCTGCCGTGGAACAGCGGCTCGGCCATCGCCACGGGCTGGGCCGCCATGCAGGACTGGATCGTCGCCGGCAACATGCCCAAGGAGATGAACTTCCGCGTGTTCGGCAGCCCCTCGCAGACGCAGCTGCAGGGCATGTACCACGGCGACTCCAACAGCCTGCGCACCGCCATTCAGCCGCTGCTGTCCAAGCTCGGCGCGTCGCTCAGCCAGGCCCAGCAGCAGGACTGGATGGGTGCGTTTACGTACTACACGTACGGCTCGGCCAACGCCGTCGACGTCAGCTACCCGTACAACATGGTAGGCCTCCACTCCCCCTTTATCCCCCAACACAGACTAACGCCCCGCTCACAGGTCGAAACCTTCTACTCCAAATCCCTCGTCACCTCGGCCCTCCCCACCGCCGCCCTCCAAGCCGTCGGCAACTACTGGCAAAACACGGCGCGCAAGAACAACCGCGACTGGTTCATCATCATCGACGCCTACGGCGGCAAGAACTCGGCCATCACCAGCCGCCCCGCCAACAGCTCGGGGTCGTACGCCTTCCGCGACCAGGTCTTCCTCTACGAGCTGTACGACCGCGTGCGCTCGGGGTCGTACCCGTCCGACGGGTTTAGTCTCCTCAACGGCTGGGTCAAGTCGTTTACCGATAACTTGAAGCCCGAGCAGTGGGGCATGTATGTGAATTATGCGGATCCGCAGATGAATCGGACGGAGGCGACGAGTCTGTATTATAAGCAGAATTTGCCGAGGTTGCAGCAGATTAAGAGGGATTTGGATCCCAAAGAGGTGTTTTATTATCCGCAGGCTGTGGCGCCGGCGAAGTAAGGGGGCGAGAATGGGAGTGGGATGGGGTGGCATGGAGTGGGAAGGGGCGTGGGATAGTTGGGTTTGACAATGCATACATTGGACATGTGGATATAGGCAAAGCGAAACAATCATCTTTGAGAAGTGCCACTTCGCACAGCGAACGCTGTTGGCAGTTTTGGCTTCCTCTCCAAGTGCTGAGAGTGCTTGCAGAAGACGTGCCTCGTTGTTGAACACAAGGGGAATACTTCGGCGACTGGAATGGACTCGCTACCATGTCAGCTCCCTAGCATTAACTCTTTCAACAATGCCCGCGCCTCTTTCCTTTCCATTGCGACTTCCACCTTGCGCATCCGCGATCTGTCCGTCTTGGTCTTGAACATGGCCTTTATCGAGTCCATCAAGATGTCTTCCGGGAGACACAAGAGATCGTCTCGGAACTTGCCGGCGGTCCACATCTCTTCTCCGATCCGCTTCATCGTGTCTTGCACAAGATGTTTAATGTCGCCGACGTTGCTCCAGCAGGGAAACGCCGACAGAACCTCGATTCCCTTGTGAAAGTTCCGTCGCACGTCGGGCGTCTCGAGAGATGGACACACGACCCCTGCCGCTCCAAGTCGCTGCGTCAGCAGGACGAGGCTCTCCGACGGGCTGAGGTCTCCGAATGTGACTTCGCTCCTGAAGAGGGCGGCAAGGTCTGGCCTTTCGCTCATGAGAGCGTCCGTTTCCCCACTAGGCCCAACCAAGATCGTCACCATCTTTTCGGAGTGCGTGCGGATGAATGAAATGACCTCGCCGATGGCTTCGTTGCTGTAGCTGCCAAAGTGAAGCTTGGCAGAAAGCGTGTGGATGTCGTTGATGACCAACACCTTGCCAAACCCTCTTTCGAGCTGGCTGCGGCATGTCAGGGTAGTCTGCCCGGCGTATTGGCCGACAAGATCCGAGCCTTGACACTCGACTATGTCTTGGGTTGATAGGAGTCCCGAATGGTAGAAAAAGGCACCCATCTGTCTCGTGACGGTCGATTTTCCGGCACCTGGAATCCACGTCTTGATGTTAGCCACGGAGACATTTTGTGATTCTAGGCCTGGATGGGGCTTGGGGGTAGAACCGACCTGAGGGGCCCTTTAGTACAAACGTCCGCGGTACCAAGCGCGAGCGGGCAAGACGACCGTAGCCCTTGACACCGGGCTGCAGGTATTGCTCCAGCTGCTTGATCACAGATTCTGCGACCTTGCCGTCCAAGAGCCTCCGGCAATCAGGGGTTCGCATCGTCGAGTCGCCTGGATTGAAGTGGGGATCAAAGTCCTCCGGCGCAAGGATGGAATCGGAATCATGTGTGGTGAGTCCCAGGCCCCGCTGTCTGGCCAGATAACGCGGAATGGCTGCCGTAACAAGATTTTTGACCTCGCGTCCATTGCTAAAGTGTCTTGAGTTTGTCGCCCGGGCCAGGACTCCCATCGCTGCATCAATTGCGCCTTCGCCGCAGAGTATTTTCTCTCTCTCGAGGTGCGCCTTCATAATCTCGCGGAGCTCTTCCATGGTGAAATCGGGGAAGAACAACGGGCGGTCGGCCATGAATCTTCCTGATAGCCCAGGATTGCCGTTCTGAAAGAGCGAGCGCATCGGGTTTGGGTAGCCCAGTAGGAGGATGCATCTATCCTCACCTGGATAGCCTTGCACCTCGGATACAATTGTGTCCAGCACTGTCGTCACGTTGAGATTGCGATTCTGAACGAGGTATCCGGGGTCAAGCATGTAAGCCTCATCAATGATCAAGACCTTTCCGACGGCCATGGTCAGGATTTCCTTGGTTCTCGCCTGCGATTCGCCGGGGAACACTCCAAGGAAGTCAGACGGGTTCTTCAAGACAACTAGGAGGGGTTGTCAGTCAAGTCCATTCAGTGCAAAGCCGGACGGAAGAGTAGGCAGATAGTAGGTAGGGATACGAACCGCTACCATTGCTCAGCAGACCAGATCCACTAGCACTTTTGCATACAACCTGGCGACTGTTGTTTTTCCAGTCCCTGGCGATCCGAGAAAGACTCGATTCAGTGAGATGGCCATAGGTGTCTTGCCAGTCAGCTCTCTCTGGTAGTTCTCCTCGGCCAGGTCGAACAACGACTCAACAGAGTCCTTGACCTGGTGCAACCCCGACATGGCTCTCAGCTCAGCCCAGGCCTCGCTGGACTGTCTGACACGGGAGGGGCATAGCCCGACCATGTCTTCCTTTGCGAATCGCAACCATCCTTCAAAGTTGGAGTTTTCGGGCCCAAGCTTGCGCTCATGCAACAGACGCCGGGCTTGCCGTTGGCGGATGTTTGCCAACAATCCCTCGACTGCCATGCCATTTCCAAAGCCCCGTATCCCTCGAGCGCGGACGAGACGTCGTATTGCCGTGCGAATGTATGGCCCCTCCTGGCCGCCTTCGATCTCGCACCGCCCGCCGTACACTTCTTCGATGAGTCCCAGCATGGTAGAATGCAGATGTTGTTCGCCAAAGTCCTCCAATTCCATGGTGTAGGGAAACCGATGCCTCAGTCCTATATTTCTGGAGAAAAGGAGCTCTAGCTCCGTTGCGTCGCCCGTGAAAACGACAACGAAGGGTGAGATGCGGCCCTCCATATGGTTGAGGATGGCGTCGGCCAGTTTAGTCCCCTGTCGCGGGTCGCCATACATGGAACCGAGCTTGTGGGCGTCTTCCCAGATTAGTACGTGACCGTGGCAGCTGGGATCGCCTCTGAATGATTGCATCGAGGCAGCATCTTGGAAATCAAAGTTGCTGCCCTGGATCACCCCGATGCTCACACCAGAGATGCGCAAGACGCCTAGAGACCTTAGGAGCTTGGCGTTGAGCATTGCGACGGTAGTTTTACCTAACTAGATACCTACGGTGTCAGTTCTGGCTCGCCCTTCTAACTTCAGCAAGGGTCAGGGATTAAAAGGCAGACCAAAAAGGCAACTGAGGGCCGATGCAGTTTGACTGACCGGTTCCTGGGTTTCCTTGCAGGACAGCATGGAATTTCTCTCTCGAATCACTTAGTCCCAAGGCTTGGCGAACCTCGACCCGCGACTTCAACGTGGTGAATAATTCCTTGATTGGGTCAATGCCGACCATTTTGGTGATCTTGGCCATCACTTCCTCAAGCTCCTTCCGTTGCCCACCAAGCAGCTTCTGTTGTTGCTCAGAACGCCTCTTGCGGTCTTCCTCAAGCCGTTTCTCGAGTTCCTCCTCGAGCCGTTTCTCGAGTTCTTCGTCCGTCATGTCGGGGCCCGAGTTATGGTAGTCTTCGGGCAATGGCGTCTCGCATGCCGCTTTTAGCGCAAGGACGTCGTCCTCTCCAGTGCTGACTCCTTTTGTAGTGGTTGAACGGCTTGACGCAGAGGTTGGGCGTGGTGCTGCGTCGGTTGTTGATTCATCTTGCGACATCGGGTGTTTGGTCGTTGCGACGATGCAAGCACTAGCAAGTAACCTGTGCCGGTGAGGTGCAATGGGGAGGCCCTTGGAGTTGGACCAACGATGGCTGCCAGTTACCTAAATACATCAACTTTGTACCTTGGGTTGCTCTTACCGCCACAGGGATGTCTTTCGCAACAGATGGCGGAATCGGGCAACATACCTTAGGTACCTCGGTACATACTGGCCTAGGTAGGCAGTGGGCTGCAGAGCTGACAACATTTCACCCAGCAAAAGCAGGCAGTGCATGCATGGGAAGGCGACATGCAGACAGTTCTGCAGCCTTGCGTCCATGGACCGGGTCCAGACTGAAGCTTGGGGCGATGGGTACCAACCTAGGTAGGTACCCAGAAGAATAACAACATAACTGCCCGGTGACCGGTGACTGCCCGAGGCGGGAGTGCTGCCTACCACGGTTCTGCATTTTGTAGAACATGAGCAATGAGTCCTGATTGACCAGGGACGGTGTGCCGTTCACCACCTCCCTGTGAAAGACGGCATGCGTCTCCATCCTCTTCACTCTCACTCGTCCTCCTCGACCCCCCGCCCTCCTCACTTTACTCACCCTCCGCCACCGCGCCGGCGCCCCTCCCTCTGACCGTCCTCCACTCTCTTCTTGAGCTGCAACAGATCCTTCAGTTTACAGACCGCCCAGCTCGCCGAGAAAAAGAAAACCAAAGTGCCATCCTTCGCCTCCACTCCTGGCACAACTCTTCAATGTCTGGTCCTCGGGATTCTTATACACCCTCACCCTGCCGTCATTCGATCCCTGAAAACTAACTGCCAGCACCGACTCCTTGACCACCGACGCCCATATGACAGCCTTCTCCCTCTCCCTCCCCTTCTTCGCGCCCTTCCAGCAGACCCAGTCAGGAAACTCCACCGTCCATCCTACCCGCGGTCGCAGCCCAATGTGCAGCCGCAGCGAGTTACCTCGCCTTGCTATCAAACCGGCCCCGAAGGATGAGTGCATTGTGCATCAGACTTCCTGTCGCTGTCCGCCTGTTTGCCTTGGATACCTAATTTGTACCACCTATTGGACTGGACCTATACCCCGCCCGCTGGACTGCGCCTCCATGGCTTGTTGGCAGTGGTCATGGGTGGCTGCCTCTATGCAGATATCAAAGTGGAGGAGCTGAACAACTGTGCACCGCTGTTTCAAGTCAAGGCTGGAGGAATGCAATAATAAGTGCCCTAGGTACCTACAACCTACCTAGGTATTCATTCACAAGTTCCTCCCGCCATTCTTTCTGAGAAATTTTGGCTTCGTCACAGCACATCCAATCCCCCCGCACAATGGCGCAAGAACCCGAACCCCCATCCACGACGGATTGGGTCTCGGCCATCAGTTCCGTCATTGCGGTCGCTTTCGCTGTTTTGGCCGTGGCAACTGTCTACGTCGCCGCGCGACAGCTCCTCAGCGAGCGCCGCGAATACAAGCTGGGGCCTCTCTCTCGATGCTCTAGGCCCCTGGCAAACCAAGGTTAGGACCAGGCGACTGGTCGGCTTGAAAATTGCCACGCCGCTCATCTCGATGCCGGTACTCCTTCAGCAAAACTGGGACCCAGAGCTCAGTTGGCCGGCTGGGTTTGCTGGCTTGGAAGACCCATCCGCAATTGGCAGTTCGGACTCTGAAAAGGTGCCTGTCAAGACCAGCTGGGTCAACTTCTTGCAGGCCTTGGGGATACAGTCAACCGACCAAAGCCTCTACCGCATGCAAGACCAATCTGCACTCGTCAGTGGAATCGTACCCATGCGATGGGCAGGAAAAGACCTTGTCAGTCTTTGGTAAGCAAATCAAATCCGCCTCCCACTTCAACTCCCCTAAACTACCGAGCTGACCGGAAACAGCGCCATTCTCGGTTTTCAGTCTTGCGAGGATGATCCAGGGCCGAGCTACAAGAGGCCAATGCCACTTCCAATGCAATGGATTGGCCCCTCAGGGTGGCTCCAGTTTCGTCAAAGTGCTGAAGGCTGCGTTGCCGAGTTCAGAAGAAGGGCCTGGGTTGACAAACGCGTCCCGCTCAAAATCCACGAGTTCTACGCCACTCTTCCGCGGACGAGAGAACCAGGAACCTTCCATGCGAGACTGTGGTGGTCTGTCCACGGCATCCTGATGAAAGGAGGGAAAGCTCTTTATCTAGGCGGTCTCGATGACAGAAAGTGTCTAGACTGTGGAGCGACTGTGTTCGCCGGAGAGGCCGAAAATCACAGCCGGCGAGTCCAAAACCAAAAGGCCAACGAGGTCACAGCAACCGATGATCTTTTCGCCAAGCTCTTGGGGAGTGAGAATCCCGGCGAGAGCACCACACGATGGCTGAACAGCACCCAGCCCGAGTCAGCCACTGGTTGTCGGACAAAGCAAAGCAAGGAGATGGACTTTCTGTGCAAACCACTGACAAGCCCGAACAAGAAAAAGGGCACACTTATGGTCATGTGTCCCAACCTCGACGGACTTGCCTCTCACTTTGACGCTGAGCTGGCCGACAGCCGGGGCCTTAACTTACAAGATTGTTACGATTACGCTCGCGTTTTGGTCGAGGATCCGATTGAGGTTCACGACAAGTTCGAATACCAGCTGGGCGACATGCACATGGACCGAACTCTACTGGGCTTGTTCAAGGAGGCCATGGCGCTTTTCAAGCCCGATGGCTATTACTTTGCACCTACCAAAAGGCTGGCTAGGGACATGGATTTTATTTTTGAGCCCGTTCTTCTGCTGCTTGATCGAGTCGACGCTCAAAGATTCCGCCGGTTCGAGTTGGACGATCCAAGCTGGCCAAACTTATGTCCATCCAAGCATCGGGCTTATCTACATCACGCAATGCTTCTCTGCAATGAACTTCAAGGCTTCCGACACACATCCTTTCTGTCCACAGACGACACTGCACTTTTGCGAAAGGCCTCCTACACACTCCGAGAGACTATACGCACACATCCAGATCTGGTTTGGGCAATGCTTGTTTGTCCCCAACTATATGAAGATCTCGCCGAGTTCTTCTACAAGATGGAGTGTCTCGACGTCTTGGGAACCCTTGTCAGCTGTACAGGAGAGGTGCTCGACTGTTCACACCTACTGGTACCAAACCAGACTGTGAACTCTGCGCGGACATATACTGCTCCGCTATGTGGGGAGGGCAGATTCTCCGGCACGGAACTTCTTGCGGCTTTTATGGACCTCACCATCACGGGTTTTTGGGTGAGCATACGCTGGACCTCAGATGTGGGAATGTATGACACAGTGATACCGCCGACCGTCACCATGTGCTAGTCCTTTAGACGGTCTTGTGTATTTTTTTCAAGGCACGGGATGGCAACGGAAAAATTCAAGTATTTCACAGGTTCTACTTTGGAGGTAGTGGCCGGGATTTCGGAACTTTGGTTGGCGATGAAGGACAGGATTGGGATCCAACACTGGTTAGTATGTATACGGGGCATAAAACAAGCGAAATATATTGATTTTGCGGCACAGTCGTCGTCTGCCTAATGCCATGACATATCGACTTCGTCTCATGGAAGCGGTTACCGACGCTTTCTCCCGAAACACCATATCTCGCGTCCGACGACCATGAGCCTCCGTCAACCATGAGCTCCCGTCGCTTCATCACCGCCTTGAGCGTCGTCGCTCTCAGAGGCCGCGCCTTGGCCGCCATCCCTGGCGTTTTGCAGATTCCCTTTACAAACGATGCTGTGCCCTTGCTCAACCAACCCGCCGGGGAGTATGGGATACCTGGCCGGCCGACATATATCGAAGCGCTTGCCCAAGCCCGCATGGGCTTGTACGGTCCCGACGGACCTTGGCAGGCCGTAGCCATCAGCGTAGGCGACTTTGCGTCCACTGACTTCAAGACGCCGAATCCATACTCGGGCGTCTGGCCCACCATTGACGACATGTCATATCTGTTGGGCAAGCAAGCTGGTGGGAACTATACCACCGCGGATCCCCAGCCACAGACCTCAATCAGTATACACCGCGACAACCCGACCTACTTCACCAATGCGACCATAAAGTACCGTTTGCAGTATGATGATCATTTGCGCGGGCTTTTGAGTTTCCATCGACTTGGCGGGGGAACTTCAGACTACAACAGGTTCAAATTCACGACCGAGATTGTGGAGATGGACGGGTGGGAGGTCAGCCTGCCAAACGGAAACAAGTTCACCCAGAAGACGGGACTCCTAGGGATGAAAGCCGTCCTCAAGTCGCTCACGGGCAACGGGTGCACGACGGCATGCACCCAGGAGGACTTGAATAACATCGGCGGCATCGCCTCCCGCACATTCAGCCTGCACATCGGCAGCACCATCACCGGCCAGCAAGGGTCCTTTGCCCTCGGCGGATACGAGCAAACACGCATCGTCGGCCCCGTCGGCGTGTTCGACGTGACGCCCATGGACAGCATGCCCAACAGCATGCCCATCGTCTTCTTGCGAGACTTCTTCCTCGGCGTCGAGTCGGGCTTCAGCCCCTTTCCCACCGATCGGACCGACAACATCAGCGTCTTCACCGGCCTGCCGTTTGAGGACATCCGATCGCCCGTGCTCAACGCCAAACTCCGCGCTCGCCCGGGCTCTGTCGTGGTGGAGCCCAGCGCCGCCGCCCCGGGCATCTACCTGCCCCGGTATCTCTGCGAGGGCGTCGCCCGCCATCTACCCGTTATACTTGATCCCTCCACGGGGTATTACTTCTGGGACACCGCCTCCCCATTCTACAATGTCGTCGTAAACTCCGCCGGCTACCTGGGCTTCGTCTTCTCGGACCGCAACGCGCGCAACATCACCATCAAGGTCCCGTTTATCCTCCTCAACCTCGACCTCGAGCCCCCGCTGGTTCCGGTACTAACAAAGGTCGGTAGAGTTTTTCCTTTCTCCCCCCTCTCCCTCCCACCCACGCTTCGGTCCCCCTTCATCACCTTGTTACACTTGCCAACACTAATCACCCTACCAGTACTTCCCCTGCCACTCCAGCCCCTCTTCCCAAGTAGGGACCTGGTTTTTGGGCCGCGCCTTCCTCCAAGCCGCCTTCTTCGGTTACTCTCTGGACCAAAATGTCTCGTACCTCGCACAAGCCCCCGGCCCAGACATCGACCAGAGCCTCGTGCGCCCCTGGCGCCCCGAGAGTATCGGCGTCCCAGAAGACGCGTCCCTCCCCCTGGATGCGTTCTACAAGAGCTGGTCGCGCCACATGTTCAGGCTGAATTCCCCCCTGGACCCGATCAGTGGTCTGCCGACGCCGGTGACGGACCGTGGAGGGGTGGACGGGGGATTGGTGGGCGGGATCATCGGGGGGGCGATGGGGGGGCTTGTGTTTGCCGCGCTGGTGATGTGGGGGGTTGTGTCTAGGCTGAGGCGGGAGGAGACGGTGGAGGGAGGGGACGGGGTCGCGGCGGTGGAGTTGGGGGGGTTGACGGAATTGGTGGAGTTGGGGGACGAGAAGGTGTGTGAGAAGGGGGTGGATGTGGTGAGGTTTGAGATGGGGGATGAGAGGGCGGTTGAGTTGGGGGCGGGGAGGGATGGGGAGGTTTCGCCTGGAAGGGACGGGATGGAAAATCATGGGGAGGAGGGCACAGAGGGGTCGGAGGGGACTATCGAAATAGAAAGGACGGTGGTGGAAAAGAATTTGGAGGGCCAAGATATCTTTGAGATGCCGGGGGATGAGCCGCTGGGTCGTTCGGGAGAGGGCAATGAAGGAGACACCGGTGTTGAAACTGGATTGAATGGGAGAAGGAATATGGCTGAGGAGGATAGTGCAGCTGAGAAGAAGACAGTGAGCGAGAGAGAAGATAGACCCAAGGGAGGGGGCTGATATACAATCAACATGATCCGATAGAAAGCAACAATAATACTAGTACAGTACAAGCTCTGTGCTGGAACTTCCTTAAGTTGTTTACAGCTGCGCCTTTTTCCGCTGACAATCCCTGGGATCAACATGATGCCACCCCCCTGGTTTTAGTCCAGCACTGATTAGGCATGGTAGATGTTGGAGAGGAGATTGATTCCTTTTGCCACGAGTCAAACTGCATGCTAGTCCACGAGCACTGTCTCGACAGCGCCGAACTCAGAGTGTGCCAAGTGACTTCATCTTTGAAAGTGAGTTAACAATACGTCCAAGAGGTTAGTCCTTTGCATCCGCCATTCCGCAATCTCTGTTCAAGGCGGTCGCAGCACATCTTTCGTATAAATTGCAGGTCTCCTGCGTTACATCCGTAACCCTCTCAGATGCAAACGCCGTTGCAGGCTGCCATGTGTGGGGATGAGAGCCTCTCACTCCTATTTTCCCGGTTTGCACTTCCTTGAAACCACTATGCGTCTCCAGAAGTTGGGGGAATAGATTGCCTGCCACAAAACCCCCAAACTTTTGAAATTGGCGCAGCTGCCACGATGTTTTGGTGCTATCGGAAACGCCGTGGATGGGGAAGACGTCATTTATTACCGAGAGATGAAGCAGAGGCTGAGGGAATGTGTTTGCTGTTCTCAGGCTTCCATGTGATCCGTGATCCCACCACCACCACGTTGTCGGGCCACAAGATGGTGGGAGTCCATGTGGGATAGATATCTCTTCTTGCTCCGCATCATTCTGCGACATTACAATCGTCGAGTTCCACGACCGCGTCAGCTCCCCCTCGGCCAGGCTGACCTCGGAGGACTTGACCAGCGGCACGTTGGGGTCTATGACATCGCCCTTCTTGATCAGCCACTGGATCTAGTCGACGGCCCACTTCTTCTTCCTGTCGACTCGCACCCCTTCGCCGATGTGCACCTCCGGGGAGTATGTCTGCTCCACAATCACGCCGTAGCTGGTGCAAGCCAGGCGCGACGCCAGGATGGACTTTGTGTTGTGTGTCTGCCACCGCTGCTGCCGGTCAAGCAGGAGGCCGCGAACAACCACCAGTTGGGGGTCGTTGCAGGGGATGACGGCCACGCGGCTGGCATTTGGGTGAGGGAAAGCCAGGAAGCGTTGTTGGAGTTTGTCGCGGACATAGGCTGAACTGCCTAGGCCGCCCGAGAGGACCATGTATTGCTGCTGTGGTCAGCTTCGCGCTCGCGCAGGGTTCAAGGTGGACTCGGACTTACCACTTGCTGGGGACTGTTGGTGTCTCTGAGCAAGTCGAGCTCCTCGACAATCTTCTGGACAATCCCTTCTACCAGTGGGTCAAAGAGGGCTTGGATCTCTTGCCTGCGCCGTGTAAGTCACCCCTCCCCCTTGGGTGTTGAGATCTTACTCACATGGTAAACAAGATGCGCCCGTTTTCTATCCCCAGTCCAGGATGGGTGAAGTCGTGCGCCACGCCCTCCACCGGAATCCTAAACACCGGCTGCACGTACACCTTCACCCCAAACTTGTGCTTGAGCGTCCAAAACTGATGAGTGCTTGACAGACGCACCGGATAGTCCGGCGGCAGCACCGCCGCCACCTCGAGAAACGCCATCACCTTCACCTGCACCATCCTCATGAACACACGATCAATTACCGATGCCCCGATGCCCACCCCCGTCACCGGGTGCAACGACGACATCTACGGCACCTGCTGGTCCGCCGACGTGACCCGCATCAGCGCGATATCCGTCGTCCCACCCCCGGCGTCCACCGACAGAAACAAACTCCCCAAATCAAACCGCACAGTACTCGTCTTGAGCGTCGCCACGGCCGCCGCCTCGGCCTCGGTCAAGTCCACTTCGGCCTTGTGCCTCGACCCCTCGACCCCAAACCCCTCATCCCGAATCACTGTGTTGAACGCGCGCACGACCCGCAAACTCGTCCACGTCGTCGCGCAAAGAAAACCCCAGGGGGAGACCGTTTTGTTGGCGTTGCAGACGAGGGCTGTCGGAACTGAGGGCTGTCGGAACCTTGCGCTCGCCGCGATCGCCGCCACCGGTCCAGTCGCTGATGGTCTGGATGGGGAGTTTCGGGGTCATCCACGCCACGCCCGAGGGGCGAACGCTTAGCTGAGAGGTCCAAAGTCGACGGCGACGACGATGTCAAGGAGGGAGGGCGGGGCGTTCGTCTTGTCGGCTTCAGGCTACGATGGGGGATCAACCCAATTCGAAATATGCCCATGACAATACCATCCAAGGGAGCTCAGGGAAGAGCTGCGGGGGTGGATTCTTCCAGTTCTGCCAGTAGCTTGATGACCAACGCCCTGCCCCCGCTGCCGCGCTGGCAGTGGCGCACCTCTTTCCACGCGATCCTGGGGTTGCACTGCCGCGGGGGGCAAGTCTGCAAGCGCATGAGCTGAAGCTGCTCTCAGGGAATTTTCCATATCGAACCTATGATCGTGTGCAACCACCTGCGCCGTCCCGTCGGGACTAGCATCCAGCAGGTTGGTGCGCCCGCCGTGTCGACCTCCTACACAATGCGGCAGATCAGAGCCTGGACCAACCATGGATTGTTTCTTCCTTCCTTTCCTTTTTGGCCGGAAGACTCTCGCTGAAAAGGGTGTCCTCCCAGTCCCCAAGGCTCGTTCTTCGGTTCGTTTCCGCAAGGTTGTTTGTTTAGCGCTGCCGTCTTTCCCTCATAATATTGCCAGACAACTGACAGCCACCCGGACTTCATCGTCTCTCGACCTTCGCCGGGATGTCGGATGCTCAGATAGTAGTTGTGACGACGTCCGTCTCCGGCGTGTCGCCCACGCAAACCTACCCCATTCCCGCCAGTGACTTGACAGCACCCGCCGGGTCTACGAACGTCGCGGCAGTGATAACGGGTTCCGCCTACTCTGTCCTGATTTCCTCGACGGCCTTTGAATGCCCGAACGTCGTCCTTGGGCTTGTAGGCGACGTTTTCGAGGGGGCGTCGGCTCCGCCTCCTGGGGCAACACCTCCCTTTGGCATTCCGCTGCGACTGACTCTCATTAACCTTTCGTTGTCCCCGCCCGTCGCTGGGGGTCCGACGCCAACAGACGGTCAAGGCGATGTTCCGACAACGCCCAGCACCACGGCAACGGTCGGTTCTACTACCACCAAAGATCCGATCAAAACATCATCCTCAGCCAACGAGTCCCCTTCCCCCGGACTCGGCACTGGTGCCGTTGCAGGAGTGGCTATCGGCTGTCTCCTTGCGGGGGCCCTCATTTTCGCCGTGGTCTTTCTTTTGGATATACCGCCGGAAGAACACATCTACTGACGGCAGGCCGGCATCGATAACCGTTGAGTTACAGCTACTGGGGATCTTGGCGACGGAAGGAAGCTGCGTAAACAAACATTGTATAGGTCGGAGTGGGGCCCGGGCATGGCCGAGGCTGTCACCCGCGAACAACCGTCACCCGCTGACTCCAGACCGCCTGCACGCGCGACCCTTCAATGCCATATCCCGGATGAGATTCAACTAGCCCTCGCACCCTCAAGTCCCTCCCTAATTATCCAACGCCGACGCCGCCGGATCCCAACACACCGGACTATACTCCCCCGTCTCCAACCCCTGGACCTCCTCCCCCGTCAACTCAAACCCAAACACCTCCGCATTCTCCCTAATCCTCCCCCCCCCCGCGCTCTTCGGCAGCGGCACCATCCCCCTCTGCAAACTCCACCTCACCAGCACCTGCGCCTCACTAACCCCATACTTCTCCGCCAGCCGCACCACCCCCTCCTCCCCCCACCTCTCCCCCCTCACCAACGGACTATACGCCTCCACCACCACCCCCCGCCGCTCACACCACTCCCTCACATCCCCCCGCGCACACCACGGATGCACCTCCCACTGCCCTACACTTAACACCCCCCCGCGTCCCGCCCCGCGCTCGGCTTCCAGCTCTTTGATGTGCCCCTCCAACTCATCGAGGTGGTGCACACCGTAGTTGCTTACACCGATACTCCGCACTTTTCCTTCTTCAACGGCTTCGACGAGGGCAAGCCACGCGCCCTTGCGTGCGGCGGGGCCGCCGTAGGGGGAGTGGAGGAGCATGAGGTCGATGTAGGAGAGGCCGGAGGCGGCGAGGGAGAGGGCGATTTGGGATTTGGCGGCGGTGTAGGAGTTTTTGGGGATTTTGCTGGTGAAGAAGAGGGAGGCGCGAGGGAGGGACGAGGCGAGGAGGGCGTGGCCGCAGGGGGATTCGTTGCGGTAGGCGGCGGCGGAGTCGATCTTGGGGGTTAGACTTGGTAGGGGTTAAGGGGGAGGAGGTGGGGGGCATTACGTGACGGTAGCCGGCGTTGAGGGCGTGGGTAACGGCTGTTTGGGCTTCGTCGGCGGGGCTGTGGGGGTGAGTTGGTGGGGGTTCAGGGGTGGGGGTCAGGGGGGTGTTTACATTTGCCAGACCTAAAATGGGTTAGTTTGGGAGGGGTTTGGGGAGGGACCGAACTCACCCCGAAGCCCAGCACGGGGATGTCGTAGCCGCTGCGCAGCTTGAGTGTGGAGTTGATGGTGAGGGGCGCCATTCTTCTCAGCATTTGCCAAGTGTTCTTTGTAGGGATTGTTCAAGTCAAAGTGCTGATGTTGAAGTGAGTAAGGTGATGATGGTGACAGACAAAAGGCAGGGTTTTGTATTTCGTGTGTTTCCGTATTTGTCCTGGTATCGGATGCTTCGGCACAAGTGGGAAGTGGGAGTTTGTCATCCACCACTTGGTATTACCTCTTTTCGGAGAGGAAATGTAATCTTTTGGCACATCAATGATCCTTTTCATTTCAGACCATCTTCCATTTCCATTTCCATTTCCATTTCCATTTCCATTTCCACCCTGCTGTCCCATGTTTGGTTTGTTGAACAGCGATAAGTTGGGGAATTGCTTATCCGCACTCGCCCTGTAATTGGGGCGCAAGGAGCAGCTGTCCATTCATCAACGGCAAACGGTCTGGACGGTCTAGACCGGTCCATCAGGAGCGCGTAAAAAAATGGGCCTGTAAAACACGACGCTGCCAGTTCCCGAAGCTCCTCCCGCCGAAAAGGGAGGTCGATTCGTGGGAAATGGAAATCCATGCCCTGGAGAATTGGGATCATGGGCCCCAACCGAGAGGAACCCTCAATCCCGCCCGCGTTTTTTCTGGGCAATACGAGGTGGGCCGGGCATGGAATGAAGAAATGATCGGACCAACAAACACATTGGATCGACAAGCAAACAAGACAACTCATCAAATCTCATCTGTCATCCTCACCATTGTCTGTGAGAACGCAGGACAAGAAGCCCAGCAAAATCGCGGCAAGACGGCAACGCGCCCATCGTGCCGGGGTCGAAACAAGCCTTTTGGCGGCCAGCCTGGACCCGATCGGCTCCCGGTGGTGCCAGGCCCCCCTGGTCCCCGTGTCCAGCGCCCAACGCCCCGTGGGAAGCAACGGACCAGTCTGGGCCTCGCATTGGAATTGGCGAGGGCATTGTTGGCGCCGCCATTGGGCGGTTGGCCTCCTCGGTCCGTTCCCCCTAGCCAGGGAGCCAGGCACAGGCACCACACCCCGCGGCCGTGTCCCTTTTTCTCCTCGGTCGTGCGGTTGTCGGCGTCACGGCGTCAATCGGATTGGATCAGGCAGAATGCCCGTGGTTAATTGCTCGGGCATGTGCCGTGCAGCTCTCTTCATCTCTTTCTTCTACCCTAATGAACAAAGACGGCCATCTTTAAAGTAGACGCCCCCCTCGTTTTTTGGTGTCGAGGTTGCTCTCCCTCCTTTCGGCTCCTTCGCCTCCACCTCGACTCCATCTCCAACTCGGTCGTTCCACCACCAGCGTTTCTTTTCGGCCCAGCTCAGCTCAGCTCTCGCCCACCATGGTCGCCCTCCCGCTCCACGAGAAAAACGCGTTCGACCCCCTCGACGACGACGACGAACCCCCCCGCCGGCCCTCCCCCGTCCGCCTCGCCATCCTCTTGTTTCTCGTCCTTGGAATCGTGCGCGTCGTCTTGCTCGACCCCTTTGGCGTCGCCGGCTGGTCCTCATCCCTGATGACCAGCGAGGGCACCGTCACGCACATTGTCATGTTCCAATTCCGCGACGGCGTCAATCGCGACGTCATGGCCGAGGTACGCTTCCTCTCCCCCTCCTCCCCCGGACCTGTCGGTGCGACGCAGCCTCACCTGCTGACCCCGCGTGCGTCGTCAGACTGCATCTCGAATGTATGCGCTCAAGGACGGATGCGTGCACCCCTACACGGGCGTGCCCTACATCAACAGCGTCACTGACAATGTCCCGGCCGAGGTCACGACGGTGCGACGACCCCATTCTCCGAAACCCTCTGCCGAGGTAAATGCTGACTTGCGCTCCAGAGCCAAAACACGCACGCCTTTGCCGTCCGATTCCGAACCGCCAGCGAGCGCGAGTACTTTCTCAAGCACGACCCGGCCCACCTCGATCTGCAAAAGGATGTGTCGGCTTTTGTGGAGCGCGTCACCATGTTTGACTATACCGATGACGCTCAGCTGCCGATCGACTGGGCCTACAGCAAGGCGTGAAGCCGAGCGCAATTGCGAATGCGATGACGACGAGAACGAAATTCTACCGACGACGCCCGACATGACTACGGCACATGCATCCTTCCCTGCTCCCGACTGCGAGTTTGCAAACCACGCTCAATCCGCGGAAATGCATTTGCCCGCGGAGAGCGACGTCTGCACCAGCGCGCCGCGAATAATGGGCGGCGCTACCGCGCCAAGGCGGTGGTGCGAATTGTCAGGGTGGAGACCGCACTCCATTTCGGCGCCATTGACGTGCGCGTCGACGACAGATTGGAGGTTGCGAGGCTGTCGAAGGTGCAGCGGTCCAAAAAGTACCGCGCCAACTCCGAACCGCTTGCCTGTGGAAAGTCTGGGAGTGTCGAATGACGAAGGCCCGGTTGGCGGCAGCCACGGCTCGCAGGTATCAGTCTGGACGACGAGCTTGATGGAGTCAGGTCGGGGATGAGAAGAGCCGTTGGATGGGAGGCTTATGAGATGGCACGCCATTATCTTTTTTGTCGCCGATGGGTTAGGAGATTCTGCACTGGGTGTGTTGTTCGTGGGGGGAAGAGGGGGAAGTTGGATTTTCCCTGTTGATGAACAAACCTCTTTGGTCCAGGAGAGCCCGGCCCGAGAACAACTCTCGCTGGCTGTGGGGCGTTGATGATTGACATGGTGGCCGTTGGAGTTGAGCCCTCGATTAATGGCGGCAATATTGAATACAACTTTTGCTGACTCTTACGTGGAGGACCAGACCCCATTCTTCCGCCACGAGTGCCGGAGTCGTCTGAACGAAAACGTCAAAGACTGGTGGGACTGGAAATCCAGGCGGCAAACGAGGGGCTGGGGAAATCAAAGAGGAAACCACGTTTTCTACCTACATACACCCTCTTAGGAAATTGAAATCTGCAGACCTGCAATTCACCAGCAGCACACTCAACGAAAGTAAGCCCGCATCGAGTTCCCCCGTGTCACCGTATCTCTGCATAGCTCAGCATCTCTCCACCAATGTCCTCCAGGAACACGAACCGCCCGCGTCGGTCCCATCCCACCACCCCGTCACGAACTCACCTGACCTCGTATCTCCCAACACAGAAAAGGGAAAGCAGCCCGAACGCTCCCCGTCCCGTTTCGACGACAAAATCCCCGGCATTGTACTCCCCAAGTCCCCCCTCGCCTCAGCGTCCCTCCAGAACCCTCCCAACCCACCCAAAGCAAAACAAGTCCAACCCCCAAACCAAAACCAAAACCATGATGCCCCAAACCCGCTACAACCTCGCCCCCACCCTCGACGGCTTCATCGCCTCCCTCGACACCACCAACCCCACCCCCTGGATCACCCCGGACCCCACCATCTCCTTCCCCGCCCTCTACGCCCAATTCTCCCACTTCCTCATGGGCCGTCTCACCTACGAGACCATGCTCGCCTTCGCCGCCGTCGACCCCTCGGACGCAGACGCGAACCTCCTGTTCGCGGGACGGCCGCGGGACGCCATCGTCGTGCTGAGCGGGAGCATGAAGCAGGAAGAGCATCCGGGGGTTACTGTTGTGTCGAGCGAGGCGGAGATGGTGAAGGTGGTGAGGGGGTGGAAGGCAGGCGAGGGGAAGGATATCTGGGTGATGGGCGGGGGCGGGGTGGCGGGGTGTTTGGTGAGGGAGGGGTTGTTGGATGTGGTGGAGGTAGCGGTGATGCCGGTGGTGATTGGGGAGGGGGTGAAGATGGTGGAGGCGGGGTTGGGGACGGTGAGCTTGGAGTTGGAGGAGGTGAGGGGGCTGGAGTCGGGGATTGTGATGGTGAGGTACAGGGTTTTGTACGGGGAGTGAGACGGGGGTTATGGCGGTTGAATGATGGACAAAGTTGTGCTAGTACTAACGTTACCTAGGTCGTAATCCAACTGTCTGTCCCTTTTCCGAACTCTCGTCCTTGCTTAGCATGAAGTCTTGGAGAGACTCCAAGGTGTCCGGCACGATGATGTCGGGGCCCTTGGCTTTCTTTTTCTGCCCCTTTGGCTCCTTTCCCTTTTCTTTTTCTTCCTCTCTCTTCAGTTTTTCCCTTCCCTTCCTTTTCTTCCTCTTTCCCTCCATCTTCTCCCTCTTTCTCTCCCTCTTCTCCCTCCTCCTCCTCTTTCCCGCTCTCTTCTCCCTCTTCGGGCTCACCCTCAGCCTCAGCCTCACTTCCAGCCTGCTCGGGCACATCTAGTTTCGCTCTTTTCTCGCGACCAACGTACTCCTTGTATTCATCGAGCGTACGCTTTTGTGGTCCCTCTGGCAGCGTCCCCACGCCGTCCAGATAGTTCTTCATCTTGCCCTTTGTCGGGGCCGTGACGGGTGGAACCGACAGATCCACACCGCCACCTGCCAATTTTCCTCATCCAGGCCTCCGGGGTGGCGCGGGGCTTGGGGAGTCCCGCCGATACTTTGAGGGTGTCCTCTGCGGTTTCCTCGTCCAGGCCTACCACCGCGACGGGCACCGGCTCGGCGTCAGACAGGCCGGCTAGCTTGTTGCCCTTACCTCCGACAGCAACCGAAGACCTACCTACTACCGCCTGAATAGGAACTGGGTGCTAGACTGCCTGAGACTCGGTACGTTGTCCTTCTGTTTATCTGGGATATCACATTCCAGTATTAGATTGTAAAGACTAGGACAAAGTTGCTAACCGGTTATTCAGACTTTCGTTCAAGTGCTTTCCCGGCGCCAGTCGTCTCCTGGGATTGTCTTAGGCATACCTTTATTCCGATGGAAGACATCAGACGCAGACTCCGAGTCGGACCCCCGGACCAGGATTTCGTCGGTGACCTTACAGAGATTATCGAAACCATCAACAGGATGCCCGTAAATAGAGTGGGCAGCGCGGAGTTAAGCTATATTATGGCTATGGCCACCCGTCCGGGGAATATCCGACAGCTTGGCCCGGCTGTTCTGGCGTACTAGTACTAGTAGGCAGCGCTCTGCACCATAGCCCTAGTGCGGTTAGAGGGGGAGGGGTTGGGTGCGAGGGATTAGGGGAGAGGGGAGGGGATGGGAGTGCGAGGGAGGAGAAGAGAAAGGCGTGGTGATTTCTTTTTTGTCTAAGTTATCTTTTTGTCTTTTTCTATGTACGAGAGCACATACGAGGTACGAGCCAGGGCTATCTAGCGGTTGACGGAGGCTCTGATGTCTGCATAGTAATGGGAATGTCGCGAGCAAAAGAGAGGATGTACAAGCGCCACGAGGCGGCTGGACGACGGCGTCATGATTGAGTGAATGCATTCATCTGAGAGTGATGCTAGAGTACTATCTGGGTGGTACCTGTACCTATTTATGAACATGTAGTGGCCATTGCAACATGTGAGGTATGAACCAGAGTGACACGCCTCGGAAATAAGGTTATTCCCAAAGGGGGCTGCCAGATGGCACGATATTCAGGGTTAGACTCAGTGGCTGCATGCAAGTGGTCATCATGTGGGTCGGCACATGTGACGGCAATTGTTGACAGGGAAGCCTCAGTGGGCTTCCAATGGCCAGTATTTATACCCAGAGATGCCCCCAAAGATCCAGTCCATCCTCCAGTCCATCCTCTAGTCCATCCTTTCCACCCACTGGTTCCACTAACCCAACAGTTGCCGGCCTGGGAGTCCTTCATCCAACCGTGCCGTGACCTGCATCGACGAGCGCATATTCAGGGCATGAATGGCCTCATACCGCTGCAGTCGAGTGGGTTGAACACGGCTGGAGGTGGCCGTTGCGAGAGGAATGGTGACGCAGCAGATTGGAACTCTGACTACATGTCACTGGCAACCAACGATATAGAACTGACTGGAAGTGTTTGAACAGAAACAAAACTCGTACATTCATTAGCAACCAAACTAAACCCATCCCAATCCCAATATTACATCTAGTACAGAAAAGAAAACCCAAAGGCAGGAACCCGCCTACGCCCCGGGAAACACACGCATCCCATACTCCAAATTCTTTCTCCCGCCATACTCAACCCCCACCTCGCTCTCCACCGTCCTCCCCGTCCCGCTCGGCGGCCGCTGCTCGTTGATGATGCTCTTGTCGCTCCAGTCGTCCTCCTTTTCCCTTGCCGTGCGCGGGCGCGACGTGATGACGACGGTGTTGTTCTTGCTCCCCAGGTTGTACCCGTGCCGGGTCGCGCGGGTGTCGGCGCCGCCCGTCGCGACGTAATAGCGGCGGGCCGTGTTGGTGGCGTCGCGCACAAAGACGCGGAGGATGGGGATGCTCGCGGCGATGATGGTCACGCAGGACTCGGCGTTGCCCCAGATGAAGAGGTCGATACCGTCGTCTAGGTGGGGGGTTAGCGGGAGGAAAGGGGGAGCCGCGGGGGGAAGGCTTACAGGTGTCCATGGAGAGCATCTTGGGGATCTTGGTCGTCTTGATGACAGCCGTGATGGCGGCGCTGAGATCACTGTCAGCCATCATCCAACCCCACAGAAGAAGTTCCACACTCACAAAACACCGCAACTCATCGCCACCGCGACCCCAATCTTCTCCTTCCTCTTCATCTGCAGCCCCCAAATCAACTTCCACGGCAGCAACGCCAGCGCCAAATCCATCGCCGCCGAATACCCCGCCGAAAAGATATTATAATTCACAGTCACGCTCGCCTCCCAGCACGTCCCGGCTTCAAACGGACTCCACGACTTCTTCACCGGCGAACACCTCACCCACGCAAACAGCGCGCTCAGCCCCATCGCCACGTTAATCGTCACAATAATAAACCACACCACCCCCCTCACCCACCCTTCCGTCAGCCTCAACAGCGTCAGCCCAAAGCTCGTCTTGCTCCACGTCGCCGCCGTCAGCGACAGCGTTCCGGCGACGTTGATCGTCAGGATCGTCTTGTTGATGACGCCCAGGTCGAACGGCAGGTCGTAGATGTGTCGGCCGTAGCCGAGCGTGGTGGCGTACGTGAGGAGGCCGGATTCCGCAGTGATGCAGAGCCAGGACCCGAGGAGGATCCAGTCGTCCCACCAGAGGCCGCGGTGGCGGAGGAATTTGGAGTAGAGGCGCAGGCCGAGGAAGGAGGCGGATACCGCGATCATGATCCAGATGGCGGTGACGAGGCGCGGGCCGGCGTCGTCGTGGGGGAGGGCGGCGAATTCGGCGGCGGTGAGGGGGCGGGTTGGGGCTGGGAACTGCCCGGGGCCCGAGGTGCCCGGGAAGGAGGGGCCGGAGGGTGGTGGGAAGGACATGGTGCCGGTTGTGGGGGAATTGTTGCCGATTGTCGAAATCGAGGCAACGCGGGGGGAGGTATAGCAGCGGCTGGCGGAGTCGTCCGGTGTTCGTATGTCGAGAACCGCCCTTGGCGGCGGGTGGGTCGGGGGTCTTATATCGACCATCCCCATACCTACCCTACCTTGACATCACTCACGAAGGATGGCACCAGCCCGCCGGTCCCCTTCATCGCCAGGGCCTCGAACAATGCAAGGAACGTGTTGCAGAATCCGCCGCCCGCGTCTACGGTACCGGCCGTCGCGGCTGAAAGCCCTACGACGTCAATTCGGCCAATGGCAGCGGCGAGCGCAGTCTCGTCGTCGTCAAAAGGGATGCGAATTATGCGACGCGGGGAGATACCCCTGACGGCGATCCATCGCGCGCATTGCATTCCGGGAGGGAGATCAAACCGTTTGTGTCGAGGACCCTGCCGGTAGTATTGCTAGCGTTGTTCCAATAATTTTGCCCTGCGAGCCGTTGGGACGGGTAGGGAAGGTGTTTTGTATGCGATGAGGATTTGGTTGGGGGCGGGAATGGACGAGACTTGGGGCTTGGGGGATGGGCGTCCCTTTTGGTTTCGCGCATTGGAGTCTGATGGTCCCGGTGTGTCGATCTTTGATGCTACTTTTGGTGGCTCGGGTTCTGCTGTGGCCCAGGCCAAAATGTTGGTCGATGGGTTGATGCCGGGTCGAACAGCCGGTGGAATGTCTGGGGGAGAGGGCGAGGGGATCGCCATGGAGTAACAATTCTCACGAGGACTGGAAACTGTGGGGAGAAAATAAAACAGCTTGGCCATGTCCTCCTTCTACCTACATAGGTAATAAGTTCTTTATTTACACCATCCCCTGGCCTGCGGGTCCTTCCGGGTGTGGAGTCGGTCAGTGGCCCGACGACCAGTAGCTTGCACAAGAGATGATTTCTGAACATATTCGTAACAACCGACTTGGGTTTAGTAGGATCAGTTGCCGCCTGTAGCCTCAAGAACCGCCATAGCGGCATTATGCCCCCCAATCCCACTCACCGCACCGCCTCGCACCGCACCGGAACCACACAGCAAGATCTTGTCCCCGTACTCCGTCGCGACACCCCATCGTTGCCCGGGTGTCTCCAGCGGGTCATCGTCTTCGGCAAACGGCCACGACAGCGGACCGTGAAAGATGTTTCCTCCAGGCATGTTGAGCGCGCGCTCAATATCCAGCGTTGTCTTAGTCTCGATGCACGGCCTTCCATGAACATCCTTGAGGAGGACGTCTTCGATGGGCTCTACGAGTACCGAGTTGAGCGAGTCGGCAACTGCCTGTTGGAGACGGGCCCGATAAACCTCGTTGTTCTCCGCCGTGATGAGTCTGTCTGGCGTATGCAGTCCAAAGACTGTCAGGGTCTGCGCTCCGGAAGCAACAAGTTCGGGGCCGAGGATGGACGGGTCGGTGAGCGAGTGGCAGTAGATCTCACAGGGGAGGACTTCGGGGATGGTGCTGCTTGATGCGGCGCTGTAGGCGGTGGCCAGCTGGCTGTAGAGCTCGTTGATGTGAAACGTGCCACCAAAGGCTGCCTCGGGGGCTACCGATGGATCCTTGAGCTTGGGAAGCCGAGACAGAAGGAGGTTCACCTTGACTTGGCTTCCTTCTGGTCGCGCAACCCTGTGTGGTCTCGTCCCCACGAGCTTGTCCAACACAAAGGGTGCAACGTTTGCCAAAACGTGGCCGCCGATGGCCGTGTACTCCTTGTTGTCCACGGTGTAGCGGACCAGCCCGTCGGGCGAGATTGAGGTAGCCTCGGCGCCGGTGATAATGAATACACCGGCCTTCCGGGCGGCCTCGGCAAGTTGTCGTGTCACATTGCCCATGCCGCCGACAGGCACATCCCAGTCGCCGGTTCCGCTGCCAATGACGTGGTACAGGAAGCACTTGTTCTGCTGTAGCGATGCGTCGCTTGTGTCCATAAAGGTGCCGATGAGGGCATCTGTTGCCACGACGCCACGAACAAGATCGCTGCTCACCCGAGATTCGATGAACTCGCCAATAGGCCGCTCAAAGATGGCGTCCCAGAGCTTGTCATCACCGACGCGCGACTTGGCCTCGCTGCGACGCACAAGAGGTTCGGTGACGGTCGGCCAGAGAACAGAAGCCACGCGGGTGGTGTCGCGATAGATGGACCCGAATCCATCAATGTCATCGGTGGCACCAACACGCTCGAATGAGGCCCTCGTCGCCTCCTCATCCTGCTGGTCTACGAGAAGGCCCGCACCTTCAGGATGGCCTGGAAGCGGTGTGTAGGACGAATATCGCCTCCGCACCAGCTCGAGTTCGAGGCCGAGATCGTCTCTGATCTTTTGCGGCATCAAGCTGACGAGGTACGAGTACCGCGACAGCCGGGCATCGACGCCCTCAAAGGCTACAGCGCTGACTGCAGCTCCGCCGGTGGAGTCGAGACGCTCGAGGACAAGGACGGAGCGGCCGGCTTTGGCCAAGTAGGCCGCCGCTGTGAGGCCATTGTGACCGCCGCCGACAATGACGACATCGTGGGTTTGGGGGGTCTGCGACATGATGGCTCTGGGAGACAGGGTAAATTAGCCTTGGGATGCAATGAGCAGCAAGATCTGGGAGAAGGAGATACCCATTACAAGCTGCAGGTCTCTCTAGGCGCATGTCTTCCCCGCGTCGGATCATGAGATCATGTTTTCCGGGGGCGGCCCGATCGGATGCGGGGAGAGACGCGGGGACGGTGTCAGAGGAGCCGGCGTCGGGAAACATGCAGCCAAGAGCCGACCTCGAATCGGATGCATCGGAACCCCTACTTGGTGTGGTGGGATGGGAAACATGTTGCCGATGGAGGATGCTTGTCGGACGTTTGTTTTGAAGAGTCGGCCGTTTCCATATTTCGGGGCCAAATCATTGCGCTGTGGCGAGCAGTCAGCGTCGGCAGTGGAGGATTTCCCAAGAGACGGACGTGTCGATATGGATGGGTGGAGGAAGATGAATTGATGAGAACCGATTCCATTCGAATTTTCCCAGCGAATTTTTTCGTAACAGATCGCTCCTGCCAACATGTCCCAAAGGCTCACCTTCCCCTTCAATCTTCGCCAAAAGCCCCAAACCCCAGCAAAAAAACAGACACCATCATTTTGCACCCACGGATTGCACAAAATACTCAAGCCCAAGCCCCAACCAGACTCATCAAAATAGCCCCCAACAGCACCAACAAACAAGCAAACACCCTCTTCCTCCCCCGCATCACCACCCAGCTGTGGTCACTCAAAAAGTCCTCGGCCAGCAGCTCAATCAGCGACGCAAACACCAGCAGCCCCGCCGAGATGGCATTCATCGTTCCCACGAGCACCAGCCCAAACTCGGACGTCGGGCTATACAGCTGGTGCGTCGCCAGCCCAATCGCCTGGCCGAGCGGCGTCGTGCACCCGTACGCCAACGCCATCAGCCACGGCTGCAGCGAGCCCTCGGGCCACGAGATGGCCGCGATGCGGGCGCCCAGGGCCATGCCTTCAAATGTTTCTGCGACGGGAGGTCAGTTTCCACAAAGTAGAGGGGGAGGGGTGGGCGATGTCGGGGGACGTACGGTGAAAGGCAATGGCAATCAGGAGCACGATAAAGTCGCCCCCGACCGCCACGCTCAGCGCCATGCCGATGAACACACTGTGGAAGAGAATGCCCACCTCGAGCATCATGCACTGCAGGATGCTCTTCTTGTGCTGCTGCTCGGGCGTGAGGACGTGAATGTGCGACACCTCGGCCATGCTCTCCGACGAGCTGCGCGGGTCCGCGTCGCCGCTGTTTCGCGGTGACGCGACCTCGATGCTGACACGGGGCTGAGGTTGGGCTGGCCGCGTCACAGCGGCTGCGACCTCCGCGTTGCTGCAGTGTCCGGCCACGGACAGCCGGACCGGCCGCCCCTCCTCCTTGACGCGCAGCTCAGCATCCCCATTCTCCGCCGCCCTCCCAGCCTTGGGGGTGAAAAAGCGGGCAGGGCTAAAGACCATCTCGATGACGGTGACAAGAAATATCCCGACGAGGGCGATGGCCCCCGGCATGGGCGGGTAGTCCGTAGTCCAAAAGTTGGACAGGCACGGATCCCCGAGCGAGATGAAGGCCGTCGGCAGCAGGTGGACAAACGCCGTGGCCAGCAACACGCCCGTGCCAAAATGCCGAATGGCAAACAAGAAGCCCGGATGGATCTTCATGAAGGGAAACTTGGAGGCGAGCAGAGGAAACGCACACGCCCCGCCCGACACGCCGAGGACGATGAAGACGGCGCCAACATGCAGCGGCATGTTGTAGTCGGCCGGAGCGCCACCGACGCCGCAAGCCGTTTGACGCCGGGCGAGGCGCAATGGGGGGCTCTCGACGGCGGCCGGGACCGGCGCCGGAGACGCAGTGGGGCGATCGGCGGGGTGGGACAGCGACGGCAGGCCGTCCCGCACAAACGAGACGACCACCGACATCACCGCCACCGACGCAACCCACGCGACCCAGCCGAGAAGCTGGGCCGAGCGGGTCGACCGAGCCTGGCCTTCACCGCCAGGCAGGGTCGGGGAGGCAATGGACGGCACTAGCAGGCGGTGAGCACATACATCGAGATCAGGAGGAGGTGGGGGCTTACCATTTGTGACGCCCATCGCCGGAGGGACGTGGTCCCTCCCTTTTGCGTGTGGATTCTGGAATCGGTTCATTTCTAGCCGTTGCTTCTCATCAAGGACAAAGGATCCAGCAGCCGAGCAAGAACTGCGTTGCTCACGAGCATTGGAAATTCCGTTGAGGTCCTGGCGGGTGGTGAGGTCGGGGGCCAGAAACGGCGGGCTCTGGTTCCAGGTGGGATGTTCCAGATCATCCTCGGTGCGGGATGGGCGGTTCATGGCGGCGGCGGCGATTGAGCTTCCGGGGTCAACCTGGCGGCTCTTTTTTCTTCGGAGTTGTTCTTGCGAGTACACAACCTAGTCGGGGTCCAAGTTTGGCGGTCGTGGTCTTGCAGAGGGCGTCGTGAACCTTGAATGGATGACGAGATGTCGACTCATTTGGCTCGGGCTGGGGGGATCCGCTGATTTTGAGAAATTCCGGGGGGCAAGCGAGGCACATGCACGGGTGGGTCGAGCCGAGAGAACCCCTGAAAGTTTGGGCGAGGCCAGGCGAGGCGCAGGAGGATGGATGTCAGCGACTTTGCATCCATCGAGACTCGACCCGGGGACGTCGGGTTGGCATCTGCTGGAATGGCAGGTCAGCTGAAGCCCTCACTGGTTGCTCTTCTCGTCCGTCACCCGCCATTGAACAAGACGATCCCGAAATGCATGCTTGGCGTCCAGATTCCATAACGTTATCCGCGACTCACAAAGTCATGACCAGAAGCTGCCCGTGCCGTGAGTCTTGGCGCCAATTCGGGGAGAGTCCAGAACCGCGTCAGGTTTTTTCCCAACGGCTCTTGGCGCTTCGAGAATGACGACGGATGCCACGACTTTGCCTTACGAAGCGACAATTCATTGAGCTCTCACAATCCAACTCTCGAATGCCAAATCCAAGACGGCGAGGAGACGAGGCGGAGCTTCATCTGTCGGATACAGTCATCCGCCCTCCTCGGAACACAGCGCGCCCAGCCACAAAGAAGAGCCCAATCAGCCCGCCCTTCCCGGCACATGATGGCAGAGACTCCTTCATCGGCTCCGGCATGACCCGACCCACGGACCCACGGAAGGCGCCTCGGCCGGGCCAAGACCAGCAGAAGCCGGGCACGGCCTCGGGCGAGTGGATAGCCGGCAGTGAGCAAAAGTTGAAGTTGAACTTGGGCAGGTGACTTCGAGACGTTGAGGTTCCAATGCAGCTGGTCTTTTCCACAACCACCATCCGAGCGCCCAAAGTCGAGTATTTTCTTCTCGTCCTCCAGGTTCTCTCTTCTTGCGAGATACTCCCGTTCCTTTTGAGAGAAGTCCCCAAACTTCTTTCCATTTTGACACCGGCAACCCCGGTCACTTAGTTGCCGAGGAGTGTTTCCCGTTGTCTTTTGAAGGTGTGATGCGCCAAGACACCAACCCAACATTTCCCCTGAATTGGGGGCCATTGGCTAAACCGGTTTTGCCACCGAGGTCACGATGTCACCCATATCGAGCACAACAGCATGCGAACTCCAACGAAGCCCCCAGGTAGTAAACACCTTGTGTTTAAAATGGTCAGGTAACTTCATTTCTTTTTGAGTGGGCAGCGAGTGAGATGATCTATCCTCGTCAAAAATGCAGCCCAAAACATTCCCATGCTCCCAAACCCCAAACGCCTCTATCGCCGGCATCTATCATGATCTATTCCACGTCGACCCCCATAAAATGCATAACTTCATGACCCATCCCGAAATCTATCCCCATCTTCCCTAAAGCACAACCGACCCCCTCAAAACTCCCCCGCCTTCTTCATCTCCTTCAACTTCTCCAGCGTCTCTTGCTGCTTCTTCCTACGGCATTGTTAGCAACCGCGCAAAACAACCCCTTTCTCAGAACAAAACTCACCTCTCAACCTCCGCCTCCTCCCCATCCAGCGAAACCTCCCCCCTCCCCCTCCCATGCTCCCAAACCCCCTTCTTCTTCCCCGCCTCCCCCCCGGCAACACTCTCCCTCCTCCTCCCCTTCTCCTCCCCACCACCCAGCGCAGTAAGAGGCTGCAACCTCGGCGGCACCACCTGCCTCCCCGCGACTCCCAAGCTCCGTCCCGGCGTCCCAGGCGGCCCGCGTCTGTCCGAAGTCGTCGCAATATTCGCCGTGATCGCCGTCAGCGACGGCGTCGCCGCCCCTCCGCTGGCAGTAGCGGTGAAGCCTGCCAGCGGACCAAAGTACTCGTCGGAATTCGGCCCGGGTCCGGCTGTGCATGTGCTTAGCGGGGTGTCGGAGACGGCGTTGTCGGAGACTTTGCGCTCGAGCGTCATTTTGTGTTGGCGCCGGAGGGCGGCGGCGGCGGCGGCGCGGGACGAGGGGGACATGCCGCCGGAGGTGTGGGGTGGGAGGGGGGCGCCCGGGAGGAGGGAAGGGAGGGGGGGTTGGTGGGTGGGCATTTTGGTGTGGTTGTTTGTTTGGGTGTTTGGGTTGGGTGTGGGTTGATGGTTGGTGTTGACTTTGAGGGAATGGCGGTGTGTCGTGGGCAAAGGGAAAAGGAGGCTCGGGGTGGTTTGTGTGGGGGTTGGTGAACTTTCGTCGGGTGAGGGCGGTGTCTGTGGGGGATCTGCAGGGGACACTTGTTTGCTAGACCGGGTTTGGAATCTTGGTTCGGGGTTGGGTTGTGAGTGAGGGTTCAAGGTTGGGCGATGGCTGTTTTGTGGGTGAAGAGGAAACTGGTGAGACCGATGACGTCGTTGGAGGTCTGACGTAGAAGGAAGGGATCTGCGACGCGCGCTGAGGTTTTGTGAGTTGCGGTTTGCCGACTTTGTTTGCGGTCGCGACTGTGTCAGGCAATTATGGCGCAATGAGAGCGCGTGTAGAAAATAGGGGTCTCGGAGGTGTGGCGGGAAGGTATTAGGGGTGCAGCGGTGAAGGTCGGGTCGGGTGACGAATTGTTGCGTTGGTTTGATGTTTGCCGGGCAAGAGTCGGGAGATGGGCGAAGAACAGACGCAATCGGGATCTGGGGAAGTACAGGTTCAGCGGACTGAACATTCGTCATTTCTGTAGTGTGAGATAGTCGGACGCAGGTTTGACTTGGACTGGTCCAGTCCCCACCTCGTCACCATACATTGCACACCGCAGATCATGGGAGACATCAGAGGACTTTGTGTGAAACGCTTGATTAAATTCCCAGAGCCCACTTCGTCGTGGGTCTACCTGGTATATTTCCCTACTCCATGTCTAACTGCTGATCCGTGCTGATGCAATAACAAGCCCTATTCATCCGTCTATGGGGCTTCCCGGGTCCGGAAAACAGTACACCTGCCCAAGAAATGCCAAACAAGCTTCAATGCTCCCGTCATAAAATGCAACATTTTGTCCGTCGGTGCTCAGCGCTTAGAGGAGGGCGGCGAAGAGGGCAGCGACGAGGGCAAAGACGGAGCCGGCCTGCTGCGAGGACACCTTGCCGGGCCCGGCGGCGGAGCTGGACGACGGGGAGGCCGCGCCGCCAGTGGTGGAGCCGCCATTGTTGGTGCCGCTCTGCGTGCCAGTGCCGCCGGTGGAGGAGCCGCCGCCGTTGGGCGACACGCTGGTGTTGGTAGCACCGGGGGCACCGGCAGTGGTGGTGGGGGTGTCAAAGGTGGTGGGGCACGTCAGGTCGAAGAGGGGCGTGGTGTTGAGGTTCTTGGTGATGGCAAACTGCTGCTTGTTGTCGGGGTTCGAGTCGCGGAGGTTGTACCAGAACGTGGGGACCTTGTTGAACAGCTTGCGGCAACCAATTTCTTGCCAGTAGTACTTGGCGTTATCAACGCCAGTCTCGGCGAGATCCCACGCGGGGCCCGACGAAGGCCAGCCAGTCTCGGTGACCCAGACGGGCTTGTCGCCGACGGCCTTCTTCGTGGCGTCAAAAGCGCGATCAAAGAGGTAGCCCGAGTTCTTGATGTTGTTTCCCTTGCCGTTCTCGTAGTAGGGGTATTCGTCGACGCCCACCCAGTCGACAGCGTCGATGACGGGCTTGTTGGTGCCGTTAACCCAAACGTCCCACGTGTCGACGTGGCCGACGGGCACGGCGCCGAGGGCGGTGCCGGAGAAGGCCTTCTTGTAATCGCTGATGAAGGCGATAATCTCCTTGGGGCCGGCGCCGACGCCGGCCTTGTTCTTGATGCCCGTCTCCGAGCTGCGGTACAGATCCTCGCTGCCGATCGAGATGCCAATGACCAGGTCGGTGAACTTGGTGCCGTACTTGGTCACGGCCTTCTTGAGCGCGTTGACGTCGTTGTTGATGTCCGAGGTGCCCGAGGTCCAGATTCCGAGGAGGAGCTTGGTGTTGGTCTCGATGGCGGCCTCAAAGGCCTCGATGGGGTCGTCCTTGGAGTAGGCCTGGACGTTTGTGTAGAGGCGGACGGCATTGAAGGTGCCGGGGGCGTTGACGAGGTTCTGGGCCGTCTCGAACTCGGCCTTGAAGTCCTTCTTGAACTTGGCCGACTGGTCGGGGAAGGTGGACCCGGAGTTGAAGCCGAGGTAGTTTTCGGCGGACGCGCCGGAAGCGAGGACGCTGGCAACGGCCAGAGCGGTAGAGGAACGCATATTGGTGATTTGGGTGGTTTGTTTGCTGGGAGAGAGAGAGATGGAGGGAGAGAAGTGAAGCTGCTTGCCCTCGACTGCCGGCGTGGAAGGAAGGAGACGGTCAAGTACAACGGGATCGGCGGGTTACGGACCGGTGGATTAAATAATAAAGAATGTGAAATTGCCAAAATGAGTGAGGTGGCGCCGGTCGTGGGCGGCGGGAGCGAGTGTCGAGGCCGGAAGATGGGATGAGGAGAGGAGGGAAAAGAGAGGAAGCTCTGGAAGACGAGTGGAAAGAGCAGGACGTCGCGATGTTATCTCTCTCCGCGAAAGGGAGACTCGGGAGCGCGTGTGGAGCCCGAAGCTGGAAATGGGATGGAAAAAGACCACGACGCGCCCCGTGCCTGGCGATGCAGGGGCCAGCCTGCCATTCCAGTGCCTGCATCCATTCGGCACAGGCTGCACAGCCCCCCGGGTCTCGTTGGCCATCCAATCTCTTGGCCCCCTCTTCTCCTTCTTTCGGCTGGCGATCGCCGCCTCCCCCAAAGTTGGCCCCGGGACACGAGCTGAAGGGTGGACCGGATTCATTTTGCAGTGCTGCCATGTTTCCATGCACTTGAGTGTCCATTTCTGCAGCATCATGGCGGTGGATTCTGCGGCCAAAAATAATATCACCAGACCAGATATATTTCCATCGTTTCTTGAACTTCTTCGTTCCATCGCGCCCCTGAGTCCAGTCAGCGCCAAAATGGCAGGTGACCGGAGTGCCGAAGAAAGAAAAAAAATTGTCCCCTGCATTGGCCCCAGATCGTCTGTTGAAGCTGCATTTGATTGGCGGCGTGACCGCGGCTGGCTGTCGCTGTCCGAACTCGATAAAGCGCACACACCACCACAAAACACTGCCTCGACTGCCATTCGACCAAAAAAAACATTTTGTCCACCAGTTTGGAACCAACTCCCCCACACGGCATCAAGCATCACCAAGGAGATCGCTGCATGCATTGTTTCAGAAACACAGGAAACATCCAGTCCACCCAATCCGTCCAATCCATCCGACCCATTCAGCCCATCCAACTCCATCACCCAGAAAAAGACCCGATGACCCCTTCGCCACCCGCCGGGAAACCCGCCGACCCTCACTCCCTCAGTTCAGCGGCAGAATGGTCAACCCACACGGCAACACCATGTCGCCCGTGTGCTTGTCGTTGACAAAACTCAGCGAGATCTCCTCGAGCTCGGCGTCGTCGATAATGAGTATGTCCTTGGACGCCCTCCGCCCATGAGGCTCGGCCACCTTGTCGGCCGTCTCGACCGCCTTGACGATGAGGTCCGCGATGGCCCCCGTCAAGGCGCACGACGTAAAGATGGGACTGTGCTCAATCGTTCCCAGCAACGCCCGCCGCGCCCGTCCCGACCCAATGTCCCGGATCTCGTGCTCGACCGTGTGCCACGTCAGCACTCCTGGGAACGCATCGTGGTTCCGGTGCGGCCACTGCGTGTCGGCCAGCTTGTCGAGGAACATGACGACTGCGGTCAAGGCTTGCACCAGCAGCACCGCACGCTCGTGGGGACTCAGCGACAGGAGGATGCCCGGCTCCGTGCTGCTCTTGTGGAGGCTCTCCTGCAAAAGTGGCCGCTGGTCGGCCCCAAACGTCGCCACCAGCACCTGCTCCAGCAGCTCCGGCCTCTCCAGCACTTTGGCCCGGTCCCTCATGTTGAAGATCCGCACGGCCTTGGTGAAGAAGTTGGGCATGATGTCGCGCATCTCGACGCCGCTGATCTTGCGGGCGTGACCCGTGTCGACACTAAAGTACTCGGCCGCTGCGTCGGCGGCATCTGAGACGCTGTCAGCATCAAACTCGCCCACAGGAAAGGAGCAAACATACACCTCGTCGACATGGCCGCCGAATTCCGCTGTGCCGCGGCAAACGCCAGCTTGACGTGCCACTCCTTCCACTCGCCCAAGCTCTTGAGCGTCGCGGCCGCCAGCTCCCCGAAACTCGAGTCGTCGTCCTCGACCGTCGCACACCCCGCGACGCAAACCCGCGCCGTCCGTTGCACCCTTGACCGCCCCTTGCTGTCGAGCAGCACCTCGTCCCACCGCTTGCCAATGGTCTCCTCAAACTTCTTGCTCGTCAGGTCCTTGAGGATGTGCGACACGGCCACCTTGGACAGCCCGCGCTCCTCGGCGTCGCGCGACCACGTCAGCTGCACGCGGCTGACAAACTCGTCGTACTTGGTAAACACCAGCAGCGCCGGCACGTGTGGCGCCACGGACGCCAGGTCGCCGCCGAAGAAGCGCTTCTCGAGCTCCGACACGGACCGCCCCTCCTCGGTCGCCACGCAGTACCAGATGCAGTGGATGTGCTCCCCCATCGGCAGCGACGGTGACGTCCGCTCCCGCACAAAGTCGCACACGCGGCTGTAGACGGCCTCGTCGTCGCTCCAAAAGTTGGGCGATGTGTAGACGGCTAGCCGCTGGTTCTGCCCTTGGAGATCGAGTTCTTGGTGGATGTCGTGGCTGTCTTGGAAGGCGTCGGCGACGAGTTTCTGCGCAAGGTGTCAGTCTTGCTTCGTCAGGAGCATTGAACCGGAAGCAACAAACCTTTTCGAGGTCAACGCCAAAGATCTTGGAAAAGAGCTCCTGCTTGGTCGACTCGGGGTTCCCGAGCACCAAGATCCGAAAGGTCGGACATGGCTCGAGGAAGTCTTGGGGTGAGCTGAGGTCTGCGGACATTTTTGATGTGCTTTGGTTTCACTGATTCCAGGTTTCTCGAATTGACAATGATGGGAATCTCTTCGACATCCTCGAACACGCACAGCTTCCTTTTTGTGTTGGCTCTTCAGCGACATTTTTACGACTTTGGTGCTCGGTGGTCTGATGCTGATGACGGCCGTGTGGCGTCAGTGTCACACCATCCGGTTCCTCCCGTGCGGTTGGGTGGTGAGCCGACTTTCGGGCGGTCGCGAAATCCTCCGAGTGGACGGACGCCGGCTCGGTTCGGCGTCTTGCGGCCTGGACCATCGGCAAACTCGCGGCCCTCCGGAGAGTGACCGGTTCAGCCAGGCCCGCCGAGTGGTGTCATGCACGGACATGCTTGCATTGCATTTGGGCTGCCTCTCATCAATTGCTGCCATCAATGATTTTGACGATTGACATGGGGCAGGCTGAATCACTGCATCCAGAAGCGAAGCCAACATCCTTCCAGAAGTTCAAGTTGTCTCTTGCATGCGGCGTCCGAACCAACGGCACATGAACCTACACAAACGGACAGACACAGTTGATCAAGGGCTGCCACTGATGCCGCACCACGACCATCCTTGAATACAACAACCACCACATCCTCGTGCCTCTCTTCCGTCGACCTATGGTTCAATAATGTCGGGGCCCAACATTCTGGATCAGTGCCACAAAGTGCTCAAGGATTGATGTTTCTATCAAGCACAAGCTTGGTCATCGCCGTCACTGTCGCTGTCGTTGTAAAGGCGACGGGTAGTCTTAACCAACGGACAGCTGGGGGTAAGGGAGCCATGTCGTCGGTACGGGTAGTGGCTGTTGCAACTACCCGCCGTACCCCGACCATGGCGATAGTGGACAACGATGGCAGTGGTCGTGATGGTCATGAAGATGGTGATGGTGAAGTGCTGCTTCTAGCTGGAAGAAGTTAAAACCTTGGGGTTATCCTGCAGTAGGGGCGCCGAAAGGTTGCAAAAGAGGTCAAAACACATCCGGCCAGTCTCCCCATTGCCCACAGTACCTACTTGGTGGGATCATCAAGACTGGAAGCGGGCTCAGGTCAAACGAAATTACAGTCGGGTACTCACACACATCCTACATGATGTGGCTGGTGCGGATGTCCAAACGGAGAAACGTACTCTCGTTCCAAATTCACATATCATCCACCAAAGTCCCGAGTCTGAGACCGACCAACCCCAACATCACTCTCCACGAAACAGTCAATAAGCCGACGGGAGCTGCGTCCATTAGCCTGGTTCTGCCCCATTCAAGTCCCTGCCGAGACAAAATGCTCCGAGCCAAGTTCAAGCCGGCGCGAACGGTCCTGTTCTCGACGCTGACTCCAACTCCTCGAACGCAAACAGGGGCCATGTCTGTCCTCGACCGAGTGTTCAGATCCCAACGACCTCTCAACCACCTCAACCATCTTCACCGGCCCATCACACACACCCACGCACGCCCAACAACCCCCGCCCGCACCAGCCAAGCCAACCCCCGCGTCAAACCCCCAACCTCAATAATGAACACCCCCTCCACCCTCATCTCCACACCCTCCGCCCTCGCCTCCCTCCTCACCATCCTCACCTTCGCCCTCCCACCCACCCCCTCCTCCCCGGATCTCTACCTCGACCTTGAAGGCAAAAGGCTCTCCCGCCACGGCAAAATCTCCCTTCTAACCTTGTACGTCCTCCCCCTCGGCCACGTCTACCTCATTGACGTGCACACCCTGGCCTCCCTGGCCTTCACCACCCCCTGCCCTCGCACCGGCGCTACCCTCGGCTCGCTTCTCGCGTCGCCGACCGTTCCAAAGGCCTTCTTCGACGTCCGCAACGACAGCAACGCCCTCTTTGCGCACTACGGCGTGCGCCTTGCCGCCGTCGAGGACGTGCAGCTCATGGAGAACGCGGGACGCACGGGGCGTCATTGGTTGTCGGGGCTGGAGCGGTGCGTCGAGAGCCACTTGGGGCCGGGCACGGGCACGGGGCTGCTGTCGGAAAAGGAACACAGGGCGTGGTGCGCGGTGAAGGACGAAGGGAAGAAGTTGTTCGCGCCGGAGTTGGGGGGCGGATACGAGGTTTTTGAGGAGAGGCCGATGAGGCCAGAGGTGGAGAGGTATTGCGTGAATGATGGTATGTATATGCTGTATTCCTTCCCTTGCTGGTGAGATTCGCGGGGGCTGATAGATGGGTGGTTGCCTAGTGGTGCTGTTGCCGCTGTTGAGGAAAGTGTGCCGGGGCAAGCTGGGCAGGCTGTGGAAGAAAAGAGTGGCCATGGAGACGGAGAAGAGGGTGAGAGAGTCGCAAAGGGATGGGTACGACCCGGATGGAAAGAACAAAGGGAGAGGGCCTTGGTGGCCGGATTACCTTCCCACTATCAAAAGTTGAGGGTTTGGAGTGTGCTTGGAAGAGGTCCTGGAAAGGGTCTGTTGATCGTGGCATGGAACATGGATTCATCATCAAGACGTCGAGGCTAAAAATGGAGCTAAATCAATGACTGAAGCAGTTAGCCAAAGGGCCCCAATTAAGTGGCATGGCGATTGTTTCTGAGAGTGATTATGTTTATCTTCAGAGGCGTTAGAAGATGATCTTCGAGTTCCCGAGTTGGTCGGAGTTCTCGACTTGGGGCTTTCTTCCCTGTGACGCCTGGATGAAATTGTGATTCCTTCAGGCTCCAAAGCCAAACGAGTAAATGCGTTCGAGTTCACGCGGACTCATTCGAATTTACCCAGGCTCTGAATCCTCTTCCGACAATGTCGGGCTCAGTCTCTCCTCAGCGTCCTCAAACGTCCGACCACTCCCGCTCGAATCCGTATCCCCGTCCTCACAGTCAACATACCGATCCAACGGATTCAAAAGCCCCGACTCCATGCGGCTGGCCATCCCACCGTGGTGGTGCTCGGCTTCCATCCGCAGGACCGACAGCACATCCTCAAACGCTGCCCCAAGCTTGTCCGAGAAATCAATCCGCTCCTCAAGCACCTTGTGATAGTGATCCAACACGTACGAGCTATCCTTGCTGACCCGCAGATGCTCAGCGGCTGTGAGCCAGGAGCATCGTCTCCCCGTCGGCGTACTGCGCGACTATCTCCAGGAGGTTGGGCCCCGTCAGTCGTGGACACTCAGCGTACTCGAACCATCGTTCGAGCAGGAGCCGCAGCACAGGGTGGTTGTTGTACTGGATCGCCGTGGTCAGTGGCGTCTGTCCGTTCTTGGAGGTGGTGTTGATGTCGGCGCCGTATTCGAGGAGGAGTATGGCGTGCGCGGCGCTGTTTCCCCTGGCCACGTGTAGTAGTGGGGTGAATCCGTCGACGCCGCTGGCTTCGATGTTGGCGTTGAAGTCTAGGAGGGACATCATGAGTAGGGGATCGCGGGCGTTGCGGGCGGCGCAGTTGAGGGGGGTGCCGAACTTGAGGCCGGGTGGTAGTTCGGGGTCGGGGAGGGCTCCGGCTTCGAGAAGGAGACGGACGCAGGCTGTTTGGTTTTGGTTGGCGGCGAGGGTCAGGGGGGTGTTGAGCTTCAGGTCCATGTTGTTGGGGTCGGCACCCCAGCTGAGGAGAGTGATGACGGCTCGTTCGTCGCCCCTCGCGGCCGCCCATTGAAGTGCGGTACGTCCTGTCAGGTCGGCGCAGTCAACGGCTTGAGGATGCAGACGAAGCTCTTCCTCCAAATCTCCGCCGCATAGGCCGAGTACGATTTTATGGATGCGGGCGAAGTTCTGGCGCTCGATAAAGTCACTGCCTTCCGAGACAAACCGAAGGATTTTGGTGACCTCTTGGGGAATGCGACCTCTGAGGATGATATCGACAGCTTTGTCACTCGGAGAATCGTCGCTCTTGGCGATGGTCTAGGCGGCATATCAGCAACTCTGAAAACGGAACTTTTGGAGGGCTTGTCTCGCTGCAACTGACCTGTACGTCGGATCTGCTCCCGCAGCCATGAGAAACTTGCAAGTTTCAAACTGTTGACCATACAAGGCCCACTAACTCTCTGTCAGCCAAACTGAAGTCAGCTTTGGAAAAGACTTGACGTACCCGCAAGAGTTGTACCCCCTTGTAGAGCTAACATCACGAGGGGAGGCCAAGCCCCGGCTAAAGAGACTCTTCAAGCCGTCGACATTTCCTTCGAGCGCAAAGCTGACGCACTGCGAAGAGTCTGGCACCCTCCGGAGTGTGTGAAGCTGGAGCGAGGGACCGACATTGGCCTCATACGCCAAACTGAATCGAACAATCTGGGACCAACAGATGCCAAGGGGGAACCAGTATTCAAGATTCACTGACGAGGTCCGCTGTCCGGTACAGGCCGCCGAATCACACTTGGAGCTCAGCAACGGCCATCCGCTGAATCCGACAAAGAGCTGGCCAACCAAGCCATCCATGAAGGCGGGCGTCTTCTTATCGGTGACAGAGTGGCAGGAGCACCGACAGGTGGCCTGGCAGGTTGTGCGTGCCTGTCGCAGTCGCATCTTGATGGTATCAGAGCCTGCTTGAATACGTGCTACCGAGCTGGGGCTGATTGTCCGGACGAGGCGGTGTCTTGCTGGCGGGGCCGAGGTGTTGTAGAGACGTCCAGCCTGACGGGCTTGGGCGGTGTGCATTTGCATGGCTTGGTTCTGGAGCAATGCCTCAACCCGCTCGGGTCGCTGATCGACCGTGGAGTATTTGTGGGTCAACATTTCCGACATTGTTGAGTGGTGTTGCTCGAGCAGCATTTGCATAAACTTGTTGTCGGGAACCTTTATGTCTGTGTAATTCGACTCTGTGGATTCAGAGAACTTGAAGCTCAACTCTTCAAGTTGGAGCCGAACCTGCGTCATTTCTCGCCTCCGTGGCCGTCAGAATTGACATGTTTGTCACACAAGAAGGGACTGGACTCACGAGTTGGACGCACCCAGCAAAACATTCAGGCTCGACTTGACTTGTTTGATTTCATCCTGCAGCACCACCCGACGCTGCTCTGACCTCCACAACAGGACTCTGGGAATGGCATCTCGCTTTTTTGAGCGGGCCGCCAGCAGCCTCTCGAGGATAGTTTTCAGCTCCAGCAAGGGCGTCTTGCCCCGGCAAATCTGGGCGACGAAAGCCGGCGAGGCGTGGCCATGTTCGTCCAGAGCCGAAACCTTCCTGTCTTCGACAGCGATGGCGACCTGATGCAGGACGGCGTTGAAGTCTTGGACTTCGTTGTTGAGGGCATGAATGCGACCAGGCAGGGCGTCCCAGTCCCCCCGGATCTCGGCCAGAATGTGCGAGACCTGGGCGGCGATGATGCGACAGCAATGACGCCTGCGGTTATCGGCAACGGGTCCATGTCTGGCTGGCGGGGCCAAATGTGGACAACCACGTCTGAAGATGTAAGTTGAACATTGAGGCGGAAGGCTAGAAGTGGGGTTGAGTCACTGCTGGGTATATGTAGGTAGGATGAAGGATCAACCTACCTACGAGGGAGGCCGCATGTGCACGTGAAGCATGCATGATGATGTTGGGGGCGGGCGGGCAGGCTAAACAACTGCGGCCTTTAATCAGTTTCAGGAAGCAAGAGCTGAATTACCCCGTTGAATGTTGCAAATCAACTCTCCTTTTCCCCGTCCCAACCGCCGTTTGTCGCCCCTCATGGAGGACAAAGTCTCCCAATTCGGAGTTGAAATTCGCTCCCGCCATTTCACCTTTGCCGAGGGATATCGGCCGCTCAACCATGGCTCGTTTGGAACAATACCAAAAATGGTGCTGGAGTACCAACGACAACTCCAACTCGAAACCGAAGCACGTCCGGACACATTCATTCGGTACACCTACCTCAGGCTGCTGAAAGAGAGCCGATCAGCCGTGGCACCTCTTCTCGGAGCCGACCCCGGCGAAGTTGTCTTCGTCCCCAACGCCACCACAGGCGTCAACACGGTCCTCCGCAACCTGTCTTTTCCCCCAGGGGAGGTCGTTCTGTGTTTCACCACCATCTACGGCGCATGTTCCAAGACGATGCAGGCAGTATCAGAGACATCTTCGGTGTCGATTCACGAGATTGAAATCACCTATCCCATCCAAGATGATGAGATCGTGCGCCGCTTTCGCCTCGCCGTCGACGAGGTCAAGGCTCAAGGCAAACACCCCAAGCTCGCCATGTTTGATACTGTCCTCACCTTTCCCGGGGCACGCTTTCCCTGGGAGGCACTGGTGGCAGCTTGCAAGGAACTCGGCATCCTGAGTTTCATTGACGGCGCCCACGGTATTGGCCACATCGACCTGACGAACCTGGGCGAGGTCGGGCCGGACTTTATGGTCAGCAACTGTTACAAGTATGTCAACCCTCATTTCTTAGACTGCGCCGACGCTAACACCGTCCAGATGGCTCATGGTCCCCCGGGGTTGCGCTGTCCTCCATGTCCCCTTCCGCAACCAGCACCTGATAACCACCACCTTTCCCACGTCCTGGGGCTATGAGACCCCCGAAATCCGCAAGAAGATGGATCCGCGCGAGTACTTCTCCCGCCTCTTTGACAAGGTCTCGACGACGGACAACACGCCGTACTGCTGCATCCCCTTGGCACTCAAGTTTCGGTCCGAAGTCTGCGGCGGCGAAGACAAGATATTCGTGTACTGCCAAGACATTGCACGTCGAGGCGGAGCGAAAATGGCCGAGATCATGGGCACCGAGGTCCTTGGGGGAACAGAAAGCTCGTTTCAGCGCTGTTGCTTCACCAATGTTCGACTGCCTCTGACACTGGAAGAGCTCGGTGTTGATGAGGACGGCGGAAGGAAGGTGGCAAAGTGGATGCAGGAACTTACACCGGCCGAGCATGAGACGTACATCCCCATCAAGATGTATGCCGGGCAGTTTTGGTGCAGGATCAGCGGGCAGGTGTACTTGACGATGGAGGATTTTGAATGGGCGGCGGGGACTTTACTTCAGCTTTGTGACCAGGCGAAGAAGGGGGAATGGAAATGAACTCGGTGCCCTCGAGCATGAGTTGGGAAATGGTTGGCTTTGGATTCGAAGGTGTCTCGAATCGGAGAAAGGGGTGGAAATATCCCGAGGGAGATATGGCTTCGCATGACACCACAAATTGCAGCGGCAAACCCTCAACACTCGCATCTCGAAAATCCGCTGTCCCCACTTGGGAATAGGGGCTTTTTGACCCTGGACGCCAATCGGCGTTTCCTCAGCAACCTCCAGGAAGAGTCAAGCGATTCAGCAATTTCCCGTTGCCGACGAAATTTCACCGAGAAGCCTTCCTTTTGCTCTTGACATCGTTCCGTACCGCCAAAATGTCCGCGGCAATCAATGACTAACTACATCTTCAACGCCCCGGAACACAAGATCCGGGACCTCCTGGTGGTCATGTGCAACAATGACCCCTACGTCCGCAATTGCACAAGGCATTGGATAAAAACCATTCACCAGGAAACCCTGCTTAGGGCCCAAGAAGAACAGGTCTTCGCTGCCGCAGCTCTGGGCTACTATTCCATCATCAACAACAACAGCATCAACGGGACAATCGTCGCCAACAACATCATCATCAACGGGACATCCAACGTCTCCGTGTCGTGCAACGGGGGGCTCGGCTGGAACATCAACTCCAGCTCTAGTATCAGGACGACAGCCACAACGGGGCTTCCGTGCAAATGCAGAACCGGAATCAAGTCACTCTCAATGGCAACATGATGTCCATCCCCAACGGCCCTCCTCAGCCCCAAAACATGAGGCGCAAGGCGACGGAAGAGCGCCGTGCCCCGCCTGGTCCCAAGAGGTTGGCGATGGGAGCGGGCGTATCGGAGCGGGTGCCGGAGCGGAGGCAAGAGCGGGAGTCCATCCTGGATGTTAAGGTGAAGTGGGAGCCGGTCCCGGAAGTCAAGGCGGATTATCCAGAGACACGGATGGTCGCCCAACGGAAAGTTCGGATCAAGACGGAATCCCGCGAGCCCACGCCCGCAGCAGCAGCAGTACCGGTCCCATCGCCACCCCGTAGAAAGGTGCGGATCAAGACGGAACCAACGATCATAACAGACAGCGTGCGGGTCTGCGACATGTGTGAGAAGCGGTACAGGGAAATCGGAAACACGGAGAAGTCATGTCGTCATCATCCAGGTACTTTTCTCGTCTCTTCTACTTCCGGTGTACATGTTTGTTTTGCTGTTACAGGTTATCTCGACCTAGACGACCGCTCGGACGAGTGGATGGACTGGTACCACGAGGATGGGGATCTCCCGGATACCGATGAGGGGCGTAGGGCGTATCCGCGGGGATTTGAGTGGACGTGCTGTAGGCGGGGTGGCACGGGGAGGCCGTGTACGGTTTCGAGGCATGTTCCCAGGGCGGCGGGGCAAGAATCGAGGAGGAGGCCGAATGCGATGATTTTGGCGAGGGATAGGGAAGGGGAGTTGAAGAGGGTGAGGGCTGTTGATTGGAGGTAGGGATGGTGGGTTGGGAAGAGGCGGGGGGGGGTTGTGTTTGAGTTTGACGGGGTTTGATATGTTGTCCAGGAATGTGTGTTTCTAACTGAATTGTTTGCAAACATTTGCCAGAAACAATCTTTTACCGTCACAACAGGGTGTTCTACAAAGAACTTGAAGAAGGTGCTTGCAAGATTGTAGACGGGAACATGTCATTGCTTGCGTGAGGAACAAGAGCAGTTCCTCACTCAAGGGGGCTGTCTACCTATCTTATATATTATTATTATTCGTACACCGCTGTGCCCTAGGGCTCGCCGGACCCTCATCTTAGTAATTGTACAGGAAAACCGTGCTCTCACGAGCCGGATGAAAAACCCATACCGACAGTCAAGGAACTGCGTCGGTCGCCGATCCTACGAATACAAGAAAGAAGGCCTCCTGGCCTTCGAAGGACGGGCCATCAGACCGTCTGTTCCAGTTCCAGCTTCCTAGCCAGGCTGTACATTTCCAGTCTACCCGAGTCCATCAGCCAGCTCAGGATCCTCCCCGTTAGCCGTGCAGCTGAGGGGCTAGTGTTCTGCAGGACAGAATAAAAGTCCCGTCGCGTTCGGATCTCTGCTCTCCTCCACGTTCGAGCCAATGGTGGGGCCAAGCACCACATCACCAGGTGTTCGGCAGTCTCCCGTCCTTCTCCACACTCACAATAGGGCGTTGTAACCCCTGGTACTCGCCGTTCGAACAGGAAGCTTCGGAGGCCTATGGCACCAGTTCGAATCTGAACCAGCAAAGAGCTTTTAGCCTTGTTGAGTCCTTCGTGCCTCGTTAGAGTCCCCCTTCCGAACATGGTCTCCCGCTGGTGGTCGAAGTCATCGGCAGGCCTTGTCGCTGCCCGGCCGTCTCTTTCCCTCAGCCATCTCTCCTTCCAGGCTTCCTCTGCTACCTCGCCCGTGTCGTCGGTTTTTCCAGTCCATGTTGCTATTGTGTTCGCCGCTTGTTCCACCGCAGTAGGCGCCTGAGGCCCGGGGGCTCGCGGTCGGCCGTTGTGTCTCCTTCTCGAACCTATCTTATATAGGAAACTATCTAAGTGCTGAAGAGCAGTCATGCTCAGGGCTTGGCAGAGCCAAGCCGCCAAGCCCTCAAAGTGCTCCCTCTGCTCCCTGTGTTCTGGAGGGAGCACAGGGAGCACACAGAGCACCTTCTGATTGGCCCATGGAAGGCCCCGCCTTCCATTCCCTAATGATTGGCTGGTCGCTGCGGTCCATGTTCGCAGCGACCGGATGTTATGGCCCGCGGGTCATAACAGAAGGTTACAGTATTCTCATTGATTCACCGCGCTATTAGCCGTGGCAGGGGAGCATCGATGCTCTATAGTCGCAAGCCGGATGCGCATACTAATCTATCACCGAACGAGAACGCGACGTTACTATAGGCCCTTTGCTGCACGATAATGCGAGGTCTGGAAATGGAGTCGCCCTAAACCCGGGGCGGTGTTGGATGCATGACGTGACAACTTGGTTGTTGTGATTGGTTCTGCTATCTCTTGTCTTCGTTGATAACAACGAGCCGACACCAACCGGAACCATCTTGTCAGGGGTCGCGAGTGGGCGCCAAGTCCAAAGCCATGCCGCCAAGAGAGCCATGATATCGGGACTTGACATCGAAATCACCTCAAGAGTCAAGCCTGAATAAGGTTCACCGTGACCTTTTCTGGACAAATACAAGCAGCAATATCTTTACCAAAGCCACCACCTATCTACTGTCTCATCTTCCACCCCTCTGTTCCGACCTCTTCAACGCATTCCAAGACCAGTGTGCCGTCGGATCCTCCGAAAGCAACTTCATGGCTTGTGCATCCTTGTTCTGCACCCCGTACTCCAACTCCATGGCCTCCGCCGCCTTTTTGGCCAACTCCCGCGCCTCCTTCTCATTCCCCCTGAGCGAGTGAAGCAGTGCTGCTCTCGTGTACGTCTGCCCGATGCTGGTCCATAGCCTCTCGTCTTCATACCCCTGGACGAGTTCATCGGCAAGGGCAGTATCGATCGGGATTTGCCCTGCCACCATCTTCTCGAGATGGGCTTGGATCGTGGCAATGCGCTCGATGCGCGCGTCCGACGCCGCCACCTGTGCGTCAGACATGGTGCAGTGTGCGCATTGGCATTTGAAGTTCCAGTCGTCCAGGCGGCTCTGGCGCTCTTTCCGCGATATTGTCCCATCGATATACGAGACTGTGAGCTCCTCGCCGGGGTGGATGTCCTGGACGGCAGTAGTGAGGTGGGTGATGTTGTTTACGCGATAATGAATGCTGTGGTCCGTGTCAGTCGTGCTCGGGCGCTGAAAAGGGGTAGGAAAATGACATACTTGGGCCGACAGTCATGATTCATTCTGGCCACGTCCGGATAGATGGCCAGGTGGCCGGAGAGCGTGTGGTTCCCGTTGATAAAAATCGTAAAGGCATTTCGGTCGAGTTTGTGGTACTCGTCCGTGCCGTATTGTCGCATCAACCTCTCGTATGTTTCCTTGGGGAGCCTCTTCGCGGCTCTCTTGTATAGGTTCAGTCGTGTCTCCTCATCGAAATCGAGATGCGGTCCAAACTGGATCAGCATGGCGGGGGTTGTCTGCATGATAATCTCGCCCCTTTTGATGGTGCGGTTGGCAACCAACCCGATCCCCTTGCCAGGCATCTCTGCGACGTCAAAGGGTTGCGTCTCGTGCCGAAACATGTCGTTCTTGGTGAAGCTGTCAATGACATGGACATTCGTCTCGGCCGAAATGAGCACCATGCCGCCGAGTCGGTCCAGATCGCGGCTGACGTAGACGCAGTATTCCTCTATGCAGTCGTATGGGCCATCCCATGCGTCGGACTTTTGCGTCTTCCACTCCCAAGCATCATCCTGGAAAGTGTGCTTCTTGACCAGTGTGGACACCGCACATGTGGGCTGTTCTGGCAAAATAAGGGGCCCTTTCAGACATTCCTCGTCCTCAGCCAATGCCGTGATGGTGATGAAAAGATGTGCGTACAATGAGTACAGCAGAGTGTATTGTCGCATGCCGAGTCTTGTTGGCCGCTTGCTGAGCTGGCCGAAACTTGGGCGGAGCCGCAGTCTGCAAACCCTCACTAGGCACCTCGCTCCACGGTCCGGCGTGCGGGGGGACGACCATGATAAATCTGTATGTCTGGGAGCAGTGGTGGTATTGATGGTTGCCGGCTGCCGAGTTCCGTCTCATACTTTGACGATCTACCAACCGGAATGCTGCCTGTGAGATTGACGAGATCTGGCTGAATGTACCAGCGTCGCTGATCGTCACAGTTACGGAAGGTCAGCCTGCGGAGCGGTCAGCAAATCTGGCGCCCGCTATGCATTGCCCGTCGAAACCGTCTTGGCTTTGATCAAAGGGTCTTGGTTTTGGGGAAGAAGTGTCTTGGTGGTTTGGTTCGGGCGGGCTTGTTCGGGACGAAAGTCTCCGTGGGCGTGCAGGGTCGTAGCACATCAATCCGAGGTGGAGGGTGAACAACCCTAACCCATCGCAAGCCACAAAGAGTTTGAGAATAGGTACGTAGGTACCAACTTACCAATGTTCGCCATGGTTTTTGGATTTCAATCGTCATGATTTTGGAACTAGGATGACATTCAGCCCCATTGACAATGGGGGAACTTTGGCAGGGGACGGACTGACTAGGTAACCAGGAGAGGAAGCGCTTGAAAAGTTTGGCCAATGGTGTCTTGGTTGAGGCGGTCTGGAACGTCGACGCCAAGCGGCCAGAACCCGCTGTGGTGGAACAACACATGCACTAGTGAAGTTTATGGCCGAGCGATTCCACTTTGAGCGAGCTGATCGTTCCACCAACCCCTGACGCCAAATTTCCACGCTGCTAAGCGCAGAGCTGAACATCCCAGAGCTGAACATCCCAGAGCTGAACATCCCAGATCTGGGAAGAAGGATTCTGTGGATCACTCGCCGGACGAGAGTATCCGTGATGCTGGGTCGAGCGCAAATATCCGTTTGTGAAGCCCAGGTCCCGCCGCCACGAGGGACGAGGACCGCCATCACCACGCGCCACGCACACGCTCCTTTTCACCATCATCCAGGGAGACAAGTCGCCAGCCGTTGCTGTTGGCCACTTGTGAGCCCTATCCGGTCTTTACCTCGCACCTAACCCGACACTGTCGATTCCACTCTTTCGTCGCCATGTCGTCTTCGCTCCGACTCCTCGCGGCAGCCCTGCCCGCCATGGCTGTGGCCTTGGACACCAGCGTCATCCAGGAGCCTGGCCTCATCCGATTCCCCGTCACAGCCACCCAAGGCTCGTCCATCTTCGGAACCCTCGCCAAGAGACAAGTCGACACGGCCTCGTTCGGCGCCAGGTCGGGCACCCTCTACACCATCAACGTTGTCCTGGGCACACCGGGCCAGACGGTACCTGTCCAGTTCGACACGGGCTCGTCGGAGATGTGGGTCAACCCAACATGCTCACAAGCGTCGAATATGGCCTTTTGCTTGGCCCAGCCGAGGTTCACCTATTCCAATTCCTTGGTCGACTTCGGCGTCACAGGCGCTGTCACGTACCCCACAGGGGGGTACGCCAACTTTGAGTATATCGGAGACTATGTTCGCATCGGTCCTGCCACCATCACTCAGCAGATCTTTGGTGCCGGTTATAGCACCGAAACTCGTGTGGTGGGCGTTCTGGGTGCGGCTCCCGACCTTGGTGGGTGGATTTCACCCTATCCGTTTGTCATCGACAGCATGGCCCAGCAAGGCCTCATCAACAGCCGCGCCTTCAGCATGAACCTGCGCGGTTTTGACAGCGCTTCCGGGTCCGTCATCTTTGGCGGCATTGACACCAAGAAGTACACGGGGTCCCTCTTGAAGACCCCCGTTGTGACGGCTGCGCAGTCCCCGGATGGCTTCACGCGTTGGTACGTCCGCGTGTCTGGCATCAAGGTGAACCAGCCCGACGGTACTGTCGTCGATGTTTACACCGTGCCCGCCGGTGGGCTGGGCCAACCCTTCCTTCTCGGCAGCGGCTACACGCTCAGCGCTTTGCCCACCGCCATCTTCAACAACCTCGTTGCCGCCTTCCCGTCTACTCAATATGTCCCCAGCACGGGCTTGTACACAGTTGACTGCCTCGATCCCGGCGAGGGCGGCAGCGTGGACTTCATCTTCAGTGTGGGGGCCAACAGCAAGACCATCAGCGTCCGCTACTACGACTTTGTCTGGCACAACCCAGACACCCCCAACACCTGCGTGCTGGGAGCCTTTGCGGACCCGTTCCCCGTACTTGGCGATACCTTCCTCCGCTCGGCCTACGTCGTCTTCGACCATGACAACCGCAACGTGCACCTTGCTCAGTCTGCCGAGTGCGGAACCAACCTCGTTGCCATCGGACAGGGCACCAATGCCGTCCCCAGCTTAGAGGGTGGTTGCAGCCCCCCTGTCACGTCAACGACGTCCACGGCACCTCCCACTACCAGCACTTCGGCGCCCCCGGACTCGACAACATCAACCGAGCCCCCGACGACTACCACGGAACCCCCCGTCACTACCAGCACTTCGGCGCCCCCGGACTCGACAACATCAACCGAGCCCCCGACGACTACCACGGAACCCCCCGTCACTACCAGCACTTCGGCGCCCCCGGACTCGACAACATCAACCGAGCCCCCGACCTCTACCACGGAACCCCCCGTCACGACCAGCACTTCGGCCTCCACGGACTGCTCGACAACATCAACCGCGCCCCCGAGCTCTACCACGCAACCCCCCGTCACGACCAGCACTTCGGCCCTCACGGACTCGTCGACAACATGCAGTGCGCCCCTGTCTTCGACCTCGGTCCCGTCCTCCACCCCGACTCCAGCCCCCAGCTCCGCATCCACTCAGAGCACCACTCGCCCCCATACTCGTCCCTCCGTTGGCACCCACCGGCCGTCCCGCCCCGTCGACACCATCACCTTCACTCGCACCGACACCTACACCATCACCTCGTGCGCTGCCCACGTCACCAACTGCCGCGCCGGGCACGTCACGACCAAAGTCATCCCCGTCACGACGACCGTTTGCCCGCAAACCACGGCCATCTACGCCCTCCCGCAGGTCGTTGTCTGCCCCCAAGCCGGCGGACGCGGCTGCACCCCCGGCGAGACCGTCACCACCCGGGTGTCCATCACCGTAAAGCCGCATGCTCCCGGCGGACAGGCCTTCGCTGTCCCTACCCAGGGCGGCGGCCATGGCGAATGGGCGCACCCGACTGGTTCGCGCGGGCCGAGTGTTCCGGGAGGAAAGGCTCCGTCCCCTGGCGCCGCTGCGGGTGGGGGTCATGGAGGACACGGCAACGGCGGAAACAGCGAGAGTTATCCCACTGCGCCTGCTGGTGCCGCTGCGGGCGGGGGTCATGGAGGACAGGGCAACGGCGGAAACAGCGAGTGGTATCCCACTGCGCCTGCTGGTGCGCCGGGGGCAGGCGGTTCGCATCCGCTGACGACGCTTGCGACGCAGGCTCCTGCGACGGGATATGGAGCCGCGAAGCCCACGGGTGTGTACACCGCCGGCGCCGCGAAGGTGGCTGTGTCTTGGTTGGTGGGGGTGGCAGTGTTTGGAGTCATGATGCTCTGATCTTGTTGATGACTTGGAAAGAAGGAAAGGTGCTGGGCGCATTTGATTCCCCGCGAAATACTGTTAGGTGTTTGGGTCTGGTGCTGCTGCTCGCTTGGAAAGCAATAATTTGATCTAGACTAATATTTGGTTGTGTTACGGCATGGCATGCCAGACCACTGCGTAACACAACCAAAAGGAAGGACGATGTGATGACAGAACATCACGATCGCAGGCATGCCTATAGAAGAGGAAAGTCGCACGCGAAGCCTGTGACAGGTTGATGCTAACACACTCCGAGCCTCTTGTATGTCTCGCACCTCAGTGCCGTTATCCTTCTTAGCCTGCCCGGCCCCTGTCTTTGAGACCGTGGCAATTATTCCCATCTAGGTACATGTTCAGCATGGCACCTGAGAGCCCAAGTGGGAGAGCTTTCTCCGAGGTACTTCCGAGCTTGGTCCCCTACATTTGAGAGCCTTGCACAACTTGAACAACATTTGGATGAAAGCACAACTTAACATAACTAGGAGTTGGTTACCATGCACAACTTTTGTTCCTCATACAGCACATCCTTTATCGAAAAGATGAGAGAATGACGTGTGGAAGCGAGGAGAATCGTGACGAACTCGCAGAGCGCTTGCCGCAAAGCCTTGTCAGTGTCTAATGTTTTGGGAATCAGAAATCTGAAGGCCGTGATTGGGGAGCGGTCGGTATTTGGTGTGGTCGCGTGGAAGCTGATTGGTTCAAGCCGTATAAGTCACGGTTGCCGTGTCTTGATTAGTCCTAGTACCAAACATTTCCCCTCCCCCACCACGTCATCCCCCTCCTCACTCCATGACATGTTTGTCCTGTGAGTCACGTTCGGCCCGGCCCGCGACCAGACATATTACAGCCTGGATCCGAGTGACTCGACGCCGCACTTCAGCTGGGGCAGTGACAGCCACTCGAACCGACCCTGACACTTTCAAGCCGTCAATCAGCAAACACCATGCCTCCTCACGCAGCCAACATCATGGCTTCTGTGAGTCAACGTTACACCAATTCGCCGACCAGGCGGGGGAGGTCTCCCGGAAGGCCTCCCAGAATACCCCCCAATGCCAGACGGTCCTCTGTGCGAAGTCAGTCTGTAAGTAACACCTGCTCAGGCAAGAATCGTCATTGTTCCAAACTCTAATGGAAATAATAGCAGGTTTCCAGGAGCAGCGGCAGAGGTGCCAGTAGACCTCTCGCGTCGCTACGCGTTTCCGCGTTGGGAAAGAGAAGACGTGAGGCATCACGCGACAGAAGCGAGAGCAGCGCAGGCCAAAGAAGTCGCAGCTCAACCCCCAGGCGTCAGCGTCGGGCGCCATTTGATCCCGAACCCCAAGCTATTGGGGCCAGTCCAGAGCCCCAAGCCATTGAGGCCAGTTCCGAGCCCCAAGCCATTGACACCAGTAATCTCTGCGACGAGTGCTCCAACATATGCTGGGACAGCATCGAGGAAATCGCCAACGAAAGACTGCGCATGAATACGTGGACAGGCCGGCGGGTCGTCGATGTCGGACGGCGCTTCCGAAGGCTGGACCCCAACAGCACCTGTACGCTCTGCCGCCAGCTGCATGCTCCCTGGATAGAAAAGTTTCTTGAGGATCGGCGTTGGATTGAACGCAAGTGTATCGAGGATGTCGGAGACCGAATCCACGTCTTCCCCAATCTGCGACATGTCCACCACATTAGCGATTTTCAGTCCGGGAGGAATGCGCTCCGAATCCATGAGGCGCCATACCACATCGCTGTCGTCCCTATCGCCCCAAAGTGGAGAACGGAATTGAAGGAACACCTCGACTCCAGGGGTCTGGTTGTGGTCTTGCCGGACGGCCGTCAGGAGTCAAGGATTCTCCAACCTCAGCCAATCCCCGAAAAATTCGACAGAAGAAAGGTCCTCTCCTGGTTGAAGACGTGCAAGGGTCACCGCAACCGCTGCAACCCAAAACCACCAGAAGTGAATGGGATGAGACTCATTGATTGCAAATCAGATGATCTAGCCATTCGAGATTACGAACTCGGCAACAAATACGTCGCCCTGAGCTACGTCTGGGGGGAATCTGGAAGTACAGGTCCAGCGGCCGCACCAAGGGGCTCTTCCAGGCGCAATGTGATGAAGCTCCCAGAAGACCTCCCCCTGACCATTCGAGATGCGATCGAGGTGACCAAAGCCCTGCGATATCGTTACCTCTGGGTGGACAAGTACTGCATCGACCAAAATAACCCGGCCGAACAGCGCGAGCAGTTCAGCCGGATGGGAGACATCTATGCCGGTGCACAGGTGGCCATATTCGCGCTCGGAGACGACTCCAATGCCGGACTCCCCGGAGTGAGCTCAACGCCCCGGTTGGGCCAGCAAGAGTGTCGCAGCGGCTCGTTCCGGTTCATCTCAACTATGCCGGACCCGCACGAGGCGATCAAACAGACCAAATGGATGACCCGAGCCTGGACCTACCAGGAAGGCCTCTTCTCAACGCGCCGTCTCTTCTTCATTGAGCACCAGGTATACTTTGAGTGCAATGCCATGAACGAGGCCGAGTCCTTCAAGAGCAACCTCGACGTCATCCACACCCAAAACGGCCAGCGGTTCCGAGCCTACCACCGCGCAGGGCAGTTCGTGTGCGGCAATTCGACCCCGTTCTCGCACCTCGACGTGCGGCAGAACAAGGCCAACCACCGAAAGATCGACATGCTCCACCGGTGTCAACACCAGACCGCGCAATACACCCGACGCGAGCTGACCAACAAGAACGACGTGCTCAACGCCTTTGCCGCCATCGCGCGCTTCTACGCCAAGACGACGGCCATGATCGCCAGTCTGGCAGGGATCCCCATTCCGTTCCCCATTGCCAACTTGCCCTCTAGCAACAGACAGGAGGGACTCGACCATCTGAGCTACGCCCTGGCCTGGTCCCACAAAGCCAACAACTTTGACGGGCAATTTCCGCGGCGATATCAACCGACATCATCCCCCTCAACAGGCAATTCTAGACTGAAACAACTGCTATGGAACCCCAACACCAACCCCAAGGCACAGCGCCGGCGCGGCTTCCCGTCCTGGTCATGGGCGGGTTGGTTCGGCGAGATCCGGAGCCGAGACGACCTGCCGTACTGCTGGACGAGCCTCCTCAGCAGCCCCGTGCAGATTGGGGTTGCCAACGGCGAGCTCAAGGACTACCACGAGCTGGTGCACCAACGCGTGTCACAGTACAAGCAGTACCGGATCCGTGAGATGCTGGCGGCAGAATCCCTGCACTTTGACGCCTATGTGCTCAATCCCCACGAGCTGCGCGGAGCCTCGCGGCGGTTGCACGATGTCGACTTGTGGATCTCGCTGGGCCCGACCTCGTGGGACGAGCTGAACGAACGCTTGATGAGCGGCAAATACCAGGCCGTGGTGCTGGGCACGTACGGCGAGCCCCGGCCGGATGTATACCGCGCGATCCAGGCGGCAGATAAGAAGAGGGAAACGAGCAAGAAGCGGCGCATCGACCTGTTTGAGCGCAGTGAGCCGAATGTGATTGTGTGTCTAATTGTGCGGACGGATCGGGAGACGGGTGTTTCGTTTCGGAGGGGGCTGCTAAAGGTGCGTTATTATCACGAGGGCGGTGAGAATGCGTTGAGGGGTTGGAATACGGGCTCGAAGAAAAGTTTTGTATTGAGGTAGTTGGGTACCTAGTTGTTCGTCTTGAATTAACCCTCGTTTGATCGTGCTTGGGCTCTCAAGGAGCAGTCCTTCCATTCCAAAAGACTTGCGAAAACTGCAAGACCGTCGCAGCTCATCCATCTGGAAGGTTTGCGTCCGGATATCGCAAGGCAGAATCTTGGTGCGTCCATTGCCTGCCGAATTGTTGTTGGCCAGCTCAAACACCTCGACGAACATGCGGGCGATCACTCTGGTGATGCCGGCGATGCATTCGTCCTCGAACTTGGTAGACTCGTCTTCAAATCGGGACAAAAAGGCTTTGATACGGCCAGCCACAAAGGCATAACGTGCATGATAAGCGAGTGAGCCACTTTTCCGTGCGACGCGCCACTTCTACACCTAACATCAATTTCCTATACAACCCAAGATGTCTTGCACTTCAAATGAAGCCAGGGTGATATTGGCCCTCGAAGCCCTTCAAAATGACGAAAATCTCAGTATCAGAGCCGCAGCCAAGATCTACAATGTCGACCGAATGACTCTCTCACGACGACGTGGCGGCAAGCCTGCACGACGCGATTCTCCAGTCAATTCGAAGAAGCTCACCCAACTGGAAGAGCAGACGATAGTCCAGTATGTGATTGAGCTATCTACCCGCGCATTTCCTCCCAGATTGGGTGGCGTGGAAGATATGGCCAACCAGCTGCTACGCGTACGCGACGCGCCCCCTGTTGGCAAACGCTGGGCACACAACTTCGTCAAACGCCAGCCTGAGCTCCGAACGAGTTATACGCGTCGATATGACTACCAGAGGGCCAAGTGCGAGGATCCAAAGGTCATTGGCGAGTGGTTTGCCCTCGTGCGGAACGTCAAGGCCAAGTACGGTATCGTGGATGACGACATCTACAACTTCGACGAGACTGGGTTTATGATGGGCATCATCTTCGCCGGCATGGTGGTTACGACCTCAGATGGCCGTGGCAAGGCAAAGCTGGCCCAGCCTGGCAACCGCGAATGGGCAACAGTTATCCAGGGCGTCAATGCCCTCGGCTGGGCTATCCCCCCCTTCATCATCTTGGCCGCGCAGTACCACCTCGCCAACTGGTACACCGAGTGCGACCTCCCGGCCGACTGGCGCATCGCAACCACCGAGAATGGCTGGACGACCAATACAGTAGGCCTGGATTGGATCAAGCACTTCGACTGCCATACAGCACCTCGTACGAAAGGCAAATATCGGTTGTTGATCCTCGACGGCCACGAGAGCCACCACTCGACTGAATCCGAGCTCCATTGCCAGCAGAACAACATCATCACGCTCTGTATGCCCCCGCATTCTTCGCACCTCCTCCAGCCACTCGATGTTGGTTGCTTTGGGCCGTTGAAGCAGGCGTACGGTCGCCAGGTTGAGGACTTGATGCGGATGCATATCAACCACGTGAGCAAGCTCGAGTTTCTCTGTGGCTTTCGCAAGGCCTTCTTTGCCTCTATCACCGAGAGGAATATTCAAGCCGGCTTCGCAGGTGCTGGCCTTGTTCCTCACGATCCAGAGAGGTGCTTTCCAAGCTGGATGTCAAGCTTCGTACGCCAACACCCCCGACCTCACGAGCTGGTACACCACAACCTTGGGTGTTTCAGACACCCCACAACCCTCGAGAAGCCGCCTCACAGTCAACGCTCATTAAGACTCGCATTGCCAACCATCAAAATAGCTCTCCGACTTCGATGTTGGCTGCTGTAGACCAGCTTACCAAGGGTACGACGGCCGTAATGCACGAGGTGGCTCTTCTTCGGTCAGAGGTCTCTTCGCTCCGCAAGGCCAACGAGGCACTAAGCAAGCGCCGGAGAGCCAAAAGAATACGCGTGCAGCTTAGAGGGTCACTTACTCTACAAGATGCAATGGATCTACTAGGCCCACGGGCTGTGGATGGGGAGGGATCGCAAGAAACGCAGGCGGATGGTGGTGGTGCAGGGGGGGTTCGTACGAGGGTTCGATGCTGTGGTGTGTGCGGCAAGCCTGGCCATAATGCCCGCACTTGTCAGGAGGCTGCAGAAGCATCTAATTCCCCTACTTCTGATGTAATGGAGGTATGATGGATCTCATGTGACATTCGGCAAGACGAAATGATTCCGCAAAGCACATCCATCTACCAACACATAGTATCCATTGGCCGCTTCTGACCATGGAGAGAACGGTATTTCAATTCCATTTCCAATTCCCCTGTCCACCCACCCCTCGGCGTGTCGCCGGCAGCCACCCACCTTAGATCTAGGCCTTGGCCGGAGCCGCCTCTCTCCATCTCCCTCTCTTTTCCGGAGCAGCAGCCCATAGCGGGTACCATCAGCTGTCTTCGCATGTTCTGTCTCACTCATCATCACAGAATCTACAGGCCTTCGTAACGACCAAACAGCTTACCCACCGTCACATGAGATGGTCAGAGTTCCTCTCATGATTCAATCCGCTACCGCCTGGGCAGACCCAGCCAGTCCAATACCATACCACTGGAAACCAGCACCTCTCCTCGTCCAACATCAGCCAGGGAAAGCAAGCCAAATTTGGTCCCAACCCAGACTCTTCATCTCACCCACCTTTACCTGCGCATCAACTCCAATAGGTACCTATGTCATCCACCAACCAAACGGTCACCAAAAGGCAAGACCGGCTACTGTCACAGGCTTTGCCTGCTCCTTAGCTTTGTCATGTAGTCCATAGTCGCGTGACCCGGAAGTGGGCCCGCCCTCGAGAGCTTACCTCTCGGGCGGCCTCGGCCTCCAGACTTCCGGTTCCTCGTCGAACAACGATCATCACACCTGACCCCCAAGGTCGCCCCTCGCGCCGTGATAGCTACATTCTTCCCGTCGTCTTCGTCGCTATCTACCACTCCGGCGCCGCGGCATCATTGACTTCTGCGAGAGATCTGCGGTTGGAACCTCGAACTGTACACCATCTCAACCATCAACCTAGGTACCTAGGTACCTTTGAGTCAAGACATCCAAGTAGCACACGCCCCATCCCATACACGATATGCCGATGAGAAGAACAGGCGCGCTACGGAGCTGGCCCAGCTCATGGCAGGCATCATGCTGCAGCGCCGCGGTCTGCTGGGCATGCAGGGCATCAAGAACCTTTCGGGACGCCGAGACGAGCGCACCAAGCTGCCAAAGAAGCAGAGTGAGAAGTTTGCCGCCATCAATGGCTGCCGAGCTTCGCGCCATTCGGGCGACTTCTCTCCCTGGCGCTCGGGCTGATGACCCGATGACTGTCGACTCCGCGTACTTCGAGGTCGATGATGACTGGAGGTTGTGGCAGCTCGCCTGTCCTTGTCAACGCGAACAACACTGAACAATTAGACCGGCTCCCACCGAGAACAAGGAGGTTAGTACCGCGCGTTCGTTTGGGGACGGGATTTGGAGGTTGACGCTGACCACCTCATGCTAGACTCGCCCTACCCCGACCAATTTCCGCCCGGGGCGCCGCCGCGCCGGGGCTGATATCACCTGCAGAGGAATCGGAGATGGATAACGAGGCGGAGGTTTGGTCGCAGTGGGAGGAGCATTGGGGGGATATGGACACCCCGGATACCCGGAAGGATATGCCTGAAGCGTTTAGGTATCCGTGCTGTGACAATAACCTCACGTCGACGGGGTGTAGATGGGGGAGGCATTATGCTACCATCCAGGAGCGAGACAGCGATCCCGAGAGGGAGGAGACTTGGGGTGAGGTGTCTGATACTGTCGTCTGGCCATGTTGATGTGAAGGGTTACGGATTGGAGTGTTGCATGTACTTCGATTTGGTGATATATGCCACGTCTGGCCAGGTATAGGTACGTATATGATGGGCGAGCTTGGAACATCACATATTGGAGTCCGTTGCTGGGCTGCACTTACACATTATGCCCGTGTTTAGGTCAGCTCTCGTCCGGAGGAAGGCCACGAGCTAAAAGATCTGCCCAGACTGCTGGCTTCCCGATCAATAGTGGCATCTCCCACGGCCGCGGAGAACGTCGACATCGCGAATATCCCAATTCGGATGCGACGTGGCTCGGGTGCTATGCGAGGCCCGGATCGGGACAAAGCCCACTCCCGATGCCCCACGGATTATTCATCGGCGAGCGGCAGACGCACCGCTGAACAACGACTGCGTGACAACTGCGATCCTTTGCTCCACCATTTTTCTTGGTATACCGAGAAAACAGGCGCTCGCTCTCTTCGCATTTATGCAAAGCGCGAGGATGGACGGGCTCGGCGCGGTGGGATGCGTCAGCGGACGGCGATGGAGGGAAGGCCGACGACGACGACGACTACGGACGGGAGGAGACGTCGTGGTATAAAGGGGGAGGATCCATCCGGACAAAGACATGCACTCACATCACCACCATCATCACATCAGATGTTCAAACACACAACCGGCCTACTCACCACCACCAGGATCATCCACCACATCCCCTTCTCACTCCCCCCAACCCGCACAATGGCGACCACCACCCTCCCCAAAACCATGAAAACCCTCCTCCAACCCTCTCGCACCTCGTACGACCTCATCTCCACCACCGCCCCCTCCCCGTCCCCACCCACCCGGACGACGTCCTCGTCCGCGTCGCCGCCGCCGCCCCCTGCGCCGGCGAGCTCACCTGGGCCGTCCTCTTCCCCGCCTCGGTCCCGCAGGACAAGGAGATGGTCCCCTGCCAGGACATGGCGGGCACCGTCGTCTCGGCCCCGGCGTCCAGCGGCTTCGCTCCCGAGGACCGCGTCTACTGCCGCATCGACGCGCGCCGCGCCGGCACCGCGCGCGAGTACGCCCTCGCGCGGGTGAGCGAGCTGGCGAAGATTCCCGAGAAGTTGGGGTGGGTGGAGGCGGCGGCGACGCCGCTGAGCGCGTTGACGGCGTGGCAGGCGTTGTTTGTGCAGGGGGGGTTGGATCCGGAGGGGGTCAAGGGGGGGAAGCAGAATGCGGGGAAGAGGGTGTTGGTGACGGGGGCGGCGGGAGGGGTGGGGAGTTGGATTTTGCAGTTTGCGAAGCTCGCGGGGGTCGAGGGGGTCGTGGCTGTTTGCAGCGGGGCGGGGGCCGAGGCGGCGCGGAAGTTGGGGGCGACTGAGGTGGTGGACTATACCAAGGGGACGGTTGAGGAGTGGGCGGAGGGGGATAGGGCGAAGAGGGAGGTGGAACTTGTGGTGGACGTTGTTGGGGGGAAGACGCTGGCGGGATGCTGGGGGGCGTTGAAGGAGGGGGGGACCATTGTCAGCATCAACACGCCGCCGGATATGGTGAAGCCTGAGGGCATGACCAAGGAGGCCAAGAGTCTGTTTTTCATTGTCGAGCCGCTGGGGAGCAACTTGGCCGAGATTGGGAAGCTGATCGAGGCCGGCAAGGTCGGGCCGACGGTCGACAGCGTGTGGGAGTTTGCCGAGTATGAAAAGGCGTTTGCGCGGCTCGACTCGGGGCACGCCAAGGGAAAGATTGTCATCAAGGTTGGCGACGGGTTTTGGTAGAGAGAGTGAGATGGCGATGGAATCAATTGACAAACATGTTTTTCTGCCCGTGTCTTCCGCCTGTGGTTTTTGAAGGTTGTGGATTGGGCGGGGGCCTTGGCGGTTTTCAAGCTTTCAGGGCACCACAGGGCACCTGGCAGCCGGTTTGGGGTCGCTGTGGGGAAATCCCCCCAAAAGCCCCGTGATTGGGCGCCTGGTTCTGAGACAGGGGCTGCGGCCCCTGGCGCGTTTGATCGTCTCGACTTGGACCCTCTTCCGCCTCTGCTTCCCACGGCGACGACACCTCTTGCGACTCGACACTCGTCGCTCTCCACCAGAGCAAAAGAAATGCAGGAAAAATAGAGGCAACAGAAGAGTGCAACTGGAAGATGGCGTTGTCGTCTCGGTACCCAACGGGCAACGCCCGACGCCCGACCTGCTCTCCTACCCGGGCTGGCACTGGGGACCGACTCCGTCTGGCTGGACTCGCTCTCACAGACTTCAAACCTCTGGGCATCGTTCCAAGTCCCCTTCCCCCCGCCCCAGCTGAGACACTGGCAGAAACGGTCGGGCCTGTCCCGCAGCCCAGGACCAGGCCCCTCGTCTTGGCCAGCTCCCCCCCGCCGTCTCCCCCAAGCTCACGCCGTCGAGGTCACCGCCATGACATTGTCGATCGACGGCTGACCTGTCGTCGGGCTGTTTTGCTCTACCCTCGCTTTTTCCTTTTCCCATCCTCTCCTTTCGCCCTTCTCTCCATCCAGGCTGGTCCACTCCTGGGGTTTGGGTTTCTCCTCCAGTCGGCCATTCTTTTTGTCTTGCTTCCCCTCTGCGTCCATCAGTCTCTCGTTGGGAGTTTATACCTTGTTTAATGTGGTGATCACGACGCCAACACATCGCCAGTCGATTCCCCTCTTCTTCTCGTCCCAGAGACTCCCCGCTGGCCGGCTGCGGCATCTCTCCTCTTCTTCGTCTGCTAGAAGGCTGTTTACATCACCAGTGCCCATGCGACCGCCACCACCGAGTCCCTCCATCTTCACCCCTCGCCAGTAATGGCACCCTCCCGATCCCTCGGGTCGCTCGTCCGCCTCCTCGTCGCATCATGTTGCGCCCGCCTCGCCACCGCCGTCGTCGAGATCCAAGTCAAGCAGCACGACGAAGGCTGCATCCACCTCCCCATCATCCACTCCACCAACGTCCGCCACTTCACCGAGAAGCGCGGCGTCCAACTCAAGCTCGCCAACCGCTCTGATGTCGCCTACTACGCCCAACGTACACTCCCCCCCCCCCTCTGCCCCATCCCCACCAACCCTCCCACTAACCCCCTCCCCAGTAAGCATCGGCACCCCCCCGCAACCCGTCTTCGTCCAACTCGACACCGGCTCCTTCGAACTCTGGGTCAACCCCGACTGCACCACCATCACCGGCTCGGACCGCGCCTTCTGCGAGCGCGCCGGGCGCTTCGACTCGCAACGCTCCTCGACCCTCGACTCCCTCGGCACCACCAAGGAACTGCGCTACGGCATCGGCTCCGCCAACATCTCCTACGTCACCGACACCATCTCCCTCGCGGGCTCCAGCACCGCCCTCAAAACCGTGCAATTCGGCATCGCCAGCGCCAGCGCTGACACCTTCTCCGGCATTTTGGGCATCGGCTACGGCTCCGGGTACACCACGCGCTACCCCAACTTCATCGACCAGCTGTACGCGCAAAACGGCACGCGCGTCAAGGCGTACACCCTCGCGCTGGGGAGCAAGGACGCGCAGGAGGGCATCATCGTCTTCGGCGGGGTGGACACGTCCAAGTTCGCCGGCGCGCTGGTCCGGCTCCCGGTGATCCCCGCCGCCAAATCCCCCGACGCGGTCCCGCGGTTCTGGGTCGAGCTCGCGAGCATCGGCATCTCTCCCCCGGGAGGCGGCGCAGCAAGGGTGTACAACGACAGCAAGATCCCCGTGTTCCTCGACAGCGGATCGACCATGACGCTGCTGCCGGCGGCGCTGGCGAACGCGATTGCCGCGGACTTTGGGGTGGCGGGGCCGGATGCCAAGGGCTTTTACAGGATTGATTGCGGGTTTACGAAGAGCGGGGGGACGCTGGATTTTGCGTTTCAGGGGGTCACGGTCAAGGTGCCGTACAAGGAGATGATTAGGGAGGTGCCGGGGAGTCCGATGGCGTGCTTTTTGGGGATTCAGCCGAGTGAGAAGTTTACGTTGTTGGGGGATACGTTTTTGAGGTCCGCGTATAGTAGGTTCCTCTCCTGTCTTGGGGTGGTGGGTGTGTGCTAACGACAGACGCAGCTGTTTTTGATCTGGAGAATCACAATATTTGGATCTCGCAGGCCGCCAACTGTGGGTCGACGCCCGCGGCGCTGAATAGTGCGCGCGATCTGCCGAGTGTGATGGGGTTGTGCGGGAATCAGGTCGTCGGGGGGGCCGTCGCGGGGGGGAGCGGGACGCCGGCGGGGTCGGGGTCGAGTACGGGGGGCTCGGCGGAGGGGGGTGGCGGCGCGGGGAGAGCGTCGGGGCCGCCAGTGACGGGTGGTGTGGGGAGAAGCAGTCCGGGGATAATACGGGCGCTGGGGGTGGCGGGGGTGGTTGGGGCGGTGGGGAGTTGTGGTGGTTTGATCTGGTAGGGTCTGGGTCCGGGTTTGGGTTCCATGTTTGCATATTTACGGCTGCGACGGGAGGGTTTGGATAGGCCCTGTCTTGGGTTCGCAGCATATCACATCATACAGAACGGGCATAAGCATGTCTCTGGTATAGATGAAATCACGATTAATGACTGGACGGTCGCCGATGAGATGGTTGATGCGCCGAGGAAGGATGGTGAGCCCAGGCAGGCCCAAAGAAAAGCAAAAGCAAAAAGCTGACCGCCAAACTTCCGTGTCACCAGTACCCCACACGAGGAGGCAGGCTCTGACCTATTGGAAGGTTGGCGGCTACGAAAACCCCCCTGGGTCGGGGGGGTTTTGCTACCGACGAGAATCGAACTCGGAGTCCCCCGCGTCAAGGTGCGTGCGGTTGGTAGATGGGACCCTCCAACTGGGAGGCCCATGACCGCTAGGCTAGCGGTCACTGGGGATCTTGGCGATGGGAGGAGGAGATGTAAACAAGACCTATATGGCTGGAATCGGGGTTGGGTGACGTGGGACTCCACGCCCGGAGATGTGCCCGTTGGTCAGGGGATGTAAGCAGCACGAGCATGAGGAGGTTAAGGACGGGCTTTTACCTCGTCTGGCGAGTGGACATGCCTCAAACGGGACGCATCTACTTGGGCTCTGTCGTTCATATCCTAGGGCAGTCTGTCATTCTTGGAGCCAACAGGGTGTTCAGAGAGAAAATGGGTAGGACGAGCCGAAGTTACAATTCCCTGGTTCTTGGCGTCTCTATGCCCGGGAGCAGAGCCGATCTCGAGGAGCATAGGATGGCGATCATACATTGGAGGCACAGGGAGACACCCCATTGGCAAAGGCTTATTCCCAAAGCTTAAACCCTTGGTTGTGCATACCGAGGATCGACCATGCAGTGTGCCAATTACATCCACGGCTTCAAGTTGGTCTATTCTTGGGCACTCCATCTCTGCAGGGCAGTTACTCGCGTGATACCAGCTCCTCAGGTTCAAGTCAAATCACAGTGCCATTTTTGGGCCCAAATGTTTGGCGTCTACCATCTATCGCCAGTATTGTGCCAGTGCCAAAGTCATCGCCGTGGCTCGCAAACACCATGTGTCTCCGTTCTATTGCCGACCCATCCCAACAGAAAAGACAGCTTGTCTTGTCCCCTCTCTCGAGACGCCTCACGCTGCGCTCCCATGAGAGAACCCCCAAGCCCCGAGTCCTCATTCCCATTTCTCTCATCTCCATTCTTGTCCACCTGCTCAGCAAGCCTCTTCGCAGCTGTAGCAGCAGTCTCCTCCACCTCCCTCCTCATCCTCGTCGCCCGCTCCTGTTTCCCAATGGCCTCCCAAAACTCCAGAATCCACTTCTTGACCCTAACCACCTCCTCCCTCGCCGCCTCAAAGCTCTCCTCAGCCACCTTGATACCCCTCTCCATCTCGGCGTCCTCCTCCCTCCAAGTGACCCCCTCCCCGCCCTTCCTCCCCTCCACAACCCTCCCCCTCTCCCCGACCAAAAACTTCCTCTCCTCATTCCACCAAACGAAATTCTCCCTCAAACAACTCCCCGGATCCCTCCACAATATAAAAGACCCCGCATCCAAACTACCCAACCTCTCCCCATACCTATTCACCACCTCACACCCCTTACAAACCCCATGCCTCCCTCCCCCCTCACACTCACACCCAACAACAACCCCCACAACCCCCCCAATCCAAACCACCAAATCCGACCGATACCTCCTCATCCCAAAATGCCTTTTCCCACAGCCACAGCACCCCCATCCCGCCGAGACCAACCTATCAGCGCGCAGGTTCTGCCCGCCGAACGTGTAGATTGCCCGGCCCTGGGCGTCGTAGACGGGGCAGCGGAGGCAGTGGCGGGCGCGGCACGAGGTGCAGCGGGCGCTGCGGTTGTCGGTTGGGGTCTGGTTGACGGTGGAGGAGCGGGGTTTGCGGGAGAGGGGGAATTTGGAGTGCGAGGGGGGTTCGACGGAGGGGAGGGATGGGTGGGGGAGGGGTTGCAGGTGGTGGCAGGCGCAGCAGGTCCAGTGGGCGGGGAGGATTGTTGGGTCGATGTTGGAGGGGGGCGGTGGCGGGGAGGGGTGGTGGGAATGGTGGTTGTTGGCGTGGTCGTTGTTGAGGTCGGAGGTCGTTGTGCTGGGGGGCTGGGGGGTGGCGGATGTGGGAGAGCTGGGTTGATGGACACTGCTGACGGGGGGAGACGAGAGGGGGGAGCTCGACGCCAGCTTGGATGGGCTGGTGTGGGTGGTTGACGATGGGACGGGTGTTGTGGGCAGTGAGGCATCCATCTCGGGATTGGTGCCGAGTCGTGGTCGCTTTGTGGTGGTGGCTTCTTCAGGAGGAGGCTTTCTCTTGGTCTCCCACTGGTGAGAGGGGTCTTTATAGTCGCTCATGGTCGACAGAGTTGGTGCCTCAAGGTTGACGGCGTCAAGGGGTTTGTCTCTGCAGGCGTGCCTTGGGTTTTCTGACCAGGTCTCTTCCGCAAAGGAGGATGGAGGGGGAAAGAGGTTGCAGGATTCAAGTTGGAAAAACTTATTTGAAGCCTGAGTATGCCCGTTCGCGCTTTGCTCTGCGGCGGAGCTTGGTGGAAGTCGGCGGGCCGCCGAAAGCCCGTTGTTCACTCTTGCCATTTCTTTATGGTCGCCGGTCTGTGGTGTGAACGTGGGGTCAAGGTGTTCCGGGCCTTGTGGCCCTACGAATAAGAGGCCCGGGTCCGGAGTCTTTTTGGGTTCCATCTGACCTTGGCGATCTCTCGGTACTGCCATCGGGTGTTTCCAGTCCAAGTGTCGGCCCAAGTGTCGATGCATGTACGATTGTTGCAACGAGTTATTCTGGTAGAGCTTGGCAGCTACATGTGAGGGTCGATGGTGCAATGTTATAGGTCAAAATACAAGTGCGATGAGAGTCTCTATTCCGTCCGGACTGGACCTTGGGGTTGAGATGTAATGGCACTGGGGAAGTGATTGACCAGAGGGGAGGTCCTGGTGGGGGTCAGTCTGCTCTCAAATTCTTGGGGTATTGACAACACAAACCGGTATCCAGAGCTCTCATCCACGGAACACCTCAGTTTTCTTAACTCTTGGCCGTTGTTGGGCCTTGCTGGTCAATGGCCATCTTTCTCCCTTGCCACTTGACATTTGTATGTTGAGTCAGGGGTGATGTCAACATACGCATACGCGGGGTTAGGGTTGGTCAATGTATCCAGCCAACGCGTCAGGTCGGCGCCGACGCGACGCGACAGGCGGTTGGCCATTGGAAGGGCCGCTGCGACAGGCTCAAACACTGACTGAACAGGCCTCCAAACTTTACAAGACCAAAACCTCAGGTTCCTCCATCCCTTGTCAACCTCTCTCTGGCCACCACCCATGTCGTCGACACCACACGAAAAAGACCGATAATGGCCACGCCGCCTCGCTCCCCACGCTCCGACAATGGCCAGTTCGACTCGGCGCATCCTTTCCGCGACGTCGTCATTTGCTGCACCAGCATCCCGCCAGACCTGAGGGTGCGTCTCTGTCTCTCTCCCCCTCTTGTCCCCTCCTCCCCTCCCTCCCCTCCCTCCCCTTCTCCTCCGGCCGTGGCCCCAACTGACTCCCCCGTCCCAGACTGAAATCGCCAACAAGACGGCCGAGCTCGGAGGCATTCACAAATACGACCTCACCCCCGACTGCACCCACCTCATCGTCGGCGAATACAACACGCCGAAATACCGCCATGTCGCCAAGGACCGCCCCGATGTCAAGCCCATGGCCGCCGGGTGGGTCGAAGCCGTGCGCAACCTCTGGGTCGAGGACGCCGAGATCGACTTTGACACCCTCGAGGCCGAATGGCAGCTCAAGACTTTCGAGGCCAGCGGCGGCGAGTCCACCACCGCCAGCACAATCGACGCCGTGCGCCGCCCCCTTCTCTGCTGCATGACGGGCTTCGAGGACCCCGATGTGCGCCAGGATATACAGGCCAAGATCGAGTCCAACGGCGGCGTCTACACGGGCGACCTGACGAAGCGCGTCACTCATCTCGTCGTATACAAGGCTGAGGGGAGAAAGTACCAGGCCGCCAAGAACTGGGGCGTCCATACCGTCTCGATTGAGTGGGTCAACGACAGTGTCGAGCGCGGAATGATCCTCGAAGAAAAATCCTACGACCCTATCCTGTCGCCGGCGGAGAGAGGTGTTGGGGCCTGGAACCGGAAGGAGATCAAGCGCGTCGCTTTGGGTAAGAGGCCAAGAAACGACTCTACGGCGGCTGTGGACGAGGGCAAGAGGAAAATTCGAAAGGTAGCCAGCATGAAACTCAACACACAGCGGGACAACCTGTGGGGAGATATTCTAGGCAACAACAAACCGGCCGAGCCCGAACCAGCGGCACCCGTGGAACTCGAGAAAATTGCGCCTCACGCGACGATTCCAACCCAACCCGCGCCCACCCCGTCCTTCTCTGCGGTTGACAGGTCAAGGGACACTCAAGGATCGCGCCTCTCTTCGTTTGGCGCGCCTCAAGACGGCATGGTTTTCGCGTCGTGCGGATTCTACGTCCACGGATTCTCGCAACAAAAGACGGCCGTCGTGGTCAACGCGCTGTCCTCGCTAGGAGGGCTCGTCTGCCATTCAGTCGACGAGGTGACAGGCGCGTCGGGCGCCCAGCTGACGCATCGATTCATCGTGGTGCCCCAGGAGGCGCCTCCTGAGACCCACGCCGAGTTCCCCGACAACGTCCACATCATCACTCAGTTCTACATTGAGCGGTGCATGCACAAAAGGTACTTTTTCAGCCCGGCCGACCACATTCTGGGCCGGCCCTTTCCCGTGTTCCCGATTCCCGGCTTCGAGAGCCTGACTATCTGCACTGCCGGGTTTACGGGCGTTGACCTAAACCACATGGACAAGGCTCTGAGACAGCTGGGAGCCAAATACGAGGAACGCTTCACAGCAGACGTGTCCCTGTTGGTATGCGCCTCGCTGTCGGGAGTCCGGCCGGAGAAGCTCTCCCTCGCCGTGAATTTCAAAGTGCCAGTCGTCAAGGCGGACTGGCTCTGGGAGAGCATATCCAGCGGCTCCATCGCCCCGGTCGAAGCCTTCCTATTCTCCGATCTAAAGCAAAACCTCACCGCCCCCAAGACGACCAAGTCCCAAAAGCCCGGCCCAGACGCATCCAAAGGCCCCTCCAGAAGATCCGCCCTCGACAGCATCGACACCGGCCTCCTCCCCAACCCCCCCGCCAACCCCAAATCCCGCCGGCAGATGGACTCCTCCGGCTTCTCCACCTCCCCAACCACCACCACAAAAACCTCCAAACCGCCACCCAAACGCCGTCCCTCCCGCCCAGACGCAAACGACTCAACGACAACAACTCACTTCGACACCGCCCTCACCCACCTCCCCACCGTCGACCCCCTCTCAGAAACCACCCTCTCCACCCTCAACCGCTCCGCCGCCTCCCTCTCCCCGCGCACGCGCCGGAAACCCGACGCCCCCCGCATCCCCTTCGAGGAAGTCCCCGACTCGGACGACGACGACGATGACCTAGCCTCCTCTGCCCTCCCACCACCACCACCAGTCGAAGAAGACCCCGCTGTCGTCCGCCGTCGTCTTGCAGAGCAAAAGGCCGCGGAGCGCGCGGAGATCTCGGATAAGCTGTTTAGTTCGCTTCTCGGCGGGGGTGGGCAGGCAAAGGAGGCGTCGCCTGACCCCGCCGCTACGGCGCCTGCGACGGCGCGACCGCGGCGGAGGCGGGAAGTGCTCGGGCGGGCGGTGAGTAATGTGTCTTCGGCTGGGAGTAGTAACGGCGTGGAGGTGCTGAAAGCGGTGGGAGAGGGGGTGGAGGAGGGGGCGCCGTCTGGGACGCAGATTGGGTATGAGGATCCAGAGGCCAGGAGGTTGAGGGGGAAGCTGTTGAGCAAGATGGTGGGGGGGAGGACGTCGGTTGGCGGGGAGGAGGAGGGGAAGCTGAGGATGGGAGAGTTGGCGGAGGTTGTTGAGCAGGCGGTGGAGGGGAGAGGGGGGAGAAGGAGTAAGAGGCGATGATGTCTGGGGAAGGTTTAAGGATGGGGATGGTTTGAAGAAGAGCGTCTTGGATTTGCATGGTTACTTGGACGGAAATAGGGCATGTGGATATGTGTCAGTAGGAAAATACCATCTTGAATTTACTTGTTTTGCTCTCTCTTGCGAGGGCGCAGGTTTTGGGGGGGCGGTGGTCACCTCGGACGAGTGCGTTCAGTTACAAATCACAGCTCAAGTCATGCAGCAAAGCAATGGAGTTTTCGGAGCAAACCTCACAGACAGCCCCATCTGCATATATCTTCATCATGGCTGCGTCTCCATCTTCGCATCGTCATCATCACCGTCGTGAATCATCCCCTCTTCTACTTCTCCTGCGATGACGAGATCAAAAAAAAAACCCCCCGTGGAAAATGGAAAATGGTATCACAAGAGAAGAAGAAGAAAACACAAAAAACCCAACCCGCAACCAGGGCGAATCGAACCGAAACCGCGAGACAACGATTTCCAGTTGGTCTAGTGGCGGGAGAGCGCCCACCACTTCCACTCGGCCAACGTCGCACCTACGATGACGAGACCCAGCTGATGGGAGGTAGCGGATGTGTTTAGGTATATATACCGAGAGGTAGGATGAGTGCGGCATGGTGAGATGTGTGAAACGGAGATTTTGATGATAAAGATGTTGGTGAGGAAGGCGACGTCGATGAACATGCTCGGAGATACTTCTTCCCAGGTTATCAACATGTACGTTCTTCCCATAGTACGCTTCTACACATTTTCATCATAGTTTTAAATCATCAGCAGATATCGTGGTAACATCGCCAGGTATCATCATCGTCATTAATCATCACCCGCATATCCACCACCACCATATCCTACCACTCCTTCCCATCCCCATGTAAACCACAAACTCGGGGGTATCCCATAATACAAAATACAAAATACACACACACTCTCTCTCTAAAGATGCCCATGAACCGCCGCATCCGTCAACACACTCAACAGCGTCGCCGCCGCGCCTCCAATCCCCGCCGCCCCAAATGTGTCCTTGAACGAACTCCGCTTCTTGCTGTCCTTGTCATCACCCCTCTCTCCCCTCTCCCGGTCGCGCACCTGCTCGCCCCTCCCATCACGATGGCGGTGCTCCCGCTCCTTGTCCCGCCTGCGTTCCCTATCCCTATCGCGGTCGCGGTCGCGGTCGCGGGGCCGATCCTTGGTGTCCCGGTCCCGGTCTCGGTCTCGGTCCTTGTCCCGCTCGTCGCGACTCCGTTCCCGCTCGCGGTGACGGCTCCGGTCGCGGTAATCCCCCGGCCGGATCTCGCGCGGCGCGCCGTCGCCGTCGAAGCGGACGTGGTTCGGATTTCGGTTCTTCAGGATGGGCTTGGGGCCGACGGTGCTGGCGGGTGAAGCGTCGGCGCCATCGGGCGGGGAGACAATGACGGGGACGACGCCGATGTTTCGGGTGGTATCCTTTTTCAGATCCCTGCTGCGCCTCTTCTTCTTTCCAGAGTCGGATGAGTCGCTGCTGTCATAGAGGACGTCGTCGGAGTCCGAGTCGCTCGCCGCCTTACGCCGTTCGTCTCGGTCGCGGTAGGTCTCGGGGCGGCGGCGATGGCGGGCGTTCCGGACGTCGGCGCTCTGGCGGGCGAACTCGACAATTTCCTCGCGCGTGAGGACGCCAAGGACGGCGACGAAGTCTGGGCGGGCTTCGTAGCGGACTCCCGCGCGCTCGAGGACGACGGGGGAGACGAGGGAGCGCTTGATCTTGGTCCACTTGGCATCAAGGGGGATTTCGCGGCCTTTGCTGTCGGGGGCTAGTCGGCTGTTTTGGCGGGGGGGTTGCCATGCTGCGAGGTCGCCGCCGACGGGAGGGGCCGAGATGGACAAGGCGGAGGAGCTTGGCGGTAACAGCGGGGGCACGTATCGGGGCGAGGCTCCGAGCTGCTGGTGAGGAGAGGCGGAGAGTTGCATGTCGAGGCCCGGCCCGGCCAGCATCAACGGCTGGGTTCCGGCGGGGAGGTAGCGGGTGTTGGGCGACGTGCCCGGTGAGACGCTGTAGTTGGGCAGAGGGAGACCGGGCGAGAGACGCATGGACCCCATGCGAGCAATCATCTCGAGGTCGCGCTGGTCGATTAGCAGCAGATCCTGGGTAGAGATCAGTTTCGTGCGAGGCGCGCCGCCGGGAGAATAATCCTCCGAATCGGATGAGGTCGGCGGCTCATAGCTCAGGTTCGATGTCCTGGCCTTCACCAGAGCGGGTTGGGAGTGGTAGACTGGCTGCAGGGCAGGCGGGATCGAGGGGTCAAGGTTTCTTGGATTCGGATGCACCAGATGATTGTGTTGGGATTCTCCGTCGGATGTTGGATACGGTGCAGACTTGGGTCCGTGGGAGAGGAGGCCGCGGACGGAGGGCGGCGAACCGTTTCCGGATTGCTGGTGAGACTCGACTTCGCGAATGTAGGCACGGAGGACCTCCTGAGTTCATGTGAGCGAGGGACAGCACGCGACATGACGGCACAACGAACCTTGTTCTTCTTGAGCACGTCGCTAGAGAAGCCCTCCTTCTCCAGCTCGGTCCTGAACTCCTTCCACGTGTCTTCGTCGGATCCGTCGACCGGAGACCGCTTTGCCTTTTGACGAAAGATCCTGCCGGCAACCGAGTCGACCTTGTCCTTGATCCTCTCCAGCTCATGGGAGCTGGCATGTTCCAGGGCCTTGCGGTTCCTGGTCGGGGTGTGGAGTTGGACAGTGTCGAGAAAGAGATCAATCTTAGTCCTCTGCGACGCCAATTCTCTCCCGACCAAGTCAAGCTTGCTGTCCCGCTCCTGGCGATCCACGTCCCGCCTCGGCTGACCATCGCCGGCAGCGCCATACTTTTTGAGGATGGTGTCGGCCTGCTTCAGGGCAAAGTCGGCGTCCTCGAGGATCGACGTCAGTTGGCGGACGTAAACGGCGCCTTGGCCGGATGCGCCGGGACGGTTCAGGGCCGACTCGGGGTCCCGGGCCTCGGCGTGGAGGTAGCCCAGGTCTTTCCGCAGGGCGCGGACGGTCGAGGCGACATGGTCAAAGTCGGGGCCGGAGGAGCGGGCCCGGCGGTAGACGGAGGAGGCAAAGTCGTCGACGGTCTTGGTGGTGAGGGCGGCGGTGCTGGGGCCTGTCATCGGGCTGGCGGGGGGTGCTGTGGCAGGAGATGTTTGGTGGTGTTTGGTCTTGAGTCTTGACGAGGGGCTTGGGTATTTCAGGGTTTCTGGTGTCCCAGGGGCTCTGTCAGCGCATCAGTCGGTCGGAACGAGGATTATGATGGTTTATAGCAGCAGTCGCTGGGCACATGCAGGGCGAGGGGCGAGTCTTTGTCAGAGTTGCAGAAGGGGAGTAGACGATGTGGGTATTGTGGAGGGTGAGAAGTGGAAATGGAAGAAGCCAAGGCTGCGAGGCGGGCGATGGGCGACGAGAGGCTATCGTGACTGCTGTTGACCCTGTTTTGGGCACAAAGATCACCCCGATGCCCAACTCAGGGAACTGCCCGAGAGATACGGCGAGACGGACGAGGCTCCGCGGGCATAGGTTGTCTCGTTGTCTGCATCGACCCCCAACGAAAAGAAAAAAGGTGGCCCTACCAAACGAGGCAGTGTGGTCTGGTCTGCAGCAGCGCCGTCCAGAGAAAAGGAGGACGTGACTCCCGCTGTGAGTGTGGCGACGGTGACAGCAAATATGACAACAAATTTACACTGGCCAAACGAAAAAGATAAGGCGAACACCACCGTGGCCAGGCTTCAAGTGGACTGACGGATCTCGCGTTGGACAAACGGGAAGACGGAAAAATTGTGTTCATGCCTGAAGAGACCTCCTCCTCTCCCGGGTGATGGAAGGCACCGACGGCACAGTCGGGGCTGTGAGGGGAGGAGAGAGCGACAGAGGTCCAGTGACGTCTTTTGTCGTGCCCCACACGATGCCCCTGCCTTTTTGCGAGCGAGGCAGGGCTGGCCAATAAATTCTCCATGCCAGTTTGCTGCTGTCTGTCATTCCGCATGGCACCGCTGAAGCTAAACTCCTCTGGGCGGGGCTTCCGACTTGTCCAAACCCTGCGCCACCTCCAGACCACGGCGACAGCGAGCACACTCCGGATCGACATCTCGGCTCGATGTTCAAAAGGAGAAAAAGAAGCTCAAGACCGTCGGCTCTGAAACACCACGGCGGGGACCTCCGCCGGGGAGTCCGGGAATGACGATGGGATCAACACCAACCCCTCATCGGACATGACGGACGATGGGACGGACCCGTGATCCAGATCTTCCATCTTCATCGACCGTTACAATTAGGTATTCCCCCCCCAAAAATGACAAACACCATCACGAACAGCGCCGCCCCAAAAATCAACCCAAGACGCATCTCGACACCGAACACAGTTCTCGCGCTCCCTCGCGTACGACAGCCTCTCCCGCCCCGAGTCCCAACCGGGCCATCGGTCACCAACTCCGACCACAACCACCACTCCGGCCAAGACCACGACAACCAGGGGCGAGCTACACTGCATTTCCATACTTGCAGCTCCTCCAACCGGGCCAAAACGTGCCCCGTCTCCCGTCTGCGTATCCGGATTACAGCGCAATGTTCCCGAGTCTACTTACCTACTGCAGTACCGCAGTGCATCCCTTGACACATTGTCGGGTCCGGTTGGTGGTGACAGCGAGGCTGCGCAGCGGCAGACTGCATATTTCGCTGCATATGTCGCCTTTTCCTTTCCGAAGACTTGACTCGACTCGGCGTCGGTCGACGTCGGCCGGGACTCATTGGATGCTGGTCGGTTCAGGCATACTTGCCGTCCATTCCATTGTTGGCGCCGTGTTTGAGGCTGTCGAGGGCGGCCATTGCGTTGAATATCTCACCGAGCCTTCCTCCCAAAAGCTCGCCGCATTGCCCAAAACAGCTTCCCTGCGCACCCAGGCTGCCAGGCCGCGTTCATCTATTTTGTAGCTTTGCTTTCCATGTGGACTCCTTTTGCCACTGCCCTGTGCCAACGTGACACTCCACACAACACCTCATGACCCCTCCACCTTTTCCCCCTTTCCGCCAAAGTGCGGCTCTGCTCGGCGCGAGCGACACCGTCACACCACATGCCACGCGAGATCGCCATGCCCGACGGATGTCGTGTCGTGCCGTGCTCCCTGAACTCGGCCACCCGGCCGGCGCTACTTCCACATGAACACCCGACACAAGCAATGAATTGGTACAACGGGCAACAACAACAAAAACCGTCGTTGGGATTAGCGGGATTGGGTATCTGAATCCTAACAGCCTCCTCGCTTCGACTTCTACATGCTCCCCTCCTGCTTGACCACCCTCGCACCCAACCGCCCCTGCAGGCTCTCCTCTGATATCCTCGTGACCGAGTACGCCTTTTGCTTCTTGCTCTGAAACAGCCCCATCTGCCTCCGGCTGCGCGCCACCACCTCGCCGCCCGACCGCACCCTGTCGGCCGACACGGGCGCGTCGGTCTTGAGGCCAAACGGCAGCGCCTGCGACCGCACCGCCGACCCCTTGCTGAGGTGCGCCCCGGCCGCCGCCGCCCGCGCCCGGTTGGCGTAGCCGACCGCCTCCGACAGCGACCCCTGCAGCCGCACCGCCTCAAAGATGCCCTCGAGCGCCACGCTGACCTCGGCCTGGAACTGCCCAAAGAAGTCGAGCGCCTCGTCCTCGGCCCCGCCGCTCGCCAGCATCATGTCGAACCCCATCCACCCGCCCAGGCCCACAGAGTCCAGGCACCGGCACAGCAGGTTCGAGATGAGCTGGATGCTCTCGTTGGACGCCGTGTCCGCCTCCTCCTCGGCCTCCGCCGGGCCGTCGAGGTACCGCGTCGTCCACCCGTCTTTGATGAGCTCCATCCGCAGAATGTTCATCAGGCAGATGACCTCCTCGGGCTTGAAGAGACGTCGCAGGCTCTGCACCGTGTGCGCTGCCGGGCACGCCGCGAGCTTGCTGAACGCCACGCTCAGACCCCGCGCCCGGCTATCGGACTCGTTGCCGAGGTAGTACTCGGTGATCTGGAGCTCCTCCTCGGCCCGGTCGAGCTCCATCATGATGGAGTCGTCTCCGTCCTCGGGGGTATCGGCGATGGCTTGCAGCTCTTGCCCTGACGAGGCGTTTTGGAGCAGGCCGAGGCTTCCGAGGAGCAGCTTGATCGAAGCCGTAAGCTCCACCGAGCCGACCATGGTGACGGAGATGTAGCTGGTGAGAAGCTCCAGAGTCGGGTCTACCGCGGCAAGGAGCTGGGGCAGCTCCTCGCCAATCACATTGTCGACATCGTCCATCTCCAGCGTCTCCTCGTTGAAGGCCGACTTGATGTTGGACGTGGACAGGTGGCCGGCATTCACCAGATAACTGAGCACATTGCTTTCGGGCAGAGCGCACGCGAGTTGCAATGCCTCCACATCACCCAGTGCCTTGTCGTTCCAGGCAAAGACTTTGCCAATCGCGTAGAGAACCCAGCGCCTGTCCACCTGAGGGTAGTCACCAGAAGGCGGTAGCCACGTAGACTTGGCGACACTCTTTGCCGCCTCCTTTTTGTTCGAACGGACGCCATTCGGCTTTTCCGGTTCGGCTGTTTCGATCTTGAAGACACCAGCGAGCAGTTCTTCGAACCCTACGAGATTCTTGGCCTGGAAAAACTCGTCTGCCTCGGCGCTCTTTTGCTGCCACTCAGCCCAGTATGCCTCGGACAACGAGCCAGGAAGGGACTCCTTGAGGATGGCCGCTGAGATGTGGTCCGATGAGTGACTGCAAGGGGGTTGCCCAGAAATGCCACGCCGGATGGCGTCCACCAGCAGACCATCCGCCCGCCGTTTGAGGCCCCGAGTCCTGGGAGCCTCCACCTGGACGGCAATCAGAGACGCTCCTCGGAGACCCACAGCCATCTCCCGCCCTGCGAGGTAGAGCAAGAGATCACAGGTATCCTGCTGGCCGCCGGCAGCCGGAGGTCCCCCAAAAGTCTCGTTATCGACGGCCGTGGTTGTCTGGAGTGATCGGTAGGCGGGGTTGTAGATGGAGAGGGCCTCGGGTGTCGCCGCAAGGACCGACGTCTTGGACAACCGAACAAACGACTTGAGGCCGGGGACCGGCAGCTGGGTCTCGAGTCGGGGAATTCCGCCGGTGATGGTATAGCTGTAGAGGACATCGTTGGCGAGTTCCTGCAAGGCGCCCGCCTTGACATCAAGCTGGTACTTGGAGGGAGAGACATCCGTGGGAAGGGGGGAGACGAAAAGGGGAATGATGTTCTGCCCGTTGCCCTGCCGCGATACCCTCGCCTCGGGGAAGGCCAAGATGTGGAGGTGTCTTCGGCGCGTAGTGGCAGTCTCCTGGAACGACGTGATGGCGATCAAGATGTCGGGGTTGAAGCCCTCCCGGTGGACCTTTTCCTGGAACACGCCAAACAGGTCGCTTTTCCCACCAAACATGCCGTCAATGACATCCGCGGCGAGCGAGGACTGAACAAAGTCAACCCGGAAGTCGGCGACGCTGGACGCCGAGGACAGCTCCTGGACAAAGACGGTGGGGGCCGATTGCCACTTCTTCTCCAGCGTCTCCCCGTGCAGGCTGAGAATGGTGCCATCGGCTGCCACGGCGACAACATCGTAGCCGGGGAGTGCCTGGTCAGGGTATGGGTTAGACTTTTTCGCCGAGGTAGCCGTCAAGAAGACGATGGGCGCATCGCAGCGGTGGACGTGGGTGGCGGTGGTGGTCGTGCTGGTGCCAGACTCGGAAACCACATCCTTGAAGAGCTTGACTTCGCTCTTTGCCGAAAGGGTGTTCTTGGTCGAGGCATAGGTGTAGCGCGTGATGCTTCCGGCCGCGGCTGGCCTCCATCGCAGCGAGTAGGCCGGGCAGGTGAAGAAGGACTGGGGCGGGACGAGGTACGAGGTCAGGGCTTGGGAGGAGGAGATCTAGAGGCCGTCAGCTTTACGGAAACATCGCCATGATCCCCAGAAGAGCTCCTACATCGTAGAGATGGATCGCGTCGCCGTCAATCGAGACCGACAACTCGGAGCGCTTCCGCCTCTTGGAAGCCTGCTTCTGGCCAAAGACCTCGCCAACGGTGTGGCGGCCAGGTCCATCTGGACGGTCCAGAGGATGGGAGAGAGTTTTCAGCACATAGGGCTTGTTGATATGCAATTTGGAGGCCATGTTGAAGGGGGTGCTGGGTGCTAGACCACGAGTCTCTGCAGCGACGAAGGCATTGCCAATCAAGCTGCGATAGCAGAAAAAAAGTTCCTGCAGCTCGGAAAAGAGTGGGGCGTCCAGCAAAGCCCGAGCCAGGGGGGTGGTGGGGCGGCCTTGGCCGGGATTTCGGTCCATCTTTGATCCTTACGGCCACCCATCAACACCGCCTCAACCGCCTCAACCGCCTCAACCGCCTCAACCGCCACAAGCCTCACCAGGGTCATGGGACACGTACCGCCTCGGCTGGCGCTCGGACGCCAGCCGTTGCGGGGCAGCTCGTCGCGACACGGTTCGCCTGGAGTGAGACGCGACTTCCGTCGCGATCAATTAAGGGCACCTGGCACTGAAGGTCAACTGGGCACCTTCCGTACCTACGCAACTGCTTCATGATCGATTCTCGAGACGCACAATTCTTTTTTTCTTTAATTTTTCTCGACGACCACTCTCAGCATTCAACCATTCGGCGAGAAACATCAGAACGCATTCTGTAGTGCTTTATCTCTCCCAGGGGCATCATTTCCTGTCAGGCGCTGCTCCTCGCTTGTTTTTTCCGGAGCATGATATCATCCTGGTGTGCCTCTTTTTCGTGAGGGAGCTGGTCGTGGCCACGAGGTATCTACATTTCTTTCCAATTGACCGTCTCCATAACCCCCCTTCTATCTTCTCTAACATGTACTTCTAATTGCAGAGGTTACAAGTGTGCTTATGGGGTCACTTGCCGTCCTCACCATGGCCGCGGATGCCGCTCGACCAGAGGCTGTCGCTCGAAAGCCCTTGCACCCTTTCTTCGCCCCGAACCACGCGACCGTGAATCCGAAAGCCCCTGAAGTAAACGATACCCCTGAGCTCGACAACGACCCCAAGACCTCGAATGATCCCCTGGCTGCCGATACTGTCGCCGGGCAAGATGTTAGCGACGTTCCTCATATAGACACCAATGGCCGCCGAAACAAGCGACGCAAGACAAATGCCGAACAGGACAATGAGGACACAGAAAAGAAGCCGAGGGCGACCAAGCGGGCAAGGGCGTTGACGGGGGGCATCGCACAGCACTTTGTCAAGACAGGAAAGGGGACCGATGGGGTTGATGCCAAAGCTGAAGAGGAGGATGTTGCACAAGAACCCGCCGCGACCTTCGACGATGCTGCTGCCGTCCCAGACAGCATTAACGAGTCTCGACCTCCACAGCAACCCCTGACCTCTGCCACCGATGGCCCTGCAAAGGCAACCAAGGTTCTTCGCCTGAACCTCAAGAGCGGCACCATTGGCTCACCGCCGAAGCCGAAACAAGCATCAGGAGGGAACACAGTCGGCCGTGGAACCAAGGTCTCCCCAGGACGGGGCAAAAATGTCAAGTCGCGGATTGTGACCATTCGATATGGGAATGACGACGAGTCGCGGGCTCGAATTGGCCAAAAGATCCAAGACATACTCACCACTCAATCTGCCGATGCTCCCCCAGTCACGAAACCGGCAACGTCTTCAGCGATAGAGCCTGATCAGCTCCCGGCGGTCGCCAAACCACCCCTGCCAAAAGAAGCCAAATCCACACACCCATTCTTCACAGGCAAGGCGAAGAAAGTCCAGATCGAGGCCCCTCTTCCAGAAACCACAACACCCAAGTCTCCAGAACGGGCCAAGATGAAGATATTCCGCACCAACCCTTGTTCTCCAAAGAAGCCCCGTGTCGAAAACGCCGCGGTTCGAATGCCCCAGTTTGGCGTGAAGAACATGGGTCCCAAGGTTGCTGGGTCCAAGCATCCGGCATGGCCTTGGAAGGACATGATCGATGTGCGGGAAGCGGACCTGGTCATTGAGGGGGTCCAGGATCTCCCACCATCCTTCCGTCTCCGCAAGTCCAAGGGACACACGGTCCAAATACCGCTATACGCATCCATCACGGAGCACATGACGGCCACTCTGCAGATTCCAAAAGCGATGGAGGACTTGCGAGCTCTCAACACAGACGACTTCCTCCCACCACCCCCCGAGTTGCGTCTCCCGATAAAACACTTTGAGAGCGGACGCAAGCTGCAAGCTCGAATCATCCCCGAGTTGAAGGGTTTGCTCCCTCCTCCCAAGGCCAAAAAAGGGGCACGAAACAAGGCCGTAGCAGAACCCAAAGTCCAACCACCAGCCCAACTTTCCCGACTCTTTGACTCGGTTGTCACTGGACTTTCGGCATTTGACACTTCTCGGTGCGAGACATCAAACTGGGTTCAAAAATATGCCCCTGCATGCGCCGTCGAGGTCCTGCAGTCTGGCGGAGAGCAGTTTCTTCTGCGTGACTGGCTGCAGGCGCTCACGGTTCAGGGGGTCGATAAGGGCATGGCCGATTCAGACAAGCCCGAGGCATCGGGCGGAAAGGGGGCAGGGGCCAAGAAGAAGAGGAGAAAGAAGCTGGACGGTTTCATTGTCTCTAGCGACGACGAAGACTACGAGCTTTGCCCAGCGTCCGACGGAGAGCCCGATGCCTGGGCTCCCAACACAGGCCGGGGCCTTGTCAAAAAGACAGTCGTCAGCTCCACCGATCTCAAAAGGGCAAGGACGGCGACAAGATTGCCAATGGTGTCCTCATCAGCGGACCCCATGGGTGTGGAAAGACGGCGGCCGTCTATGCGGTTGCAAAGGAGCTGGGGTTTGAGGTCTTTGAGATCAACTCAAGCAGCCGAAGGAGTGGCAAAGATGTCATGCAGAAAATCGGCGACATGACAAGAAACCATCTTGTGCGCCACAACAAGGCGTTTGCACCAGCAGAAGATCAGGAGCCGGTCACGGACGACGAGGTTGCCAAGGACCTCAAGTCTGGGAAGCAGGCAACCATGAACTCCTTCTTCAAGCCCAAGGCCGGGGCGCCGAAGCCCAAGCCCAAGCCCAAGGAACAAGCCAAACCAATACCCTCGGCCTCGGCGCCGGCCAAGGAGACCAAGAAAGAACCCTCCAAGAACCAGAGGCAGTCGCTGATTCTACTCGAAGAGGCTGACATCCTTTATGAAGAAGACAAGCAGTTCTGGCTCACGGTGGTCAGCCTCATGACGCAGTCGAAGCGGCCCTTCATCATAACCTGCAACGACGAGACGCTGGTGCCCATTTCCACGCTGAGGCTTCACGGCATCTTCCGACTGAGCCCTCCGCCTTACGAGTTGGCTGTGGATCGCCTCCTGCTTGTCGCAGCCAACGAAGGTCATGCTCTGAAGCGACATGCCGTCGAACTGCTGTACGAGTCTCGTCACCAAGACCTCCGTGCCGCCACGATGGACCTGCAGTTCTGGTGCCAGCTCGGGGTGGGCGATCGCAGGGGTGGCTTCGAGTGGTTCTACCTTCGCTGGCCGAAGGGCATAGATCTGGACGAGAACAAGGATGTGGTGAGGGTGGTCAGCGAGGACACGTACCGGGCAGGTATGAACTGGTTGGGACGGGATGCCATTGTTGAAGAGGGAGCCTCTCCGAGACATGTCGAAGAGGAGCTCATGGCTCAGTCGTGTGAATTTTGGGGGCTGGACATTGCGCGCTGGCAGGACTCGGGGGCCTTTTGTTCCTGGGGTGAACGGATGAGTGCAGAAGCCGATACTCCTACCCGTCGACGTGCAACGCTGGCGGCCTATGATAGTCTTTCGGATGTCATGGGGGCGGCAGACATTCTCGGTACTGATCTCTTTGCCGGGTTCAAGGAGGTACGTCTTGGTGGTGTTGTTCGCTCTGAGAGCAATGCTAACTTTGCACAATAGGAACATCTCGATGCCACCTGCCCTGACCTGCCAGCCAAGACATACGACGATTTCATCGTCGGCCCCAAGCACATCGAAACCCCCTTCGTCACTCACCACGACTCGGACTCGGCCTGTCTGACCTTCACCCTCAAATCCCTTGCCAAGTCCAGCCTCCAAGCACGAACTATCTTTACCGCCACGACCGGGGCCCCGGAGCTCCGGCCTGTGACCGAGACCCAGGTCATTGACCATATCCGCCGCAGCCTCTCCTCCCCAGTCCCCGGCTCATGGACCATCAACCGCCTCGACTTCGCCCTCGCCTTCGACCCGCTCGCCACATCAGACTGCGCACCCTTGCAACCAACCTCGTACCTAGACCCCTCCGTCTTTGACCGCAACATGAAACTCCTCGTACTCGAACTCGCGCCCATCGTGCGCACCATCATCTCGTACGAAGCAGACCTCCAGAAGCAGCGCCTCAAGCTCAGCAGGCTGGTAAGCGAGGGCGGCGGCGGCGCGGCCAAGGGGTCTAAGCGGATGCGCACGACGCGGGCGGCGCTGTCGGCGTTGGAGGGGGGCTCACGCAGCACAATTCGGGGGGAGAAGTGGTTCAAGGCGGCGATTAATCCGATTTTGGTGGCGCGGACGGCGGGGACGGGTTGGGGTGCGTCTGTCGTCGGTGGAAGTGACACGGCGACTAGCCCGCCTACTGTGGCGAGTCCTCCCGCGGTGTCTGAGCCGTCCCCTTCGCAGTCGTCTTGCCCGGTGTCTCCCAGGGAGCCCAAGGTGAAGGCACCGGTGAAGAGGGGAAGGGGAAGGCCGCGCAAGGTAGTGATTCAGGAGGAGAGTGGAGATGAGCTGGATGGGGCGTGAGGATTGATCGAGGATGTATAACCCTACATACATACACACATGAGCAAGATGGCAAGCGGCCGCACATGATTTGAGAAGGGATTTTGACGATGCAAGGGGAGTTAGAACGGGCGTCTCTTGGGTGATAAAGGAATACATGAAGAATAAATGATCATCCCTAGTTCTCAGTCTGACTTGCTTGACACCGTAAACAAATCCCAGGGTATTACTCAAACGCCAATACCAAAACCCAGCAGCAGCATATCATACCACCCCACCACCATCCCTCACAACCCCCCCATCACCGCCAGTACTCCCCCCTCTCCCCCTCCTGATATCTCGCGGGCGCAAAGCTCCTCGCGGCAGGAACGGACTCCCTAGAAGCATACCCCTCATCCTCAAACACATTCGCCCCCCTCCTCCCCGACACCGCCGACGGCGCCATCGGCGCAAAAGGGAGATGTGGTTGTCCCCGCGGCCCCTCGATGGGGAGCAGCACAGGCCGCTCCCGCCGCCGCTGGTGCTCAAACGCCCGCGCGCTGGCGCTGCTGGTTACCGACGAGGGCGTGTACACCCCCGGCTCGTAGGGGAGGTACTTCCGCTGCTGCTGCGGCTGGGGAGCTGATGCCGCCACCGGCACCATGGTGGTGGCGGACCGGCGGGGTTCAGGCAAGGGGGCCTCCCACCTCGGCTTGGCGATCTCAATGTCGCGGGGGCGCGGTGGGGAGCGGTCGCGGGAGCGGTCCCGGCCTCGTGGCTGCTGCTGTTGACGCTGGGGCTGGGGTTGGTGATGGTATGTCTTTCGACACGACGACGCCTTGCCCTCGTGCTCGCGCCGCTCGTGCGCGGCCTCCCAGTCGTCCTTGTGGCCGTAGAGGACGCCCTTGGGCCAGACTTTGTGGGCGGTGAAGGCGGCGGCGGCGATGGTGCCGAGGAAGAGGAGGGAGTTTTTTAGGTCTGGGCCGGAGGATGGGGGCTCTTTTTCGGTGGGGGAGGCGGAGGAGGGATGCCGGGAGATGGGGGGGCCGCGGCTTTGGGAGCGGGAGGGGGCGCGGCTCTTGGAGCGGGAGGAGGGGCTCGAGGGTGAGCCGGAGGGGGAGCGGCGGCCTCGGGGCATGGTGGGGGTGGTGGGGGTTTGTGTGTGAGGGTGGTTGGCGGGAGTAGGGGGGAGGGTCAACTCCTTTCGTTGTTTGCAGTGTAGTTGTATGCCAAAGGGGGAAGAAGTTGGATCATGGAGACGTGGATGGACAAGACGTCGAGGGGAACTTGCTTGGCAGTAAAGGCGCAAGGAAAGGAGAAATGGGGGGGGCGGACGAGACGTGGTTATCAACTCGGCTCGGACGCCTTGCGAAGAGAAGAGGGGCCGGCCAGAGAGAGGGAGGGAGGGTACTATGCAGTATGGATGGCAAGACGAGGCTGTGAGGTGCAGGCGGCTCGGTATCCTCCCGCGGGTGCTGCGGCTTGGAGCCCGACCACAGCGACCCGTCGCGAAACAGATACCGAGGGCCAGAGAGCCAATCGGGGCGGGGATGGGTCACACTGGTTTTGCCTTGCGCCCCCGGGGGGGGCTTGCCGGGGCATGACGAGGGCGGCGACCATGACGATGTGGAAGCGGAGTCTCTGAGCACAACCGTGGTCAAGGTGCACCGATGCTGTGGAGGGTGAGGAGTCGATAGGAAAGGGGAAAGGCGACGAATGGGGAGGATGCAACGTTGACAGAACAAGCTTTTTGGCTTGACGGGGGGCCTTGTCGGCGACGCAGACCGAGACCGACGACGACAGAGGCGAAGTGGGGGCGCCCGGGTGGTATGGGAGCGATCGTCTCCATCTGGCAGCAATGCGTCATCCGCGGTGTTACGGCGTCTGGGGCGCCAGCGACACGGAATCTTCGGTCCATCAAAAGAGCCGAGGTGGAAAGGCTGTCGAAGAAGAGAGGAGGATGATTGGGAGAGGGGAAAAGGGGGAAATACAGGTGTGGTCGAGGGGTCCTGGTCCATTCTTTCCCTTGCGGGTCCCGAGACAGGAGACCGCCTCCCCTCGTTCGTTCCAAGTTGCTGGAGACAAACGGGCGTACCTCTCCATCTCCTTCAATCCTCTTTTCTCTTCTCCCCCAACTCCGATCCTGAACACCCAAACCAGCCAAAAGGGCAAAAATAACATCAACAAACAGCAGGAAAATGAATCCCAATCGACTCGATTGGCCGTCTCTGGCAAGGGACGGCAGCGTGGTGATGAGCAGTCAGCACCATCGGGACAAGATACGGAGTCTGCATCAAAGAAGCCGTTCATCCCATCCCAGCTCCCAACCAGCACCGGGTTGCCGCGAGTCAGCAACAATCCAGCATTGAAACACTATCGTCCCTGTCGAACTGACACCGGCGCGGTCCCGACCTCTTGACTTCTCCATCTTCTCCATCTCGTCTTCGGTCGCCGTCGATCATGTCCCCACACCCCACAGCCTTCCCTGATTTGGCCGCGACATACAAGACGTAGTCGCCATCATCACCCGCCCGAAGCGTATTCTCCCTCCATCCACGACGGCGAGTTGTCGTCAAACTCGACAACTGCCACACCCCCCCATTCCGGTTCCATTGCCGACCCCGAGGCCCCGGACTGGTCCACCACACTCGTTCGACCACTTTCACGACCCCTTTGGAGCTGCCTCAGGCTGCCAATAACACGGCCAGATCGCCGGTGATGGCATCCGTCGAGAAACACGGCCAAGTGCCAGACGACGTGAGCACGCCTGGTAGCAATGGCGCGAATCACGACAAACCCGACCTTCGCGAGACGGATGAGCACGTCGAATCCCCCCCCAGGAAACCCAAGCCCAGCTTCGTATCCAGGTGCATCACGAAGCTGGGCCTCGATGTTCCAACGCTCCTGATGATGCTCAAGTGAGAATATGCCTTCCCTTTACACCCCCGAGCCCAACTGACAGGGACTCAGGGGCTCTCTCCCGCCCGTTATAGGCATCGCCATGTACCAGTCCCAAGTCGTTGCCGAGTTCTTCACCACCCTGGGCTACCTGATCTCCATCGTCGGTGTCCTTTCTCTGGCCATTTTGCCAAGGGGCAAGTTCCTCATGAACATGCTCTTCACCGCTGTCGCCATCGGTTTTGCCGCCGCCCTCGCCATGATCGCCCTGTGGAGTGCCATCCAAGCCCGCATCAACACCACCCCTCCCGACCTACCCCCGGCAAAGTACCGATACAATTCGAGCCAGTCGGCCGTGTGCGGTGTCTGGCTCTTCTTTACCACCTGGCTCGGCAACTTTGCCCGCGCCAAGGCCCCCACCCTCAACCTGCCCATCATCACCTACAGCATCTTGGTCAACGTGGCCTGTACCTACGGCCCCTTCTTGCAGACCGTCCCCCAGGCCGAAGCCTTTGTCAAGAAGCTCGTCGCCGCCATGCTCACCGGCCTCGCCCTGTCTCTGGGCGTCAACCTCTTCTTCTTCCCCGTCAGCAGCCGCATGGTCGTCTTCAAGGAGATGGCCGGTGCCATCGGACTCATGAGGAAGACCGTCTCTCTCCAAAAAGCATACCTCGTCCGTCTCGAGTCGGACGACATGTTTGCCGTCGTTACAAGGACCACCACTTCCCCGCTGCTGCAGGATGGCAAGGACGGCAACCCACGGCTGACCAAGGAGGCCAAGGCGGCCATGGCCCTCAAGCAGGTGACGGATCAGCTGGGCGAGCTTGCGGGCAAACTGAACGCCGACATGGTCTTTGCCAAGCGGGACATTGCATGGGGCCATCTGGATGCCAGAGATCTGAGCGACATGATGACCTTGTTTCGCAATGTCTACATTCCCGTGTAAGTCCCCTTTGAGTGGACGCCAAGCCCGCCGGACTGACAGTGACAGGGCCGGCATGTCGACCATCATGGACATCTTCAAGCGCATCTCGGAGCGTCGCGGTTGGGACGTGGACGACGACGTCGATCAAGAGATTGCCGTGGAAAAGGCCAAGGAGAAGCGAGTCTGGAACGAGGTCATCAAACATATACACGAGCCTTTTGAAGCTCTTTCGGCCGCCATTGATCAAGGTCTTCTTCATGCCGGGTATTGCCTGGAAATTCTTCCCCGGCCGAAAGCCGCAAAGAAGGACGCCAAGATCGATGTCGAGGCACAAGGCGAGGACATCCAGCCCGGTCAACCCGGGTTCGCTGCCGTCCTCGACAAACGGGTTGCCGAGTTTGCGGCACGAAAGGGCGAACTCCTCCGGATCTGGACCCGCGAGAGAACCCTCATTGCCGACGAGGAACGGCAGGATGGCCTTCCTGACGAGTGCTCGGCCGAGCGGAGAGAGCGTGAGCAGGGCCAGCTCTACGTCGTCCTCTACATGGAGAACCTCATGCACTCTTCAGGCCAGGCAGTCCAGGATCTCGTCGCCTTTGCCGACCGCAAGGTTGCCGACGGCACCATGTCCAAGAAGCGCCTCATCATGCCTACCCTGCGCCGTCTTCGCAAGTGGCTGGTGACGTCTCTGTCCAATTCGGATGCCACGGCAGAGTCGTCGCCCGAGCTCCTGGACAGCGGCGCCAACATTGTCTTCCTCGGGGACGGATATGGTCGCAAGAAGGACCCCGAACACCTGCCTCCCACCACCGGCTGGCAGCGATTTGGAACTCGTGTCCGCAAGGTCGTGGCCCTCTTGTCCTCGGAAGAGTCTGCATTTGGGCTTCGCGCGGCGTGTGCCACCATGACCATCGCCATCGTCGCCTACCTGGAGCGCACTCAGGTCTTTTACCAAGAGCAGCGACTGGTATGGGCCTTGATCATGGTAGCTATCGGCATGACTATGAGTGAGTCTCCCCTAGGTCCTCCATGTCTTCTATGGCGCTAACTGTCCACAGCATCCGGCCAGTCCTTCTTTGGCTTCATGTGCCGAATCGGCGGCACCGTCGTCGCGATGATCTTCTCCTACATCATATGGTACATTGTCGCCGAAAAGATTGCCGGCGTCATTGTATTCCTCTGGTTCTTTACCTTTATCGATTTCTACTTCATACTCAAGTTCCCACGATTCGTTCCGGCCGTCATCATCGTCATCATCACGCAGATCCTCATTGTCGGGTACGAGCTGCAAGTCCGCACCATCGGCCTCGAGCGCGCGGAACAAACAGGCCAGCGGTACTACGCGTACGTCCCCCACCCCCTCCACCCCCACACTCCCAACTAACCACCCCCCCAGCATCTACCTCCTCGCGCCCTACCGCCTCGCCTGCGTCGCCGGCGGCAGCGCCGTCGCCTTCTTCTGGACCATCTTCCCCAAACCCATGACCGACCGCACCTGGCTGCGCCGCGACCTCTCCGCCACGCTCCACCTCGTCGCCAACTACTTCGGCGTCATCAACTCGACCCTCCACGCCAGCCTCTCCGCCTCGGGCGGCCACGCCTCGGAGCCCCACACTCCGGCGCACCACCTGTACCAAGTCGGCCGTCGCATCTTCAGCAAGGTCATGACCCTCGTCCCCTCCATGATCTCCCACGCCGAGTGGCAGCGCTACGAGCCCACCATCGGCGGGCGCTTCCCGCGCCACGCGTACGACGATATTATTGCAAGGAGTGTAAGGATAATGCGGTATCTCACGCTGGTGAGCTACACGCTCACGCACCCGCCCCGGCCCACCGGCACCACCACCCAAGAAGACGACGACAAGCAGTGGCGCGAAGACCTCGCCTCGGTTTACGACGCCCTGCAACCAACGCACCACGCCATCCTCTCCACGCTCGCCCAACTGTCAAGCTCCCTCCTGTCAGGGCACAGCCTCCCGCCATTCATGCCGCTGCCGCGGCCATACGACCTCACGAGACGACTAGTCTGGCAGGATGGGAAGGAACCCTGCCCAACCGACGACCCTAATAAAACCGGGACTACCGGGATTCTCGACCCGAGGAATATGCACCAGAGGGGGTACGCCGAGTTCTCGGTGCTGCAGGTGTGCACGACGCTGGTGTGCGACGATCTCGAGGGGCTGGTGAAGGATGTGAGCGGGTTGGTGGGGGTGGTGGATTTTAGGTTTTGTTTTGGAGGGGGGGATGCGACGACGTTGGGGGATGCGGAGTCGGAGGGGGGGTCGTTGATGGAGGAGGGGAGGAGGAAGAGGGAGAGGATGGGGCGTTTTGCTGCGATGGGGATGGGGAGGAGGGGGGGGAAGGGGAAGGGGAAGGTTGCGTGAGCAGGTCGGGGTTGGGGTTAGGTTGGGGGGTTGTCAGTGGGGGACGAAGATCAAGGGAGCGGTAAAACAACAGGACGGACTACCTGGATGTGAATGATACCAATGTATGGGATCCGGGAGAGCCTCGGAGAGGCCTGTCGGCTGAGGAGAGGGATATAGAGGTGGAAGGATCACAGAACAGACACTGGGCGATATGATCGGGCGGGCGTCCCAGGTCGAGAATGGAATAGAGAAACAACTCCAAAGACGGGTCATACAGAACAGGAAAAATACCACTGCGCAGAGGGCAGAAGTCAAGGACGCCCACTTCAGTTTGACCAGACCAGACCAAACATTGTTCATATTTTGGATCACCTCAACGCTCGACAAACACGTGGACCGGCAGCAGAAAGACCACCGCCCTCCCACGACCCTCCCGATTGGAAAGACGCAGCAGATTCGGACAGAAAGAAACCGCGACAACTTAGCGAGGGAAATGACAGCCAGCTCATAATCGCTGAAAGAATGACGTTGTCTCGATTCGGAAGGTTCCGTTCCGTTCCAACCCGGCAACAGGGGGAAATCGGCCAGTCCATGTGCCGAAAGAATGATGTTGTCTCGTCGAGTCCGTTTCCGAGGTCCCTATTGACTGCAGCTTCACCATGTCCGAGGTATCAAAATCACACAAGTAATTATAGAAACCGAGGTACCAATTCAGTTGCTGCTCAACCGCCGCCAATTCTATTGCCCGCAGTGTCATGATAGGCAGCAGTAGTCTATAACAAATCTACTCTAGCACGTCTAGTACGCCCAGCAGATGCATCGAACACACGCTTGTTCTCTCTCCACGTCTATTTGTCCATTTCCCCTTTTTCTCTCTCTTCGCGGCCGCTTCCCGAATCATCATCCGATAATGGGGCGAGCCGAGCCCCCGTCAACCCGAACCCGAGCCCCGTTGCCGCCACACCGCTCTTCCATGCAGGTGAGGTGGTTAGCGGGGTGGGGTGTCTCTGCAACGACGATGCATCCTCCACGGGTCCGACCGCCTCCGATGGCGGTCCCGCTCTCTTTTTTTTTTCTTTCGACGTCGTGCTGTCGCAAACGTCGTCAAACAACTCCACTCAAGCCAATCCAGTGGCAGTTTCCAATGAACACGGGCCAGAGATGCTGCGTGTATATCCCTCTCCTCGGTCTTTGGAGGATCTAGTTCTTGCCCCACTTGAGCGTGCCGGGCACGGCCGGGTCGGCCTCGACGTACTTGCACGTGTTCCAGGTCGACCACAGCTGGCCGAGGAACGAGCGCTCCTCCTTGTGGTAGTGGTCCTTGATGACGGGCATGACAGCGTCGGTGGCCTCCTCGGCGTGGTAAAAGGGGATGCGGCTGTCATGGGCGTGTCAGTCAGGCTCTCCGACACAAAAAGAGAGGGGGGAACATACGGGAACAGGTGGTGGATGACGTGCTTGTCAATGATGCCGTGGAAGAGGTGGCGGCCGACAAAGCCAAAGTCGCGGTCGACGGTGGCGAGGGCGCCCTTGACGTAGGTCCAGCTCTCGGCATCAAAGTGGGGGACGTCGGGGTGGTTGTGGTGGAGGTAGGTGATAGCGACTGGGGGGGGGTTCTGTCAGTTGCTGGTTCTTTTTGAGGGGGGGGGCAGAAAGACTTACCAAGCCAGTGGTGAACCCACATGTAGGGCACCAGGTACATCAGGCACACCGTCTGCCAGCCAACGGACTGGGCAGCCAGGTACAGACCGTACGCAGTGATGGCGAGGCCGACATCCGAGATGGCAATGTAGACGGCCTCGCTGGGGCGAAAGACGGCGCTCGTGGGCTCAAAGTGGCTGACGCGGGTCCAGCTGCCGTCCTGGCGCTGCTTGCTCTTGGGACCGGCCGAGACGTTGAAGAGCAGGTACATCTGCCAGCCGGCGAGCTGGTGGGCGACGAGCTTGGCGAGCTGGACGATGGGCACGTCCTCGAACAGCTCGGCGTCCATCCACAGGTTGGCGAGGCGGGGCTTCTCGCGGTCCTCCTTGAGCTGGGGCACAAAGGCCATGTCCTTCTCCATGTGGCCGGTGAAGCGGTGGTGGCGGTGGTGCGAGAACTTCCAGCTAAAGTAGGGCACCATGAGGAACGAGTGGGCGGCCCAGCCGACCACGTCGTTGAACGTCTGGTGCAGGGAGAAGGCGCCGTGGCCGCACTCGTGGGCGAGGATCCAGAGGCCGGTGCAGAAGAGGCCCTGGAGGTAGCCGTAGGCGATCCAGGCGCCGGTGCGCAGCCACACGTTGTCCATTTGGGGGATGTAGGTGAGGGCGGCATAGCCGAGCGAGAAGATGAGGGCCAGGTCGCGGAAGACGTAGCTCATGGAGCGCAGCACCGTGGGCTGGAAGCAGTGGGCGGGGATGGCATCGCGGATCGTCTGGATGTCGGGGTAGACGGGCACCTTGGGGGCCTCGAGCTCGAGCTTGCCGTTGGCCTTGGCGGCGGTGCTGGCGCGACGCCGCGTGGCCGTCTGGGTGACCGCCATGGTGCGGTTGGAGGGGGAGGAGGTGGTGGTCGCTCTGTGGTCGAAGGAGGATTGACAACGACGACGAGATTGGGCGGTCGTGAGAGGTGCGGAGGGAGCGCCTGGGGGAGAGCAGGCGTCGGTTTTGGTATTGGGGAGGTGGGAGGTGGGAGAAGAGGAGCAGTTGGAGGGAGAATTCGGACGAGGAGGACACGGACGAGGACGGGAGATGGTTTCCTCTTATCCCGCCGCCAACTTTTTTTTTTCTTCCCTTCTTCCCTCCTGCCGCAACCCTAATCCTAATCCCCCTTCGCCTTCATGGACCCGTCCCCCCCTCGGGAACCCCTTCGCCCCAGGCCTCAAGGGTTCTTGCAGGGGTGAAACCGGGGGGTCGAGGGGACCAGAACTGGAGCCCAAACAGATCCACATCTCCATTCTCCACGACTCTCCCACCTCCTCCACCTCGATTCCAGATTCCAGCCAACAGGCGGCCATCGATATCGAACTCGACGCGGCTTCTGGAGGGGAAACAAGTGTCCTCGCACCAACATATTGCCCCCCTCTTCTTCTCCCCGCCAAAAAAAAAGACAGAGCAGTGCCAACAGCATGAACGCTTCGACGCTTCGACGCTTGGCTGCTGCTGCTGCCATGGCATGGCGCCATCCGCCCCCAATTGAAGTCTGCTCCTCCGCCTTTTCTCTCTCACTTTTCCACAGTTGCCATTGACTCCCAACGATCTCCCTCCATCGAGGCCCATTGATCACCATTCCATATCCATCTCCCCTCCGCAAAAGGAGAAACGCGGTCAAAAATACAGCACCCAACCACGCCAACACATGGCATCCAAAAAAAAAAAAAAGCACCAAGCTGCAGGAAGGGTCCCGACTGGTCTGGCCCCAATCGCCCCCAGGGGGATCAGCCGCATCCCCTTATCGGCCGTCTTGGCGCGCAACCTTTTCCCCTATCCCCTCCCCCCCTCTTCCTCTCCCACAACTGTTAGCACGCCGGTATCGTTGCTTTCTCAACGTATCTCTGTTCCTCAACAACCACCGATTTTGGGTGGATCCCTCGCTCCCCCTCCCACATGCCAACCCGCTTGATCTCGCCCCTCGTCCATTTCCCATCTGCTGGGAATTCTGGCTCCGTGTCACAAATCCCATCAAACCGAGACACGATCAAAAAAGAATCCACCTCTTTTTTTTGCGTGTGTGTGGGTGTGTGTTTCCATGTTTCCGGCATCAACCTTCGAGCCATGAAACACTTGTTTGCCCTCTGATAAACAGTCGACCGCTCGGGCCAGACCCGACGCGACTTGGTCCTCTGCTGCACCGCCCTCCGACCCATCTGATTCTGGACTCGGTGCTGCAAGATCCCACGCCTGCCAGCCAACGTGTCACTCACTCCCTGATTCTGTCTCGTCAGACCGTCTCCATGATTGACCCAAGGGAATGGAACCGAGAGAGAGAACAAACCAAAAAAAAAAAACTTGCCATTTGACCCATCAACCTTTCGACTCTCGAGCCATTCTCGATTCATTCATTCACTCACTCTTCACCGTCTCTTCTCCAAGTCGCCCCCGTCCCCAGGCACGCTGCACATTTGCACTCTCGATCTCGAGTCAGGTCCCTGAAACGCAAAGAGGGAGGGGAATCGAATCGTATTCCCCGCCCCCATCATCATCATAATCTTCTGCTCTGTACTGTTGTATCCGCTGGTTTTGTCTCCCTCTTCCACCTCTTTTTTGGGCAGGGCCCTTTTCCTTTTCATACACCAAAACCTCTTTCCTCTTGCTTTCGTCTCCCAGGCCCTGCCACAACATGACAACCTTGGCTCGTCCCGCTTCTGGCTGTCCCTCTTCTCCCAGCAGCCATAAAAGATGAACCAAAAAAAAATCCGAAAACAAAATGTACTCCGGCAAACGCCCCGTTGTTTGTTGGCTATTGCCTTGCCCCGCTGTTCCTCAGCTTCCGCCCTGGCAGTGGAAGCCATGGACTCCATCACCCGTCTCTCGCGCCTCCCTCGAATCAACCTCCCATCACAAAAACCCATGTGACTGAAGTGAAGAAAGCCAAAACCACCCCCAAGCGCACCACCCCTCTGGACCAACCCCGCCAGGGCCATCATACATCGTCATCATCATCATCACCCACGACGGCTCCAGAAATAGTGGTACAATCAAACGACAACCCGGGAATCCAAGCAAACGTGGGTATCATGATCGTCGTGTGCCGACGGTCGACGCCAGGGCGCAAGAGCGTACAGTCAAAAGAGTCACAGGATCGCTGTCGGGCAGGCGGGTAGGCGGGCTACTCGAAGTTTCGGATCGCCCTCTCGGCGCGGGCTCGCATGTGGTTGGCGTGGCTTTCCAAGCAAGCTATTATGAGCCGCGACACTGAGGCAGCAGGGTCAGCAAACGGCGCACTGCACCCAGCTTATCAATCTCGACATACCAGGCCAAACGGTCGCCTTGCCAAACATGCAAGCCGTTATCCTTAGGATCCGCGCCGCGAAACCCGCCGACTCGTCCACGCTCTCCTGCAACCCGCTGGCCCCGCCGACAGCCGACGCCTCGATCCCCAGCTTGGTCTGGATCTCGCGGAGAATCTCCTGCACCTTTCCGAGCAGCTTGACGTCGTCTTCCTCCAGGAGCATGATGGCCGGCACCTGCGTAAAGTCCTCGTCCTGTCGCAGGATCCCCAGGTAGCATCCCACCCGGTCCTGGAGCGTCGCCACCCACTCGGCCAGCACCTGCGCGCAGTCAAACGCGCACATGCACGACGCCAGCGGGAGCTCGCGGCTCGTGAGGTCCGCAAAGCTGACGCCCATCTTGCTCGATTGCGCCAGTATCTTGGCCGCATAGAACGCCGCCTTCCGGAGGTGCTTCTCCCGCCGCGACGTGGTCCCGCCGGCTGACAGGGCTCTCTGCGGCTGCGCCAGTGGCGTCTGCTGCTGCTGCTGCTGCGTCATCGCAGGGTTGACGGTACCCGACGGCGGAAACTTGGAGGCCGCAAACTCGGGCGACGATGACTGCGTGGGCGGCGAGTCGACAAATAGCGAGTTGTTGCCCGAGGCGTCCGAGGCGTACGCGGGACCCGAGTCCGCGTTGGACGCCGGCGAGTTTTCCGCGTGCTGAATGAGCTCCGACCCCTTGGCCAGCTCCTCGGCCATGCCCTCCCAGTCGCGCTGCCAGAACCTCTCCTTGGAGCGCGACAGGTTGACAAAGAGGCGGACGTGGGCGAGCTCGTAGAGCGGGATGGCGTCGGCCGAGAGCGGGCCGATGCCGTAGGGGTTGGGTCGCTCGGCGCTGTGCAGCGGGTTGCGGGACCAGGCCGCATACCAGGCGCGAAGGGCCGGCTCGATGTGGCGGTGCATCTTCTCCGTCTCCTCGTTGGTCCACACCTTATTGTGGTGCCGTTGCCGAGTCTCCCAGATGTAATTGTGCAGGGCATTGATCAGCACCAGACAGCCAAAGGCACTAGGTTTCAGGTTGCCCCGGGACCCATCGAAGGCGGTGGCTCCGTCCAGCGTCTGTGTCTGCTTCTTCTCGTTGGTGCGAAGCAGCTCTCCAAGGGCTTCGTGGAACGTAATTCGATTGTGGTTCGCGCCCCGGACTCCCCCTCTTACCTGGAAGATCTGGCCGGTCTCGGCCGAGAAGAACTCCTCGTCGCATGGGAGGTCAAGCAGGATTTCCGAGTTGGTAAGGGCAGGAGTGTGGTTGTAGGCCGAGACGAGCAGGCTCGACAGCGTAAAGACGGCGTATAGGGTCCGTTTTCGCTCCTCCATCGACTTCCAGCGCAACCACTCGGCATGCTCGCCGCTGCCGTCTCGACGCGCCGACCCGTTCCAGCCGTGGTCGGCCTCGGCCATGTCGACGTCCAGGGAGGAATCGAACCGGATCGGCCGCAGCAGCTCGGCCCCCTGAGCCAAGCTTACGAGGGCGGCGGCGTGCGTCGTCGCTATCTCGCCCGACGTCTTGTCCCCGCAGTTGTGACCATACACGACATTCAGGAGCATAGCCTGCACCAACCACACGGGCGTCTCGACGGGGTTCTCCTGCTGATGTGAATTCTGGTCCGCCATGGGAGTCCGTCTGAAATCTGCCTTTCTTACGTTGGCCTTTCTCCTCTCGTCGAGATACAGCTGAATCATCTTCTTGGCCACCCCAAACAGATCCATCGACACGGAATGCTCCAGCTCAAAGAGGGCGCCGATCGCCGCCATGGACAGTAGCAAACACCCGCTCCCCCCGATCCCGCTACTTCGCCCGTTAGCTGTCTGCGGGGGGGTCTCGAACGATAGCGTCGGTATGTGGACAAACGGCAGGTGAGGGTGGAAGTAGCGCAGATAGGCCCCGACGAATCGCTGGAGGTCGGCCGTGCTCGGGAGCGTGGCGCCGCGGTCGGCGGGGGCGCTGGTCGGCGCCGGCGGCTGGGGGGTCAACGGCGAAGTCGGTGTCGCGACCGAGTATCTCCGGGCACCAAACTGGGAAGCCAGGGAGGCTGACAGGGCACCTAGGATGGCATTTCTTGTTGAATCAGTGATTGTCGAGACGGGTAGGGTGCCATAGTTACTACCATTCATCGAGGACGGCGTCTCCGGTCCGGCACCGTAATTGAGCGCTTGGTTCATGCGCTGGCCGCCCATGCCGGGGATCAGCGACGGGCTGAGGGAGCTCAGGGACGGTGGGGGGGTCGAGAAGTAGGGGTCCATCATGCCCTTGGTGGTGGGCGGCTGGGGCGAGAGCGGAGCGCCGCTGAGGATGTCGGAAAACATCGAGGCGCTCATGTCGACCGAAAAGGGGTTCGACATGTGCGGTGGTCCCATGATGCCCGTCTGCCACATGGAGCCCGACGAGGCCGCCGGCAAGCCGTGGTGATTGGACCCGTCCACCATGACGTCGCTGATGGCGCTCTGGCTGGTGGTGCTAATGGCCGACGGAGAGGAGCCATCGACGGCGTTCTCGTTGGCCGCGCTGTTGAACGTCATGTTATGTTCAAAGGTCGGCAACCAGTCAATCGAAGTGTCGTCGTAGTGACGGCCCCCCGACATGTCTCCGAGGCCGTGGTACGGGGACATGGGATCCAGGCTGCCAGGGTCGAGGCCGCCCAAGGACAGCGGGGAGTCGCTGATTTGCAGGTGGTTGGGGTTGATGGTGGAACTCGTCGAAGGACCGAAAAAGTTTTGGTCAAAGTCGAACTCGCTGCTGAACAAGGACAGGGGGGGCGCCGTCCTCAAGCCATTGCTCGCAAAGTCCATACCGTTGATGCCATGCGTCTCCAGCTTGGGGAGGCCGTGGGCCATGCCACGCTGCCCCATGGCCGCAGCCATGCCATAGCCGATGTCGAGGTTGCTGTGCAATCCCATGAGACTGGGATGGCGACTGTGCGTGGCCGGCATGGACCGGTTCACCTGAGCATTGTGGGCGTTGTGGGCGTTTTGAGCATTGATCATGTTCTGCATCGTGGCCGGGTCGATGTGGCTGATGGTGTTGGCCCGGGGCCGCATCGAAGCCGTGGCGGCCGCCATGGCAGCATTGGCGGCATTGGCAGCATTGACCCCCGCTACGCTGTTCTTACGAGCGCGCGTCGTCCCGGGCGTCGTCCCGGCGATGCTTTCGCGGCGGTTGCGCGGTCGGGACGACGGCGTCGTGGTCTGGTGGAGCTTTTGCTGATGCCGCAGCAGCAGGTCTCGGCGGGCAAAGCACCGGGAGCACTCTGGGCACTGGAAGGGCTTCTCCTTTGTGTGGGAGCGCTCGTGGCGCTTCAAGTGCTCCAGGCGGGCAAAGGAGCGTGTACAAGTGCCACAGATGTGCGGTCGGGGCTTGTCGGTCTTGGGCGGCGGAAAGGTAGTCGGCGACTTGGTGTTCACCGTGATGGTGGCTTTGGAGGGGCCAGCTTCGTCAGCCACAGTTTCAGCACAATAAGACAGGGCCCGGCCGGCGGAAGCCGCGGGCACGGAGACAAGGACGGAACGGGGACGGCACGGGTGGCGATCGGTGCAACATACAGGTCTCGTCACCGGGCGCGGCGGCGCCGGTGGCCGGAGGCGTTTGGGAGGAATTGGACATGGAGGCCGGTTCGAGCTTGACACCAGGTTCGGTCGACACGGGCATTGTCGTCGGCGACGGGGCCAGGTTCGGTTTGGGGGGAGCCGGGCTGACTTTGTGCGGTAGGACGGAGAGGTGGCGAGCGTCAGCGGGAGCGAGGACGAGGGCGGACCTTGAAAGGCGAGCGTGCCAGCGTGGAGGACAGAGCAGAGCGGAGGGGCCACGGGGGGCAGCGTGCGGGCTGCGGGCTGCTGGCGAAACGAGAGCAACAAGATGTGGAGAGGGGGGGCAATGGTCGAGAGGGAGGCAGCGGAGGCAGGTGGTGGAGAAGATCCAGGAGCTTCTGGAGCCTTGGGTGCTGGAATCTGGAGTCTGGAGACCTTCCCAGTTGAGTTGAGCTACCAACGAGCGAGGCGGAGGAACAGGGAGGAGGAGGGGCACGAAGGCAAAGGCCGGGCGTCTGGCGAACAAGCGTCAATCTCACGATCGAGACTTTGTCGGGACGTAGCTTTGTCGTGCTCGGCTCACTCACAACTGCTGCTCGGATCCTCTCGACGTAGACGACTGCTGAAGACTCGTTGCATGCCACTGGGGGGAGGGGAGAGGAGGGTGAGGAGGATGACAGGAGGAGGAGGCGGAGGAGGACGAAAGGTCAAGGTTCGTCGGTCGGTGGTGTGGTTGCGACTTGCGAGACGGTGCAGGTGGATGGATAGGAATGGCCCTGGTCTGGGGGACTGGAACTGGGTCGAGGTCTGTGTGTGGCCCGCCCGCTGGGAGGTGGTCTCTGGCTTGCCCGAAGCGGAGCCTGCTGGTGGATGGCGAAATTGCATCGCAAGAAAGGCGGCGGTGCTGCGGCTGCCGGTCGTAGGCACTGGCGGGCGGCCCGTCAAAAGGAGTGCTATCCGAACCATGCACACAGTGCGCGAGCCAAGGCCGCCCCTGACCCTGGACAAGCCTGATGTGAGCCCTGGTCGTGGACGGCGAACCCTGGCCGAGGGAACCCCACCAAACCCGACGCCACCTGGGCCTGCAACCCACTGCACCCTTCTGCCACCACACCTTCTTCACACTCGAGCACACCTCTTCCACCCACCAACATCGTCGGGTGCAGATTTTACGGTACCAGTTCCCTCCTAGGCAATGCCTCCCGTCGCCAGCCTACCACAGCAGCCGGGACGAGCAGACGGAGCGTCCATTGGATGCAGCTGCTGGACCCTTTGCTTCCGGCCATGAGATGGATGCCAGAGACGACCGACGGAAAACACATGGACATATCCAAAGCCGACAGAGTGGAAGCATGACGGACGAAACGAGTCTCACAAGCTTCCGAGGCCATGTTGAATTGTTTGGGCGGGCGTTTGGCTGCGGGCTTCTCGGAAGCAGTGGAAACGCAGTTTATGCCTTTTCTCCTGAGACGGCAGAGGCAGAGGAAACCAGGTTCGCAAGGCATTTGAGCGGCCGACACCTGCCTGCCTCTTGCGTCCGTCCAGCCTGATGGCCCGAGTTGGTCGAAACGACCATGAACTTACTTGTCAAGTTCTATGGGAATCCAGATGCCCATATCATCCCATTCTGCCACGGAGTACGGACCTTTGACGGACTCGGCAAGGCCGGAGCGGGCGTCACTGGCCGGCTGTCAGCGGTTGCAAAGACATCAAAGACAAATTCGCAAGACAAAGACAAGTCCAGGAGCAAGCAACACGGACTGGAGCCGCCGCGGCGGAGCCATCCCTGGGGCTCGCTCCCCATATCTGCAACCCGCCCGTTTCTCTCAACGATGCTGCCGCTTCTGCGGCTGCTGCTGCTGCAAGTCGCGCTTCTGCGACATGCCATGGGAATATTGGCCACTGGGTCCGATCCAGCAGCAGCGGCGGCAGGAAAAGGGCGACAGTGGGCGACGAGGACGAGTCTCTGCAACTTGTCTTGTTGCAACCTTGCGACCTTGCACGAGGTCTGCAGCGGCTTTGGCCTGGGCGTTGCGGCAAGCTTCCGTCTGATTGCTCAGTCGCACCTCGGGCCTTGCTGGTCCTGGTCTAGCGCAACGCACCCTTTGCTGTGTGCCTGCTCGCTGCTCACCCTCGTTCACAGTCCACAGTGCCACAGCAGATCCTCATACAGGCCACCCGAAGCCTCCCCTGCTGGTCAGAGAGAGGTCACCCCTCCACGCCGCTGTCGTCTGGCTTCCTGTCTTTGGGTTCCTACCTGCGGACAGTTTCAAGTCCATTGCCGTCGACGCCCGGTTGGACGCCCTCCCAGATCGAGCCTCGTCTGCTTCCGCCTCCACAGAGCCATGGGCTCGCAAGAAATGGCGCGAATAAGCCATGCGGAACAGGGAAACACCGGGGCGATGGGGGGCGGGACACGGTTTCGGATGGTGCTCCATCCCACATGGCTCTTCATGTGCGGTTCCCAGGGAGCCAGGCTCCCGCTCCAGCGGCCTCACCAGAGTGAGTCTCGGACACGGCTGCAACCGTACAACAGCAGCGACCGCACGGCAGCAACCACCATACCGGTCTGGCACACGGCGCTGGCCGTGGGCCGTATCGTCGACCCCCGATTTCCGAGCTTCCAGAAGCCCGCAGCGCTGGTGGTTGGCCGCCCAGTGGTACTCGCACACGATCCGCTACACGCCGCCAGCCTGGAACGCACACAGCGCCCACTCAGGCACCCGAGAGGGCGAGCCGTGACAGGGCGACGTAATTGTTCGAGGGAGACAGATTCGAGGATAGCAGGCAGAGGCCGTTTGGTGGGACCGGCGCGGGCGACGCATTCCTTTCCCCCAGGCGCCCTTCTCCACCCATATTCCTTTCTCCGGCTCGACCAAACCACGGCGGCATCGGTGACAATGCCTCGTTAATCTGGTCGGCAATCGAAATAGACTGTGCTCGCTCTCTCAAGTACTCCATGCGGCGTTGAGCCCGGTCCTCCGATCAAGGCATGGAGGGACCAGAGACCAGACAGATGTTTCCTGACCTCGGACCAGAGCCTTGCGCCGCTCAGCTATTAATATACTCGATATTCCCCATCTGTGAGGTTGCTCACGCATTGGCCGCAGCACCAAGCAGCATGGGTTCGAGGTATCGTACCGTGCACAGACTGTGCTGTGTTGATGCCGCTGACGGACAGACAGTTCGTGATGCTTGACAACCTGGAACGAGATGCAGGAAACCATTCTTTGCTGGGCGCCGCGATTAGCAACATGGCGGCCACATACCAGAGTTAACGCCGACTGGGCGTCTGTCGGTGCTGTGCATAAAATCCGAGGTTTCTTGCACCACTCGGGACACATTGTCAACTGAGGCTGGCAGTATTCGCCATCGGATATACACGTACCAGCTCACCAACGGTGACATGTCATGGTCGCAGGCAGCATGGAGATGGCGGCATCGTCATCCCCGGAAACTGGAACAGCCTGGCCTGCCTTTTGGATATCCGCGGCTCAACTCCCGTCATCACCGCCGCCGCCTTGTGTCGGATGATTCACAAATTCTCGAGGGACCCAGTTTTGGGCATAAAGCCCAAGCCCGTTGGCGGTGCCTGACGCAGGGAAGACAGGTCGGCTTGCGGTCTTTTCTCGACGCTCCTTCGAAGCTAATCCACACGGCGGAAGCAGCTCCATCGACAGCCAATCAGCGTGCCGCCGCGCCGACGTCGTGCAGTGCTAGAGGTGGTAGTCGGCGTATCTAGCGTCGCGAATGATGCGCCGTCCGGCATCCCGAGTTCGGCGTCTCCCGGCCGTCGACTTGTACTGAGCCGCTTGAGCGCCCCTTGATTTGGAGTGCTGACAAGGCCGGTCTAGGAGACTATGCGCTCTTCAATGCTCCCGATCCCGCTGCCGCAGAAGCTGTCGTGTTGTCTCCCTCGTCTCGTCCTGGATCAACCTCGGGAGCTAGGACAGGCACCGCCTATCTCGGCACGGATGGGCAGGCACCAGCAGGGAATTGGGTCCCGGTTTTCGAGTCATCCGTCGCATATCATCAGGAACGTGATAAAGAAGCGATGTCGATGGCATGATTGGACGTGGAGCCCACTCTGCATATGCCCTCTCTCGTTTTCGACTGTCGGAGAGTCGGCGGCCTTGCTACCCCGCCATCGACGGATCAGAGCTGCCCTGGAGCTCTCTGAGCTTTGGAGGGGTAATTCGACCTTATCGCTGAAGCTTCCTGGATAAGGCATCGTATCCATAGCATTCCTGTCGTTGTGTTCGCACCGTGCTGTGCCTGCTCCAATTTCCCCAACAACGCGAGCAAGGTGTGAAACGTCTCCCCAAACGCACACCAAGGCCATCCATCTCCCACAACCCACCAACACACCATCTTCCTCCACATTCTCCTTGATTGTTTGCTGACGAGCGACCACCCGCAAAATCCCCGACCCGGCAACACGCGGAAAGGGGACTCACGGCCTCGGCGGGCGGTGCCGAAGACGTCGTCGTCGTCGTCAACCGGGGCTTCCCATGTCCGGTGGGGGCCGTGGAAGATCGCCCTTTTGGCGGCGGACATGGCGCGAGGGGCCAGGGCCTGTCGTGCCCCACGACTTGGCGGCGGGTAGCTCCACGATGTCTGGATGCCCCCATGGATGATGGCACTGTGCAAGTCACCATCCTGGCTCCCCTGGTCGACGATGGAGGCCAGAGCGCCCGGTCAGTGCTCCCTCTCTCGTCGGCGATGGCACGGCGCCCCCCCCCGTCCCGCAACTCAACCAGCATGGTCAGCCGTATGGACCATGTTGCCTCGGACGGAGCAATTACACCATGGCAAATATACCTGACACCAAGGCCTGCATCTGTCCATCTCACCGCCAGAGAGCTGACGAGTCGAAAAAGATCAAGTAGACAGGCTCACGGCCTGGGTCCGCTTCTGGGCCCCCGGACGACGGAGCCCCAGGCCAAGGGCCCTCGGAGGGCGATATTATTATTGGCCTCGAGGCGGCACCAGCAGCTCAATATGGACCTCCAAGGGCCCGAGGACGGCGCATCGAATTGGCACCGCGCGGTTCATCCGCCACGGGCCAGCCGTCTTTGATCCAGATTGTTTCTCCAACATTTACCCCAACGGCACGACTTGAGCCAAATGGTAAATATATCAGGGTGGTGCGCATCTCCTTCTGCTTTGCTCCCTTTCCCCAGACGAGGCTTCCATCGCGCGCTCCTACCTTGAGGTCACCGGACGTGCCTTGCTGGAGCTGGGCGTGTGTTGGTGATGCGACTCTGCAACGTCGGCAGCTGCCATGACTGCATCTTTGCGGCCGCCGGCTCGGGGGGCTCGGGGGGCTCGGCTCTGGACGCCAGCCTCTGCTATCCGACGTCGATGTCGTCCCTCGAAGCGAGCTTGCCACACCCGCCCAGCCTTGCCATTGTGCGCATGCACTCGCATTCGAAAGTGCAGGTTTATCGACATGCCAGGCGCTTCAATCGGGTTCGATGAGGTTGCAGAGGAAGGGAGTCGAAGAGCGCGATGGTCAGGCGTCCAGCAGAAGAACATTCAGGGGGTTCGCATCGGAGCCCCCCGCGCCGCCCCGGCGTACCCCCCTGATTTCCCCAGGTTTTGTGCCCCGCCGCGCACTGGCAGCCGCCCAAACCCAACCTCGGTTCTTGGCCTTGAATCCCACGTTGGGCACCGGAAGGGGATCCAAATTGAACCTCAAAGTTGAACCATGCAAAGGACCTCGAGCCTCACTTGAGATTGATAACATTTCGGGGGTGCTCGGGATGTCAGACTGAGCACCACGGCGTCGGCCAGTCCCGGCACGCCGGTGGCGCCTTCATTGTCAGTCTATACTACCATGCAGAAGTCCACCACAACTTCAAGTCAACACCATTGTCCTTTTCCGTGGACACTGTTCTCGGTAGGCCGGCATGGTCATGAAACAGGTATGCGCGGCATCATCCCAGATGAAGTGGCACTCTGGATCCCGCCTTGCCCATCGCGGGCGCTTCAACGGTGGAGGGCGGCAAGGCAGGGGAATTCATCCATCTCCAAATGTCGGCCCACGAGGCGGTTGTCGTCGACCTGTGGCCTTCTCCAATAATCGACACGGCATCCCCCTTCTCCAACACTCCCCAGTACACCACCCATTGGCCTGTCTCTACACAGTACCGTGTAAGTAGGCCGTGTCTGGTGGGCTGCAAGGCGGCGCGTGATCTGCTGGTGCAAGCCCTGACCCAGACGGCGGGCAATCTCTGGCCGCCTGCACGCAATCTGCGCGGCAGCGAGCTTGTGCTCGACAGGGGAATCCGCATGGCAGCACATTATGGATGCTGGGGAACCAGAATCTGGATAGTGGGCTGTCCATATTGGGGGTCCTTCGACATGTTAAAGTGCCGCTTGCCCTGCTCGACTGACACCGACATATACCTCGCCAGCGGGTTACGACGAGCAGAGAGCAGAACCGCGGGAGGTAACGACACTGGTCTTGGCAACCGAGCCGTCATGACACGGGAGACTGTGGTGGCGGCGACGGGATATTATACAGAGGACGGCCCGGAGAGAATTGGCCCGGAGTGAAGCAGTCGGGCTGGTGGAGTTTTTCCCAATCCTCGATACCCGTATAGGTAGATACCCGTATAGGTATCTTACACAGTACACATCTTGGAGGAGACCCGGGAGCCCCGGAGGTCACACGTCGAGATGCTGCTTGACCAAATGCTGACCCAGCATCGGACGGTTACCCCTGGGCTGGTGCACACCCTCCCCTCCCCCAACCCGCTGCATCTGCATCTGCATCTCAAAGCGGCCATCGCGGTCAAGAATGGTGTCGTGGGGTGTCTCATTTGCGACGGGGCCATCCCGGAGATGTGGGGCTCGAGGGAAGGGCGTTTGGTGGAGGGTATGCACGCCGCGAGGTCCCGTTGACAGAACACCTTCGCCGTCTTCGGCTTCGTCTTTTGGGGGGTGGCCACCGGGTTGAATGTTAATCCGCCCATCCGACGATGGGTCGGGTTTGGCTTGTTCGGTCGAGGGGGCCCGTCCTCGCCGTGCCGGTGCGAGATGTGTCTCCCGGCCGGGCATGGCATGCCGTCCCGGGGTCGAGGCCGGACATCTTCGGCGATGCCGACGTCGGTGGGCGGCGCCAATATCGACTATGGAGTCGACTTGGCCGAGGAATCGCAGGAGATGTCTCGGTGGAAAGGGGAGAATTCGAAAATACTGATCAGGACCGTATCCGTGGATTCGCCAGGCACTGTGCATACTGTCAACTGTAATCATGGTGAACGAGTTGTTGCCGCAATCGGGGCACCGTCGATTTTTTCTCCAGTCGTCACCAGGCCATGCCATTTTTTGCTGCTGCGCTGCGAGACTTGTTGCATCGTCACTTCTTTGAGTGCGATGATCGGCGACATCAAGACCCTTTCGTCTTCTCACCGCACTTACCAAACCTGGTCAAGCCCTTGACCATCATGGCCTTGTCAATGGATGGCGAACTTCATCCTTGGCCTCGGATTTTTCTAGCCTTTCTTCCACGCCGACGATTGGCCCTCGGCTGGCGACGGCGGAAGACTCTGCCAGTCACACACTCGCTCCCGTCGAGCCACACCCTCCCTCTGCTGATCTTCTCGTCCTCGGCGGGCCCATGGAACTTGGAATGTTTCTTCTTCGAACTCGCATTCATGTTTCTAGAAGCCCCGACTGCATTGTCCTCGCCGAGATCCACAAGGAACATTGACGAGTCCCCAAGACAGACACAACCTGACAACACACACACCACCATGACCACTTTATCGGCCCGCAAAGGTTATGCCAATCAACCCGAAGCAGCCAGCGCCTAGTCTTGCTTCCGTACTGCGTACTGCGTAGGTGCTTCCGCACACACACACACACACGCCGCCGCCAACGCCGCCCCTGTAACAATGACGTTCCGATGCGCCCGCGCATGGCCCAATCGTGGCGAACTGCATGCCATGGCGAGTGGCTTGGCGAGCAAGGCTTTTGTCAGACAGGCCAATATCGGAGCCTCTGTGAATCCAGCCTGGTCGGCCCGCCGCTGCTTGCCGTTGCCCGGGCCTGTGATGGGAGTGCCGAGCGGTGGCGACTTGGACTTGTTTGGTCAGCATTGGCTCAGCTTGGTTTGCCGCCGTGACGTTTGATGAGATATGGGAGGTGTGATGTTTTGAGCAGCTGGGCTGGCTTCTGGCACGTCCGGCTTCTGGTCATCATGGGGGTTGCTGGGCGGACTACAGGCTTGGAAAGTCAACATTGCCCCTGCGGATTTGGCGATATGGACTCAGGAGGCCTGGGAGATTGTCCCGAATGGTTTGTATTCCATATGCCCGACTGCAGAGCACACTGACTGCATCAACCGGTAACTGGAACATACGATCGTACCTCGTGGATTCTCCCCTAGATAACACCCCAACGGCCAGACAAGCAGTCGGGTCAGGAACATCAGCGAGTCCCGGCGTTGTATAGGTACTGACCCCCTTTTTGCAACTCTAGCTGTCTACCTCCCCGCCCCTTCCCCCCTCCCCTGCCCCCCTCCCGCGGCCCCCATCAGCACCCCCACTGCCACCCGCCCCCCCCCTTTACATCCCCGGCCAATCCCACCTCGTCCTCTCCTCATTCCTCCTCGACACCACCACCTCTCCCCCCACCCTCACCACAAACTCCCCCTCCCCCACCACAGGGAACCCATACCTCCCAAACACCGGCGACCACCGATGCCCCGGATCCACCCTCCGATCCCTCGCCAGCTTCTTCAGCACTGTCCCCAGCTCCCCCTCCGCCATCCTCCCCGTCTCGTAATCCACATTCAGACTCATGCACCTCACGCAGTTCCCCGTCAGCACCACCTTCTTTTCCTTCTCGTCCCCGAAGGCCAACTCCCCCCAAAAATCCTCCGCCCACGCCTCCTCCCCCTCCCCGTCCACGACGACGTTCGGGCGGAACTTGAACATGCTCGTCGGCGAGTCCGCAGGCAACCGCGTCTCGTTGATCTCGCGGAGGGATGGTTCCGAGGTGACGAGGAGGGCGCCGGCGTCGGTGAAGGTTAGGTAGGCGGGGGGTTTCTCTTCTGCGGTGGTGGTGCCGGTGAGATAGGATAGCCATCCCTTTTGCGCCGGGGGGGCGGGAGGGCGCAACGTCTCCCCCAGCACTGCACGCCGTCCGTCTCCGAGGTAGACGAATACCACGGGGACGCCCATTCGCTGGGTGAACCACGCGGCGTGGGCGTCGGGCATGCGGTATGCCGCGGCGGGGCTGTCGTGCAGGGAGATGGTGATGGGGGGGAGCGTGGCGATGTCCGGGGTGAGGGGGATAGTTAGTGTTTCTGAGGTGGTGGGGGAGTCGGGGTCGCGGAAGGTGATGGCCAGTTGGTCATCGGAGTCGATGTCGGAGGGGATGATTTCCTGCCAGAAGCGGGCGCAGCGCGGGTGCGTGTCGATTTGGATCTTGGTGAGGGTGGTGTCGGGCTTGATTTCGAAGAGCATAAAGGTGCGGTCGTGGGGGATGCCGAGGGGGGTGAGGGGGTGGAGGGAGGAGATGCCGCGGAGGCCTTTGATGGGGTAGACGTGGAGCTATGGGGGGGGGGTTAGAGTTGGGGGTTGGTGGTTGGATCAGGGGGTGGGGGGGTTACGCTGGTGATTTTCATGGTGGGCGTGGTGAGGGTCAATGGGGGGGTGTTGGTGGTGGAGGTGGTGGTTAGGGTGGGGGGTGATGGTGATGGTGGTGGTACTGGCGGTGAGGATATGGTCAGGGAGAAGAGGACCTTGCTGGGTAGATAAGAGGGAGTGGTCTATCGCCTCCTCCACTTAGAACGTGCATGACGAGTCACGATGGGGCGTCGGTAATAGGGCGTGGGCAGCAGCTATTAGTCACGGTCTTGGCTGTGGTATCGACATTTCCGGGGAGGACCTTGTGTATCAACGCCAGTTGAAATGGAATCATGAGTTGGGATTCACAAAGTCAAAATCCTCAAGGGGTATACTGATCAAGAAGCACAATTATACTACATTCTCAAGTGCACAGCACAAAATCCTCATTCTTAGCAGAACTCATGGCATCAAGTTAAGTCCCCGGGGTTCACCTCCTTCGTTTTCAACTCATACATGGTTTATTCCAAGTGAAGAGAAGATACCCCGTGTCACCAGCTGCGACTGCGAACTATTTGCAAGTACCAAAAATTATTTTTATGTCATTACCTGATTGTGAAATTCTGTACTCAGAAATGGCCCCTCTTGTGCTACAAGATGAAAATAGTCTTCCGAGGAGATAGATGATCAGGTGAGATTTCCTGACATGAATTGTCATCATCTGGCCCAGTCTTCAGTCCCTTCGAACTGTCTCCGCGGCATTAGACTTAGAGACTGGTTCAAGCTGCTTCGAAACTTCATGTATGCCCCAGAAAAGACCACTGTCATAAGTGCTCAAATGTGTTTCCTTACCTGAATTCTAACAATCATATAATTCGATTTGCACACAAGTCGATTGCTAAGACTCCCAGCTTACTCACCCCATCAACCCCCCCAAGACCGACAGGACTACCCCCCTCAACATACCCCTGAGCGAACAACCTCCCCTTCAGCACCGTGCCGAGACCATGACTCTTCCGAGACCACATCCACCGTGTTACTCGGCTGTCTTGGCCACGCGGCTGCTTGCATCATTTGCAACCCGGACCGGCCCGTCTTTTCCCTGACGGCGTACAAGGTTGTTTCGGGATGAGACTTGGAAATCAAAGGCATCTCGTCCTGCTCCGGGATGTGGCGAATGGACTAGGCTGGAAAGGACCTAGATGGTTGCCCAGCAATCTCATATCGTACTAGGTCAAAGTGGTATACAGCGTCATGGAACTGTTTTCCGTGGACGTTGGTATCAAGCTGGGAGTACTGTGTGGTCCCCGGACGTCACCGGTCCACGGGCCTTGAAAGGTTGGCCACGTGGCTCTTCGGGGCGTTTTGTACTCACATTCCACCATGCCGAGTCATACTAGTAGTTCCTGGGCTTATCAGGATATCTTCTACCATTAGACGTGCCAACAAGCTCCAGAAATTCCGAGCAGAATTGGAAGAGCTGGAGGTCCTGTTAGCAACCTCAGACTGAGTGAAATAAAATTTCAAGTATCCAAATGGACGAGGACTAGTACTGATGAGAGTTTGGACCTTCGTACTAACCTTGAACGAGTAGACACCAACACCGGCCTGAAGTATATCCTTTTCCTTAACAAACTGAAATCCGAGCCCCCTCACTAACTGAAAGAAACCCGCCCTCGGCTTCAGCTGTTTCTCAGTCATCCAAAGAAATATCTTTTGAATAGGGGCTGTCAACAGTGACCCGAGCCTGTTCATATCCAACCACCTGACCCCTGCACTTGCGAGAGCGTAGCTAAGTCCTTGCTCTCAGAAACTATCTGCAGGTCCAGTCATCACTGTCTTCTTATACGACCCTCATTGAATGACTTCAGCGCCAATGCCCATTCCAATTTTTAAACCAGGAGAACCTTTACCCCTTTTTACCCTGGGGTTTGTCGGGCATGCCATTTTGGTCCTGATCCAAGGACGCTTCAAATACGAAAGAACAGTCCCCATACCCTTCTCTTGTCTGACCGGACAAGCTGCCTCGAGGGCAACCAGTATGTTGCTGAGCAGGTGAGGCCAGCACCGAGGCTGGTCAGGGAACCACGACTCGAATTGCGCAGTGCGGTGTCGCGAGAAGCTGTGACCGCTTCATCCAGCAAGATGGTCTTGGGATTGTAGCGGATGAGATCAGCTTCCTGTTGAGGCGGTGGAGTGATGAGAGTACCGAACCTCGACGAGTTTGTCGGAGCCGAGTTTATTTTGGGTGCTGCGGATCATGTCGAGGATTGGCATCCCGGTTGCACGGCCACGGCCGAATACCACCATATCGCCCTGCATCTGGCTGAGCCGCTGTCAGGGTGGAGAATATCAGCCTGGCAATATGGATCTGTCAGCTCGCTCGGAACATTTTGGCGATACACGGGAGATCAGTGCCAAAGTGACGGGACGCCATCGCCAGTCCGCTGTCACTGTGCAAGGACACTCAAGCCATCAAAGAACTCAACCAAGACACGACCCTTGGGGTGAACGACGCCACAAGGCAAAATGCCAGTCAATGCTGTCTACAAGAATACTATTAAAATGAGGTATAGGACAAGCTCCGTACTCCATAGGTCTCTGGGGCCCAATACCAGGCGAACCTCTGCCGCCAGAGATGGCGAACCCAATCGCAGCCATGCCGAAGCCTCCCAATGCTAGCCCGTATGTGCTGACATGCCCGGGGCTAGCCTGCCATAGCCTGCCAATACCTCCACCAGGAAGACGTTCCATGTAACAGTCGCCATATTCTTCCCTCTGCTCCACGGATTGCTTCTGTCCTGTCGTGGACCCCTCAAGCGACGCCCTTGTACCAACCCGCTGGGGAATCCCCCATGCACTCCCCCACCGTCACGGCCCGGAGCCCCTTTTCCCGAATCATGTTGAGCATGAACGGCAAGAGCGTCGTTGCCGTCATCTCCTGGACGTCGTGGGTGAGCACCAAGAACGAGTCGTCGGAATCTCCCTTATTCAATGCCGACGCGAAGATGTTCTGGGACTGGCCAACCGTGTCGGGCGTGTTGTGCAGGTAGTCCTTGGTGTCCACGTCAAAGTTAATGATGTGGAGGCCCATCTGCTGCATGTCGGCAAGGCATTGGCCCTCGCAAGAGGCAAAGGGCGGGCGGAAGTAGGTGGGCACCTTGCCGATGATGCGGCCGAGTGTCGACTCGAGCCGGAAGATCTGGTCGTATCTCGTCTCGGTATCAGCCTTAGTCATGTCGAGATGCGAGAACGTGTGCGAGGCGATTTGGTGGCTCGAGGCGTCCATGCGTCGAAGAATCTCGGGCCATGGCAGGGATTCGTCGGCAATGTCCTTGGACCAGTTCTCCCCGTTGACGAAGAAGGTCCCCTTTGCGCCGTAGCTGTCCAAGAGATCCAGGATGTGGGGGGTGTGGTAGTAGGGCCCGTCGTCAAAGGTCAGGGCAACGACGCCGGGAACGGTGCAGTGCTCGATGATGGTCCCGAGGGGGACGCGGGCGACGAGGTTGGCCGAAGGTTGCGGGTCCCTGGCGGCGATGTGCTCTCGCGAGAGGAGGGAGCCGAGGACGACTGGTGACAGATGCATCGTGCCGAAGGTCTGCCAAGAGAGAAGAGAGGGGATGATATGATGCTGATGACGATCGCTGTGGGAGGCTCTAAGCGAGAGTGGGAGCGGTGGGTTTCAACGAGTGAGTGGGCGTAGTGATGTTGACGAGCAGCTGGGACGAGGAAGAAGAGAAGAATGTGAATTGGAACGGCCACCGGGCCTTTTAACGAGGGGAGGGGACAAGATGGGTCGCTGACCAGGTGAGGGAGCATCAGCGCTGCTTCCGTGGGATGAGGGATCAGCAGAGGGCGGTGTTGTGCCTACCCCCCCTTTGTCTGCCGGGGTATGTGTAAATAGCCCGGCTGGTGGTTGCTCCCGGGGTGACGACCGCGTGCGTGCCTCCATGACGGAAAGTTCACCGCCTCATGCCGGGCTTGGAGGGGATCGGTCTCGTCGCGAGCAGCCATTGGCCCCAGGTTTGGGATTCAGCTCTCCGCCACATCGGTCTGGACCTCCCAGGCCAAAAAGTGCCATGTGGGAGACGGGAGGAGCGACAGCACCAACGAGTCGACTGGAATGTTCGGCAACGTCCACACACCGGTCGCAAGCATGCTCCTCCCGGTGTTGCCCAGCAGCAAGCCGTTTTCTGTCGTTCGTCACTTGATGCTGTATCCACCCGCCCACACGAAAACACCGGCTCCGGCAAGGCTGAGGGCGGCCAAGGGCAGGTCCAGCTCGATGACGGACCAGACCCAGAGACAGCCCAGCGGCGGTGCGCGCTTCATGACGGCCAGGTAGCCATGGTGGTTTGTGACGTGGATGAGATGGCAGCCGGCAGCAAGGCTCGTGGCGAAGAAGACGGCCTGGCGGAAGGCGGGCTGGAAGCGCTGGGGAAGGCCGGGCAGGATTCGCGGATTGGACGCATGCGGGTGCAACGGGTAGAAGAGCAGGGCGAAGACTGGTGACAGATGCAGCCACGACGGTCAGCAAGAGGGTCCCATTTCGTGCGACAAAGTGGCTATCGCGGCCAGAAGGATGGGGGATTCCCAGAGAAGGAGGAGGGGGAGCTCACCCATCAGCGCCTGCACAGCCCGGATGCAGACTTGCGGCCATTGGACCTGGTCGATGGAGAACTGGTGCTGGACGAGGACGTCCAAGGTAAAGTGCAGCATCGCCAAGCTCACGGTCCAGAGCATCGTCTCGAGAACTCTCTCTGCCGTCGGAGAGAGGACATCGTCGTCCTCATCGTCTTGCTCTTGCCGCACCCGGACGCGGGTGGCGGTCTTGGGCAATGCCCTCTTTCTGTCCGCGTCCTCATTCTCCTTCTCTTTTTGGTCAGCCTGGGCAAAGAGACCTCGCTCTTCGGCAATCTCGAGGAGCGTCTTTTCGCTGGGGCCCGACCGGTCGGGCTGCCGAAGCTTGATTTTCTTGACCATGGCGACTGCTGCTGCGTGTGCTGGCGAGGTTGAGAAAGTTTGCGAGACGCGGTTTCTGCCGGCACATCAACAGCCCGGGATGAAAGCGACCGTGACAGTGACAGCCGACCGCCCAGCCCAAGGCGCCCCGCGCCACACCTTGCTGAATCCCGGTGATCGGTGGTCGCTACAGCCCGAAATACCCCGCACGGGCCAAGGGGCGGCACGGGCAAGCTCTGAAGGACCTGCCAATGCCGATTCATGCAGATGCAGCTCTGCCCATTGGGCGCGCATCGCCCCCCTGGGCCAGTGTTACACAGCCGCGACCTCATGACGAGACGGAGTGGACGATTGATTCAATCGGGCATCGGGCTCGGGCAAAAAGGTCAAACAAAAAAAGGGGGAAGAAGCTGTGCCTGTGGTATCTGTCTGGCGTTGGGGTAACACCTCTTGATTGAGCCGCCTGGCCAGCAAGGCACCAACAGTTGGCCACCTCCCACCGCCTGTTGTCTTGAAACCCGAGGGCTTCTGATGAGGACGGGAGTCCAGTCCAGACCACACCAGACAGCCCACCACACCAGACCGGAATCCAGATGCAAAGGGAGACGAAGGAGGTGGCATTGATTGTATCGACCCCTGCCTTGGCGGGACCTGGACAACCCGAGGCTCCCCCCTCCCCGCACCTCGATCGCTGGCACGTTAAAACCACACCCGCCCGTTTTCCTCGCGCCGGGCCCTGTCCTCGGTGCCCAGCAGTTCAGGTCACGACCCCATCCCCGTGCCCGTCCCTGTCCACGATCGCTCAACGTTTCCATTTCTTGCGTCCCTTCCTTTTTTTGACCCTGTCCATCCCATCCGACCTACACTCCCAGTCGCCCACACCATCATCCCACCGTGCATTGCCTTGCAGCGATCCCAAAGCCCCCCCCGACCACGCACCTCGCTTCTTCGGGCCCGACACGGCGGAGCGTCCAAGCAGCAGCCGAAGCACACCGACCCGACCTCGCCACCCGCCGCAGCGGTGAGTTCCGAACTGCGCCCAGCCCCAAAACACCACCACATCAACAGCCCGGCCGCCATCTGCGCCGCCCGTCCGCGGCCTTTCCCCAAGCCCGGGCCCAGGAGGAAAGGCGGTCCCCGCCGCGGTAACATTGGCGGCGCGGCGCACCACCACGTCGCTTGTCCGGCCCGCCTGCTGCTGACCCGGCCCCGACGAGGACGGAGACGACAAACAAGATGGAGTGGGACAAGATGCTGCCGGCCATTGCCGAATGGACCAACAAACTGCCCGTGAGCATCAAGCTGCCCGCGGGCGTCAAGCTCCCCGCGGGCGTCAAGCTGCCCGACAACGTGGCCCCCGAGTGGCTGTGGGGCGTGGGCGCTGCCGTCGTCGGCGTGCCCATGCTCTACCTCTGCACCGCGGGGCTCGTGTCGGCCAAGGTGCCCAAGCTGGAGAACAAGCGCATCTGCCTGCTGATTGCCCACCCCGACGACGAGGCCATGTTTTTTGCGCCCGCCGTCTTGGGCTTGACGCGGCCCGAGACGGGCAACCACGTCAAGATTCTGTGCCTCAGCAGCGGTGCGTAACAGTGCCCATTGTCCTCCTCTATCTCTGGGTCCTCCGCTGACACAAACCCCGACTGCAGGCGACGCCGACGGCCTCGGCGAGACGCGCAAGCGCGAGCTGTCCAAGTCGGGCAAGATCCTCGGCCTGCGTAAGCCCGACGACGTCTTCGTGATTGAGAGCCCCGACTTCCGCGACAGTATGACGGCGACGTGGGACGCGGGCAAGATCTCGAAGCTGCTGTGCACGGCGTTCGCGCCGAACCTGTCCAAGTCCAACGCGGCTAACGTGGCGCCGACGGCGTCGATCGACGTGCTCATCACGTTTGACGCCGGGGGCGTGTCGAGCCACCCTAACCATATCTCGCTGTACCACGGCGCCAAGAAGTTTGTGGGCACGCTTATGGGGAAAAAGAAGGACTGGGCGTCGCCCGTGGACCTGTATACGCTGACGTCAGTCGGGTTCCTGCGTAAGTACCTGGGCTTCCTGGACTCGATCCCGACCTTCATCGGCTGGGCGGCGGGGACGGACAAGCGGGACAAGAAGCGCCCCGAGGGGCTGGTGTTTCTCAATGGCATCCTGGGCAGCGGCAGCTACCGGACGGCGTGGCGGGCCATGGTCGGGGCGCACAAGAGCCAGATGGTGTGGTTCCGCTACGGCTGGATCACGCTCAGCCGATACATGTTTGTCAATGACTTAAGGCTGGTGACGGTGGAAAAGGCAAAGGTGGAAAAGGTCAAGGCGGAAAAGACGGAAAAGTCCAAGAGGCAGTAGGTTGTGCGCAGGATTGACGTCGCGTAGGAGCTGCAAAGGTTGATACACCCCTCCCTCTAGGGTGTCTTGATGCTGTCGTTGGAGCAGAGCCCGTATACAAGCGTGTAGACAGCAATAAGAATGACCTGATCAAGTTGGCCCTGTTTGCGTGATCCCGTGTCTGTTGCCGGTGACTCTTGTCCCCTGCTGTGCTCCGTACCACGGTAACAGTAAGTGACAACTGAAGATTAAATATACCCTTTCGTTCGGCGCAATACATCTAGCGACATCAACTGCCAACCTCACCCAATCTCAACACCCCTCACCAAACCGGCAGAATCCCCTCACCGCCTTTGAAGCTCTCGCCAGTCGCGGGGCACGTTGCAGCCGGCTCGTCTCGTCTCCAGAGGGAGTCCGTGCGCTTGCACCGCCAAACTCAACCCTGGTTCATCTCATCACCGTCGTCCGTCTCAACAAGCGAAACATCAACATAAGCGTCCTCCACATTCACTCACTCGCCCCCTTCCAAGACAAAAATCCGCAAATCACTTGACGAATTTTCATCATGGCCGACGCAGCAGCAGACGAAACCAACACGGTCTCGGAGCCCCTCGACCTCGTCCGCCTCCTCATCGACGAGGTCGTGTGCGTCAAGCTCAGAGGGGACAGGGAGCTCAAGGGGAGGCTGCATGTGAGTTTTTTTCACCCCTTTGGTTCACCCCTGGTGAGAGATGGGTTGTATGCTGATTCATGGGACAGGCATATGACAGCCATTGCAACCTCGTGCTGGGGGACGTCGAGGAGACGATTTATGTGGTGGATGAGGAGGAGGAGGATGAGGAGATTAAGGTGAGTGGGAAAGGGGAGGGGGTGGGAGGGGGTTGTTTGCTGACGCTGTGGTCGTAGACTGTGAGCAGAAAGTCGGAGATGTTGTTTGTGAGAGGTGAGTTCCATGGTAGGGTTTGGGGGAGAAGGGGTTGCGGAGATGCTGACGAAGCGTAGGTGATAGCGTGGTGCTTATTGCGCCGTTCTCGAGGTCGGGTTGAGAGGGATGGGGATGGGAGGCGGGATAACGGGGAGGGCGGGAGGTAGCATCTTGAGTTAGGGACGTGGGACTCTCAGATGTTGAAGCAGCCCTCTGGTGTCGCAGTCCGGCGAGACGGCTCCGGTCATAAGCACGACTGATGGCCGCAACGCCACCTCTCCGGCCTCTTCCCACCGGATCCCCGCCGCTGCGACAAGGGAGACAAGAGTCGTCGAGGCGGAAGGGTGCTCGGCATGCTCTCGGTCGTGTGGGAAGGGGATTGCCAATCTTTGACCTCGGGACGTGTGACACCAATGGCTTCGAGTTGACAAGGGGCGAGTGTATGGGACGAATATAAATATAAACCATGGATCCACCCATCTATGGCTCTGCTGTCCTCTCACCACATTATTGTCGGTCGAGTGTTGTGACCTCATCCTTTTGCATGTTTTCATCTGTGGGTGCTACGGTCATTGTAAGTCTGATCTCCACCAAGTCACTTCCCCTTCTCCTCTGCCCCTGGAGGGCCAATATCAATGCCCTGGACATCTAGAAGGGAGGAGTATCATCTTGATGTTGAGCGGTGGACATGGAGGAGGAATTACATGGGCTGCCCTGATTTCGGCCCCATAAACTGTATTCTGGTGATTGTTTGTTTCTGAGGAGGATTTCAAGCCTCTATTTGACACAAAATATCCTGGATTTCTCCCCTGAGCTTGGTAACGGAGAATTCTGTTGAAGTTGAAGAGTGAACAAGTCCCGGTTGGGGTCCATGGTGGGGATTCTTATCGATAACAACCAAGCCTGGGGAAAGGCGGCCCCACAAGGCCAAGTGCCAGCTCAGGCGGGGAGTCATCAAACAGACGCCCAGGTACAGGGGAGGCAGCTTGAAGTGTGCCTCACAGCTTCCCATCTGACGTGACTCGACGACCCTCATGACTTCGACTCAACCGGCGAAGACTTGCTTTTGCTGCCAATAGCTTTTGAATATATCATTACAAGAGAGACATAACCTCCCTTTCTCTCGGTCCTCAGACTCTCTCCAGCTTTCACCATCTTGTCGGAATTTTTATTCTTCTCCAGACTCCCCCTGACCTTTGTTTGCTCGCCCCCCATGATCCCAAGAATACGAACCTGATATTGCCTTTTTCGAGAGCCTCCTATACTCAACACATAGGTACACACCCATCTCTCTGTGCCACCATGGCGGCAAAACAGATCAAGCAGCTCCCCCACGAGCGGCGAAAAGGCGAGGCCGCCCTCAGCGACTTTGCCGAGTACGTCGAGCAGCAGCAGGCCTTGCGCTACCCGACCAAGGCCCAGGCTGCTGGTAATGCCACTGCCACAAGCACGGCTGCTGCCGTTGTTGAGCCCGACCATCACGAAGAGCTCGACGACATCCTGGACAGCTTGGACCTCTCAGACCCAGCCCCCCGCGTCCGGTTACGGGACCTACTCCTGGCCCCGACCGACGACGCTGCTGCGTTTCAGCGGCTCGTCGACATCATAGAGGGGAAGCTCGACGAGGGCCACGGAGAGACCGTCTTCGAGGTCGGCTTCGAGAACAATGGAGACTGCATGAAGCTGACCAAGGAGGACTGGGCCGTGGCCCTCCAGAGGATAGAGGACGCCGCCAAGAAGCTCGACTCCGCCTGCCGGGTGCTCTTGACCAAGAACGTCGGCGGTGAGCTCGACGGCGTCCCCACCAAGGACCAGGACTGCAGCGGCAAGATCATGATCCGCCAGACCCCTGAGACAGCTGAGAGCGTCATCGAGACCCGGATAGCCGTCGTCGGCAATGTCGACGCCGGCAAGAGCTCAATGCTGGGCGTGCTGGTCAAGGGCGACCTCGACGACGGCCGGGGCAAGGCGCGCGTCAACCTCTTCCGCCACAAGCACGAGGTCGAGACCGGCCGGACGTCGTCGGTCGGCATGGAGATCATGGGCTTCGACACCAAGGGCAACGTGGTCGTGTCCGACACCCCCGGCCGCAAGCTGTCGTGGGAGGAGATTGGCAAGCGTAGCGCAAAGTCCATCACCTTTTACGACCTCGCCGGCCACGAGCGCTACCTGCGGACCACCGTCTTCGGCCTCCTCAGCAGCAGCCCCAACTACTGCCTGCTCATGGTGGCGGCCAACAACGGGCTCATCGGCATGAGCAAGGAGCACCTCGGCATCGCCCTGGCCCTCAACGTGCCCGTCATGGTGGTCATCACCAAGATCGACATCTGCCCGCCCCAGATCCTCGAGCAGACCATCACGCAGGTGACCAAGATCCTCAAGAGCCAGGGCGCCAAAAAGATTCCCATCTTCATCAAGACGCACGAGGAGTGCATCAACACAGCCACCCAATTCGTCAGCCAGCGCATCTGCCCCATCTTCCAAGTCTCCAACGTCACCGGCGCCAACCTTGACCTGGTCCGCACGTTCCTCAACATCCTCCCCCACCACGGCCGCTACAACGCCGACGCCCCCTTCGAGTTCCACGTCAACGACACGTTCAGCGTCCCGCACACGGGCACCGTCGTCTCGGGCATCGTCCGCGCCGGCGTCATCCACGCCGGCGACGAGGTTCAGATCGGCCCGGACTCGCTCGGCCGCTTCACGGCCACATCGATCCGCTCCATCGAGCGCAAGCGCATCGCCGTGCCGGCCGCGTCGGCCGGCCAATCTGCCTCGTTCGCCCTGCGGCGTATCCGCCGAAAGGACGTCCGCAAGGGCATGGTCGTCCTCCCCAAGGGCGAAGGCGCGCCAAAAGTCCACCGCGAGTTCATCGCCGAAGGCATGCCCCCCCCCCCCCTACCCTACCCTCCCAGCCCCAACTAACCCCCTCCCCCCGCGTGCAGTCCTCATCCTCTCGCACGCCACCACCATAAAGACAAAATACCAAGCCATGCTCCACGTCGGCCCCGTGTCGCAGACGTGCGCCATCATCGACGTCGACCGCCCGTTCATCCGCACCGGCGACCGCGCGACCGTCGCGTTTCGGTTCGTGCAACGCCCCGAGTACCTGTCGCCGGGCGATCGGCTGCTGTTTCGCGAGGGGAGGACCAAGGGGCTGGGGATTGTAAAGAGTCTGGGGTATGATCCGGCCAAGCCGTTGATGCCGGTTCTGCAGGAGGGGGAGGCGGGTAAGGGGGAGGGTGCGGGGGAGGTGGCTAAGGCGCAGGCTGTGTGATGATGGTGGGTGCTGCTGGCGGACTCGGTGGTGTGGTGTTGATTTTCTTTGGTTGCCATTAGGGATGAAGTGTAGCGATTGCTTTGGGGTTTTTTTTTTGGATTTTCTTCTCATGTTGTTAGGTTTTCAGTCAATACCAGTGTTTTTGCTCTTGTGTCGTGGTGATCATTTTCTCTTCACGTTAACCAAAATATTGGCCGTTGTTATGTCCGGGTTGCTCAAGTGAGTCTCACTCCAGCGGTGAGTCGGTGACGCGGATAGGCGTAGGGAGTCCTGCTACCAACCTACCTGGTCCGAGTTTCGACTACAGGGCCGACATTCTCTAGAGAGTGTACTCATCCTCGAAAGTCTACCGAGCCAAGACCAACTCTATCGAGACCTTGCAACATCAAACAGCAGAGACAACCACAAGAAAGCAACCACAGACAAGCAGACAACAACATCGATATCAAGTCAAGACAAGAAAATATATGTGATTGGGGCCGCTATCCCGCGGCCCATGACCAAATGCTGATCCCGTTCTTAAACTCCACAAATGCTAGTTGATGCATCCATCCGTCCCTTTCCCAGATATCCTCACCAAGAGGCAGACCAAATGGGTCTCGTGCTTCCCATCGCTTTCAGGGGTATATCGAACCACACGCTTGAACAAAGGAAACGACCAGAAAGAAAAAAAGCCAACCACCATGCTATATCCTCCTCTCACAGCACCGCGGGATTCGCTCCCCGGCCAATCTTCTCGCCATCCTCACCAGCCTCCTCATGATTCTCACCCAGGAGATCCCCTCGGACGGCCCTCTTGCCACGACGTCCTACGCCGTCGGCGTCGACGGCCCATCCAACGTCTCCAAGACATCCGCAATCGAGCACTGATCCACCGTCACATTCGCATACGCCGGCGGACTCGGCGGCACGTCCTGATAAATCGGCGGCGCCTCGTTATCCCAGCTGATACCAATCCCGCCGCGCTCCGTGAGCACGGTGCCAAAGTGCATGCGCAAGATCCGACCGACGCCCGTGTGCGTGACAAACGTGGGGCGGTTGATGGGCGCCCACTCCTGCGACACCACCAGCTCCACCATGAGCTGGTGCGTGACCTCGGTGCCGTCGCGGCTCTTGGTGTCGCACGCGTGCTTGGCGTGCTTGCCGAGCGAGTACTCGAGCTCGAGCTCGACGTGGCTGTCGGTCGTGGACATATAGTTGCTCTTCCAGCCGGAGAAGAGCGTCTTTTCGCCGATGGTGCGCGTGTCGGTGCGGGGGACGCCCTTCTTTTGTTCCGTAGGGGAGGCGCCGTCGAGACGGGGGCTGTGGCGCCCGCAGGCCGGGGCGACGGTCTTGGAGATCTCTTCGAGGCGCCAGGTGAGCTTTTTAAGCCGCCAGTACTCAATGGTGCCGACCTGGGCGTTGTGTTGGGAGATGCCGTCGAGGCGGAGGGTCAGGGTGTTGCTGCCGATGGGGTGGATGATGTGCGGGTAGTGCGCGCTGGCCTTGATGTTGGTGGGGGGGAAGACGCGGACCGAGTGGTGCGGCAGGTCGGAGCCGAGGAGGCTGCGCTTGACGTCGAGCGTCTTCTCGAGCCGGACGGGAGACTGGGCGGCCCCGTTGATTTTGGGGGTGGCCTCGGCTTTGAGTTGATAGGAGATGGAGTTGAGAGCGCTGTCCATGGTGGCGGGGAGGTGCCCCTCAAGGAGGACGGAAAAGGGGAACGAGTGTTCGCCTGGGATTTGTGTTAGTTCAACTGTGTTCTTGCAGATTAAGGCGGGGAAAGTACCTTTGGTCAGGACCAGCGGGCTGGGAAGCAGAGTCCATTTCTTGAGCTCGGTGACGTCGTGGGCGCAGTCGGTGCAGTGGTTGGCAAAGGGTTTCTTCTGCGTGACGTGGATGCTGAGGGTGGCGTCGAACGAGTCGATCTCGACCTTGTCCTCCTTGATCAGAAGGAAGAGCTGGCCCGAGACGAGGGCGCCGGTGCTGTGCTCGGCGTCGCCGTACAGCACGATGGGGGGCGACTCGAGCTTCCAGTCCACCGCACACAGCGGGCTGGGAGCCGGCTCCTTGCTGGAGCGGCCAAAGTGGATGGGGAACGACAGGCGGTGGTGGTGGCCGTGGTCCTTGTCCTTGTCCTTGTGCGAGTCTGGGGTGAAGCTGCTGGAGCGTGATTCGCTCATCTTGGGGCGTTGTGCATGTCTCGGCGAGGGGCTGCGGGCGTCGGCGGTGTCGATGTCGGCGTCGGCCTCGTCAATTGACGACGAGTAGGCTAGCCGTTCCGAGCTCCGGGACCCAGTTGACCCTGCTGACCCTCGGCTGTGCCTGTCGGCGTCCCTGTCTCCACCGGGCGACGGTCTCCTGCGCGATGATGGGGCGGCGGTCTTCTTGGCGAGGTTGGCCACCTGATTCTCAAAGGAGCTGGTCGATGACCGGAAAAAGTTGGCGACTCGGTGCGGCATCTTGCCAACAAGCGGGCGCTGGGGAGCGGGGCCCGTTGGGTGTGTGTGTGTGTGCCGATGGCGGGGGAGGGGCACGGGCTGCTAGCTTGCAGTGACCAGTGGCGGCCAGTGGTCTGGGGTGCTGAGCCACTACCGTGCAGGTACTGAAGTGAGGTACCGGTGATGTGATCTCTGCCAGGTATTGCGGGTCGTCCGGGAACAAACACCGAACTTGCTGCGAGCTGAGGTCGAGTCGGTGGGCCGTCAAAGTACGTACGCCACTGACAGCTGTTGTTGTCGTCACTGGACCCAAAGAAACTTTGCTTGGGCTGTTGCTGCAACAGTGGGTTCGGCAGCTGGATGTGAGTTGGTCGGATAGGTCGTGTCTTGCAAGTTTCGCAGTTGGCTGTCGAATCGAGGTCAACCCTTGGGTTCGTGGAGCGGATCAGGTCGGCGAACGAGGGCCGAGATCCAGGATGGTGAGGAGGAGGAGCTTGACGTCGGTTGACAGAACATTGGGAGCTGACCGAGTATAAACAGAGTCGGTTTAGAGACACCACGAACAATGGCAGGCCGTCGTTTGTATTTGTATGCTTGCCCGTTCCTTTCCATCAAGTAATTATGTGTCATGGAACGGCCTCCTGATCCACTCAATGGCAACCAAACGGCAGGCCCGTACTCACAGCAAGACGGGCACCCATGGCTGGACGCTGGACGACCCGGCCGGGCGGGCTCCGCAACCGACACCTGTGACCTGGCCAGGTACCTCGTCCTTCGTGCCCGGCCTGGGCTCGCTCCCGCAACAAGCCTTTGACATTTCGCCATGGACAAGCTCACCGCCCGAGGAACTCGATCCAACCGGCCCTCGTCATCATCCTGTTATTTCCAAGGGGATACAAGAGTGGGAGAGCACGTGTGCAAGTGCCGCCACTTCCATGATCCCGCTTCCGGACAAGACACACACTCAGCGCCACCTGGTATGAATATCAGAGAGGGAGCCGGACCTTTCCATCGTCAGGGGAAAAGGTTCGACGGCGAATCTCAGAAGGCTTCCATGTCGCTTCTGGACCAAAGCCCCTGTGCAAGTCCTGTACAAGGGACCGGCCGCCCGTTGGAGCGCCGTCGAGAGCCGCTCACAGCTCGGCTGCTGACGGCAGCCGACAAACTTTTATTCTTCAAGGTCCATACGAGCACCGGCTTCCCATGGACTCTATATTTTCAAGACTCCACCGACAGCTTGACCGCGACAGGGAAGAGAGCTGTTGCTGAGCTCCCCCCAAAAATGGACATGTCCCCTCGTTCCTTGGACTCAGCCTTGGCACCTCGCCCATAGGCCAGAGCCCGATCTCACGCCATCTTTCTTCCAGGTCACCTGCTGGGCAGATCCGTCCGACCCCAAGCTCCCCAAGGTACCTAGCCCGGCGGGCCCACCATGAAAATTTGCATTGATGCTGTCAGAGTGCGTGCTGTGCTGCATGAGCCAGACAGATCCGGGTCAGAACGTGCGGGCAATTTGGTATGGAGGGGTGGAATTCATCGAGATGCGCCCCGCATCCTTCAGGTCAGGGCCGTCTTCTCTGCTCATGGTTCGAGAAGCCAGCCAGCTCATCCAGGTACCTATGTATTCTCCAGCACTGGCTTGGGTCATTCATTGCACATGGTCTGTCGTGTCAGCACCCTGATCCAGTCATCCAATGCCGGATGTGTTGTCGTGGTCTCGTCGTCGTCGTCGTCGTGGTCTATGATCTGAGAGAGAGAGATCGGCGATGGCGCACAGATTTTGTTCAAATCTTTTTTTTTTCCAAGTTCCCCATCCCCATCGTCAAAATCTTGGCCAAGCAAGCAAGGGGCTACCCCGCAAAACATGCTATTCTCACGACGCCAAACCAGCCTTATGACCTCTGCAGTTTCTCATTGCCCCACCCCTGCGAAGATCGAAGAAGCCCTCGTCTCGTCGCTCATTCAACTTCAATCCCCCAAGAGATGTCGCAACCCGGGCGGCGCATCGTTCGTGATTCCGTGGAAACCGCCATCGCCTCGGAGAAGCTTACATCTCTGCCAGAGCGCCAGCTGCCAGCCTCGAGCCAGCATAAAAAGCGATCAGCCTCTCAAGAGCATTCGCGTTACCTAATTGAACGCCCCATGTGACCAAAGAGAGCGCCAGAGGTGAGCCACGTTTCGGTGGTGGTGGTCTGTCCGCCCGCCTGCTGCAGGTCATCTTTTTCCGAGCCGGTGTAGGTGGTATTCCCGGCGGGCGGCGACCGGGAGCGAGCCTGATTGGGCCCGAGTCGCCTCCCAGAGGCCGAGAGAGCACGAAGCGCGAGCCGACGCAGATGCCCAGCCATGCCGAGCCGGCCTGGACTGCCAGCACCACTCGACTCTGCCCGTGGCCACGATGGTGCCGTTCTGCACGCCGGATCCAAGCTTCCCGCGACTAGCAACTCGGATTGCACAGCCGGTAGGGCCGAGTCCTTCGCTACTTGAACTGGACAAGGGCCGAGCCAAGAAAAACGGAGCCGGTCCAAGCACCGGGCCCGGCCCACTTCGGGCCCGGCCGACGACCGAAACCCCGGCCGCGGAGGGTTCCGATGGACACCGCCAAGCTCTGATGTCCAAGGCAGAGGCTTGTCCGGCCCACTATAAGTGTCCCGGTTGCGTTCCGCCCCCCGGTGCCGTGCGATGCTCGGGGTCTTCTTCACCATCACATGGCGTGGTTGTTTGACGACGAAACAGGACGACGAAACATCGTGATGCCATCGTCGTGTAGCTTGACCCTCCTGCCTGATCAGGTTGATGTCCTTCAGCCGAAACCAGGAAAACAAACAAACAAAAGGGGGCCGTTGATGGAGCCAAACGGGAGGGACACCCACATGGCGAGTCTGGACCCTTCCCAAGTTCCCAGTTGAACCAGTGGATCCGCGTCGCATGGGTTTGGGTTGTTGGGTAATGGCCAAGGTTGCCCCTGAAGGAAGCTTCGATTTTTTCCTGATCCCTGAGGAAAAAAAACACTGACGAGCGTCCACTTGATAGTGGATCGCCGGTTAGAGACGGTATACTGCGGTAGACGCCAGCCACGGCTTACACGAGAGCCGGGAGCAACTCAGCGAGTTCATGGATATTTGTTGGACGGTTCATGCCGAACCGTTCGTCAAACTTTAAAATGATTCCAGAAGTCCAGGTTGAAGTCGAGCTCCACTGCCCCGCCGGACTTGTCATGCTGCAAAGCAGAGGCTGCGGCGATCCTTTTTGAGACTGTTTATCCCTCCTACTTTTGGACGCCGATGGACTCTCTACCAGCTCATGGTTACTGGAGCTTCGTCGGGTGTTGGCCAAAACCGCCGCATTGAACCAGTCTTGACACTACCAGCTGCGTGGTCCCAGTCTAAAACTGCCTGTTCCGTGACGCCCGCCATAGCTTCCACGGCAGCTTCCACCCACTCTTCACACGAAACGGATCAAAATTGGCGCTCTGCAACCGGTCCAGGTAGTCACTGGCCGGAACAGCTTCCAGCAGGACCCCAAACCCTCGCCGAAGGTCCCGGATAGTCCCGTCGGGACTGTGTTCGCCAGCGTCATAGCTATGTTCAGCTTCGTTCTGGTGTTCGTACTCGTGCCCGGGGTTCTGTCCCGCCTCGAGATTCTTGAGCATCTCCCTCGCCGTGATGAGATGGTCGTTGGCTCGCGTGGCCACCTGAAAGACGGCATCTTGGAGGCCTTCGGCGTCGGGGCCCTTGCGGAAAACATCTTCTTCCCGCAAGCCCACCTCGGCCATGACCTCCAGAGGCAAGAGGAGGGCGGGTGGCCTTGTATTTCCCACGCTGGCGCCTGCCGGCCCCCGGATTGATTGTGATGGCGCAGCGAGGATGGGGATTCCCCTAAGGGTTGCGACAATGCCGCAGGCTTTGCCGATGTGGCTGGCCAGGTGGTCCATGTGCATCGACTGGAGAGGGACCATCGAGAGGCTCATATACATGAGGGTTGCGTATGTGTTTTCGGCATAGTCTTCGAGAGCGGCCAGGGATGGGAATGGTTGGTTTTCCATGCGCTTCTCCCGGGCGTTGATCAGGCGGAGAAGCCAGAACTTGAGAGAGGTTATGTTGCTGGGGCCCGACCTCGCACGCAGACGCGTGATGGCGCTGTGCAGCAAGATGGATATCGGCTCTCGGGGGGGAGCATCGGCGAATGTCTTGTTGATGGTGTCGCGCCAGAATTGGGTTCGGAATTGGCCTATGGCCGGGCTGGAGACGGATTCGGGGAGGCGGGCAAGTTCGAGGTTTAGGGTGCGGATGGCGTCGTAGGCGTCGCGGACGTTTGGTGGGACAAACTGCCGGACGAGGTAAGCATCGTAATCCCCATGTCTAGGTACCGAGAGCGTTAGGACGGCGCAATTGGGAATGGGGACATCTCTGACGGACTGACTGACCGGAGCTGGTTCAAGCAGTACTTTTGTGCCTGCTCGACATCCGCCGCCGTGGTGATGCCTCGACGGAGGGAGGCCTTTCTCAGGCCTTGCCTGGCCACTCGCGGAGAAATCATTGGAAAATCGCAGCCTCGGTCAGGCTGGAGGGCGCATTTCGAGAAGGGGGGGAAAGTGCATCATCACCAAAAAACATTTGAACAGCTTCGGAACCCCTGCAGCGTCCAAGCTTTGGGGCCCTGTCCTCTGCACGTCATGTCTTGGCCACTCAACGCGGCCAGTGGGCGGTCAGGTGACAGCCCGACACCAAAAGTCGCGGTGCAAAGAGTCAGGCGCGTCTCCCCCGAAAGGGGTTCTTCACAGGGGCCCTGAACAAACAGCACCAAAGAAAGGCCTTTCTCCCAGCAACCTCAACGCCAATTGTCCACCATGCCCATCCAAGACGACATGGAGCACGACCCACGAGAAGAACCTCCACACAAGAAGAGGAGATTCTTTACCGACGACGACGATGACGACCTGATCCCGGTCTCAATGCCGAGCCCCTCCTCCTATGGGCCGCCGACAATCCCCCAGAACCCAAGTCGCAAAGCCGACCACCACGATGCCTTTGATCTCCCCGCCTCTCCCTCTAAAGCGAGGTCTCCTCTTGTTGAGCGTCGAGCTGCCAATTCTGTCAGCCAGGCCGCGCCCTCCAGCCCCACCCCCGCGAGTCGGCAGCCAAGTTCGATTGCTTTCGACCAAGAGACGTTCGAGGGCTTCGTCGTGGAAAAGGTCAGCCCGGACGTGCTCGACATTATTCGAAGCCATTGCGGCAACAGCCTGGAGCGGGCCATAAATATGTACTTGGACGGAACATGGAAAAAGCTAAAGCCGAAGTCGAAGCCCACGGCTCCAAAGGCCCCTCCCACATCCAAGGCCAACAAGAAGGCCCCCGCCTCGAACATCTCCATTGTCGACAGATCGGTTCCAGAGGCACGGTACATTGGAGCATTTGGCGTCGAAGGGTGGGCGACACGAAGCGGCACCAACCTCCTCAAACACGGCGACTTGGTCAAGATTGAACGCCAGAAGATCCTCCCCCCGAAGCCCACCCCCACCAAGGGAGGCAGATCTGGAACGCAGCCCCAGTCAATTCCAAAAATAAGCGCGTCTGCGGCAAAGCGGGTTGATGTCATTGTCCGGTTCACCGACAGCTCTGGCAGAGAGCTTGGCCGCCTCGCCAAGGAGACAGCCAACTGGGTCGCGCCGTTGATGGATCAGGGCGTCTGCAAGTTCGAGGGTCTCTGCGTCTATGCCCCTGAAAGGCTCAGGACCAACGACACCGTCTTCCTCCAGCTCCGGTGCTTGATGCTGAGATCATCCTTCTTCGGCCGCGGCTTCCAGGTCCAGGACAACCGGGTGACGGGTCGCTTTGAGGAGGCGGAAACATCAGAGGAAAAGGATCTTCGGCTGAGGCAAGTGGCACTTGTCAGGCTGTTCCAGGAGATCAACCTTGTTCCCTCGAGGGCGAACGCTGCCGCGGCCAAGAACCAGCGCCAAGGCCTCCTCGATGCCGCTGAACTCGCCGAGAAGAAGGAAAAGGAAAGCGAGAGGGCCAAATCTGCCAACAAGAATGACCCCGCCTCGTCCCCTTCAGAGGAAAACGAAGACGGCCAGGAGCTGGAGCAGGATCAGCTGGACGCCCTCTACAACAAAGCCCAGTCGTTTGACTTCAACACCCCCGAAGCCGAGCCGGCCTCGACCTTCGCCATGGAGCTGCGACCATACCAGAAACAGTCCCTCCACTGGATGTTGGCAAAGGAGAAAGACGAGCGAAATGAGGAGCGCGAGCACTCCATGCACCCTCTCTGGGAGGAATACACCTGGCCCACCAAAGCTCACGACGACAAGGACCTACCCCAAATTCCGGGTCAAACATGCTTCTATTTGAATCCCTACTCGGGTGATCTGTCTTTGGAGTTTCCCCGCCAGAGTCAACACTGCCTCGGTGGAATCCTGGCAGATGAGATGGGACTGGGGAAGACGATCCAAATGCTCAGTCTCGTACACTCCCACAGGTCCAAGATTGCCGAGGCCGTCAGAGCCGCTGGCCCGGCCGACGCGACCAACATGCTTCCCCGCCTGCCGATGGTCAACGCCAACACCGGCCCCGTCGACGCCCCTTGCACCACCCTCGTTATTGCCCCCATGTCCCTCCTGGCCCAGTGGCAGAGCGAGGCGGAGAATGCCTCCAAGGAAGACACGATCAAGTCCATAGTCTACTACGGAAGCGACAAAAACGCCGATCTCCTGACCATGTGCTGCGAAGCCAACGCTGCCAGCGCCCCGGACCTCATCATCACAAGCTACGGAACCGTACTCTCCGAGTTCACTCAGATCGCTTCCAAACGAGGTGACAAGGCTGGTCATCGGGGTCTGTTCTCGCTAAACTTCTTCCGCGTCATCCTGGATGAAGCCCACACGATCAAGAACCGCCAATCCAAGACGGCCAAAGCGTGCTACGAACTCTCGGCAGAGCACAGGTGGGCGCTGACGGGCACGCCCATTGTCAACAAGCTCGAGGACCTCTTTAGCCTCATTCGGTTCCTGAGAGTCGAGCCCTGGAACAATTTCTCCTTCTGGCGGACCTTTATCACGCTGCCGTTCGAGTCCAAGGACTTTATGCGTGCCCTCGATGTCGTGCAGACGGTCCTCGAGCCGCTTGTCATGAGAAGAACAAAGGACATGAGGACCCCAGACGGAAAGCTCTTGGTTCCCCTCCCGCCCAAGCACGTCGAGATTGTCGAGATTGAGCTGTCGCAAGCCGAGCGCGACGTGTACGACTACATCTACAACCGAGCGAAGCGGGACTTCCTCGACAACGAACAAGCCGGCACCGTCCTCAAGTCCTTCACCAGCATCTTTGCCCAGATTCTTCGCCTCCGCCAGTCATGTTGCCATCCGGTTCTTGTTCGCAACAAGGACGTCGTCGCCGACGAGGAGGAGGCGGGAGCCGCTGCCGACGCCGCTGCCGGGCTGGCGGACGACATGGACCTCCAGCATCTCGTCGAGCGTTTCACCGCCGCGACCGAGGACGGCGATGCCACCAAGGCGTTTGGCGCACACGCAATGAAGCAGATCAGGGACGAGGCCAACAACGAGTGCCCTGTCTGTGCCGAAGAACCAATGATAGAGCAGACGGTCACGGCATGCTGGCATTCCTCGTGCAAGCAGTGCATGCTGGACTACATCAAGCACCAGACCGACCGCCACGAGGTTCCCCGGTGCTTCCACTGCCGCGAACCCATCAACGCGCGGGACTTGTTCGAGGTGGTGCGCTACGATGATGACCCGGGCGCCACGACGCCTCGGATCAGCCTGCAGCGCATCGGGACAGGAGGGGAATCGTCGGCCAAGGTCGTGTCCTTGATCAAGCACCTTCGGGAGCTGCGACAGGAGAACCCAACGATGAAGACGGTCGTCTTCAGCCAGTTCACGTCGTTCCTCTCCATCATTGAGCCCGCCCTGACGCGAGCCAACATGCGGTTCCTCCGACTGGACGGCTCAACGTCCCAGAAGGCCCGGGCGGCGCTGTTGAACGAGTTCAAGGACTCCAAGAAGTTTACGGTTCTGTTGCTGAGTCTCAAGGCGGGCGGTGTCGGGTTGAACCTGACCAGCGCGAAGCGTGTCTTCATGATGGATCCGTGGTGGAGTTTCGCTGTCGAGGCGCAGGCGATTGACCGTGTGCATCGAATGGGCCAAGAAGACGAGGTAAAGGTGTATCGTTTCATTGTCAAGGGGAGCGTCGAGGAGAGGATGTTGAAGATCCAAGACAGGAAGAAGTTCATGTAAGTGCCGCCCCAACTACTCCCATTCTGGCAATAGTCGTTCTAACCAAGACCTGCAGCGCGACGTCGCTTGGAATGATGTCGGACGAGGAGAAGAAGGTGGCGCGTATCGAGGATATCAGGAACCTCCTCTTCTAGACTGGAGGTTCTGTGACTTTTTTTCGCTTCACCATATGCATCGCATCCAGGCGTTATACAGACAATATTTGCTTGCAAGACCAGGTTACAGGACTTTCTTGTTCGGCCCTCTCCAGGTTCCCACAGTGTCACAAACAAGTCTGCTGCATGCCGATGCTGGGAGAGTGCTGCAGGCGCCCAATCCTTTTGCCTTGCTCAGGAACCAACCGGGACTTTCGAGGGTTGATGCGGCTAATCAGTGATATGACGATAGGCCGCCATGACCGCCGCTATCGGCAGTCTGCCGCCCGCGTCGTGCCAACTTGTCAGCTCACGTCACGCCACCTTGTAAGTTGAGTGAGGCCTAAAGATATATCTCCATCCATCCTCACCCATACTCCACCACCACAACCATCCCCAACCAAACAACCTCCACCCAAAACAACAAGACACCACCCAAAAATGCCACCCAAAAAACCAACCTACTTCCTCTCCCCAGGCTGGTCCCTCCCCACCCCCTCCCTCCCCCTCGGCAGCATCATCACCCACCCAACCGCCCCCCACCCCCCGATCTTCACCCCCTCCTCCTTCATCACCACCACCACAACCACCACCACAACCCCCCGGGACTTCACCGGCAAACCCCCCCTCCACCCCGCCGGCGGCATCACGGGCCTCTTCGGCACCTTCCTCTCCCACTACGGCCTCGGCGGAGCCGACGACGAAGAATCCCTGCAATACGACCGGCACGCGGTGCTGTCCTACTCCGCGCGCGGGGTGACGACTTCGCGGTTTACGCCGACGGAGGAGGTAAAAGCTGAGGCGTTGGCGCCCGGGGGCAGGGTAGCGGCGTACCTTGGAGCTGGAGGGGGGCGGGTTTTTATGGTGACGGCGGTGAAGAGTGTGAAGGGGGCGGGGGTGGTGTTGGGGTCTGGGAAGGGCGGGGGGTGGAGGGTTAGGTTGGGGGTTGAGGAGGAGGACGGGGAGGGGGAGGGGGTGGTTTATGCTTTTGAGATTGAGGATTTGGGCGGAGGGGAGGTTTTGGCGGATGGGGAGGGGTTGGAGGGGAGGTTGGAGGGGGTTTTTGGGGAGGGGATGTTTGAGGTGCTGGAGGGGGTGGATGAGGGGGACGGGGACGGGGCGTGTTGTCGGATTGTGGTGGCGAGGAGGGGGTGTGTGGATTTGTTGACGGCTGGGTCGGCGAGGATTGGGGGGAAGTAAAGGGAGGGGGGGGAGGAATTGTTGCTGGGATGAGGAGGCTGAGAGGGGGATATGTTGTTGTATCATTATGGGTGCCCGGTTTTAAGGCTGAAGAAAGAATGATGCCCTGTTGTATTCCACGCGGTGGAGACTACGGGCCGAGACTCGTTCCAAAGAAAACAGGTACATCTCCCGACATCTCGGTAGGAACGGCATCGTGCATGGAAAACACCAGAAACCACACCGGCGCCAAGTCGAGTCGCGTCATTGTGGAGTTTGCATGTAGGGTCCAACGGTCAACAAGCTTGATGACGACACGAGGACAAAGTTAGCATATGAACAAGACGCATAAAAGGACTGGTATGCCCGAAGACAAAAGTTCCCCGAAGAAAAAAGTTCCCCGAAGACAAGATACAAACCCCGATAGCCTGGATCTGAATACCCCCCCCCTCCCCCGAGAAACACCATGGAACCCCGACGCGATGAAACCACCAAACAATCCGGGGACACCCCCACGATCCGGATGATGGTCCTCGAGACCGACAAGCCACACAAAGAGACCGAGAGCCGCCGAGGCAACTTTGGCGCCATCCTCCACAAGCACTTTACCGATGCCGGGGCCGCGCACGACCCCCCGCTGGGCATCGAGACGGACCGCCGCTTCGTCGTGACGGAGCAGGGCGGCAAGATGCCCAAGTTCGAGGACTTTGAGGGATGCAAGGCGGTCCTCATCACCGGGAGCATGTACGACGCCCATGGGGATAATCCCTGGATCTTGGAGCTGCTGGAGTTGCTTAAGAGTGAGTCCCCCTCAGATTCTACGTTCAGGGCATACTCTGACAGCAGACAGAACTCTGGCAACACTACCCGAAAATGCACTTCTCCGGTGTCTGTTTCGGACACCAACTCCTATGCCGTCTTCTCGGCGCCGAGGTCGCCCCAGCACCGTCCGGTGACTGGGAGCTGGGCCACAGCAAAATCGCCCTCAACCCCATCGGCATGAAGCTCTTTCGCACCGACGACGACGTGATCCACCTCCACCAGATGCACCAGGACCAGGTCTTCCACCCACCCACGGTCGAGTCCTCTGGCGGCCTGCTGAAGCCAGGGACCGAGATTGAGGTCTGGGGGTACAGCGAGCACACGCCTGTGCAGGGCGTATATATCCCAAACCGACTGTTTACGACGCAGGCGCACATGGCGTTTGACGACGAGATGGTCAAGAAGCAGATTGAGATGCGGGTGGAGAGGGGGAGCATCGAGGACAAGGAGCATGCGGACCAGGCGGCGGAGACGGCGGATTTGGAGCACGATGGGGATCGGTTGGCCATGGCGATTTTGAGGTTCTTTCATTCTGAGGATGATGGGGTCGAGTGATAACTAGGGCCTACCACCTCTCGGCCTGCTTGAACGGCGCTTCGCTCCCATACGCCACCTCGGTCCAGATCAGCTCGACTCTATCGACCTGCTCCTTGCCATTCAACCTCACCGATTCAGCCACCAGCCAACTCCTCTTCTCCTCCTCCCCATCAACCGTCGCAAACGAAATCGCCCCCTGCCTATTCACCTCCACCGCCTGCGTCACGAACCGCCTCCCCCTGACCCTCGTCTTCCCCCCCTTCCACGGCACGCCCACCTCCCCGCCCTCTACGCTACAATCCCCCGAAACCCGCCCATTATCCACCCGATAACACCCCTCCGCCACCAACCCCCCAACCTCCCCCCCCTTATCCCTCGCTCCAAACCACCCCCCCACCAACTCCGCCACCCGTGATTCCTCCAACCTCCAAACACCTCCACTCCCATCCTCCTCCCACTCCGGGCCCATCTCCATCCTTTCATCCTCAGCCACAGCCCTATACCCCTTGGCCCCCACCTCATCATCCCCCACCACCATCGTCTCCACCTCCCGCACCTCCCCCTGCCCGCTCACCCGCACCCTCATCACGAGTATCGCCTCCCTCCCTCCCTCCGACAAAACAGTCGTAACAGCCACGGCCTGGCCCGTGGAAAAGTCGACGTGGCGGTGCTGGGGGCCCCAGGGGAGGAGCGCGGTGGGCGGGGTTTCGACGGCGAACTGCCAGAGGGGGGAGGTTCCGAGGGGAGTGGGGAGGTTGTTTTCGGTGGAGAGGAGGGTGGGGGAGAGGCGGATGGTGAGGGTGGTGGGGTCGTGCGAGAAGAGGGTGGAGAGGAGGGAGGAGAGGAGTTGGTTGAGGGGGTCGCGGGCGAGGCAGGGGAGGGGGAGGGTGGCGAGGAGGAGGGGGAGGGGGTGGATGGGGAGTCGCATTTTGGGAGTTGTTTTTGTTTGGCTGTGGCGTGGGCTGGCTTTGGTGGTTGCCCTGGTGGTGTCACGGTTGGGTTGTGTTTGGCGGTTGGGGGTGGGGAGGGATGGAGATTGCCGGTGGGAAGGGATGGATGATATATGGGAGAAGAGACCGTCTCTGACGTAATGGAGGAGGAAGGGCCGTTGAATTTCGCTTCCGAGACTTCGCCGCGTACGGTCCGGGAGAATGCAGTTTGGGAGAGGAACCGGGTACGCGCCGCTGTGATACGGAGCGGTTGTATAGAGGAGGACAACCGATTGGCTCAGCCGGGAGTCGTCTGGTGTTTTAAAGCATCTTCATGGTAGCAAGTGGCTCAGATGGGCTCGTGACAACTCTATCTGAAATATATCCGTCGGAGAAAACTGAGAGGCAAACAACGGGCAGAGCTGTGCAACGCCTGATCCTTGACCATCTCGACTCACTAGGCGAGTGTGACCATGCCCATGCCCAGTAGGCCTTGCCATCCAACTTGATCCTCCTCCGAATCCAAGACTTGGCTCTCAAGTTCAGTCCAGAACAGCTTCAGTTTCCTGGACGCAAACAGCCAACAGCCATTGAGACGATGGAGCTTCCCGGCGTCCTTCTCCTCCGTGGGCATGACATAAAGTGCAAGTGGAATCCCACAGGGGCGCCATCTCGCCCGGCGATTCTCCCTCCGTTGGCTCGGCACGCCGGCACCAAGAACAAGAACGACAACCGGGACTTGCGGCCCAAGTCGAATGTGTAGTCCGCCCACTCTGTGTCCATCAGCGTTGAGGAAAGGGGTAGGGCTGTGTCGGTTGTCTGATATCCCCTGTCACGTCTGGTTTTCTGGTTGGAAGATGATGACAAGTGATAAGGTTGCGCATGGTCGAAGTGCGTTGTCGGCTCACGGGAAGCTGCAGTGGGAAAACAACAAGTTTGCTGTGGGTAGTGGCGTTGGTGGTTGTCCTTTCACTTGATGTATCAAGTTAGTAGTGTATGCACAAAATTCCACAACCCTTCCAGTATATCACGCAGAGCTGGGGTATACCTAGACTGTTGGGACGGGAACAACACCCTCCACACTACATGTTTATCGCCTCTAGGAAGATATCCAGGGAGCAGCCCCGAATTATCAGTATCATTATCGTTATCTTCTTCTTCGTCGTCGTTGTCGCATATTTCAAGGTGCATCTCGAAGATGACGAGGGGCTTGTAGAGGCGTGCCATGTAGAAGCGATGCGACGATGTCCTCAGCTCGTCGGTTTCCGAACTTGACAGGTTTGACTGTTCCAGGTGCTTCAGGGACAGCTTCCGACAGAGTCACGACTCGGGACAAGCCAACTGCTGCGACAATGAGAGAAAAGGAGTCCATGGTTCCAGGTCCGGTCAACAGATATCCGGGTGGTCTGAGCGTGGAGGGGAAAGTGAGTCCGAGGACCCTAGAGAATGGTTTGTCCGTTTGTTCCGTACTCCGTTTGTGCTCCGGTTCCAAGTCCCACTAAATGTTTCGAGAACCAAGCCTTGAGAGCGCCTCCGAGTGCATGTTTCACCGGCTGCCGGCGCCGAGGGCGTTGGGAGGATCGGCGTCGACATTGAAGGGGGGGGGGGGGCTCTCGTGGCCTTTGCCTTTTTTCTTCGGTCATGGTCCTTGTCGCTCAGGGATATATCGTGGGTTGCATATAGCAGCACAGGACACGGAATATGTATGCAGGCGCAGTGGTGCTACTGTATCTCGCTGCCGTGCGAGGAGAGTGTTACCTAGCCTCGAGCATTTCGGAAAGTTTGGAGAGCGGCCCGATCGAGCGGCCAACGTCTGTGGTGGTTGTGGCAGGGGTGGCGAAGCGGTCGAGATGGCCGAGATGATGGATGGAAAATGGGGGTGGAAACCGGCATGGAAAAGTGAGTGGTAAGGTTCGCTCGACAGAACAAAAACCCGGAAACCCTTTTCATGGTAGTTGACGATGCAGTGGGAGGATGCGATAAAGATGCAAAGTGTCTCGCTTCCCCGGCTTCGAGATGCAAGTGGCCGTGCCCCCTTTTTAGCGCTTGAGGTGTGGACGGCGGTCCCCCCTGGGGCGGGCATCTGCTCCCCCCCAATGAAGGGGTGCCTCCAGAATGCCCATCGCCGACGGCACCACCCAGTCTTCATCTCCTGAAGGCCGTCGTCCGCTCGGATTCGCGCCTCTTTCTTTTCTGTTGAAGAAGAAGGGGTCCGTTCGTTTGCTCCCGCTGCAACCCCCCCGAGCATCCCCCTCCACCCCCATCGGTCGACGACGTCGCATCTCGTCTCCCTCCTTTTTCAGTCTTTTCAGTCTTTCTAGGTTGCTCCCTCGTCTCCCGCCTCCCGCCTCCCGCCTCCCGCCCTCGGCTGGGTCTCGGTCGCTCTCTTTTCCATTTCCATTTCCATTTCTCTTCTGTCGCCTCTTCGGAATCAATGGTGCCCGGACTCGACTGCTCCGGCCAGCCATCCATCCACACCACCCACTCGGTCGATTGAGCCGACCCAAAGTTTCAACTCTGGCCCGAATCCCGCGGATCGCTGATCGCCCTCCCTCCGCGTCCGCGTCCGCGTCCGCGAAACACCGCCGACGAGCTCGCTCCATGTGCCTTGCGCCCACCACCGCCATCGGCACCGGCCTGCTGTAGGCCAGAGATCCAGCTTTGATGGTTCGGCCTCGGCTGCCCCTGAAACCTGCCGATTCGCACGCTTGCCCGTCCAAATATTTACTTGCAGCCGAGCCCGTCCAATAAGTCGCCGATCCGCTCGGAGAGGCGTCGATAGGGAATGCCGAGATGTCGTTGAACGGACTGGACGACCCCAAGGTCAAGGAGGCCCACGATGCTGCCGTGGCCGAGGCTGGAGGATGGTATGCTCTTCGAATATCTCTTCGCCCCATCCATCATTGTCTGGCGCGCGTGGGACCCTCCCTGAATGGGATCTCGGGCGCAACCCTTTGCTAACCACGGTTCGCCATTCCAGGTTCCTCCTAAAATACGCCAGTCGCGACGAGCTCGAGCTGCTGGGTCGCGGCACCGGGGGCATTGCCGAAGTCCGCAATGCTGTCGCCCAGTATGAAGACACCTCGCCCCTTTACGGCTTCCTCAGATACCGACGGCGCAATGTCATCATCAAGTATCTCCCTGAGGACTGCTCGAGACTAATTCAAGGTATGCAAATGTCGACGCGTCCCTGCCCCACAGAACATGCCGGCGCGCTGCATCCTGTCAACCTGCCTTGCAGAACATCCACAACAGCTCGCTGACCACGACGCCCTTTCTAGCGCGTGCTACCGTGCACTTCAACTCCATCTGCGAATTCTTCTCCCCCTACGATACCGCCCTCTCCATCAGCGACGCCAAGGAACTCCGAGACACAAAGCTCTCGGCCGCCTGTTCACTGCACGCCGCATCGGGTTCGACCTCGTCCTCCACAAGCTCCCTGCGCCGTCGCCGTCTGGTGGAAATTGAAGAGGAGGAAGAAGAGGAGGAAAGAGACCGCAAGAGGCAATCGGTGGTCAAGGAGGAAGACGCGTCCAACCTCTCAGACGGTGGCAAACAAGTGGAAACCTCCGCACCCGCCGAGCCACCGGTGACGCTGAATGCCGATCTTGCCAGCTCCCCCGAAGCCTCGAAATTCGCCGATGAAACCGACGTGCCCCGCTTCACAGGCGTCGCCAGACCACCATCCCCCGAAGTATCCTACGACGAGTCCGGACGACGACTATCCTCCCAGTCTGCCCGCCCCGATCCATACGGTAGCTCCGGATACCCATATGGGAAGCCGCGCGTGAAGCTCGCCCCGCGCCCTTCAGCAGATAACGGCGGTCGCCCCAGGACATCGGCAGGTGGAGGGTCATTCCGACCTGTCTCTGCCCTGCCTGCTGGGCTCAAGTTGTCAAAAACGCCCAGGAAGCCTGGACGGGAAGGCGACGACTTTCTCGAGTCCCCCATCAAGGAGGAGATGCAAACACCTTTTTCGACAAACTCTCCCCCGAGCCCCGGCCCCAAGATGCCGGATACCGAACCGGCCCGACCACATACCAGCAGCGGCGCCTCCATCCTACTCTCCAGGACGCCCTCTTTCCGGTCCAACTTGCCCGCCATGCCGCCTGCGGCTACCAAGCAGAATACCATGACGCCCGAGAAGGCACGACTTTTGAAGGCGATGAAGCTGAGGGAGAAGAAAAAGTTGATGATCTCGCAGCCTGCCTCGGACGTTCCGAGTCTCGAGGTCCCGACGTCACCTCTTTCTCCATCCGTTTCGGACCAAACCACAGAGACGGAGACGGTGGCTGACGACGAGGAAGCCGAGGGACCAAGCAAGGGCCTTGAAATCAGCCTTGATTCTCTTTCCCATTCTGACTCGGCGGTCGGGTTTGACTCCATCACGGACCAGGGATCGATTGACGCACGAACCGATTCTCACCCCGCGTCCCCCTTTGCGCCTTCGGACGCCGGCTCTACGCAGGCCTCGTCCTTGTCGGAATCGACAGACGAGACTATTCAGGTGGCAGAGAAGCCAAGTTCACCTGCCCCAACAAGTGACGACGAGAGCGATGCTGCTACCGTCTCCTCAGTTGCTGAGGAGACACCTACGCTCCCGGCGACTGATGAGGCCGTAAGTGAGAGGGGAGTTCCGCCCGTCGATGAACAGCCTCAGAAAATGGAGGCCGTGCCGGAACTCGACGAGAAAGGGCCCGAAGACGAGTCTCACAAAGAGGCAGGGGAGAGACATGAAGAGGTAGCGGAGAGCGAACCTGCTCTGGAGCCGGAACAAGCAGAGGAGCCTCCCGCCCCTGCTGCCTTGCCGATATCCAAGTTTTCGGTCTCCTCAGCTCCCGCAAAGACACCCCCAGCCGAAGCGCAAGACCAACCCATCATGGCTGAATTAACTGCGGAGCCTGAAGAGCTGGAAGAAGAGTTCCCCGCTCTGCCCGTAGCAGAAGCCGATCGCCCGTCCCAAATCCGCATTCCCGTCTCGAAATTTTCGACACATGAGAGCAACCCACCCACGACTACCGAGAGCGACACTGCTACCCCGAGCACTACTACCACCCCGAGCGCCACAATCCCTACGATCGTCTATCCTGAACCCAGAAGTCAGGCAGTACCACCATCTGCAGAAAAGGAGGAGGCTCCGGCGGAGGATGCTCCGCTCAACGCGAAGCGCCCCAAGCAGAGGGCTCCTCTGGAACCCCTCAAGGTTGGCCCAAATGCCGAAAAGGACCGGTACTCAGTTGCAAGCCTCACGGACGATGGGAACCTCATGGAAATGCAGACAGCTACCGTGGAACAGGCAAAGCCCATCATCGTTCTAAAGTCTCCCTCGCTTCAGACCAAGAATTCGGTGGGCAAACTGGCAGCTCCGGGTTCGGAAAGGGGATCCTCCATGCCTCGCATTGTAAGAACCGTGTCGAATCCCATTAGAGGGCCGATGGTTCTTCCTGGTGACGTCTCGGCGAGCTCGGCGAGAGCCGTCTCATCTGGTGCAGCGTATCTGCACAAGATTACCCAACAACAGTCCTCGTCCGAGTTGCGACCAAAGAGCAGCAAGCTTGGATCTAGTATCTCCCAGCGCATCAAGGCCCTCGAGAAGCTCTCAAGCACCCCCGGTGGCAGCGCAGAACCCGCACCAAAAGACAAGCCTGCCGCTTCATTCTTTGCGGTCCGCAGGGCAGCTGGCCGTGAGCCATCACGGTCGCCCTCCGTTGCTGACCGGGCAACCTCGTTGACCCGAGTGGCGACGCCCTCGCCCCCCGAGTCAGGCGAGTCCTCGCCCGAGTCGACCAAGGGCTCTCTGCGCGACAGGAAGGGATCCATGGTAAGCAGGCTTTCTGTTTTTGAAGGCGGCAAACCTCCAAGAGGGAGGCCCGAATCCATACAGGTAACTGCCCGCATCATCCGCGACCCCGCCCATCTTTTCCCCAAAGCACCTGAACTGAAGGCCGACCCAACCGACTACCAGCCCCTCGATCTGAAGCAGTCTCCCTTGCTCGTAAACGTCCAAAACCGGACGCCGTCGCCGAACCCGCCGCTTCAACAGAACGCCGCCCCGAAACCGCCGATCCAGGAACCCCAGCCAGAAGTCAAGCAGTCGCTCCTGCAACGTCGATTCTCCAAGGGCCGCAGGTCAGGGTCTCATGACCGCAACAACGACGGAGCCAGCGACGCCGAGACCGTCTACGATGGACCGCGCCCTCGACGACGATCCTCCCTTACGGTGGTCAAGGATTTCATCAAGGACCGCCGCGAGTCTCTGCTCGGAGCACGGTCTCCTTCCACGGACAGCCTGGGCCTCAGCATTGCGTTGGGACTGGGGGGTCTTGCGTCGCCGGCCATGCCCTCCTCTTCCTCCAAGTCACCGTCTCGGCCGCCATCGGTGCATCAGACTAACATTTTCACTCGTCGTCTCAGCATGAGCAGCCGACGGTCGTCGATGGAGCAGACGGCCCCGCCAGCAGCGCTGTCCTCGACGAACCTGGCCACTGCGGGCCTGTCTCCTTCCCCGCGCATCACAGAGGGTAGTGTCGACTCTGATGCCGACCGAAGAAGCATCACCGGGTATGGAGACAAGATGAGCGGGTCGGTGTCTGGTGGCTCTGCCCCGGGCTCGGCCACCACGAGCCCCCCGCCGGGCAAGAACAACACCAACCGCGCCTCCCGGTTCATGCGCCGACTCTCCAACTCGCTCGCGTCGAACCGAAAGAACATCACCCCCTCCATCTCGCCCACCGTTGCCGAAGAGGAGGACGCCGAAGTGGCCGCCGCCGCCGACATGGGAGTCGCACAATCACGTGGCAGCACCGCCGCCGGAGCCCCAACCCACACCCAGCCGAGCATCGTCTCGTACATGGGCGACGTCAACGTCCAATTCCCCGACAACCTGCTCTGGAAGCGCCGGTCCATCTGCCTCGACAGCCAAGGCTTCCTCATCCTGAGCGCCGTCCAGGGCGGAGCCGCGTCGGTGTCGCTCGGCAAGACGGGCCACCACCAGGCGGGCACCATCAAGCGCTACCACATGAGCGACTTTAGACTCCCGTACACCCCCGAGATGGAGGTGCAGGAGCTGCCTAACAGCGTGGTCCTCGACTTTATCGACGGAAGCGGGCTGCAGATTGCCTGTGAGGACAGGGCGGGGCAGATGAATGTGCTGCAAGGTAGGATTCTTCCTGGTCTATTTCTTGGTTGATGAATGCTGACAACTCTACCAGTCCTCCAAGAAGCCCACCACGGCCACACCAGCTTTGGGCAATAACCCCCGACACATGATAACGACGACATGTCGTCACAACCGGTCCGACGACCACCTATTTCCTAGGCCGAGTGCCTTTTTTCTAGTCTTCTCTTCTGCTACAACCGCCACCGCATCTTCTTCCCTTGGCGGCTTTTTCGCTCTCAGTGTTGGCACACACCGAACATGCCCCCCCTCTTTTTTTCCTTTCTGTCGTTTCTCGCTACTTGGCACCTATACTTGTGAGGAGGAGATGGAGGAGGAGGAAGAGGATGGGGAGGAGGTGGGATGGATAACTGGCCTGGCTTGGGTTAGCCTTGTTGTTTCTACCCGTCGTCGTTGGCTGCCTGTTGCTTTGTGATACCAGGTGACTTGTTTTTTTTTTATTAAAAGGGGGGTGTGTGTGGTGTGTATCATTGAATGAGAGAGGAGGAGGGGATAAGCCTGCTTGCTTTTTTTTTCTCGTGTACAAAAACCAGCGGTGTTGGTGGTGATGTACATATGGTAGCGGAAAGGGGACGGGGTGGCTGGTGTGAGGGTGAAGGGGGAGAGCGAGAATAAGAGTTGAAAGCTGTATAGCAGCGTTGTGTTTTATGGTTTTGACCCTTTCTCTGCGTGCTTGTGTCTGTGTGGTTGGTTCGTGGCTCCACTTGGTGATGAGGCAGATCTGCCCCCCCCCCCCGGGAGATACTCATTGGAGTTTGGGATGGGGCAGATCTACGAATGGACACAGAAACGGATGGGTGTGTAAGATTTGTGTTTTGTTTGTACATTGTGTGCAAGGAAGCAGCAAACCCCCTGACAGCCAGAGAGAGAGATAGGAGAGTTGTATCATCCCGCCCATTATCATCCATATGCGCGCCCCCTCTGCCCGGCGGCTTTTCCCTCGTACACCGTTCCCGTCATGCTTCGTGACTTTCATCTCCCCCTCCCTTGGGTTGATACCCCCTCCCTCTTGGCGGCGGTGACGAGCAGACAGGCCGACGAGGGAGTGACCGAGAGGGAACCGCCCGCCCTCTCCCCCTCCCTCGGGATAAAAACAGATTGTAGAAATACAAGCATCTCCGTCCTCTCCGTCCCCCTTCCCCTCTCTTTCAGGAGGAACCCCAAGGGGCAAGGACAAGCGCAGGCGTGCCAAAAAGTGCGGTGGGTGAGTGGTGACACAATACAAGCTTCCATAACATCATGTTGTCCTCCCCACTCAAAGCGCAGCCCTAACCTCCCCCTCCCCCTTCCCCTCCCCAAGCGCCGCCCCCACCGCCTCCCTCACCCCCCCCTCCCCCGCACCACCAGGGGCAGTCAACATCTCCCCGCCCATCTGCCTCATCCGCTCCTCCTGCTCCATCGCCATCAAGTTCTGATCCTCGCCATACGCCAGCGCAAACGGCACGCCGACCAATAGCGCCGAAACACTCACCGCCCACGCGGCGCGCCCCGCGAACAGCAGCGTCGCCTTGACCGCCGACGTGCACGCGTCGACCTTGTCGCCGACCCAGGCGCGGGTCGTGGGCGGGACGATGTCGCGGAGGGCGGCGAGGCGGTCGGACAGGGACTCGGAGAGGGGGTCGTAGTTTGAGTCTGTGGAGATTTCGGAGTCTAGTGGCCAGGGGTGTTAGGGTTGGTGGTTTGGGGGGAGGAGAGGGGGAGGGGGAGGGGCTGGCGGAGAGCATGGGTTGGGGGAGGGGAGAGGCGTACCGGTGTCGCTAAAGTCTTCGTCGTCTTCAAAATCCTCGGCCTTTGCGTGCTGAAAGTGCTCGTCTTCGACCTCGGTGAGTTGGACCATGGTGGCGGTTTGTGGGGTGTGGGTTGTTTGCGCTGGGGAGTGTGAATTGGCCGGTTGCCGTCGAGATGCGTGGAATGTAGTGGTGGTGGTGGGACGGCGGCGTCGTGGTTGATGAGAATGAGAATGGTCGCAAGATGGATGAATCTTTTTTCGGTTGGTATGGTCTTGGTTGTCATGACGAGTTTTCCCGCTCGCGCTAGGCCGAAAGTGGAGTAGTGTGGCGGTGGGCACCGCACTGTCCATACTCCATCCAAGTCCACGAAGTTCACCAAGCTCCCCTTTTCCTTGCAAAACACCAACACTTTGTCCACTCTGGAACCAAGAAACTGCATCGCTGGCAAAATAAATATTATCTCTTCTTCCTGAATCTCTAGCTATACTGATTAAGCACCACCACATAAGAGTGATCCCGGCTGGTCTACTGTGCGGCCTCTATCTGCCCCCCGGCCTCCGTCTAATGCGAATGAGTCCAACACATCCGCTATGTGCAGGATGCATTTTGTGTATCCCAACCCGATGCACCAGCCCAAATTCCACCTCGCTCAGCTCGTGCCCGTGCCCACCCCATCCAGCTTCCATCAGCCATCACTCGCCCCTCGCCCTCTCCGGCTCCGCGAACCGGATCCCCCGCTTGGGCGGTGGAACTCTGGGGGTATCGTCATCATCACTGTCCGAAACCTGGCCACTCTCCGTCGCCGACACGCCCAGAGCCGCCTCCCTACGCCGGCGCTCTGCTGCTGTCTCGCCTTCCCCCTCGTCGTCGTCGCCCATCACGCTGCTCAGCACGGCGAGCCTTCTCTTACGCTCCGCCGCCGTCTCCGGCGTCCCACGGCTGGTCCCCCCCGCACCAGGAGACACCGATCTCGATGACGAAGGCCGTTCCGTCGAGCTCGTGCCCGTCCCAGCCCCATCACCTTGCCAATTCTGCTTGAACACGCCAGTGCCGGGGCTGGCGGCCGTCGAGGACTCGGCCGAAAATTCGCCGCCCTGCTGCTGCTGCTGCTGTGATTGCTTTGGTGGTGGCGGATCCTGCTTGGCCAGCGTCTTGACTCTCTGCGACGCGCTCGACTGCTCCACAACCTCGCGGCGAGCGTTCTTGGGAAGCTTTTGCACCGTCTTGATAAAGTCGTCCTTGGTCATGCGTTTGCCCACCCCGCCAATCGTGAACCGGATCTGACGGTCGTCCTCCTCCTGCTTCTCCTCCGCCACACTCTTCTTCCTCTCACCCGTTCCTGGTCGAACAAACGCAAAGCTCGATTTGCGTGCCCTCCCACCCGGTGCAGGTGTCTCCGAAGACGGCCCTGCAACCGTCTCGCCCTTGTCTCCGGGCTTGATGAGGCCGCCCATGCCCATCTTCTTGAGACTCTGGCTCACGAGGTCGCTGTCGGGCTTGTCAGAAGGCATTTGGAACGCCTTGACGACATCACCATCATCGTTCTCCACAATAATCTGTCTTCATGTTAGTCTCGCCGCGGACGACAAGCTTCATCGAGGTACCACTTGCCGTATTTCCAAACAGATATGCTTGACCCTCCTTCCTCTTTCTTGGGTCCTTCTCCTGCTCCCTTCTTTTCTCCAACTCCTCATCGCGCCAGTGGCCAATGCGTTTCTTCATGGCCCCATACCCCCAGCCCTTTGGAGCAGACTCGGGACCCTTGGTGCTGGCCTCATGGCCATGGTGCTCGACCTTGTTGACGGCAATCACGTCGCCGTCTCGGTTTTCAAAGACAATGTTGTCGCCCTCGTCGTAGATCTCGAGATCACCTCTTTGCTCCGATTCGGCCGAGCTTCCGTGCCGTGCGGGGACGGGTCGAGAAGACGATGCTTCGCTTGACGACGCAATGGGGGAAAGCTCCATGGATTGGTCCCGTCCAGAAGGTGTCTGTGCCGCTACCTCGGAAGTCATTTCCTGTGTTTGGTCGCCCGCACTCCGACGCTGCGGAAAGATGGCAGACTGGCTGATAGGACCACCGGGCCCGATCCCGTCATCCCACTTCCTGTTGCTCCGGCGTTTCCTAGTCGCCGACTGCGATCTGCTCTCCTTGTTGCTGCTGTCGTCGCCCTTTACTCGGCGAAGGAATTGCGCAGGAAGGCCACCCGGGGGCAACGTGCCCGGTGGAATCTGGGGAAGGTTGAGATCGTCGCCCTCCGTGTCAGACGTGGCCTTGGCTTGAGAGCGGGACCGCGAAGAGACGCGAGGAAGCCGGTTCACCCACGAAGGCCCATCCTCTTGGGCTTGCGTGTACGACATGGTGATGGTCAGCGTGTTGATGTGCTTCCCGAGCGTAAAGACTGCGATGGAGGATCCGTGGACGATGATGGAGGCCACCACGAGGAAGGCCACGATCGGCCAGACCAGCGTTAGAAGGGTCAGGTGTTCCGAGTGCTCGCCATCCCTGTCAGGCAGCTGCGACAACGGAATGGGATGCTCCCACTCCAGCTCGGCGCGGGCGAGAATGGCCACGTAGATGGCTCCCACGCCTATGGGGCCAAAGTGGCCGGCGAAGAGGGCCTCGCGCCACGTATGCATGTCCGGTATGATGGGTTTCAAGGCGAGCATGATGGGAATGCGCCGGAAAAGAATAACAAAGATGGCTAGCACCGTTAGCCTCCAGGCGCTGAGGCCCAGCTCAGCGTTGTTGAACATGCCCCACGGAATGATGGTGCCAAAGTAGACAAAGTATGTCAGGTTGAGAAGCAGATCGATGACGTTGGAGACGTGCGACTCCTCCGTCTTTTGGGTGAACCAGCCATCGTTGGAAAAGCCGACACCGCAGGCGAAGCCGACGAGGAGATCGTCGATGCCCAAAATGCTACCCGACCCGGCGCAAAAGAGAGCCAGGACAAAGTAAAATACGAGGAAGCTCTCGCGGTCGATCCAGTCCTTCTTCTCGGCGTACTTGATGCCGTGGCGCCCAAGATATCCGACCACGAAGCCGTAAAAGGCGCCGAAAACGCACTCGTAAAGAATCGTGACCACGATCCAGTGGAAGGTCACGGGCCCGGCCTTGAGCTTCTCCTGGATCAGGTAGAGAGACAGGTAGACAAAGGGAAAGGCCATGCCGTCGTTGCAACCCGACTCGGCCGAGAGGAGATCTCTCAGATGCTTGGGTACCTTTTTGGCGAATTTTCCCTTGCCCACCACCGAAGAGGCAAGCACGGGATCCGTGGCAGTGACGCAGGCGGCCACCACAAGACTGTCGAGCCAGCTCAGGGGTATCACCATCCACCAGACAAAAAGGCTGGTGATCAACCAGCCAAACGTCATGACGGGCACGAGCAGGAAAAAGACGGACCGCCAGTGCTTTTCCATGTAGAATTTGGGCAGTTCGACACCGATAGCGAAGCACTGGACGACGAGGACGATGCGCGAGAACTCGATGGTGACGATGTCTTCGTTGCCCCATCGGGACGGGTCGATCAGGTTGGCGGCATGGGGTCCGAAGATGATGCCGCACAAGGTGGCGACAGTGGCTTCGCCAATGTACATGCGCTCCTTGATGATCGAGGAGCACAGCATGAACAGCGTGGTGAAGCCGCCGAGGATGATGTACACCAAGTGCGGCTGTGTGAGGGAGAGGTGGTCCCAAGCCATGGTCGATGGCTGGGCGCGGGCCTGGTTTCGGTGCTGGCTAGTTGGCTGTCGAGGAATCGACCGCCCTTGGGTTGGCGGTTGTGGAACTGCGGTCCCGGTCGTGGAGGAGAGCGCCCCGAGCCAAGGTGGACAAGAGGACCGACGATGGGGGGTTGTGCAAACCTGAGTCAGCAGTCGCCCGCCAACTTGGCACCTCTGGCCAGCTTTTTCGAGAGGAGCGAGTCGGTGCGAAGGCGAGCGGGAATCTATGCATTCAGAAGATGCGAGGGCGCGCGACAATTGGGGGGCGGCGATTCGGGGAGGGCGGCGTGGGAACTGGCGTCAAAGCGAGGGTGTTTGTCCGGTCGATTGGACGAGGGACTGGCTTCGGGAAGCTATATCGGTGGCCCCAGATCCACTGCGAGGTGTAAGCTCGATGGCGACGAGCGGGTTGGCGGAGTCAATGCCGAAGAGGAGGGGGGATGAGGAGGAGAGTCGTGGGGCGAGTCTCGGGGTCGAAGGGGAAAGACTGGATGTCCCAAAAGAATCAGTGACGCAATTCCCGGATGCTGAATCTTCTCTGCCAGCTCGCACCAGCAATGACAAAAAAGATGGAGATAAAGTACCGGTAGCCCTGCGAATGGGGAAGGGGACCACGAAATGCGGTCGATTCGAGGTTCAGACAAGACATGCAGCAAAAAAAGAGGAGAGGAGGGTTCGCCGAGGTTGCGAAGGAGGGAAGGGGGCGAGAATATATTCCGAAAGTTTTCTGCTCTTTCCCCAGGTCCTGCACAATGGAAGTACGCTCGGCACGCTCAATCAACACAATCTAGCACTGTGCTAATCGGCGGCGCTAGCTCTGCCCTGGCCCTGTGAGTGTGGGCCGTCCCCTTCCTTGTTGGGGCCTGGTCATAGGGACTGGCGAAAAGATGAAATAATTTCTTGCCCTTTTCCTCCAGTTGAGCTCGTTCCCCCTCTCCCTCTCTCTCTCCCATTGCCTAGACACTGCCTCGAGCATACCCTTCTCCAGGGACCAGGCACAGCATCTGTCAAGACTTCAAGTCAGTCGAATTTCGCCCATCGGGTCGGTCCACGGTACTCCGTATCATGCATTTCTCGGGCGTCGGGTGCAGCGCCGACGACGGCACTAACACGCCATCCCAGAAGGGAAGTTTTCCAGACTCATTTCCCCAATTCACTGTTCCCAATTCCCAAAACTCTGGGTCTGTCTGTCTTGAAAGCAGTGCCACGGTGCTGCTGCTGTCTCTCCCAGACATGAGCTGTAGTACGAATCGGCCACGTCAAACTGATTGACATTGGCGCGAAGCCAGCCCTACGACGGAGTCGGTCGTTTGCGATGAGCCAGCGAAGCCATCATAACGAGCTCGCCCCCGCCATCTTCTCGGGCTGAGATGCTGCATGCTCGATGACGGATTGCCCAGTCGGGTCAAGTGACGGGATCAGTGCAACCCGGGAATCTCGGTCGCCCGCAGGCCTCAATGCCCAATCATCTGGCACCATGGACCCGGCGGTTGGACTTTCGGCGAAACGGCAGAGTCGTCGCCGCCATCTGAGCTGATGTCTCCGTCCCGTCTTCCGACCACACCAGCCCGACCCTCCCCGCTAGGCCTCTCGGCGTCCGAGGACAGGCGACGTGACAACCTTCACAAGCCGCGCAGCAAGCCGCCACGGGAAACCATCGCACACCGCACTTTGGCGATAGGAAGAGCTTCCGGTGGGAGGACGCAGAGGGGGGCGAGCAACCATCGCGTGTAATGCGCTGCTGCGGGAGGACGACGTTGGTCATGATCACCGCCAAGGCTTGGCCGCTCGTGCCCAGCGACCGCCCAGGCGAATTCCGGCCTTCTTGTTGGGCTTGAGCGAGAGAAGCTCTCCAGCAAGCTTTTTTCTCCAGCACCCAAGCCTTTGCCCAGCGTTTGCTGCTTCTCCGACGGGCCTGGACCTTTGGCAAACTGGACCTGGCGATCATCAGGAAAAAAGGCGATGGAGAGGAACTATCAGCGGGACATGGAAGTCAACGGTTCGGCCTGTACAAGACGAAGAGCCCCACAATGTCAACAATGCGCAGGCCATCGGTTCAACGCTCGGACACTCCGTCCATCGCGGACGGATTCAGCAGTCGGGGACCCCGAATGGAACCGCCCTCCGTGATTCAAAGTCCGACCCGATACCGGGGCGGTCAACACCAATGGCCTGGGCAAGTGGCAAGCAGCACACTACGTACCGGACAGCCAAATCTCGATCCAACCTCGCGGGGATTGGCTCTGTCTCTGAATTCCGACAATGCCTGGCCGGCAGATAGCCCGGAGACGGCAGACACCACCCTGCAGTCTCTTTCGAGCATGGCAGGATGGCGGAGGCACGTGGTCGGTGTGTCCAATGAACCCCATCTTGTCTCCCTGTCTTGTGACAAGAAAGATGCTTGACAATGGTTTCTTTTTTTCTGTGAGAGGACGTGACCTGGGCTGATCTCAGATGTGACCTTGAACGACGGGAGATAACAAAATGCACTTGATCATGACAGGAAATGACAGCACTGCAAGCCTACAAGAGCTCGTTCAATGCCGAAACCCACCCCATGGAATTCCGACATGATGGATTGATGCAGTCAGTGTGGTCACTGCTGTTGAAATGTAGATTGCTTATCGATAGGAGTGCTTCTTGGAGCCAATAATAAGGAGACCGACTTACCGATAAGAGAAGCCCAAACAGCCCCACAAAGGCAGGCCCCTCCCCCCACAAAAGCCCCTTTCTACAGTGCACGTTTTCGCGTGACCTCCAGACGCGATTGCAAAGACGCGGTTTTTCAACGTCGCGACTTCCTGGCAAATTGTGTAGCGACCCCCCCCCAATCGGCTCCGTCATTCCGTTGGACAGTGGACAGAACGCCACGCCCAAAACAATTCACCACCCAATGCCCTCATTCTAAGCCCTTCTTCCCTCCACACCAGGCCTGCATGAAGACAGGTGTCTCGCACACCGTCCTCCGACGAGCACTCCCCTCTTTCCGCCATTTGGCCGACCGAACCGTCGCCGCGAGTTCCTACGTCAATGCCACTGGACTGCACCGCTTGCTCGCTCCCGACGGCGAAATGCTAGGAAGGGCGGCGAATCGCGCGGCCGAGGCCAAGAAGCCTGTTCCGACAGCCAAACCGGCGGGCATCGCCGCGCGGAACCAATCTCTGGCCAAGACGCTCTTCCCCTCCAGCAGCCCGAACGGCAGTCTCGATTCCTGGGCCAACAATGGCTCCGGGTCCTTCAAGGCCCCGGTGCCCGCCGCAAAGCCCGACACGACGCAGCCTCTTCGGAACCGCCATTACAACACGGCCTACCAGCCAGCACGGCCTGGCGATCCCAAGAAGTTCGCCTCGATCGTCTCGACCTCGAATGCCTTCAACGACTCTCCCGATATCCTCGAATATTCAGCCAGCCGGGCCTCCACAGTGTCGAGACCCATAATGATAGACATATCGGATGGTGATTTCAGCGACGACAACGATCTGGACTTCGAAGCGCCGTGTTCGCTTCCCTCTCTGCCACGAACCGCGCCCTCTGCTCCTTCACATGAACCGCCTCCCGGAACCAACAACACCACAGTCTCATGGCCAACCTCGCCGCCTTCCCATCTGGCCCCCGCAAGGCCGCCTGTGAAGCGGGGGCCGACCGGCGACACGGGACTGGACAGTCGACCAGAGAAGAAGAAGAGGCAGCTCCCGTGGCAGAAAGTGCAAGCCGATGAGGATGATGAGCTGGTAGAATTGTATGAAGCAGCGGTGCGCCCTCCAACAACCAAGGCAAGGAATCTTCCGACGTGGGACCAGACAGCTGGCGACTTGAAGGCGCAAAAGAAGCAGCTCAAGAGCCAACAAAAGGAAGCAGTCTCGAGCAAGCCGGAGGCCACCGCCGAGGACATGCGCGAGGCTGTCAAGATCTCGACGTCCAAAGCCAAGGTCAACGCCATCGCACTTAGCAGCGAGCAAGAACACATCAAGAAGCTGGTCGTGGAGAAGGGCCAGAGCGTGTTTTTCACGGGTCCCGCCGGAACCGGAAAGTCGGTGTTGATGCGGTCCATTATTGCCGACTTCAAGAGGAAGTTTGTGCGGGAGCCCGAGAGGCTGGCCGTGACCGCCTCTACTGGCTTGGCTGCTTGCAACATTGGCGGCATGACCCTGCACAGCTTCGCGGGCATTGGCCTCGGAAAAGAGGATGTTCCGACTCTGGTCAAGAAGATTCGGCGCAATCCCAAGGCCAAGGGGCGGTGGCAAAAGACAAAGGTGCTTGTCGTCGACGAGATTTCCATGGTCGACGGTCAGTTGTTCGACAAGCTGTCGCAGATCGGAAGGACCATCCGGAACAACGGGCGGCCCTGGGGCGGCATCCAGCTGGTCATCACCGGTGACTTCTTTCAGCTTCCTCCGGTGCCGGATCACCAAAACGGCGGCAATGAGAGGAACGTCAAGTTCGCCTTTGATGCCTCGACCTGGAACCTGTCGATCGATCACACCATCGGCCTGACGCAGGTGTTCCGTCAGAGAGATCAAGGTATGTTGCTCGACTTGTCCTGGAGGTGATACACATGCTCATCCTGTCCCAGAATTTGCCGACATGCTCAACGAGATGCGCCTCGGTAAAATCACTGAACGCACCATCAAGAATTTCATGTCTTTGAGCCGACCTCTCCAGTTCAATGATGAGCTCGAGGTCACCGAGCTGTAAGCGCTTTCCTGCTGATCACTGCGCCTCGCCCCCCTTGCTAACAGGACGCGTCGTCAGGTTCCCAACCCGGAATGAAGTGGACAGCTCCAACAAGAGACGACTTGCAGCGCTGCCCGGCAGGTCGTATTTCTACCCGGCCCACGACTCAGGAAAGGAGCCACAGTTGCGGGAGAAGCTGCTCTCCAACATGATGGCCCCAGCGGCGCTGGAGCTCAAGAAAGGCGCTCAAGTCATGCTCATCAAGAACATGGACGAGGGTCTCGTCAACGGCTCGCTCGGCACAGTCGTCAAGTTTATGAGCGAATCCACCTTTGAAATGATGGGCGGGATGGCCGCAGAAGAAGAGAACTTGGATCAGAAGAAGCGCATCCGGGCGTTTAACAGCGCCCTCAAGCCCTCCGGAAAGGATGACCTGGAGTATCCTCTTGTCCGGTTCCACGCTGCGGACGGAACCGAGCGGCAGGTTCTCTGCATTCCGGAGGAGTGGAAGGTGGAACTCCCCACGGGCGAGGTGCAGGCGTCGCGCACACAGGTGCCCTTGATTCTCGCCTGGGCGCTGTCGATTCACAAGGCTCAGGGCCAGACACTGGAGCGTGTCAAGGTCGACCTCGGAAAGGTTTTTGAAAAGGGCCAAGCGTACGTGGCGCTCAGTCGTGCCACCACACAGCAAGGTCTCCAGGTTCTGCGCTTCCGGAAGGACAAGGTCATGGCGCATCCCCGAGTCATCGCCTTCTACAACCAGCTCTACAGCGCCGACAAGGCCATGGCCATGAAGGTGGCCGTGGCTCCGGCCACCACGACCAAGACTGTCGAGAAGAAGACTGCCAACTCGATCACGGGCTACATCACACAGCAACCGCCGTCGAAATCGTTCGGGCAGCCGGGGCCTCGGGAATACATGATATTTGATGAGGACGAGGAGGCTATTGCGGCTGCCTTTGGCTAGCCAGGGGCCACTCGGTCGGTTGCGGGTGTCCGTGTCTCGGACAAGTTCATGGCGCGGCGTTTTTGGTGGCTTCTTGGTTCCGGAGCCATGGTTTTGCGGAACATTGGGGCGTTGGCAGCTCGAGGTCGGATTGCATCAGATTCCTGGCTATGTGGTATTGTATCTTGGGAGCTTTGGTTATCTAGTAGGTATTACTGGGAGGGTAAGAGAGACTCTCTGTGTGGGGGCCGTTGTATTTTTTCAAGGACCGACGGCCTTGTCGGCATTCCCTCGGGTGAGGACACCTCCACTTGCGTCGGTATTTGAGCAAAAGAAATAGGACATAGACAATGATATCATTCGTCACATTATGTTATTTATCAGGCATCTGGGACATGCAGCAACCACAAAGGCAGAAATGATACCTTTCAACAACCCATCTGGACCTGGTGTCGAGATGTCTCAATCCCAGTCTCCATCATTTTGCCCCCTATCTCTCAGTTGGCTTTGGCCTATTGCTCAACTCCGTACGTCAGTCCGAAACACAGCAGTGGGTCTTGGAGCTTCTATGCCATTGTCACCCTGGTCTAAGTCGATCAGTGGGCTGAAGGACAAACGGGAACCCCCCCGCCCTTCTCCAGTGTTACCCGAAGCCACTCCGTACCAACATTGAGGATGCTCCCGGTGTATGGGTGTCTTTGGAAACTCGAAATGCTGGATCTGGAGGCATACCAAGGGGGTTAGAGTTGACACCGTCGCACTCTGCGCGTGGCCTGAATTTGTGTACCTCCATCTACCCCTTGATGAGAAACCCCATCTCACAAGATCTGGTCGTCATCTTGTGCCAGTCCAAAGTCTCAGATGCCGATTTTGTCCCGTCCTGGTGGTTCAATGTCATGGTGGGGGTGGGATGGCATCACTGTTTGCGCACTGTCCGTATCGATAAGAAAAAGTGGAATGGGAATGCTCATTAAACTGCCCGGGCTCGCGGGCACACTGGGCCAGCACTGGAAACCACGTCCATCATCAACAGCCACATTGTGCTGTGTACGGCGCCCCCGTCCTCCAACCCAGCCCTCATCCGCCGGATGCCATTCTTTACACCTACCGGTACCAGCATAATTTTGTTATATCGAGCTTCCGCCTCTTTTGGGTCGCTCGTGACCGAGCCACCCCAGCACCCCGGCGGCCCTGACCCAAGTCAACCCGCTGCCCTTCGGCCCATCTCCAGCTTCGCTCGCCCAACCCAACCCGCCCAGCAACGAACGACGCTCGACCTCCGACCTCGACCACCCACACACTATCGCCTGCTCCATTCCCACGCACTTGGTTCTTTCAGAATATCGCACCCTCTGCCGGGCCATCGCGACGACCTGTTGCAAGCAGCTCACCAGCACAGTCCCTTCAACGGCCGACGTGCACTATGACGACCGACTTTATCGGTCTCCAGGTGGTGGTGACGGTGAGGGATCCCCCCTTTCGGGTCAAGGGCACTGTGAGCGACATCTCGGCCGGCGAGGGCCTCACTCTCAGCAATGGTCAGTAGTTTCCGTCCCACTCCCTACCGCGACCCCTTGCCCTTTCGTCCAGACTCTCTCCTCTTCGCGCGGGTTTCATCGCCAGGTCGCACTCCCAACGTTGATGTCGTTGCTCTGCCGTCGTCGCTGCATTTTCTGTCCTCTCTGCTAACCTCGTGTGTCCAACCGCTTAGTCTGGCGACTCGACACCAACCAGTGGCTTCCCCGATTTGTCCTCCCGTCTTCCAACATATCAGATATCACCGCCGAAGTCTCCCGCCCTGACCCCTCCCCGCCCGCACCCGCCGCCGCAATAACGCCGTCGGCAGCAACACTCCCTTTTGTGGATCCTGCCATCCTGGCCGTGGGAAAGCGCCCCGGCCCCTCAACAACACGTGTACCGGATTATCCGCCACAACCAAACACGAGCGAGAAGCGCGACCCCGAGATCGTCTTGGTCCTACCCGAATCCCGCCTCGGAAACGCGTCCCAAGAGGTGACGCCTATCGCCCAGGTCTCCGAGGCGCTGGGAGGGTTGGGGGTGGAGGAAAAGTTCGCTGGGTTGATGTCCGCGAGTGGAGACCAGGAGGCCGCTACGCCCTCTTTGCTCCTGGATCAAGAGTCGGGCAAGAGGAAAAGGAATCGGAGGGCGAGACGAGTAGTCGGCGCCAGGAGCGCCCAAGACGACGTCGAGGCTTCCCCGCAAGCACCAGCAACGGCGGGAGCCGGTCGAGGCGCGGGGTGGCGCCAAACGCCTATTCTTCAGAGCTCATCGTCCTTCCAGCCGTTCAAGTCGCTGAAAAAGGCCCAGGGAAAGCAAGTCAACGAGAACGGGTGGGCCTCGGAGGATGTTACGGATGTGCAAGAGGCCGGAGACTTTGACTTTGAGGGTGGTCTCGCCAAGTTCGACAAGCAAAACCTATTTGAGCAGATGCGCAAGGATGACACCGTCGATGACGCCGATCGGTTGGTCACGCACAATCGACAATCTCGCCCGAAGCCGGGAACGGGGGGCGGAAGGAATTTCCACCACACGGAAAACGTGCTCGAACCCACGCCGAGCTCGAGCATCCTGAAGTCCAGCCTCAACAGAGTCAAGGAGCCCGCCAACGACTTTTGGAATAGCGAGGCAGATGATGGCGCGCTCAATGGCGGGGAGCGTCTGAGCGGTAGGGAGCTCGGGGTGGCGATGGGCAGCCGGCAGAGCTCGCGCCGGGGGGAGAGCAAGGCCTCTGCTGGTCGGCGATCCCAGTCACGCAAGGCTAGTGGCGTTGCAGCTGGGCCTGCCATCAACAGAGTCAATTCCGGTGTAAGCCACTACCGTGCTCAGTCTCTCAGGGGAAGTCGGCCAAGCAGCCGGCTCTCGGCCAACGCCGTAGTCGCTGACAAGACGAAGCAGCTCGCGACGCCTTCGCAGGGGCTGTACCTACTCCCGTCGAACCGACGCATCGAGCCCGTCTCGGCGCTCCAGATGCTTAACCTGGAGAACATTGCGCACAACGAGATTGGCTTGACCGAGGACATGATGACGGAGAATGCCGGACGGGGCATCGCCGAGGTCACCATCACTGCTCTTTCGGACCCCGCCATCCAGGTCCGACACGCGGGTGCCGTCGATCCCGCGACGGGGAACCTCCCGCCTCTCACGGTTGTCGTTCTCGCGGGGAACAACAAGTCGGGTATCCGAGCCATTGCGGCGGCGCGTCACCTCCGCAACAAGGGGATCAATGTCATCGCCTGCGTGGTGGGTGTGGAACGGGGCGAGCGGGATCTCCTCGAGGACATGCGTCAACAAGTGCGCCTCTACAAAAACTTTGGCGGACGCATCTTCTCCAAGAGCGACTTCTTTGAGCACTTGCGCAAGATCAGCATGCCCATCCTGACCATCGACACGCCTCGCACGTCGCTCAGCAACCTGGTGAACCCGGCGCCGGTGATGCTGATTGTGGACGCCCTCCTCGGTCTCGCCATCACGTTTGAGGAGCTGCGTGGCGGCGACCAGGCCACGGTCTACGAGCTCATCGAGTGGGCCAACCGCAACGAGGCCTTTGCCCTGGCCGTCGACATTCCGACGGGCATCGACCCCTCGTCTGGCCGGGTCAGCGTGGTGGACGGGAACCGGCTGTACGTCAAGCCCCGCTATGTGGTTGCCGTGGGCGCGCCGAAGCGGGGGCTTCTCGACACCATGGTGGCTGCCGACAACGAGGACGGGGACACGGTCCTGGCCAGTGACGCGGCGGTGCCGGATGACGGCGTCACGGACTGGAACCTGTACGTGGTCGACATGGGCTTTGGGCCGGCTATTTGGAAGAAGGCTGGGACCAAGATGCGCAAGGGCATCGACTTTGGGGACAAGTGGATGCTGCCCATGAGGTTTCAGGGGGCAGCGCCTCCGGATGATGACGAGCCGGGCGATGGCTTCCTGTAGGGTCAAGAGCTGTCTCGCGCTGGAGTCGAGGTGCAGGGTGCCCGCTACTTGGTGGAACTTGTCGAAGGAAATGGCGAACTCGTAAAGGTCCTCGGAGATCACGATACGAAGCGGCATTTGGACGACGCAAGGAGAACAGTCTGGAGGCTCTGGGCGTTTTATGCCACGCTGGGGATGTTGTTGTTGCTGTTGTTGTTCATATGGTTGTTGGGACGCGGATGGGGATACTCTTGAGGGAAGAAGGGGCGCAGTTCCTTTTTCGGGGGGCATTTTTGGCCGCAGGGCCACGCATTGATTGCATTTTAGGCGTTTACACCAGCGACGGGACAAGGCGTGGTTGCATTTCGTTTTTGGGGGGCAACGGTGATTACAAGGGTTACGACAGACAGCGTGCTATTCCGGGACTAGGGGATTAGACATGGGAGGGAACGGCGCTCGCTAGAAATAGCGGCCTTAAATTGATGGATGTGATCTTCTTCTGAAGCCGTTGTCGGCGGTGGAGTTGGAGTTGGTGGTGACTCTTTGATGTGAGGATCTGACCCACAAGCTGTTTATTGTCTCTGGTGGGGTTGGTGGTGTCGCTCTCCCCGCAACTCAACCTCATCCCGCCATCCCGACAAGGCGGAGAGGGACTCATCGCAACAACCCCTCTCGACCTCTACCGCGCTCCATCTCACTCGGGGGGACACGATGGCGCCCCTCGTGACCCTCGCGACTTGCGCGCTGAACCAATGGGCCCTCGACTTTGAGGGCAACCTCGGGCGCATCAAGCAGAGCATCATCAAGGCCAAGGAGGCCGGCGCCACCCTCCGCGTCGGCCCGGAGCTCGAGATCCCCGGCTACGGCTGCCTGGACCACTTCCTCGAGACCGAGGTGTACGAGAACTCGTGGGACTCGCTCTTCTCCATCCTCACGGACCCGGACCTCCACGGCATCATCATCGACGTCGGCCTGCCGGTGCTGCACCGCAACTGTCGCTACAATGCGCGCGCCATCGTGCTCGACGGCAAGATCCTGTGCCTGCGCCCCAAGATCTACCTCGCCAACGACGGCAACTTTCGCGAGATGCGCTTCTTCACCCCCTGGAACCGCCCCCGCCACGTCGAGCAGTACTACCTGCCGCCGCACGTCCAGAAGCACCAGGGCCGCCGCCACGTCCCCATCGGCGATGTCGTGCTGTCCACCATCGACACCTGTCTGGCCGCCGAGACGTGCGAGGAGCTCTTCACTCCCAACAGCCCCCACATCGACATGGGCCTCAACGGCGTCGAGATCTTTACCAATAGTAGTGGAAGCCACCACTCGCTTCGCAAGCTGGACCAGCGCATCGCTTTGATCCAGGAGGCCACGCGCAAGAACGGCGGCGTCTACCTCTACTCGAACCAGCTCGTACGTCTCCCCCCCATCCCCCCACACACCCCATCCACTGACTCCCCCCGCAGGGCTGCGACGGCGACCGCCTCTACTACGACGGCTGCGCCATGATTTTCGTCAACGGCGACATCGTCGGCCAGTCGTCGCAGTTCTCCCTCAACGAAGTCGAAGTCATCACGGCCACCATCGACCTCGAAGAGGTCCGCGCCTTCCGCTCCACCGTCTCGCGCGGCCTCCAGGCCGTCGCCGCCCCCGAGTACCAGCGCGTCGAGGTCGACTTTTCCCTCTCCCACGACGCCGATCTCGATCTCGACGTCTCGCGCACCCTGCCCCGCCCGCCGCGGTACCACCTCCCCGAGGAGGAGATCGCGCTCGGTCCGGCGTGTTGGTTGTGGGATTACCTGAGGCGGTCGAGGCAGGCGGGGTATTTTGTGCCGTTGTCGGGGGGGATTGATAGTTGTGCGACGGCGACGATTGTGTTTTCGATGTGTCGGTTGGTGGTAAAGGCGCTGGAGGAGGGGAATGAGACTGTTATCAGGGATGTCAAGAGGATTGCGGTGTTTGGAGGGGGGGAGCTGCCGACCACGCCGGAGGAGCTGTGCGGGCAGATCTTCTATACGTGCTACATGGGCATGGAGAAGCAGAGCAGCAAGGAGACGAGGGAGAGGGCCAAGGCGCTGGCGGAGAGGATTGGCGCTTATCATACCGATGTGAACATTGACGAGGTGTTTCACTCGACCAAGAATATTCTGACGCAGGCGACAGGGTTTGAGCCCAAGTTTAGGGGTGAGCGATATCTGCATCCTTGAGATGGGTACGGTTGCTAACGGGAATCTAGTTCACGGGGGATCCAACACGCAGAACCTGGCGCTGCAGAACATCCAAGCCCGGTCGAGGATGGTTATTGCGTATTACTTTGCGCAGGAGCTGTGCGAGGTCAGGGAGCGTCCTGGTGGTGGCTCGCTTCTCGTGCTGGGGAGCTCCAATGTGGACGAGTGTCTGCGTGGATGTGAGTATACAACTCCCTCGTCGTGGGGGGATGCTAACGCAAAATAGACTTGACCAAATACGATTGCTCCTCTGCCGACATCAACCCCATCGGGTCCATCAGCAAGGTCGATCTGGTGAGTCCCAACCACCCCCCTCTTCGAGTCACGGAAAACTAACCCCCCCCCCCACCAGAAACGCTTCATCGCCTGGGCCGCCACCGACTTTGCCATGCCCATACTCAAGGACTTTATCTCGGCCATCCCGACAGCCGAGCTCGAGCCCATCACGGCCGACTATGTACGCCCCCCCCCTCCCCCTATCCCTCCCCGCTAACACCTATCCCCCCCCAAAAACAGGTCCAAAGCGACGAAGTCGACATGCAAATGACCTACGCCCAGCTCTCGCGCTTCGGTACCCTCCGCAAGGTCAACAAGCTCGGCCCCTACGGCGTCTTCCTCGTCCTGCAAAAGGAGTGGGGCGGCGGCGAGGGGGGCAGGATGACGCCGCGCGAGGTCGCGCACAAGGTCAAGTTGTTCTTTCACTTTTTTCAGGTATGTGCATGTCCTGGGGGGGTTCGACGGGGGAATGTGTTGACGAAGGGGTATAGATCAACCGCCACAAGCAGACGGTCGCGACGCCGGCGTACCATGCTGAGAGTTACAGCCCGGACGATCATCGGTTTGATTTGCGGCCGTTTTTGTATCCGCCTGCTTTTGAGAGCTGGTCGTTTAGGAAGATTGATGAGAGGGTTGGGGCATTGGAGAGGAGGGAGAGGGAAAGGGGGGAGAGGGGGAAAGGGGGTGGAGGTTTGATGAGAGGGAGGTACCTGGGGAGTCCGTTCTAGAGTACAGGCCTTACTTTTGGACTGTCGCTGCGGAATTGAACATGCTCTTACCTTATAACCACTTGGAGCCGACGTGATATAGCCATTGATGTCAGCAGTTGATGCTAGGGCAGATCAGTAGGGGGCGTTGGATGGCAGCCGGCTGACACGTGCCTCTATGTGTACTGTGTAACCCTTTGCTCAAGAAGACACCATTGGCCCCCAGCGTGTCATGTGACTTCGTGAGACTGACCGGTCGTCACCCCAACCTCGATCAATCTCCAACCTTTCGCAACTCCACAACCGCGATCAGTCTTCGATGTTCCACCTCAATCAACCACTTCAATGAATCTCCGCCTTCTTCACGTGCATCACCACTCTGTCCCCTTGCGAACGACATTAATACTTCCATCCACACGGCGCGCAATGCTAGGCGAGTCATGGTTGCGCATTTGAGAGACAAAGATTATACTTTTGGGAGTAATCACACCCCAGCTGCAATCCCGGGAGCACTGCTAACCTTGCCAGGTCTCACCAGCTTCCTCTGCCCACGTTCGTGACCGACAACATCTCCCACAAAATCTCGACCGGCGCCCCTTGTATCCGCACGTCATCATGGATACGAGGCACATTTCCTTTGACAACATCAGAAACCACTGTCGCTCGAAGCTACGGATCGTCGACCACATCCTGGACGACGCCGAGCTCTCCACACAGTGCCCGCTCGACAACGGCAAACACGTCATCCTACCGAAAAGATCAGTCGGTCAGCTCGACCTGCTACCACCCGAGCTCATCGACCAAGTACTCCGGATGCTCGACATTCCAACCTTGACTGCTTTTCGGCGCGTCAACCAGCGAGCTCTGCTTCTCGTCGACTCTCTGCCGCCATATCGACGACTGTGGGCGTTATGCCTCACCATTTTGCGTGCGGTGGTCAGCATCAACGCCATCTCCTTCAGCTGCGCGACTCTCTTCCAGGTGTTGACGACGGAGAAATGCGAAACTTGCAGTCTTTTTGGCGGCTTCCTCTACCTCATTACCTGTAAACGAGTCTGCTACTTTTGCTTTACGACAAGGAAAGAATATTTCGCCGTCTCGCTAACTCTTGCAGCCCGGCAAACCAAGCTGCCGAAGAAGGCATTAAGCGGCCTTCCGCAGGTGCGCAGTCTTCCTGGGCGCTATACGGCAATCGCAAAGCTTTCCAGGAACAGGGTAACCTTGGTCGACCGCCCAGCCCTGCTGCGCCTATCTGAAGGGGCTGAGATGCTGAACAAGAGGGTCGACTATGCGACAACCGAGCCTCGACGGTACATGTCCATTGTTGCGGCGCCGCGCCTCCATTTGCGTGAGCAGGCGGCAGACTGGGGGTTGCACTGCTCCCTTTGTCGAGACAATATAGAGCCTTTGACTCACTTCCGAATCCAGTACAACCGGCAAGATATCGTGAAGCACTTTCAAGACTACCATGCCTCCCAAATTTCTAGCTCTCTTCCATAGCCATATCTGGACTGATAGGTTCTACCTCAATTTGCAGCGACATCAAGCATCCCGGTTAACACACCATCCGTTCAAAGTCCATTGCTAAACACGATGCATCTCGTCCTTTCCTTCCTTGATCATGTGAGCCCTACACATATGTGCGGACGGGTCCAGAGGATGCCGAACGATTCGGATGCAGATGACATTTGTTCCCAGCCGCTCGTCGCACTGTCTAAATTGCTCATTCTTGGTGCACCCACAAGGGTATACCCGAAACATCTGTGTGCACATGGTCGTCCTGTTTTCGCTTGAAGCGCCTGGCTGGTAGGTACCGTTGCTGCCGAGGTTGGACTGTCAGCCTCCACAGATCTAGTCCTCAACATCCATTTCAGGGTTCGCCTACCAAGATGTAGTGTAGGTAGTTGATGGGAGTTTGATTCAACTCCCAGGCTCGAATACAGATCTTCTCTTTGCCGATGGTTGAAGTAAGGTGGGTGGCTGATTGTGTCTCTGGCTTGGTGGTCTGCTGTTGGCAAAAGAACCGGGTCGAATTATTGCTTCTTGTAGTCGCACGCTCTCCAGTATGCTCTAATTTGATGCCTTTTTTTAGGGGGTTGGGAGGGTTATCAACTCTCGTCGCTGAAATCTCCGCGTCCCCGTCTAACAAACGCGACAGGAACAGCGCGACCCCGTGCCACTCCTCTCCCACGATACTCTCCAACCATGGAAGCCGCCAAAAACAGCAACGTCCAACTGCTGGCAACGCTCGTCGACACCGACGACCAAGAGGATGGCGAATACCGTTTCCTCGTCGACGGCACTCGCGTCAAGTACGTCACCGTAGCCCCCGGCGTCCTCCCGCCGGACTCCCGAACCTTCGGCCCCGCCGTACTCGCCGGCCTGCCCCCGTTCCCCCCGGGCGACTGGAACGTAGGCCATGTCGGCTCAACCGCCGCCGCCGCCGCCGCCGCCACCGGCGAGCCCGCCTTCCTCAGCACCGCAACCGCCAGCCTCCCCGGCGTCAAGGCCACGTGGCACGCAACCCGCATCGACCACCTGGAGCTCCGCACCGTGGAGCGTCTCCGCCAGAGCATCCACATCGTCTCGCATCCGCTCTTCGACCGCCCCGTGGTGGCCAAGTTCACCGAGTTTCCGTGGCAGACGCCCTACGTCGAGGCCGAGACGGCAGCCTACCGGTGGCTGGAGGGGTCGGGCGTGGTGGCGCCGCGGTTTCTGGGCCATCTCGTCGAGGAGGGGAGGGTCATTGGGTTCGTGCTGGAGTACATTGGCAACGCGAGGGCCGCGGGGCCGGGAGATCTGGCTGCGTGCCAGGGCGTGCTGAAGAAGCTGCATGCGCTGGGCGTCAAGCACGGGGATATCAATAAGCACAATTTTCTGGTGAGGGATAATGGTGGGGTCGTTCTTCTGGACTTTGAGACGGCGAGCAAGGACGTCGATGGGGACGAGCTGGAGGCTGAGTATCAGCGGCTGACCAAGACGCTGCAAGATCCATCCATGCGAGGGGTGGTTCGCCCGGCTGCTGTTGCGCTCATCAGCGAGCCGATGCGACTTGAGGCTTCTCCCTCACGGGAGCATAAAAAAGAAACACCCACCAGCTAGTGGTGGGTGATACATGCTCAAGAGGTCGTACCGAGACTCGAACTCAGGTCCCCGGAAATTCAGATGCAGGACATCAGAATCCGATGTGATAACCAACTACACTATACAACCGAACTCTCTTGTGAGATATCGGTTGGGTGCGGAAAGGGAAATTGAGAAGGAAGGAGAAAGTGGGCAGTCTTGACTGAAGAATTCTACAATGGGTGGGGAGGGGTGCCGGCCGAGTCATGGAGGGAAGTGCCGGCGCTGGTGAGATGTGGGGCAAGGAGGAGAGGGTTTGGGTTGTGGGAGGTTACTGGAGGTTCAAAAGACCAGATATTGTGTGTGGCAAGCAAAGGGGTGTCCGTCCTGGTGATGCGTTGATGGGTCGTTCGTCGGCCAATGCAGCCAATGCACATATTATCTGAGAACTGCCGGTCCTGTTTCCAGCCGACCAGACCCCCTTTGTGACGACTGGCTACCAATGACAAACAATCTACATGTGCCATCTTCCGGAGGTTGCAAGTCGAAGACTTTGGACTCTTTTTAGAACATACATGAAGCTCGTGCCGCTCGTCGTTGAGGAAACGGGGACACTTACACGACAAAAACGGGAAACCCTCCGTCCAGTGAGCGATGCATCAGTGACGTGTCAAACCTCCGCTCCGGCCTGGGCCGCAACGGCATCCTCGTTCCGCAGGCCAATCAACTTTGCACTTACACCTCCCGAGAGGCAGACCTCGCTGCTCAGCTTGCCACATCTCAGCCAGCCTTGGGGGTCAAGCCTGAGACATTGAACCGTCCAACTTGAACTCATTCATATGCGCGGGATTTCCGATCTTCATGTCCACGCCAAGTCATCCTTCTGCGATTCACCAGAAAGTTGAATGTCTTGATTCTTGTTTCATTTCTTCTCTCCTACGATGGAGCTACTCCATCTCAAGGAGGTTCGATACCCTCCTCTCCCTCTCTCTCGACTCGACGACAGTCTCTTCAGACTTGGCTCGCCATCCCCTCCCGCGGCCTCCAACGTCCAACACCCGCGAGGCTTCACCCCCGAACCCAGTGCCAACTCTCCCCTCCCCGTCTCCCGCGCGCCGTCCACCGACCCAGCCGAGCCGACGAATAAACAAAGGAACTCTCTCCAAGAGGGTCTCCCCCCTCCCCGAGGAAGGGAGCGAGGGATCCCGGTGTGCGATGCCCGCTTTTGCTGGCAAAGAAAAAATCCAACAAATGCACAAGTCTCCCAGAATTTTCTCCTTCGCCGCCTCCCAGTTGCCTGACCGCCCATCTGGACTCCGTATTTATATACCGTTGCTCCTCAAAACACCCGCCACTCCCCCGATTCGACATAGGAAACACGTCATGTGTGTGTGTAAAGCTGCAGAGCAAACAGAAACCGAGGATACCACTCCTCCAAAAAGGATCCCGCAGGAAACAAGAACCACCCAATTCTATACACCCAATCTCACATCGCGTCTATGCTTATAATTCACAGGTTTTGGTGACCCTCTCAGATCCGCGCGCCGCTGAGGTGCGACGAGGGAAAGAGGGCATATTGGTTGGCCGGGGGCGGGGTGCTCAGGCTCGTGGTCCTGGCGCGCTGGCGCCGGGCGATGATCGAGTCCTTGCGCTTGAGCGGGTCGTCGACGACGAAGCGCTTCAGGTTCGACTCGCTGCTGCGGCCGCCAAAGTGGCCACGCGCAGCGAGCCCGGCCTCCTCCGTCTCGGGGAGGGTGGGCATCGCCGCCTTGTGCGTCTCCAAGACGGGGAAGGGCTGGAGCGTCTCGGTCTTGACCGAAAATGTCTCCATGTCGAGCGATCCCGTACTCGCCGTCAGGCGGGTGAAGTCGGTCGACGACGAGGCCGCCGACATGTGCTTCTCGAAGCCGGAGTGGCTGCTTTCAAAGGTCCCCGTGGTGGATGCGCTCGTGCGGTATCGCTGCAGCATCAACGTGTCCAGGGCCAGCGCAGGCTCGTCGAAGGGGTGGTAGGCGAACTCGCGGGCATCAGCCTCGGCAGCCATCATCTGCAGTTGATAATCGTTGGGGATCAGGAGTGACGGCGACAGGTTGAAGCCGTGCGACTCCTTGAAGCTGGAAGCGTCGGATGGCTTGCGCACGTGGAGGTGCTGAAGTGAACTCGGCACGTCGGCTCGGGGTAGCGAGAAGTTGGAGGCCCGGGGCAGGGTCAGAGTCGGCGTGATGGCCTCGTGGGCCGTCACGGCAGACATCTGGCTGACGGGGCTGAGGGCTGGCACGTCAAACTGTGCCGGCGTCAGCATCTCGGGCGAAGCCTGGGAAGACGCGGCTGCCCGGAATTGATCTTCCACGGGCGTCGTACTCTCGCAGTCTCGGCTCAAGTCAAGCGACGGCCGGTCCCAAGCATACTCGCAATCCGCCTCGGCCGCGTGCTCGTACACATAGTCGATGTCGTCCTCCCAGTCCTCCCGGGTCAGCGAACCGGACCGGGTGCCGTCCAGCAGGGCCGCCTTGAGGGCCTGCTGGGCTGCGACGAGATCGAACCTTCCCAGCGTGTCCGAAGCGTTGCTGGGCGGCCGGCGAGGGCTCTCGTCCTCTTGAGGCGCGGCAAAGGGCCTCAGCATCGGCACCGACTGGCACATGCGAAGCGACGAATTGCTGGCTACGCTCGCGTGGGATGGCCTCCAGGCGGCGGGGCTCTCATCCTCCTCGGGGACGTTTGGCAGAGGAGATTCGTATGAAGGGGTGGCTGGGAGGGGCCAGTTCGAGTCGCCGGGGAAGCTGTCCTTGCGCGCATGGCCGTGCTCCGGGATGGTGTCCATGTCGGGGAAGTAGCCCTGCGAGGCCGAGGATGGGCTGGCTGCTTCAATCGGCGACAGGGCGAATGGTTGGGGCTGGCGGAAGCTGCTGCTCGTCAGGGGTCGGTCAAGCGGGCCGACGTCGAGAGGATCGAGTCCATCCGGATGGGTCGACGTGCGGCTAGACATGCGCGGCGGAGGCACCGGACCGGACGGCATCAGCATGGTTGGGTCGACGGGAGATCGTGGTGGGCGCGGAGGCGGCTGGCGCATGTGTTCTTGCGACTGGCTGTGCTTGAGAAGCCGCCGTGGTGGCGACGTCTGCTTCGGCAACAAGGACGAAGGGCGGTGGGATCCTTCGAGCTCGTCCTCCTCGCGCAGTGGGAGGAAGTCGGACGAAAAATCGGCAAAGTGAAGGTCTTGGCCACGAGGGGTGGCGTGCGAAGCTCGGAGCTGGACAGATTCACGATCCGTTTGCTGCGCGTCCGAACCGGCATCCCGTTGCGTGTGGGCTACGTGTTGAAAGTTGTAAGGGCCCGAGATGTGAAACTTCTTTCGCGTCGCACTCTCGGCCGTCTCCAACGTGGTTGTGCGACGGCGGCCAAACAACGATGGCACAACTGAGTCCCGCGAGCCCGGGACAGCGGGTGGCGGCATCGACTCGCTGCCGTTCTCGGTCGAGTACAGCGAGCTGCCGGCCGACGAGGTTGGGGCGCTGCTCTCGCGCTTGAGCTTGCCCCTGCGGTTGAAGAGCGTCTTGCCAAAGATCTGCACGCTGTCGGGACGCTCCCGCGACGGCATGGCGCCGGTGGCCGACCTTCCCGACGATTTCCGCGAGAGGGACTCGAGCGCGTTCTCCCACGAAGGCCGATCTGTCGAGGTGAGCGAGCGCAACGACGAGGAGCCCGAGGATGTGGTGGTGTGGTGGCTTTGGCGCTGCTCTGGTGCTATTGTCGTCTGCTTCATGGCGACCCGGAGGCTCTCTGGGGTCGGGGGGCCATCGACGGCGGGATCCAGCAGGCCTCGGAGGCTATCCGCGTCGGTGTGCAGCGTCGTCTGTGAGGGTGACGGGATGAGGACGGTGGCCGACGAGTTGGCCCTGTTGCGTCCCAGCAAGTACTTTGACTTTTTGGTGGGCTTACGACGCGGCTCTACCGCATAGACGGGCAGCTCCGACACGGCCCACATTCCATTCATGATGGCGAATTGCTTCTCCGCTTGGTGGCCACCGCGGCCTGGGGCTGTGTTGTTGACGTTTTTCCTCGGTGGGACGGCGAGCCGGAGACGGGATCGACGGGCCACGGGCGTGACGCGAAGGGCCGGTGTCACCTACCAACCAGCAGCGTCGGGCAGCGCGACGACTCCAGTTTTCCTGTCCTTCTGTGTGATGCGTGTCGGGGGTGTTCCAGGATGGGACGACGGTCGTCCAAACGAGTGCTGGGATCCGTCGTGGGGGATGAGTCAACCGTCGACTGCGAATATCGGACGGGTGGGCGGGACGTCGAATTGCAAGACAATGCAAAGGTCAATGGGCCCCAAGGTGTCGAGATGATTATTTTTGCCTTTCCAGGTTGAGAGGGAAAGCTTGCAACTGTGGGGGATGGGACGGGGACGGGTCCCTGGGTCCCATATATTGTCCCAGCGTGATTCCTCTTGCCATGCGGACAGGGCGAGCAGAGGCCAGCGAGCCAGGGCCCCAACGGTCCACGCTAACTCGGTGCCATCGTCCAGGGGGTGGTGAGCCAGGATGGCAGCAGAGAGGTTCGCCAGGATCACCGTCGATTCCGTGTCTTGGCTCTTGGGCCACAAGCAGGGGGGTGGAGGGGGGCAGACGGCGCAGGGGTGGCGGGCCAGGTTCGGCCTGGCGTGTGCCTCGGGAAGCTTGGGGGAATCAGGATAGCGGCACCCCGCCGGCTCGTCCTTGGCACCGTCTCCGTAACCAGAATGGCAGAGGTCGCACGGGGTGTGTGGGTGTTGGTGGGTTCGCGGTCCGTAACGGTAGCGCCCCCCTGCCAGGCGACCGTCGACGACTCGACGACGAAGCTGGCCATTCCCAACCGTGGTGGTGCCATTCTGGGTCGAAACCAACAACCACAAGCCGTCTGTAAATCTCGCCAGCTCTCGCCAGGACCCGGAAACAAAACACCAACAAGTCCACCCGCAGACGACCTTGAGGGCGGCACGGCCTCGCCTCTTCTGGGACAATTGCGCGAAAAGAGCCGCCCCCGGACAGATACCGCCTCTCGACGACGCGTTCCCCCTCCTCTAACCCGCCGCGGCCGGCACTCACAGCTTGTGTGGCGGGCGGGCCACTTTGCCTGCGGGACAAGTTTCCGGGACGGTTGCGACTGCGAGTGACTGCGCGACTGCTTCCAGGTAGGGCCGGGAAAACCTCAGGGTTGCACTGAGAGAGGCAATATCCAATAATGAACTCGTGCGGTCCGGCTCAAGTGCTCACCACCTGGACGACGGGCCTGTACAGAAGCGAAGGAGGGCGACCAAGGTGGGCAATATAAACGTGCATGGCTCCAGATAGTCTTTCGGCCCATCGATGCTCCCCCGCCCTCGCCGCTGTCTGGCTGCCACTGGGCCGGCATTGTGCACCTGTACCCTCGGAGCGATGCGGGAAGCTGGACAATCTGTCAGAGGCGCTCACGATGCCCTTCTGGATGCGTCCGACAACCACCGACGGTTCCAGCCGAACCGAAGCGGCGTGGCAGCGTTGCTCCGCGGAAGCCCCAGTGCAACTCGCAGCGTCCCAGCGAAGACCTGAGACCATGGCGGCAGGCCAAGTCGCGGTATATTTAGGTTTTGATGGCCGTCCTCTTGTGCCGTGGCCGCGGCGTCGTGCTGGCAGCTGGGCTCCTGGGAGCAGGCTTCTGGGATGGTGAGAATCCCGGTTGCCTGCGAGGCGGCATGTGTTTGGGAAGAGAGGTCAGAGGCATCACGAGCCCGTCGTTTCCCGCCTCTTCACGTCTTCCCCGGGCGGGGTTGCCGCCAAGCCATCATGCGTTACGCAAAGCTGGGGCGGCACAGAGACTCGCGGGCCGCACACGGAATGGGGGCCAGACCTCCCAGCTTCCCCAGGTTCCGTGAATTGCAAAAGAGGCCAAGTAGCACATGTGGTGTGTGTGCCGTTGACCGCGGGGTCTCGGATCTCGATGGTGGTGGCGGTGGTGGTGGTGGTGTGTGCCGTTTGGGTGTGTGCGATGTTAGAAGCAAGAAATTCCATCCGAGGCAAACTTGGGAAGACGTCGTCGTCGTCGTCGCTGACGTTCCGAGTGCCGAGGTCGATTCCCGGCAGGATGGTGTTCTTGCTGTGCTGGCTTCCGTTTCATGACGACACGGCGAAATTTCGATCAGCGACAAGTTTTGGGGCGTTCAGGGGAGTTTAGGGGCTCTCTGTCAGGTCTCAGCCCTGTGCGTGCCCCTGGTGCCGTGGTGCCCAAAAGGAAAAAAGAAGAGGCTGTGGTGGAAAAGAGGCTTGGAGTTGATTGCGGGAGCCCTGGAAAAATCTGCCCCATCACCGTTTCAGAGTGATCAGTTTTTTTTTCTGTGACGGCGACCGCCTGCCTGCCTCCTGGATTTGGCAGGCGCGATAGATTCTTTTTGGTTTTTGCAAACGGCGAACCTCCTGCCTCCTTCTTCAACCTCCCTGGTGTGGTCGCCGGTGGCAGCGTCACGACGGAGAGGACTCACCACCCCCACCCCACCCCCCAAGACCTATCGAGCCCTGGCATAATCGCTGCAGAGGCTGCATTCATCAACTGCACTCCTTCCGCCGTCGACACGGGATGGATGCTTGTTGCGATAGCCTCGATCGACACCTCGGCGACGACAACGTCTTCATCTTGATCTTTTTGTTTTGGCCGTGAGAGATATTCAATCCCGCCTCGCCCGCCTTGCAGTTACTTATCCCCGGTCCGTTGGCCAGCCCCCCCTCACAGGGGGGACCAGCAGCCACCGATCAGGCTAAATCTTGTGATGGCACGACGACCCCCGGGTTGTTTGCGGGCTTGGTTCCCAGGGAGCCTGGCTGGCTGGCCGGGATGATACTGCGGAAAGCGTCTCCGAACCACCAGCGGGCCTGGGAGCCGCCGTGACACTGCCCGGCAGGCCTCCATTCCCGCTTCAACGAGGGGCACACTGTTCACAAGGCCGGCGAGGACCAGTTGCTCGACAAACCGCAAACATGGTCTCCCTCTGACGTCGCCGAGACAGCTTGCTCTCCCAGCAAGCATGACGGCGACGAAGAAGCTTGGAAATGACAAGGCTGAAAGCCGGGTTTGGTCTGGGTTTCAGCCATGGTTCGGAGGACGCTGGCCATTCTCGTGGTGCAAATGGCGCGTTGACGGGCCCATGGATCGAATGCTCTGCAAAACGCCCCCTCCCCCAGGATCCCAGCTCCTCCCCCGGCTTTCGGTTCGCGGGGACGGATGGATGTCTTGCTTGGTCCGGGGCACCACCGACGACAATGGCACGCTGCGATATCTCGAGGGACGGCCTTTGCCTACGACGTCGACGATGCTTGGTGCCCAGTATCTGGGGAATATCCACCAAGACCCCAAGAGGACCGGGACGCCGTTGAATGCGCCGGAGACGAGGCTAGAATGGGTCAAGGGCACTCCGAGAGGATTACCTTTTAACAGACGGGACGGTCTGGGGAACCGCCGCTACTGCGTACGCAGTGGACTTCTCCGCAGAACCTGGAGGTTTTGCGATGCTGTTGGCTTTCTGTCTGCGTGATCCCCCTATCGGCACGCTTCGTGGCCGGTCTGGGGTCTGAACTCGCATGTCGGCGATGGACACGCAGCTCTGTGTCCATGACAAGGTTGGGAGGGATACTGACATCGTTGCCGGCTTGTTCGAGAGAGACTTCTGATATTGCAATGCAGCTTCGATGCAGACTGCTATCAAGTCCCTCTTGCAACCCCCATCGCACGCGGGGACAATCGGATCCGTGATAGCTTCACCGAGGACAAAAGGCAAAGGGGGAAGCTACCCCTCAGCCCCTCTGATCCTCCCGCCAGGGTCCAAGGTGTGCTGCGAAGCATTTGCCCAATCATCCACACCTGTGTGGAGAGAGGTTCCGTTTTCCCCCACCGGATGGCTGAGTGTGCTCTGAATCCAAAAGGAACAACGGGGCGCAGTGCAAGCTTGGGATTCAGGGGCGGGCTCCATCTCCGTTTTCCACAGCACACGCCCCCAACTCTTCGGGGACGTTACGGGGGTCTCCCGGCGCGTTGGAACTGGGGGAGTGGGCTCGTTGCCGGCCGCCGTCGTCAGTCGTCGTCCCGGTCGGCTTCTTTGTGTCCCCGTTCGGGGGTGGAAAAATCCCTATCAGCGGTCATCGTCGACTCCTGCCTCTCTTGTTGGGTGCCCGGTTTATCAAGCAGGTGCTTCCACGTGCGCTCCCATGTTATCTGCATCCAACCCTCGACGTCGTGGGACGTTTCACAAGGCACGACATCACAAGCAATGGCCCTCACCCTCACCCTCACCCTCATCCTCATCCTCACAATCCTCCAGACCTTCCTGTTCCTGTTCCTGACCCGATATGCCGGAAGCCTGTGGAATCACGAATGGGATGCGAGGACTCGAGGCATTGGTTGCATCGTTGGAGTCCAGTGTCCACCGTCCCCCTCGACAGCTTCTCCACCCCTCCACGCCCTCGTGACGACGACGGATCCATAGCCGGTCTCCATCTCATCAACCTCCACTTGCTCCCCCTCCACTTGCTCCCCCTCCACTTGCTCCCCTTCTCTCTCCTCACTGACCTCAGCTTTCTCCCAATTTTGTGGAAGCCCGAATTGCCGCGACCACTTTCTGTCCACGGGAGGAACCGTCAAAAGCGGCATCTCTGGATTTCCTGGTTGCTCGCCCACCCTTTGGCGAAGATGAAGAAGAGCACAAGGACACCGGGTCCTTGGTTCATTTCCGTCCACTCTCGCCGTCAACAAGGCGCGATTCAGCTCCCGGTTGCACCTCAACTCTGGCATAGGCAGCTACTAATCTCGACAGGCGAGGGCGGCACGGGAGGGAGGGGAGTTGCACAAATCGCACATGAAGATCGCCTTGACCCTCATCAGCAGAGTGAGGGAGTCTCCTCTTCGCCCTACCCATCTCGGCGTTGTCCGGTTTCAAAACCACGCCTTCGAATCTTCAAATTGCTGTCGCCGCCCGTCAAGGCGGGCTCGGCACGCTTCGGGCCTGATGCCGCCACGAGGCGCTCCGGTCATAGCTTCAAGCTTCACATGCACTCCGGCCTGACGAGGCTTGTGCTTCAGCCTTCGACCATCAAGACCCAAGAGGGGCACGGCTCCATGACGGGACCCGTCGAACCACGGGCGCCGACGACAGCAAATTACTGTGTACATGTTCATCCGTGCCACAGTTGTGTACCGCCATCACCACGAGGTTGGAAAGAAGGCGATTCAGCTCTCCGCTCTCCGCCCTTGCCGAGCTGTTCTGGGAGCACAGCATGCTTCTATCTATCAAGCCCCGCGGGTAGCGACACATCATGGCCGCGATACGCAGTCGCACAGAAGAAGAAGGCAGCAGGTCTGCCTCTGCCCGACAAGTTGCAGAAACCGGCCTCAGTCCTCGGCGTCTGGCAGGCTTTCTGGAAGCCACCACGGAAGGATTTGTCCTGCACAAGTCTCCGCCGTGCGTGTGTGTCGATGGATTCGATTGGATCGCGGATGCCTGCCCGCGTCAGCCGGCCCTTGCATCATCAAGGTCCCCGGCCGGCCCCCATGACAAAACGGAACCCGGCACCGTTTCACTGGGGTTCTCCGTCTAGCCCCGACACACTAACACCGGTTGAGGCATCTCCATCGTCGCTCACCACTCACAATTTGGAAGCTCCAAGAGAAGAAACGTCCCTTGCAGCGTGCAGCAGGAGATTCAAGTTCAAGTTGAGTCGAGTCCCCGCTCCGCTACGTCAGTCTCGGGCCCCTCCCCCCATCGTCACCACGAAGGAGATGGCAAGCATAGCCGACATTGGACACGTCCATGTGTTGTCGCCATCAGGACCGCGTTTCCGTCGCGTCTGTCGCGTCGTCGTCGTCGTCATGGAAGTTGTGCAGTTCTCGGGCACTTGTGCACCACCGCCCACGTCCAAACCCCATCAGTGCGTCTGTTGCGTGTATGTTTACCATCCCGACCGCCTGTCGTGGGAGCTGTCGCATGAAGAGATCTGCAGAAACAACGAAACAGAACCCGTCTGAGCCATGGCGGGATTCAATGCCTTAGCAACGGTGCAGAAAAAGGCTGGGAACGGGGAGAGACGAAGATCTACGGATTTGCGGATTTTCTGTCGCTCGTCGTCCTGGCGGGTCGGTGCCAATTTAAACGACATGTGGTGTTGTTGTCGAGATTGCCAACCACAACTTTCACAATTCCCACCCACCTTCCAACGTCGGTCCTGCCGGCCCCAGGAACCCCAGATCTGGGAGCCGAAATCGTATCATCACAACGGTAAACCCAACCAACGCCGCCCGCTGAAAGCCGAAGGGCAGTCTCGTCAATCGTCAATCTCGGCAGCGACTCCATGGCTCTGGTTCCGAAAATGAAAAAAAAAGAGACCTTGTCGATGGCGATGCGACGGGAGCACTTGGGATATCCTCCGCATCCAAATCGCCTCTCTGCTGTCACCACCGCCACCCAAGGCAATCTTGATTCCCTATTTCCCCTCGTCTTCGCTACCGGGCGTGCCAGGTGCCACCGCGTGCGGCGGCCCGGGTCGGCGACGACGGCCGGACCGAATATGAAGGGACGTCAAAGCCCACAGACGGAAAACACGGACACTGGTGAAGATGCCTGCCGCCGCCGCGGGTGCGGTTGCAGCTCGGTCGCAGGTCGGCGTTGCGCTTGGGGAGTTGGGAAAAGCACCATGCAGTCTGTCGTCGGCCGCTGCAGACACGATGCCGCCCTGCTTGCGCCCTCGACGTCCCTCTGTCCACTTTGGCGCTCTGGAAAACCAGCAGTCTCAGTTCGAGGAGCGAGACGGCAAAGCTCGTCGGCCAGTCGTCAAAGACCAAACACCACCAACCCCGGTGTTGTTGATATACCACGCCCGTTATACCAGCGTATAAATCGCCACGCTATCGATGTCCTGCGAACGGATACACCACACAGTCCACCAGCGATCACCCACATAGCCCCTCGACTATACCTCTTCCTTCCACGGTACCGATGGGGCTCTCGCAGGCCCCAAGACCTGGGGACAACGTCGTGGCCTCAGCCCACTCGTCAGCAGCGCCCACGATCTGCCGTGCCTGTCCACTTCTCCTGCCTTGCGCAGACTCTTCAGCCCACAAGATCCTTGCCTATGTTGCCAGCATGTCTCCCGAAACTCAAGAAAGCAGGACTGTAGCAGCGCAGTGGTGCATCAACCCCCCGGCGTCCTGTATGTCGACGGCCGAGACCCGACACACGGCAACGGTCCGCGGCTTCATCAGTGATGACTGAGGCCGGCCCAGCGGGATCTGGCATGCTTCACTTCCTCCCTGAGCACGGCATGAGTACCACAACGTTATGCTCTCTGGCTGGCTGAGCCAGCCGGGTCAAGGTGAGGCTGTAACCTCGCGATGGAAGGCTGGCTTCAGTCCTACATATAAAACGAAAGGAAAAAGCCACAGTGCCACGGGTGTGTACAGCATCGCTCGCCCCTCTTGCGTCGGCACGCTGACCGGGAGCCGACTGCCCGTCCCCTTATTACACCAGAGTCGACGATACCACCTCTCATCGCTAGAGGGGCACACAAAAACTCACCACCTACCCTGTCCATAACACGGTTTATATCTGGTGCAGTACGTAATTGCTGTCTGCCGGGCTGAAACGGGCAGCGGGCATCGGCAGGTAGCTAAGAGTTTTTTCACGGCGTGCATCATCACGATCCTTGGAAAGCTGTCTCTCCTGAACGGAGGAGGTGTTGGCACTGTGAAGGGCTGGGCTGAAGAGGGAACACCAACTGCCGGTCCGAAAATGGAATCGGAGACGGGCCCGGGCCCGGTCTCCAAGCCAGCAATGTGATGCTCCTTTTCTTTCCAGGTTCTGGACCATCCACACTGAAAACCAGCCCAGGACCTGCCCTGTTTTTCAGGGTCCAGTCCCATCTGTCATCGCTCACCACCAACCCCGCCATCGTCGACCCCACAGCGCCCTCCCTTCCCTGGCTGGCCCGGGCTCCCTGGTGGTGACGACGGCACTGGCGGGGCCGGACAAGCTTGGCGGACGGACCCCTCTCCAGGTCCACCGAACAACTGATGTCAGAACCTGCCAACCACCACCAGCTCTCCACAACCAGCCCTCCTTCCCGGGGCGGAACCGGTGATGGAGGACCCGAGGTTGGAGGAGGGTTGGGTTGTTCGTGCGGTGCGGTGGCATCTGCTGGCTTGAGTCTGGTGACGTGGAGGGGGAGGTGCCCGCCTGGTGGGTGCTGGAGGGTTCTTTGGCAGTGGTGCTGCTGTCAGGGACAGAAGCCTCGGGGAACTTGAGCAGTTGTTGAAATCCACCCACTGATGCAACTCTGTCCAATGTCAAAGGCATGCCATGTCAAAAGTCCAGGAGTCCAGACCCACAGGAACCTCTATTTTCTTGCTTTTGCAATGGTCGAGGTCCAGACCACTGTCTGATCGTGTCCGATGGCACCAGACGCCGACGGCAACATCAGTCAGTCGACACACGGCCGTTTCGACCGCGACCACCAAAGTCTGGTTCGTGGTCCGGCTTGGTCCTGTTTCGCTCGCACGCACGCACGCACGCCAGCACGCCCCGAAGACGGCAGCCGGCACACCGACATCCATCGCGCACCGGGCAAGAAGAGATCCGGGGGGTCAAGATGCGTGCTAAGCTTTTGTAAATCCGTGCGGTCCTGCCGCCGTCGGGGGAGAAAAAGTCTGTTCGGTGCCATGTCACACCACACACACGGACGCGGGAAGAGCTTGGAGGAGAAGGGGGTAATGGGTAGGGTCTGGGGAACGGGCGAGGGATTGAGAAGGAAGAGTTGGATGGTAGTTTGTGGAAGGATGTTGTTGATGGGGGCTGTTACTCGCTCTAACCCAAGTTCCTCGAGGCTGGAAAGGATTGAAGGAATAGAGCTGAGGCGTCGATGATGGTCCAGCCCCAAGGACTTGATGCCATGTCGTACAAAGCCCACGTTGTGTCTACCGGCCAAACTTCCCCTTTCGTCACCACCACACCCATAAGACCGACGGTTTATGGCTTCAACTTCCGCGGCGGCGGCGACGGTTACACGACGTCCGTGAGGAAAGCCCGAACACCACCGACAACAACACCCAAAACCAGCGTGGCAGAACCAATCCAACCAAGCCAACCAATGAGAAAACCGAAATAACCCCCCCCCTCCAAAAAGACGACAACCCAACCAACCACACCAAAGCGGGAGAGGTCAGCGACGACACGCCGGTCGCAGGCGGTCGCAGCGCGCACAGGAGGCGGGCGGGCGCCGGCGGGCGGACGATGCGTGCTCAGTCCCTTGGATGCAACCCTTCCAGGAACTGTGCCCTATCACAGAATCGTGGGAGGTGCTTCCATTGCATTGAAGAACGCCTGCGAGTTCTGGGCCTTGCCCCGAAGCAGTGTTGCTCGGGGAGGCTATTTTTCGCACTACGATGGCGCTACGGCAAGGTGAGGGATGACGCTCGATCGTTTTTTTCTCTCCCGATTCCGTCGGAGGTTGCGTTTTGTTTCTTCCGAGGAGCGAACGAAGGGCTCCTTGTTGGTGGTTCTGTTGGACGCTGTCCCTGCTGTTCCGTCCATTCCCCGTGGTGTTGGCTCCGTCCGCGGGCCCGCAGCCCGGCCGCCTCGCTTGCTGGTTGCATGGCCGGAGGATGGGAATGGTGGTGGAGGACTCGGCGGGAGACGGGAGACGGAAACGGACAATGCTGTGGTCGAGGTGTTTGTTTCGAGGACCTTTGGACGCTCGGCCAAGGTTCCACATCACCAGGAAGGACATGAGTCTGCCGATCACAGGCTGACCAAACGGGCTTGTTTGGCACGCCCCCTTCCCGTGCGCTTGGAGAGTGTCTTGAAGAAGAAGAGAGACAGCGCGGACGGGTGCTGCTGCGTGTCTCGCCGCCACCACCATCGTTTCCGCCCGGCCGCGGGGGTCGAGCCCGGCAGACAGGCAGACGTTGAATGTCTCAGCTCTCCTGTCTCCCCGTGCTTTCTTTTCTTCCATTTCACCATGTCTTGCCCGGCGTGATGGGATGCGGCAGCTGCGTCTTCTTTGGCTGATCTTGTGCCTTTTCTCTCTCGGCGTGGACTGTGGGGACCTCGGAGCCGTGACGGTCAGAGAGTCCGAAGACTGGAGACAGAGAGGAGTCGAAGGAGCCCCGAACTTGTTCCCCTTCCCCTTCCCGTCCCATCCCTCCATCACGCTTCCCGCATCCATCGCGCACCGCGCACCGTCAGTGCAGTGCAGCGACCGATGTAGAAGTGGACTCCCCCGTCTTCTTTTGGCCGAGCCACCATCGTGTCGTCGCCAGATTGGATCACGACAGCTATGGTCGGCCTTGGAGGTGAAATTTGCTTTTGCGAGGGCACTGTGGATTTTCCGGTTCGCGTCATTCCAGACGCGTCTTTCGACTTTTTCCCCCCCGGGGGGTGTTCAGTCCTCCTGGTCCCGTTTCTAGGCGGATCTACCTCCGTTGGCGACACCATTTTGATGGAAAGGGGGGTCAAGCTACCGTAGTTCGGGGCAAGCCTTTTCTGGAGGGGAGGGTCCTGTCAAGAAAAGGTTCTGAAACTGTGCCGTCTTGTTGGGGGCAGACGGAGTCTGGAGTCCTGGACGGCATCAACTCCAACTCCAACCACCTCCCCACACCAGGCCAACCACATGTGGACTGGTCAATTGGAGTGGGTGTCCGTTTCTCCTCCCCCCCAACTTTGTCGGTGGTGGTCGGCAGGCAAGTATCGAACGACATCGACGCCGAAAGATACGGGGCAGCCGGAAGAGGCGATGAAGATGGGGGTTATCTCAGATCCCCAGATCCTCAGATCCGACAGAAATTTGTCTCGATGCCGGTGTCCTTGGCGAAAGTCGCGCAGATCAGCCAAGGTATGTAGGGACCATGAGCGTGGACCTTGTCGTTCGTCGTCTAGCTTTCGTTATCAACAACTTAGAGACCCCCAATTCACCTGCCTCTTCGACGGCGGTACAGCATTGGGGGGTGCATTCTAGGTTTCGAGGGTCCAGCAAACAACCCACCTTCCAAACGGACTCAAGGCATGGAAGAGGCAGCGAAACATGTGCCCATCTCGAAACCGCCCCCCCCCGAACACCAAAAAGGAGGGTAAAACAACACCAAAAAAGCATCACTCCATCTCCGTCCTCACCACCCTCCCCCGGCTCATCCCGTCAAACATAAACCACACCAGGTCCCAGGAATCCGGTCTCCCCTTCCTCCGCGTCGCCGCCCCTCCCTCACCGCCACCACCACCTGCTCCTCCCGGGGTTCTTGAAAAGAAACACCCCAACAACCCCCTTTTCTTTTTCCCCTCCACCCATCCACCCACCCATTCACAGTGCCCCCAACTCCCAACCCAACGGTCAACCCAACACGCTGGCTCGCCGGCTCGCCGGGCGTCGGGATTCGGGATTCGGGACCCTCCCCCCTCTTCCCCGGCCCCGCCCCGGCTCCCCATTCCCATTTCTTTTTCTCGCAAGTAATCCTAGCCGCCGTCGCCGTTGCCGTCGCCGTCGCCGCCGACAAACACACCCGCCCAGGCCCCCAGGGTCGATCCCATCCCACGCGTTCATGACAGTTGTGACAGCCGTCAGTACCGCGTCTGCCCGGCTGTCAAGCAAAAAAAAAAAGCGACTCGTCGCCTACATCGCCCACCTTGACCCGACACGCTGGTTCTGGCGTCTGTTGTGCGCAAGATGACAGGGAGAGCTGTCTGGAAATGGATTTGTTGCGGCCGGTTTGGGAAAGTTTGCTAGTCTCCGCTGTCATTGCCGCCGGACAATGTCTTGCGCGCGTGGGGTGGAGGTAGGTATGCGAAGGGGAGCTGAGTGTGTTTGCTTGTGAGAGACTCCACGGCGGCGCGTCTCCCTGTGATGGTGATCAACGTGCTGGTAGGGGAGGGGGGTGGTGTTTGGTTTGGTGTTGGTTTGGGACAGACAGACATGCCTCGTTGCTGCTGCTGCTGTCTTGTGTTGGAATGGGAGGCATGGTGTGCGTTGAGTTGAACAGGGGTTTACATGCCTTTAAGGCCACTACCGCCGTCGTATAGGGCGGGGAAGGTGTTGTTGGGTCTGTTGTCTCGTGCTGAGACAAGGCGCGAGTGACCGACTTCAAGGAGGGGAGAGATAACAGTGGACATGGCTGTTCCTCCTTGCTGTCGTCTCCTACGACCACAGGCGCATTGAATGGTAAATGCAAGACTCTCGTCAACAAGGAAGGGAAAGACTCCGGAGATACAATTTCAGGAGAGACCAGAGGAAAAGGGGGTGGACAACACTCTTCATGACAGGAGTCGTCGAGAGAAACGATCTGCCTCCTGTATCTCGCTTTAGGGCAAACTAGTCAATATTCACAGACCTCCACAACCTTGAACGTAACCAAAATATTGCTGAATACTGTATTCCTCTAGCCTGGCAGAAAGGGAGGCGATAGGGGCACAATCCAAGTCAACAAAGACACAGCCCAACACCAAGTCCAAAATCAAAGAAAAACATCGCCATGCTTGCCCATGCGTATATGTGTTATTACTCCCCCTGCTGCTGCCCTCCACCAACACCACCACCATCATCACCGGGTATGCCTCACCACCACTCACCCCTTCTTCCCAACCTCCAACGCAAACCCCCCTCCCCCCTCCCTCCCCAGCCTCGCAACCAACATCGTATTCTGTCCCTGCAACGCCCCGACCTGCTCCCTCAACATCTCCATCTCCCTCAGCGCCACATCCCGCTCCGCCTTGACCCTCTCCAGCTCCGCCTGGAGATTCGACCGCTCCTCCCTCTCCAGCGCCTTGCGCCTTCTCTCCTCGGCCTTGCGCCGCTCCGCCTCGCGCTTCTCGTGGATCCGCCGCACCTCGCGCTGGTACTTTTCCTCCTGCTTGGCGAGCTCGCGCTCGTGCTTCTCGCGCAGCTTGGCCAGCGCCGCCTCCTTAGTCTGCGTGTTGTCGCTGTCCTCGCCGCCCGTGCCGCCGTTCTTGCCGCGCCTGGTGGCGTGCCGCTCCTGGGTGCGCGCCATCTTTTCTTCGGCGCGGCGTTGGCGCTCGTAGAGGCGGCGGAGTTCCTTGTCGTGGTGCTGGTCGGCTTTGACGAGGGGGGCGGTGGAGGACGGGGCGAGTTGGGAGCCTTCCGAGATGGTAGATCGGGCGGAGCCGGCGGAGGAGGTGAGGCCGGGGATGGGGGGGCTGGGGAGGCCGTTTTCGACGTCGTGGACGGCGGAGGTGGCAAGGTCGTCGCCTTCTTCGGCTGAGGCGTAGTCGTCGTCATCTGAGAGCTCGCTCTCGGTTTCGCTGCCGAGGGTTTCGTCGTCGGTCCCCCTTGCTGAGCCGGTGAGGGCGCCCATCCTATTGATGACGACGGAACCGGCCGCTTCCAGGGCGCCGGCGATCATCCCGTAGAATCCACTGGGCGTGGGAGCGGTGTTCTCGCGCTTGGGACTCTGGGCGGCGCGGCTGGATGATCTCCTGGGTAGATTCGGGCTCTGGGGGCTCAGCGGCTGTCTCCGAGACGAGGGGTCGCTCGTTCCGTTCGGCGTCAAAGTGTTGGGTGGATTCTGAGTCGACCCAGCAATCTCCCCGGCGCGCACCTCGGCGGCCAGCTCTTCCATGTTCTTGGTCGCAATCCACTTCAAGAACTTGCCCGCGTCGTTGATGATGCCGCCGGGGGTGCCCTTCTCGACCATGAACCGCGGCACGCTGCCTCCGGGGTCGCTTCTCGTGACCATGAGCCACTCAATCTGCATCTCCTGCTCGTCGTCTCCGCCGTCGTCCCCGGACACGGCACCGCCCATCCTATGAGCGGCATCCGTGCTGGATCTCTGGCGGGCCGCGCGGAGCACCGCTGCTCTGTTCAGGTCGATGGACGATCTCGTTCTTCGAACCGCCTTGTCGACGGGAACTTCGCGGATGACCTCGACCGACTCGTATGTGCCTCTGATAAACCCCGACCGGGCGGGGGTAGCCGGGTGCTCGCAAGGCCGCGAGACAAGCATAAACTGCCTCGGCAGCCTCTTGCCCGCTTCTCTATCCCGCTTCTCCTTCTCGCGGTCCTCGGGCATCGCCAGCATCGTGACAAAGTCGCGGGGCGTCGTCGGCCCAGGGAACCTAACAGACACCAAGAAAACTGCAACCGTCAGCCAACACCCCTCAACAGACACATCGCAGAAAGAACCTACCATCAACAACCCCAACCCCCTCCACCACCCTCCTCCCAACCCTCCTCTCCGCCCCAATCCCCCTAACACTCCCACTGCCCCCCTCCCCACCCCCCGTCTCGCACGCCAGGCACTCCTCAAACTCGCGCTGCAGCCCCATCCGCCACTTGTCAAACCCAACATCCCCGTGCACGCTGCGCCGCGCGAACCAGCTGCCCTTGCCGTCCTTGGCCGCCATCTTGTACACGCTGATGCCCAGCGGGTTGTCCTTGGCGTTGACCTTGACCTCCTTCCACTCCTTGCGGAGCAGCGCGGCGGCCTCGGGGTGGGTGGAGGCGCGCTCGCGGCGGCCCCCGGTGGGGAGGGAGGTGGAGGAGACGGAGGATTCGGTGTGGGAGCGGGGGCGGGTTGTTGTTGTCGTTGGGGGGTTGGGGGTGGTCGGGGAGGGGATGGAGTCGACGAGGATTTGGGCGTTGTCAAAGGTTGAGGTGAGGACTGTGGGGAGGGGGGTCCTGCCGGAGGAGGGGGTGGGCGTTGGGTCTGCTGGCTGGCCTGGGGAGGAGGGCGGGGAGGGCATGAGGATGGTGTCCCAGGCGATGGGGCCTAGGGATTTGAAGGGGTCGTGGTGGGCCATCTTGGAGTTGTGGATTCGGGTATTAGGTGGTGGTGGTATTCTCGGTGTGATGTGACCGGTGGTCGAGGTTCTGGGTTGTTCTTCCACAGAGGGAAGAAGTTTCGTGGTTGTGGTCAGTCGATGGAGGGGAGAGAGGTTGAGGTCAGGGTTCTCGAGGAAGAAAAGGGAAGAATTTCAGGAAGAAAAGTAGACGGCAGGAAACGGAATTTCGGCATCTGCATCAGAAGCCATCGGGATAGGGATACCGCGCCATTACATTGTGTTTGAGGTGTGGACGTTAGTAAGTGACGTACCGTGGTACGCTTGTGAGCGACAGGGGGGGTTTGGCCTGCAGCTTCGGGTGAGGTGGTGATGACGTCAGCACTTTTGGTGGTGCGACGCCCCGAGACAGCACAACAGCGAGTGATGTGATGCCACCGGCCACAAGCCACAGGCCACACGGCACCTCCATCATGGATCTTTCCAAGTCCACGGGAATCCTTCTTCGGGCCAGTCCGTCATTTTATTTTCGTCTGGGACACTGCCTTGGCTACCCCGCCCTCCTCCTCGTCATGGAGCTGCACTGAGACAGCTTGAAGCTGTACCATGACCATTGTTAACCTCCAACCGAGATGCTGTGTTATTTGCCTTGCACTGGTGGAAATCGCTCGAATGATCCTTGGATGATGCGCTTGCAGATGATGGGTAATCGTTGGGCAAAAAACACACCGCATCTGTCATCATCTGTCCTCGCATGCCTCGGACAACCACGGCCCCCCGCAAGCAACACCAATGGCAAGTTGAAAAGAAACAACAGTGGTGAAGTGAATACCATATCGTCCGTGTTTCTTGCTATATACATCACTCGGTCACCATCACCAAGGGCCAATATCGACCAGACCAAACTCAATCATTAAGAATGTACAACACCTTGCCCCGTGGGTATGTAAAGAAATGTATGCACCCATAACCACAGACTCAAAACACCATCCAGCACATCACAAAAGAAACAAAGACCGAAACCGCTTACGACCAAGCCTGCTCTCAACCACCCCATTACCCCAACCCATCTTTCCAAGGGCCCCCCTCTCACTTCTTCTGCACCCGATAAACCACCACCGACGTCCTCCTCTTCCCATTCCCCCCACCCTTCCCCTTATCCCCCATCCTCCTCCCCTTCCACTTCCACACCCCCCCTTTGCCCTTCCTCCCCCCCCCGACAGAAACAAACTCCAGCCCCGACCACGGCGTCACCTACGACAGGCCCGCAGTCTGTCTTGCCGCCGCCGTCGTCGTTGAAGGATCCGTCGTGCCGGGCGGCGGCACCGTAAACGACGTCGTCCGCGTCTCCGTCTGGATGCGCACCACATCGAGGTGCTCATCACTGCGGTTCTGGCGGGGCGGGGCGTCTTTTGCCTTTTGCTCGGGCAGGCCAGCGGGGGTAGCGGGTGGAGTAGCGGCCCAGACACGGGTGTCGACGCCGAGGGCTGGGGGCGGGGGTGTGGTGTTGGTCGTGGTGTCGGGATGGGGTGTGATTGTGCCTGTCGCGACGGGCGATGGCGTCTTTTCCGTTCCATTGCCTTTCTCGGTGATGGGAGATTGTTTTTTAAACGACGGGAGCCGGATGGGTTTGCTCTCCGAAATGTCCCCGGACCGGTGTCGGGAGGGAAACTTGAGGGGGAAGGGGCTCGGGACGGTGCGGAGGACCCAAGGGTTGTGCTGCGTTGGCTGTGGCGGGGCCGGAGGCGCGTCGATGGCGGTGGTATGCGGGGAGAGATCCGGCCAGGGGTTGGGGGTGTCGATGGGAGGTGATGACACACCCTGGCGTGCGCCTGAGCACATGGTATCGCTCTTGGACGTCGAGGCATCTCCGCGTTGGCTCGACTGGTTTCCGGAGCGGCTGGACTGGGAAAAGTGCTCGACGGTCGGGAGGATCGACATCTTGCTGCTGCCGCTGTTGCTGGACCTGCGGCCGCCGCGGCCTGGGAAGACGCGGCTGATGGATGACAGCCAGGACCGGCCGGCACTGCGACGGCCATCGGCCGGCCGGTACTCCGCGCGGAGCCTGGGGAAGATGTAGCCCAGCCCGAAGCAGAGGAGCATCTTGCGGTACGAGTTGAGACTGTCCGCTGTGGTGCCAAAGACAAAAAAAGTGACGATACCGGTCAAGGCGGGAATGTAGTTCACATTCATGTCGACGGAGCGCATCAAGTCCGAGGTGGTGAAGCTGATGAAGTAGGTGTTGAAGGGGTCCGGGCCATAGTGGATGGCGTTGAAGTCGTAGGGCTGGCTCCAGTAGGCCCAGCCGTCGATGATGTTGAGGACGAAGAAGGTGAGGGTGAGAGGGACTACGATGAAGAGGATGGCGAGCGTCATGAAGTAGAGCTTTCGCCTGATGCGGTTCTGCCGCGCCGATATGGCCGTGTCGTGGGACTGCATCGTCTCCTTGTTGAGCTTCTCGATCTGGCGGAACCGCCGAAATACGAAGACTGGTCAGCGTGTTAGTGATGGATTACTGTCCAGATAATGAGTAGTCAAGACTTACAAGCGAGGACAGCGGCCAGGGTGACAAAGATGGGCGTCGGCAGCACGTAAAAGGTGAAGAAGAGCCAGTCAAAGTGCCAGAGGGTGGTGCAGCCGACCAGGGTCGAGACGTTGTACCGCCGGATCATGAGGAAGAAGTTGAGGACGACTTGGATGACGGGGATGGTGAAGATGACAAAGGCCGAGATGATTTGCTGGCGGCGTCTCTCCTTGGACGTCAAGCTGGTGGTGCGGCTCAGGCCAACCTTGGAGTAGAGACTCCGCATCATCTCAAAGAGGCAGATGTTGAAGGCCGTGTCGAGGGCAAAGTTGAGGTAGACCTGGAGATCGCACCAGCCATAGCCAGCCCACCAGGTCGCCACATTGTCGTTCCGCCAGATGAGGGCGTTGATGACATAGCCGGCGTTGCGGATGACGACGGAGCCGCAGAAGACGGTGGCGGCAAACTCTCCGGTGATCCATAGAAGCCGGGCGGGGACCAGGCTGACGATGATGGAGAGGATGCCGAGGAAGACGCGGAAGAAGAGGTTGACCTGGAGAGCAGCGTTGGTGTAAGGGGGAGGCGGCCCCGAACGCTGTTCAGGAGTGGTGGTGAAGCCGAAGGGGATGTTGGCGAGGTAGGCATCACTGCCATCTGCCGCCGGCGAAGCCATGGTGAGGCAGACACTTGTCGTTCTGGCCGAGATTCAGAGATGGAGGGGGGGGATCTCGACTTGATAAGGGGGGCTGAAAGACTGAGTGCCGGAAGCAGACTCAAAGGGAGAAGAAGCAGCTACCGCTGCAGGAGTTGGCAGACGTGCAAAGGGATGAGATGATGGCTCTTGGAGTTTGCAAAGGAAAAGAGAGGCTGCTACTGCTGGTGCCGTCCTTTTGAAGGAGGCAGTCTTCCCCAGGCCGGGCCATGGGCCAATTGCTTATTGAGGGCGGGCGTGTACAGACGCAACAGCGAAGACGAGGTATCATGTTGGCCATGGCGAAGTTTTTGAGTATTGAGCTGGTCCATGGATGTCCATGGAGGGGTGTTGGTGGCTGGCTATTCAGATGCCTATTCAGAGGTTCTATTCAACCCCCAAAGCGGTTTAGCGCGGGCCTTGGGGCGATCAGCGACCCTCAACAACAAAGATGCCACTGCTCCAGCTCGAGGAATTCTGAGATATTGGAGACGGCGAAGTGGAATTCATCCTTGGCTCGTGAAATTGCCAGTACCTTGACGCGGACAAGAGGTGATGCGTCGTCGACGAGTCTTGTGGTGGCCGTCGTCGCGAGATTGACTCGACGACTTTGACGCCGGGACGGGACTTGCACATGACTTGGCCTCGATTCCCGTCGAGGGAGGGACGGCGGGACGACAAATGTTTGCATCGCAAAAGAAAACCTGACAGCGGGATCCTGGCAGTGGTACTGCAAAAGCCGATGCAGGCGCAGAGGCAGTTGGAGGTCGCACACGATGGCGCCATGCTAGCCGGCGGCTGGCGGTTGCAACATGGTTGTTGACGAAGAGGCCTTCGGTGAAGATTCAGGGCAAGCCAAGACCCTGCAACTGGAGTGACACGAAAAAGCATCACGAAATCCAAGCCACCCCACCCCCACCCCCACCCCCACCAGCCACAGTGCACAGACGGCGGACAGTGGCGGCCACACCCCCTGAAGTGTTTGAGTTTTGGAGATTCAGCGCGTCCAGTCCAGCTCAGGCTTTGACGCGATCTTCCCCACTGTTGCAGGTTTGAACTTTGAACTTTGTCACCGACCCGATAAACGGCCCCCTTTGCTTTTTGTCTGTCCCCCAGCTCCCACGCGGCACATTCCAGCCCAAAGGCCCAACCAGCACCATGTCGGCATTCCTCCGCAGCGCTTCCCGCGCCGCCGCCGTCCGCACCACGGCGCGGGCCTTTAGCTCAACCACCCCGCGCCCCCTCGCGCGCATCAGCATCATCGGCCACCTCGGCGCCGCCCCCGAGCTCAAGGCCACCAGCACCGGCAACGAGATCATGCGCTACGCCGTCGCCACCACCTCGGGCCCCGCCGACAACCGCCAGACCAACTGGTTCAACATCACGGCCTTTGAGAACGAGGGCCCCCGCCGCGACTACTTCATGTCGCTGCCCAAGGGGTATGCTTGATTGTTGCTGTGAGACGGGAGTGGCCGACCTTGGCTGACCGGGCACATGTACAGATCCATGGTGTACGTGGAGGGCGACACTACGTACCACAACTACACCGACGCCGAGGGCAACACGAAGAAGGCTCTCAACATTGTGCAGCGTACGAGCCCCCGCGCCGGATACTACATGACAATGACAACTGCTAATGGGCATCACAGGCCATCTCGAGGTGCTGCGCCGCCCCGACACGGGCGAGGCTGGCCACCAGTAAGCGGGCGATGGCTGTCGGGCCCGGTCTTGGGATAAAACCATTTGCCGCGGTGTATGTATGGTGTACGACGATATGACGGACGGAATGAAGGAACTCGCAATTCTTAGTCAGGGGCCGAAGGGTTGAATGGGGCGTCGGATGGCACCTCTTGTGTGTCTGTTTGTATCGTACCACCACTTTGATACCAAATCTCTTCTTTGTACGCAGCACCATCGGTACCTTTTTTTCCGTCGGAAGAGAGCGAGCAAGACAGCCATCCCGGCCTCTCCTCTTCCCGCTTCATTCTTGTCATCATTATTTTGCTCTAGACACGGCATGGCGAGCTGGAGTCCCTGAGTTGGACGAGTCGGTGTGGCCTCGACAGGTCTCGGCAGTGGGCTTATCAGTTGCTTATCCGGACCCCTGCCAACATTTTTGGCATCGCGACATGGATGCGCCACGATTTATCCACATTGAAAAGTGACAAGCCCATCTTCCTCCCGCTGCTTGTAAAAGCAACGGCCGAGGTCCGCCTCACCCAGAATGGCCAAATTGATACTGCCCCGAGGGCTCGGAAGGCCATTCCCGCGAAATGTCCGCCCATCGAGGTTCAGCGCCCTGAGGAGGACATTTGCGACAGTTGGCTTCGAGTCGAGGTGAGCCGTCTTTCTCTCCTCTCCCCGTCTCAAATGTCCATCTTCTCGCAAGTGCCAACTCGCTCAACAGACCTTTTGATGTCATCGTAGTAGGCGGAGGCCATGCCGGGTCCGAAGCATGTGCCGCGGCCGCCCGTGCCGGCGCGAGGACGGCCCTCATCACCCCCGACGTCCAGAACCTGGGCGTGTGCTCGTGCAACCCCAGCTTCGGCGGCATCGGCAAGGGCACCATCCTGCGCGAGATTGACGCCCTCGACGGCCTCGCCGGCCGCATCATTGACAAGGCTGGCGTGCACTTCACCGTTCTGAACCGCAGCAAGGGCCCCGCCGTCTGGGGGCCTCGCGCCCAGATCGACCGCGCCCTGTACAAGAAGCACATGCGCGCCGAGCTCGAAGCGTACCCCAACCTGTCCATCGTCCTCGGGAGCGTATCCGACATTGTCACCATCGAGAACGATGACCCCTCCGCCGAGGGCAAGGCCAAGATTGCAGGCGTCCGTCTCGAGTCGGGCGAGGTACTCCCCACGAGCCAAGTCATCATCACGACGGGCACGTTCCTGGGCGGCGAGATTCACATTGGCATGGAGTCCCGCCCAGCCGGGCGCATGGGCGAGAAGGCCACCTTTGGGCTCAGCAAATCCCTCCGCGACGCCGGCTTCCAGCTCGGCCGACTCAAGACGGGCACGCCGCCCCGGCTCGCCAAGGGCAGCATCAAATTCGACCAACTCCGAGCGCAGCACGGCGACCAGCCGCCCAGCCCATTCAGCTACCTCAACGACAGAGTTGCCGTCGAGGACCAGCTCCTCTGCCACGTAACCCACACCAACAACGCCACGCACGACGTCGTGCGCGCCAACCTCGACAAGACGATCCACATCCGCGAGACCGTCCGGGGCCCGCGCTACTGCCCATCCCTCGAGGCCAAGGTCGTCCGCTTCGCCGACAAGGACCAGCACATCGTCTGGCTCGAACCCGAAGGCTTCGACAACGACGTCATCTACCCCAACGGCCTCAGCGTCACCGTGCCGGCCGACGCGCAGCTCGAGCTGCTGCGCACCATCCGCGGCCTCGAGGACGTCGACATGCTCCAGCCCGGCTACGGCGTCGAGTACGACTACGTCGACCCGCGTAGCCTCAAGCGCACGCTCGAGACCAAGGCCATCCGCGGCCTCTTCCTCGCCGGCCAAATCAACGGCACCACCGGCTACGAAGAAGCCGCCGGCCAAGGCATCATCGCCGGCATCAACGCCGGCCGCGCCGCCCTCTCCCTCCCCCCGCTCCTCCTCAACCGCGCCGACGCCTACATCGGCATCATGATCGACGACCTCATCACCAAAGGCGTCTCGGAACCCTACCGCATGTTCACCTCGCGCAGCGAGTTCCGCCTCTCCGCCCGCGCCGACAACGCCGACACCCGCCTCACCCCCCTCGGCCGCGCCGCCGGCATCATCTCCGACACCCGCTGGGCCCACTTCTCGTCCGAACAGTCTCAAATCGCCGACCTCACCGCCCTCCTCGCCCGCACCGTCCTCTCCCCCCAAGCCTGGCAAGCCGCGGGCTTCGCGCCCAAGCTCGACGCCGGCCGCCGCTCCGGGCTCGACATCCTCCGCGTGCGCGGCGCCGAAATCGACCGCCTCGCGGCCGTCGTCCCCGCCGTCACGGCAAACTACCCGCCGCGCGTGCGGCTGCGCGTCGCGCTCGAGGCGACGTACGCGCCGTACGTGGCCGCGCAGCGGTCCGAGCGCGCGCGCATGGAGCGCGACGAGGATTTGAAGCTGAGGACGGACTTTGATTACGGGGAGATTGTGGGCATGTCGCTGGCGGAGAAGGAGATTCTCAGGGCGACGCGGCCCGAGAGTTTGGCGCAGGCGAGGCGGATCGAGGGGATGACGCCGAATGGATGTATGCAGCTACTAAAATATGTGCAGTGGGTGGACAGAAATGGAAAGGGGGGCAGGGCGGATGATGCGTTGGTAGCGGCGGAGGAGGGGGATATGGAGACGGTGGAGGCCAAGACGAGAGTTGCTGAGCTTTGAGGTTAGGGTTGGGAGGGTGGATAATAAAGATATGATGAGGGTGTATATATGGGGCAAGATGGATGTCAGCGAATGTCTTGGGGTATAAACGGACCGGACGGCGGGGTTTTCACTGACGGGGATTGGGGCATGGCGCTGGGGCATTTGTACAATAAGGAGCATGACAAAGGAAATAGCATCATCACAAAACAAGACAACAGATACGACTGAAACATGCATAATTTGCATATCATCTCATACTTATATTACCTCTTTCCATCTTCCCAGCCGCCCTAAATGTATGCTCTTCAACCCGCTGGCTGTCTATCAGTGTAAGTGATTTCCGCTTTGCACCCCAAAGGACCGACAAACGAGGGACCCCGTCCTCGATCGTACACTACGCTCCCATCACCCCCAACCCCGTACCCCCAAAACAAAACCCACTCCGACCTATAACCCCGTCCCATCCTTCCCCCCCCCCTTCCCACCCTCCCCATCCTTCCCATCCTCCCCACCCTCCCCTCCCTTCTTCCCCCCCGCCGCCGCCGTCGAATGCGGCAAAATCTTAACCGCATCCTTACTATAAACATAACTCGCCCCACTCCAAACCGTCGTCCCCGCCACCACCCACTGCCCGACCTCCAACACCCCCGCCATCTCCACCCCCGCCGGCATCACCGGCGCCACCATCGTCGCCCCCATCAACCCCAGCTGCAAAAACGTATTATACTTGCTAATCGTCGTCGGATGCACCTCCGCGCTCGGCAGCGAAAAATCCCAGTACCTTCCCCACGTCTTGGGCGGCGGCAGCGATATCCACCTGTAATACACCGCCGCGACCCCCAGCGCCGCGTCGCGGCCGAGGATGAGTACGGCAAGCCACGGCGGGAGGGACCCCTGTGCCGCGAGGGTCACGGTCAGGATCGTCATGAGCGTCTTGTCGGCGAGCGGGTCGATGATGGTGCCGAGGACGGTGCCGAGGTGGTAGCGCCGCGCGATCCACCCGTCGAGCGCGTCGGTGAGGCCGGCGTAGGCGAAGAGGGAGAGGGCGAGGGCGTGGTGGTTGTGGAGGATGGCGTAGCCGATGAAGGGGGCGGCGACGAGGCGCGAGGCGGTGAGGAGGTTGGGGAGGGTGTAGATGTTTTCGCGGCGGCGGTGAGGGGGCTGGGGGGGTTAGGTTTGTTTTGGCTGGGGGGGGGGTACCTGTTTTCTGGCTGTGGAGGAGGGCGGGTTTGGAGGGGGGTTGAGGTGACGAAGGCGCGGTAGGGCTGGGACAACGCCTTTGGTGGTAAAAGTCCGCCGCCGCCGGGTGCTGATGTGACGAGGCTTGGGCGATTGCACCACGTCCCGCTCCTCCTGACGAGGTGTCTGCTTGTTTTGATGCAAGTCATGGCGCGCAGGGTGAGAGGCGACATTGGGCTTCTCATGCCCGTCGTGGACGTCCGCACCAGAATGGCGCCACCCCGTAGCGGCAACATGTTTTGATACCCAACTTTACAAGGGTCAATGGATGCCGACGCGCTGCCTCACATGTGGCAAATGTGGTGTTTTCAGGTGGCTGAAGTGTCCTCGGCGCTCGCCGTGTGATGACGACGGCTCGGTTTCGCCTGTTCCTCACTCTTGTCCTGTTTTGAGCCGCTGGTGAGAGGAGAGAACGAGCGACTGTGCCTGTTGATCGTCAGTCCGAGAATTCATCTATGAGGTTGGTTTCAAAACCCACCTCTGGATTTTGGGCGCCGGGTGGTGTGGCGGAGGGCCAACTGACTGGATGTTGATGATGAACGACGATGATGAGCTTTGAGGGAGGTCGTCAAAAGCGGGGCCAAAACTCCCGAGTGACCTTGAGGTTGTCACGATCGTCGGATTATGCCACCCCACCAGTATTTTTTGTGTTTGATGAAGGCAAAGATTCAATTCGACCCATATATACTATTATATGCGTCCATGTTCTCTCGAAAAGTCCCTTGCTCGATGACACGGCCAAGGATCTCCGAATGCCTTCCCTGAGCGACGGTAATTGCGGGTTAGGGTTGAATGGGAGCACCAAGTCACGTGCCGTCTCCCAGTCAACGTGACCAAAAGCAGATGCCAGGACTCAGGAGAGTGATTGAAAAGGGCACAGAACAACAGTCCGCAACGTCCATGGATCTGGCCAGCCCTCAACTCGAACTCTTTGCCCTCATCACTCCGCCCGCCAGCCCGTGCCAACAGAATCCAAGCGATCCAAACTCTCTGGGGAAAAAACGCCTCCCCGGGCAACCACGCCCCGTTCTGGAGGGGATCATTTTGTTGCTGCTGCCACGACACCTACCAACGACGTGCGTGCTCGTGGCAGCAGATCAGGCCGAAGAAGGCCCCTCTCCCCCACCTCGCACTTAACGCACCTCACCGTACCTGACGTTCTGCAATGCCGGGTGATGACGGTATACCCCTCATCCCTCCCCCCCCCTCATCCTTTCCTCTGCCTCATCCTCTTCCCCCCTCATCCCCCCAACTCCCCCTCATCCTCCCCCCCTCTCCATCCTCAGGCAACAATGACCATCACGCCAAGCCTCAACATGGAGATACCCCTCGTCTTGCAACATCACCATTACGACATATCATTTCATCCTGCCAGCTGACGACCGAGATATCCGGTGTTTTCGCATCGCATAAACCGGAAAAGAACCCACCCGAGCCAGCTTCGTGACAGCCCCCTCCCCCTCCCCCCGAATCAGCGATGCCAGCCTTGATAGCCTGAGGAATCTCAGGCGTGCCGCGCCCTCCGCCAATTCTCCAACTGCAAGCACGATGTCCTGTCCTGTCAAAATACGTGCCCCCCCCAAAATGGTGAGACATGTCTCCAGGGTCCAGACCAACCGGAGTCCTGCCCTGCCCTGTCCCTCAGCCCCACGCCAATGGAGATGCCCCAACTGCCGTGCACCAATCGCCACGCTGTCGGGACGGCATGTAAGTCCAAGTGCGACTTCACATCGCGAACCTCACCTCTTTCATGTTCCCGCTAGCCTCACCACGGTTCAAGCACTGGAGCTCGGAGAGCGATACCCAAGAGTGAAAAATTAAGTAGCAATGCCCCGAGGCTGTTTATCTATGCACTGGAATATCTTGACCAAAAGACCGCCCGATGCCATGGCAAACTCCCAATCCATGCCCCTCGCTCCCATCGCGTTCCCATGTCAACCTAGCCATTGCTTGTGTCCATTTTATAGACCCCCGAATAGTTGATGTACACATCGCAGTCAATGTCTTCGGCATTGTCCGGTACGTTGCCGGCGTACACAGAATCGTCTCCCGGTGCCTCCTCGCTGCCACTGCCATCAGCCATCGCGACGTCTTCATCGCTACCCCCTTGGATGTCGCCCAGCATGCTGGCAAAGAAGGTCTCCTGGGTCTCTTCGTTCATAAAGGAATGAAACTCCTCGAGGTCGCGGGCGTCCTGGCGCTCTGCCTCGTCGGCCAGGCAGTTTGCTATGTGGGCGTTCATGTCAGGCTGGAGACTGCTGGGGGTGGTTCTGGACCTGGTGACCGGGGCCAGCGAGATGGGGCGGCGGGTGCTGGTGCGGCGACGGCGGGTGCGGGTGCGGGAAAGCCGAGAGCAGCGGCGGCGGCAGCGGCCTTGGCCTGGGCGTGCGCCATGCAGTTGATGGGCCCCTGCTGCATGTCGTACACGACCGTGTTGACAGGGACAAGACCTTTGTACTTGAACCCGTCGAGGATGGCCTGCCTGGGGATCACGAGCCGGAGGTCGTCGGACGGTACCCGCAACCGGCCTGGCCAAGCGTCCCTCACCGTGTACAGGGAGACGACCGTGTACATGCCGGCGCCAGGCACGGTGACGGTAAAGACCTTCTTCACCATCCCGCCGCGGATCGAGACGGGAAGTGGGCGGTGTTGTCCCCCACCGTCTGCCTCAGCCAGTCGCCGGCCGCGGTGCTTTGGTCCCACCTCACGCTGGCCAGGTCGAGAGATTCGCGCGCGTCAACATCTAGTTGCAGGTCGGCGGTGCTCCCGTACGTCACCTCGGGCTCGTACCGCCTCCCCTGCCACGGCTTCGGGTTCCGCCGCTCGACGTCAATGCTGACCAATGCGTTCCCCGCGTTGACCGGCCGGGTGGCGCTGAACTTGATGCCCTTGGCCGTGAACCGTTCCATGGTGTCTTTGTGGCGCTTATAGACGAACACCATGCCCGAGTCGGGGGCCGCCTGCACGTCCCCGGTGTTATTCCGAGTGGCCGCTGTGAGTTGGCCCTGGAGCACAGCCTCGATGAGAATGGCCGCCTCGTAGCAGCCCGGCACAATGCCAACCCACGTAGGGATGCGGCCACCGGCAGGGGCAACAGCGGGGACGACGGCGGGGACGAAGGCGGGGGCAACAGCAACAGCAGCAACAGGGAACTGGGCGATCTGGTAGGCGGCCATTGTCTGCAAGGGGTAAAGCGTGTAAGTTTCCTACCGTCACGACGAGGAAGGGCTTGGGGAGGAGTAAAGATGTGACGATTGTCAATGTCTCTACGCCCAAGGATGGACCGATGGACGACGACGACGACACAGTTAAGGATGGGGAGTGCCGCGGAATGCCACGAGGGGCAGCATGACATGGTACAGGGACGATGACAAGAAAAAATTGAACCGACTTACAAGAGATTGGATGGTGTCGGAGAAGACGGGATGTACTTGTCATGAATGGTGGAGGGTGAGGTGACGATGCGGTCGACGTCGACGTGTAGGACTAGAGTCTAAAGCGATGGTGATAAAGTGCTGGTCAAGCATAACAGAGAGAAAGAGTTGAAGAAGGGCAGATTTAATTTCTGAGAGTCAACGTGTGATTGCGTGTGTAGTGGACGGCGGAGAGAAGAGAACTAGACTGGGGGAGAAGTCAGGTTAAATGGCAAGAGAGCGCAAAGGCCAGACGGTCCTCGACGCGCAATAGCGGGTTGGGTCATTCTTGCTCGCCGTGCTGGTCTGCAGGTGGGAAGACTCTGAGGACCTCACCTGCCTCTGAACGGCAGCATACGGTGGGGACGATGAGGGCATAACAATTAAATGGCTGCAGGATGGGAGTATTTCTGCCACAGCAAGCACCACGGGGGGGGGGGGCAAGGGCTGGGGCTCCTCGAATCCTGTTCCGTGTGTCATGGAGGAACTGATCAAGCACCACACGCATGTGGGAAGGCGTACCTGACAGTCACCACCAGAACATCCTACCAGGTGCAGAAGAACCGTATCGGTCTCCAGTCCCTGTTTGGGGAATTCTGTGGCCTTGCTGAGCAAAGGGAAGGGGATGCCCGCGAGTATCCCCGAGGAGAGAAGCAGGCGCTCGGGGTCAGTCGATTCATCGCTCAGCAAACAGCTGGCCACCTCCCGTAAGCAGCACAGGCGACAAACACTGATCCGCACTCTGGGGCAAGAGCCTCTCCAGAGTTCTGCAAACCGCCGGCCCCAGAAGACCACTGGACATCTGTTTCGGCTGCAGTACCTAACAATTACACCCACCATGTTGCTGAATCTTCTATGGCCCTGCGTCCGTCTATGACCACTCTTATCTCCATTGCCCAGTCGGCTCACGTTGCCTGGAAAATCCCCTTGGATACCTTCGCCGAGGAGGAGAAGACACACACACGGGGCTCTGCAAACATTTCCACTCGTAGTTCACGCTCCCCTCCCCAGTCACAGCTTCTCGGTGCGTGGCGTGTTCAACCTGCTCATCGGCATCTCTTTCCACGTCTTGTTTCGCTGGAAAAATATCCACTCCAGTCCGACATATCCCAATAAAATGACGCTGGCGACGAACACCTCGACAGCCATCCACCGGCCCGAATGTCCAAAGCATCTGCAGAGACTCCAGCTTCCACATCAAATGATGACGAGTATTACGGAGAATCGGACAGCACCAATTTCGGTCTCTTTTCCCCGTTCCCCGCCCGCCAAAAAGCTGGGTACATGGCACTATGTCCTCGGCTCTTCCCCGGCTATACACATCTCTTTGAAAACGAAACAATACATATCCCCCTTCGTGAGAGCATCGCGGGCTACGAATCCGGAGGGCCCTACAGCCCTTTTCCCCTCCCCAGCGAGCCTGCTGGTGGTGGTGGATGGACACTGATGGCGCCGAGGTGTCCGAATAAACGAGACTGAGCGAGGCTACTAGATAACATACCGGACTCTGCACCAGACGCTGTGTAAGTGGGTGGTGGGTTGGGGTTGTGGCCTGCAGAGATCTTTCAAAGCAGAACGGTCACCCATGATGTGGAGACGCGGCGGGGAAGCGGGAGGTGGTGGCAGCAGTGGGAGAAGAGGCGAGGCGAGTGAGTCGGGGGATCATCACGCCAGACAGATCAGACAGTTGCTGCGTGTGTATGTATGTTTGGGCATGTTTAAACCGCTGCGGCCAGGCGGGGCGGGTGGTCAGCGTCACTTCTTCGGCTTGCATGTGATTGTGAATGCAGCATCCAAGACTTGCGAGCTCATGACTCGGGCGAGTGGGTGAGCTGCATTTGCGCCGCGGTTCGTCTTTGCGCTGCGGTCTGTATTTGTGTCGCGTGCTGGGCATCGAGCCGAGAAATTCATCTTTTTGGTGGTTGTTTCTTGCCTGCGCTCATTCAGGGGCTTGTTTATATTGCGCTCGATTGGGCATCCCCGAACGGGCATGGTGAGTTTTGCCAGTGGGACGTTTGGTCGCCTCCCCCCCTCGCGCCAGGACGTGGAACTGGAGACGCAGACCAAACCACATCCAAGTTGACCAGTTTGTCGCCCCTCTGGCATGAGTCGGGGGGCCGGGGAGGCGTGCATGGCGCACACACATGCACCTTTGGCAGAAAATAATCAATTCTTGCTCTCCGAAATAATTCGCTTCCGGCCCATTTCGGTATCCGGACAATTTTGGGGGACGCCTGCTGTCAAGGACCCTCGGGGTGCAAAATAACTTTTGGTCTGGCTGGTTTGTCAAGCGCAACAATCGCGCTTCAATTGAAAGGGGTGAGGTTGACAGCTCCCCCTCTTCGACCCGATCAGGGGTTTTCCGATGCTTCAGGTTGCATGTTGAGATCAATTCGCATTTAGCTTCAGATTAAAAGGCTCCCAATACCTGCACTTCATTTATCCGAGTGCTCGGGCGCCCTCTAGCTCCGCGTGCGTCCCATCCAGATTGCCGCTTATCTATTCCTTCGCCCTACTAGGGGACGGGGCTATAGGCGGGACGGGCCGTCGTGGCAAAGGCCATCTTGAAGCTGATCGTGGGCATCTGGACTCTGCACACACCAACTCCCTAACGGTGGCTCCTGAAGACCATGCCGCTGCGACGGTGCGTTGGACGTGGGCAAGCTCTGTCTGCGCTCCACCTGTTCATGCCAGTCCATCTTTGCTGTGTCTCCCGTCGGAGAAGCTGTGACGCGCGAGCGTCGCCCGTGCCGCAGTCTGTAGCCAAGTGCCAACTGGCCTGGTCTCATCTTGCCAGCAGCCAAGGGGAGGCGCGCCGCACAGGTACCTGAACTTGAAAGCAGTGCCTTGCTGTGCTGAAGAACTCCCAGACCTGGTGCCAACTTTAATCGAACTACCATGCCCCACCGCTGTTGGGGGATGTCGACAGCGAAGACAGAGGCCACGCCCGCCGCCCTCGTCTCTTTCTTTTGGGCAATGCGTCTTTAGGCCCAGGTTGATAGAAGCAGGGTGGGTGGATAGTAAATTCGCAGTGGTGTAGAGTGGGGAAGGGAGGCTTTGGCGAAGGTTCAGGTGGGCGGGCCCCCATTTATCGCAGTCGAATGCCCCAAGTGACTTGGGGGACTTCGATGCTGGTAGCTCCTAACCCTGGTCAAGGGTGGCTGGCGTCACGTCGTCTTTGTGCAGTGTAACCATCCCGATTCCCCAGACTTGGAGATCTTTGCAAGGCTTGCTCGGACCAATGGTTCGTGGAGGGTGGCACGGGTGGCCCCGACCCCGCACACACCCGACGAGTCTCGGTGGATGAGCTTGGTATATATGTGAGTTTGGGCCGTCGAGTTGTGAAAAGGTCGGGCTGCTGTAGGTTGACGGCCGCGAGGATCGGCATCTTTGTGAGGTAGGTCTCGAGGCTTGCACCGCCAGCAGCTAAGAAGGTGGCTTTGCTGACTGGAGAAAGAGGGGTTGTAGAAGTTTCATGGGACCGGTGGCGGTGCCGGGGACTCGGTGAGGGGTGACGGGCTGGAGAACGGCGGTGGAAAGGCTGGGAATGAGACTGGACGGATTTCGTCATCGAGCAGGCTGGCTGAAAGAAGAGAGTGGAGGATACGTCCTGTGATCTTCGGGGTTGGAAACCTAATTGATCGGCAGGGTGACGAAGCCTAGGCGATGTCAGTATATGTGTATGGCCTGGCCGCTGGTGGGCTTCCCAGACGCACCTACTCGGGTACCTTCCCTCTCCAACTTGTGAGAAAACCCTTCCCATTCTTATTCCAGTCGATAGCTTGTTCGTGCTCGAGAGTACCGTTGGTCGACCAATTCTGGCCGTTGAGGGGGTCTTGTTGTCAACGAAGAGCGAGGGAGGACGGAGGGGGACAGAGTGGCCTCGAGAATGGAACCGATCCAAGAACGAGCTGCGAGAGTCAGTTGCAAGGTACGTCATAAAATGTTGCGAGCTCACTCTGTCCGGAAAGATGGCTGACATACCTGCAGCGATACGTGGCGCCCGGTTCAGGGAAGTATGGTGAGCCTCGCTCCGGATAGCCCAGAGAGTTTTGTCTTTTTGAGCGAACGTGTCTCTCCCGAAGCGTTGCCTTGACGAGAGTTGTCGAATGGACGGAGAAGAAGGGTGGCTTGTATGTGTCTGGGCGGAGGGGATGTCGAGGAGAAGCAAGTCTGCGGAGCCTTGGCTGACCATTGGCAGATGTGACAGAAACAACCTTGGGGGAAGAACGGACCCTCAGGTATGCCCGCAGAGATGTGACGTGGTCCTTCCGGGCTGGCACCGACAGTGGAAGCTACATCCTTGGTGGAGCTTTCCCACGAACCCCTCTGCTCAGTGGCCGCTGCCCCCGGGCAGTGGTTGGTGTCCTGGGCCGGGTCCCTAGGTGGCCTGTTCCTCGCATCCGGTCGGGCAGAACGCGTCTTCCAAGAAGCACGGATTTCCTTTCTGGGATGGCGTAGAATTCGAACACCCGACGGAGCGTTGCGGAATCCCTCGGTACCTGCCCCCGGGCCGGACACGATATGCGCCTGCAGGTTGCGGGAGTGGCGAGCAGGGGCAGGTGGGGTTTTTCTGCCCCGGATGGTGACACCTGGAGGCTGTGGCATGGTTTCGAGGCGGGGCTGGATGCGGGCAGGCTTCCGGGGGGTAGGGTGCCCTAGAAAGATACCTGCTCAGGATGTCTCCCAGCGGGGGAAGTTCCTTCGGCTGGAATGGATCCGGGCTTGAAACGGAGGGGCCTTGACGACCTAGAACTTACAGCCACTCGGGCCGCAGGCGGGCATCGACCAAGAGAATACTCACCACACAGAGAAACGAGCCCAGTACCTATTTTGGTAACCGCTTTTTACAGCCAACCTAACCAAATAACGAAAAGGGGCACTCAAAACGCCGTGGGTATTTCTGCCACAGAAGTGACAGTTCTACCAGCGAAGCAGATGATGACACATCTGGGCATCGTTGCACCAAAATTCGCCCAACACTGGCATCCAGTCAGTGTTGGCGGCTGAGGTTCTCAAGATCACGTCTCGCACGACCCGACCCCGGGATGTCACCGAGGACACGAGTAGCTCGAGCATTCCACAAGCCCAATTCACATCACCAAAGGTAATGAGCCCCAGAACAAAGCAAGACCATGTTAATCTACGAGCCTAGGGAATGTCCGTCTCCTAATACGGCGGTATCAGAAGCGCCCGAAAATATGCGCCAGAACTCATGTCAACCATCTCCACGCCCAGCCCTTCCATACAGGTATCCATGAATCCTTTCGCCATGTGTGTCCAGATACTCTAGCCTGAACTTCATTCCTCCAGCAGGAACGGTCCCAACTCCCAGACCACCGGTCTCCCGACCCGGCCAGCCCCCTTCCTGGCCGGTCCATCTCAATCCCTCCTCTGGGACATATCAACTTTGCCCCCCTCGATGTCAGCCTTAGCTACCCCCGTCTCGAGCACAATCAACGGGCCCCATCCCCATGCCCACCATCCTGCCTTGACCGACACGCCCCGCTCAGAAGTTGTTCCGCAGAAACCACGGCGCCTTGTCGCCCTCCTTGGCAAGAGGCAGCCCAGGCAACTGCATCGGCACGGGAACAACACCGTCAAACACGCCGAGACCGCTGCTGCTGCCGCCATTCCCCCCTTGATCCCCAGCTTTCACAAGCACCCCGCACTCCCAGTTCCGACAAGTCATCTTCGGAGCATGCGTCGATCGATCCATGGTAAGACGGCCCCTGGGAGGTCACTCGCAGTTAGCGTTCTCTCCACCAGAAGGGCAGTGCTTCGAGGAGGGGGGGACTCACCAGGCACTCTCAGACAGATTGGCGCTGCCAACGTAGGCAAAGGCACTACCGCCGTCTCTCGTAGCGAATAGGACTTTGCTGTGCATCAGGACTCCGTTTCTCGTGGACCGGCAGTCGCGGAGGACTCGTTGCGGAAAGGTGGGGGCGTTCCACCACCGGGACTCGAAGCAGATGGTGCCTGCTGACTGTGGTGAGGGGGGGTTCTTAGTTTCCTCTGCGTGAAGCATCGCGGGGGGAGGGGGGGAGCTGGAGGAGAACCAGACTCACGTTTTTGCCATATTTGCTCCGGTTGACGGTGTCGAGGGACGGAAAGTAAACGCGGACGTTCTGGTTGAGGGTTTCGTAGTCGTGTGCTTTGGGGGAATCCTTGCCCTTGCCGCTGGTCGCGCGGAACTCGTATTCCTTGAGGCCGGAGTCGCCTGGATTTGTGAGCGAGGAGGCCAAGTTAATGAGAGAAGGGGGAGGTGGTAGGGTACCTTGGCAGGCATAGTACAGCGCTCGAAGAAGGCCGATTTTGACTGCTCCAATAGAAGCACACTGAAGAGGTCAGTATCTTTAGCTGCGGTCACAAACAGATGGAAGCCGTGAGGACATACCACGTAGTCTAGTTGGAGGGGATCGTTGGACTGCAGACCAAGAGCGGTGACAGCACGTCCAAGTCCGCAGTAACCTGGATGGCAACGGTCAGCCCCTTAACGACCAGAATTAGCAACCCTGGGTGGCTTTGGTCTCACCTGTTCTCTTCCAGGCGTCCGAGGCCGAGTGAGAGCCGGCCCTGCAAGGAAAATGTCAGACCACAACACCGAAAAAATCTCTCCGTCGAATTGCGAAACCCACATGGAGTGGACAAAGCCATAGCGACTCGTCTCCGAGAAGTCGTAGTTTGCCAAGCTGCTAATGAGCTTCTCATCCAGCGTTTGCATCCGCAAGAAGTAGAACAGTTCCTCGGCAAAGGGGGTGAGCGTCTGCTCATCGCGTTGCTCAGCGGACTCGAGTCTGGGTAGGTCAATGATGAACACCATCTGCAAAACTCAGTCAGTCTCCTTTCGTCGGTACTGGGAGTGCGTCCTACATTCTCCATGACACCCGTCTCTCCCCAGTCATACGACATTAAGTTCCCCGTCGGCACGACAACCCGCAGGTACTTCTCAAACTTGAGCAGCTGCAGCTTGGAGTGCATGTTTCCCATCTCCAACATGGGCGGAAAGCAGAAGCGTATTCGGTTCCGGGGGACGTTGTTTTGCATCTCTTGCCTCTGTGATTGTAGAGATGGCATGTTAGCAAAGACAACCGCCACCCCCCCGGAGGCTCCAACGTGGAGAAGACAACCCTACCTGCTTATCATCCTTCGCAAACGCAATCAACACCATCTTGGTCTTGTCGATATCCACCTTTTCCATCAGCCACTCCTCGTCCCACTGGAACGAGCTCAGCACCGCCAGCTCGAGCTTGTCTTTCTGAAGCACCTCTTCGATCTTGATGTCGTCGCCTGTCCGCGGCTGCCCGAGGCACCAGGTGCGTTTGACAACGCCGCGGGGGAAGGGGAGCTCGTCATTGCTGCTTTTTCCAGTGCTGCTGTCGCTTTTCTTCTGGGGATTGATAGCAGAACTGGTAGAAGTAGACGAAGCAGCCGAAGCGGCAGAACTCTCAATCCTAACCCTCTGACACGGCCTCCCCCTTCCACCACCCTCCCCCACACTCCCAACCTGCTCATCGTCCGCCTTCCTCTTCCTCGCCGCTCTCGCAAGCCGTTCCTCCTCCATCTTCTTGCGATCGAGGCCCACGAGCAGCGAAGAGGAAGAAGTAACACCAGGCTGGGAAGGTGCAGGGACAACAATGGAACTTGAACCTGATGCTGCTGCTGCTGCCGAAGACGCTTCCTTCCATCCATATGTCCTGGCATCCACCGTCGGCTCAACAACACGACACTCATCGTCGTCTTCAGGTCCCGTCAGGTCAATCGGCGCGTTTGAAGCAGCGCTGTTGGGATCTTGGCCGAGGGAGAGGGCGATGGCGATGCGCAGGGCTTCGTCGTCGTCGTCGACGCCGTTGGGGTTGTTGTCGGCCATTTTGGTGTTTCTTGCTGGCGCGTTTTGTGGTGCGGTGCTTTGTTTGGGTGAGAGTGAGGAATGGAAAGAAAGGCGCCTTGTGGGGTGAGTAGAATTGAGGTGGGCTAGATAATGTGGAAGGAAGGTGGTGGTTGACGCGTTGAACGAGGTTCCATGAGGTTGTTGTCGTGTTGCGCGAAGGACCGCCCTGTGGCAAAGGGAAGCCGCCGTGCTGGGGTGGAAAACACTCCGGAACATCGACATTGACCCAAAAGATGATGAATCAGAACACAAAAAAAATACTGGTTGACTGCAAGCCGCAGTTCTCCCAATACCGTACTGCAGAGAGCCTTTTTCGATGCAAAGCGATGTTTGGTAGATGATGCCCCTTGTCATATAGTCTCTTCCTTGGCGCCTGGTTTTGGTGAGGCCTGCAGGGTCGGACAGGCGGCACATGGAAACTGAGGCTCAGTCCCTGGCAGCAACAAGTGATGGGGAACCTGAAATGGTGCATATCGGGTTTCTTGCCATTCCGAATCTGTGTCCTACGAGCAAAGTATAGCTTCGGTCCCCGATATACCCCTCCAAAAAAAATTCTTGTCTTTTTCTGTGTTGTTGTTGATGCTTCCCCTGAGCCCCCGGCCTCCCCAAAACCACATCATCTCCTCCGCATCCTCTCGCACACCAACGCAAACCTCTCGCCCCACCTCTTTCGCATGGATTCCAACCTCGCCCTCTGCAGCGACGTCTGGCCGCTGCCTGTTTCATCCCTCGACCGCAAAGCAGCAAGTAGGGCGAAAGAACGCTGTCCGTTGAAGCAACGCTTTGCCTCGCCAGCCCGGCACCAACTCCCAAGTCGCTGTCCTCTGGGTATCTAGTCCTCCCGAAAGCAGCAGCCAAATGGACACATACTCGTACCAATTGTAGAAGAAAAAAAGGGACCCAAGGAGAGAGAGCTTTCCCAATGCAACCTGTGTACAAGAAGCAGAAAGAAGCCGACCGGGGTGGGGTCCTCCGTTCGCCGTCGTTCGCCGTCGTTCGCCTGTCGCCGCCGCCTGTCGTGGTGCGCACTCCGTTGCTCGAACCGCAAGAAACTCTCATGTAGTCATGACCGCATTCGATGCTGAGCAAGGTTGAGCCGAAAGATGCGCCGTTCAGAGTTGGTGATGATGATGCCGCCGCTTCCCCCCCCCAAGCGAAAAAAGCCGCGCCGGGCCCTTCCGCCGCGCGAAGTACGCCATCCGCCAAAGCCGAAAGGTCATTTGATGCCGACACGCCCACGCTCCGGAGCCGTTCCATCCAGTAAAACCATGACCGCCCTTCCCAAACGCCCCAGAACAAGAAAAGAAATGAGACTTCCAAAAAAAATCAAGAAAATTGTACTGTGCCGTAGTGTCGACACTGAACTGTGGAGATATCGCACTCTGCCGCCCGAGCTCCACGGCGGCAAATATGATACTAGTAGTTGGGAGCTCTGTTATTTGGAAGAAGGTGCTCCTAGATTGAACCCAGAGCTGATCTTCAACATTCGACGAAGGTCGTCCTCCATGTTGAGAATTTCCTGAGGCCGTCCGTTGTCAAGCCCATTCGAGGGGGCCGGTGCGACAGGGGCAGCAGGTCGGACAGGTGCGACGGGCGCGACGGGCGCGACGGGCGCGACGGGCGCAGAACGTGCAGAAGAATACTGCAATGGCTTGGGAGGAACCCAACCACCGCTGTGTTGCGGCGGCCGAGACGGCGACATGTTAACCGTCTGAGCGGGCCGGTTCTGATCTTGGTCCCGGTTGACAGCAAGAAACTGCTTCAGTCTTTCGCTCATGTCGTTGTTGGCTTGAGGTTGCGGCTCCTTGGGTTGCCCATCCACCCTCTGCGGCTGCGGCGTGCCGCCTTGTTTCGCTGCGCGAAGCCTTTCGTGGAACGGCGTGGCAAATGAGGGACCAATGGCCATGCCCGGTGTCCCGTCGAGCTCGCTTGACGATATCCCCGTCGAAGGGTTCCGTTGAGTCGTCGGCCGTCGACGGTACATGTTCGAGATATTCGGCAGCGTGCTGGGCTCGTGAGGCGACACGGGCTCCGTGGGTGGCGAGAAGGGGCCAGGATTCACGGCCAGCACGTTGGCCGAGCTGGCGCGACGGGCCATCTCCTTCTCGGCGCGATCGGCACGGAAGAAGAAGTCGAGAGGGGACTCTTCTCTGGAAACCTCCTTGTCCCGCATCAAGGGACGATGTTGCGGCGTCGGGGCCTCCGAGTCGGTAGCCGGAGGCGACGGCTCCTGATTGGCACGAGCGGTGTCCTTGATGCTCGGAGAGTCGAGGGCTCTGGCGAGGAAGCTGGGGATCGGGAGGGTTGAAGGGGCCGGAGAGGCGTGAAAGGTAGCCCCGGCGTACGCCGTGGCGGCAAGGGACTTGGCCTGGCCAGATTGTGGGGGGGTATTCCGGCCCTGCCCCGACAGCCCAGGGCCCGGAGATGCGGAGGGGTTCTTGGGACGCGGCTTGGTGACCGACCGCGATTTTTGCGGCTTGGGCTGGGAAAGCTGCGAGCCTGGCGGCGCATGAGGGTTGTTTGCAGCCAGCTTGCTTGGGGTGTAGGGACGTTGGCCGAGAAAGTCCATGTCGGAAGGGCCCTCGGTCGGCACGTCGTTTTCCGAGGCATACGTCTTGCGGGCCGGAGAGTTCACCGAGCGTCGGTTGTTGCCCCGTCGTCGGCCAGGGGCTGCGGCTGCTGCTCGTGGGGGGAGGGGAGAGTTTTGCATCGTGGAGGGATCCGGCGCAAGCGGGCGGCCGGTCGCTGGTCGGGTGGGCGAGGGGAAAGGGAAGGAGAGACAGCCGTGGATGTGGAGGGGCCACGGCAGTCTCGAAGGGGGTAGTGGAGGAGGGTGTTGACGGGCGCGTCGCGTTTTCGTTTTGCTGTCGAGGCCCACGGCTATGGAATTGGCGCGTGTGGGGAGCAAATGTGACTCGAAGTCGGCGTGTTTGCGACCCGGGCGGACGACAGTGGGGGGATTGCTGGGCTGGCGAAGTTGTTAATATTACTGAAATGCAAGATACTGCCGCTGCACATATTGTTTTTGAGTCCTAATTTTTGTCTGGATTTTGGGGGGAGTTTGCGCTCACTGTCGTAGGTAGGGGAAGAAGAGAATGACGATGGATGCAAGCGGATCGCGAATGGGGGCCTCCCCGCTTCCGTTGTTGTTGATGGGCCCTGGGCCTTGGGGGGCCGAGTTGGTTTCGGTTAAGAGCATCAATGCGGGTACCGAGGTGCAACCCGGCACCTCGCTGGCTCAACCATGGCCCGCTGTTCTTTCCTGCCAGCCATTCTGTTTGTATGGGGGCCAGCAGGCATGTGGCTTGGTGGAAGTGAGTTGTACAAAGCAGTCGGAAGAAACAAAATAAATACTTGGAAGGCCTGCATGGGAAGCATGCATGGGAAAGCATGCATCGTCTTCATATATGCCCCCCATCAACGATACTGTCAGAATACCAAGGTGTGTATGTATCGAGGCTCTAGTGGGGTAGGTTGCCGGGCGCCGCCCATCATCATGGCAGGCAGGCTGCTCCCACCCCTCAGGTCGTCGCAACGGTCTGTTGACTTCTTGCCCACCACATCATACCCGCAACATAGGTACTGTCGTACAGAATCCCATTCCATTTTAAAGGCTGGGCCCTACCTACCGAAAATACTCTTTGTCCTGGTAGGTCAAAGCTCCCCTTGAACCGTGGGACCGAACCCCAGGCTGCCGTCTTGTGCAGAGAGCACTCTCCAGTCGAAGCTAGAACTTCTAACTCTGCGAAACAAAGCTCTATTTCCCACCACGACAGGTGCTTTTACCGCCTTCAGCCTCTCTCCACAGGTATCAACGCCAACTCCAGGTAGGAACCGGGCCGCTTCTATCATGCAACACCATCCCAAATTCGATGCTGACGTCGGCTTCCTCCAGAACTCCCAAACCACACCCCGACCAACTGCACACCATGGCCGACGTCGATATGACCGATGCTCCCACGGCTCCTCCCGCCTCCACATCCGTCGTCAAGAAGAAGGGCGCTGCTGGGGCTGCCGATGGGGACAGCAAGGGCGACGGCAAGAAGCGCTTCGAAGTCAAGAAGGTGGGCGTCCCTGTCCGCAGGCGGGCTCCCTCGCCGTTTGCTAATGGCTTCTAGTGGAACGCTGTGGCTCTTTGGGCATGGGATATCGTCGTTGACAACTGTGCCATTTGCCGAAACCACATCATGGATTTGTGTATGTGCCCGCGCAGTGGGTAGTGTCCTGTCGAGAACGCTTCGCTGACTCTTAGATCTATAGGCATCGAGTGCCAAGCGAACCAAGCTTCGGCCACGAGCGAAGAATGCACAGTCGCTTGGGGAATCTGCAACGTATGTCGAGCCTTTCATTTTGAACCTACGACACGGGGGCTCCCTGCTAACGGTTTCGCAGCACGCCTTCCACTTCCACTGCATCTCGAGATGGCTCAAGGCCCGCCAAGTCTGCCCCCTCGACAACAGGGATTGGGAGTTCCAGAAGTATGGGCGGTAAATACTCGGGGGGGGGGGGCTTGGACTCAGTACCAAGGCGGCCAGTTGTTTGGCTTTGGAGCTCGCAGTGCTTCGGCGCGGCGTGTCGGCGCAGCGTGGACCTGGGGACAGGTCATACGAGTCTCGACAGTACATCTTGAGGCGGGCCGGGGCCACGGTACCGACGCAGGCCCCAAGCGTTACCGCAGGGCTCAGAGGGCCTACACATTCTTGCGCGTTTGGAGTTTGGCAATGGATTCTTTTCTGTCACTGTTCGCCCTGATCGCCACCAGCCGCCCTGTGTCCGTCACCCTACTGTCTTATCATCCACAACCAACGTGATGGGTTGTGCCCTCGCTCCGCCACCAACGGGCAGCCATTTGACTGGGTTTCGGTTATAGATGGGCCATGGCGGGACTGCGACGAGGAAGGTGAGGGCGGTGCCTCCGAGGGCGATGAAGAGGGCAAGTTTGATGTCTTGGAGGACGTATCCGACCAGAAAGGCAACGACCTGGGCGAGGTTAGGTACAAGACATGGTGAAATGGCAATGGTAGAGACGTACACCGACGGCAGTCAAGGCGACCGTGTTAATGAGCTCGACGAGCTTCTGCCCCTCAAAGTCCTGCCATGTGTTAGCTGCTGTCTTGCAGTCCCGGGCCGTTGGGCGTAGGTGGACGAACAATCTGTCCATCAACCACATCTCGGACCTGTTCCAGCAGTTGCTCGGCCATTTCGATGCGCCTTTGGTGTTGATGTTGGGTGGTGATTGGTCTCGACCTTGGTCGCTGTCTGGTGTTGAAAGTCGAGGTGGAGCACGTCTCTCAACGTGGCTTCTCAGCGCGACGGGTTCAGAGGCTCGTCAGAGAGGCTGGCCGCAGGCGGCAGGCAGGCTGTGGCAGGCTGGCCCATCAACTTGTTGACGAATGACCGCCCGCGGTGAAGGACCCACACTTCGGCAGCAAACGAGAAAGATGGCCCCTGCGTTGAGCAATGCACTTGCAGCCTCGCAGCTTGTTGACTGGAGGGGTCAAGGCACTGGAGGGAAGCCTCAAGCGACGGAAGGTCACAACCTAGGGTAGGGAGGGACCTACAGCTCTTTCTCTCACATCACCTTCTCATCATAGGTTCCCCTCCGTCTTGTGACGACTCGCGATGCTCACCTTTTGGCCCTGATCCTCTTTGCAAGGCCATCTTTCCGGTGTTATTTCCACAGCAAATTTACACCGAGCAAGTCCACGAGCCCGTCCTCATCCCCTGATGCCAAGTCATGGTGGCGACGCTGAGCCTGGAATACCCGCCCGGACCAGTCGTCGATGACTAACAGGGGGCGCTAATCGCCAAACTTTTTTTCTTTGTGCGGCATTTGGTCCCTGCCGTCGTTTGGCCTCGTGCGTCGTCCACAGCTGATTGCTCCCTCCCCAACCAAAGCCCGACAAAAAACGATCCCTAACCACGCGTCTGCGTTCCCCGGGACCGACGACAAAAAAAAAAGGCCTCCGCTATCGCCATCGCCCTGCGATACTGTGCCTCCTCTGTCCGCCAGATTCCCCGGAATCAGCCCAGTCACTCACTGCTCCCGCACGCAGTCCGACCAGTGTGTGTCTCTGTTTGTGGACGTCATCGACCCGACCCGAGACGCCCAACCAACAATCACCTCTGTCGCGGTAGCCATCAACCAACCCCAAGTCGCACAAGATAATCTCGACAACACCCGCGCACCCGCCGTCGAAGCTCCACGCGTCCTTCCGTATCGTGGCTACGATATCTCCATCTTGGCTCGACGCGCGGATCCCTTGATCTGGCTATCTCACGAGCAGACCACATCATAACCTTATCCGCAGAAATCTTCAAGTTGGCGGGCCCTACTTACGACCCGGTCACCTCCGGCCCCAAGTCCTGGCTTCACTCTGGACTCAACAAGAAGCCGCCCTAACTGGTTTTGCCCCCTACCCCGCCACATATCTTCAACCTCCACGCTTTGCTCGACTTTCCTCCCACAGGATCCGACCCGGCCCCAGCAGTCGCACTCACGGAACTTCCTTTGCGGACGGCTGCTTGCCGTTCGCTGCCTCCCGCTGGTGCTTGCACTTGATCACCTCCTATCAATATGCGAGCCGGCTAAGATCCCATCGAGGGCTCTGAGGGCTGCTTTGGACCCGGTAGCTTGTTTTGAGACACAGCTCCGACGCCGAGCTGCCAGTATATCTCCTTTCCCGTCGTCCCACCAACGACGCAATCATGTCGGATCCGGAGGCCTCTTCCGTGGGGGGGAACTCGGGATACTCGACCCCGGTTCCCGAGCTTGATGATCACCGCAACCAGTCGGTCTCGGTCCGGCCTGAACGTCCCAGGAGGGGCACCTTTGACTCCCTCTATGGGGCGCGGCAGGCGCCCGGCCAGGACTATCTGTACCCCACCACCGCGACCAAGGTCCGGGACTTTGAAGAGGCTGTCGACGACGACGACGAGCCTGAATCGCCCACTATGAGACGCAGTCGACGCTCCACCGTGGTTTCCGTCGACGACCCCCGCAGCCTTTCTCCGCCGAACTCCGTCAAGGCATTCGCCGAAGCCCGTCGGAGGGAGCGGGACATGTCCTTCTCGGAGCCAAAGGTCGAGCGCAAGGCAAGCGACGCTGAGCTTCAACGGACGGATTCCATCCTGAGCCGCCACAGCTATCGCAGCAAGCCTCACACCATTGATGACGACGCGGCCAGCCTTGCAACCAACAAGACGGCAGAAGAGGATGTCTGCTTCCCGCTACAGGATTCCCGTCGACGCGACGACAATCTCCATATCGACTTCGACTATCTCGAGACCTTTTTGAAGAGCGACGAGGCCCGTCACACGGCCCGGCGGGCCTCGGTCGTCCGGGCGACGTTCCCCGATCTTCGGCCGCAGACGGGCGAAGGAACCCCTCCGATGCCCTTTGTGACGCTTGACGGGGACATTCTCGAGGCACCATCTGACATGGACCTCCGTCGAGAGAAGACTGCGCAGGCAGACGACGACGAACCCGCAAAAGCAGCTCTGCCGCAGCCGATTGACCAGAGCAGAGTCAGCTTCTTTTCTTCGGCCTGGGAGTCCACCATTCATGCCGCGGATCTGGAAGGCCTGATTCTACCAGGCGAGGATATCCGGGGCCTCTTTACGTTTCCCAAGGGTGAAACGGATGGCGTGTGGTGGCTCAACATGAACAAGCCATCTGAGGAGGAAGTCCGTGCCGTATGCAGGGCCTTTGGCATCCACCCTCTGACGATCGAAGATATCACCACTCAGGAGTCCCGGGAGAAGATTGAGCTCTTCCCCTCCTACTACTTTGCCTGCTTCCGGTCCTTCTATCTTGAGGTCGACGAGGAGACGCAAGAGAGGGAGTACGTCCCCTTCCACATTTATGTGGTCGTGTTCCGCGAGGGGACGCTCAGCTTCAGCTACGAGACCAACCCTCATGCCTCGCATGTGAGGAAGCGCATTACCATGCTCAAAGACTATGTCTCCCTCAGCAGCGACTGGATCTGCTACGCCTTGATGTAAGAGTCAACCCCCCGGACCTGCCAACCTCTTCTAACCTTGGCCTGCAGCGATGACATTGTTGATTCCTTTGCCCCCGTCATATTGAAGCTCGAGACAGAAACCGACCAGATCGAGGACGAGGTCTTTATTGCACGGACCGACGACATGGCGCAGTTCTTGCGCAAGATTGGCAATGCGCGGAGGAACGTCATGGGCTTGATGCGCCTCCTCGGAGGCAAAGCCGACGTTCTCAAGGGCTTCACAAAGCGCTGCAACGAAAACTACAAGGTCACGCCCCGCATGGACATTGGCCTGTACCTGGGCGACATCCAGGACCACGTGGTCACCATGATGACCAACCTGGGCCATTTCGAAAAGATGCTCTCCCGCGCCCACAGCAACTACCTGGCGCAAATCTCGATCGATGGCATCGCCCAGGGCACGAGCACCAACCGCGTGCTTGGCAAGATTACGCTTCTGGCCTCCATCATCGTCCCGCTCAACGTCGTGACGGGTCTTTTCGGCATGAACGTTCCCGTACCTTGGGCTGAGTCTGGTAGTCTGGCACCCTTCTTTGGTATTCTCGGGTCTCTGCTCGTCTTCTGCACCGTGGCCCTCATCTTTGCTCGGTTGTATCGGTGGGTATAATTTGGCGGAGCGACGGTGGCCTATCTCGTCTTGTGGATATGTTTGGGCGGTCAGTAGCACTCTTTTCTTGGAATAGCACGTTGTTTAGCGGGATGCAGGTAATGGGATGGGCACGTAGTCCTGTGAGGTGTAGAAAGAGCGCGTTTATCACTATTTTGTTGTTATAGAGGTCTTCTCCGTCATAATACTGCCCCTATTGATGTGGCCGGTGGTTCTGTCTTGACCGATCAAGCTTGAACAAGAGCCGTTTCAAGAGGTCGGCATCCCAGGCGGGCTTTTGGGGCCTCTTGAGAAAGCCGATGCCACGCATGGCATCGACCAAAGTGCTCGGCTTGAACCCAATTCATATGCTGAGAAGCAAAGTACTTGCGAATTGTGAGCAACCTAGCTAGCAAGCGGGGAATAACCCCAAAAGCTAGCACAGGAAGTGCACGGTAGCGATCGACGTGAGGAGCTGACCGGGAGACTCTCGTGCTCAACATGATATTTCTGGGCCTGGGCGAGGATGCTGTTGAAATCATTGGAGAACTCCTAGGAAGAACAAAGCAAGCTGACCAAGATGCCAGTTGTTTTCAATGTATAGCACCTCCCCTTCCCCAGGAAAGCGCCCTGAAAGCCAGGAGATGCACTTCCATCAGGGGTAAGTAAACACATGGACGAGACCATCATCAAATCAGTTCAGAGACGTCCCACCCACAACCCCTCAAAACAGCAAGGAAACTATTAAAAATCATACCCAGCCCCAGAGAACTCCAACCCTCAAAATCCACCCTAATTGCCATGAGGTTGCAACACTCACAACCCCCCCGAGCGCCGATAACCTCAAAGCTCCCCCCAGGCAGCCCAGCCCCACCCGACGCTCCCCATTGGCCAGCCTCGACCCTCGACCCGAAGCGACAGGAATTTCCAAAGAGCAGCTTCACCACCAGCAGCAACTCCAACATTGAAGCTCGCCGACGACGACCGACACACACCCCCACCACCCCAGCAGCAGCAGCCGCCAAAAAATGGACGCCCCCCAAATCGACACCACCGACCTCGCCCGTCTCAACGAGACCGACAAGGCCGAGCTGCGCAACTTTATCGAGATGGAGAACCAGCGGACCAAGCACCAGAGGAGTACGGCCTCCCCTCCACCTATTCCCCTCCCTTCTCTCTCAGGTACACACCTGCAGAATCTAACAGGGACTTTGCAGTGGCGCACGGCATGACAGACATTTGCTGGAAGAAATGCTTCGCCAGCGCGACGATCCGGAGCGGCACCCTCGACGGCGGCGAGGCGACGTGCCTGGCCAACTGCGTGGACCGGTTCTACGACTTGAGGCTGTTGACGCTCAAGCATTTGCAGAATTCGAGGACGCAGTAGGGGGTTGGTGGGGAGGGGGAGTGTACGATGAGGGTTGGAGTGGGAGGTGATCTGGGCATCATTGGCGCTCTGCTGGGAGGCTGCTGGGAGGCAGATATGGTCATGATTACACATGGGCAAATGGAGATGGACATGATCTTCGGGAGATAGGGCATATATAAAAACCACGGGCACATCTCTGGTAGGAACAAGAGGGACCTGCGTTGCGATGGAAGCAGCTGGCAGTTTCGCAAGGGGGCATCTAAATGATATCCACGTCTTGATGCCAAACACACAATACAATCACAAATACACTGCCTTGCAGCCAAACATCATGAGGGAGGTCCAATGTTCAATTCTTTCATTGCCGAGTCGTGAGCCAATATCCGAGGTATCAAGACGCCGATCGAAAATGCAGACCATGCCCCTTCCCATATTCCCATTTTTATTTTTCCCGTCCCGTGCCGTGACCCAGTTTAAACGAGGCCGAGCTTGGTGGCGGCAATGTCGAGGGCATCGACATCGGGGGTAAGGCGGGCAAAGGCCTTCTTGGAGCCATCGGGGCTGGAACTTGTTAGCATGCAAACATACAGAGTGCTGGTATCCAATGAGCGCCTACCGGATGAGGGTGTTGATCTTGACAGTGTCAATGTCGTAGAGCTTCTTGAGGGCAAGCTTGATCTGGGCCTTGTTGGCCTTGACATCGACGATGAAGACCAGTGTGTTCTGCTCCTCAATCTTCTTCAGGGCACCCTCAGTGTTGAGAGGGTGGATGATGACCTTGTGCTCGTCGAGGCGGGGAGCATGGGGGACCGACTTGCGCGGGTACTTGGGGGCGCGCGAGAGCTGGAGGGTCTTGGGGAGGTGGAAGGTGGTCGAGGTGCGGACCTTGGTCTTCTTCTGGGAGTGGACCTAGGAGCAGAGGCAATGTCAGCTCGGCGGCCTTCGCATCGTCACCACACCACAGAGAAAACTTACACCCTTGAGGGCAGCCTGGGCAGCCTTCTTGGCCTGGGCACCCTTGGGCGCCTTGGAGGCACCGCCTGTCGGAGAGAGATGTCTTAGTAAAGCATTCGCCTGAACAAGTCAAAGATGACGGATCTTGTTCAAACTCGCAAAATCTGCTGCTGCTTTGTTGCATCCCCCCGCCGCCGCCACGACGGCGAGGGTCCGCATTGAGCGAGAGTCGAGTAGAACCGGGAGATCTTCATCGTGGGTAGAGTGTTGTACCTTTCTTGACGTCCTTGGGGGCCATTTCTTCGGTGTTGCTGGTCGTGTTAGTAGACGAAGAAATCGGCTTGGGTCGTGATGTCGCAAGAAGGAGGAGGAGAGAAACTTTGGGGTTTTCGTCAAAAGCCAAAAAGTGTGTGCGATCCGGTGGTGTGGGGCGCGGGTGAGGAGATAGGTGATGATTGGCCACAGTGTTGCAAGCTATCCGGCTGACCGCCCACGCGCACTGACCAGCTTCGAGATTCTGCCGGGTCTATTAGGCGGTGTGAATTGCTTCAACGATTTCATCGACTCCAATCTTTAGAACGCGATATCTACGGTCAACCGTTCATAGAGGGAGTAGGGGCTTTTAAAATCAACCAAATATGGCTGTCAAGAAGAAACGACAGCAAAAGAGCTTGACCGCCGGCCGGCCGCCAACAATCCAGCGGCCGAAGTCGATCACAAGAACAGCAACCAAGGCTCTCATCAACAAGCATCATCTCTTGGAGAAAAGGAAGCAGCAGGCCATTTCCAAGGGTGATAAGGTCGAGGAGGCTCTTATCGCCTCGGAGATTGACTCGCTTGGTGGGTTGGAACGCTATCGTAGGTGAACTCAATGTCGATGTCTTGAGGATCAGCATCTCCCCAAGGAACCCGGAGAGCACAAGGCTAACATGCAAGCAGAACAGGCCAGTCTTCAGGGCCAGCGACATGACCGAGGCGGCGACAGCTCCAGGGTTCTCATGCAATGGCTAGAGACATGTCTGTCGTCCCACAAGGAGGCGTCCGGTGAGCAGCTCCGGATGCTCGAGGTCGGAGCTCTGAGCACGCAAAACGCATGTTCGAAGAGTGGCTATTTCGACATCGAGCGGATCGACCTCAACAGTCAGGAGGAGGGAATCCTTCAACAGGATTTCATGGAGCGACCTCTGCCCCAGGGCAACGCTGAGAAGTTCGATATTATCAGTCTCTCCCTTGTCCTCAACTTCGTCCCAGATCCACAAGGGCGAGGCGAGATGCTTCGCCGGACGACGCAGTTTCTGTACGATCCAGGACGATACATCACCTCGCTGCCAGTCTCGCCGAGCTTCCCCTGTCTTTTTTTGGTCCTTCCAGCCCCGTGTGTGACGAACTCGCGGTACATGGACGATGAGAGACTGACGGCCATCATGACCTCGATCGGATACACCCTGACGGAATCCAAGACGACACAACGACTTGTCTACTATCTGTGGAGGAAGGAGTCGAAGCGCCCTGTCAAGTCATCGTTTCCGAAGAAGGAGTTGAGGCCGGGCTCGTTCCGCAACAATTTTGCAATTGTTCTCAAGTGAACAGCCGTCAACAAACCCCTTCTCCAACGCAGGACCGGGCGTCTTGACAAAACATATGCCCCTTCAACAGACCATGGACAGACCAATAATATGTTGCCCCCCGGCCTTCAGGTACCGCAACCTCGCAACGTCCGGGTGGTTTGCTACAGGAGGTGTCTTTTAGAAGGGCAGGCCAGCTCCGTCGGGAGGATCGTCCTGGGCAACCACCCCGAGCCTTCGCCGGGACTACAATTGTGGACAGACACAACGGCTACCACCGTCGAAATTAACCTCCTCCCCGACGCTCCGTAGGTCTCGTCCAAAAAAAAAAGATCAACCAACACTCCGCTGACACGCAATCAGCAAACCCACCACACACTCCAATCCCATCAGGCCACACTATTCCCGTGACAGGAAAGTCTCCGAGCTGGCGGTCCTCCGACAGTATCCACCCAGCGTCCCAGGAGATCGCCCCCATTCCGTCCCATCCAGCAAACGCATCCCACGGAAACAACATTGGCAGCCAGGGGCAAGTGGGCTGACGGGAGACCGACCTGCGGTGACGGCGGGAAGCGCGGTTCGGTTTGAATTCCCTCGGCGTTGCAACATGGTCTCCAAACCAGAACCGGGTCAAGTTGACACCTCGTCGAAACCGAGCCATGGGAAGGGGGACCTGCCTGAGCGTCGCGCCCGTGCGTTGACCGCCTCATGCCGCTCAAAACTGTCCGCTTTGGGGATGCGGAAGGCCTCGCTCCGCTGTTCAGCTTGCTGCCTGCGTTCAGCTCTCGCGAGGCTGCATTCCCGGGTGTTGCTCGGTACTGGCTCAACACCATTGATGCTTTGTTTTGGAGGGGACAATCACGCTGCGAAAGGGGGGAGCTCGCTTAGGGGCATCATGGCGGTGAAGATGCTTCTGTTTCTGCTTGTGTTTGGTGGCAGCTTACAAAACACTGGGCAATCACAACTGCCGGCAGTTTGGTACGCATTGGTGCCACCTACGTGACGGAGACTTATGATAGCACGTATACTATCAGTACCTACTACTTGCCTGCCGGGTGGTTGGGGAATCCTACGTTGACGCACCTCTGCTGCGTTATATCCGTGGTCCAGCAAGTCAGCGACAGACAACACTTGCGCCCCTGTGGGGTCATGTCTTGCGTCTCGGCTGGGTGGTTGGATATGGGCCAGCCATCTTGGTCACCAGCGAAGCAACATCGTGGATACTGCTGACGCTGACACGCGAAAGCAATGTTGATGATCCATCCAGTCTCATCCACAACAGCGCAATGCCTATCTACCAAGAAACCCTCCGTGCCGTGTTTGTGATGCAGTATGTCGCTCCGGAGATCCACCACCGAAGAAGTGATTCCACCACTGAAGAGGTGATGCCAAAGGCACGGCACACCCTGACTTACACAACCCACGTCTTTCGTCCCCGCCCGGCCAGAAGCTAGCGGCACGTCTCCATCACAACGGAAGCGAGGCCGTCCCCTAAATCCTTCCACCACTACGTACCGTCCAACCGAGTCGCTGGCGTCGTTGGCTCTTACCAAGACACCTCAGCAAAACCGGAATTAGAGTCCTGACTGGATCGCGCTGGTTGGATCTTTGCTGCAGCGCGCACGGATGCCGTCCGTGACGGGACCTATTGAAATCCCGCTGTGATGATCATCGGCGGCGGTCCGACCAACAAACGAGAGGAAGCAAACGGAGCCCGGTGCGCAGCTGGAACCCACGGCGGGAGCGCAGTCCCGGACCGGGAATCCCGAGACTTTCATGTGTGTTCGTGCGTGTGTGCGTGTGCAATTGAATCCAGCAGCAAGCAATACGTGCGCAGCGCCGGGCTCTCCTCTGCTCTCCAGTTTGGTCTCCCGGTTCGGTTCATCACCACGGACACATCCTGCGATTGGAAAGAATGGAGGCAACTGTAGATGTGTGCCTTTATCACACCTCACCCACCTGCTGACAACCAGACGGTACCCGGCAGACGACGTGAACACTGCCGTGCGGCGGTCCAGACGTCCGGCACGGGTACCGGCGTCTCCGTTTGCGCTGAGTGCGTTCTTGGGCAGAAAAACCACGTCTCGTGATGACTTGAACCGTTCGTCGCGGGGGGGAGGGGGTCTGGACTCTGCCGAAAAGCGATCAGATGACGGATGCCCTGCATCTTGGGAAATTTGACGGTGCCATTGGGGGCGTGTGGGATGGGGTGACGAGCGACGGGAGGGACATTGGCGATGAGGGAAAGGGGTGGAGGGGAAACGCGGGGTGGTGGTGGTGTTCGCCAGGTCCGCTCCCCTTGTTTCCCCGGATTTCCTCCTCTGGGGAAGCCCTGAGGGACTATTCTTGTTGTGGTGTAGCGTCTGTGTTTGCAGGTCCCCTTGGCACTCGCTCAGCCCGTCGTCACTTTGAACTTGCAACTTTCCTTTTCTTGTTCCGTCATCCTGTCTGCCGGGAGCGGGGTTGAGATGATGATTGTGTCACACGCGTCGAGCAAAAGGAAATTGCGGATGTTTCCAGAGTTTGAAGATCATCAATTGCCCTGCCGGGCGTTTCCTGACGCCATCACGTGGCACGGACTCTGGACAGAGAGGCAGTCTTCAATTCAATTCAGGGGTAAAAAGAGGTCACAGGAGGAGGTTCCACGAAGTACGCCGACAGAAGCCGGCGGCGCTGGGATGTTTTCTGGGATGTTTTCCGTCAATTGTGACGAGCTCGAAGAGGAAGCAAACGCTCACATCCTGGATGGCTTCATCACACATCGCTCAATACCTGGGACAAGGGCCTCTCCGAGCCCGACCACTCGGCGCCCGGTTTGGTGCTCTTCCCCAAACAGAACTCTGGAAGCTCCTGAGACCACGTGTCCACTCCACGATGCAGCATCATCTTGACGGCGTCCCACCAGCGGTTGACGGAGAAAGCGGGGGCAGCAAACGGACGACGACGGGTGGCTGAACGGGCGATGAAAGGAACAGCACGATGCAATCAAGCGCGGGTTCCATTTGCGCCTCGTGACGAAGACCCGACCAATACTATCGACCTCCGCGCAGCATCATCAATCACCTTGGTCGACTTACAGCTCGGCAAAGCTCTCCACGACCCTGTGCTGCTCCCTCGCGCCCTCGGGCAGCTCGGCGTTGCCCGGCCGCTGGACGATGAAGCTCTGCATGCCCGCGCGCTTGGCCGCCTCGACCTCCTTGACATTGTCGCTCAGAAACAGCCACTCGCCGGCGGGGATGTCGGCGTGCTGGGCCGTAATCTTCTCGTAGCTCGACGCCTCCGCCTTGAGCCCGGCGTTGATCGTGTCAAAGTAGTCGGCGATGGCAGGGGTCAGGTCGGCCGGGTCGCCGTTTGTGTGCTTGAAGAGGAGCTTCTGCGCAGCCACGGAGCCGGACGAGTAGATGATGATGCGAACGCCGTCCTTGGTCCACGACGCGAACTTGGGCCCGACATCGGGGAAGAGGGGGGCCTTGAGCTGGCCGTTGTGATATCCCGTCTCCCAGAGGTAGCCCTGGAGGCTTTTGAGGTAGGACGCCTTGACATCGCGGCTCATGAGGTCCTTGAAGTGTTGCGTGAGGGCATCCTGTGAGACGGCGTGCTCGGGCGGAAAAGCGCCCCTGTACTTGGCGAACCCGGGGCTGTCCCACTGAGTGCGGAGCGTCTCCGGGAGAGCCTCAAGGGCATATGGGAACTATTCGAGCGGTTAGTCCCGTGAAATCTGGTATTTGTGCCGCAGAGGTCTATTCAGGGGCTACAGCAACGCAACAAAACAAAGCCCCCGGACCCGTTGCCCAGCATGCCATGCCATCTGCCAGCTGCCCGATGAGGAACACATGCATTGGTAATAGGGAGACTGCGGGACAGGCAGGACATGGACACGCCATGCCGTGCGTGGTTCACTGCATGCCATGGCGCCCGGGGCCGCAAGAGTCGCAGCAGCATGAGCTGGGAGAAGGTGGTGGGAGAGAGAAGATCTCAGACTCACAAGAACATCCTTGACGAATGAGATGGGGCATACCGTACCCTCTAGCAGGAGAGACCATATTAGCCACCAGCTCGTCCTGGCCACCGAGGCACATGCATCGGGGGGAGTTGTGCGCTGGCGGGAGCTGTACCAATATCGAGCAGCACCACGCGTGGTGTTGTGGACGCCATGGTTGGATCCGGACTGCCGTCTACTCTCCCGGTCCGTCACGGCCGAAAAAAGTGTCCGTGAGTGCCTACGGGAATGTATTGACGGGGGGACGGGGCGGGGCCACGGAAAGCGGCCAGATCGCGGTGCAGGAGCAGAGATTTCTTCCTCGTTCCCCTTGCGCAACCGAGCAGCAGCTAGCTACACGGCGTCCTGCGGCTGCGAACTACGGAGCGGTCAACGGTTCGTCCGAACGGCGAGCCGAGATAAGAGCAGGCTGGGGGATAGCTGAAAGAAAAAAAAAGTCAAGGTGTGGTGTGTGTGGTATGGGAAAGTCGGTCAGCCTTTTCGATGGAAAAATTTTCCTGATCCCAGCCTCAAACCGACAGGAGCGCTGCTGGTGTCGCGATTCGCGATCGTCCCGTATTGGCGCGTCCTGCAGCAGCAGCAGCAGACGGACTCTGCCTTTCGATATCCGGGTTCGGGTTGGATGGAGGAATTGTTTGGAGGCTGCTGTTTGAGATTTGAGAAGGGCGGTCAGCGACGAGGCCATTCCCCATGCGGTCCGAAAACTCTGTGGGTTCATCCAACACCCACATGTCCACGATGCAGGCCGGCAGCAGGTGCATTGTCGCGAGGTGGGCTGGTGGGCTCGAGTGGAGAGGATTCATGCTTCGGTGCAGGCGCTGGCTGGGGCCGTCAGCCGTGCCTGCGACCGACAGTGCATCCCGTACGGGGTCGGGTCCGTCGCGACGGAACAAAGTGGACACCACTTTCCAACCTCCAACAAGCAACTGTCAACAGGACACGAGGAGGAAGCGATTCCAGCCCCTATTATTTTCCACGGAACACATGCGCCGTCTCCGTTGCCGAAGAGTCGACGACAGCCCGTCCCGGGCAAGACAACGAAGCGAGGATGGGCACTGGGCACGTCCGCCCGTCCCGACCGCGCCCCTCCCTTCCCTCCGGTGCCCCGCCGCGGGGTCCCATCTATCGCGCAATGCGTCGAGAGTTGGTCGAGACTGCGAAACGCCCATGAGGATCGATCCTCAAGGTCCTCACTCCTCCACCGCGAGACCACTCTCTACCAGATCTATCCCGACCTAAGAAGGGCTTTGCTGCCTCTTCCTCCTGCAGCAGCACCACGGCCCCCTTGGAGTGGCGACCTGGCAAGCACCCATCCCCCGCATGCAGAACGGCAAAATTTGCTTTGTTCATGCGCCAGCCCGCGAGATGGCGGGGGTGGTACGGCACTCGCCGGCCGTCGCCGAGTGGACAATTCGTTCGCTCGACACCTCCTCCAGCAGCAGCGAAGCGCACAGCAGGAGAGAGGTCGGGAAGGGAGGCCATCAACACTGGATCGCGTCCCTGTGATAGGCTCGCGGCCCCATTCTGTGCCACGCTCCCACGGTGATGGCGCCCTCCTCGGAGCGGCACCAGAGGCCGGTACTCGAGGAGCGTCGCTCCATCAGGTCCCACCGCTGCTGTCGTCCTCCATTGCCCGGGCCGGGATTCGGAGGGCCGTTTCGTGATGGCGAAAGGTAGATCGAGCATTGCAAAGTTGTTTACTTTGTACCTGTTGCGGCCAGTCTCGCCATTATCGCCGTCACTCGGGTGATCGACGACGAGATAAGGGGCCCGGTTGACATCACCAGCGCATATTGCCTCAATACGGTCCCGGGCAATTGTTTAGATTGTGTTGCAGAGTTGCAGACGGGTAGCGGTGAGAGGCGAGGGAAACATCAGCCAAATTGCAATGCCTTTGACTTGCTTGGGGGTCACGAATCGAATCGCCACTGTCTGCGCTGCTTCGCCTGGCTGGACCCGTCACACAAGCCTCAGGAGGCTTTGCTGCCGTCTGCTCCTCCGTCATGCCGCTCCGTCGGAGAGATCCTGTCTCTCTCCGTGTCTGTGAGGTGCCGCGAATTCGCCAATGTTTCCCCAAAAACCAAGGGCGAAGGACCTGCCAGCCAGTTGAACCAGGCCCGACGAGCGAGAGCCACACCTCGTCTCGGCCCCCGCTGCGACAATTCACCCGCCCGCCACCGCCTGCCTCTCATCAATGCAACTCGATGCTTCCCAGGACAGGACCTGGTAATAAACAATCCAAAACACCTCTCAAGGCTTTAGCGAGTACACAACGAGATTGCCCATGCTCCCGTCGGACCCTGCATGATGGACGTCGGACCCAAAACCGTGACAGGATGAGAAACGTTTGTTGGATACTGGAACACACAACACATCACCGACGGGTGCCAAGCCATCCATGCCCAGACACACACACATCCCGTCGTCGGGGTCTTGTTCCATCATCTCAACAAAAACAGACAGACGCCCCAGCAGAGGGGGAAGAGAGAGGAGAACCGACGTCAACTCTGGCGATCTATCCATAGGCCCCTCCAGGCTGTAACATGCTCGCTCGCAGCACACAGTAGTAGCGCCAGGAATCCAGTTCTATCCTGCAGCTGTATCGAGCAGGTGCGGATGGATCGAGTGGATTGACGAACTCGCTGGTGGTGAGGGAAATGTCGGTCTGGTTGGTTGCCCATGAAGAGCGAGGAACAGAGAGAGAGGGAACGCGCCGTCACCAGGACGGACGCGCAGGCAGGGACGCGAGGGAGGGAGAGGCCTATCGCCCTCGCTATCGGCATGCATGCAATCAAGTCTCGCGCCTGACCGCCTTCTCGTCAAGGAGCGGCGCGCGCGATAATGGGATGGGCTCGTAGAGATGCAACCCCTCCTACAGGCTTGGGTTGTCAAGCGGGTGTGGATGGGGTGGTGGGCTCGCTCTCTAATTCCGGCCTTTCTATCTGTAGGGCGGGACAGGCCAATGAAACAAAGCGACGGTTTTTGTTTCGAGACGCCCGAGCAAGGAGGGACGAACCAGGTGAAAGGGCGTTGGTGGTGCGGCGATTACTATGGACGGACATGTCATGCCATCTTCGCTCGCTCTCGACGATGTGGGTATTGTCGAGGTGGTGGGTTGTCTTGTCTGCTGGTTGGCGATGGGGAAGTGATGGCCTCGGGCAGCAGGCATGAAGAGAGCTGGCCAACAATGGATGGCCGGCGTTGGGGATTCGGGGAGGGGAGTTGGTTTCAAAGATCCCTCGCCAGCCCCGAAACGCTTTCAACTTCCAAGCGCCGGCGGTGGACGCCCTTGCGGGCAGGCAATTCCTGCCTGCTGTGGATGTCTTTCTGCCTGAGGCGACAAGACAAGATAGCATCATGGCGCCGCGATCGCACCACGCCTTGTTTCCAGTTTCCTTGGTGCTGCCAGCTGGCAATCTTCGGGCCAACTGCAAGCGCAGGCGAAGGGTGCCGGATCCGCAGATCACACGAGCCAAATGCGCCGATGGAATGATCACCACCATCAAAGAAGACAGCCAGCGAGACAGCAACATACGAGGGGATTCGCGGGGTGCTCCGTTCAACGGGTTTGTTACCGGGCGGCGGCGGTGGTAGGTTTTTCTTGTCAATTGAAAACCCCGAGGCCGCTTTGTTTCAAACAGGATTCGGACGCTCGGCAGTTTGAGGAATTGCGCCAGCGGAAACGGGTCATTATGACATACGACAAGAGGGGAGCCGGACAGCCAGACAACCAAGGCCTTCTCTCCCGAGGGTCGGGGCCATGAAGTCATTCAATCTCAGGCTGATGAGCGCATACCGGATGGATGGCGTGCTATGCTCGTCAATTCGATGGCCAAGCGAGGAGGACTTGAGAGTGTTGTTCGGAATGGAGCATTCTCTCTCCCTCTCTCTTCGAAACACCGTAGGACCCTGCTGACGGGGTGGGAATTCTTCTCGCGATGGACTCGGGGCCACCCGGATATTGTCGTCTCAGTGGTGTCTTGTCAAGTTGGAGGGGAAACAGTGTGAGACCTGAGACCCTTCCTTCCACCTGTCCAACATTCCACGACAGCGTTCATCATCACCTCTCAGTGACCAGTCACCAGCGACCTGCTTTTCCACGGAAGAGAGTTTGGGGAAAGGCCTCCAGTGTGGCCAATCGTTGGGCGAGGGCGGTGACCGTTTTCTGAATTTACGGGTGTCTCTGTGGAGACCGTCTCTGGTTGATGCCTGAGGTTTCGCTGGTGGAATGTTGTGTCAAAGCTGCCCAGTCCCACAGCAGTTGTGTCCGCTGCAACACAGTCGGTACGGAGTCTGTATCGCAGTTGTCGGTACAGGCCTCCCGGAGAGATCTCGATTACCTACTGACTTGTTTGAAGCCGACTGAACGATCTTGACACCTTGATGAAATCAAGCACGTGTTTGTGGATACAGGACATCCGCAAATCGGCACCTCCCAAGTGGCCAGGCACAAGTCCTTTTTTTGGTTTATGTTCTTTGGCGCTCGCCCATCCGCCCTCAACAACCAAAGCCAAAGCCTTCTCAATTCGGCAAGTCTTTTCCCATTTCGCCGATTCCTATTTTAGCGGTCAGCCCAGCAAACACACATTACCGACTGCATCCTCTGGCGAATGAAATGCTGTTGGATGCACCAGAAAGGAGTGCATACCACCCTCCAAGTCAACGGGGCCAATAATGGCTAACAGCGCTCCAGGTGAAACTCGAGAAGACAGGAACATCGGTAGTCGCTGGCAGCTCCCCTGTGGAGGACGCGCTGGACTCTGAAGAATGGGGATTCGATCGTTTGTCCATGTCTTGCTTCCCAAAGCTCCGCTCATGTCCGGTCACGAGAACCGGATGCCATGTCCTCCCCACGGGACACGAAAGCAGTGTCCACTGTCTGCTGGGAATGCCGCGGGGCCAGTGACGAGTGCTGCCGTGTTCAGTTGTGAGAACAAGTCAGGCGCCCGTCAACGCGCCCGGTCTTGCCGTGGAGCTTCTGGTGAAATTGGACCCTCTCGTCCTCTCGGCTTCTGCTGCTTGGAGAGTTTGAACCTGAGGTGAACACTTGGCTCGACTGGGCGAGGGTGTGGGTGGGGCGCCATCGTCAACGGCGACTAACGTGGCATTCTCCAGCACCTTCTCGCCGACTCGTCAGGGTCCGGCCGGCAGCGGGGCAATGGGGAGGGTTGCCTGTTCCTGGAATGGCGATGCAGAGGTACCCAACTCGATGTCCCTCGGTTTGCTGAATGGCCGCGAGGGTACGGGGTCGCGGCCAGATGGCGGTGTAGCGTCTAATCAAAGGGCCGCGTTCACCAACCACGACGTCGCCGGCTCCGTTGTCCACCGTCCGCGTGCCTGACAGCGTTTCTCCGAGTCCCCACCCTTTCCCGCCTCTGCAGCCGGTCACGCAACAGCAAAACGGGACGTGCTCCGTTTATTGACCGCCCAGCCCACCACCACCACCACCCCAGGTGGAGAGGGCGGTGTGTTGTTGGTGCGTGGCAGCAATCTCGCAATGCCATTCGTCGTCATTGGTCATTGTGGGGGGATGGGAGGATCGCGCACCGTGCGAAACCAACCGCAGGCACGCGGGTCTTGGTGTTGATTGCGGCCAACATCACGGTGCGCTCCCGCTGGCGGCCGTCAGGGACCCTTGCTGTGCTGGGGCCAGTCAGTGGCAGCCTTTCCTGGGCGACCCATGCTGCTTTGAGCCTGGCCCTCGCTCAGCCCGCTTTGGTGACAGCCAGTCCAGGGGGGCGGACTCGAGCTGCTGTGAGCGTTTCCGTCGCCTTCCATGGCTGGCGTGTACTGTGTACACCTCCACCGGGGTAATAAAGTGCTAGCGCGGTACATGCCCCACCCACATAAGCAAGGATGGGCAAACCAACGCCAACGAACATCCTCATCATACCAAAGCACTACCAAAACTGGCCCTGATGGATGGAATCAATATTTAATTAACCCTCCATTGTTTGAAATTACCTGCTGGAGCCTCCGTGGCATCGAATGTGCAAGTTTCCGCAGAAACTCTGGATCCAAGGCCTCCCAAGCCTGCCCAATAGCCACTCGCAGTTGCGCCAATGACAACCACTGCAAGTTGGGATAATTGATCTCAATCCAACTCTTCATCCAAAACCATACATTTTCTATTGGCGACAAATCTGGGCTTTTTGCCGGCCAAACGAGAGTTTGAATGTCCAAGGCATAAAGAAAGCGTTTGGTTTCGAGCGCTGCGTGCGACGGTGCGTTGTCTTGTTGGAAGATCCAGGTATCTCGATCCCCCTCTTGCTCGGCCAGAAAGTTGTGAACTAGTGGAATAATATGCTGACGGTATTTCTCGGCAGTAATTCCACCATATTCCTTCTCCCAGAAGAAACTCGGCCCTTTCTGCGCGCCAGCAAACGACCCCCAGAACATCCAACCGTGTGGTTTTGCTCGGACGAGGGCAAAGGCTTCCTCTTCCTCCGAGTCGTGAATTGTCACCCATTTCTTCCACATATAGGACGTTGTTGCCCAAGTCTCGTCGGAGAAGAGAACAGTTTCCCAATCCTCAGGGTTCGGCCGCAGGGAGAGTTGCTCGTATGCGAAAGTGAGACGTGCGGCCTTGTGGCGATCGGTTAGATGAATCTTGTGTTTGCGAACTTGCCGTCGGTAGCCTATTGCTCGAAGGGCTGTTCGGATTGCTTGCTCTCCGTAGAGTTCGAAGCCTGGAATATACCACCTTAAATCAGGCCATGGAAGCTCGCGATGGAGCCTGTCGGCAGCAAGGAACTCACGAAGTTGGGTCTTCTGGGGTGTTCGAAGAAGGGGCTTCTTTCCGCAACGGTGTTTCTGGGGGGTAAGAGGGCCTGTTAAGGCGAGTCGGACCTGGCCAATAGTATGGCCAGTTGCTTTTGCAATCGTAGAATAGGTCCATTTGTTGTGTGTCCGAAGCGTTCGCATTTCAATTTTTTGATCGCGTGTGAGCTCGGGCGCGCGTGTCCGTGGAGGTGGAAAATCTGCCGTGTTTGTAAGGGTTGGTTGACGGAGACTCCTGTCTTTCTGTAGGCGATTAAAACGCTGTGTGGATGGAGAGTCGTGGTTGAGGAGGGCGTGAATATCCATGGCGTTGAGTGTGTTCCGTGGTGGATTTTGATACTTGGCATGCTCTGTATTAGGCAGTGTATCTGAATTTATTGACTGTATGTTCTTTACCATAGAAATTAGCTGTAGAAATACATCGAATTCAATTGCGTCAATGGCTTACAGTAACCCTGGAAATGGCCAGTCGTTGTGTGGGTCTTTTTCTTGGCTGTACCGCGCTAGCACTTTATTACCCCGGCGGAGGTGTAATGGGCGTGCCTGCCGCCCTCTGTCCCCCCGTCCCCCCATCATTGCTCATCAACCCCCGAATCCCCGAATCCGCAGCTCCTTCTTCCCACTTCGAGTCCTGCCCACCCACCGTCCTCCTCCACCGCCTTTCCCCCGACCTCTCCCCATCCTCCCTACCACCGGTCCGCCCGCCGTATAATTCTGCTCGCCATCGCTGTCGCCCTCGGCCACCCGCAGTCGTCGTCTCTCTCGAGTCTGCATCATCGTCTTTTCATCCGAACGCGACATCTTGGGTGCTGCAGAATCGATTGGCCTTGATACCGAACCACACACGAGTGTTGCTGCCGCCGACAATCTACCCACGCGACCCCCTTATCACGACTCAGCATCCACTCTGACGACGAGCCGACAATCAATCCCATCTCGTCTTATCTCTCTCTCTCGTGTCTCTCATCACTCTCACCATCCGCACCCCATTACTCGAAGACTTCGCTTTTCATCGACACCACCGCATTGTTGTTGAGGAGCACTTGCCCAGTCTTGTGTGTGACTGTTCCGCGCGCCTTCCACGACACGTCTCTCGCCACCTTCCGACTCCACCACAAGTTGTGTCACACGCGCGTCTGTTGAACAAGGGGGTTTGAAGAGTCATCTCTTCACCCGCCTGTTCTCTCAAAACCCTCGACTCCCGCATGTTCCCAACGACGGCCGACCAGGTGTTTCAATAGCAACAGCTCGTTCGGGTTCGCTGTCCACCACCTGGTTCCTCTCCCACCGCCTCCCTCCTCCGTCCTCCTCCCTCCTTGGCCGCCGGCCTCTCCTCCGTCTTCCGTCTCCGGACCGCTCCTCCCCGGGACTACTCGCCCACTCAACTCTCACGACTTCGAAGCTCGTTCCCCCGACGTCGACGGACTCGCACCCAACCACTCATTCATTTTCCGATATCGCTCAGATGTCATAACGACCATTTCCTTTGATTTTCTCCAGGACCGCCCCGTCGGACCCCTTTTTGACGACCTTCGCGACAACATTCCCTTTGTGTTCGAGTATCCCCGGAATACTCACACCGCAACCCATGAGCCTCAGACATTGAACGATTCGGAGTTACCCTGTGTGTTTTCTTTCGCCTCTTGTACATCCTCTTCCTCGCTCTCTTTCCGCCGCATCACGCCTTCTTCCCGGATCGCTCCAGCACCACCCACGACCACCGCATTCCCCGCCGCTCCCATCGCTGTACAAAGTCGAAAACGTTGTCTCGATACCGTCGCGCACTCATCGATATAGACGGGATCTGCGGGCCGAAGAAGAAGGAGGGCATCAGCCAGTTCTGTACCACCAACTACGACTTCACCACCCCCCTTTTACGTTACACCTAATTTTCTCGCCTTCTCGCGATGGAGTGCCTTCGAAACAACTTTGACGAGGGCGTGCTCCTCGGTGGCCGGTACCAGACCGTTTCCCCGCTCAACCATGGCTCCTTTGGCATGGTCTTCAAGGCCTGGGACGTCCGGACCTGCAAGACTGTTGCCATCAAGTGCCTGACCAAGAAGGCGGTCGCCAACGACGCCGGCTTCGACTTCGCCGTCGATGACAAATCGGAGGAGCTGGTTCTTCACAGGCGCCTTGGCCTGCACCCCAACATTGTCAACCTGATCGAGTCATTCGAGACCGATGCCCACGTCTACCTGGTGCTGGAGTTCTGCCCCCGTGGCGATCTCTACGAGGCCATCCGCATCGGCCATGGCCCTCTGGAGACTGAGCACGTCCGTCGTTTCATGCTCGAGCTCATCGATGCCGTCAGCTACATCCATTCCAAGGGCGTCTACCACCGCGACATCAAGCCTGAGAACATCTTCCTCACCGAGTCGGGTTCCGTCAAGCTCGGTGACTTTGGGCTTGCCACAACCGAGCAATGGTCTTACGAGTCCATGGTCGGCAGTGATCGGTACATGTCGCCCGAGCAATACGATTCGGCTGGCAACGGATACTCGCCCGCTCAGGCCGACGTCTGGGCCATCGGTGTCTGCCTCCTCAACATTCTCTTCTCGCGAAATCCCTTCACCACCCCGACTGAGGATGACCCGTTGTTCTTGGACTTCTCGCGGGACAAGCAGTCGCTGTTCGACGTGTTCCCGTCCATGTCGCAAGACACGTACGAGGTCATCGTCCAGTGCATGAACATGGACCCTCGGCGACGATCCCTGGTCGGCGCGCGTGAAGCCCTCGAGCGCCTTGTCAGCTTCACGACTCTTGACGAAGCGCTGGACGACTTCTGCTCCACCAACCGCCCCGTGGTGGCGAGCTCCAACCGCGAACCCCTCCGGACACCTTCGGTTCAGAGCCCTCAGCCCGACACTGGTGCCTTCCCCTGGGCCAAGGCGCTCCAGACAACCCCTCCCAAGCCCATCCGTCAGCTCAGTGCCATCCCCGACTACGATGACGACGACAGCTACACCGAGGACTTGTTCTCCAAGTCTGGGGCAACAACCGACTGGATGACGGGCAGCGCCATGACCCCGTCCCTCTCTTCGATGCTCAACTCCAGCCTCGGACACTCGCTGAAATCGTTTGAGCTGCGGCCCGAGGCCCCTTCCAAGTTCTCCCGCTTCAATGCTTCCAAGATCAACGCTTCCCGACCCAATCCCATGGTGGCTGGCTCGCTTCCCATCACCATGTCCAAGGCTCGCGGCCAGTCCGCCATGTCACTCGTATTTGGCCGGAAGGAGGCTGTTTCTAAGAGCTGGAGTGACTTGTGGGACGAGGAGGAGGAGGAGCAGGAGAACAAGGAGATGCTTGCCCTGAAGGAGATGAACTCGAGAACCTGGAGTCACGAGAGCAAGAGCGCCACGACCGCCGTCGACGACGACAACACCCCCCGCCTCGGCCTGTCTCCGGCTACCAAGACTACGAGCGTTCTCGCTGACCACGAAATTCCGTCCATCGACGTGGCAATCGGAGCCAACATTGACGAGGACCTCACTGCCGACGGCTTCTTCTTCCACGACCTGCCTCCGCCCAAGCCTGAGCAGCTCCAGGCTCATGGCTCCCCAAAGTCGGACAGCAAGGTTGACAAGTGGGCCGTTCTCGGTGAGCGTCGCCGGGCACACACTGGCAACTCTTCTTCCCACGCTCCTGATTTTGGCCAAACCTCGGGGCGCAGTCCTCGGGTGGTTGGCTTGAGTTCAGCGGACCTTGAGCGTGGCGGGTTTTCGGACTTTTTCAGCAACATCCATCACAACTCTTTTCTTGTCTCAGGACACCGCTCTCCTGCAAACCAACTGGCAACCCCTAGCAAGGGGATTCATCAAGCCAGTCGGGCAAAGGAATCCCCTCGCCCTCACAAGGGTCGAGATTGGAATCTCGACTGGCGCAAGGACAAGCGCCATGGCTTTGGCGACTTCGCTTGGGTTGGTGGCTGGCAGGCAATCCACTCTTAGGAGTTGGAGTACCTCGCCGTCACCTCTTGTAGCTCAGCCATCACTGCCCATCGCCGCTCATGACTGATCAAGTCTTTTTTCTTTCTTTTTTCTCTTGACGCAGGAACATTGCTGACCCATGGTTTCTTTTTCTTTTAATCTTGTCTTTACGCTGCACATCTCCACAGCTTGTGTGGAGGGTCAGTTCCGTCCAACGATCACACATTCATCTGTCCATTACATAGCATAGCATTACCGGGGTTTTGTATAGAAAGAACGCACCGAAAAAAGTGGCGAGGGGAGGGGAGAGGGCAAGGAATCCAGCCATGTCGACTGGAGAGTCCTCTCGGTGTTGGATTGATATCATTTTTCTTGGGTTCACAGGCGAACGGTACACACCATGGGGTCAGCAATTGTTTCTCGTTTATTTCTTGATCAGGACTTGGGCGGAGTGGATGGGCATGGGCTCAGCTCGCTTTCTGTGTATTAGATATCTTCTCCCCTCGGGACGACTTTGTCGAAACAATACCAGAGGTTACCCACCCGAACTACTTTGTCTTGAACCTGTGATGATCTCGCCGCGATTTGATTAATGGAAATTTGAAATACCCCTCCAAGAGGTGAGACGAGTCGAGGGCTGAAGCTGTCCGGAAGGGTTGAGACAGGGCACGCACGTCGGGAGGGATGGCCTGACTGAGACTGACTGACTTGGGCGTGGGTGAGTGACGGGAGACAGGTGGCACGACGTCCAAGACCTGGGACCGGCAACGACGATGAGGAGGAGCAGGGTCGTACGTGCGGTTTCTCAAACAGGTATTCCCCTTGGAGCGTGTATGGTCGTGTCTGGGACATGGAAGTTTGACGGGAATGGGGTGTCCTGCTGAGCGAGGGCATGGTTTTGCCGGAGGGGAAAAGTGTTTTGGAGATATACCAAGGTAGGGAGGGTATAAGGAGTTTGACAAGTCGTTGACGAGGCTGGTGTGCTGCATGGTTAGCAGTTGCAAGGTTGGAATATCCTCGCCCGCGTCCGTCCCATCTGATCCTCCGTGTCCTGTTGCTATGGCGTGCGTCGTTGATGGCGGGGGGTGGTGCGGGAGGTAGGTGGGTGCATCGTGGGGAACATGGAGGAGGAACGGAAGGGACCGGCACGGAGATGCGAAACTAATTCGAGTGCGCGTGATTGAGGCGTCCGTTCCTGCTGATTTAGCACCTGTCTGCGTGCGTATACGCAACTATACAAGTAAGGTGCCTTACACACATGTCCCTTCCGTCCCGCTACGTCAATTGGGGGCGAAAGAAGGAAGGACGGTAAAATATACGGAAAACGGACTACATGAACGGAAACCAAAGGCAGTAGTCGTCCGCTCTCGTCTCGCGAATCTTGGGACGGTGTCCCGTCTTGACATCAGGTAAGTGTTCTGCAATGCTAAACTCAACAATCGCCAAGTCAGAGAGAGTCAGCACCATTCCGAAAACAAAACACCAAAGCAACAACATATCCGGAAGAATTCCGCAATGCAATGTCCGGCCGCCGGGCATGGCAAGCGCGTGCCTACATTGACGTGACAAATAAGACATACATACAGCAAGCTGCACATGTTGGTGAGAATGTGCCGATGGATATGAGGGCCAACCAACCATCCGGCTCGCCAGTCAGTGGCGCTGAATGACCGACGACGACGTAACCGATGAGAGCAACTCGGCCAGACAGCGGTTCAACTAAGCCGGAGGCAAGTTTGTCAGACTCCGGTAAACAAGGCGAGTCTTCGGCGAGAAGAGGCGTGGCGTGGTAACTGCAGCTTGCCAGACAGAGAGATGACATCGACATCAAGCCCAGTCAGCTTCGGTCCACATCCAACAGCGGCGCGTATCACAAGAACAATCAGCTAAAGCCAGCATCGCCGTCCAGTCATTACGTGTATTTATATAAATGCGGATGAGTGAGTATGCAGACGATGCAAGACGTGTACCATGATGCAGTGCGCGCGCTCTGTAAACCATAAAGCTCGCCGGTCGTTGAGGTAAAAAAACAACAAGTCAGAAAAACAGTCCATGGCCAAACATGCAGAGAGAAAAAACACGCATGCTGTAACAATCGGCCCTTCGTCCTCCTTCTCCAGATGGGAATGATGTAGTGGTCCCAACCATGATGCTCGTGTGCCTATCCAACCAAGTCATAAACAAAAACACCCCTACCACGCGATGCCGCGTATGCAGGCGTCAAGCCGACTCCAGAGTCCCCCTTACTCGGCACCGATCAAGCTCTTGGGCAAGAACGCCCAGACCGTGCCGATGACGGAGAGGATGAACGAGATGGTCATGACGGTTGTGGCGACCACCTTTTCTCCGGGCGTTATCTCTTCCTTGAACAGCTTCAGGTAGAATGCAAGCGGCAAACTGCAACACATTATTAGTAAGGGCAAACCAAAAGGACAAAACAGCCGAGAGACAAAAAGACTTACGTGACACAAATGGTGAAGCACAGCGCACTTCCCATAAACGCCATGATGCTGTCAAACGCTGGGAACAAGATGGATATGATGAGAAACACAAATACGATGAGGACCTTGACGGCCACCTTGGCGATGCCGCGGAAGTACATGGAGCGACCGACAAGGCCTGGGTTGGGCGAGACGGCTTGCTGGTGGAGCCCAAGCAGAACCTCGACGGTGGTGACGATGGGGCGGGCGTTCAGGGGGATCTTGGTCAGCGGGATGATGCCGACGAACAGCGTCATCAGGACCGTCAAGGCCCTGGGATAGCTGGTCTCCATGAGGATGTTGGACGTGATTTCGTCACGGACGCCGTCGCCGAACATCAAGAGGCCCGCGACCGCTGTGGTGGCATCGAGGATGTACTGCTCCGGTTAGCACGGTCCGGGGTGTCGCCTGGTAGATGAACACGTACGGTGAATGAGAAGGAAATCTTCAATGCCTTGGTGTACTTGTGCGGGTGTCTCATGTCACGGTAGATCTATCGTCCAGTTAGCATGAGAGATGTGCTGGCAAGACGCTACCAAGCATACATTCGGAAAGACACCATGTCCACCCCTGTGTTGTATTAGCCTTTTGGCCCCGATGATAAATTGGGGACAGAAAGACTCACCATGGAGACATCAACAGCCCAAACGAGAGTGGCAGAGTGAGCCAGTTGTTGGGAAACATATACGTCTTGGCTGGGTCAATCAGCGAGCCTGGCGAGGTCGGCTTGATAAAGCCGTCGATTAGAAGAATAAGGACAACTGGGATCAAAATGTCAGTGGCCTGAATCGGGTGTCTCCAGGTTGATGTACGACTTACTGCTCATGCAGGAGAAAATGCCAATGATGCTGGTGAAGCTCAACAGCCGCAGCGGCAGAAAGTTCAGGGGTATCAAGAGAAAAGCGCAAAAGGTCTTCCAGCCGGTCAACGAAAGGAAGCCGGGGAACAGGAGATGCAGAGAGTCGGAAAAGAGCACGATGAGGGCAACGCATGCCGCCAACAGCTCCAAGGTGAAGAGGATACTCGTCGCAATGCGGGCGTTGCGGCCGAACGAGATGAAGGCGAGGTCGGAAAAGGTGATGAGACTTGGATCCAGATCCATGCACTTGGCCAGTAGCTTCGCCGTGTATGCCGTGACCGCGGCGCAGACGAACAGGGCGACCATTCCGCACAACCACCCCGCGTATTTGATGCCCATGGGAAGACTCAACAGCCCGACGCCGATCAAGACGCTTTCACAACAATGTTAGCTATCGCAAAATCCCCCATTCATGGTATTGCAAGCTTACTTGATAGAGTTGAAGACAGTCTGCGGCAGAGTCGACTGGCCTTCTACCGCCAAAACAATCTTGCCGTCCTGCTCGACCTCCTTGACCAGAATGGGCGCAATCTCGCCATCCGGAACGTTACCCCCACTCTCCTGCTGCTCCTGCCACATGGCGGCTGCCTGGGCCATCGACGTCCGGCTCATGTCGGAGCGCATAGTCCCGTAGTCGATGGCGGAGCCATAGCTCCCAATGATGGGCGGCGTGGCCAGGTGCGGCGGCACGGCAAAGATGGACGGTGCCGTGGTGGCGGCGCTGCCGACGCGGAACAGCTGCGAGTACTCATTCTCCAAGGCCTTTTGCTCGCGCTCGCGGAAGTCGCTGGGCTGCGCGTGGGCATCGTGGCTGGTCCCCGGCTCGGGGCTCGATGCGCCAGCGGACGCGTCGCTAGGGGATGAAGCCTCGAGGTGCTGGCGCAGAAGCGAGGAGCGTAATGGAGGGTAGTCGGCCTCGACATCGATTCTCCTGGCCGGGAGGCCATCGGGGGCGCCAATGGGGGCTTGGTCCTGGGCGTACACGAAGGCCGGGCGCTGGGGGATGACCTCGGCGAAGCCAGCGGCGCGCTGCCAACTCCGCGTGAAGGACCGGATGCTGTTGACGCCGCCGATATCGGTCAGGCCGGCGAGGCGGTTGGTGATGGAGGATCTAGAGGGGGAAGCGCGTGGTTAGCGGGGGATATCGCGTCGACGACCGAGGGGAGAGAGGGACAAGGGACGGGGACGGGAATGGGGGGGGCTTCACCTCCTCCGTCGAAGATGCTGCGGCCACTCGCCGCCATCGTCATTGTTAGAGTCGACACTGCGGCCCAGCAGAGAATCATCCTCAAACTGGACGCTCCGGTTGCCCATGGACGAGACACTGCCGGTCCGGCCTGGGGACTGCGCGCCCCCGCGATGGTACTGGTCCCATGTCGACGGATTTCTCGACGTCATGGTTCGACGTTGAAAAGGCTGCGAGCGCGAGGATTCAGCGCGAGGCAGAGTGCGGCGGAGGGGAGAGCTGGGCTGCTCTGAGCAGATGGTGAAAAATCGAGACCCCTTGCTCTGTTTATCGACGATGCCGTGGGGCTCGTCGACGAGACAGGGATGGCCCGCCGCTACCCGGTCCTGGCCTGGGCGTGCCTGGGAAGGTGGAGGACGGGTGGAGACGGGGGAGGTTTGATGAGCCGTGATTTTGATTTTGGGTTTTGCGGGAGGATGGCCTCGGCACGATGGCGAAAATGGAAAAAAAGGGAAAGAATGAAAAAAGAAACAAAATCCGGCAAATGCTGGCGACCCTGGAGGGACTGGGCAGTGGTGGTGTGGTTGCGGGGAGGAAGCGCAGTCCTGAAAACACCCACCATCAACGACATCATCGTCATCCCCGGCCTTCGGCCCCTCCCCTCCATCCCCCGAGCCCCCCCCTCGCGACCGTGATCGCCCGGCCGACCAAAAGGCCCGCCTACCACTGTCAAAACCCTCTCCTGCCCTACCTCAGTTCCCCTCTCCTGTGACGGGTCTTCCGTACGCGCTTCCCAAGTGCAACGTCTCTATCACACCCCAGTATCAGGATTGATTACTTCAAGTCAAGAGCGTGACCAAGCCAGCCTCTTCGGCCTGCAGCCCAGCTCTTATCGCCTGGTGAATCCAAGCCGCCGCAATCAAAGGTCGATATCGCCATGGCGCATCGCCATTGGGCAATGCCAGGCCATGCAGTGCGGGGTGGGAAGAATGTGCATATCATGCGGGCAAAGGCAAAAGCTGCGATGCTGCATGACACTCTCTATGATATTCTTCAGGTCGTGAAAATTTCAAAAGCTTCTTTCTCTGGTGGCGATATGTCTAACTGTTAGCAGCTAGCAGTAGACGGAAATATCCTAGGTCAGCAACGACCGGCACCTCCAAGTGATCTGGACTTCCACTCGCAAAATTCTCCATCACATTCACGAGAGAAAATGGAAGAACGCGTCTCCGGGACATGTAGGCAGCCCGATATCTCCATGATATGCAGTCCCGCAAGTCTTGACTCTTGACAAGCTGCTGAAACCCGTGCCTACATCGGCCGTTTGAATCTCCATCTCCGGTCTCGGCCGACAAGGAAAGCGGGCAACGCTGCCCGGGTTTTCCCATTCAAAAGGACTAGGCGGTTTCGAAGGGCTGAGAGCGCCACAACGGGCCATGAAAACTCGGGGCAGACGTCGCTATACCTGATCTTCATAAGCAAAACATCCTGCTTCTCCCATAGCCATGTCCAATACCCTTTGGGGTTAGGAGTCAACTACCATGAGAACAGGAATGGTCGGCCCGAGGCGTGAAAATCGGGCGGGCATCCATACCCTGGAAACCCTCCCCAACGCCGCCCCACTTCTCCAACTCCAGCGCGTTCATCAACCACTCACAATGGAACGATAAGCACTTGGCTCAGAGAGCAGTCAGGTACTTCTCCAATTCCCCAACACTTACCTTCTCGACCCTTTTCCCAACTTCCTTCGTAGCTCGCTCGCACATGGCGCGTGACCAGACCATCGCCATGAGGAGACTATCCAAGGGGGGCGTATTCCCAATTTTAGCTGGCGGGCTCGGACACCACCATATTCTGCCCAACACTGTCAGAACTATGCTCAACTTCGGAGCGGCCCCTCTTTGCGATCTACCTCTCGCACCCTCCCTAGGTCCAAACTTTGTCGATCCAAGGCTACCATACTCCCAACAGCAAGATGGAATGTCCTAGTACCGTCCACGCCCTCTCTCACCACGCTTCCGCCCCACCGACGGCGAGAACCTCGCCGTACAGCCTCGCCGATAGAGACTCCCCCTGGGTGTTGACGCAGGGCCATCTTGTACCCAGCAACGTCATGGTGTCAAGCGACGGCCTCCTGCACCTGACAAACGGGCGTCAACTGGTGCGAGGCCGAGTATGAGGAGTTTCTCAGACGACGGTGGTGCCCCGGCGATCTCCTAGACCGCGAGATGCCATCCACGAGGGCCAACAGACCAACGAACGTACTGATGCTGAGTTGTCACTTCAAAGCAAGGCGCACACAACTTCCCGCCCCCAACGCACAAAGAGGAAGAAGCCACGGCGACACCTTCCCCAAAGGATCATCTAGATTGTTGTTTATTCCAAGACTAAACAAGCAGATCAGAGTGGTTCATGATGCATAAAAACACAGCCTTTAAATGGCGCCAACCCCTTTTCCCCGTCCGTCCATATTTTCCGTACCCGGCGTTTTAGGACCCAACCGCTCGTTTACAACCCGACTTTGCAAAGACGCTCGCAACGACATGCCATGCACGCGGAAGAACCAGACAACGCCCACCAACCCCTGAATATGGCCGCGGGAGGAGCTTCTTATAAGCTCAAGGCTTCTTTCAAGCCTTGAGAATCTTCTCCAGCTCGGCAACGACGGCATCGCCCATATCCTTGGTGCCGGCAGTCCCCTGGAGGTCCTTGGTCCGGATGCCGTTGTCGAGGGCGGCCTTGACGGCGGCCTCGACGGCATCGGCCTCCTTGGGCAGGTTCAGCGAGTAGCGCAGCATCATGGCGACCGACAGGATGGTGCCGATGGGGTTGACGATGCCCTTGCCGGAGATGTCGGGCGCCGAGCCTGGGAGGGGGCAGTCAGCGAAACTAGTCCGGAGGCAGAAAGGTAGGGGGAGTGAGGGAGGACTTACCGTGGATGGGCTCATAGATGCCGTTGCACTTGCTCTTGCCGTCGGGGATCCCGCTGAGACTAGCACTGGGGAGGAGACCGATGCTGCCGGGGATGACCGAGGCCTCGTCGCTGATGATATCACCAAACAAGTTGCTGGTGATGACGACGCCGTTGAGGCCGCGAGGGTTCTTGACCATGATCATGGCCGCGCTGTCGATGAGCTGGTGGTCGAGCTCGAGCTGGGGGTATTCCTTGGCAAACACGTCCGAGACCGTCTTACGCCAGAGACGACTAGTCGCCAGCACGTTGGCCTTGTCCAAGCTCCAGACCTTTGCCGGCGGGTCGCGGGCGAGCGCGAGCGAGGCGCCGAGGCGGGCGATGCGCTCGATCTCGGGGCGGCTGTAGGGCTCCGTGTCCATGGCGAAGCCGCTGCCATCGTCCTCGGTGCGGTCGCCAAAGTAGATACCGCCCGTCAGCTCGCGGACGACGGTGAAGTCGGTCCCGCGGCACACTTCGGCCTTGAGGGGTGAGAAGTCGACGAGGGACTCGGACGCGAAGCTGCAGGGCCGCAGGTTGCCGTAGGTCCCGAGCTCCTTGCGGAGCTTCAGGATGCCCTGCTCGGGGCGGACGGGGGAGGAGGGGCCCCATTCCGGGCCGCCGATGGCGCCGAGGAGGATGGCGTCGGCCTTCTTGGCGGCGTCGAGGGCCTCGTCGGTGAGGGGGTTCCCGTGCGCATTAATCGAGGCCTTTGGCGAGGGGGCGCCGCCAGGGGTCCATGTCAACAACCTTGTTTGCGGGAAAAAGGGGGGGTCGCACGGCAGGGCTCCGAATCGGCAGCCGGCGTCGGACACAGCACAGAATGAACGGAGGTCGACTTACACCACCCAACAGATGATCCTGGAGGTTGAACTTGCCCGCGGATGGGCTGTGCACCTCAATGGCTTTGAGAACCTACGGGAGGCGGTAAGTCAGACTTGTCCTGGACGTTCGGGCTTCCTCGACAAACGACTCGTGTGCCACCGCCACTGGTAACCGCCGACCCGACCCGACACCATGCACAGGGAGACGCGGTGCCACATGCTCGGTCGGGAGGACGTGGGGGTCGGGATCTTTGTCGCGTGGGGCAGGGCAGAAGGCGCGATTACACCAGATGCGATGTCCCCGATGTTGGGCTGGGCTGAGTTGAGCTGGGAGGGAGACATCTCGTCCGACGCACCTTGACTGCCTCGGCCACGACCTAGAATCCCCGCGCAAGCGCAAGTTAGAGAAATTGTTCCCCCGCGACAGACAACCACCCGCAGGGCCGGGGAAGAGCATACCTCTGGACCGCAATGGTCACCGCCAAAGACGACGATGTTGTGTGTCGTCATGATGGATAGCTCTTTGCGCTTCTTTTTTCTCTATTCAGCCCTGAGTCGGCGGTGGAAGGAGAGCTTGTAATCGATCGGGTGGGTCGACGGACCGGCACGGACGGACAGACAAACGGCGGCGGAGGCGACTGACGGATTGCGCTTTCAATGGTCTCCTGGAGAATGAAGAGTGTTGATGTCTTTTCGTAAAAAGGAAAGGGGGCCTGGAGGAGAGAAGAGAGCTGCCCCGCGAGCCAGGTTTTGAGCTTGGAGCTGCTGCTGCTTCCCTTACCTCTGGATGGCCCGAACCAACCCCGCATTCCGAAGTCGGCGATGGGCGCAGGCCGAGGGAAGGAGCTCCCCCATATTTTTTATTTTCCCTCTGCATATGGGGGTACCACTTCCAGGGAAGTCTACCCGGCCGGTTTTCGTCGAGAGACGACGTACATATCGCAGACCCTGAATTATAATATGTATGTCTTGGACGCCATTTGCTTTCACCGCCAGATAATCATCTCTTCCTCGTCTGGATGTCCGGCCGTCGAGACAGATGGACGATGATGTCCACGTCCCCACCAGCTCGCGCACCCACTTGCACCCAGAGCTAAACCGTCAGGTTGCATATCCACTGAACAGAGTCGTATACTTGGGGGCTAATGATCAGTCAGGTACCCGCCCCATGTCAATGTCACCTGGGAGCCGTGTCGGATCAACGAAGTCAGCAAGAGTGGGAAAACTCAAGTGGTACCGGGAATCTTTAGGACTCCTCCACCAGTTCTAGAGACTCATTTCATTGTCTCCCAGCCCGTCTAGGGCCCCCGCCCCGTAGCTCCCTGGCATATATACAAGAGGTGGAGGGCATCGCGGAGCCAGAAAAGTCTTGATCGGGTATCCTTTTTAGCCAAGGTCCTTGAGGGACGATGGACGTTCACGCTTTCATGCATGGGCCGATATTTAACTCGTCACCCCATCCCCATCCCCTCCCCTAGCGCCGCTCAAGTGGTGTTCATTGGGTAGGTGGGCGGCTTTTGCCTTGAGCCTCCATCAAGGTTCGACAACGTCTGATAGCCTCATCCAACCCCATCCCGCCGCATCTTCCTACGTACAGTCAACAGGCAGACAGACTGCCATCTCGCTAGGTAGCCTGACAGGACCCCCTCTCTTTCCAATCCATCCAACAACAAAAGAAATTCAAAAGCAGCAGGCTGCATTACGTTGCGTTCACTTCAAATCCGTCCACGCCACATACAAAACATCATCATCACCTCGCGGGGGGGTATCAGGGCAACCACACCATCTCCCAGTCGTGCTTCTCAGCGAAAAGACCGGAACGACTTGTGCGCCAGCGGCGAGCCCCGCGTCCCCCTGCCTCCCGGCCCCGCCATCGGCCCGCTGTCTCGGATGCGCCCGCCGCCGCGCATGTTGTTTGTGTGCGCGCAAAAGGCGCAGATGTATATTGACGGCATCGTCTGCTCCGTGAGACCGATGCAGTTCCCGTGCAGAAACATCTCGCAGGATTCACTGTGGGGTTTTGTCAGACAACACGATAAAGACTGTGGGCGAAGGGGGAAAAGCATACCACTGGACCATGTAGCCGTCGCCGCGATGAATGTCGGTTCGGTTACACGTGCACCGGACGCCTCGGGTCCGCGAGTCTGTCGATGGGGTGGGTAGGCTGGTGTCGGTCATGGTCGTCGGTGAGGTGGCCATGTGAGCGGGATAATTGTCGACAAACCCGACCGTCCCCGGCCCGTTACCAAAGGAGACAAAGCGCCGGGATTTTGCGCTTGAGGGGAGTTGTACCCGTCGGCTCTCGCGCAGCTTCTGGAGCTCGCTGACTGCGTCCCCTGACGCTTTGGCTTGGGGAGTAAGGTCGTTGATCACTGTCTCTCTGTCGCTATCACCGTCGTCTTGGGAGCCCCGGAATGTGCTATACGACGCTGTGCTCCGCTCGCTTACGCTACGCTGGGAGCTGTGAAAGGGATGGATGGACGTTGGCCTGCGCGGGTCGGGAAGTGCAAACGACGTGTTGCGGCTGGGGATGACGATGGGGTCGTCATCTGTGGAGGACGAATCGTCGTCGGATTCGGATGACTGCCAGTGGCGGTTCTGCGCGACAGGCTGCGCGCTGTGCCGTTTTCGGACGGTTGGCGGTGGGTCGTCGTCGACAATGATGGTTGTCTCGACGCGGGCTCGACCATTGGCGTCAATGGTAAACTTGGCCTGGGTTCGTGTTCTCGGCCGGGTGGTTTCGGGGATCGAAGACAGGCTGGGAAGGCGTTGGTGATGGTGTCCCTTGACGGGCGATGATCTCCCGCTCGGCCTGCTGGGCTGGGAGAGGACAGGGCGGCTGGAAGAGTTGGACATTTGGGACTGCGGACGCGGGGCGGGGGCAAGGGTCGGCAACGAGGCTCGGCTCATCGGCTTCTTCCCTTTGCTTTCACTGGCACTACGAGCGAGACCGGGGCGGCCGGTCTGCTTGATCGGGGAGCTTGCTGTTACCCGGTCTTGTTTTCTCGGGACCATATCCTTCTCGCTGGCCGTCCGGCGGAGCTCGCCCCGTGGCGGTGCTTTCGCAAGTCGTCGCCCTGTCTGTGTGTTTTGTGGTGGTTGCGAGAGCGGTGCGGGCTGTGGTTGCAACGAAGCGTTAAACGATGACATGTCCATGCTAGAAGACGGAGGTCGGCTGTAGAGGAGCCCGGGGTCTACACCAACGCCATTGTTGACTATCCCGAAAGGGTCTCCCATGGCAGTGGGAAACGATGTCGCAAACACGGAGGTGTCCGCCGCCGACGTACCAAGCATGTGCATAGGTTCCGCAACCATGGGGCGCCCGCCTTTGCCATTGGCAGTGTTCTCGTCTCCGTTTTCACCGACTGGTCCCCCCTCTTGCAGCAATTGGTTGGCTCGCGCCCAGTCCATGGCGCCCATCGATGGGTGAGCCGAGCTGGCGCCCTGGAAGACGGTGTTGCCGCTGGCGCCAAAATCGATTTCCATGCCTCCCATCCCGGGGTCGGGGTCCCAAAAAGACCTCTGGTTCCCAAAGGCCTGGGCGGTGGCCGGAGCTGACAAGGGATAGCCAAACATGTCACTCTGTGCCGTCACAAAGTTGCCCATGTGCGGCTGGTGGCCCATAAAGTCCGGCTGGCCGTAGCCCTGATCATTTTGCATCGTGTTGGTGTCAAGCTTGGGGGCAAGCTTGCGGCTCCCCTTGTGAGCCGAGGGAGGGGGCGTAGCCGTTTGCGCGTGCGTGTCGCGGCGCGCCTTCTTCGCCAACCTCTCCGGGGCCGCTGGATCCTTCTCGTCGCCGGAGGGGCGGTCGGGGATCGGGCTCGGCGAAATGAGCGTCGAGGATTTCAGCTGCTTCGAGGGTTCAACGGGGAGAGGGTTGGGCGAGAAGTGGTTGGCATGGGATGCGATTTCGGCCGCGATTCCTCCAGCCGACAGCGGCCGCTTCTGAGCAGAGCCGTGCGTGTAGGGAATGGACTGGGCAAAGTCGGGAAACGGGCCTTGGGAGCCTCGGAGGTTCCCCGGTGTCGCGTTGAAGACGGAATATTCCTCGGCAAAACGGGGGGTCCAGCTGGACGAATCGTCGAAGCGGCCCTCGGTGTGTTTGGGAGTCTCGAAGACGGGGCTCGGGAAGATGGTCGAGGTCGGCGTCTGTTTAGGGGTGGGCGGCTGAGCGTTTGGATGATCACCAAAGCTGCCGAGAGACCATGATTAGCATCAGAGCCGGTTGGGGACACGACGGGAAAAGGCAGGGCCTGGGATGTGCTGGGTTATGGCAGTGGAGGACACCGAGAAGACTCGGGAGCAAAAAAAAACAGAGGGAAGCGAACGAACCTGGATGCCGGCTGATCCCCACTCATAGCAGATTCCTGGCGATATCACTCATATATCCCAAGCTGGACCATGACGCTTCACTTGTCACAGGCGGTGATGCGAAGCTGTCGATATTGCTCGGGCGACCAGAGCTGTCGACCGTGCGAAGGTTGCAATCTCGAGGGCGGGTCGACAAACCGATTGGGACCGCCGCGAAGGGAGGCACGGCAACCACGGGCTCGTCAACGTTTCAGTCTAAATATCGGGCGCTGTTGCTCGGAGCTTCTGATAATTGTTTTCCAAGGCTGCCGAGGCGCGTTCCGTTGAGACGACCGGCAGTGGGCAGTGGACAATGGGCTGGAGGGAGCGAGGTCCATGTTAGCAGGCGGCCATTTTGGTCTCTCCCGGTCGAGTGGGAACCTGTCCGTTGCATGTTTGCCGGTCCGGTTGCCAGGGATAAGAAAAAGGGGGTCATCTACCGTGAGCCAGAGGATTGCCCGACGAGGCGAGGAGAGGGGGCAGGCCGTGGGCAAAAGGCCTCGCGTGAATCGAGTTGCGGCAAGGAGAAGAGCGACGACAGATGAATTGGGATCCCACGTCGGCGAGGAGGGGGGTCGAGAGCGAATATATTCCAGGCTGTCAACCTCGAGCTGAGGGCTGAACCTGGAAGGACGGTTGGAAAAACCGCCTGCACCAGGGAGCACAAGTCTGTGCTAGTGCGGACCAGCCTGCTTTGGTCAGTGGTGAGGGAAGCGCTGAGGCCGTGGCACGGTTGCTGTCCCTCCTCCCCAAGCATTGCCGGGATGGCAGACCACGAGAGTTTGGACACGGGATTATTCACGAGAGGGCTGTCACCGTCTCCAAGATAATGGTGATGCACATAAAAAATGTCCAAAATGGTAGCCAAAAACCTGAGAGAAAAAGATGCACTGGGAAAGCTACGAAAGCTCATCTGTACCTCTCCTCAGCTCTCAGTGCCTGTCCTCTGTACTGCGTTGCAACCTGGGAAGGGTGTTGACCGGGGGCGGCTAACAACCAAGCGGAGGTCGCATCCAATTACTGAGCCTTGAGGAGCGGGTGGGATTGTCACCTCGACGATATGGAGCAGCAAGAAGCCCTCCGGCAACATGTATGTAATCTAGAAGCCCTCTCTGCTCCCAGCTCGTCAGTGCTTGGTAAGGCGGGAGACCGCGAGCAGCCACGGCCTCTGCTCCTGTGTCACCCAAGATGTTGAGTGACACACAACCCGAGGGTCGGGCCGGGCGGGCATCTTGAACCTGTGAAGATAGAGGAGTGAGACCAGGAATGCCATGTCGTCAAGCTCTGGCCGAAGCTCCTCGGAATGCTTGCCCCGTCGCTAGGTAGCCCACCTACCAACAGTCGGTTCTTGACTCCTTGCGGAGAGCCACCGAGACGCTGTAACGGCGACCCGAGCTCCGTTGCGACCTGGCCCGAGACACCCATCCATCGAGCTTCCGAGTCGTGGAAACCTACGGATATCGAGAAACCTGAGGCCGTGATGTCAGCGTCGTTTCGAGGGCCTGAGCTCCGGACGGGAGCGACCTGTCCTCGCCAGCACGCTCTGTATGCAAAGAGCCTCACTTGCAGGCGACGAGAGCGAGCAGAGTTGCATGAAGCGCCTGGCCCCAGAGGCCAACAGCCAGCATCATTGGCTCCGGAGTGCAGTTGTGCCTGAGACGACGACCTGCACGGCTGATGAGTCAAAGGCTGATGCTGCCCCCCTGTGGCACCAGCAGCGAGCGCCATTCGAGGAGGATTGGAGGGCGATGACAGGCCCCCAAGGTCCAAACCCCGCCGTGTCTTGGCGACTGGCGGGGTCCTTCTTCCAACGCAGAGGGTGATCTGCCTGTTTGTTGCTGGGTCTCCTGTTGTTTGCAACATGTCGTCGTCGTTTCTCCCCTTCGCCGGCATATCAGCCCGTCATTCTCGTGGAATCCTGCTCTCGGGCCTTTTGCGACTCTGGTAGGAATCCGGCCGGCGGATGGAGAATACAGAAATTGTGGGGAAGACGACGCAGGTTGTTCCCGGCAACCAGCAAAAGAGGAAGTTGCTCAGACATCTCTGCCGCTCTCAGCGTTGCAGTGTCTTTTGGGGGTGGTGTAGGTTTCTCGGGATTATTATCCTTCCATGCCTCTGGGAGGTGTGTCGAGGTACGAGAGCTTCATGTTTGAGTTGCTGCCATCTCTCTGTAAGAACGAAAGGTTGTCCTTCAACAAAAAACTGACTTGGAGGACAGCTCCTCGGCGTCGTCTGATGACCCTGCATGGAAACCCGGACGATGCGGGCTGACTGAACGCAGAGTGGCTGCATCTCAAGCTCCATCGCACAATAGGGGCCTGCATCACCACGCAGCGTCCAGCAAATCGCCCGCCGTCCAGCAGCCATGCTTGAAGCTGACAGCGAACGAGGGCGGTGATCGGAGGGCTTGGTACCTGACATACAGCTCGATGGCGCACTGCCATGTCGGTCCACAGTGACGGAGAAAAGGAGGAAATTGGCAGCTCAGTGTCCTGCTGCACCGGAGCTCCCTCCCGTGCAACGACAGCTCCGCCTGTCCTGCATCGACATGAAAGTGACGTGTCCGAGGAGCTCACCACTGGCCTCAGCCAGCAGCAGTCTTCCTGTTCCTGCGTCAGGCCATGCAACATTGCCGCCGCCTGTCCACTGCATATTGTGGAAGCGCTGGCCAGCGAGGCAGGTACTACCACATAGAAGAGATGATGGCCCAGTCATTCAGTTCTTGGATAGGCGAATGCTGTCGGTTCGGCAGGAGACGGCTTGGAATTTCGAGATGGGTGTCGGGTCAGGTAGACCACGTATGGCCAGATCCGGCCGGCGACCTTTGGTAGAACAAGCAGCCCGGAGCATTCCGAAATGTCGCTGGACGTCCAGCGAAGAGCGGACGCCGGAATCAAGGCAATTGGTTGGAATCTTGACGTTTGGACAAAGGTCGGACAGCGTCCAATTTCCAAGTTCCAGAACGATGCAAACTTGGGTCGCCAGCTCGGGACTTTTGCGGCAAGGTCAGTGGTCGGCCGGCCCAGACAGGCGCTCAGACGGCGGGTTGAACGATGCTCTGGGAGAAGGAAAAGAGGCCCCAAAATTCAACAGCAAGATCAGGAGATGTTCTCCTGTTCTCCTGTCCGAGAGAGTTGGATGATGAACTGTTGGTGGTCGTGGATCTTGGCGTTGAAATGGACTGTTGTCTGAACGAGCCAATCTTGTCCAAGTCTGGACTCGGAAACCCCGCACGATCAGCTCCGCATTTTACCCCCAGCCTTGGCAGCTCTCTTCCCACCACTTGAACAGAAAACTCTGGCTTCAGGGTACTTTCAGGTCCAAGCTTTCTTATTTCCTGTCCAGCACACTACCATCCAACCTCTCAGCCTCTCTGCTGGATTCGTTCGACTTTCACACCACGCTCACTCAGTCACTGATCATCCGCAGCCTTTTCCAATCTTTTCCTCCACCAGGACATAAAGCAAACACTTCACCCGCGATTCAGAGGCCGCACGAGAGAGCACGGACAGCTTCAGCGCTCGCCACTCACGAAGCCGCCATCTTCGGTCCTGATTGGCAGGCCCCCCAAAACCCCTCACACAGGCCTGCGATAATCTCGACAACGACCCAACGAGACGCGGGGATGCTATCTGCTTGTTGGCTGTCGAGAACCTTGCCGCCGACCCGACTAGTGACCGAGGCCCGAATCCGGCCCCTACGATCACAGCCACGGGCCCGGTCTCCAGCTGAAGCTGCAAGCACTTAACATCCTTGCCAGCAAGTGGCTCCCGTGGCTCCGGAGGGCCAGCGATGATCAAGATACTGCACAGTATTTTGCTTATTCTGGGCTGTGAGCACGTCATTGAGCCAGGGGCTTGATGCAAATCGCATGAACCTGCGAAATTGCAAAGAGCGACGTGGACCGCCACAGCACTCGTCGACACATGATGCTCTCACACGTGCTCCGCGAGCAGGACCACAGCGTCGATAAACGGACTCCTCTCTCTGGTGGCGCTGACCGGTCATGTCCCGGTTTGTCTCCGGGCACCATTCCGGTCCGTCTCGCGCTTCACATCAACGAAGGGGCTGTATCCACACTATCGTGAAGATATTCAAAACCGGGCATATTGACAAATACAATCCAAGGCCGGCTGGGGGCCACCCCCTGACTTACACCCGAACCCCTACCCATCCGAGTCTTCTTCTCGACCAGATCCCATCCTCCCAGTAACAAGTCGGTCAGAGACCAAACTGCATCATCGTTTCCCCATCCCCTCCTGACTCGCATAGAAACAAAAAAGAAAACTCCCCGTCCAGCCGACGAGCCGTCGCCAAAATTCCCGGGTCCTCGTCGCACCAGGCGCTTCTCGCTGCGATCCGAGTGGATCATCAAACGCGGAGCCTTGTGCCAGAAGTCCGTACCACGTACCTCGCACTTCACCACATCGGCAAGCCAACTCTCAGGGGCTACGTCTGCGTCGTCGCGTGTGTCAAGATGTGTAGGTACCTATGTCCTCGGGATATTTTTGGTCGCCCGCCCGCCCATCCGCCTCCTGTGGATGCTACCTACCCACCTTCCCACGGCCATCACAGCTTCCACCAAGCGACCCCCATCAGCGCGGGAAGGGGAAGAGAAAAATACCCCGATACAACAACCGTGCGTGCCGGCGTCACTGACGTTGCCGCGTCGCCTTGCCTGTCGAGGTGCATCTGATGTGCCCGAAAAAGAACATGTTCATCTGGAGTGGATTTCGTGGTGGTAATTTGTCTTTATTTCAGACGAGTGAGGCTGTGAGCCGTCACCATCTCGTCGGTACCATTTGCCGTTCGTTTTAGCGGGTTGCTTGGTGATACCCTGGGTAGGTACAAATGCAAACATCACCTCCTTGCCAGGCACCTCTCATCTCAACCACTGCGACCACCGAAACTCTTGGGGGAGGGCAACATCGTAGGACGAAATACTCACACTCGAACATAACTGGCCATTTCGGCATCGTAGTAAACGCCATCAATTCTCCAGGTTCACTAGCTACCAATTGCTATCTACCCAGCAGACAATCTGCTCTGCTTTGGCCCAACCTACCCACCTCGGGTATCCCCCCCCGCCTCCCAGCCGTCATCCCCGGGTATCAAAAATTCGATCCGCTAGAGTGCAATCCGCCCAGCCAGCCATTTCCGTCCGTCCGTCCAATCCTCATTATCATCGTGAGTAGACTAGGTACCAAGGAAAAGGGGAAGACAAAGAACTGAGACGGTAAAGGGGGGATAAGGAAAAGCACGAAGGGGGTATGAGAACGTTGAGTGGACAGTAGAGGTCTTGAACAGGAACTAGAGTAAGGAAATGAAAAGAGAGACATGCAGAGAAAATAGGGAATGGGATGGGGGAATAAAACAGAAAGGTCTGGTATCTGGGACGAGAAAAGGAAAAGGGGCGAGTAGCGAAACTGTCAAAATAGAAAAAAAGAATGTCGGGATTAAATTTGGTGATGTGTGTGTCTGGTACCTACGTAGGTATCGCCAGTCCCCTTGCCCCCTAACCCTCCCATGGGAGAGAGAAATCATCACTCGTCCATCTTCGTCCATCGTCGTCCAGCAATGCCAGAAAAAGAAAGCCAACCAAGACCCTCGTCTCGCCTATCAACCACCAGGACAGCTTGACCAAACCATCCATCCACCTACGCATGCGCCTCGACCGCTCCCTATTAACCCCAACCCCTTTGGATCATTAAAAAGGATTCGGCTTTCTGCTTTTTGTTCTCATTCGGGTCATCACGAATCATAAATGGGGTATCCTTCGTCACCGTCTCCATGGCCACAACATCAACATCAAATCATATTCGGATAGGCCTCCATCGCCGGCGGTGGTGCAACCGCTACGCCTCCCCTAGTAGGGGGCTGTGGGGGCGCCGTTGTTACTTGGAGGTGGAACGGCGGGGGAGGCGGTGGCGGTTGCTGGCCTTGATGCGGATGCTGTTGGAGGGGATGTTGATGTTGATGATGTTGCTGGTGTTGGTGCTGTTGATGTTGGTGATCGAGGTGATGGTGTTGTTGGTGCTGATGGTGGTTATGGGCGTGGTGGTGGTCGTGGGGATGATGGGGTGAGGGTGGCGGGTGCTGCAGTTGCATGTGTTGTTGCTGCTGCTGCTGCTGTTGCTGCTGCTGCAATTGTTGGTGGTGCTGTATTATCTGATGCTGCTGTTGGTGCAACTGCTGCTGTGTCTGCTGTTCCGGCTGCTGCTGCTGCTGAGCTTGGTGCTGATGTTGAGCTTGGTGCTGCTGCTGAGCTTGGTGCTGCTGCTGAGCTTGGTGCTGCTGCTGCTGCTGCTGCTGCTGCTGAAGCTGCTGAGCTTGATGTTGCTGCAGAGAAACAGGCGGTTGTTGCTCCTGTGGACTTGGCGCTTGCTGAACAGCCTGAGGTGGCTGTTGCGACTGTGGCGATACACTGGAGGGCTGAGGGGGAGCTTGGCTCTGGGATTGCATCTGGGCTTGGGCCGGAGTGGGCGTGTTCGCGACAGACGCAGCCGGTGTCATTTGCGGAGTGAGCGGTTCCGTCTTGGGCTTTGCCATTGTCGACGCCGCGAGGTTGCGCGAGTGGCTGCTCTCCCTGCGGCGCTTGGGCGCATCTTTGATCTTGGGGTGGGTATGGCACTGAGATTCCTAGGTTAGCAACTGCTCTATAACTAACAGAGGAGGGGGGCGTACCTTGTATGCATGTCTGAACCAAGTGGTTCCCTTTTTTTTGCTGCTGACCAGCGCAATCCATTCGTTGCAGCTTCCACATAGGCCCTCCCACACGTCAGGGTTACCATCCATGCGTCTGGTCTCCTGGGGCTCCTGGAAAGGACTGCCGGTGGCCGCGCTGATACCGTGGGTGAAACTCTTGTCATACCAGAAAGCCGAGTTCTTGAGTACCAGCCATCGCCCAGGCTTGCAGATGCCGCACCAACCCTCGCGCTTGTTGCCATGCCCGCGAACCCATCTAGGCGTATACAGATCACCGTCAAACCTCAGCTCTTGCTCGTGAGGCACAAGATCTTGGTCCGTGGGGTTCATGTCCTCTGGTGGGGGCGGGATCTGCTCTTCATGCAGCGATGCGTACAGGTCAGGCGGATCGGAAAGGTCCGTGTAGTGGCTGTGAAGAGAATGGGGATCCGCATTGCTCTGCAACATTCGGAAGAGGCCATGGGACAGCAGTGGTGGCGGGTTCTCGTACTGGTGGTGCATGTCGTGGTGGAAACCGTGGGACGGCAGCTGGGAAGGAAGGAGCATGCTGTTTCGGTGGAAGGCCGGCGCGTTGCTAAGCAGATAGGGGTGTTGCTGAGCGGCTTGGAGATTGCCATAGTTCAGGGGCAGTTGTCCGTGGGCAATCGTTGGAGAAGAGTGGCGCGACGACATCCGCGCGTGCGGGTTGAAGGCGTCGTGGGGATGGTGGTAGACAAAGGGCGACGGTCGTCTGTTTTGCGCAGTCCCGTAGGATCCCGTTGACCACCTCTTGTTCCTGGCGCTCTCCACGCTGTACGGTGCAGCTCGCATTCCCGGTCGTGGGGAGGGGGAGGCGCCCCTTCCTCTGCTCTGCGTCCTGACCAGCTCGGATCGGCCCTGAGGTGTCATGCGGGGGGAAGCAACAGGCGAAAGCTGAGTCGACGACATCAACGAATTGCGGTTGGAAGGCGGAGGGTACTCGGAGGAGAACGAAGGCGCGTCGGAGAGCGCTGCCGAGAAGTCCTCGTAAGATGGCATGTCCGAGAGCCCCCCGGACGTCGACACGGTGAATGACGAGCCGGACATTCTGCGCGGGTGCTGGAGTCCATTCTCGTACGGCAGCGAGTCGCCATCCATCGGGGGTCCCTGGTACCGGAGATCGAGAATGGGGATGGCTTCGTCGGTTGTGTAGGCTTGCCCGATGCTCACGTCATTCTCCAGGCCTGCGATCTCAAGGGTGTCGTCACAAGGTTTTTGCGCCCATGTGTCTGGCAAGACGGTCAGTCCCCCGCGGACTCCGCGCAGACCGTAGTACTCACTGCTCTCCATCGTGGTCACAGGGTAGTACTCCTGGTGGACGGGCATGGGCCGCGAAGTCATGGAGTCGGGCGGAGGCTGTTGCATTTGTAACGACGACGAGTCCCAAGCCGGCACACCCTCGAACCCTCCCGCCATGCAATAAGAAAAGCCCTCGTGAATAGTCGCGGGCCGCGGCCTCATGCCTTGTGTGGCCGGTGTGGTCCAGACGCCTTGGGGTGCCGACATGGTCTCGGTTTTTGGTGGCATGCTAGCCGCGCTCATGGTGACGATGGGCGACGGGCGAGGCGGCTGCACCTCTCTGGTGTACTTGTTGCTGGGCCCGCTGAAGGCGAAGGAATGGATCTGAATTTGCTGCCGTCTACAATATCTGTGTAAGTGTTGCGTTCCTGGTTTACGGCGACGGGGAGCTGGGAATGGCGTACAGTTGGGCGTGACCAGAGTCCATTGCCATAAGACTCTAAACAAGGGAGTGCTCGGTTAATCTATTGTTGACCGGAAACTGAACACGGCCGGGCATGTTAGCATGAATCTTGGGGCGGAAGAGCAGCCCTGGCGCAAGAGCCCCGTCTGACGGCTCAACCACACAGCCAGTGTATCGAGGCGTGTATCATGGGCCGCGTCGGGCCGTGTTTTCACTCACAGGAACTGCTCCGCGTGCGTAACCAGCACGTCCAGGTAGTGGCCCGCGTGCGGTGAGCAGGATGAAGGAGGGGTGGGCGCTATCTGGCCGTTGTGCGAGGGAGTGGTGAGCGGCGTGGCGGCAAAGGAGTGCGTAGATATCCGGATCGACTGTCGGCAAAAGTATCGAGGACGGGTCGTGAAACGTCAGGGAATGTAGGAGCCTCTCGAGGCGGGTGGTATCTACTCGTTGAAAGATGGATGCCAAATATTTTTGTGGCGTTTGTCTGGCGAGACGAAAGTAAGGATTGTTCGGGTTCCCGGGAGCTGGGTAAAAAAAAAAGGAGTGTGGTGAGTTGGGTAAAGAATGGCCAACCCGTTAGACAGTCGTCCGCAACTGGTGTCCCGGCAGGAGGCGAAGGGGGGAAGAGAGCCAGCTCTTGGTATATTATAGACCAGAGACCGATATCAGCGTCGGAAAAGTATTAGGCCAGGCAGGCTCGGAAGAAAGGAGCGACTTCCAGTGACGAGGAGGGACAACCAGTGCGGGTTTGATGGTGGGACGACGCGAAGGGAGCAAAAGAGGCCCAGAGGGCGGGGCGGTGCAGGACCCCGGGGGTATAAGAGAGAAGGAAGGGAAGTAGTGCCGACGACCAAGACGTGGGCTTGCTGGGGGAGGGCAGCGGGCTTCTGCACGGTCTAGTTCGGAACGTCGGTAGGAGCTAAGCCGGATGTCTTGACACAGACCTGACTGCGTCTGTGGACAAGAGAAGTACATGAGGTGTGCGAGACTCCGCTTGGCTGCTGCTGGAGGGGGGACGAGGTACAAGGGGACTGTTGTTGGAGGATGGGGTAGGAGGGGGGGGGGGCAGGCGTGGCGTGCGCTGGCAGGGTGCAGCGTAGGGTAGACGAAGCCCGGCCAGGGTTGCATCTGCCCATCGATGACGGGGCAGACAAGGCGTGGGTAGCGGACCAGGGACTGGACTGGGGGGGCCTCTCCTTTGGGAAGAAGGGGAGCCAGGATAAAACACCGATCTCAAGGATCGAGGGCCCCAGTCGGGACCCATGTCCTGCAAGTCTGGAAGCCACTGCAGGCGAGAAAGTGGGCTCTTGAAAAGGCTAGGCCCCGCCGGCAGCATCGGACCTCGGAAGGGAGTGAAGTGAAAGGAAATGCAAGAGGACGTGAAACGAGATAGGGGCGAGGGAGAGGGATACCGGCCGACTGGTCTCTCGTTCGACGACGGGACGAACATGGCCAGGAACACCCGCCAACAGAGAAGAGAGAGATAGGCCCGGCGTCTAGCGGATGGGTGGCGGCGTGGACGGCCATGTGGATCCAGGCTTGCACGGCAGACGAGACCGAGCCGAGGGACAATGGGACGTGCTGGAGTGCTGGACTGCGTACCGGGGGAGGGTGGCTTGTCTCAGCCCCATGCCTCGACGGGTCTCCCAGTGGCAACCGATAGCTCCGACATGGCAGAGACACAGACGGGGCGCACTCGGACGCTCCCGAATGATCCTTGGAGGGCCGTTGGAAGCACACGTCTTGCCGCATGCCGCGTAGGACGGTTCAGTTGGGCCGCCGCTGTTCGCCGTCGGGGGGGCTGCGAGGTGGTGTTGTTGGTATGACACGGCCCGACGCCGCGGCGCATCTGAGAATGGGATCTGAACGCATCAAACAGGTCAGTAGAACAGACGCACAAGAGCACGCACAACCTGGCACCGTCAACAGACTTTCTGTACGGGATATCCGCAGCAGGCTGTGGTGGGTTTTGCGAAGCAAGCCTGGAAGCGTAGCAGGGGAGAGTATAAACTTGCCCTTCAGCCAAGACCAATCAACCCCGCCGCGGCGAGGATCATGGTCGAGCATGTTTGGCAAGACCCCATCTTACATGGATGTTGTTTTGCCATCTCAGATCCGATCTCCGCTTCGGAACTCCTGGCTGCGCCCCGTCTCCGTCCCCACGTCGAGCCTCGAGACCCGAGCCTCGCCAGGAGCCCCAGCTGGCCGGACGAGTCCAGACGACAGGTGGCACAGATGCAGAGCTGGGGTTAGCAACTTACCCAATACACAGTTCTGTCTCTGAAGAGGCGGGACGGCATGGCGAGTTGGCATCGTATCTCGCCAGCTCAGAACCACGCCCGTTGATGAATGGTTTCTTGGTCAGCTGGGCAGCTGGGCAGTCAGTTGGGTGTCGTCTCTTTACCCGCTGCAGAGGATGAGGCGATGGCACTGAGGAGGAATGGCGCGGGTTGGTTACGAGGCCGTGAGTGGTTACCAGAAGCCGACCGCACGGCAGAAGCAGCGCGACAGAGTGTCCGGAGACGGCGAAGACTGGTCGACGCCCACGACATGAGGGTAGTGCAGGTACACCAAACTACGCAGTAGGTAGCCACAAGTCGGAGTTGATGGGCTGGTCGGTGTTTTCCCCTCGCTGGAGACGCGCATGCAGTCCGTCGAGCCAGAGCCCAGAGCCAGGCATTCGCCGCGACCGATTCTTCCAAGAACACGGCAGAAGCCACTGAAGCAGGGAACATGGATCTCAGGGCCACGGCAGTCGTCTGTCTGCTGGCTGCGGTGCGGCGGCGGATGGCGGATGCTGATTGTGGGTGGGTGAGTGGGTGTGCTGAAGGCGAGTCGTTGTCGAGTGTCGTCGTTGGAGCGAGTCGAGAAAAAAATGGTAAAGACGCGACTGTGGTTCTGGCACGTTTGAGATCAACCCCGCGAGGGGTTGGCGAGGCCTTGTGATTGGTGGCTGAGACTCTGAGCCCATCAGCTGCAGGGGTTCGAGTGCAGCATTGCAGCAGCTGCAGGCCACTTGCGGGTGTCTGGTGGGCTGAACGGGGAAGGCGGGGCTCGTTGCCTGTCTCAGATCTGTCGCAGCCGACATTCTCCATCTTTTCCCTCACCATCCACCATCAGCACCCCTGTCGCCTGCAACCCTGTCATCAGCCCCACCACCCACCAACGACCCTCCAACTTCTCCTCCTCAACACCGACAGAGGTTCAGTCGCGACCGACCAAAGCTTGCAGTCTATCCAACGCATCCATTCTTGCAATCGACAAGAGGTTGCCGCCGAAACCGCCGGCCCATCACCATCACCACCATCCGAACCCTCCCCACTCCCACCTCCCCGTCGCCATCGACAACCCATCGCAAACGCCTGGCGATCGTTTGAGTCTGGCCCCTACCCGACCTCTCGATCATACCCTTGATTCCCCTACCCACGGCCGACATCGCCGCCCTCCCAGCCCAGTCCCCCGACCCATTCCCGCCCTGCCCTGCCCTCCGCCTCCACCCTCCTCCACCTGCGGCCCGGTCGCCCTCGCTCGGTGTTTGGGCGTGTATGAGACGTGATACGATGGATTCATGATCGGCTCGACTCTCGAACGATCCATTTGCTCCTGGATCGTTTCCCTTCTCCGTCCCCAGTCTCCCTCTCCCCAGACCGCTCATGAACCCCGTAAACAGGATCGCCTGCCAGGTCGCCCATCATACTGCCTCGCCGCAACCCAGCCACCTGATGTCGAAAGACCTGCCCTACCTGGGCAGCGGCAGTGGCAGCGGCAGGAACAGAACATTTTTTGTTTCCCCATCGAGGGACGGACCCTCGACCCAGGGACCATCTCGACTCTCTGCCTAACCGACCTCGCTCCCCGCCCGCACGGCCGGCCCATCTTCATGCTGTCCGTCCAGCTGGCTCTCATTGCTCGGCCTGGCCGCTCTCCTCCCCGCCGAGTGGCGTTGGTGCCACTATATGATGCTATCTTAAGCCCGGTAGCGTCATGGGGACCGGTCTGGTTGCCGCACGGTATGATAGCACGCCTGTCATATGGGACTCGTTGTGGAATCTCTCCAGTCAGAATCCACCGCGTTGGCCGCGAGATTTCTCCTGCCTGGTCTGGTGAGCGAGGCGAGTTTTGCAGTCCTCTAGGCTCCAAGATGGACGGACAGAATGCGCCATCCTCGTTGGATAAACTTGGTTGTCCCAAAGTCTGTGCCTCGTCTCTCCTCTCTTGGGTCTTGCGAGGCGCTGTGCCGTACCTGCATATCCCCGTCGACCTTTTTGTTACCAACTTCCCCCACCCCGCCCACACGCCATCCTCCAGTCTGCCCAGTCCCCACAGGATCGGACTGGCCGGGACTTCTCTCCTCAGCTCCGGGAGCGGGAGCCCAGTCGAGCCACGCCGGACGCCACCCGTGACCAGCGTCGCATCCCCGCCCATCCTTTATCGTCCCTTCGGGGTATTACGCAAGCCCAAGGCACTCTCGTCCCCATGTCCTCACACTTATCTGGTCATTTCATCGCCTCCGCTCGGACGCTCGTGTTTCTTCTACAAGAGTTCGACGACTTGTTCTGTGGGGGCCCTTCCGGCGTGCCCACACGCAACGAGATCCGGCCGGGTCGGCTCCCGATCGCATGACAACCTCCGCCGTATTGGGAAATTATCAGACTCTTTACCCGTCGCCGGCCTATAGCTCGGCTCTTATGGAGATCCACGAGGCCAATGGTGACGCGATCCGTCCCCACCGAGCCGGCCGGGCAAGCCTCAGGGAACGGTGAGTCTCCTTGCAAGTCTCCCCACTAGCGGGCGAATCGACCACGGGGGGCACGACGGAGCTGGATCTGCGAGCAAACGGCAAGGGCGTCTTTCGGGCATGAGAATTTAAACGTCCCTGACACGTTCGACAGCATCCCTCGTGCCGCAGACGTGTAAATTAATCGGCCTCTCAGCTCGCGGGGGGATTCCTCAACAGGTGCCCCCAGAGACGACGACGGTCGGCGACCTCTGACGGAGAAGCGGGCTTTCCTGTGGTATTTTGGTTCAAAATCCATCGGCGAGCGTCTGAGGTTAAGAGCCCACGGCAGCGTGACGCGTCCGTCCCGCTCCGTACCTATTCCTATTATAGGCCTGCTCTCAGCTGCCTGCCTAGGTGACTACGATGTTGGGTGTTTAAGCTGGATAGATCGATGTTCAAGTGAACATCGGCTTCCCCTCTCTCCCCATGGACCGACCCAGCACGTGTCTACGAGCACCCCTACCCTCTCCAGGTGCCGGTGCATGTGAATCCATCCCCCAGCTGGCCATCACCCCTGGCCCTGGCCCTAGCCAGTCCTAGAATCTTCCACTCAACGGCGCACCTTCCCCTTGCGGCGTGAGGCTTGCTAGCACGTCCGTATACTCGCCGTGACTTGGATCTCCCATTCTCGTACGAACTACCCAGCAAGGAAAGCAAAAAGCGCTAGTATAGCTCGCCACGACGCCTGGCATGCCCCCCGGTCCGGGATAGTACACCACCCCCGGACGTACATTGCACGTACGTCGTGCAGCTGCCGGTCCTGAACAACGGCGGCTCTTGCCGGTATAGGCCTGGTCTCGCTTATGCGCGAGGGGCGCGCAATTCATCTGGCACTGGTACTGCTGCCGCGGGAGCTGGGGGGGTGCAGAGGCGTAGCTGGGACTAACGACGACGGGTTGCTCACATGTCGACATGTGTTTTATCTAGAGGGATCCCGCTACCGTTCCTGGCGCGCGCGCAAACAGCCACACATACCGGAAGCAGGTGTAGGATGGATGATTCATGGCTGACTGAGATGGGGGAGGGGCTGGTGGTGTGACGACCGGAAGAGGCAGGAGTGGAAGTTGTTGCTGCGTAGGTAGGTAGGTACCTGGATTTCGAACGTCGTAGCCTGTTACTGCTGGGTCCGCGGAGTCTTGAGTTCCTAGGTATGCTAAGTTCTTGTGGAAGTGACATTTCACAACGAGAGGGTGACGTTTTCGTTACCTGCTCGCTGGGTCATTTTCAGAATCTAAAATCTTGGCTTTGCTTGGGTCGAGATCATGGAGTGAGTGTACATCGAAGGGGGCGCTGCAAGGTTAGCAGTGGAATGGTCTTTTCTAGAACGTCGTCACTAGGCACCTGATGTCAGTACCTAGGTAAACATCCCCATTCGTCATCGATTTCTCGAATCAACATTGCTTCCAGTCCCATCTTCAGGGTCATCCTGGTCTGGGTGCTGTATCACCGCGGTTGACCTGCTCAGGGACGTATCTACGCCAGTCCTTTCTTTTCTGCTTTGACGTTGACCTTTGAATGTCTGGGAAATCTTGAGACTTGCCTGAATACAATCAAGTTGCTACCCTGGTGGTGTTCCCTAGCGGCACGGACATGCTGAGGTGTGATGGGAGGAAAAGGATGCGGCACAGGCTGACTTGAACACGTTTACATGCACGTGGGACCGCGTGGCTGACGCCCGTTGCTCACTCGGGCCGTCTGTTCTGGAAGGGAGGCGTTCAGGGCTGAGTATCACACTCCTTTTCGTAGGTGGTTTTGGATTTCGAGGTTGGGTGTTATTAGTGGGCTGGAGGCTGTTTTCCAGGAGAAGTGAAAAGGAGGAGGTTGCTTCCTACGATGTGATACGGGCGAGCCGATGGTGAATAGGTACTAGCCGTATTGCGGTTAAGCTACTATGAAGTACTGAAAAAAACGCTGGCTTGAGGCTGACTCCCTGTTCACCCCAGAAGGTAATGTTTTAGGGCCCATCAGCGTCCGTGAACTCTCCCGTTGCGCCGGGACCATTTGCGTCGCTGGGTAGCCCACCTCCCTCCCTCCTGTATTTCTGCGAATAGGCATCGCGAGCTAGAAGAAACCAAGGGATTACCACCCCAACATCCCACGAGGCAGACTCCCTAACCGGCATCCAACAGCCTCATAAGGCTGACACCACACAAGTCTACTACTCCTTGTTAATCCTCCGCCAAACCTCCGTCTCGGCATCCGAGAGCTTCTTGCCCGCGGCCTGCAGGAACCCCCAGACACCATTCCCCTCGTCCCCGCCATGCGACGTACCATCGCCGCCATAACCACCACCGCCCCCTGTCCGGTTCGGGACCCCATAGTTGTCGTATCTGACCCCGTAGTCTGAGGGGTCTGTCCGCTGCTGATACCCCGGCGGGTGAGAAAGGTCAGAGTCCTGCGCCGATCCGGCCCTGCCATAGTCTGCGGAACCTGTGTGCTGCTGGTACACGGCGGGGTAGGCGACATTTGTGCTTTGTCCCGGTCCCGGCCCCGGCATGGTGCCGCGCTGGGCGTAGGGGGTGGAGGGTTGGGGGATGGACATTTGCGGTGGTTGGGTGATGCCGGGGAAGGGGGGTTGCTGGGCGGAGGAGGAGCTGGCTCGCGGCGGCGGAGGGAGGTTGCTGGTGGCTGTGGCTGTGGGGAGACGCGGGACGGCGCCGGGCTGGGGAGGGGTGGGCCGTAGTTGGCCGTGTTGGTGGTCCTGGTGGGAGTCGGATAGGCGGGGACGTATTCGGGGAGGCCTTGGTGCCTGGGGGCTGTCTGGGTGTCTTGAGCGTCGGTTAGACCGTCGTCTGGTGTAGCGGTTTTGGGGGTCACGCCATCCGCTTTGGCGGCCGTGATGGGAGAGTTGGTGTAAATTTTGATGGGCGGCATGATTGGCGATTGGTGGGTTGCGTTGAGGTGAGTGGGACGAAATTGTCTGGTTAAGACTGAGGTGAAGTTGAGCGACGGGATTCTCGGCTCTCCAAACTTCCTGATCGTCTGTTGGGAAGTTGGATGCCTGGCGCGGGGGGTGATGTGGTAGAACTCTGGTAAAGTGGCTGTAGTAAAATCAAGATCTTGGGACAGGTAAAGGTGTTTCCGAATCTGGGCCAGAGTCTTCGTCCAGCTTAACGTGTCTTTGTAGTCAATGCTGGGATGGTGTAGGTGTCATGTCGCCCCTGAGGTCGTCTCAAAGGTGGCCGACGGGGGCCGACTGTCTCGACAACGACGTCATTGCCAGGTGGCAGATTGGGGAAATCAGCCGGCAGCCGACGACTGCCCTTTGCCCATTTGCGCGCAAAGAAGTTCAGCCTCCCAGCTCGGAATACCATCCAAAGTCAGATATTAGAACAGAGATGATTCAACATTGTGTATACCGTGTCCCGCCCGTCCAAGCTTGAACGTGATCTGTGGACATGCTGCGATGTCGAATTGGAGAATGGGGATTTGTGGGCACACTGCCGCCATCGTCCCCCGGAATACAGGGACCTATCAGCGCGGCTAAGCCAGGACGGGTCTAGGCTGGGCTGGCGATTGAAGCTCGGCGATCAATCCTCGCGGGGATGGACTGAGATCCAGCAGCAGATGGCATCGCGTTGTCGTCAACCAACCCTCAAACGCCCCCGTAAATTTACAAGCACTGACCGACGAGGGTCACCCGCACGCCATTGAAGCCGCCGCACCAACTCACACACAAGCCGCAACACCAAATCATATGATACACGAAATACCCACGGCGACGCGCAGGACACCACCGCTTCTCCGAATGCACGCGTCGCAAAACTTCGCTGCCAAGCCGACCCCAACATCATCCACGCCGCCACCGTGAGCACACCGCCTGCTCCGCCATTGAAGTTCGCTGGCAGACGCAACCATCACTCACCTCATCTCTTCGCGCACAACCGACTGTTCCAAAGATGGTGGGCAAGGTCAGCGAGCGCGTCCTCCTGCGGGAAGGTATATACAGAGACCCCGACCCCAAGCCAGCCGCCCCACGATGCTGAGTGCTGACCCCTCGACCCAGGACTGGAGCGGACCGACAATGGCATGAAGCAGACCAGCTGGCCCGATGTGGCCCCCATCAACCAAAAAAACTACTATACGTATGGCCTCATTGACCTCCGAGGAAGGCCGTGTCGGGGACTGACGGGAGCATGGCAGTGATTATATGAAGCGCGACGACCAGATTCTCTCCCTCCGACTGCAAGCCGAGGTCAACCGCGACAGACTGGTGCAGGGCGCGAGAGACCGCGACCGAGCACTCAACCTCAATGGCGACATTCCCCTCCCCATCGACGACCTCCAAGGGGACGACGGCCCGCCGCCCCAGACAACATATCTCGATCCGACCAAGATCATCGTCATACACCCGGGGAGTCAGAACCTGCGCATCGGCTTTGCCAGCGATGCGCTTCCCAAGACCATCCCCATGGTGCTTGCGACGCCGTACACCCAGACCGAGTCGGAGATGCACGAGGCCCTCCCTAGGCGGCAGTTCGAGGCCCGCACGACGGAACAGCAGTACGGCGAGGAGTGGTCCAAAAAGTACCAAAAGATGTGCAACGACCTCAAGATTGACATGCGCGCCAACAAGCGCAAGGTCCTCCCCAATTCCAAGGACCTGGTCGTCAACTTCAACCGCAGGACAGAGCCCGAGACAATCTCCCAACACAACGACCCGATGCAGGTCGACTGGACCGACGTGAAGAAGGATTCCAACAGCACCGAGAAACCGTCTGCCATCTTCATCGGGCAGCAGGCGTTGCGCGTCCCTGACGACTCGGCGCCGAAATACAAGCTCTGGTGGCCACTACAGCACGGCTGGCTGAACGAAGACGACTACCCGTCCAAGTCACAGCTGTTCAACGACCTCGAAGTGCTCCTGGACAGGGCCTTTCGCTGGGAGCTGGGTCTGAAGAAGAGTGCCGAGTGGAAGCAGTACAGCTGCGTGATTGTCATACCGGATCTGTACGACAAGAGATATGTCGAACTCCTCCTCGACATTTGCGTCGAGTGGTTTGAGATGAGCAGGATATCCTTCATCCAGGAGAGCATCGCGGCCACCTTTGGAGCGGGCTACACGCAGGCGTGCGTGATTGACGTGGGCGCCCAGAAGACGTCGATTGCCTGTGTGGAGGATGGTCTCTGCATCGAGGACTCGAGGATCAACCTCAAGTTTGGCGGCTGGGACGTCACCGAGACATTCATGAAGATGATGCTCTTTGACAACTTCCCTTACCAAGAAATCAACCTCCGGCGGAGATACGACTTCCTGCTCGCCGAAGAGCTCAAGATCAAGTACTGCACGCTGTCGCAGGCCAACATCTCGGTGCAGAACTACGACTTTCACCTGCGCGCCCCCAATCAGCCTACGCACAAGTACTTGTTCAAGTGCTACGACGAAGTCATACTGGCGCCCATGGGATTCTACGACCCGTCCATCTTTGACACAAACACGAAGCTGCGAGGGCGGAGAAAGCTGGTGGACCGGTCCTACAACGCCTACGAAGTCGAGGCGCCCGACGACCCAGGCTCGGCCGCCCAGCTCGCCATTCTCGCTCTCACGCAGCCTTCCGTTACGGCCGTCGCGACGAGCTTCACGGGCGCGCTCAACGACGTCTCGACGCCTAGTAAGGAGAGGGCGCAGCCGTTCAACTTCCTCGCGCGCGCCGACGCCACGCCGGGCACGTCCAACGCGCCGTCCCCCGCCCCCGAAGGCGCCAACACACCGGTGCCGCCCCCGTACATCTTTGGCGGCTCCCGCGACGGCATCAACGGCGGCAGCCCGGCGCCGAGCGGACCCAACGGCAGCGGCACGCCCGCGCCGACCAACGGTACGTCGCTGGCCATCCCGGGGGCGACGGCGGGCGAGACACTGCAGCAGCGCAGCGCCAAGTCGCTGGCGGCGGAGCGCGACGCGGTGCTGCCGCTGGCGCCGCTCGACATCGCCGTCATGACGAGCATCCAGAACGCGGCCAAGGGCGACGAGAAGAAGGTGCGCGAGCTGCTGGGTAGCATCATGGTGGTGGGCGGCGGGTCCAAGACGCCGCACTTTGCGCCGTTCCTCGAGGAGAAGCTCAAGGGCCGGCGGCCGGACCTGGCCGACCGCATCATGGTCAGCCCGAGCGCGCGCGAGATGGACGAGCAGGTGGTGGTGTGGAAGGGCGCGAGCGTGTTTGCCAAGCTGCCGACGAATGACTCGTGGATTACGAATTTCGAGTACAAGATGCTGGGGTCGAGGGTGATTTACCACAAGGCGCTGTGGAATTATTAGGGGGGTGCTGGGTATGGTGGAGTGATCAACGCAAGGTTGCTCATGGAAGGGGTTGGGGGCGTTTTAATCTGCTTGCGTGTGCATTAGGTAGGGTATCTGGAATCAGCGAAATCAAAAGGATTCTTTTCTATATCTGAATGTGCCTCTGCTAATCAAAACCAAGTCGGCGATGAAGGCATTCGGAACTCACAGCTCGAGACTCTTCTCGCCCCACTAAAATATCCAAGGTCAATCCACCGCAACTGGAGTCCTGAGGAGCGGCCCGCTTCCCACCTCCAAAAACCCCCACTGACGTAAATGAGGGGCAGATGGGACCAGCTCCCGTCGTTGGTGAGGGGTGACAGTGTAACGATGTCCCCGTCTGTCCCCTCCCCCAAGAAGCTTGGCCATGTACTCTGAACCTATGCGCCGGGAAAAGAAACAGCTGGAGGCAGCCGGGGATGAGAAGAGGGGGGGGGGGAGGTCATGCCATGGCGGAAAGGGGGGGCTGAGCAGAAGCAAGGCAGCTGAGAGGGACAAACGACAATCATCGTCTGTTTGGGTTCTTCCGCTGATCTTGGGCATCCTTTTCCCCCACGATATCCACCTCCTTGCAGCGTTCCTTTTTTGTTTACCTGCCCGTTTTACTACCACGGTCTGAGGGTTTCCATACTCCATGGGAGTAACTGCTGTCGCTCTCAAGAGGAAGATCAAGAGCTTCTTCCGCCCCACTCGTTCTGAGCTCCCACCCAACTCGACTGCCCCCGCGAGCTCCCAAATCCCAGAGCCGGAGCATTGCGCCCTCCCCGACGACCCAAGTACCGCGATAGTAGATCCAACCCCCAGCGTCACCATGGCCGACCAAGCGCCCATTCCTCCAACGGCCGACGCCCCTCACCAAGCCGGCGGCGGCGTCAGCGGCGAGGTGCGCAGCGTCCGCGAACTCTCCCCAACAGTCCTCACCTACCTCAAAAAGCTCTACGACTCGCACGCCGGCTCCACAGACCGGCACCACGACCGCAGCGGATGGCGCGCCGACGACACCGCGCACTTCCTCAGCGACGTCCAGCAGGTCGCCTCGGACGGACCCTACCGCGACGCACCCGCGCTGCCATCCTCCCCGGCCTGGAGCTTCGACGACTTCTGCCGGTACATGGCATCCTCAGCGACCAACGTCGTCGCGCCCCCGTCACCCCAGGCGCCCGGCGACCTCGCCTGGTCGCTGTCCAACTACTTTGTCAGCTCGAGTCACAACACGTACCTTACCGGCAACCAGCTGTACAGCGACTCGAGCGCGGATGCCTACAAGAACGTGTTGCTGCGCGGGTGCCGGTGCATCGAGATTGACGTGTGGGACGGGGATGACTCGGACTCGGACACGAGCGTGTCGAGCAGTGACGATGAGGCGGCTGCGGCGAGGCAGAAGAGGGATAAAGTGAAGAAGGTCAAGGAGAAGATGCCGAGTTCGTTGGTGGATCGGCTGGAGAAGACGACGCTGGGGAGGAAGATTCAGGACAAGTACGTGGCGCCGGCGCCGGCGGGGACGGGGGCTGAGGGAGGGACGGTGCCGTTGGAGAAGAAGAAGTCGGGCGGGTCGACAGGGAGTGTGGGGTTTGTTGAGCCGCGCGTGCTGCATGGGTATACGCTCACCAAGGATGTTTTGTTCCGGGATGTGTGCCGGAGCATTAGGGACTATGGGTTCGTCGTCAGTGATCTTCCGGTCATTGTCAGTCTGGAGGTGCACTGCAGCCATGACCAGCAGGTCGCCATGGTGCAAATCATGGAGGAGGAGTGGGCGGGCTATCTCCTTCCTGAGCCGGAAGGGGAGGTGACCAAGCTGCCGTCACCAGGGGAGCTACGCGGCAGGATCATCATCAAGGTCAAGTATGCACCGCCGGAGAAGGCAGCTGACGGGGCGTCCTTGTCGTCCGGGGGGCTCTCCAAGACTACAACAGCGACATCGGGAGCGTCTGCGCCGGCTGGGGCGCCCGCCAAGAAGGCGTCCAAGATCATACAGGCGCTCAGCAAGCTCGGCATCTACACGCGCGGCGTATCCTTCAAGAGCTTGACGCAGCCCGAGGCCAGCATGCCAACGCACATCTTTTCGCTGTCGGAGAACGGAGTCATGGAGGTGCACCAGAAGAGCGCCCGCGAGCTGTTTGACCACAACAAGCGCTTCCTGATGCGCGCATACCCCTCCGGCATGCGCATTGGCTCGTCCAACTTGGATCCGGCCGTGTTCTGGCGCAAGGGGATCCAGATTGTCGCGCTCAACTGGCAGAAGTGGGACGAGGGCATGATGCTCAACGAGGGCATGTTTGCCGGGACAGGCGGATACGTACTGAAGCCCGCGGGTACGCCTCTTTTTTCACCCTCTCTTTCCCCGTCTCGTTGGACACCCACCACTAACACAGCAGGTCAACAGGCTACCGCACCGACGACACCGCATCCCCCTCGACGCCCACCACAGCCCCGCAGGCCACGGTCGTCCGGCACTACACAATGGACCTAACGATCGAGGTGATCGCGGCGCAGTCCCTCCCGGTCCCGCCGGGGGACACGCCCTCCTCGTTCAAGCCATACCTCAAAGTCGAAGTCCACGTCGAGGAGCCCGGCGAGCGGCACGGCACCGACATCCCGCACAACGGGCGCGAGAAGGAGGGCGAGTACAAGGCCAAGACCAAGTCGCACAAGGGCTGCGACCCGGACTTTAAGCGGCAGGAGTTGCGGTTCGAGCGGATCCCGGGGGTAGTGCCGGAGCTGTCGTTTGTGCGGTTTTTGGTGAGGGACGACTCCATCGGAAGGGACCAGCTGGCGGCGTGGGCGTGCGTGAGGGTTGATCGGTTGAGGCAGGGGTATAGGTTTGTTCATTTGATGGATTGTGAAGGCATGGAGACGGAGGCGGTGGTGTTGGTGAGGGTTAGTAAGAAGCTGGTTTAGGGGGGTGGGTAGAGGGGATGTGAGGTTGAGGGCGTAGCTTTGATTGTGGAATGAATCTCGTTTGAACACAAGCCCTATTTTGAGTGACGGCAAAGGTTTAAAACTCCATTGACTTGGGACGAGGACATCGTCGAGGTGTTTACTTCTTCCCCTTCTCGTCACAAGCTTCCAATTTGATGGTCAATATTTCCGGCCAGACACGGGCAGCTCTAAGAAAGAGCCCACGAATGGTCTAAGACTCCATCATCAAAAGATCGCCCTTCAAGACTCTAGCAAGGTAAGGGAAAAAGCTCCAAGTGAAGAAGCCCCTTACTCCAATGCCTCCCCTGCCTGCCGGCACTGGTTTATACGGAAGTTTGGGGGGCCCCGCCCTCAAGCCCACCAATGACGGCCCAAGTCGTCATCCCGGCGCAGAAGCGACAGGGGTCCCCGGCAGACGCGCTGCCTGTATTCTTTCTCTCGGCAAGCAAAGTTACAGATACAACATCGCAACAAACTCGAGCCAAACCAACACCCATCAGCCCCGAACCCATCCCACGAAAGGATTTTCAAGTCGAGCCCGTAATCGATTGGCCTAGCGAGGCGTACCCCTTCGAATAGAGGAAACAGCATCCGCGCGTCAACTTCCTCCCCCGAAACTTTCTCGACATCGCAGCACCACCATCCCACAGCACAATGAGTACAAACACCAAACCAAAAATCGCTTTTTCCTTTGGGCTCTCCAAGAAACCCTCTCCTACAAATGCATCATCGTCAGTACCAGCACCAGCGAAACCAACCGCCTTCTCCTTCTCCAAGAAGCCCACACCCGCCGCCCCCCTCGCAAAACGGCGCCCCGCCAACTTTGGCGACGACGACTCCGACAATGACGACTCATCCCTCCCCAAACCCGAACCCGTCGTCGCCATCTCCGAACTCGACGACGACGACCTCGCCCCCCCACCCCCCACCACCACATCCGACGCCCCAAAACCCAAACTAAAATCCGCCCCGCCCCCCCCAACCAGCAAACCCAAGCCCAAAGCCACCGCCACCGCCGAATTCACCGACCTCTCCAGCGCCCTCACCTCTCAACGCTACGCCTCGGCCGCGGCCGCCACCGACCCCTCCATCTACGACTACGACGCCGTGTACGACAGCCTCAAGGCCGCGGCGCACGCGAAGAAGGCCGACCCCGCCGACGCGGAGAAGAAGCCGCGGTACTTTGACGCGCTGCAAAAGGCGGCCGACGTGCGGGAGCGCGACCGGCAGATCGCCGAGGAGAAGCGGCTGAAGCGGGAGCGCGACGCCGAGGGGGACGAGTTCGCGGACAAGGAGATGTTTGTCACCGAGGCGTACAAGCGGCAGCAGGAGGAGAATCGGCGGATCGAGGCGGAGGAGGCGGCGAGGGAGGCGGCGGAGCAGAAGAGGAATGGGAAGAGGGGGATGGCCGACTTTTATAAGGGGATGTTGGAGAGGGGGGAGAGGGAGCATCAGGCTGTTGTGAAGGCTGTGGAGGAGGGGTTGGGGAAGAAGGTGGAGGAGGGGGAGGGAGGAGGTCAAGACGGCGGCGGAAAGGGCGAGGGAAATTAATGCGCTGGGGGGAAACGTGGTGATGAATGATGATGGGGAGGTGGTGGATAAGAGGCAGCTGCTGAAGGGGGGGTTGAACGTTGCGGCCAAGAAGAAGGCCGAGGTGCAGGCGGACAAGGCGAAGCAGGCGGCTAGGGGGCCGAGTGCCGCGGGCATCCCGGCGAGGGGGGTGTACAACATGTCGGGCGGGAAGAATGCGATGCGCGAGCGCCAGACGCGGATGCTGGAGGCGCAGCTGGAGCAGTCGCTGAAGCGGGCGCGGGAGGAGGAGGAGGAGGACAAGGCCAAGATCGAGGTGGTGGCCAAGAGCAGGAAGACGGAGGCGGAGATATCGAGCGCAAAGGAGCGCTTCCTCGCGAGAAAGAAGGCAGCGGAGGAGGCGAAGAAGAAGGAGGCCGCAGAGGGCGTATGAAAAGGGGGTTTGGGTATTTAGTCTCCCTCTATTTCCACGGACTCGGGGGTTGAGTCGGCGGCGTCTTGCTTATGCTTGTGGCATCTCGTCCTCGCTGCGACGTCCTCTCTCTGTGTGTCGGGGGCGTTGTTGCTCGCGACAAGACTCGGCGAACACATGGCCCAGAGCTCGATAGCTCATGTTTCTCTCCCCAGTATAAGCTGTCCCACCATCGGCATCGCCCATCCTTGTTGGGTCCATGGCTACCGCCGACATCTACCTAGAAATACACTGGTTGAGGAACTTTCCGTCGTTTATGAATCGTCTCAGTTGCCGGCGGCCTTGTTTTCTTGCTGCATCCGCTGCAGCAACGAAGCGTTGACCTTGTTCCAGGCGGCGAGGTACTTGTCCATGCACATGGTCACACAGGAGCTCTCTCCGCTCGAGAGGCTGGACCCGGGCTTGGTGACGCACTTTTCGAAGCAGTGCTCGTTGACTTTCTGCAGTAGGGAGAAAATGTTAGTTCCTGGATTGTTGTGGGGGTCAAGGGGGAAGGCTCATGCCTCGAAGAGCTCCCGCGAGTTGGCGACGTTGCTCTCGGTCTGGACCTGGCGGATGATCGCCTGCTTGACAGACGCGGAGTCCATGGCTTTGGGTAGGGCGTAGGATTACGGGGATAGAATCGAATTGGCAGGCCGGGCTGGAGAATCGTCAACTCGGGGCTCTAGGGATTGGCAATTGGCGATGTTGGCAGCAGAAAAAAAACGGCGTTGGACTTGTGGCGTCGTGAGGCTACGCGAGGCTGAAGCTGGGCTCCGGGCTGCGGAGAAGTGGATTGGATGGTTCTAGCTTTGGACAGGGGTAAGCTCTGGCAAGGAAAAAAGGTCCCTGACCCCCTGTCGATTTGTCGCCGCACTGGCCTCCCTGGTCGTTCCCCGAAGAGGCCAGCTAAATGGAATCGGGAATCAGCCAACGAGACCACCACTGAACGGTGACCATCGAAAGTCGCAACACCACACAAACGGCTTTTTCACCCCCTTGTTGATGCGAAACGCCCACGGCCGCGACGCGCATACGGCCAACTTCCATACACTCTTTTGGGCCACGTAACCGCGGTACTTGGTGTCGTCCTTCCATCTCGATTCCGCTTCATCACTTCGCTCCCTTCCACCGACTCGCCGTCCGTCTGTTCGAGTTGCGCTCCTCCAAGGTCAACCTCCATCGCGATTTCTTCGAGCACGCCCGAGTGTCGGCACTGGCAACACCATGTTTCTCAAACCAACACTCTCGGCCTTGTGGCTGGCCGCGTCCGCCTGGGGCGCGATCAAAGTGGACGATGACAACGTCAAGAGCATCGGGGTATGTCGCGAGCAGCGAGGCGACTGCTGGACAGAAGGACAGTGATGGCTGACGGCGCATTCTAGCTGAGGACACATACCCTCGTACAGCCCTACCTCGACTCCGACATGCAAAGTCGGTGGTATGACTTTGGCGGCGACACTGTTGTCCGCACAGATCAGTATGTCGCGCCCGTCCCCATCATCGTGGCAGAGTCGGTGTTCTGACAGCAGCACCTCCCGCAGATATATCCGCCTCACGTCGGACCACCCCTCACAGAACGGATGGCTCTTCTCCAGAGTACCCCTGACGGCGACGAACTGGGAGATCGAGGTCGAGTTCAAGATCCACGGCAAGAACCAGCTGTACGGCGACGGCTTCGCCATGTGGATCACCAAGGAGCGCGGCAAGCTGGGGCCCGTGTTCGGGCACTCTGACCGGTTCGAGGGGCTGGGCATCTTCTTCGACACGTACAAGAACAACCGGCCGGGCGTCGTGTTCCCCTACGTCATGGCCATGGTGGGCGACGGCAAGACGTCGTACGACAAGGACTCGGACGGCAAGAGCACCGAGTTCGCCGGGTGCTCGGCGCGCGGCATCCGCCACGCGTCGGTGCCGACCCGGCTGCGCCTGACGTACTTTCAGGACAAGTACCTCAAGCTGGAGCTGCAGTACAAGTCTGAGGGCGAGTGGACGCTCTGCTTCGAGACCAACGAGCCCCCCGCCATCCCCCAGGTCGCCTACCTCGGCTTCAGTGCCGAGACGGGCGAGCTCAGCGACAACCACGACATCATCTCGATTACGGCCAACAACCTGTACACGACGCAGCCGGTCGGCAAGTCGACCCCCGGGAGCGGAAAGGGCAAGAAGGTGCTTACGCCCAAGGCCGAGGGCGGTAGCAGCTGGACCTGGTTCTTCTTCAAGACGTTCCTCTTTTTCGCCGTCATCGGCGGGGCGTATGTGGGCTATACCGCCTGGAGGACCAACAACAACAAGCGACACAGGTACTAGGGGAGGAGAGAGAGAGGGTAGATGGAAGGGGGCGGGTTGGGAGAAGGAGAGAACAAAAGAGGCTCGTACATCGTACATATAATCTTCTGCATGGCGCGCGGAATGGATCCCCTTTGTATGTCCACGTTTTCAGGTGGTTTTTCCTTTGTACAGGGGTTAGGGGCTGGTGGGAGAGACGGTTCCTGTTTATTCTTTTGCTGAAAGATGTGAAATGAGGATTCCAGATTTATATGAATATCCTGAGAAGGTGTTTTTTTGGAGGGTCCGTCTCGTGGTGCTGGTCCTGGGGCTGATGTTACCAATCTTGAGGAGGTACACATTCATTTAGTCGGAAGAGCATGTGAAAGTCAAGATGGATGGCCGATTGAATTCGCAGAAACCTCCATGATACGGGATTCCCAACATCATAAAGTCCTTCTGTCCAAACTCAATGTTTAGCCATCGGATCTAACCCCGTTTGAGGCAACTCATTCTCATCCCGTCTTTGTCGCCGCGAATCAGCTACGGAGCCGGACAGTGTGGTCGAAGTCTCTGGAGGATGACGATGTCCCGCCTTATCACCCCCTCACCCACTGAGGATTGACACTGGACAGTGCGGAACCCCGCTATACCCAGGATACGGGATGTGCCTCTGTTAAAACCCTCACTCACCCCGTCATGGGAGCAAGTTGCTGAGTGTAGTTCCAGGCTTCCATTATTTGGGGTCAATCTTGACCCAATTGGCCCTGGAAGCCAATGCTTCGAGCATGGGAACATGTTCACTCGGAGATTAGGTGCCAAAGAGTGCTTCCACATGGCAGTCTTTGACTTGTGCTTGTAGTGGTGCTCCGTATGGATTACACAGTACCCATGGAGCAGACAAAGTCACAAAGCAGGAGGAAGGATCGAAAGCCCCGCCATTCCATGATCAGAGGAGGTGCAGGACATCCAAAACGGAAGTTGGCAGCGCAGGAGTGTGCAGTGCTTGAGTGCTGTGTAGGAAGAGCAGCAAGGTCGAGACAAGGGCCCGTCCCGCGCGCACTTTGACACGGCGACAACTGCTTCCCCCGTGCCCCTCAGCTCCTGCTGGAGACGGCTTCCCTGACCAGCTATCCCGGTCCTCCTTTGCAGCAAGCACCCTTGTGCTCTCATTCATCATCATTGCTTCAACAACCTCTCGCACATCGCACTGGACCTCGCACCTCACGCCCAACCCCAGCCTGTCCGGGCTCTTGCATCCAGGTCTCAGTTCCATCCTGTCTGGCTGTCTGCTCTCTGCACCGCGTGCCTTGCGCCTGCGACCGCGACCGCGACCGCGCCTGCGATTGCGATTGCGCCTTGCGACTGCGACAGCAGCTGTCGAGTCCGGCTTGACACAGAGATCCCGGCACTCCCGCTGAGCCAAGAGCCGCAACGCCGGGCCCACCGTCGTCGTCGTCGTCGTCCGAAGTCGTCGAGAAGCGCAACATCCGACCCCGAGGAAAGAGGGGCATTCGGGTCGCTGACGTCGAGGTCCGCTTAGGGGACCCGCCGCATCTCCCTGCTCCCTGTCTGGGCACCACCTCCCTCCTCCCTCCTCCTCAGACTCCTGGCCAGCGCAGATACGCTTCGGCCTATACGCCACCATAACGTGTGCTTCTCTCTTTCCTTGTGCCGCTCCGCCAACCAGCCAGAGCGAAGAGCTGGTGCGCTTGTGCTGCGAGACCATCCGTCACAAGTGTTTCTCAACCTGCTGCCCCTTGCGGCGCCTCCATCGCAACCCCGCCTCCGCCTCCGGCCCCATAGGAAGAGGGTTGCCGGCTCCCAAGCTCCCAAGCTCCTGGACCCCGGGCATAGCCACGTCCTTTCCGATTGATTGACTGTCGACAGCGTAGGTTCTGGCCCCGCGTGCCCCTTATTCCCTCCCTCACCCCATCCATCGTCGACGGAGCTCGCTTCCTCACAATGGAGGGCCAAGCCGACAGAACACTGGATGCTGCCACTCAGAGGACATTTGCTAATTGGCCTGTCAATTGATTGCCGCGTGCAGTCCTTTCCTCGCAGCTGTCTTCTCCCTTCCCACCTCCCACTCTCGCGGTTGTGCTGCTCCAATTAGATCCCACTGGATCACGCCCGCCTGTCTTGACGACAGGCCGTCCTTGATGCCTACCCTCGGGTTTCTCAAGAAGAAGCGGACAAGGGAGGACAAGACGGACCCGTCGCCGCCCAGCAACCCGACCAGCCCCGTCACCCCTACCGCCGCCAGGCCCTTTGAAGGCGCCGTCCCCCTATCGCAGCAGATCTCGGCAGCCTCGCAGCAGAGCTCCTACTCCACCACGTCGACCAAACGGGACTTCCAGCCCGAGCTGGCTGATTCATCCGCCATGAATTCCCTCCCCGTCCAACAGCAGCCCTACCCCCCGCAACCTACCCCTTCGCCCGGAACCGAACAGCCGAACCTCCCGCACATCGCCAACCTCATCCACCCCTCTCACCCGCACGACAACGGCGGCTCCTATCCCCAACCACAATTAGGGTCTGGATATCCGGCACCAACCAGCGGGGGACAAGGGGGCAGCCCCATGCCGCCAGGCGCCATGCCTACCCACCCTCAGCAGCATCAGCAGCAGCAACAGCTGCACCCACAACAATTGCAGCATCAGCAGCAGCAGCAGCAGCTCCAACATGGCGAGGCCCCCGGGCAAGCCCAGGCCGCGCAGGACCAGACACGAGTGACCAAGGGAAAGTACTCGCTCGCCGACTTTGAGATATTGCGGACTCTCGGGACCGGTAGTTTTGGCAGGGTCCATCTCGTCCAGTCAAAACACAACTCGCGTTTTTATGCCGTCAAGGTGCTGAAGAAGGCCCAGGTGGTCAAGATGAAGCAGGTCGAGCATACCAACGACGAGCGGCGGATGCTGGGCGAGGTCAAACATCCGTTTCTGATTACGCTGTGGGGCACCTTTCAGGATGCGAGGAACCTGTACATGGTCATGGACTTTGTCGAGGGCGGCGAGCTCTTTTCGCTGCTGAGGAAATCGGGGGTACGTTTTGTGGTGCGTGCGGGGAGAAGTGGGAGAAGAAGCTGACATTGCTGTAGCGTTTTCCCAATCCCGTGGCCAAGTTTTACGCCGCCGAGGTGACGTTGGCGCTCGAGTACCTCCACTCCAGAAACATCATCTACCGAGACCTCAAACCCGAAAATCTGCTGCTGGACCGACATGGCCACCTGAAGATAACGGATTTCGGCTTCGCCAAGCGAGTGCCGGACAAGACGTGGACACTGTGCGGGACGCCCGACTATCTCGCGCCCGAGGTCGTGTCCAACAAGGGCTACAATAAATCCGTCGACTGGTAGGTTCTGGTGTGTTTGACTCGGTGTGTGTTGCCCAGCTGACATGGAGCCAGGTGGTCGCTGGGAATCCTGATATACGAAATGCTCTGCGGTTACACGCCCTTCTGGGACGGCGGGTCGCCAATGAAGATTTATGAAAATATCCTCAAGGGGAAGATCAAGTACCCGGCCTACATCCACCCGGACGCTCAGGACTTGCTGGAGCGCCTCATAACGGCCGATCTCACCAAGCGTCTGGGGAACCTGTACGGGGGGTCCCAGGACGTCAAGAACCACTCGTGGTTTGCCGAGGTGACGTGGGACCGCCTGGCGAGGAAGGATATCGATGCCCCCTATACGCCCCCGGTCAAGGCGGGCGCGGGCGACGCCAGCCAGTTTGACAAGTATCCTGAAGAAACCGAGCGTTATGGCCAGGCGGGGCACGACGAGTATGTTTTCCCCCCCGGAAATCTGAGAGAAAAAGGGGAGATGGCTGACTGTGTCTAGATTTGGCAACCTCTTTCTGGACTTTTGAGAGGATTGACCCGTCTTGTGTCACTCCAGAGGCATGTGGTTCGCGTCTGCCACCAAGACCAAGGTGGAAATGTCTCCAGGAAAACGGATTCTCACCCCGCCAATATGACATTCGAACGACCAACGCATCAACCGGCGACACTGGCGGCCCGCCACACTCGCCACACTTGCGACAAAGACCAGCTTTGGATATTGGGCAGACGAACCAAGTGGTGGGGCATTGGAGGTCTGGACGTGCAATCATGCCCACTCGGCCCAAGTTGGAGAGATTCAAAAGGGCAGGTTGGTTGGGGGGTTTTGGGGAAAACAGCCCGTGTATGAGCCGGGTTGTGCGCAGGCAGGGTAACGGCGACGGATGGGATGAGCGGAACGCTTTATGAGAAGCGATGACCAAGTGATTCGAAATGACTACCTACTCCTACAGATCAAAAAAGAAGACCTATACAGAGGATTGCCCTCGGGGCGGTTTTGGGATTGGATGTTTTGCTCTTGGTTCAATGATGGCTCCTGGCAGAAGATTGAGTGTCACACAGCCAGTCTTGAAGTGAGCTGATGAAGTGAGCTGACGGGTGCCCTGATGAGTGTCTCAGCTCTCTCTCTCTTCAGAGTCGTACAAATGAGCGGCACAATTGCCGTGTGTTCAGGCACGGGTTTCTTCTGGCAAGGTGTGCGATTGAGCGACAGGAAAGGGGTTGCCTGTGATTCCCATGCCCAAAGCTAAAGATCTTGCTGCGAAACAGGCAGAGTACAGAGTCTCCTGTGTCTTGATCAATGCCTCTGCCGTAAGGGCAATGCAACACCAATCGGGCTGGCTGCCTCCTGCTTGGAGACCTCTGCGCTTCGCAAGCTGAAAATCAAGTGAAGATTCCGAGCTTCAGAGGAGAGCATTCGCATTTGATGAACCCCGCATCGTGTCAATCATTGATGACGAGAGCGCCAAGGAGAGAGGGAGCCGACGGACGGCGGGAGCTCCCCGCCCCGCCGGGGGGGAAGGGGGAGGCGAGAGCGCGGAAGTGGACGGGAGGTTGGGGGGGGTCGTCCCGCCTGTCTTGGGTGGGATTTCGGAGGAGGTGGAGGTGGGGCCAGCGCTGTTTGGTTGGCGAGGAGGCGGGAAGGACGACAGGACAGGAAGCTTGATCTTTTTTTCCCAGCACTGGAAGAGAAGGTCTAGACCTGCTCATCTTTATCTCCGTCTCACACAGATACATAAACTTTCAGCTTATCCTTCTGCCTTTTCTCACTCACGGAGGAATGGCCTTTTGATTGCAAATTGCGCGCGCGGATGCGACTTTTATGACCTTTTTGTTTGCGTATACTGGTACGGATATACATGCATGAGCAAGAGCCGATCGATCATCAATTGGCACCGGCGATAGACGAAACGACGAAACGACGGCGAGCGAGCAGTTGAAGCTGTGAAAACCGCCACGCATCTTCCCGGCACTGGACGACCGGACTGCAGAACGACGCCGTACAGCATAGCTCCGGAACGGCTTCCGACTCCAACAACACCCGGCCGCCGCTGGGGGGGATCCAACGGCGCGCGCCTTTGGTGGGCATTGGACGCCCCGTCGCGCCGCGTCACTTGTGCAGTTGTCGGAGAGAGGCGTCTTGGACTTTGCGGGGGGGGGTACATCGACTATCGGGGACGTCCACTTTTGGAGTTTTTGGAGCGCGCATCGCTGGGGGGAGGTTGACCGGAAAGAAAAGATCGGGACTTGAAGCTGTTTTTCGCTGGGAAGCAGGAAAGCGCAGAGATGGACGACTACATGTTTCGGTCCTATGTCAAGGACTGCAAGACCGTGACGGAGGCGACGAGTTATCTCGAGGTTTTGAATTACGATGTGAGTTGGCCCTCTCTACGATTACGACTGTAGACCTACTGGCTCTTCGTCTTGCGGGTTGTGAAAGACTGGACGGCAGGGGAAGCTTGTCAAGTTTTCTGCGGCGAGACGGGAGCTTGGGAGAGGATGAAGAAGGGCGTGCTCTGTCATCCAACGTCGTCGCGGTGTGGACTATGAGGAGCGAGGGAACTGACAAGTGCCATGCGCCAGGATACCTCGCTCAACACCGTCGAGGAGCATCGGTTCCGCGGGGATGAGCTCCCTGTAGAGTTTAACAATTTTTTGCATCGGCAGGTGAGTTGACCGCCCACTCATTCCCCTTTGGTTCCATCGGCGGTCGTGCTCATATCATCTCGTCAGGGGGCCTTTTCGCCAGCCAAACACAAGGGTGGCGCGAAACTTGTAAGCGGGATGCGCTTGATGTAAGTCCAAATTGGTATGAAGTTCCAGTGATGGAAAGGGTGCCAACTTACATGTGCTCAGCCTCCAGCAGAATGCCCAACACCCCGAGACCTTCTCGCCGCGGTACCTCTCCCTCACGCATAAGAGCTATGAGGAGATGGTGAGGGCTCTCCGGCTTCCCTTCAGGGCCATTGAAGGGACGAGCGTTGTTGGCCCGTTCTTTTGGTCATCGATGGACCAGGACGATGAAGATCCACATCTACGTACGAGCTTCGTTCTAGTTGCGTTTTTCAGGACTGACAACCCTCACAGAAATCATCTTCCGCAAGTCGGATGTGCGAAAGAAGGGGCGGACCCGCGGATGGGAAATCATGCTCTCGCACTCGTTCCGCACCGGGATCACCTCGGGCTATGCTAAGGGCACCGAGTCCTCCGACATGGTCAAGTGCATCGAGCACCTCAAGGCCTGCGCCGAGCAGGTCATGCACCCCCTTCTCCTCCCCGTAATCATCCTCAGCCACGACCTCTCTGTCAAGAACGACCAGAAGCAGCGCGAGGCGCGCGAGTGGCTGCGCAAGCTCGAGCACGCCGTCAGCATGCGCGACGAGGTTCTGCCCGAGGAGAGCCGTTATATAAAGGAGTCGATAGTCGACCTCGACCAGATCAACCGCGACCTCGTCGAGTGCCACTCGCAGGTCCTGTGGAAGCGCCCGCAGGCCTACCAGGAGATCATCCGGACCATCAGCGACTCGATGCGCATCTTCTGGGACAAGGCCAAGGGCATCGAGGCGTACGGCGGACCCACGGGCGAAGTGAGCAAGCTTCACCGGAGCATGGAGTCGCGCCTCGAGTTCTACCAGGCCAAGCTCAAGGGAATCGAAAACTACGCTCATACCACCCTCGAGCGGTTGTCCATTCAGCGAGCGGCAGTATGCCACCCCCCCCCCCCCCCGTCCCTATTACAGCACGAAACTAACTGACTCCCCAGCTCTACAACGTCATCGCCCAAAAGGAATCCAAACTCGGCCTCCAAATGGCCGGAGAGCAACGCCGCCTCGCCCACGCCGCCAAGCGCGACAGCACCTCCATGAAAACCCTCTCCCTCCTCGGAGCCATCTTCCTACCAGCGACCTACCTCGCCTCAGTATTCAGCATGACGTTCTTCAACTTTCAGGACCAGGACCCCCCCGCATCAGGCGGAGGGCAGCAACAACAGCAGCGCAACGACCCCGTCGTGTCCAAGGACCTGTGGATCTACTTTGTCATTTCCGTTCCGCTGACGCTCGTGATCGTCCTGGTGTGGTGGTGGTGGGACCGGCGGCGCGAGGCGCGCTACGCGCTCGAGGACCGCGACATAGAGGCCGGCATCGACAAGATGGAGGCGCAGATCATGGCGGCCATGCGCCAGCGGACCATGAACAAGGCGCGGACGTGGGGGACGGATCCGAGGTCGCCGACGTGGATTAGCGAGGGGAGTAAGAGTTTGACGGACTGACCGGCCATGTTCTATATGGGCATGATGTTGTGTGTGGAAAAGGGGCGGTGTATGGAAAGAAGATGCGATGGTGGAGGAGGGGTGTAGCGGCCTATTGCATTCTGCCTTGACCGGATGATACTCGAGTCGCTTGGTTCGGCATTGTAAGAAACGAGACAACGGTATCCACGACTGATGACCTTGACGACTTGTAGATAGAACGACATTGCCACGTACATGAGCACTCGGTTATCTGATATATAGCGAGCGAAGAAAGTATTTGTTTCAACCAGACATGTGGACATGTGGTCTTGATAATACGAGACCCTGCCGTCTTGAACTCTGCACCGAAACCCCGGCGGCATGGTATGTAGTATTTATTTAGTATTGTACATCTCCCCCCATCTCATACACCACCCAACCTTTTCCGTCCCGCTCTACCCATGCCATCCCACCCGCGCCATATACATGCACAAAACCAAAATGCAAGCCAACGCTGCCGGTCACACCAGCGCCTGCCCCATAAACATGCTCTCCTTGACCTCGGCCACAATATCCCTCCTATCGCTCTTCCCCACAAGGACAATACCCCTCCCTCTCCTCCCCATCCGCCCTGCGCGCCCCAGGCGGTGGATAAAGTCAATCGTCGTGTGCGGCACGTCGTACAGCACCACGTGGCGCACCGCGAGCGTGTCGATGCCGCGCGACGCCAGGTCCGTCGCCACAATCACCTTTGTGTTGGCCAGGCGGCGCGTGCTGATGCCCCCGGGCGGGCGCCCCGGCTTGCGCGCATCCTCCTCGGGCGCCTCCTCCCCGTCGGCGGTTTCCGCGCCGTCGGCGACCGGGACGCGCGCGACCGACTCGTTGGACGTAAACGACGCGAGCATCTCGCTCTGGCGCTGGGGGTTGTCGCGGTGCAGCGCGACGGCCTCGATGCCCTTTTTGACGAGGAAGTCGGCGAGCTCCTGGGTGGTCTCGCGCTCGTTGACGAAGACCATGATGCGCTTGACGTCAGCGGGCCGGCCGGGCGCGGACTCGTGGTGGTCGCGGCCAATGGCCCAGATGGCGTCGGCGGCCGCGAGCATCTTGTTGTTGCGGTAGGGGTCCTTGGTCACGTCGATGACGCCGAGCTGCACGCGCCGCGGGATGGCGTGCAGGTTGGGCGTCGTGATGCGGTGGATGCGCGGGAAGCGGTCGGCGAGGAAGACGTCGAGGCGCTTGGGGATGGTGGCGGAGCAGAGGACGAGCTGGTGCAGGGAGGGGGTGGCGCGGTCGACGATGCTGGTTGTTTCGGGCGCGAAGGAGCGGTCGAAGAGGGAGTCGGCTTCGTCGACGATGAGGTGCGTGACGCGCGAGAGGACGTAGGGGTCCGACTCAGCGATGCTGGCGAGGAGGTGCGGGGTGGAGACGATCATGTCGATGCCCAGGGGGTTGTAGAGGTTGTTGCGGAGCTTGATGGGGTTGAGGTTCGCCGAGAGGGGGCGGACCTTGAACTTGGCCGCGTGCGCGAGGGACTTGGCGACTGACGTGACTTGCTCGACGAGCTCGGCCGTCGGGACGAGGACGATGATGCGTGGGCGCGCCATGTTGGGGTGCGGCTCAAAGTTCTCGATCCACGACGAGAGCGGCTTGTCGCCACGGATGACCTTTTCCTTCTCGAGCCGCTCGTTGTACGCCGCCAGCGTTGTGTCCTCCGCCTCGGCTTGCTTCAGCGCGTTGATGGCCGGCAGGAGGTACGCCAGAGTCTTTCCGGACCCTGTTTCGGCTGCGAGGAGGAACTCCCGCCGGGTGGGCGTCGTGGCAGCGTCCGTAGCGCTGGCCCGACTTCGCACTCTGGGGCCGGTGCGCTGACCTAACAGGGCTGGGATAGCCAGTCTCTGCACCGGGGTCGGTTTAATATCCGTCATTCCCTTGAGGGCATCGGCCGAGATGGCCTCCTTCAGCACTGGCAACAGTTCGAACTGGTCGAACGATTCAATCCAGCCCATGCTCTGCTTGATGTTGGCGCGCTGGCCGTATCCGATGGTGGCGAGCGAACGTTGCATGTTGAGGGCCTTGAATGGGGCCTTTCCGCCCCTCCCCCTCTTGTCCCTGCTATCCCTGCTGTCCCTGCTGTCTCTATCTCGACCCCCCTCGCCAGCGGGGGTCCTCGTGGTCATCGATGTGGGCGTAGCGTCGCGGGTTCGGTTCGGGGGTCCGCGTCGGAGGGGGCTTATGTTGGCCACGGTCTTGTTCATGGCGGCAAACGGTCCGGCGGGCTTGTCCCTGGGGGGTCTCCTCGGGGCATGGCCGTCTGGCGGGGGTGGTGGTCGTGCGACTCGGTCTGAGAGGACCATGCGTGATGGTGTTCGTGGTCTTGCTGTTCGTGTCGCATATCCTCTCTGCGCCGTCCATGTTGATGTTGGGGGAGCGCCTTGGCCAGCCCTCGCCGACGTGGCGGCGGAGCGGCAGAAAAGGCAGACAGATTCCCGTGCCGTCTTCCACATGGTCGCTGGTAATGGTGGAAATCGATGTCGCAGGTTCGCGTCCCTCACGCCGTTGACGGCAAAAAATGGCATGGACCCTTGCATCCAAATTATTCTGCCCTATCTCACCACTTCCCGACGGCGGATAAGGATTTGGAGAGGCCACACCCCTGCAGCCTTGGCACCGCTAGAAGCTCAGGGGCCTCCTCAACTGCATTTCTGCCCCTGAAATCACTGTCGACAAAACACAGCACATTAACACGCCTGATACAGATATAAACAAACGATTGCGCATGCTACCTTCCTAGGTTACAATCTTTTGGCCTCTGCCCCATCAGCTGGATTCTTCTCTGATTATCATGCTCTTTCTCAGCCTCCTACCAGCCATATTACCTACTGTCCCGTCTCATCGGTGCCACTCAGTGCCCGGCCTAAACTTCCACCATCCCACCCCCATAACCACCACTGCCGTGCCCGCCGTCATCAACCTAAGAGATGTGCGTTAATTCATGAGAGTGGCGTGGGTTCCGCCTTAAAAAACCACCGGCCGGTGCTGTTCTTACGTGTGCCGTCTGTTGCCGCAGAGTTTGCTGATGAAGCCCCCGATCCAGTCGACAAACAAGAGTCGGAAGAAGGCCCTAAACCATCCGCCCTCTTTGGCAACTGGGATAGCGGCCGAGTGAACAGATATGGGCGTACCTGATCGTTCAATCTGGGGTCCGTCCCTCTTCCTCAACTGTGAGGGTCCGCCACGGGGTCTGGCATTTCCGGCATCCGCGGAAGTTGACACTGCTTGGCCATTGGCATCATCGCCAGAATTCCTGTCGACGCCAGCTGCCTTTCCTTGGCCGTTCTCCCCGCTCAGAGTCCCGCGTTCGATGGACGCCTCAACCGAGTCGGCCGTCTCGATTACTATGCGAGGGCTGTCTTGGGGTGTTGGTTCTCGCGCCTCGGGCACCTCCAGGGGAGTGATTGTGTCCTTGGCAAAGGCGTTCGTGGGGGCTCCCTCAGTTTCCTCTGTCTCGGATGTCGAATTTGAAGCTTGTTCCTGAAGCAAGTCTCCGGTCGACGGGATGTGACCCTTCTTGGCCTTGGCCTTGGTCGCCTCGGTTTCTTTGAGGGAAACTCCTTCATCTTCATCACTTCCAGGAGGTTCAAACGGAGACCGATTGAGAGGGGTTGACAGAAGCACGACCGGAGAGATTCGAGTCTCTTCTCCCGGCGTTGGCTCCTCTGCCTCCGAGATGGAGTGAAGGGATGCCATCGAGGGGTGATTGGAGCTGGCAGAAAGACGTGGCGATCGAGATAGGTCCAAACGCTTGTTGATGCGTGGAATGATCGGGCTGACCGGTATCGGTGACAAGAGGAGGTCGGCGACCGGGTCTTCCGACCCCCGACGTGCTGTTGGGAAGACGGGGGACAAGGGGACACCTTCGAACGAAGGCTGGTCCTCCTCGAGACCAGTCTCCAGCTTCCGAACAGCGTCAATGATCTCGTCGCGGTCCGAGGGGAAGCGCTCCAGCGTGGGATCATTGAGGTCGACATTGTCGTCATCAACTTCGCTCTGATCATGGGTCTCGACCTCATACTGGAAATCCCTCTCTTCCGCATCTTTATCCTCGGCATCGTCGCCATCATCGTACATACCGATGCATTCGTGTGCGAAGAGAGGGGGCGCTTGATCCACAACCTCATCATCATAACCGAGGAAGTCGTCGTTCTGGCCTTCCCTCGGGTCAGGCCGGATCTCAAATTCGATCACGGGCTTCTCATCGTCAGTCTCTTTACCCCTTAACGGGGGTCGAAGTTTGCTCACCTCTGCCTTGTCCAGCTCTCTCGCGGAATCTGCCACTTCGGCCGCCGTGTTTGCAACCTCGTTGATGGGGGTCGAGGACATTCGGCGGTATCCGATCTGGCCAGCCACGTCATCGGGGACCGGAGTCTCTGGCTTCTCGGCGTTGACGAGAGCGGCAGAGTCGGCCACTTCGTCGGCGGTTGCGGCCTCACCTGCTAGGGCGGCGACCCGAGAATGCGTCGGAGGAGAGGGACCTTCTGGGCTGATATACTTTGCTCGGTCGGCGCCGAATCTCGCCGTCTTAGGGGAAATCATGTCGCCGTCCGATGCTTCGTTATCGTCTGAATTTTTGTCGCGCTTGGTCGGGGCGGCGAAGGGGTTGGGCAGCCTGCTAAAGTTAGCAAAGCTGACGCCTGCATCGGACGTTTGGGTTTGTTCTTCTGGGCTGGCTTGCTTTTCAGGGACATCCTCTTCATCGACTTTCTTTTCAGGGGCTTCCTTTCCAGGGGCTTCCTTTTCAGTGGTTTTCTTTTCTTGGACATCCTTTTCTCGGACATCCTCTCCTTGGACATCCTTTCCAGGGGTTGGATGTCCGGGTTGTGGAAACTCCAATTCGTGGTTGGTGTTGCCGTTGATGTCCGTCACGGTCGGCATTCCCTCGTGTAAGACCCACCAATTGCCAGGACCGACACGGAACTTGTATTGGATTTTGGAGCCCGGCTCGCCCTCAACCTTTTGGCTGAAGATGTGTTCCCCCTTGTCGTCTGTGTCGTACTCCATCTCGTGGGCTTCCCATGGCGGGTCTGAGAAGGTGCCTGCGACGTACATGGGCGGCTGGGTGCCCGGTTTCTCATATGTGATGGCAGCGGAGACCTTTGTCGATGCCATGATGTGTGTTTGGCTGTGATCACAGTCCGGCTAATCGGACACGGAGTTCGCGGCGATGGCCTGCGATGCAGGGGAGATGGCGGGAGAGATGGTGATGTTTTCGCGATAGGCAATGGATGGGCGATGGTGGAATCGGCTGGGAGTTGCCGCAGCTCTATCAGTAACGGTCGGGGAGGGAAGAGGATTGACAGAAGGTCCCCCGGTCATATCAACGACGAGCTTGATATAGCTGGAGTCGCGGGCCGGGTTCCACAGCAGCCCGTCTGATGGATAAGAAAACAAATGGGGCGGAGTCTGAAGGACACCTGGGTGTGGTGAAGGAAAAAAGAAGAGCGTGGAAGACCTCACCTCGGAGCCACAGGGTTGCAGGATGGCTGTTGTCCCAAAGGAAGGCAAAGCGCGAGCAAACCGCAGTGGTTATCTGAGTTGCCGCCGACAAGAACAGCCAGCCCGGCTATGACGTGCGGGGAGGGGGAGGGGGGGTCAATTGGGAATCAAGAGAGAAAGGTGGCCAAGCTTGGATGCGGGGAGGGAGCTGAGGGAGCTGAGGGAGCTTCTACTCCGTTGTCTGTACCTGCGGCCTTGTTCTTTTCTGTGGTTTCATTGGGGAGCTCGATGTTGGAGGGTGGTGAGAGAGGGAGGAGCGACGGGACCACTGTCTGGACTTGGTCTCAATTATCAGCACAGCTTCTTCAACTTCCCAAAACTTGATCTTGGCGATGGCATCTTGCAAGCCCGCCCTTTCTTCCTCCATCATTCCGCACTGCCCAGGCATCTTTGATGGCCCAACCTTATCACTGGATGGGATGATTGCATGATGAGGTTGCACTTGCCCAGGCGTCAAAGGACCACCAGCACCTGGCCGCCCCCTGGGAACGGACAGTGTGGAGAGCTCGGTGAGAGCAGTGACGCAGTTGATGCATGTCTCCAAGGGGGACCCCTTGTAGCGCCGATCCCCCCGCAGTCCATCATCTCCACTGTCAATGGCAGTCTGCGACACCAAGCCGCATCCTTCAACGGGCGGGTTGTTTGACACAGCAACTCTTGAAATTGGAGAATATTCCATCAGTGATTCTTGCTAGGTCCGTCTACACCTCTAATATATTTGTGAGAGGTTTTTATTCCGGCTTGAGCCGTTGTTACGCCCTGTTTCACTGATGGGGGGAGGGGTGAAATGCTTGGCATCTTCCGGACTGTCACATGCTTCCAGTCTGCAAGTCAACCATGAGGTTTATCCCCCAGTTCTCAATGGCTTTTCTCACAAATGGTGGTGCTCCTGCCCAAATATGTTCTCTTTCCTGCGTCTCGCTACTTTCCAAGTAAGAGCCTCGAGGGAGTTGGGCGCGTGGCTTTTGATTTGCACAAGAGATGGAATCGGGAACGGATAGGGAAGGCGGTGTCATGGGGCAGAATCCCCGTCCCATTTGCCTGCCGGATATCCTGCGAACCTGCATCCGCAAACCCCACCCCAATCTTTGGGCCAGAACCAAGTACTCCGACTCCGTCTGCATCCAAAGTTCAATGCCCAACCACAAATTCTCCAACCTGGAACCAACGCACAAAGCCAACGTGCTCCAACCCGCTCGATCCACGTCAAACCACACCCTCCACGTGTAACTGCCTCCCTCGACGAGTCGACAGCCATGTCTCTCCCGCCCGAGATCATCACGGTCAAGCGCAAGCGTGGCGCGGACACCCCCCTCGACTTTCTTCGTGAGTACCCGACCCGACCCATACACCAGACAATGCCCTACCCCTACTAACAGGTGCCGCTCAATAGGTGTCGAGGGCAACGATAACAAGCGCGCCCGCAGCGTTTCACGCGACCCCGGCTGGGTATACCAACTCAAGACACCAGTTACCAAGAGCACGCCCGCCGATTCCGATTCTCTACCCTCCATTCCCATCATCCAACGAACCCAAGAAGGGGACGAAAACCGCCCCATCAAATCCCTGAAGAAGTCAAGCAAGAAAGGATCACCTCTTGCCGTCGCTGCGGTAGACGATGAACCCGACCAGGGTATTCGCAGGTTCCATCTTTCCAAGGAACAGTCGATCGAGGCTCTAGCCGCCCTTTCCAGGAAACGCCGAGGCGGACCAGCTGTCTTTGTCGAACGCAGTTCTAAAAAATCCAAACCAAGTCCGGAGCCCAAGACGCCACGCGGACGAGAAGAGTCCAGTCCTGTTTCCCCTGCAGATGAGCCGGCCCGCGCCGATGCGGGCGCCGCCGCTGCTGCCCAACCACCCACCGCGCCGCAGACGTATAAGCGACCCGGGGCCCGGGCCCGCACCGCTGGCAAGACCAGCCTACCACCATCCCTCCTCAACCGCGACCAAGACGTCAACATGGACGAACTCGCCCGGGAGATGGAAGCTTTTGCCCTGACCCAGATCGCTGCGAACCTCTCCAGGATCGATGCCGACAGCGCCAAGGCTGCCGCCAGACGTGCCAACTTCGAATCGTCCCCCAACAAGTCCAGGTTCCGCCCAAAGGTGCCTGCCCAGCGCTGGGCCGAGCGCCACCCCAACAGCGACCAGACCAAGACAGACGGTGTCGACGCAGCATCGGACCACGGAGACTCTACCGACGACGACGATTACGTAGTCGAGACATACGAGCGCGTTCCTGCCAGTCGTCTGCGAGATCAGGCTGTGCCGCCACACCGTGTCGGTCTCCTCGTGTTCGACAACGAGCCAGAGCGGGTCGACTTCTTTTACGGCAACGAAGACGAGAGCTCTGACGAGTTCCCCGAGGACGAGGAGGATGAAAACGGTAAGTCGTCGTCGGCGTTGGCCGAGTCGTTCTGGAGCACCGCTAATGCGCATTGGTCAGCCGAGAACCATTACACGGCAGACTACCCTAATGAGGAGCTGGACTGGGACGATGAGTTCGACCGGAATCCGTACCGCTACGCCGATGGCGGGGACGCGCCTAGTGACGATGACGATGGCGGCGAGTCGAGTGATGAGATGTCGGACTAGGATTTCGAGGAGGACCTGGACGGGGACGATGGTGAGGAAGGTGACGATGTATCAGCGAGGTGAAGGAGGGATGGACAGATGGCCTCTTGTGGTATATACATAGCTTGGACGAAATCAGCGGTAGACAAGCGGCATTTTTGCATGAAAACAGTAGGGATAGACGGCATGTAGCATTTAGCAAGCGAACCTCACAGAAGGAGTAGGATACCAGCATAGCGAATGCTCTTCGCTGACAGGCATTGTTGGCTCACGGAAGACATGGGAGAAACGGGTGGAATGCCTTGATAATAATTTATGTTTCACGCCATAGAGTAAATACACTGCTACTCTACACACATTTTGCACCTCCCCTTCGTTTCGGATCGTATATGCCTTTTTCCTTTGCGTTATGTCTCATCCCGGTATATGTCGTCCTGTCCCATAATATTCACTTCCCGTCATCGCCGTCCGTCCCCAGCCATTATTACCCCAGCTCCTGACATCGTCTTCGGTCGTAAATACATTTTCATCCCCTCGTCGTCATCCGAATTAGTACCTCCAAGGTGAGCAAGCAACGTCGGCTCTGCCCAACCCGGCCAAGAAAATACAAAGAGATAGAGAAAATGACAGAGGAAATGAGAGTGAAAGTGAGGGTACGAAAACAAAAAGGAAAATAAAAGCAAACCAGCCTCCCATCGTATCGTTACACCTATTTTCGTTTGCTCCTATGTCACGTCCACCCACGACACAACCTACAGCTGGGGCGTAGGCGACCACCTCATCATCTCCCTTGCCCTCTGCGCCCGCCTTCTCTCTGCTGCAAGACACGTTAGCAAACACCCCAACACACCAAGTTATTCACCGCAAGACTTACCAGCATCCCTCCCCTTCCCCCTATGCTCCGCCAAAATCCAGCCATTCCCCTCATCCTCATACTCCTCCGGAAAAATCTCCAACAACGTATGAATCCTATCCTTGCGACACTGCTGCTCCTTGCACACGTACTTGAACCCGCGGTACTTGCGCTTGCTGAGCTCCTCGTGCGGCTTGCGCGGCCCGTCGGCGCCGAGCACCAGCAGCCCGCCGTTCTCGATCACGGGGATCTGCTTGTTGGTGCGGTAGTACTCGCACGTGAGGGCGCCCACGGTGCGGTGGATCAACGGGAACCAGTGCATGTAGTGCTCTTGGACGACTTCCCAGCTGTAGCCTAGGTCGACGACGAAGTACCGGATAAAAAACTCTTGCTCTTGGGTGTAGGGGGTATTCTCCTTCTTCTTCTTCTTGGGGAGGGGGGCGATCGAGCGCTCGGAATAGGGGGTCGGGGGTTCGGAGGGGGAGGCGTGGGTGGAGAAGGTAGGCAGGGACTGGCGACGGAGGTAGGAGGGGGCGTTGTCGTCTGGCCTGGCGAGTGGATGTGTCGCCAGGCCCCCGAAGTAGGGAGCTGACGATGGTGAGTCCTGTGCTTGGGCCCAGAGGTAGGGCGTGGAGTTTCGGCGGTGGTCCTCGCGGTAGGCGGCTTGTCGTCTTTCAAGTGGGCGACTGGGTCGATGATCGTCTTGAAGTTCGTCCCGTCGTCGTTTGAGCGAGAGACTCGGGTCTGTGGTGGTGCGGGGCGGGAGATGCGTCCAGTAATTTGGTGGATGGTCTTCCTGGTAGTCTTCTCGTCGTATTTTGAGTGGTCGACTGAGGTGGTGGTCTTCTCGGTGGTGGTCCCGTCTTCTTTTGAGTGAGAGGCCCGGGTCTGCGGTTGTCGGGGGCGGAAGATGGGTCCAATGGCTTGTTGGCGGGCTGGGATACTGGGACTCACTCTGGATGATGGGAGGCAGCGGCAGAGACTGGCCACTCGGATTGGCAAAGGTCTGCAGGCCATGGAGACACGTGGGAGAAGACCGAGGTGTATGGTCAGGGGTGGGAGCCCCGCTCGTGGGAGACCAGTTGGACTGGCGGGGAGGGGCGGGGAGCTGGATCGCTGGGGATGGGACGAATTTCAGAAGCTCCGAGATGGGAGGCAATCGAACTGCTTGGGTTGCATCCGTCTCTCGCGGTGGTGTGGTGCCATGACTGAGCTCCTCGGAATGGCTGCTGGGGCATGGGCTGGGAAGAGGGGGTGTCAAGAGCCCGGTATATCCGGAACGCGCGTAAGGATGATAGTCGACGGAGAGCTTGCTGGATGGTTTCGGGGGGGGGTCCAATCCCCCCCGGCGGGAGGTGTCCTCTTGGATGGCCATGATGGAGTAGAGTGGCACTGGTAACGGTGCGGGCGACGTGAGCGTCTTTACAATCAAGGCTCTCAGTCTGAGAAGAGAGAGAATGATCATGGAGAATGGGAGGAGATGAGACCAAAGCATGATGAGAAGAGGGGAGCGGAACACAGACCCGCAGAGGTCCTCGTTGATATATCTGGCGAAGGGGCAAGGGGTAGGCTCGACGACGATCTTCGTCGGTTGTAGCTGGGTTGGTAGGAGCCCCCGATGTGCTTCCCATGCAGACGCACCTAGGTTCATTTACCGGAGGAGAGAGCGGCTCAGCCAGAGATACCACATAGGAACTGCCTGCTGTGGTCGAGGTACCTGGGTACAATACACAGCTCACTAGGTCCATCACCAAGTGGCCGCCGCTTGGTGCCGGCGATATCGACCCCAGTCTGGCCAGCTTGGTGACCTGCACACCCAACCCTCGAGGACTCTGTCAGAACAAAGATCTGGACCTCGATGCCATCGCCGACAACACACATGAGCGAGAGCGACGACGACTGGTTGAAGTCGTGTCTCCATTTTCTGTTGAAGATCAAGCAGAAGGGGCCATGAGTTACTGTTGCAGGTTCATCCCGTCCGTCCGTCGCGTCTCTGTCTCCCGTCCCTGTCTCCATCGCAGAGGTCGGTATGAGGGTGGTGTCCCAGATGGATGCCTTTGCTCTTGGGGCAGCACCACACGGATGACAGGCCCGTGGTGGGGGGTGGTCGTCGACGGGGCTGGCTGTTTCTGGCGGCGCCCGCAGGAGTTTGAGCTGGGGTTGTCCTGCCGAACATGCATCGCAAGAAGTGGAGAGTGGCGGCCGAGGGCTGGACTGACGCTAACGGGAGGCGCCACTGGCTGATGGAGACAGCAGTGTGATTTCCCCAGATCGGTTTTCCCTCCCACCTTCCAAGCTGTGTTTGGTTTGAGGAAGGAGGTGCTGGACGAAAGAATTTGCTCGATTTTTCACCACCGGACTTGTCGATTCTCAACAACAATGTCCACCACAACGACCATTGTTGTTGGCTTCGAGTCGTTCATTGCATTGTTGTCAAGAGCGGGGCCGCGAGACAAGAGATGAAGGAAGCGAGAAACCCCAAACCCCAGAGTCCGATCTGGCGCTGGCCTCCGTCCGATCTGGCCGGGGACTCGGGAGTTGTCCGCCAAGTCGGCAGGTGCCCGGGGCTGCCGGTCTCGTCGGCGATTGGTTCGGTGGTGCCAAGCCCGATGCACGACTCTTTTTTTCCAGTCCTGGTCCCTGTCTCCCTGTTCAGCCTCCCGAGTCTCAACCCCACCCGACGCCTTCCCTTGTCTGGGGCTGCTGGGGAAGGCCATCTCACCACTTTTGTGTCATGCATCATCCTTTTCTCTCGCCCTCAGCTTGAATCACCTGCACCAGTAGGTTGCGGAACGGAAACCCTCAAAACTTGCCCCGGTGCAGCTAATTCTCTGGTTTTCTTCTTTGATGCATCATGGCATCTCGAGTCAGAGAACTGTGCTGTCGCGCCCACCAGCACAATACCAACAAAATCTCTCTCGGCCGGAAGCCGAGAAGTGACTGATCACTTTGAGGCCTCTTCTCGTCTACCCTGGAGCCTTGCCCCTCCCAGCTCAAGAGGTCGTATTGTGTCATAGATCGCATGCAGAATCGCTAACTCGGACGCAAAGTCACATCTCACTGCATCGCCGTCGCTATCTCTTGTCATCTCGTTCACCGCGGTGATAGCGATGGCGGGGTTTCGAGAGAGGTTCCCATCTGGTTTCGATCCGATCCCCCTCGGCCTCCCCCCCTCGCCCCCCTCCATCTAACTGCTAGCTCCAAGGGCCAGCAGAAGATGCCCCGGTTGGTTCGTGGGCCATGGCGTTCGTGATGGTGGCTGCCTCGGCCCCCTGCTGGATCTGGTGTGACTGATCCATGCTCCGGAAGCAAGGCAGTCTGTCTGAAGATCTGCCCCGGGGGTGGGAAGGTGGAGTTACACGGCAGACGCCCATTCGGTCCTCCGATTTCCTGGGAATGTCTCGATGTTCCCACGAGTCCTAACAAAACAACATATAGGGGCCGGCTGGCCGCGTGGGGATCAACAGGGACCTCGCGAACGAGCGAGACAAGATGGTTCGTGTCTACACGCGTGGAGTTATCTCATTTATTCTTTGCAGCGCTGATCGCAACGAGGGCCGACAGGCTGAACTCCCAGAATCTGGCCCTATCATCCCAGACATCTACTCACCGTAGGGCAACCCGAACCGCATGTCTGCACGCTACTGCCGGCACGCCTACAGCCGAGGACCCGCGCCCCCATCACCGCTGTCTTTCTTGCTTCCGCCCTTGCCCCTGCCTTCGACGACGACTCCCATCGACAGCCCCGCGTCCGTAATGCTGAGCAGCCCGCCAACCCCGCCAGACCCCTTGAACGACTCGTCCCCGGAAAAGCGCCTGTTTCCCAAAACACGTTAGCACCGTGCTGTCAACCAACTCCCGAGTCTCGGGTAGTAGGGCAGAGGGGGGAGCCGTCACTCACCAACCCCGCTCGGCACCTTGCGACAGATGCGAGCAGTCGCTGTCCAGCTCACACTCCCAGCCCCCTGCGACACCGCGTCCGCCTCTCCAGTCCGTGCCCCCGATTTGAGGATCTGCGTTGCCTGCATTGGCATTGTCCTCCGAGTGGCCCTCGCCCGTTGTCGACCCGGCCCCGGCTATCCCACCCGAGCCCCCCTTTCTCCGTCGATAGACGCTCAGCCCACACGTAAAGGCCCCAAAGTCCTCCACCCCGATATTCTCAGGCATATTCCCCGTCAGGACCCGCCCAAGCGCAATGACGGTGGCGGCATGCGAGCACAGCAAGATGGCACGGACGCCGTCCCTGTCGCACTCGGCCACCAGCGCCCGCATGGTGGCCGCGACGCGGTCGTGCAGCTCAGCGATCCCCTCGCCATTGCGTCCTGGCACCACGGCGGGCGTGTAGGCTGTGTCTATCATGGCGGGGAAGTGCGACGAGAGCGCCTCTGGTGTCTCGGGCTCGGGATGCTCAAAGTCGGCGGCGCCGTACCACTCGCCGATCCCCGTCTCTCCTCGGACGGGCTCCAGGGTGGCGGTGGCGGTGGCGGTGGCCTTGCGCATGAACGGCTCGACGGTCTGCAGGCAGCGGTAGTAGAGGCTCGAGTAGACGCGCTCGATGGGCGGGTCGACTGTTAGCAGGCGCTCGCCGAGTTCTCGGGCCTGCTCGACGCCGTGGGCTGTCAGGGCGGGGTCGGCTGGCTTGCCGGTGGGCGAGCGGAGCATGGAGGTGTAGGTTCCATTGGATGGGTCGACGAGCCAGTTGGAGCGGAACTGGAGGAGGGTTCGTGTCAGCTAGGCATGTCTCTGGCTGAGTCGCAGGTAGCAGGCTGAGGAAGCGCAGGAACCCGTTGACTGCCATGGCAAGTCGAAGATGTGAACGAGATCGGTGCTGGCATATCCTGTGCAAGACTCTGAAACCCCTCTCCTTTCACAACCAGCATGGCTGGCAAAAAGTGATCCGGGCCGAGCGTGCTCTGCTCTCGACTTCGGGCTATTTCGCAAGCTCTGTGCCTCACCTTCTCTCCAGCTACCCAACCCAAGCCATCCCAACCAAATTCGCACCATCACCATCAATATTGGACGACGACGGGAAGGGAGATCTGGGGCAACAGCTGAGAAAGGCCCGAGTCCAGGCATCCGTGCCTGAGCCAAACCCATACGAAACTGGTTCCCCAAATAGAAACACGCCCCTGATCGACCAGGTGGCTGGCTGGCTGGCTGCGGGCTTGGTAGGATGGACATTTTACCCATGGAGAAAATAGGAAAAAGAGATGGGAAAGTGCGAGATGGAACAGGGGAAAATAGCAAAGCTACGTACCCCGTGGCGCGTCACGTAGATGACCTCGAGCGTCATGTTTGCTCTTGGGCTTGGTGGATATTGGGTTGTCTCACGGACTGGGCTGAGCTGCTTGGTGTTGATGTTGTCTTGATCGGTGATAATGCAAGGTACGCGGCAGGTCCGTTTTGTCGTATGTTTGTGTAAGGGATGGGCTGTTTTTTTTGGTGCGAAAAGAAATGGTGTCTGTAGTTCCGACTCCTGGGACCTGAGACCTGCGTGCGTGGTGATTGTGTGAATATCTGATTGTGTCGGCGGCGTTGGAGATGGGGTGATGTTCGCAGGTAGCTAGCTACTTGGGCGTGGTGAGTATTGTGCTGAGGTAGTAGGCACATGTGCGAGTGTTGTGGAAAGAGGGAGTGGTGAGACAGGGTGTGGTTGTGGTGGCTTGGATGACAGTTGAGATGGAACCAAGGGGAAATGTCGAGGTACCACATAGGATACCACCATGGTGCGAGTGAATAGAACTAGGCGGGAAATCACCTGCTTACCGGAAAGTTTTGGTCCAGTTCGATATTTCCCAAGTGGCCGTGCGGGAAGATGTGCTTGCGGTTGGGCTGCGGTGGTGGTGAGCTGGGATTGCTGCTGGGTTGGGTGTCGTTGGGGGAGGGGGGCAGCCACGTATTGTGTGGCGGATGCGGTGTGCGGTGTGCCGAGGTGGATTTACTTTCGTTGTGAATGCGGAGAACCCTAACCCTGTGGTAGAGTGGTCGATAGATGCCCCTTTTCCTCCTTGTGTTGGTGACGTGGAAAGAGGGAAAAGGAGAAAAAGGGGGCAAGAGGATTTCCTTGGAGGAGTCTGTTGTTGAAACAAGAGAGGGTTTGGCGACGATTACCTTGTCCACCATGCGGGACGAGGAGGAATTACCCGTTGTCTTCTGATCTGGACTGGAAAATACACCTACATTCCAATAGACAGAAGCTCACAACTCTTTTCCCACCCAGCCCTCATCACCGCTGCCTCAGCTTCACCTCATGCTCAAGCCAAAAGTTCCGGCAGTCCCTATGCCCCCAAAACTCAACCCACCACTCCCCAAAGCTGTCCTCCACGTCAAAATCCACGCTCGAAATCCTCTCGTCCCGCTTGAGCCCACAAATCACACACGCCTTTGGCGCCGTCACCGTCCCCGGCGCCACGTGCGCCGACAGCGCGACACTTAGCTCCGGCACCTTGAGCTGCGCCGCTCCGCCGTCCTTGTTCGCCGCCGCCACGGCCGTCCTCAGCCTGCCGACCTGCTGCTTCCACGCCGCCACGACCTCGCCGGCCTCGCGGTCCTCGCGCGCCGCCTGAGCCTTGTCTACGCCCGCTAGCTTCATGCCGCGCGTCTTGCCGCCCGAGGCGGCCGAGATGGACATGCTCTGCATCAGAAACTTGTCGCGGTGCCAGCGCTGCTTGCGGCCGGCGATGACGCGGGCGGCCACGGTGGCGAGGGCGAGGTAGCCGCGGAGAAAGGTGGTTGTGGAGCTGTCGGAGAGGACGCGTTGCTGGGTGCTTGGCGCGAGGGTGGACATGGGTTTGAGGAGAGAGCTGCTGGCGAGGTTGAGGAGCTCGGGGAAGATGGACAAGATGATGGAGGGCGGGGGGATGTTGGTGGGAGGAGGTCCAGTTTGTTCGGCTGGGGCTGGAGCGGCGGCAGCAGTTGAGGAAGCCTTCGGGGTGTCCTTTTTCTCAGAATCACCCCATTCATTCCATTCCCAGTCCGAGGTTGCGGCCACGGATGCTTTTGCCGGGATGGGTTTTGTTTTCGCTTTCGGGGGCGCCGCTTTCTTCGTTTTTTGGGGCTTGTCCTTGAACTCGGCCCAGTCACTATCAAATGCGTCCTTCTCCAGTGAGGGCCAGGCCGTCACGGGAGACGGAGAAGCAGATTCATCTTTCTGGAGCGTCTTGGGAAACTCGGCCGACAGGGGCGTCTTGACTTGAAGGGTCTTTGCTGCCTCGGGCTTCCGGGTCTGAAAGGATCCATATGGAGACTTGGGGGCTTGCGGGTAGGGCAAGGGATTGCTGTTCGAGGCGGCGTTGGAAAGTACCAGGCCAGGAGGCTGTTTCTTTGGCTGCGTTGTGGAAGAGCTAGATTGGGACGACAGCAGGTCGATGGCGGACACTGCTACGACGGGTTTCGGTGGCAGGGGTGCCGAATCAACCGTTTCAAAGTCTCCAAAGTCGTCCTCATCATCGACTATATCGTCCTGGAGCTCAAAGTCATCGGCATCAAAGAGAACGTTGGGGTCCGACTTTGGCTGCACCGGCTTTTGGGGCGGCGCTGCCATCTTTGCATTGGCCGTCTGTCCGGGTTTCTCCCACGAAGGCCGCTCTTGCTGGGGCTTCAGGTCGAGGTCGACGAGCTTGTTGGTGAACATGTCTATGGTCGATGCTCTGATGATGCGAGTCCTAACTGGGGGTGGTGTAGTCGGAGTCGTTGCGCTAGGAACAGCAGCGGGTGAAGGGTCGTCAACCGGGGCCTCAAAATCTCCCCAGCCATCATCATCCTCCTGAGCTGGCGAAGCTGCGACGACAGCGGAACTCTGGACGCTCCCGAGCCCACCGAGATCACCCCACCCTCCAGAGCTCTGGGGCGGTTGCGGCTGTGGTGCAGGCCATCCGGTGAACACCGCCTGGGTCGTTTGCTGTTGTGGGAGTGAGGACCATGGGGACGGCTGTTGGTGTATCTGGCCGGGTTGTGGTTGAGGGATCGCCGGAGAGGTGGCGATGAAGGAAAAGGGGTCAGCCGAGGGTTTGGAAGGGGGTCCGCCGGGAGTAGGCTGGTTTTGTTGAGAGTTGGGGGCCTGAGATGGGCTCTCGAAGGCCGCAAAGAGGTCGGCAGACATGGTGAGTAAGAGGATTCAAGGTTGGGTTCGTCGGACTGTGTCAACTGTTCCACGGGTTGGACATGGCGACGTGGACCGAGTCTGTCGTCGATAACCGAGAGATCCGGTGTCAAGGTGAGGTCAAGACGCGTTGGAGGTTGGAGGTGAAAAATGAGTCACTTTTTTCTGCTCTCTCAGGTCAATCCCGGCGACGATGGCTTGCTGGTTCTTGGTGTTTCTCCTGGGTTGTGTGGGTTTCGTGGCTGGCCAGACCAAAAGACATTGGGTGGATGGCAACTGGGCTCAGTGGGCTGCAGCGAGACAGCACGTCGTCGACAGGGGGACGGCTCTGACGAAGGCGCGCTGATTGGATCACGACCTTCCACCCCACAATTCGCGCAGCTGTCCCCTTTCGCCCCCATCCAGCAATCGGCCTCTCCCGCCCTCTGCACCTCAACTCCATGCAACTCCTGATTTGACGTTGCCGTCATCGTCGACTTCGAAGAAGAAGACCTCGATTAGTGACGCCCATAAAGAAGACCCGCCCCCTCACCCGCGGCTGTGCTCCAAGAATTGACCCTGTCCTCCCCTCGTTGTCGCTGCTCCTTGTCGTCTCTCTTTTCTCGTTCGCTGGTCGAAACATCCAACTCGGAGCATGCCATGACAACCATGAGGTCCTTTGCGGAACAAAAGTGCGTGGCCACCTCTTCCGCTGGGAGATCCTTACTAACATGCTCCTAGGTCGAGATGGGATGAGACGTTGAGACACGGCACCACCATCGCCGATCTTCAGAGAGCCGTCAAGTTCAACGGCCCAACGAGTCCGTGCATCGCCGGATGTCGCTCTGTGTGCTGGAAGGCTTTCCTTCTCTTCCGCGATGCCCCTCTGGCACAGTGGCCGCTTATCCTGGGCGAATCTCGTGGGATATACGATTCGCTGTGCGGACAGCACCTGAAGTTCATCCGCCATCCCGAGCTCCTCACGTCTCTGACCGTCGATCCCCTGGCCGACGACCCGGATTCCCCGTGGGAGACCGTTCGAAAGGACGAAGCCATACGCGCCGAAATCCTCCAGGATGTCCGGAGGCTGCCGGATTCGCCCTTCTACCACCAAGATGCCGTTCAGACCATGATCCTCGACATCCTCTTTCTCTACTGCAAACTGAACCCGCATATCGGTGGTTACCGCCAAGGGATGCACGAACTTCTGGCCCCCCTCGTCCAGGTTGTGGCCCAGGATGCTCTCGAGCTCAGTGCCATTTCACCAGACGAACTCCACGATGCCACCATGGCCGATGTCTTGGACTCGCGCTATGTCGAACACGACGCCTATGCCCTTTTCTCCCGCTTGATGGGCCGCGCAAGCCCTTTCTACGAAGTGGGATCAGGAGCTCAGTCCGGCATGAGTGATAAGAACATCATCGTCGAGAAGAGCAAATACATCCACGAAGTGGCCCTCATGAAGGTCGACCAGGAACTTGCCGAGCACCTCCGAAATATTGAGGTGCTGCCCCAAATATTCCTCATGTATGTGCCTCTCCCTGGAGCCCACGGATTGCTCGCTGACACACTGAAATAGCCGTTGGATTCGCCTGCTCTTCGGCAGGGAATTCCCGTATGAACAAATGCTTGCTCTCTGGGACACGATATTCGCCTATGATCCCGAGTTGGATCTCATCGATCTTATTTGCGTTGCGATGCTGCTAAGGATCAGATGGACATTGCTGGAGGCAGACTACTCGGTCGCCTTGCAGCTGATGCTCAAGTACCCGGTTCCGCCTCCACCCCACGGGCCTCACACATTCGTTGATGATGCCATCTACCTCCGCGACCACCCAAACGCTGCTGGCGGCGTGACACTAATTTTCAAATACACCGGGCGGAGCCCACCCGTTTCGACCCCAACACCAACACCAACAGCCCGGCCGTCGCCGCCATCATTCCAAGGCTTTGGAAGCCTGCGCCAAAGGACCCTCGGAGCCAGATCGCCCCTATCTACCACTGCCGCCCGCCTCCTGCAGCAACCTGGGGGAGTCGAGGCTCTGTTCCAAGGAGCAACTAAGAACATGATGGAACGGGGAGAGAAGCTCGGCATCAACCAAGCAGTTCGGGATGCTGTGGGCGAAATCCGGCGAAACATGCAGGGCTTGCAAGAAGCTCGAACTCCGGGCAGGGGAAGAGGTACTTCCTTTGGCGACACCCGCCCGACCTCGGCATCCGATCACTCGTCAGCACTGGCAACTATGGAGCGGAGGAACCGGCGTCTCGCGGCCATGCTCGACGAATCAGTCAACAACCTCAAGCTCGTGGCGACCCCCGGAATGGAAGGCGACGCAAAAAAGCACATCGAGGTGATTGAAGTCGCTGCCGCCAAAGTCCAGTTCGTCAAGGCCTGCCTCGAAGACTCCACCATCACACTCCCCGAGGAGGACCTCCCGCCCCTGGGCGCCCTGAGCATATCAAACCACAGCGAGCTCCGATCCCCGACCGTCGCCCTCGACACAACCCCCGTAGTTATGACCTCGGCAGTCATTGACGAGACGCGGTCCGCCCTCTCGTCCCCCGAACGAGAGCCCCAAAAAGCCGGCCTCGCCACCCTCCCCGAAGAAGACCACCACGACAAGATGGACACGGACATCCCCGAGCCCAACACCAAAGCCCAAATCACCACCGACCCCCTCTCCGCCGAAACCACCAACCCTCTGACCCCCACCGTCGCCCCTCCCGCACCAGCCCATCGCCCGCCAGGCCCCATCCCCACCCGCTCAACCCTGGCACAGTCGTCTTTCGCCTGGATGCTCGAGCCCGACACCACGCTCTCCTCTTCCCACCACGCGCCCGCCTCTCCCTCGGGCCGCCCCTCCAGCAGCGGCAACACGGCGCAGCAGAAGAAGCGGCAGACGGCGAGCCGGGAGCGCAACGCGTTTTTGTTTGGCGAGGTCATCGCGCCCGAGGGAGCCGGAGCCGGGGGAGGAGAGAGGAGGCCGTCGGAGGACGAGATCTTTGGGTTGCAGCCGATTCGGAAGGTGGTGTGAGTTGGGATGGTGAACGTGGATGTGTACATGGGAGGGCGTTTGTGGAGTCTTTGGGTGGGGATGGTGCAGATATACCCAGGAGGAGGGCTTGTAGATTCATGGCATTTGATAGCAGATCGTAGACAGAAGCGATGCATTGGTAGACCTGTTTTTCTACTCTGTCTACAACAACTCATCGCCTTCCCAACCCATCGTCCTCTTGCCCCGGCTTTCCACAGCTGTCTCTTGAGGCCCTATCATGCATCCCCTTGTATCCCCATCGCAGATCATCCATGCCATGTCAATCTTCTATCATGGAGGCCACCCATCCCTCGTCTCCTCGTCTGTGTCGAATAACAATGATAAATAACAAAACGCAAGCCCCGCCTTCCGATGGAACCCTTCTCGACCCTCGCCATGCTGCTGCTGCCATGCAAAAAAGAAAACAGAAGACGTTGTTGACAAGGGAAAGAGATATAAAGAGAGAAAACCCAGCATGTCATGCAAACCAAAACAAAGATACAAGGAAAGAGCCCGCCGTTTCGCGTCCATGCCTCGATGATGAATGATTTTTCGCTGTGAAGTTTTCCTCCCACCCGCCCAACCCAACCCATCCATGCCGCCGCCGCCGCCTCCGCTCCCAAGTCCAATCAATCAGTCAGTGATGGATCCTTCCACCAGCCAGCCTCCCTCCGTTCCTGGGTATCAAATATTTCGTTCAAAGCACGTGTCTGCCCCTTTTTTGATATCTTTCCATGCTCCCCTCGTAACCCCCCTTGCTTCCGTCTCATGCGTTACTGCGTACCTCGTCATCAGATAACCCCCCGCCCCCCCCCCTCCGAACTTTAAACTCCCTGGCACCACTCGTGGGCCAGCACCTGCTCAATGTCGAAGCGCTTCTCCACGTCCCGGTCTAGCATGCCTCGGATCAGGCCGATACTCTCATCACTAATGGTGTACGGCACGCGCAGATCGCGGTCCATAATCTCGTCGATGCTGTAGAACGGGTTCTCCTTGTAGATGATGGTGTAGAGGAGTATGCCCAGCGCCCATACGTCCTGCTCCTTGCCGCCGTACGGCTTGCCTGCCAGGACTTCGGGGGCGGCGTAGTCTTTTACGGGTCAGTCAGTCATATCCAGGGCCTAGAGAAAGCAGAAAAAAGACTCACCGATCGTGCCGACAAAGACGTCAAAGGGCCCGCTCTTAATGTAGGTTGCGCTTCCGAAATCAATGAGCTTGATGCGGCCCTCGCCGTCCAGAATGACATTCTCATCCTTGATGTCCCGGTGGACGACCAAGGCTTTGGTGTGAAGATGGTGGATGGCCCGAGCGACCTGCACAAAGATGCTGCGGCTCTCCTGCTCGTCCATGTTGGTGCGGAGCTCGATGTAGTCGAAGAGATCCATGCCCGGGAGGCCGTGGGGGACCATCTCGATATAGTAGTTCACATCGTCCTCGAAAAAGTCTTCCATCTCGACAATGTTGGGGTGGCGGAGGCCATCCCTGCGCAGGAAGTCGAGGACATGGATCTCCAACGGGACGGTGCCCAGCCGCCGGTCCCGGGTCCAGGTGTCGACGAGGATGCGGCGCTTCGTGACATACTTGAGCACGCACTTCCTGCCGTCACTCCGATACCGGGCGAGCTTGACTTGTCCGTATGCTCCTTGACCCATTTCCTCCAGGATGACAAAATCGTCGATGGTCTTTTTGCGCGTAGACTTCACAGGTGGCGCGGCAGCTGCCTCTTTGGATGCCTCGGGTGCCTTGGGACCGCCAGTGATGATGGCCGTCGCCATCAATGCTGCGTCTTTGATTTGCCGTGCCAGCGAGGGAGCAACCGAATCGTCTTTCCGGGGCTCTTCGTTGTCCGAGTGCATTTCCAATGGGGTGTGGGCAGGTGTCTGGCCAGGGGAGGGTTGGCGAAGGGGAGTGGCTGTGCCCGATAGCATCGGCGTTGCGGTTCCCATATTCGTTCGGGTGGCATGAAGATGCCGAGAATATGTAATCCAAAGCGCATAAACCATCTCGGTGACGCCGACCTGAACCATTGCCTGGCTAGAGGCCGATTCTGAATCGCTGTAGTCGACCGTGGCCTCTTCAGGTATCTGCGCCTGCTTCTCGCTTTTGACGACCCGCATCTGCACGTCGATTTTGAGTTCAGAACCGTCGCGGTGCCGGGCTGGTAGGCCGTCGGGGTGCAGGAAGCCCGTAGCTGCATCTGGCCGACCCTCCTTCAGAGCAAGAAAGGCAGAAGCCTTTCGGAAAGAATGCTCTGGGACGACAATGCCGTCCACGAGCTCAACGCCGTCCTCCTCGGTCAGTGTGCGAAGAATCTTGTCAAAGTTGGGGACAAGATTTGTGATTGAAGTGCCGTCTGGATTTTCCCGACCGAAGAGTGCACCGCAAAAGACCGAGTTGGAGCTCTGGATCGTCAGGGTTTGCGGAGAGATGACGATGATTCCGGCGATGTGGGGGAAGCTGGAAACGCGCAATTCCTTCTCGCCCTTTACCTGGTCGACGGTCGCCGGTATGTTGATCTTGTCGGAGTTGCGACACGTAAAATATCTGAGCTTGGCAACTTGGGCATAGTCGATGGCTCCAGTACGCGAGTCGAACCCATGCCGGGGAATACGGGGTATCAATATGCCCACGTCGATGCCTGGTTCGAGCTTCTCGTCGCCCCAGATTGGACCGAGGGCACCCTGAAGGCTGGTGACGGCCCCTTCATCATCCACGCCTAGCATCGCAACATCTTCGTGGATTTCCTCGAGCACCCAAATCAAGCCAACCCTCTTCTCCTTGACCCACAGGCTGGCCGATCCTGTGGCACCGTTGCGCTTCTGTTGAATCTTGTCAGTGGAAGTCTCCATATTGTCATATGGATCTTGTTCATACCTGGATCGGTACGACATCTCCGCACAGCAGCACGCCCCTAGATTTGTTCTTGTGGTGGTGGTGTCCCGGCTTCGGCGGTTTGGGGTCACCGCTGTGGATTGTAGCGGGTCGTCTACCGTTCTTTGGGGTCTGGGAGCGAGAGCTTGGTTTGCTCAGCAGCTTTGCCGTGATGCCACCACCGCGAGCACCTAGCAGACCTGCGGTCCCTGCCACCGGGGCCGGCTCAGCGATTTCGTTCTCAGAGCCACTGCTCGCAGTTCCCGGTGATCCTCTCTGCAACTTGCGCTCCAACCAACCCCGTCTCTCCTCCTGAACAACTTCCAGAATGCCCATTTTCCGAACTTCCGCTTTGGTGACGCCAAACAAAAGACAGGCAAGATCGTTGGCAGCCAGAATGGTCCACGGAGCCTTGGATTCTGTTGTGAAAATGGCCTGCGCGGCTGGAACCCACCTCGTAGTGTGGCCATGAGCGGCAGGGGGCGCAGTCTGCAGATGAGAATGGGGGGGAAAGGGGTGTATGTCAGAGGAAACGGCCGGCCGGTCGGTGTTCCCGGGCTCCTGGGTCTGAAAAGGTCTCGCCATGATATCGACAAGTTTCTGATGCATGGATACATGGCCGGTATCGGTCATTGTCCGCTTCATTCCGGTAGGTCGTCGCGACACTGGCGGGGATGTCTGAGCTGTGGTGCCACTTTGCGCCGTGAGGCCACTCTCGTTCGTTGGTGTCCTCGATGAGCCTTCAGATTCGGCCACTTCACCCGTCGGAGGCTGGTGCCCGGCGCCGTTGTCCAGTCTTGGTCCCGTCAGCGATGGTCGGTCGGGCTCCCCGGCAGCCGAGCTAGGCAGAGCTGCGCGATCAATGGCATCCGGACTCTCTGATCGCGGTGCAAATTCAGTCTCGAACACGTTCTCCCTTGACACCACGGCCGGGCCACTGAGTGGACCATGAACCACGGCTGGATCGCCCCCCGGCAGATTTCCGGCGCTAACCAGTTGGGCTTTTGCCAAAAGGTCTAGCACATTTTGTGTCTCGACATCACCGGCGGCGCGAGCCTGGGCGCTGGCAAGTCCTGCGCTGGCAGCCGACCACCCGACGCGGTCCTTCATGAACTCCATGGACCTCTTGAGTACGGTCTGGCGGTTGTGCAGAAGATCCTCGGACTGGTGGGCAAAAGAAAATGAATGCAGCGATTCTGATGGAAAGCGGGAAAGGTCCTCGGCGAAGACCGGAGAGCCGGGGCCTGGAGACGGCGCAATCCCTTGCCCGTGGGCGTGAGCGTCTGCCATGATGGTGAGGGAGGCGGATCGCGAGATGGGGCCGATGGACGAGTTTCTACTGGGGGCGCGCGTCGGGTTGTGCTGCTGGCGAATTCGCCTGAGACCTGAAAGACCTAAACCATGGTCATGATCGTACATGATGGGACTTCTGGACAGAGAACGGGGTCAGCGCCACTCGCAAAGCGGCGGAGAGCAATACAAGCTGCTCCGCGTCGCCGAGCTCTGGATGCGAGGGGCATCAACAGCCCCTCCGTCCGGCGAGGCTAACCTTGTGAGACTATCATGTTCGGCGGCCGCGGCACTGGCATCAAACGAGAATCGGATGCGGGACCTGGACCTGTCTTGGGGGGTGTCTGAGGTTTCGGCTATGCTGGCCAAGTTTCCGGTGCTCCTGTTCTTGGGGATCTGGAGGCTTGGGGCAAGCGCGCCATGGTCATTGTCGTCGAGGCCTTGATGTCTTTCGTCGCCTGTGGGTAAGAGGGTCTTGTCAGCGCCGGTGGCGGGGGAGAGCAAGCCAGCGCAGCACCAATACGCACCATTCTCCCAGTTCCCACCCTGTATCCCGAGCATAATTATCGGGAGGCGGGTTTGGCCGAACTAGACAGGGCGGATGGCGTCCTTGTCTAGATGTGGGTAAAGGGGGTAGGTAGAGATCTCGACGGGTGCGCAACGCCGATGACGACGAGCAGGGTGGGTTGGTTGGGCGCCCAGAAGCCCGAGGTCGGTGTCCTACGCTCGAGAAGCTGGTGGTGGTGTACAGGACTCGAGGATATATCCGGGGCGGGCAGCTCGTCGAGGCTGTCGTCGTCTGAAGTCGCCGCGGTGGTGGGGAAGGCGGGGGGGTGTGCGAAGGTAACAAAAGGGAAACACGTCAGCTGTGAGGCGCTCTGTCGTCTGCACTCTGCACTCTGCACTCTGCACTTTGGGTCAGATTCGTCCGGAATCGGGGACTGGCACTCGATCTTGCCGGCAATCTGCGCCCTTGGTGTCCGGACTGTCGATTGTCGAGAGCGAAAGCAGGGAGCGACAGTCGTCGTGGTCGATGGCGGGGGGCTTGAGAGGTCCGCGCCAGCGTTGAGGAATTTTGACCCTTTCGCTGGCCAAGTCACAAGTCGGCTCGGCTCCTCCTCAGAATTTAGCGGAAGAGGGCACGGTCTGGAAGCACTGGGCGACTGGCGACGGCCGCTGGAAGGGATGGGGCAGCGGGGAGTTCTGCCGAGCGACGGGCACGGCAGGCCGCTCATCCACAGGGGTCGCGCCTGCACTAGGTGGGGCCGCCTCGCCGTTCTTTTGGGGGACGGTCCATGGACGGCATTCGAGATCGGGCAGGAATGTTGCCCTGCCTTTTTCTCTTGTGGCTTTCTTTGCCTTCCACACCCGATGTCGGGGTTTGGCTGTGAACAAACCGGACAAACACCAGACAGACATGCCCCCAAACCTGGAACTCTATCGACCTCTACCGGCACCCAAGAATTAAATGCCACCACCCCTTCTTCCGCTGGTCTGTAAAGCAGGGTACTCGTCTCGGTACCTAGGTACTCGTGTCCACGACAGGGCCGCTCCCACTGTGACTGCACAGCTGCCACAGCATAGGTAGGGCATCGAACCCGCTCATCCTTTGCAGCAACCCGAAATCATTTATCTTGCAAACACCTCGGAACTGCCACCACACACCGGCAATATCAAATCGTTGGCGGGAGGCGCCGCAATCACGCAGTCCGCTGTCAGATGCCAAAGGCAACATCGGCGGGTCCCGTGTCAAGCACAACCACCCGCTGCCATTACTTCGGACCTCAATACCTCCCTCGATGGGGGGTGGGATGACTTGACGAGGGAGTTGTGCAGCTACATCGTCAACATTCATCATCGCTCTCCTCTGATGCGGGGTTGGGCTGCTTGAGCTTGTCTCCTGACCAAAAGGACCATCAGTTTGAAATGGCAAAGGCCCGCGTCGCCGAGGTTCCTTGCCGTCGACATCGCATGTTCCCGAGTGGGCAGAATCAACCAAACACACCACAACCTGAGTTGGTCATACAACTTGAAGGTCGAGAAGGACTCAAGACGAAAGAAGAGGGGGGTCCAAATGATGCGGGTCATTAGGTCTTCCACCCTTCCCCCCCAGAGTCGCGAACGACACGTGCTTGCGGCAGGCTGCAGCAGCACCAAGTCGTGAGCTGTGAGCCGCGAACGACAGCCAGAGGGTTGTCACCATGACTTCCATCAACTCTCAGAACCACGCACCGTCCCAACAACTCTGGCCCTCAAAACAGAGGCAGCGTTCTCTGGGGCCCGGGCCATCTCCATCAACGGTCGAGCCGAAGCGCAAGGGTTCCCCGCACTGCCAGCGCTCACTGAAGCGCGGTTCCCGCGGGCTGAAGAGGTTCCGGGAGCCGGCAGGGCGGGATGGAAAGCCAACCACGCGCTAGAAGAACGGCCGTGAACGGTATCCCGGGAGGGCCCCACTTCGGCTCGCCCGCCTGCGGGACTCCCAAGACAGACCGCCAACTTGGACGCCCTGGACGCCCGCCAGGACCCTGTCAAGGCTGTCCTTCACTCGCCTCGCAGTTCCGCAAGGCGTTGGCTCTGGCCCCGAGAACCGTTGTCGACCCCAGACTATTGGTCACATGGCTTTGGTCAATAGCTGTCAGATGAGCCTCGCCCACCGCCATTGCGGGATGCGGTGCTCTTGTCACCTCGCACAGGGACGATCGGACCAGATCTTGGCGTCTGTGTTTCCCGAAACACCGATGTTGTGTTTTGGTTTTCAAGGACAAATATGCAAATAAGAAGAGGACTCTAGGATCACGGGCTCGACAGATGGCCATCGCCACGACTTCTTCGATGTGGCGGGGGTGGACCTCGACTGATTCAGCAACAAGCACAGCCCCTCGAGCCCGAGATGCCAAGTAGGATCACAAATATTCGTCAAGGCATTGGAAATTCTGGCGACAGTTCTATGCCGGTTTTCTTCAGGATGATCAACGGATCAGAACACTTGCCGAAGCGGGCCGTCATGTTTCGGGGCCTTGGGAGCCAGGGAGCTTGGGTCAGCTTGTTTGATCTCAGAGTATTTGCGGACCCGGGCTCTTGGGTCCCTGCCGCGGTCCTCTTCCTTGGAAAAGAACATGGAGGTTGAATTCAGACAGTTGTTGAAGGACATGAAGTTCCAACGGCCTGAACCAGCTTGGTCTGGTGGTCGCGGTGAATACGACCAACCCCGAAAAATATTACCGCCGTTCGGTGCCTCTCCGAAGCCGGACAAGATTCCGAATGGCACCGTGGAACCCCAATGAATGCGGGGTGGTGTTCTCGAATGGGGTCAGGGGGCGCAAAAGATGGAGGGGCAGATAAGATAAGGGTCCCCAAGAGGTCACACCCCCATGCCCCCTGAACCCCTCCCATCCCCCCACCATCCCCGTACAAAAGCAACCACAACGAGTAGCAACGAGTAGCAACGAACAGCCTCGCAGTTGTGACACTGAGGTGGAATTGGTTCGGATGGAGGTAATGGACATGACCAGCTACTGTGTAGGAGTCCTGAGATACAGAGAGGCTTGGTTCCGAACATGGCGCAATATGTGCCGTCCAGATGCCCGTCTCGAAAGAGGGCGACAGAACCGGGCATGGACTCGACTCTCGAACCCGACATGTCCCTTTTGGGGGAACGTCCCGGCCATCACATCTCGACCTGCTCGACCTATGCACCCCCCCACACGGCGGGGATCCCATGGAATTCGGTCCCGTCGCCCGTGGTCCGTCAGGTGGCTGTCGAGGTGGTCGGAGGCGAGCCACACACATGCGGTAGACGACAGAAGTATGTGTACCCAACCTTGATGCACCACAATATGCCATGGAACTCGGGGTCGTGACTGGGACCGGTATCCGTCAAGTTGGTTCGCCTGACGCGAGGATGAGTTTGTTGAACTGGAAATAAATCGGGGGCGGTCCCCCGGACGGTCGCTGGTTGACCGCCGCCTCCTGCTTACATTGTCCCCTTTTCCCCTCACACCATCAACGCCTCATTAACCCCCGAACTTCTCGCCGTCTCGTTCCCGGATTGCAGCTTGAGCTCCCCGGAACACCTGCCTCTTGTGAAGGGCGGGGTCCAGCATCCCACGGACACCGGCAAGCCTCCAACCAACGTCGCACACGGGTAATTCGGGGTTCCAGACGTCGACCTGGATCTGGCCACTGCTTCTTTTCGCACAGCCGTGAGCGACCCAACAGCGCAGCCAGCAGCCACAAACGGACATCCATCTCTTGTGGCACGAAACACCACAGCGACCACGCAAGCAGAGCACGGCGTAGCTCGTCGGCCTTGCAAAACCCAAACCTGGAAATACACGATACCAAAGCTGAGAAACCGGACTTTGAGCATCTCATGCCCGGTCCGGCAGCCACGGCAACCTTGATTCGGTCGACTTGGAGATCCCCCGCTTCGACGGGATCGACGCCGCAAATATACCCGCGCGCCGTGAGGGGTGGGCAAGCCAAAAAGGAATTCCAGACCCGGAAAAGATACGTGATAAACAACCTTTCTCACAGCTTCTCGCGTTGGGGTGGCCACGGCAGCCAACCAGCTGCTTTCCGCCACTTGGGTCCGGGGTGAGGTGCATTCGATACGGAACACGACAAGCTTGGGCTGGCTGATTCGACATCTGGGCCTTTCACTCGCCCTCGCCCACTCTCTGGCCCTTTTTGGTCGCATCGACCCTGCATCTGGATGGGGTTCGAAGAGACGGACGGTCGATTCTGGGGTTCTCTTGTGCCTGGCTGCGAGTGAGGTGCCAGGATCCTGTCTCCTTTTTGGTTTCCGCTCGTCCATTGTTCCTGCTCGAACTTCGGTCGCACCTTCGGCGGTTTCCCTGCCAGTCCTGCCCGTCTTGCCTGTTTGTTTGCCATCGGCACCACCAACGACCCCACCCCACCCTCTCTCGCAACCGGCCACCCACCCCCCTTCATGGTCCAGGATAGCACCATTTCTCGTCGCTGACACCGCCACCAGCCTTCTCGTCCCTGCACGCTTCGCCGGCCCGCTGGGCGGAGGTGGGCTCTGGGCTCTGGGCGCTCTCTGCTCTGGCCTCGTTGAGACAGAATAATCGCCGCATATCTCTTTCTGCTCGACCTTCCCTTCCACTACCTTCCCCCTTCCCTCCACCGCATGCTTCCACCCACCGACAGCAGTTGCACAAACCGACCATTCCCTCTTTTCCCCAACAACCCGCCATTGGCAGCCACCATGGCTGACCTCAACGCAACCACCACCAACCATCCTCCATCAACCACCCGTCCTCGGGCACCGACGCCGTCCGTCGACGAGGATACCGTCGTCCCCTTCCCGCCCCTTCCCGATGTCGTGGTGACCGATAGCGATGCCGGTGCCAGTTCCGCTGCGGAAGGCGGTCGTGGCTACGGGGCTGGTCCCCAGCAGGCAAAGAAGAGCAATCGCCAACGTCTTCTCCGGGGTCTGCAGCGCATCTCGTCGTCGCCTTCCCTGGCCCTCGGCCGCCCTCGAGCCTCGAGCAGCCCCTATCCGAAGCATGGCACACTGTCATGCGCCAGCCTCGCCTCCACCTCGTCGCCGTTTGGCCAACCGAGCATCGGCTCGTCCTACTTCTCCCACGTCTCGACCGCCGACGGAAGCGCTCCGACTTCGATCTCGGGGACCTCAACTCCCGGGACGCCGGCCTGCGACGATGACGAATCCACGCTGGCCATCCGCAAGGTCAAGCACCTCATCACGACCCCTACGATCGCCGCTATGCCTGTGGAGATAAGGAAAAAGACAAGGGTGTTCAACCTGTGGGCTAGCATGCCGTACGAGATCAAGATACACGTGCTCTCGTTTCTCCAGCCCAAGGAGCTGGTCCGCGTGTCGCCCGTCTCCCGCGACTTTTACAAGACGTGCTTTGATGGCCAGCTGTGGACATGCTTCAACGCCTCCGAGTTCTACAAGGAGATACCAGCCGAATCGCTCTCCAAGATCATTGTCGCGGCCGGGCCCTTCATCAAGGACCTCAACCTCCGGGGCTGCGTGCAGGTCGAGCAAGGCAAGCTAGCCGAAATCGTCGTTAAGGCATGCCGGAACCTCATCAACGCCACTCTCGAAGGATGCCGGAACTTCCACCGGTCGTCCTTGCACACTCTGCTCAAGAGCAACCAGCAGCTGGCCAACCTCAACTTGACCGGCCTAACGGCAGTGACCAACGTCACTTGCAAGATTATCTCCCAATCCTGCCCCCATCTGGAGACGTTCAACGTCTCGTGGTGCAAACATATGGATGCTCGGGGCATTAAGATGGTGGTAGAAGGATGCCCCAGGTTGACAGATTTGCGAGCTGGCGAGATCAAAGGATTTGATAACCTTGATGTGGCCCAAGCCATATTCGAAACCAACAATCTCGAGCGGCTTGTGTTGTCGGGGTGCACCGAATTGAACGACGCCGCGCTCAAGACTATGATCCACGGGTCGAATCCCACAATCGACATCCTCACAGACCGGCCCATGGTTCCACCACGAAAGCTCCGACATTTGGACCTGTCCCGTTGCTCTCACCTCACCACACCGGGCGTAAAAGCCCTTGGTTACAACGTCCCCGAACTCGAAGGTCTCCAGCTCAGTGGCATCACGAGCCTCACGGATGATGCCTTGGAACCGATCCTCAAGTCAGCCCCAAGACTCACCCACCTCGACCTCGAAGACCTCAACCACCTCACCAACAGACTCCTTTCCGAGCACCTCGCCAAAGCCCCATGCGCCCCAATCCTGGAACATCTCAGCATCAGCTCGTGTGGAGACCTCGGCGACGCCGGCATGGTCCCCGTCTTCCGCCACTGCACGAATCTCCGCAGCGTCTACATGGACAACACCCCCATCAGCGACCTCACGCTCACCGGAGCCGCCGCCATGGTCCGCGAGCGCGAAACCGTCCACCCCCTGCCCCCAGGCTCTCTGCCCCAAGTCGGCCTGCACATGGTCGTCTACGACTGCACCAGCGTTGCCTGGACCGGCGTGCTCGAGGTGCTGAACCGGAACACGAGCAAGATCTGGCCCGCCATCGGCGCCTCGGGGACCCCGGGCCCGCCGAGTGAAATCGTCACGATCAAGTGCTTCTACGCGTGGCAGATGACGGTCGACGAGCACACCAAGCGCGTGCTGCGCGGCGATGTGGCGTCGGCGCTGCGGCTCGAGCGCAAGTGGGTGGATTACATGCAGGCGACCGAGGAGGCGGGTGCCGCGGGTGCCGGGGGGAGGCGGAGGAGGAGGAGACTCCGCGAGACGCAGCTGGTGCACGCGAATGAAGAGGAGTTGGCGGGAGGTACGGGGAGGAGGAGGGCGAGGACGGCGGGGTGTTCGATGATGTGAGGGGTGTATAAGACGGGTGGTGGGGGTTTTATGGGTGCGATATGGGGAAGTCAACGACGCACGACAACCATGAAGGAATGACAGGGATATACAGGGTCAACGGCAACAGCAAGACGACGGCGACAAGGGCACGGACGGCACGGTTTGATTTTAAGAGTTATTTCATATTTTGCTGCTATTTTGGCCACTGCAGTCTCCATGGGCAGCTACATCTGAGCGTTGGGGAAGAGGCGGAGTACCTGGTTGAATTCATTTTCTTTGGGAGTTTTCATGGAGCGTGGGCATGACATCCACATTGTATTTGTTGATTTGTTCTAGGGTTTCATGTTGGTCCCAGGCTGGACTGTGTCTATCACTGCCGATAGGGGTGCATTGTACAATCATGTTTCGGCGGTCGTCGTCACCATCGTCATGGGTCTTTTGTATCTGACTTGTCAGTCTCCGTTCCGGTCCGAGTCAGGGTGTTTACCAGACTCCATATAATGATGACACTTTGTCTCGAATCGTCCCTTTTTTCGTGCCACTTCGCTGACTCGATGTGTCGATCCTTTTAAGGCATTAAGCTGTTGCTCTGGTAGGTAGGAGTGCCTAAGTAGGTGAATAGGTTCCAACCTGTCCGCGAATCTGCTCCCTTTGAAACAGGGCCTGTCCTATCCTCTGAATGATACGGGGGGGGGATGGCTGGAAAAGGGGCATGTTTACTTGTTGGCCTGGGGGACTGGGGCAACCGCCCATCGATGGCTCCCTACCTTGGTACCCAGAATTGTTGGTTAGCATGCGAGACTCTCGGCAATACTGTTTCCAGCACCATGGACGTCTAGAGAGAGATCCCGCCTGGAGGCTGCCCCCCAGCGTCAAGCACCACCCGGCCTTGGCGTCGACCGCACCCATCCAAACACATTGAGTGTTTCCAATAGTCCAGAGATTTCTCCGTGCGTGATATTGCAGACCTGCGTCTGCTGTACGACAAGCCTTCTGCAGCCGGGGGACGGGCGGGATCGACGACCGGTGTGCATTCGGCAGCCTGTCACGGCTCGCGGCCCCACAGCCCCGACAGGTAGACCTCCCGGAACGGCTTGCCCACCCGCCCTCTCCCAACGATTCCCCTTCGATTGGCTCGGACTGGCCAATGCTGGCGGAAAATGCGTCCACAAGAGCACCAGAGTCTTCTGCAGTAGCCGCGTCGCTTATGCGGCCGGCGACCCGCCGCGCTCGGCGGCGAATGGTGGGGCATTTCCGGCACGGCGAAGAGAGACTTGCGTTGGTCTGTAGACGGGCCTGGGGATGTGATATTGGCATCCGCGATGAGAGGGACTTGAGGTTACTTTCCAGTACTGGATAATCGGTCATTGTCTAGGGGTTACGTCTAGGGCAAGCTACAACATGGAGTGAGATGGGGGGTGAGGGGGGTCTACTGACTTGGTTGTTCGAAAAGTCAAAAGGCAAGTCGCTCTCAAGAGTCTGTCACTCTACGCCAACAAGACACCTGGCGGCGTCGAGAAGGTTCCTGGAAAGATACCTCGCAGTTTTGAACACAGCAAGCCACCGAGAACAGAGTGACCGGGACCTAACCAGCAGGCTGCGTAGCTGCATCATTGCGACGCCGTGGTCGCGAATGGCTGGGAGTTGACTGTGATGATGGGCCATTGAGGTGCAGCTGACCAATCCGGGCTCACTCTCGCAATTGGGAGTCTTCGTTGGTCGAAGAGTTTTTCAGCATCTGGATCATGCTGTCTGGCCTGTCGAGCTGACGGAGGCCAAAGACATTCCGTATCATATGCCCGTTCCTTAGCCGCCGTTGCCAGCCAGCTATTGTAGGGCTGAAGCTGGGTCCCATCCCCGTCCTGGTGTTGGTTGTTGGAAGCCAAATGGCTAAAGCCATCGATCGATATGGCATGGCCACGAGGACATTTTCCACATCCCGAGAAAAAAAGAAGAAGGGTCTTGTCTGCCGTTCGCGGCGAACGATTGTTCGGCGGAAAGAAGAGGACGCCATTGACTGGCCAGTGGGCAATCTAAAGATTGTGCGATTACGGGCGGAAAGTCCAGCCCCTTTGATATTCATGTCAAGGGGATTTGGTGATGCGATGGGCAGAGAAAAGGTCGAAGGCTGGGCTGCAGGAGAGGAAAAAGAGAAAGCCTCAAAGAAGCGTCTGACAGGAGAGCTCATGTGGGGATGTGGGAGCTTGGGCCATCAACCCAAATGGGCAACCCACAAAAGAGTGGGGCCCAGGGCAGGGACGGGCATTGGACGCCCACGAGCCCACCTTCAGATCCCCTCATCAACTTGTTCCCAGAGCCTGTTTGACAAGACGGAGCAACTCTCACCACCAAGGCTTGGATCGAATCAGCATTATTACACACAGAGATTATTGACATAACTTGGAGTGCCATGCCCATGACCTTTTTTCTTCATGTGCCAATAATGAATCCATCTGGCAGCCGGATCCACGTTGTGTCTTGTGGGTTTGGCCCCCCATCCCAAAACAATGAGGAGAATGAGGAGACCTGGCGGCGACTTTCTCATGGCTGGCGGGATGGGACATTGGGTTCCCTTTTTGTCCCCAGCCTCTGCCCTCTGTCCACTGCTCATTGCATTGCCCAGCGCCCGCCGGTGCCACACTAGCTCTCGAGTGGAGGGCCGCCGATAGCCCGCTTTGAAAGTTGGGACGGTCTCTTCTGCCATGCCTGGTTCTTGGTCACTCCGCCCATCGCCAAAAGCTTCCCACCTTTTTTGACCCCTCCTGCATTTTCTCTTCCTTTCACCTAAATTTTCTGGTGACTCTCGCAACCTCAACCCTCCCCGACTTCCCTCACCCTCCGCCCGCCTCCCCACAACCTCTCTCTTGGGCAACCTCAATCCCCTCGGCCCTTTCTCACCTCCCCCCTCCCCCTCCACCGACTTCTTCGCCCCGATCCCGCCTCTTTCCTCCCCCCCCCCGCAACGAAATCCCCGGCCACAGGCGATTTCTTTTTGCTTATCTCACTGTCGGTATCTCTCGCTGGCCCGCCGCCCAGAGCGACCTGGTCCTGACCCATTCTAACCCCGCCCCCAGGTCAACACCCACCAAACAGCAGCAACCGCCTCCCGCGCCACCCATTCCATTGGCCCCGCTGTACCCTTCCGCGTCGTGACCTCCATCACCTCCAACGGTACGTTGCACATGTCTCTTCGCTTCAAAGTCGACGGGACATCCTCGCCGCGGCGCACTCCCTCTCCTTCCCATCCGTGTGTAGCTCGTCATTCTGCTCTTCGGTGCGAACTACCGCGGCTGCGACTTGGAGCAGGAACATCGCAAGAGCTTCCCAGCGCCACCTCTGCCCGTCGATCCTCTCTCAAGTCCCCATTCCCATCTCTCCCCTCTCCCATCTCCCCTCTCCATCAACCTTCTCTCTCCCGCCCATACATGACGACTGATTCTCTCCAAGCTTCCCCAACTCGACCTTGTCCTGTTATCCCTTGTCTCCCAGCCAAGCAATCCACCCGGCCTCTCTCGCGTCCCCCCAACCGTTTCGCAAATACCCAAAATGTCGTCTTCTCAAGAGAACCTCGTTAATGGCGGCGACATCGCCGACTCGCTCGACCAGCTCAAGCTCAACGACAACGAGCCTCGCCTCGGCCCCGATGGAGAGCCCGCCCCCAAGACGGACGAGGAATATGCCGTGGCCAACCTTACTCTGAGGGCCATCGTCTCTTCCAAGGAGGCCGGCGTCATCATTGGAAAGGGTGGCAAGAACGTTGCCGACTTGCGCGACGAGACCGGTGTCAAGGCCGGCGTCAGCAAGGTCGTGCAGGGTGTGCATGATCGCGTCCTCACCATCACGGGTGGCTGCGAGCCCGTTTCCCGAGCTTATGCCGTCGTCGCTCGCGCTCTCCTCGAAGGTGCGCCTTCGATGGGCATGGGCGGCGTTCCTTCGGGCAACGGCACTCATCGTAAGAAGACTCACACCATGACCCCGTGGACACTACGCTGACTTCATCTCACAGCCATCAAGCTTCTCATTTCGCACAACCAGATGGGCACCATCATTGGCCGACAGGGCCTCAAGATCAAGCACATCCAGGACGTGTCGGGTGTGCGCATGGTGGCACAAAAGGAGATGCTGCCGCAGTCTACGGAGCGAATTGTCGAAATCCAGGGTACCCCAGAGGGCATCCAGCGTGCCATCTGGGAAATCTGCAAGTGCCTGATCGACGATTGGCAGCGCGGCACCGGCACCGTTCTGTACAACCCTGTCGTCCGAACCCAGACGGCCGCGACGCCGGCCCTGGGCGGTGGAAGCAGCAACTACCCCCAGGAGAGGGCCCCCTACGGTGGCAGCCGTGTCACCCGCACAGGCAATGGCGCCGATTTCAGCAGCAACGGTGGCCAGGGCCGCCCTTACAATCGCCGTTCGGATTCGGATGCCGCCTCCCGAGGCCCCCCGACGCATGACGAGAACGGCGAGGAGATCCAGACGCAGAACATCAGCATCCCCGCCGATATGGTTGGCTGCATCATCGGGCGTGCCGGCTCCAAGATCAGCGAGATCCGCAAGACGTCTGGCGCCCGCATCTCGATTGCCAAGGTAAGCCTTGCCCGGTTGTTGTGTTGACATGGTTGATGGCTAACTGGTGCCACCAGGCACCCCATGACGAGACTGGCGAGCGCATGTTCACCATCATGGGCTCGTCCAAGGCCAACGAGACAGCCCTGTTTCTTCTTTACGAGAACCTCGAGGCCGAGAAGATGCGCCGCTCGCAGCCTTCTGGTCAGGGCTCGGAGTAGTACCCCGAGGAGGTCCAGAAGCCCCATGCTCGACTCTGAGAGTTCCGCCATTTTGACTGTTGAACAGGGTGAATGGTAGCCGGTTACCTGCGCTGATTTTTCCGGTTCTCGGGTTCGGGTCGGATTTGGGCAGCGCCCTTGCTTTGGGGTTATTTCCAGATCTGACTGCCGCAAGGCTTGTTATTTGGCGGCCGGGATATGATGTCACGACTCTTTTCTTATTCGCAAAAAGGCATATCGCTGGGGGTTTTATTCTTGGCCTGGTTTCACTCACTTCCTCACCGAACCACTCCCTCCCGAATCCGTGGTCTCCAGCGGCCGACTGTCAAAGACACACAAGTTTCCCTGCATCACCCCCAGAGACTCGGGCAGGCAGTCAGCTCGTCCAATCTCCTACTTGGCTCAACCCGACTTCCGATTACCGCACCACCCCGACGACATGTTCGAACCCCCCTCTCGATTCTTCATTACTCGCCATGCGTTCCCCCATACTTTCACTCTCTCAAATCCCGTATTCAGCCCACTACGCCCTGCTCGGGCTTCTCAGTTCTACAATACCGATACGACCGATAATTCCTCTTCCTCGCCTCTTTTACCCCCCCCCCCCGTCGGGCCGGTTGGTGGATGCCCGCTGCTGTCGCGGCCTGTTTGCCTGTTCAGCCCTGGGCTGGACAGGTGTGGTCTTTGCACCAAACAGATCTTAGGAAAGATGCCTTTTTTGAGGCCATCTAGGTGTAGACAAGAGCAGAATATACAAGCAATAGGTCAATTGGCTCTCTCCAGCGGCAAATTCCGTCCCATGTGATGTGTGAAACGTGTTTTCTCATCCATTCTGGTTTTGGTCTTGTGATGAAGAGTCTCGGGGAGCTCAGGGTCCGCCATGTGGTACCCCGCATTCGGGGGCAAGGGCCCAAACGATGGAACCCACCGAATAAAGTTAGGTGCTGGCAGCTCCATTCTACAGGGCTGGTTAGCGCAGCCGCTTGGCCCCGAAGCCACTGTCACCAGAACGCGGTCGCGAAGGGGGAAAAGCCACCTTGTCCCGATCAAAGACAACGACACGTCTCGACCATGGCAGCGGACACCAGCTCCCACAACCTCCATCTCTGAGAGGTTTTTCTTCTTCTATTTCATACATTTTTGCTACTCTTCTAGACACTCTTTTCCGCACCTTTCGCCCCTTCCTTTAGTGGGCTTGCGACACAGTTGGGCACTTTGATCCTGACTCGAGGACCTCTCGGACCATGGCGCGCACCAAGCAGGCGACGCCCATCCGGCGCGAGCCCTCGTCCGAATACATCAGCAAAAGCGATCGCTCCCCCAAGAGAATGGTCGCGACACCTGCCGAAGCTTCCGCCAAGGCCAATGGCAACGCCCGCGCCGTAGCCGTCGCCCCCGCGCCGCCGTCCACCAAGGACGCCGGCGTGGTGACTCTCATCATCGACGTCGCCGGCATCTACGCCTCCTTGTACGTTCCCGCGCCGCCCCCCTCCCCATTCCTCTCCGAGTCTGCAAACTAACCGCCTCCCCCCCCCGCCCCTCCGCAGCCTCACATGGGCCTACCTCCAAGAGAAGCTCACAACGACCAAATACGGCCCCGCCGGCGAGCGCTTCAAGTTCTCCGTCTTCCTCCTGACGATCCAATCCCTCTTCGCCGGCGTCGGCGGCCTGCTCTTCACCTACTTCAGCACCCCGCGCGGCCGCCCCGTCCCGCGCATGATCCCCAACCGCCGCATCCTCGCCCCGCTCCTCCTCGTCGCCTTTACCAACGCCCTCGCCGCCCCCTTTGGCTACGCCGCCCTCGCCCACATCGACTACATCACCTACATCCTCGCCAAGAGCTGCAAGCTCCTCCCCGTCATGCTGCTGCACGTCACCGTGTTTCGCAAGCGCTACCCGCTGTACAAGTACGGCGTCGTCGCGGCGGTGACGGCGGGGGTGGCGGTGTTTACGCTGCACTCGGGGGCTGGGAGGAAGAAGGTGGTTAGTCATAGTGGGCAGACGGCGTGGGGGATGTTGCTGTTGGCGGTGAATCTGCTGTTTGATGGGTTGACGAATAGTACGCAGGATTACATCTTTCAGACGTTTCAGCCGTACTCGGGCCCGCAGATGATGGCGGCGAATAATTTGCTGTCGTCGGTGCTTACGGGCGGGTATCTGCTGCTGAGCCCGTGGCTGGTGAGCACGCCGTTTGGGTTGTGGTTTGGGATGGATGTGGCGGGGGGGAAGGGCGAGCTGGCGAGCGCGTTGGCGTTTATGCAGAGGTATCCGGCGGTGTGGAGGGATGTGTTGGGGTTTGCGCTGTGCGGGTGTGTTGGGCAGGTGTTTATCTGTGAGTATTTCTCTCTGTCTTGTTCGGTTGTCGGAACAGTTGGCTGACTAGGTGCCAGTCCACACGCTCTCGACGTTTTCCTCGGTCCTGCTGGTCACGGTCACGGTCACGCGCAAGATGTTTACCATGATCCTCAGCGTCGTGGCGTTTGGCCACAGCCTGTCGCAGATGCAGTGGCTGGGAGTTGGGCTCGTGTTTGGCGGGATCGGTGTCGAGGCGCAGATTGCGAGGAGCGAGAAGCAGGCCAAGGAGGCGGCGAAGAAGGCCGCGGCGGCCAGGAAGGGGGAGTAAGCGCCGAGGGGATGAGGAGCGGATGCTGGATAGAGTGGACGCTGTGGTGAAGATACCCGAGGCGGTGGAAAAGTCAAAGGATAGACTCTCAGACAAGATTCGCGGGGCAAATAAATGTACATAGGTCTCTTAAATATCGCCATCCAGACAACATAGATGCCAACTAGCGATTTCCACCCATTCGCTCCCCTCTGCACATGTACAACTACAGTTTTGCAATCCAGCCAGGGACCAAAAGAGAGGCAAAAAGCAAAAAGACCTCAAGATCCAACACGCAAAAATAAGATGGTACTCTCCCGCCGGGAATTGAACCCGGGTCTCGAGCGAAGTCAGGCATCCTGTGATGGATGAGTTGACAAGCTCACATACTGACCACTATACTACGGAAGATTTTTTGCAGGTGTGGGCACCTGTCGTAGTTTCTCGGCTGGTTGTGGAATTGGGTGTGGGTAGGAGGGTATATGAAGCGTGCAGGCGGGCGCCCTGTGGGAGTCCACTGGCGATGGAGGTGTTGTGGATCTTCTTCCCCTCGGTGGGGGGACATGCCGCATGGAGCGAGAGGGCCGCCGGAGGTAGAAGAAAGAGAAAAGAAAAAGATCCCTCCGCTTTAAATCCTCAGCACGAAAAGGACGACCTGTCAACGGCATCATCATCCAACACAACCTCACCAAATCTACGTCCCCAAAAAGCAAAAAGCACCCCCAAATAACCCCAAAAAGCTCACCGCCCAGCCATTAGGAGCTGGACGGTTACGAAAACCCCGGGAGGGGGTTTTTCAACATTGGTTCGAACTCGGGGGGGTACCGTCACCGTTGATGCTATCACGGGAGACGGGCCCAGGAGGGGTGGGAGGCGGTGCCCATGACCGCTCAACCACGGCGGCCACTGGGGATCTTGGCGATGGAAGGAGGGGGTGTAAACAAGAACTATAGAGTAGGGCTGGTTGATGGGCATGCAAGCGGCGAGGTACCCGTTGGTTGGGTTGGTTCCCGGGCGTGATTCTGGGGCAGGCTGGGTCGTGAGTGGTTCTCATACACAGACCTAGAAGCGAAAGGAAATATGTTGGATGCGAATCCATCATCATCTTAGTGTTGGGCGGAAGGTTGACACCATGTGAGCAACTCCCACAATTCAAGACGTTTATATCATGGCCAACGCAAGACCATTGCTGAATTTCCATTTTGCTAGCTGCCAGTATGGGCATACATACAACGAAAGGCTCATATTTCCTCTGCTCAACATCCAGTCATGCTAACCCATGCAACCCAGAACCCCTTCCCCTAAAACTCCGTGGGTATCTCGACAGACGGATAAACACCAAGACTGCAACTTCTTTTCTCCCAGCCCAACGCGCAAGTCCCTCGATGTAGTGACTTGTGACGAGGCGGGATGGTCGAAGAAGTGCGATCCCCGAGTTTATCCTCGTCCAACAAACAACAAACAAGCTCCAACAGCGCATGTTTTCCAACACCCCAAACCGTCCTCCTCTTCCACCCAACCCCCTCAACAGAATGAGGGCAATCAAGACACCATGGAGCGCCGTACCTGTGGGGTTTGTATGGGTGGAAAAGCAAAAGAACCGTCTTTCTCTCATCTCTGTCATGACATGTCTCTAGATTATACATTTTCGTTAAGTAACGATGATTGATTCAACTCCATCACTCCCCCGTGTTCAAAAGAATAGTCCCCAAAAGGATGCCCGCGGCACCTTCCACTACGCCATGCTGTGCTGTGTGCGCGTGGGTGGCCCAAAGAAGTACACAAAAACGGTAGACAAAAGAAATACAGACGTCAGGTATCATCACGATACTCTCGTGGTTGTGTTGTGGCAATCATGCCATTGCCCATTATATCCTCCTGCGGCCAGATGGTATTGCTGCGGAAATGCATCGCGAATTGGTGAGTCGTGCGGGTGTCGGTTCAGACGTGCCATTGTTGATGCGGGAGGTGGCTTCCCAGAGTCCTCTCAAGACTAGATCATCTCATCGATCGATCGAACGATGGGCGTCTCGCCCTTTGTTGGGGGACTGCGCGGATCCGTGACCTGCGGAGGGCGGTGGAAAGGGAATAGAGGGTTGCGAGGGAACATGGTCTCTCGTGGCGAAAACATACCGCCTTCGGATGGCGAGGGAGGAGTTTCAATAAGCTGCAACCCCGGGGCGATGGAAAATGCTTCGTGGAATGGGTTGCTCGTCATGGTTTCAACACGAGGAGACATGAGCGCGTCGTCGTCGGAATAGTCCGCCATCATGGCGATGGGAACCTCGGGGATAACCTCTTTCTTTTCGACTGGGAGCGGCTGGGGAGCGGCTTTGGGCTTCTCCAACACGGGGAGCTCAGGAATGACATGCTTCTTGGCTTGCATCCTTGCGAGTGACCTGGGTGGGGGGCTCAGGGGCATTGGGGGTGCCTTGATTGGCGGATTGAGCGTAAGAGGGACAAAACCGAAGCCCTCGGGTGATCCGCCAAACCGGTGGGCTCCGAATCCGGGAGAGGGTGGCGGCTTGAAGGTCATCTCGGGCGCAAACCCCGGCGACATCGGCGGTAGCGAGAAAGAGGCTGGTGGGAACCCAGGCGATGGCGGTGGTCGGGGGAGGGTGAGAGAAGGGAACCCGGGCGAGGGCGGAGGTTTCGAGAAGGAATTGGACGACGCAAATCCAGAGTCAGGCAACGCTGGTTTCAAAAGCGTGCTGAACTCAAACCGACCGAATTTCCCCCTGTCCGTGTCGTCTTCCTTCTCCGTCCAAGAAAAGCTGGAGGGCGCCGATGACGGTCCGGGCGAGATGGGTTCCCGATTCGGCGTCGAGCTTCCCCGGGGCCTGGTGGGACTCCTGTCTGGAGACCTGCTCGTGGCACCTGGCTCCTCATTGGGCAGCGGGGCAGTTAGTGGCTCCTTTGGGGTCCGCTCCATGTTATCCACCGACAACGTCACTCGGTGCTGCTTTGTCGGGCTTTTCCCCGACCAGATGCTGAGTCCTGCGCTGAGTAGCCTTTGCTTTTTTGACATCTCCTTTTGGAAATCCTGCAAGCAATACATCAACCGCATGTTGGGGCTGATCCACCGACTCCTGGCCTGGGCAGCATAGTAGGCGTCGTTGACTGACAACTCGGGGTTTCGGTAGATGCCGTAGGCAATGATTAGACTTGCCGATCGGCTGGCTCCTTGTTGACAGTGGATCAGGACCTTCTTCCCTTCCTTCGATCTCTTGTCGATGAGTTCGCACAGCGACATCAACTCGGGCCCAATGTCGGTGTTGTGGTCCCATGGCATGTGCACATACTCTGGTTCTTTGAGAGGCTGCGCTTTCGGGGTGGTGGGCGTGTCGGCTCGGTCATCTGGAAAGTACTCGAAAGCGGTCGAAAAGCTGGCAGCCGTGAGTGCCGTATCTGGGATTGGCGACTCGTCCGCGGGCCTCTCCGCCCCTTGCGCCTTTTCCTGTGGCAGAGGCGCCGCGATCCCAACCTTGAAGGGATTGTGAACTTCGCGGGCCACATTGATCACTAGGTCGAACTTGGCAGCTTCCTCGGCGGTGGGCTCCAAATAGAGAAACACATTGTCAGGGTAGATGCAGATTGGGCCGTCGGGGTAGCCAGGTGTCTTTTGGTCCTCGTTGTTCTCCACCTCGTGGAAGGGCTCAATGTCGAAATGGCTCCGGTTGGCCATCTGCGGCTTGATGGGGGAATCTTCCTCGGCAATTGTGGTGTTGAGCCCAGGGACATTGGGAGGAGGCCGCGACGGACGGAAAAACGTCGACAGCCCAGTCTCATTCCGCTCCAAGACAGTGGGTATCGACATGCCGCCGGGGGGACCGAACGTCGCCGATTTCAGGCCCGAGAGCATGTGTGGGGACGAGGTGGAGTGCTTCAATGCCCGACGCTGAAGTATAGGAGGGATGGAGAGCGTAGGGACTGATGGAGATCGGGGAATCTCAATGGTGGTGCGCGCGGCAGGCTCGGTTGATTTGGTGTTGAGGCTGAGGAGACTTGGCTTCCTCTTCATGCCGGGAATGACGGGTTTGATGAAGGACGACGATGGAGAAGAGGGTTCAGACGTGACAGACGAAGAGAGTGAGCTGAAGGGCGCTTGGATCGAAAGCCCCTTCATGTTTTTGGGTCGCCGGGGCGCAGGGGAGGTCATGGGCCGTTCCAACGTGGTCGGGTCGGAAACAGTCAGCCCGGCCATGCCAGACAGGCCGGCGAAAGACGGCGGCGCAAAGTTGGAGAGCGGCATGATGTTTACCGGGGAATCAGGCGATGACGAGGGAGATGGGTCGGAAAGGTCAGACGAGTCTGCGCACGACACCGTCGTCGTTGGCGATGACTCTGCCGACTCGGTTGTCTGGGTCGAGGTGCTGCTGTGGTGCTTGTGCGAAGCATCCAAGGGCAGCGTGGACGGACGCAGTTCTGTTTGTGAGCTCTCTGGTGATTTTGCCGGTTCCATTCCCATCACTAGCTTTGGGTCGATTAGAGTGACGAGACCGGACTGGTCCATGCTGTCGCTGTCGACACCATACACTGACATGAACGAGGGTATTTGATCCTCATACAGACGTCTCACCGCAGCGGAAGGCATGTTCGGTGCAATGTGCGTCGCCTTGTCGCCGTGCCTTGCCAGAGGGACCCAGGATGGGCCGGGTTTGCTTGGTTCAAGTCGCAGCCACGCTCGGTTCGTGGCAGGGCGGCCAACCAAGTCGAGTGGCTCGCCGGTGTTTGAGAATCGCCGCTCACACCAATTGGCGGTTCGTACGAGAGCCGCAAGGCAAACTGCCGAGTGGAATTAAGGAGTGTTGAGAAAAAAAGTCGTCGAACACCAGTTCGAGACGGGGGGGTAGGGCGAGGTCGGACAGCACTGCTGAATCCTTTCCACGTTGCTCTGGCTTCTGCGGGTGTCGCAACAAGGTCCGCCTCCTTTGAGACGTCGCGGGGTCGAGCTGGTGGTGCCTTTCTGAACAAACGGCCTGTCACTGAGACCAAGAGTCTGTGTCGCCAGTCGAGGCACGGCGAACAATGGGGCGCTCGGGGGCCCGTCGTTGTTTGCAAGCGGAGGCTTGGAACGTTGTCTCGAGGTGACAGGTGGTGACCGAGTGACCGAGGCGCAGTCGACGAGGCAGGGCGAGCCGCTGTTGTATCGAAGAGGGCGGAGGGGGCGACCTAGGGCCTCGATGTCAATACATTGTCGGGGTTGGAGTCGCAGGTCGAAGGCAGGGTGAGAGGCAGGAAGAGGGCAAATGGGACTCGGGCGCTGGGCTGTCTACCTGGGTCAAGAGAGAGACAGACACCGACGGCGGGGTCCCCTTGGGTTTCTCTTTGTCTCGATCAGTCGAGTCCCGGCCGCGAGGGTTGTCGGCGGGGCGTGTCGCGGCGTTTCGTGGTGGTGGTTTTTTCGGCGATGCAGGGAAGGAGGAGAAGGGAAACGGGAGGGGGAGGGAAGAGAAGTCGCTCGTCGGGAGAGAGTGTGGTGGTCTGGTCTGGTTCACGGAACGGAGACGGACGGGGGACGGCAGGTCGGGCGGGTGGCAGTGGGAAGGAGACTCGGGGGGAGGAGAGGCACTGAATTGGGGGGCAGAGGGCGACCGCCGGCCCTTGCACGGGTCTTCTGGCGTCCCAGAACAGAGCGGCGAGGGGACGCCCTGGGGGGTGGCCAGTGCGTCCAGACCCAGACCCAGCGGGACTGGCGCTGCTCCCAGCCGCCCCAGGCCCTGGGGGCTGCCCCACCTTACTGGCTGTTCCCCTCTTGGCTTGGTGCAGGGGCGTTGACGGCATTGTGGGTCGCGGGGGCCGCCCCTGGCCAATGGCGGCCGCCCAACGACCCAGTGGACGACGGCTAGCCGCCCTCGCGACAGCCTGCTCAGACAATGCAATGCTAAAAATAGTCAGTGCGACTCGGGACGCAAAATTTGCCTGCCAGGCCTCATTGGACGGGCGTCTGCGGGAGGGTGCTCACAGCCAATCAGGGGCTCCCGCCGCGCTCGATGCGAGCACAACCGACAGGGGTTGCTGCATGGGGCTTGTCCCTCCCGCCAAAGCCTTCCACTTGCAAGTTGCAACCAGCAAGAGCGACGGCTTTTCGCTGAATCCTCACACTCGCAGCTTGCCTTTTGGACCGTCGGTCGTCTGCGAACAGCAACTGCCACTGCATTTCGATTCTTCGGCCCTACATTGTGGCAGGTCGATGCTGTCTTGATGCGGATCAAAACGAAGACGGGAATGATCCGAACCTCCACCACATCCTTGACCTCTCTCAACACTCCGTCGCAAACTCTCGGGGGGCGCTTATAGTGACGGGCAAGGAATCCGCTCCTCTCATCAATAGTCGCTAGGTCAGAGCTGCGGCTGTTGACTCAATCACCTCCTCCTCATTGTCACTTTGGCCCGAGTGTCTGTTATTTTACTGTTCCCATGTCGAGTGCCTTTCCGGGCCGCGTTCGAAATGACCAGTTCTATTAAAAACCTCGACACGCCGTGGCAGTTGCACGGGCGAGGTCGTCCTCTCAAGGACGTCTTTGAACTTGGGAGCCACCAACAACACCCTCACAGTGGACACCTGGGTCGCCGACATCTGGGCATGCAGACATCGGCAACCCAACCAGACACTTGCTCAGACTGCCCAGATCTAAACATCGACCCAGCTCAGGTGCTGTGTATGCATGGGGCATATCCTCGTGGACATTGTTTCTCGATTCAACGAGCCTGTAACGTGTTATCTGAGGGTACAGGTGTGGGTGCTGCACAAGCTGCACAACCGAATGGGTTGATCAGGGACAACAAGAAACAAAACAACTAGCTTCAATATGTAGGTACTCGTCGGACCAAGATGCGACATGGCCAAAATAACCCCAAGCATTCAACACATCACGTCGACGGTCTCTCTGTTGAGAAGAGGACAAATTTCCACTCGTGTTTTATTTATATCCCGCCGTCTCTGGCCGCTCCTCAGTGCTTGCATGCCGCCAGCCGGTGGGCCTGGATGGAGCTGTGGCACCGACCGCCCATCCCAGGTGCCACCGAACCGCGTTCTCTCGCCTGCGGGCTTCCATCGATTCTCGAGGCGCACACCCCGGCAGATCTGAAACACAAGCCGTGGGTCACACCGTCACGCTTCCTGCGCCAACGGGGGATGGTCGGATCCACCCCTCTGCTACCCCCCCCCATTGGGAGTGCCGTCGCTCGGGTCCGACCCAAAAACCGACATCAGCCAAATTCGACGACGACGACGACGACAGCCCAACAACACCCGGCCCGCTATTGCAACAACCTGACCCTCGCTAAGCGCAGAGCCTCGCATGTTTGTTTACATGACCCCCTGTGTGGGATAAGGGGCCCGGGACGGATCAGTCGCTGTTGTTATGGCGATGCTCGAGCCCACCAAGGCACGCATCCAACTCGAAACCGATCGTCAAAAGAGGGTTTTGCTTGCGAATCTTTGCCTCCGTAAATATTTCGTCCAGACTTGAAACAATTGGGGCACTGTTTCAACTCGACGGCGAAATCAGCACGTCGATGGTCCATCGCTCACGGTTTGCCTCGTTGATGACGTTGGACTGATGGGTGGTCGCCGTCTCACCATGTCGCCACCCCGATCTACTCTCTCACAGGTCGGTCTGCTCTTACTATCTGGCCACCACTTACACGCACTCTGCCTTTCAGTCCCATCGTTGAGAAAAGTCCAAGTTCAAGACCATCCGGACGGCATGTGATGCTCCTCTCAGCTGTGAGCTTGACGGACTGACTCGTTGCGTGGACAACCCAACCTCGGCCAGGTGCACAACTCCACACCCTGCTATCCACCGTTCACCCACACAACTACCGGATCCTCATGAGACCCATTAACTGAGGGGACATGCATGGTCGGATGGCGCAATGGTAGCGCGTAAGCTTCCGGTCTTCGAATCAGCTTGCTTAAGGTTTTGGGTTCGAGTCCCAATTCGATCGGAATCATCTGACGCATCCTTGGGATGCGACGACCAGCTCCTTTTTTGACTTTGTCGTCATGTCAAACCCCCTCTGGGGTGTCAACTTTGGAGGGCTGCCATGTTCGGTCCCCTCGGGCATGTCAAATTCTCAATTCTTCCTTTTTGGGGGAGGGCGGAGTGTTGGGTTGTGTTGTTCCTCCGGTGATGTCACAGTTCATTCTGCCATGGCATATGCATCCATCATGTCTCTCCCCGCCAGTGTTCAAGCAGAAAGTGACGAGCATCACACTTGCAGTCTAGGACCTAAGTTTCTCTTCGAAAAGGGGCATGTTCTATGTTCTTATGGCTCAGCCGGCAAAGCCCATCCCAAAACCGTTTTGTGCGCAATAGGAGTGGTCAACCTGACAAACGTCATGACAAAGCTTCCAGAAAGGAATGCCTGTGTTTGCTCATAGACCTGAGCGTGTATCCAATATACTGACTGCCGAGACACCGGGACTGAACCCGAGCTTCTCTTCCCGACTATTACGAATACAGGTTGCTACTATAAATGAAGCTTCGATGTCTCTACGGTTGCACCCATCCATCTTCACAAGTGTCCGTCTCCGCCCGTTGCGACTGGAGACCGACAATGACCTTCCGACGTCCACCAGCGTGGAAGAACACGGCAATTCTACTTGGGATGTACGGACTCAGATCCCACAAGCATCAAGTGTATGACATGAATGACGGTCACCAGACTTTGAGAACAGCCACGTGCTTCATGACGAACAGCAGCTAAATTTTACATGAGGAAGCTGCTGTGGCCGCTTCCCAGGGCCTACGTATAAGTATCTCCCGTCTTCCAGGTCAGACCGACATGCCGACCCGAAACAGGCAGCTTGGTGAAGAGAGGAGACACCCTGATGCCATGCGTTCACTGAATGGCACACCGTGGAAATCCGGACACGGCGTTCGGCTTGGCTTCGCGGGCCAGATCATGGGACCTGGAGATCTACTTGTGTTGTCTAGGTCTACTTGTGTTGTCTAGGATTTCATACGTGAGTTGAGGCGGTGATGCTGGTGTCGTGTTGGGTGTCGTGTTGGGTGTCGAGGGCTAGGGTGCGGTGTGAGACGAAAGGGGGTGAAGGCGAAAAGCTTCCAGCCCTGCCTGATGAGAATAGTTTTGGGTCATTGTGGTGGGTGGAGTGAAGACGCCGGGTTTCTGTGCTGTGTTGGGGGATGGAAGAAAAAAAATAGTTGGGAGGGAATGAGCGGAAAACACCACAACGGGAACATGCGAACCGCTGTGCTGGGAGGACGGTGCATGATGATGACCAATTTCTGCTCGGGAATGCAGGGGACGCAGACAAACGGGCTCCTTGGGAGGTAGCCCCTATATAGGTTCGAATTTGCAGACCAGATTGTACAGTTGGGTCTCGCCAGAGGTAGTCGACCTCTGGCTGAGTGGAAGTTCGTTGCGCCGCCGTAACTGCCGGGACTAGACCAACCTACAAACTGTTCATCAAGATTCGCCGGTGACTCTACACGGTTTTGGTTCGATTCCTGCCTTGGGCAAGTAGGAGTTGAATTTTTAGTGTTTTCTTTTTGCTGGACATTTCTTCTCACCAGTACTCCCACACCACTTTTTTTTGATGATGTTCGGCGACGACATTGCTTGTGACAGCATACCTGCACCCTACCTCGTCGACTCATGCCTCAATTGAGCCATTTGATGACACGCTTTGACGCCCAAGTTATCTCGGTATTTGCTGCCTTGGATTTGATGGAGAAGAGATTGCGCAGATCAGGAGGCAGAGGCACCGGCTTCCCATGTGACCACATTTATTGGCATCAGCACGCCTGGGACACAATTCAGCGAGAATGCCATCCGTTTATCCAAGTCCAAATCACGTTCCACGGAGGACGGCACTAGCGGGATGCCTCTGGTTTGTGACCCAGATCCCAATGCTGCCACCTGAGTTGGGCAACAAAACGCGCGCGGTTTTGCATCCAGCTCATGGGTTTCATCCACCATTGCCATCAAGACACATACCGAGAGCCGATACTCGGGAACCTTCATTTTCTCGTGAACCCGGCCGTCCCCGTGCTTGTCCGGTCCTTCGGCTCCGGGCCGGCACCAATGCGGGGCCGGGATGAAGTGCATATCCGGGCCCGAGCGGGACGCTTATCCTCCCCCTGCCACCCGTCCGTGCCCCGTGGGCAGCTCGTCCAAAATCGGACCCTTGTCGCTTTTGCGACGCGGAGAGCCCCACGGAGGAAAAAGAAATGCGAGCGGCGCGAAACGCACTTCAGATCGGGATGATGCTAGCATCCCGGCACGGCTCATTAGCCAATTCTGAAGAAGCAAAACCACGAGAGAGACGTCAACCGCCCCTCGGTCCCGGCTTAATATGTCGTCGATGTTCTGTCAGTTTGGGAGGGGGAGCATCAAGACGACTGTAAGTGTAGACAGCAGCACGCGTCTCTCGTCGCGTCCCCCGTCATCTTCCCAAGTTAGGCCGGGGCCCTACCCCTGAGAGGGGATCGTCAAGAGGGGAGGAACTCTTGTGCGTGTGCTTCTCGAGCCGAGACCGACGTGCCTACAGGCGTTCCACGCTTCTTTTCCTCCGACATGCAGCGAGGCTAGCCCAAGCCGTCGCTGCGACATGCAGCGCCAGATCTCTTGCTTTTCAGCCAGCGTTGAGGCGCACCTTTGAAACTTGTCTTGGGCTCTGCGGGCTGCAGCAGAGGGCTGATTCCGACTCCCAAGACAGTTGACCGCGGGAGTTCTCGTCGCCGGGTTCGGACGGCGGCGAGGAGCCGTGGGGGAGAATTCGGCCTTGGCAGGGCGGGACGGACCCAGAAGATGGATTGGGTGGTTCACACGGCCCGACGGTGGTGACAACTGGCCATCCACTCATCGGGTTTTAGTGCTGTAACCTCCCCAAACCCAGACCGCTTCTTTGGGGTCACTATCGTCATGCTGTTTCCAAGAGATATTCGGAGCGCTCGCTGGTCTTGAATCCGGAGTGAGACGGTAAAGGCAAACAGTCGAGGTTGAAACCTCAGTGAATGTCAGATGCAAAGTCCGGGAATAGGTAGGAAGGGCATGGCTCCAACAGTGGTTTCTGATGCGCCGGTCAGGGATGAACTGCAGGTGGGCACGCCTGTCCTGTGCATCTCGAGCCTTCGATGCATTCCCAAAGTGAGATGTGATGACATTGGCCGACTTGTGCATCACCAGCGAGCCCGAGGCAGCCTCAGGATGTAATGAATGCTGCCGGTTGCCCCTCCCTTGTGCGTCGTTCTATTTCTTGCGCTTCGCCGACGTCCGCTGGGTCTCCATTCTCGCCGATCACCCCAGAATTTAAAAGTGCCCACGGGCCGCCGTTAAGCACTGCTGGGAATGTGCGTTGTCGTCGTTTCGAGGGTGCAAGATGCCATTGCTGAACGGCCCTGATTCGCCAATGGCTCGATGAGGTGTGTATCGCAAAGAGGCGTCAAGGGTTCGACGTCCTGGGGGGGTGTTCCTGGCCCCCTTTCCAGCCTCCCCGGCCCCCTGCTTGCCGGCCGTCGACCCCGGCCCGTCAATTCAAGACCCTCAAACAGCACCACCCAGATTGTCGATGATGGCCCTTCATTTCGACAAGGACGCCGTTGTCTCTCCAGGGCCGACCGCATCTGTACCGTGTGCGGAGGCGTGGATATGGTGGTCGCACAGGAGACGATAATGGCCGTTGCTGCGTCTGCCGGCGAAGTCTCCGAATATTATCAGAATGTTGCGGAAGAGAGGCCCATGGTGAGTTCGGCCATGGAAGCCTTCAGCATTGACAGGCTGCTGGAAAGATGTTCAGGCCAGCGGAGATACGGCACGCATGCCATCAAGGCAGGGGAGCGGTAAGTAGCAGTGAGGGCGATGCTTGTCCGGGATGTTTGCCGCGTCCAACACGTCCGATGGTGACGAAGCGGCACGGTCGTGGAATACGACGGCGAAAATGAAGAGACATTTTGGTGTTCGATATTCTGCAGGTCGGCCACTTGTCGAGCCACATCGCCTGGTCGACCATGGCCGGCGGACATGGACTGCGGGCGAAACAAGGTGGGAGGAGGGGCAGAGATGGCTTGCTCCGTTTTGGTGAGGCCGGGCCGGTCGCTGGCCGAGGACTCCGGCTCCGGCCTGGCTTGCGCTAGCACGTTCGGCCCACGATGCGCGTGTCTGGGTTCGTCCGAGTCGAATTTTCAAAAGAGGGGCCAGTTTGCTGGCGGTGCCATTCGACGGCGGGCCGCGTTCAAGGTTTGCGAGGTTCCATCAGCAAATGATGTCCTTGCCCGCCCTCCATTCTCCATGCCGCCGGAGGTCGCTTTTGGATCGAGCACGCGGGAGCGAAGAGACAAGAGGTCACCAGAGGTGTATCTGCACCTGAGCGTGTTGGATTTGCTGGAGGTGTGTAGGTACCCAACCGGCCGGCATAGTTGGGTGACCCGTCTCCCAGTCCATGTTGGTTGCTCCCATTCGTGCCCGAGCCCGAGCCGAGCGACGGGTTGGCTTGGTTGGATGAGTTGGCCAAGGGGGGTTTGTCTCTGCGATGCGATGCTTCCCAATCCCGACCGCCACTCCACTAAACCCATTTCGCTCCTCATATCCTGGCGCTGCCCACCACGCCCACGCCCACGTCCACGCCGCCCTCGAGAACAGGAGGCACTTTCTTTTCGCCCTCATCTCTTTCTTCGCCTCTAGCCTTTGCTGGCCTCGACCTTTTGGTCTCCTTCGACCTTCTTCCCAACGTGGTCTCCACGACCGTTGCATACGCCTTCTAATTCCCTACCTACCTAATACCGATTTCTCCCGCCTTCGCTAGCGCCCTGCATTTAATCCCTTTGCGCAGCGTGTCACCTCCCGAGGACCTGCGACCAGCCGACCCCCGACCTCGCCGAGCATCTTTTTCCCCCCGTTGAATGTGTATTCGAAAACTGCGGTCTGCCCGTTGCAGTAGCAAACAAACACCCCATGCGCCGGCATTTCGAGCTTCGAGCACCGAGAATCGAGAACCGCGGTCCAACAATCGAGCCCGCGGCTCCGCGCCGAGTCCAGACCAAGCGGCGTTGTGCGACGGCATCATAACCAGGAGAAAAATAAGGGGCGGGTTGGGACTGTGAACGGGTGGTGTCGACAAAATATGGCATCACCTTCGTTCGCCGTGGTGGGTGTGGGAGGAAGCGGCATGGACGCGGGCCACGCTCCGGCTTCCTACAGCGCACCACCCCAGGCGCATCCGAGTTCCCACAACAACAGCAACAACAGCGGCAGGCCAAACGACGAGACCCCCTCCGCTGCCCACGAAAACAAGAAAAACAGCGGCGCGAACACCAGCAACCGTCGTAGCACATTCGACTCGCATTCCCACCGCCAGAACCACAACTCGTCCAAGCTACCCGCGTTCCGGTTCGCCGACCTGAAAAAGGACACTCTCGCGGTGCCGACATTGCTGCAGCCCTCGTCCGTTTCACCGCAGCCCGACACCGCCAACCATTCATCCGATAATCAGCAGCCGGGGCAGCGCCAGCGCCGTGACGCGCATGACCAGACGTCGAGCCAGCACATCCCGGATTCGCAGCAGGAAAACCTCCACAGCAGCGGCACCGCTGCCCAAATCCGACCCGACAAAACTCCCTCCCCCGAAACAACACAATTGCCCGCACCCCGATCGCGCGACCCGAGTCCCCCCAAACCGTCTCGAGCATCGACTTTTCACACCTCGACCTCGAATACCACCACTACGAAGCCTGATCCCTCGCCGGGCTCAAAGCGCCCGGCATCCTTCCCCGACGCCCCCAGCGCGATTGCCGCCGCGTATGCGACCAGGACACAATTGCCCGCCGCCGCCGCGACGCCCATCACCAAGCGACGCTTGACGGCCTCCAGCGTCGCCCTCGGCGCCGACTCTCTGAAGCGCAGCGCAAACTCTTCGACCAACACCGACGAAGACTCCACAAACGAATGGGCACAGGGTCAGCGTGACTTGCTGCTTCCCAAATCCTTCGACCCGACCAAGTCCGACGACCGAAAAAAATCGCGCCCTCCTGTTTCGTATCGGCCGCCGGCCGGCGCGCGAATTCCCCCCATCCGAGGCTTTCGCTCCTCCGGGTCTCGCAAGAGCCTGAGCCTGGATGCGCACACGAGGCGCATGTCAGAGGAATCATCCGGAGACGACACCACCGATCCCCACCAGCGCGACCGCACGCTACGGGCCCTCGAGGGTCTCGGCGACGACGACTTGTCACGCATCACACCGCCCGATTCGGGTAATGCGATGAACGACGGCGACGGCGACAACACGGCGGACCTCTTCATGAGGATCGCCCGCGAAGACACAACCCAGGCACAGGACGAGCGCGAGAGGCCAGCCGACCAGAGTGCAATTGTAAGTTGGACCCCCGGTGAAAATTCATCCTTGGTTGAGCGAACTTGTCCACGGCGAAGCGGGGCGGGCTCGTGCGACGTGCCTGTCGATCTTTTTTCGCCGCCCTGAATGTGTCTCGGGACCTTGGGAGTCGAGATGACGCACCCCATCTTAACCTAGTCTTTTTGGAATCGCGTATTTGATGCTAACTACCTGCTAGTCTCGAATAACGAGAGGCGCCCATCGTCGGCCTCTGTCCGCAGCCGTACCCATCTTCCAGGCCACATCACCGCCGCAAATCACACGACGACTTTCCGATCAGCGCGAGAACTCGCGCGCCCGCCCGGGTGCAGACAACCAAGCGGCGCAACAAATAACGAGAGAGCTCAGTTACCGCTCAAGCGTGAGGGAGAGGCCAACTTCGAATGCGACCGTTGTCGACGAGTCTGGCCGGTCTCAGGCCAAAGCCCAGGCCCAGGCGCGGGCCCCTCCCCCTCTGCGACAGTCGCCCATCACGCCACGACAGATAACTTTCCAGGATCCGGCCATCGAAGTCTCCTCCTCGTACCGCCGAAGGCAGTCCGTAACGGAAAATAACGCTGGGCCTTCAACTGGGAGGACGTATCGGAACCAAAACCTTGCGCTGGGACACAGTCGAATGTACAACTCTTCTCCTCTTGTGCCAAAGACGATTGATGTCCAGAGGAACGAACCCCTCCAGAGCATCGAGAACCACGGCGTCGAGGGAACCGAATCTTCGGCGTCGGGCGGGCCGGCCCCATCGACAGTGTGGGACGAGTTGGATGACTTGAAATCGCGGATGCGTCGGCTGGAGCTGACGGGAAAGGCACCCTCCACCTCCGGCGCAGCCATGTCGAGGGCCTCTGACGACAGGCCTCCTACCGCCACGACGAACGCGACAACGATGTCGGCTTCACCCAAACGAGGAACCGGCGCCAATGCCAGCCAACCCGACGCAGTCAGCACCACTTCCTCCCACAAGGAAGCACAGCCACTTCTCCTCTCCGCCCTGACGAAAACCAAGGACCTTGTTGGTGCCGATACTTTTAGTGCTATGGAAACCGCCGCCAACGACGCTTTGGCCTTGTCGGCAATGATGGGCACCGCCGGGCAGCCCGGCCCCATCTCCAGCGGTGTTAGTACTATTGGGGGAGGTGGAGGGCTCACGGACCGACAGCTTCGCCGAAAGGCAGACAGCATCTGCCGAAGCTTGACAGAGCTGTACATCGCCCTGGCCGACGAAATGAGTCAGCTCAAGGGACCTCAATCTGCGCATGTGAACCGCGACATGGAACGGGAACTGCTCGCAAGCCCAACCCTCAAGCTGCCCGCCACCCAGCGACGACCGAGTGCCTTGGTGGAGTCGGCGGCGGCGAAACCCATTCTGAGCCCCAGAGCGCCGACCAGTCTGGAGCAGCGCAGATTCAGCATGCTCACCTCCCCAAACACTCTTCCCAGCCCCCGTTTCGCCTTAGCCCCTGCAGCACCGGCAGAGCCCACCGGCGCCGGCCGCAAGACGTCCTTGCTTCTGTCGCGAACACGCCGCGCCGGCACGGAAGAGCCCGAAGAACAGCCAACTGGGAGAAAGTCATCGTTACTTTTGAGGACCAGGCGCGCTGGGACAGAAGAACCAGAGGACAAGCGGGAAGGCCGCAAGACATCGCTCATGCTGCGGACTCGGAACGTCACCAGCGACGACGAAGATGAAATACGCTTTCGGGCACCGTCAAGAGCCATCACCGAAGTGAATGTGTTCCGGGCAGGCTTGCACCCAGCAGGCGCCGTGGCCTCTCCGCAGGAAACCGATAGCCTCGGGTCTTCTGCGCTGCCCCGCCGCCGTCTCGTGCCTTCCAACCTCAACACCAGGCTGGTCGCCGCAGCGCAGAGCATGACGCCCACGCGGCGATATCTGGACCGACCCACACTGGAACGCGAGCCCAACGCTGTGCCGGAAAAGGTGACCGAGGAACGGGCCACGAGGCAGTTTTCTCTCAGCCAGACAGCCATGCTCAACCGGACGAGCAGCATCAACCGGCGGCCCCGCGACAACGTTGCCCCTAACCATTCTACACCGAACGCCGCGACAGGAGGAAATTACCGATGACGAGACCATCACGCCTCTTATGACGTTCCCATTCATGTTCACGATTGTACCAACATATCACACTATACACCCTTCATGTACCATCATTTTTCCTTCTGTCTCGGGATCCCTTGGCGAAGGGTAGGAAAGCTCGCATGGGTCAGCGCAGCCTATGCTTTTTTCTTCCATATGTTTGCGTTTTTTGACGGCCGTCGGTCTCCTCAACGAATCTCCATGACGGACGGCTCCCAACATTCTACATGGCCCAAGTGGGATTCTTTGCCCGAGGCGTTTATTGTATATTTCAAGCATTCTACGAAGCGCGTCAACAAACTCGACGACACACATCTGCCATCCGACAATGGTGGGAGGGATACCTGGATGTCGAGATGGTTGCATTTATTGGAAGGGCCAGGGATCTGGTCCAAGCTTGGCGGAAGAAAAAGGAGTGGGAGGAAGCGCAGAGATACCATATTGCCGCGATTCTGCATTAGAGAAGTTGGTGGGCTGGTTTGAGGAGCCCAGCTTCATTGCGTTCGCTTCGTCTCCTCTCGATCAGGGTGTGTGGCTCAAACTGAGCTAGTGTTTGTGGTGGAGGCACCAACTCCCAAGTCGGGATTGTTGGGGCTTGTGGTTTTGGAAGACGAGACCTCTCTTCTCTCGACATGGAGTCGATACGGCGGGTGGTGTGGAAGGAGATCATGTATTGTACTATAGTCGGTTTTGCTCGGAAGCAGCACTGGGACGAAGTTCCCCTTGACGTCTTTGCAGTTGGCGCCTTGACTGGAATAGTGATGTGGACTGTGAAATGTGTGTTTGGAGAGAATAGGAGAGGACTGCAGTTGCTCCGCGACGGACAGGGACAACCCCTGGATGACTCACGCCGGTCCTGGGGTTGAAGGAGGGAGGGCAACAGTGGCATCAGACTAAACTATATATTTCAAGTTCATTCTCAGAACATGTCAGATGTTACGTGAAGCTGTTGTGTGTCGGCCCTGTTTGGTCGGTAGGTAGTGTATTTTGGATTGCGTCAAACACAGGCACCTCAGGGCTCCAACCCCACCCGTGCCCAAACTCAACACCTCCAACTCACCCCCACCGACATTCTCACGGCTCAACAACCGAAAAGAAGAAATAGTCGCCATCTGAACCCAATAATCAGGAACAAGGCCAACCAGCAACCCTCCTTCAACCCCGCATGATCCCGCGACTCATCGCGCGCACCCTGACCACCACCAAACTCTCCCCCCCCCACCTCCTCCCCCGCCAAACGACGTCACCAACCCTCTCCTCCCCCTTCCACACCACAACCACCATGGACACCGACACCGCCGCCCAGCTCGCCGAGGAGCACGGAGACGCCTCCTCCCATCGCGGCCGCGGCGGTCGCGGCAACCGCTTCCGCCCCCGCGGCGCCGGCTCCGGCTCCGGCTCGGGATCCCGAGACGTCGCCCTCTCGCGCGCCCTCTCCCGCCTCCTGCGCCACCAAGCCTCGTCCGCAGGCGTCCCCCTCGACAAGGAAGGTTACGCCGACTTGTCTAAAGTCGTATGCTCCCCCTTCCCCTTCCCCCCACGAAAACGGCTAACCTGCGACACAGCTCCAATGGCCCCCCATCCGCTCCCTCGCCCCCACGTTCCCCGAGATCCTCGCCGCAGTCCGCGACTCCGACAAGCAGCGCTTCTCGCTCCGCCCCAACCCCGCGACGAACCCATCGCTTGACGAAGGGTCTACCGACCCGTCGCACTGGCTTATCCGCGCGAACCAGGGGCATAGTATCAAGATTGAGAGCGACGGCGGGCTCCTCCGACCGCTCGCGATCCCGGACGAAAACGGGGCCGTCCCCGACGGCGCCGTCCCAGTCCCCCCTGTCGTCGTACACGGGACATACTTCGCCTTCTGGCCGCTCATCCTCGAGAGCGGGGGCCTCAAGGCGATGGGGCGGAACCACGTGCATTGTAGCACGGGGGTTCCGGAGGCAGGGGAGGTGGTGAGCGGGATGAGGAGGGATGCTGAGGTGGTGGTGGAGGTGGACGTGGAGGGGAGTATGAGGGAGGAGGGGCTGAGGTGGTGGTTGAGTGAGAATGGGGTGGTGTTGACGGAGGGGAGGGAGGGGACGGGGTGGTGGGGACGAGGTTTTTCAAGGAGGCGAGGGGGCGGGCGCAGGGGGTGGGGGTGCTGTGGAGGGAGGGGGAGTGGGTGGCGGATTTGCCCGAGGGGTTGAAGGTTAGGGTGCCGCAGGGGAAGGGGGGGAGGGGTGGTGGGAGGGGCGGGAGGGGGAGAGGTGGGAGGGGGGGGAGGGTGGATGGTTGATGTTGAGATCAGGGGGGATTTTTTGCGGATGGGAGTAGATGGGAGGGGAGAAATGGCAATGAAAGGACTGAAGATGTGTGCTTACACAAGGTTGACTTTCTCAACCCATTGCGGCCCCAAAAGCACTCAACTTGAGTTCCAATAGTTGAAACTGGCACGTTTCCGAGAGGAACGTTGGCATATACCAGTTGATCAAATTAACACTGTCTCAAAAAGAATGCTACGCTGTTTCTGCTGATGCTAAAAGGTCCGGGCGAAGATCTCGGAATATAGAAAATCCCAACCCAACTCCCTCTTTGGCCCTATGACACTCGCCATCCGTATGTTGTGGATGAGTATGGCTCGACTCGAACCTCCAATATCTTCTGAGCTCTCCAACCTGTCCGCTGTGCTAGGGTATCACAATCGCAAACTTCTTCCCCATCACCACCAATACGACTCCCCCAAGTCAACCCCCCCAATCAAGGGCGTCACATCAACCCAGCGAGGAGCCGCTTCTCCCCTGTCCACTTCTCGCCAGACCAATGGAACCTCCTAGCCGCGGGCCTTGTCCTCGAGAAGCGCCTTGTACGCGGCCTCGCGCTTGGCCGAAATCTCGAGCAGCGCCACGAGGACTTGCTCGGCGACGCGCTCCCTGGTGCCCTTCTTAGTGTACCCCCCAAAGACGCGGCCGACCCCGTCCTCAAAGTGTGGGTCGTCGGCGAGGAAGTTGGCGCGGCCGTCGAAAAAATCACGTCCGTGGTTCGGTGAGGGAGTGATGATGTACTGCGGCTGGCATATGCCGAGGTTTTCGCACAGCTCCTTGACTCGCAGCGTGGCGGGGACCTCGAAGTCGGTCATCTCTTCCTCGGACGACGTGGGGACTGGGGGTGAGGGGGATGGGGCGACGGTGCCGGGACGCGAGGTGCCGTTGGTGGGAGGAGCAATGTTGGAGGGACGAGGCGCACCGTTGGCGGGCCGGGAAGTGGCGGTCTCGTCGCCGGTCAACGCGGCGGGAGTGGCGTTGCCTTGGGAGGGCGCGGTGGTGCCATTGGAGGCAGGGCGTACATTCTCGTCCGTTTGAGCAGAGGAAGCCGGAGCAGCGGGGGCCGCTCCTGTGGTGGATGGAATTCGAAAGGGCTTGGGCTTGATCCTGGAAAGATTCGCCGTGGAACCATCCGCGGGCATGTAGCCATTTGCCATCAGCCACTCGGCGCAGCACTTGGCCGCGTACTTTCTGGCATCCTTCTTCTTGAGGAACGAGGGCGCCCCCAGGGTGCCGCTGTGGTCAACCGGGAGCAGACCGCCGTGTTCGCCGGGGAACCGCAAAGGCGGAGCGCCCAGCTCCCCGGTGAAGATGCAGATGGTGGAGAATGACTTGTCCTCATTTACCATGTCCTCAAACTCGAATTTTGCGCCGCATTGCTGCTGCCGCGCATCTCTGTATCCTGTGGGAGGGTGAGCAGATGGTCCAGGGTTGCCAGGGCGACGCGACTTACGGTGCAAAAGGCTGACCCAGTCTGCCATACCAAGCTCAGGCTCGGGGATTCTGCCGAGGGTGGCCTTGAGCGCGACGATGGCATTGAGCTCGGTTGGTGTGAGAGGGCTTGGGTGCGCCTCCCGCTCGGCGAGCCATTGCTTGACGACGGCAAGGGGGTCGACTGGCGCGTCGGCTGTCGTCATGTTGTCGATGTCAATGTCGATGTCGATATTGATGTTGCTGGTGATATTCGTAATGGCAAGACTGCCGATGTCCTGCGAGAGTACTTTGGTATCGTCTGTTTTGGCGCGCTTTGGGGGTCCAGCCGTCTGGGCACTGTCGTGAGCCTTGCGCTTCGCCGAGGCGTCTTTATGTGTCGAGGAGTTGGAGATGTCGGAGCCGTTGGAGTCGCTGTGTGACTCCGAATCTTGGGTATTTATGGTGTGGGGGGCCACGGGCATGGACATGGACGTGGACATGGGCGGGGCGCTGGGCAATGGGAAGGCTCCCGCTGCCTCATGGTGGTGTGCCTCTTGCTGCATGTTGCCGGTGGCTGGAGTGGAAGTGGACGATCCCATCATGGTTTCTGATTCGCGGTGACGAGGATTCCTGCTTGGAGATGTTGTACCTTGGGGCAGCGTTGCTGCTGTGTGAAGGCCGCGAGCGAAGAAAGAGAGACGTGAGAGGGCAGCTTGGGAGGGAGGGATGGCCTGGGCCAATGGACTGGTGATGAACTGGGTTGATTGGCGAGGTGGAGAAATGAGGCGTACAGTTGGGCTGCGAGTCCGCAGCATCTGCCTCATGCTGTTTGCTCGGTGGATGGTGGGTGATGGGGGATGGGGGATGGCAGGAGGGTGGTGTTGTTGCAAGGAAAAAGAAACCCAAGGGCCAATTGGGAGAAAAGTTGTCAAGGAATGGAGGCAGCCTCCCGTTTACTTCAGCACAGTGATTCAATATCTACAATTGATCGTCTCGCTAATCATATGGGTATCAATTCTACAGAAGGCTAGGCAGGCTTGCCAAATATGCACTCACTGCCCCCGAGACTCTCTCCAACACGGTGTCATGCCATGGATCCAGGGCTCGCCAAACGACCGCTCCCTACTCGAAGAAACCGCCTCCATCACTGTCACTTTCCTCCTCTTTGGCCTTTGCCGCTCTGTTCCTTTCGGCCAACCGTCTTTCCCTCCTGTTCATGACACCCGGCGCCCCAGTCTTTCCGTTCTGTGGCGCTGCCACATCTTCTGTCTTGGGTGCCTTGGCATCCCCAGCTTGCCCACTGTGCTTGGCCTTGGAGGCATCCGTCTTGGCAGGAGCCTTCTTTTTGGAGCTATTCGCCGTGGTCTTGTCGTCCTGGGAAACCTCGGGTTGCCGGTTCTGAAGCCTTTCCAACGCTGCCTGGCCCTCCTCGCGCAGTTTCTCAATCGTCGTCCACATGGGCGGCCTCGCAGAGTGGAGGTGCCGGACGGCCTTTGGTTTCCCGTCCTCCTCTTCCTCCTCTTTATCGGAGCGCGGGTACAGACTGATGTATGTCTCCATGAAGGGGTAGTATATGGCGTAGTCAATGTCGACCTCGGCGATGTGGAGGTCGGCCTTGAGTTTGGCAGACTCCTCGGCGTCTTCGGTTTCGTCGAGTTTTCGCTTCAACTGTTTGGCCAGCCTGATCGCCTTCTTTCGTTCTTGGGAGGAGTCAGCACTGGAACAACCCCCGGGGAGAGAGAGGCGCAAACTCACCAAAGAACCTGACCATGTGGTATTTCCCAATCATGTCGCTCCTGTGCTTCTTCGCCGCGGCCTCGGCGATCCTCTTCTTGTGCGCCGCCAGCTCGCGCTCCAGCTCGAGCTGCTTGTCGGCGGGAATCTTGGAGTTGTCCTTGGAAAAGAGGCGCTCGAGGGTTCTCGCTCGTTTCTTGATTGTCGCAAGGTTCTCGGCGCTCACGTCGACCTTTTGTCGCTTCCACGGCTTCTTTGCATTCGCATGCGCCTTCTTGCCGCCGCCGTGGGCATTGTTGTTCTCCGAGGCATTGGCCTCGGAGTGCGACCTCTTTTCTCCCATGGCGATGAGGCTCGAGGTTCTTGGGACGCTCGTTGGTGGTCGGATGTTGTCTTGTCCTCGGGTCTCGAGCTCGTCGCGGGCTGTTTGGAGAAAAAGACAAGAAAAGTTTCTGCCCCACTTGGTTGGCGGTCGACTTGGAGAAGTGGCACGCACAGGCCCACACACCTCGAGCTTCTGTGGTCTTGGCGCGTCAAGTGCAGCTTCATGCTTCATGTCAACCTTGCACCTTTGTCCAGCTCCCCGTACACCAAACAGGGGAATCAAGTCTCAAGACGGCATGAGCTGACCACTACTGCCCGCTGCTAAAAATGAGTCGATGCCGAATCTACATGTTCACGGAGGCAGGCTCATCCCCAAACAGCCCTCTTCAAGTGAGCTCCGTTGAAGAGAGACGACAATCAACTCTTCCTGGACCTTGAACCGGCCCCCTCATACACTGCCTACCCACCTCCCAGCTCAAAAGAGCTCAGACATCAGCACTCAACACGTCCACGATGGATCGCCCCGAGCCCGGCTTGATCAGATGGTCGCCCAGTGCCGCCCGAGACTCGTTCCTCCACATCAATGTTCAGCATCGCGTCGTCCAGATCTACGAGCCGACGGGGCATGCCCAGCGCGGACGATTCGACTACCGGAAGCTGGCCAAACATGACGACCTCCCCCCTCTCACGGCCTACGACTGGTCGCCGTCTCATCCAGGCCTGGTCGCCGTGGGAACTTCGACTGGTGTGGTCAACCTCTTGCGCGTCGACGACGGGTCCAATGCGTACCTCGAGCTCAACCTGAAGATGTCGCGTGCCTGTCACGCCGTCGCCTTCAACACGACCGGAAAGTTGGCTGTGGCCTTGGATAGGGTTAGGAGCGACAATTGCCTGTACATCTGGGATGTCAGCCGCCTGTCCACGCTCGATCCCTCTCGGTCGGGGTTTCCCCACGACGCCGAGCCCGCGTCGGATCCGACAGACCGTCTCGAGCCCAGCGTGTCCGTGTCGAGTGTCAAGTTCTTTGAAGACAACCCCAACGTCTTGGTTGTGGGCATAAAGGGACAGGGCCTACACATACACGATCTGAGAGGTATGCTGCGACCCCCACGTTGCTCTGCTGTGCAGAGCTCACTGACAATTTGTTGTGTAGGACACGGAAATTCGAGTGTGGTCCACTTCCCCACAAAGTCTTGCAACAACCTCGCGATTGACTATGCGGATCAAAACTACTTTGCGTCCTCCGCACTGGACCAACCGGGCGTCATGGTCTGGGACCGTCGCGCGACCCATCGACAAGGTGCCAGCTCGACCTATGTCCACGCGATCGACCGCGAGGGCATGCCTTGGGGAGGAGCTCTGCGCCTAGACCGCGCCGTCGAGATGGAAGCCGATCCCGCCCAGATGGACAACAAAAACTCCTTCATCCGGTCCATCCGCTTTTGCCGAGATCACCGTGGTCAGCTTGCCGTGCTTTCGCGGACCGGCCAACTGAGGATCCTGTCGACGAGGCACGAGCACGTCGACTCGGAGGCAAAGGTAGACGGGAGCCCGGAGCTTCTGGACGTCGGCAGATCGCACGAGATGGATCCCCTCTATGGCGAACCCAGCCATCGGAACGACAAGATTGTCTCGTTTGACTGGATCACGCTGCGTTCCCCAGTTGTCCAGCCGAGGCTGCTGGTGCTCCGGGCAAGTGGCGCCCTCGAAGTGCTGGAGAAGCCTTCCTTCACGTCCGAGTACCCCTTCAAACTTATACCATGGCAGGCCCCATACCGTGGGCTGGACGGTAGGTGCCTAAAGAGAAAATGGATGCCTTCCCAGCACTAACTCGTCACAGACCCAGACTCATACCACGAAACGATGGCACTGGAGCCATTGCAGGCCAGCAGTCTCCTCGGGCCGCTCTTGACGGAGAAGGCGCTCTCCGATATCCCCCTTTTCGGGTCCGAGAGAGCCAACATCAACGGCCTTGTCGAGAAGACGATGCAAACGGGGGTTTCATCCGAGGAGTTATCCACAGAGAGACCCAGTGAGGAGATTGATTTGCCAGACGTGGTATCGGCAGATTCTTCTGTCGCCCAAAAGCTGGTCGCAATCCGCAAAGCCCTGAAAGACGTGTCCTTGGCCGCGACCACAGATTCGGGGGCCCAGCCGAAAATCGCCGCGCCACCCCAGTTGCAATGCCATGAAAGTCTGCTCACCGAAACCAAAGCGGCGTCCATGCTGTCCAACAAGGCGCAAGTCGTGCTAGACCACACCATGCTCTTGCGGGCTCGAGAGGGCTATCTCTTCAACTACCAAAGGAATCAAAAGGTGGTTTCCGACGACGTCTGGCTGCGGGACGTATGGGCGTGGGTGGCTGGTGCCGAAGACGCGGCGTCCGATGGCGGCATGATGTCGCATCCGCTGGACATTGGGTATCTGGGAGTCTACACGATCTGGACAAATGATCTTGGTGAGCACCATTGCGCTGTTGAAATATATGCGGTATCTGATGGCTGACCGACAATGAACCAGGGAGCAAACCCCATGCGAGGCTTTTGGACGACTCCCCGCCACCAGATCGTGTCGAATGGGAGCGTTGTCTGAACGCTCTCAACAAGAAGCTAGGGATTCCAAAGTACGACGGCGTAGAGACCAAATGGCCCCATCACAGAGAACTGTGTCTCGAAATCTGCAACTGGGGACGCTCATCCACCCAACAGGCGAGTTCCGCGTCACAAAAGGACGAAAAGTTACATACCATGACGGCCGCGCATGCCTTGTTCCGGGGAGACACAGCCGGTGCTGTCCAGGTGCTCATGAAAGCCAGCGCAGATTACCCCGAGCTCCTGTTCGTATCCCTGGCCCTGCAGCTCATCGGGAAGAGCGACGACTCCTCGTCGCTTGATTTTGACGAAAAGGTAGCGTCCAAGCAGGACCCCTTCCTCCGCGCCATATCCTCCATCATTGCGACAGGCGATTGGACCAAGATTGCCAACCAACGGTCTCTACCACTGCGGGATCGCGTATTTGTTGCGGTCCGCAACCTTTCCGACGACGAGCTCTCGGTGTGGCTGCAGAACGAGACGACTCTGGCCACGAAAGCGGGCGACATCTCGGGCATCGTCCTCACGGGAATCACCGACGGCCTCGTGGACATCCTCGCCCGCTACGTGGAGAAGTTCCACGACTACCAGACGGCGGCCCTCCTCCTCGCCATCTGCTCGCCCCGCTTCATCGACGACATCCGCGCGGCGGCCTTTCGCTCGGCGTACCGGGCCTACCTCCAGCGCCACCACGCCTTCTTCCTCCGGTCCAAGTTCGACGTCGAGTCGACCAAGCGCAGCAAGCACCACGGCCGCCCGACACTCGAGGGCCCGGGGCGGCAAATCGCGCTCCGATGCGTCTACTGCGACACCGAGGCGGCGCTCAGCGCAGCCCACGGCCCCAACGCGCGGGACGGCGGCGGCGGCACGTCGACGCCGCTGCCGCGGTTCATGGGCGGCCCCGCGATGGGCCGCGGCGCCGGCGAGGGCCGCAACGCCTTTACGGACAAGATGACGGCGGCCGGCGTGTGCTGCCCCAGCTGCAAGCGGCACCTGCCGCGGTGCGTCGTGTGTCTCGAGGTGGTGGGGATGCTGCGCAGCGGGCGGTCGGAACCTTCGCGGGCGCCGGGCGACCCTGATGCGCAGCTGGCGGGGCGGTTCCCGACGTTTTGCTTGCAGTGCGAGCATGCGCTGCATCTGGACCATGCGAGGCAGTGGTTTGCGAGGCACCAGGAGTGTCCGGTGCCCGAGTGCAGGTGCAAGTGCAACTTTCGGGCTAATCCGGAGTTGAACTATCCGTAGACACGGGTTTTTGACGGCTGGATGTAGTGAGAAGACGTCTGGGACGGGGCAAAGGAGCGCATGTGTCGAGATGCCAGCAGCGATTTGCCGGTGTTGTGCCGGTGGTAGCATAGAGGTAGTCCTGTGACCAGCATCAACACCATACTGTGCCTTGCTTCCCAACACACCACTAAACCATCGCCTGCCCGCCTGAATGGCGAGCTGTGATATGTACTATGCAGTAGACGCCTCTTGGCATCTATAACGCCTTGATCAAGGTGCAGACTGCTCGACAGACTAGAATACCATGTCCCCTGCAACAGCCAATGCGAATAGAACCCCCTCCCAAAAATGTTCAATCCAACCCTCGATTGCGTCGATAGGAACAATTCAACCCCGCCAAATTACCCACGCGCGGCCGGCCGTTGATTGTCCGGAGTCAGCCTCCTTACGATGACCGTTGCCAATCCCCGATGCCCAGCCCTCGGGAGGTGAAAGAAATGTCTTGTCCCGGGCTCGTCGCCAAGAGCGGGATTGCTTGGACGCTCAGGGCGGGCCAAGATGGCCAAGCCGGCGGTGGTTGTTACCAAGACACGCGCGTGTGCGACCTGGGGAGAGAGAGATGGAACTTGGCAGCTTGGCAGGTCCGGGGGGAATTATCTTGTCTGGTGTGTTGGGCGCATTCTGGCCTTTTGCTCTGGCCTTTTCACTCCGACCTTTTCACTCTGGGTGGTTTTTTTGACACACAGTCATGGCAGACAGCATGACAGGATCACGTCCGAATGCGAATCGGAACAAGAAACACTCCTCTTCCCCTCCCCACAGTCCAAGTTGCAGCTGTCGAGAATGGCATGTTGGCCGGTGATGGCCCTCTGGCCCTCCAGCGCCGACAGCACGTGGGAGGTGGCGACGAGGGAGTTCCCTGACAGCGCAGACGACCAGTGGGCGGTGGGGTCATTCTCAGGCCTCGATTTCAGCGGTGGGGTGCTGCCCCTCCCCCCTCATTTTCACGGGCGGCCTTGCCAAAGACTCGCAGAGGCGACGGGAAGTCGTGTTCCTCTTTGGGGCCCTCGCGCCTTTCATCGTTGATGTCCGTTCTTGCCGGACTCTGGGGTCTCCAGCGGCGACGTGGGTTTTCTGGCTGGGCAGGAGAGTGTGACCTGATGGGGAAAGCGATGGATGGATGGCTGTCGCGACGTCGCGCTCCGAAGGGGGCTGTGTCCCATTTTCCAATTGTCCATTGTGTTGGAGCAAGACGGGGGGCGCCAAGCGACTTGGCGTGCGGAGGGAAAGTCTTGGGAGTTTATTCACGGCGAGCGGAAGTCTTAGCAGTTCCCGTCGACGACATTTTGCCAACGCTTGGGGTCGAGTTGGCTTCCAGAATGCTGGGATCGAAGCGACAGGCACTGTTGTTTGCTGTGTCATGTTGACGGGCTTCCATGTCACGAGCGAGTGCTCTGCTCAAGGGGGTTCCTTTCATTTTGGTTCGAACTGAGTCTGAAGTCGCGTCCCTGAGCTCACCCCCGAGTCCCCACCGAGCACATCCCACACGTGGTCCGAAAGTCGTCCATCGACGGGAGTCACCAGACACACCAGACAGGAAGGACAACGGCAAAATGGCGAACAAGACGAAAGCGAAAGCAGCCACCGGCTGGGGGCAAGGGGCAGATGAGCTTGTTGCGACCTGGGGGGCAAGCAGAGAGGAGGGCGAGGAGGGGCAAGAGCGGGCAGCCCAGACATTCCTCGCGATACCAAGCCTTGGCACATGCCTTGGCATCCTTGGCGAGGCTTGGCAGGCATGTCCCAGAGTTAGCAGATAGAAGGGAAGCTGCGTGACACGTGGTGACGCGCCATCTGTCTCCTAACAGCAGGGACGGATGCCGGACCGCAGCCTCCACCGCCCTCCAATCATATCAGCGAGGGCTTGGATGCCGCGACCGCCAAGGCGTCGCCCAAGACCCGCCAAGAAGTGGCCAAGCCTTTCCGCCATGTAATTGCAAGTGAGCATCAAGCAACCGACCAGCAATAAAGACAAGTTGACCCGCTGTTGACTTGACACTGGTCATTTCCCCTTTTCATATCCCTTTTGCTCCTTTTCGAACCGATATCCATCTTCCATCGCGCTTGGGTCCGGAGGAAAACTCCTCGCAGCCGACTTTCTCGTCGCGAACTCGTTGGCTCAGGTCCCGTTTGTTGTCGTCCCTCCCGACCCTCGAAAAAAATCTGCCTTGGCAGCCTCGCATTCTCTCATCACAGCGCGCTCCGCTCCCCACGCCAAAACCGCCCGAGCCAAAAAAGCGGGGCCCACAAATCCAGATTCGCTATAAAATCCCCCAGCGCCCCCCAACGCTCGGACCACCTCTTCCTCCCCACTACAACCCACGTGACCCTTCACCTCAATCACGTGAGAACCACGTGACACCCTCCGCCTCAACCCCCTTTGTTTTGAGCACGGTCCTCCCCCTTTCGACGACAACACGAGAACACGGCGAAAGGCGCGATCATGTCGGCCCAACAGGGCGAAGCCAACGCTGCGGCGAACCCCTCGTCGACGGGCTCCAACAGCTCCGCGTCCAACGACGCAACCCCGGCGCCTTCCACGGCTCCCACCACCACCCCGCCGCTCAGTGCCGGCCAGGCCGACGAGTCTCTTGTCTGCCGCTGGTTGGCCTGCAGCGACCGCTTCCAGAATGCCGAGGCCCTCTATGTAAGTTGATCCTCATCTTCCCTCCGAGATGGCGTCCCTCTTTTCCCCTAAGATGGATGACATCGCCATCTCTCTCCCGAGTTGGATGGCATCACTCTCCCCCTCTTCCCTCACTGAAACTGACCTCCCCTCCCCAGGAGCACATCTGCGAGAAGCACGTTGGTCGCAAGAGCACCAACAACCTGAACTTGACCTGCCAGTGGAATGCCTGCCGCACCACGACCGTCAAGCGCGACCACATCACGTCGCACATCCGCGTCCATGTCCCGCTCAAGCCTCACAAGTGCGACTTTTGCGGAAAGTCGTTCAAGCGTCCCCAAGATCTTAAGAAGCATGTCAAGACGCACGCCGACGACAGCGTCCTCGTGGGCTCCCGCGGCGGTCCTCAGGACCAGAATGGTCCCATGAATCCCGGTCCCTACCGCCAGGCCCCCAAGCGTAGGTCTCCCCCCGCTTCATCACTTCGTTTCCCTCCTTCCTCCTCCATCCTGTCGCTCTCACTTGTCCCGGCTTTGCCTGCCTTTTTTCTTCAAGTTTCGAGGCTAATCCGCCTCTAGCCAATTCGGCGTATTTTGATCACAATGGACAAATGCGTGGAGCTAATCCGGGCCCCTACGGACAGCCGCATCCCAACGGCCAAGCTAGCTACTACCACCAGCAGCCCGGCCCGTCCTACCATCCTGGCCCCATGGGATTCGCCGGCTATCCTCAGCACCAGCAGCCCATGGGCGCCCGCGACCAGTTCATCGGCCACCAGGCGTCGTTCGACGGCCGCTCCAAGCGCAGCTTCGACGAGCTCAACGAGTTCTTCGGCAGCATCAAGCGTCGCCAGATCGACCCCTCGTCGTACACCCAGGTCGGTCGCTCTCTGATGCCTCTGCACCAGCCCCTCAGCATCACGGCTGCCGGCGGTGGTCTGGCCACCGAGTTCATGCCCCAGGCGCCCCACACCCTCGGCGTTGGTTCCCACGGTGCTCACCACCAGCACTACTATCTCCCGCCCATGCCCAACCTCCGTACCAAGGAGGATCTGCAGCAGGTCGACCTTGTGCTCGAGCAGATGCAAACCACGATTTACGAGAACAGCGGCTCGTCAAGCTCTCAGTACCCCGTTGACCCGCGCAACCCCTCGCCGACGTACGCCACTCGTCCCCACATGGAGCCCTTCCCCGGCGCCCACGTCGCGTCCCCTCTCAGTGCCCCGACCCACTCCACCGGCGGCACCCCGGCCGTCACGCCTCCCTCCAGCTCCATGTCCTACACCTCGGGCCACTCCCCCAGCGCCTCGTCCTCGGGCATGTCGCCCACGTCGCGCCAGAGCTCGACCGTGTCCTACCCGCACCTCCCGAACCGCAACCTCCCCTACCCCTCCACCGCGGCCCTCGGCTCCTCGTTCAACCACAACGAGCGCCGCCTCTCGGGCGGCGTCCTCCAGAGCGCCAGCGGCACCCGCGCCAGCCCCATGGACCGCTCGCCGACCCCGCGCCAGGGCGACAGCGTCGGCTCGCCCGGCGGCCCCGACTCGGACACGGGCGACGCCGACTCGTACGACGACTGGCTCCAGCAGGTCCGCTCCATCGAGTTCATGCGCAAGGCCCTCCGCCAGAAGCTCGATAACCATGACTACGAGGACTCGGACGGTGAGGACAGCCGCATTGATCCTAGCCTGCAGCCGGCGGCGGAGCAGCATGAGCAGCAGCTGTATCCCCGTCTGCCCTAAGTCTCGCCGCACCGCTTTGACAGATGCTACGGCCGTGACGAAAAGGATGGCCGCGCGCTTTAAACAGCGAGGTGCAGCCGTTGGGAAGCGGGGTTGGGTTTCATCGCATGGCCGGTTTTTTCAAGGGCTTGTTGGGCTTTTTTTCTTTCGCGGAGGAGGGCATTGGGCTCTTTTCTTTTCACTTGTCTATTTTGACACGGAATGGAGGTTGCGTTTGGCTTTGTTTCGTGTCGAATTTTGCTTTTTTTTTCTCCGCCTAGTCGAGTGCGACCAAGGAAGGATGAAAAGGCCACGGGCAGTGCATCCAAGTCAGAAATTCGGTTCAGTACCCGACCCCCGGGTCGCCGGGGGGTCGGCGAAGGGGAATCAAGACAAGGAGGAGGAAGGAGGAAGGGGCATGTATATTCGAGACGGAGCTCAGTTCAGTACCTGGCCGCCGGGTTACCGGGGGTTGGAGAAGGGGAGCGAAGATGGAGGAAGCCCGCCCGAGGGGAAGGGGACGAGGTTTAGGGACTTTGAAACTTTTGTTCAGACGCTGTTCTTGATGCCGTGGTGACTTTTGTGATGTGTGTTGCTTGTGCTGGAAGGCTTTTCGGGATGGAATTTATGCGTTGGGTGCTGTTGGCCAGGGGTGGAGGGTTGGTGGAGAGGAGCGTCATGTCCTTCAGCGCGCCCGTGGTGTTATCACATGCGCGTATTTTTTTCCTCTGAAGGGGTTGATGAGATGTTTTCGCCCGCGTAGGTTTGCTCTGAAGGGGTTGATGCGATGTCTTCCCGCGCGGACTCTTCGCTCTGAAGGTGTCCTCGCGCGCACTTTTCAATCTGAAGGAGTTGATGGCATGTCTTCGTGCGCGCAAGTTCGATCCTAAGGAGTTGACGGGACTCTGCCGCGCGTGCAAGTTCCCTCTGAAGCCGTTGATGATATTTTCGCGCGCGTGAAACTGATCCAAACGCGTAGCGACCCCATATGGTGGCCTCAACATGAAAGTGAAGATGGGATGAAACCAGCCGGGTCATATCCCCTCCGTTGCTTGCTGTCCCGACGCCCTCGAGATGTCACGGAATGGAGCGAGTCGTACATGTACGTATCCTGAGAGGGGATTTGAGCAGGATATCATCTTCCCGTGGTTTTGGGGTCGTGACATGTCGTTGCTCGTGTATTACATTATCTTATGGCGTCTTCCTAATCTAACAAGCCCGCACCGGGCATTGGTGTGTATCGTCAACAACAAATCGGGTATAACCTCCTCACAGCACCCTCCAAATCGCCCCAGCCCTCCTCGTCGTCGGTTCCTCCCTGTCCATCTCCCGGTTGACCTCGCTCACCCACCGCCTCTCCTCCTCGACCACCCCCTTCTCTATGCTATCCATGACCTGCAGCTCCTCCAGCATCCCCGCAACCAGCACCCTACATGCCCCCACCATCCTAACCAAGCTACTCTGCCCCCCCGCATCCTCCTCCTCCTCACCAATCACCCCCTCCACCCCTAACCCCTCCAACCCCCTCCTCATCTCACTCAACCTTCTCGCCAACCCCCCGCACTCATCCCTCCACGCCCCATCCATCTCCCCCACCAACACCCTCTCCACCCCCACCACCGCCGTCGCGCCGTCCATCCTCCCCCTCTCCCCCCTCGCCTCCTCCACCCTCCCCAACCACCGCTCAAACCTCCTCGTCACCTTCCCCCACCTCCCCCCAGGTTCCTGCACCAGCCCCCACAGCCCACAAACCACGGCATCCAGCGCCTGCACCTTGCCCTCCAGCCCCGCGCCCCACGCCAGCAGCGCGCGCGCGTTCTCCTCCTCGACCGCCTCCGCCTCGAGCCGCGCCACGGCGTCGTCGCGCGCCACGAGGGCGGCGAACCGCGCGGCGAGCTGCGCGCGGGCGCTGGCGCGCCACTGGGCCGCGACGGGGGCCGCGGCGCGGTGGAGCAGGTGGAGTTGGAGGAGCTCCGTCTGGAGGCGGGCTGTCTCGGACGAGATGGCGACGTTGGCGGGGAGCTTGGAGGGGGAGGGGGGGGCGAGGTAGCTGGCTGTGGCGGGCCTGGGGGCGAGGGTTTTGGCGGGGGAGTAGTGTTGTTGGTGGGTGTTGAAGGCGGGGCGGAGGGAGGGTTGTTGGTAGGGTTGTGGTTGGGGTTGGGGTGGTGGTTGTGGTGCTGGGTGGGCGAGACGGCGCGGGGCCAGGGAGGGGGGCGTCGAGGTTGTGCTGGGGAGGCTCGGGCCCGAGAGCTGGCGGCGGTGGCCGGGGCGGGTGTTGCTTGTTATGGGCGGTCGGCTCCGGTCGGATGGCGGGGGGAAGGTGGCGGTGGTGGGGGTTGTGTTTGTCGAAGAGCTGCGGGAGGGAGGACGGAGGGTGGTGGCGCCGGTGAGGGTCGTGACGGAGGACTTGGTGCGCGAGTGGCCTTGGCTTGGTGGGTCATAGGGGGCACGGGTCCGGCTGGCAGACCTGGTGGTCGAGCTCGGGGCAGCGGATGATGTGGTCGGGGCTCGGGCCCGGCTGGTAGACCTGGTGGTTGAGGTTGGGACTCCTGTTGATGTGCTGGGGGCGCGACTGCGGCTCGCGGAACTTATGGTAGAGTTTGGGACGCTCGACGATGTGGTGGGTCGTGTGCCCGTTGTAGATGGGGGACGGGCGATGGAGGAAGTGGTCGAAGGAGATCGAGCAGTAGAAGATGTCGACGAAGGGGGTCTCGTGATTGTCGCTGAGCGCGTCGTCCGTGGCGGTCTGCTCGACGTGATGACGCTCGCCTCTTGTGGTGGTGGTGCTGTCCCTGTTGTTGCCTGTCTCAGGCGCCCAAACACTCCCGACAGCGGCCTGCTGCTCTTTGGCGCCGACGCCGTCGAGGCGGCTCTTGTGTGTGATCGCTCGGGTACCCCGGAAGAGGACGTCGCGCTCCCCTTGACGGGCAATCGGCTGGGAGACATGTTTCGGCGTGGATTGTCGTCTCGTTCGCCATTTCCGGTGGGTTGTCGCGTCGGTCGCGACCTCGAGAGGCCGGTGGCCGATGAAGACATGCGAATTGGCTCGGTTCCGGCGTGCGGTTCTCGAATTGGCTCGGTCGGAAGGGGGCGGTCAGGGTCGCGGTGATGTTTTCTGCTGCGAGGCGTTGGTGTTGAGTCTGCATCGTCAAGCGGTTGCCGGGGGGCGTGGCCACTGCAGTTTAGCGAGTCGGCCATGCATCTCAGGGCCGACGTGTGGTGGTTGCATTGGAGCTCAGTGCAGCGTTACAGGGATCGTGATTGGCAGACGTCGCCAACATGGCATCACCAGGACTCCAAAGTGTCGCTTGCCTCGGCGGAAAAAGAGCACAAAAGCTCCGGATGGGTGGAAAGGGCTACACCGTATGTCCATGGTTTCACATCGGAGAGTGGGGACAGGAGAGAGGAAAAGTCTCGGGCATGGAGGTTGGAGATTCAAACCCCCATGAAGAGCCATCGGTGCAAGACAGCGTCATCCTCAACCCGCAACATCCAGAGAAGATGAGCAACGAAAATCTCGTCCAATTTCTTCAAGACATGTATATCTATACCCGGGTTGTCCAGTTCCAGTACGAGGTCCCAGCTACATTGTCCATTAAAGCCCTCCCTCCCCCTCCTCTGCCCGGCCTGAATCCTCCGAACAGGCCGTCGAGATCCCCCCCAATTCTTGCTCCTCTGCCAACCAACAACCTGGAAAGTTTAGAGTTTCCAGCCCTCTCCCCAAGGAAGAAAAAAAAAGCCGTGCCAGTAGTGTAGGCTCCCCAAGACCCTCCCAAGAACCGAACATGTGGTATCTGTGTGTGACTCAAGAAACTCAACTCGACAACGCCGCCCGCCATGACTAGATATCTACACCCCCGGCGGGCAATGGCCTCTGGCTCTTTCTTTCCGATCCTGATTTCGAATCTTGGAATCTATCGTCCTCGACTGTCCGCCCCAAACATGGTAACCGGGAGACCGAATCCCAGGATGGACCGCCCCTCTGCCGAAGAAAATTGTATAACTGCGAACGAAAAAAAAGGAACAAGAAGAAAAAATAACAAACGAAAATTCGGTGCTTATTGCGCTTCAATGGCAGACGCCAGAGGTGGTTGGCCTGATGGTGCGGCAAAGGTCTCGCTATCGGGCCTGGCCGTCTCTCGGGCAACCTGGGGCTGGAGCCCCTCTTCCCCTTCGGTGGCCGCATTCTCCTTGAGTTGCACCAGAAGCTGCTCGAGATCCCCTCTCACCCGCCGCAGCTTGGAATTGCACCGCGTGCAAATGTTGAGAGAGCAGGCGCTGCAGATATGGGCATCGGCTTGGCGGTCCTTGTTCCCGCATGTTCGGCACGCAATGGGGTTGACCCTCTGTCTTGCCGTCGTCATGTAGCGGTGTCGGGTCAGACACCTAAAGTGCTTGCTCTCCAGTGGTCGTGCATCCATGACTGCGTCTGCGGGCAGGGGCTTGTACCAATTCCTTGGGAACAGTGCGGCGCCGGGATGATCCGTAGTCTCCGGCTCTTCGGTCACTGTTCCCTCGGACGGCGGCGCGGGAGGTACCTGAATTTGCTGGTAGGTGGCGGTACCAAAACTCGGCATGCTCGGTTTCAGGGTCTCGTCCGACGCCGTAGACCCATTCTCCGAGACAGTGCGCTGCTCCTTGGGACGAGCCTGGGGCACCGGTTCCCTCTGTCTGGCGAACGCCAAGGGCGAGGGTCCTGCCGGGTCCCGACGGCTGACTGGGGACTGCCCCGGCTGGTCCAGCGCGCGATCTCGGGTGGCTGCAGGAGACCCCGAAAGCCCCAGCGGTGATCGCCCAGCTGCACCAGCAAACGGCGGCCTTGCAGCCAGAGCTGGGCTGCTCTTGGCGTGTCGAATCTGGCTCTCAGTTTCGGTTGCGAGCTTCGGGATGCCGGCAGACTTCGGCTCGGTCGGAAGGTCGGGTGACGACGCGGGAGACACGGGTGAAACAATGGTCTCGACAATGAGATTCTTGACGTCGCTCAACTCGTACTCGGGCGTCGGGAGGCGCACAATGGGGTTGGGGGAGGGCATGCTGGGCAGCGGCTTGGTGGGACTGGCGGTCGAGGCCTGGGTTGGTTTTGGTAACTTCTTGACCTCCTCGTTGCTGCGGCCGCGGGGGACCAAGTCCCTCGCCACATGCGAGGCCTTTTGCCCCATGACTTGGTGTTCGATTGGTGAGATGACTTGCTGGCGAGAGGGGACGGGTCGGATGTTTCGTCCTGGGAATGCGGCTTCCGCCCCTTTCGGAGCCGGGACTCGGTTCACTGCCGCTGCGGCCGGCGAATCGGTTCGGGTGGTGGTGGCAGAGTGGAGTGGCTGCGGGGCCGCGGTGGCTTGAGTGGTACCGGTGGTGGATGGGTTTTGGTCCGGGGCTGCCGTTGACCCGTTGCTGCCGACCAGCTTGAGTTGGGGAACAGCCAAATTCTTTTCGGATTTGAGGGACCGGCGACGCCAGAGTTGATCCTGCTTGGGGGACGTATTGGTGAGTGGGGACGGCGAGTGCGTGTCTGCAGGTGAATGGGCAGCTTGCGTCTGCAGCTTTAGGGCCACAGGGGGCGTCGGAGATCGGTGAACGTCTTTCAACGGCGGGGGCGGCGGCGGCAACTCTTGTTCCTCTCCTGCCCTTGTCCGCTGCTCGTAGATGTTTTGTTCCCGCGCATCTCGACCTGATAAAGATGGGGCCGGGCCGGGGCCATGCGCAGAGTTCACGCCGCTGCCTCTGGTCTGATCCCCAGGCGACACAGCTGAGTATGACCCCTTGGCGCTGGTGATGTCGTTGGTCGAGTTTGTCGATGTCCTCGGCGTCGAGGAGGACGTGTGGTTGGAGTATGCCGAGAGGAGGCTCGAGAACGAGCCGGCGGGCGACGGGGAGAGCCCAATCGGAGACACGGGTGCCGGACTAGGAGCGAGGCCTGTTGCTGACAGTGGTGAGGGCACAGGGGCAGGTACATGTACAGGGACGGGCGCCAGCACGGGCGGAGGAAGCACAGCCTGAGGGGCGGCAGCAGTCGGCGGCGAGGCGACGGGGGCCGGGGCGGCGACGGGACGGCGAACGATGGCCTTGGGGGGCTTCGGATCTGGCTTCGGCTCGACCCTCTGCGGGAGGGGGTAGGGGAGTCCAGCGGTCTGCTGGTGGCGGCCATGGCTGCAGGGACGATCGCCTCTCTCACCAGCTCCTTAGGCGGTGGGAGAGGGGGTCCTGCGTCGATGGCGGGCAGCAGCTTTCCGGTGGAGGGCGTGGACCTCAGACTCTGGCTGTGCGTGCTGGAACCGGCACCGGCACCCGAGTAGCCCAGCGAGAGAGGAGGCAGCTGTGGGGGGAGCTTTGGGAGCGAGGGCGGTTGTGGCTGTGGTTGCGGATTCAGTTTGCGCTCGAGAAAGTTTGAGAACGAAGGAGGGGCCGGCAGGGCCTTTGAGAATCGCGACCGCCCTGATTTAGGGCTCTGGAGTGCTGTGGCTCCCATCGTGGCGGTTGAGTCGAGCGGGGTGCTTCCAGGTACCGTTCCTTCGGCTGAATGAGGCAGACTCGACACGAATAATAGAAGGCGATGTTAATGGCAATGGACCAGTCCTGCGCGCCGTTGGTCTGCGGCGGCGTGGGAGTGACGGATCGAGGGTGGAGGGGAGGGCAAAGCCAGGCTGCCGCGACGAGTTGCCCCTGAGGTGGGTTGGGTCGGGTCGTGCCCCGGCGGTCTCGAGTCCCTGGGCTGGTTGGAACTTGGGACTGACCCGCACCAGGTGTCGCACGTATATTCGTGGGTTGCTGGGAGATGCTGACCTGCTGATGCGCCGAATCGGCCAGCCAGAGGCAAAGCAGGTCTCGGGGGAGAGGCTGCAAGATATGGTCGGCTGGCGCGATGGCCGTCCAAGAGAGTCCACGGGTCCGCGGGTGTTAGTGGTCGGCTGCCCCCCAAGTCCAGGTCCAGAAGGTCGCCAAGGCCAATGCTCCTGCGTTGAAGAGGCGGGCAGATCAGGGCATATGTCGAGGTATATACGACGCCGTCCGTTGCACGCAGTTTCTCCTCGCTCCGAGCTGTTCACGAAGGGGACGGACGGAGCAGCGGCACAAAAGAATGGTTGGGGAGGCGAAAGATGCCGAAGAGCAAGACGTGACGGGGATTTCGAGCTTGTCGCATGCTGCCGGGCAGGGCAACCCCGGCAAGGCTCAAATTAGACGATCGTCTCCAAACCCCTGTGAGCCCTGGTCGTTGGGACGGCTGAAACAGCCAGTGGTTAAAGAGCGGCCAAGACTCCAAGACATCAAGAGCAGGTTTAATTGACAGGGGGGGGGATTCTCTCCTCCGCCGCGTCGCCGTCTTGTCTCGCTGACAAACTCCAGCAGCAGAGCCCGCAGCTATCAAAGTTCGCCGCTGACCCGGGGGAGCAGTGGACGCCGGAGGGTTTGCTGGGAGGGCCCTTTTTTTCTGTTCACAAATCATCGGCGCATTTCCCCCATCCCGACGAGGCTTGCAAGCCATCATCGTCTTCGCGTCCAATATGCCCGTTCATCCTCACCCAGCTGAGACTGTCGGTGAGGAGTGGCCGTTTATCGCGGCTGCTCGGGACCGGTGGGGTTGAACAGCATCCTGCTCTGCCATGGGGGTTCATGCCGTGCCTCGCTGCGAAGCAAAAGAAAAAGAAGACGCCCACGGACAGATTTCCATGCGTATTCGTATGGGTTGGTGGGGGGAGGGGCGCGCGCTGTGGCCGCCATCCAGTCGAGAGGTCGAGAGACTCGCCGTGTCGCAGAGCGATCAGCAGCGGCAACAACTCGTTCGCGGACTCGAGGGAAGAAACTTGGTCGAGATGTGAGCACTGGAGGAGGAGGCGCATTCCGTATTCTTCAACAGAGGCCCTCGAGAGGCGCCAGCGCAGCCCAGCATGACGTCGGCGTCGGTGGGCGTCGCGGCGTCGGGGGACGCACGCACTGATGCTGCGCTAACCCCTGCCAGGCGCTGCTTGTCAGAGACTCGGCTCCCGCACGTCAAAGACGCCATCGGAGCTTCGGCCACCGTGGCATCGCATGAAGATCATCCCAGGGGACATCGGCAGGGCAGAGGCATCGCATCGCGGCGGCGGGAGCAGCATCATGGCTTCAGCCTTCCTCTGCTTCGCAACCGGGGCCCCGTCGCACATCAAATCGTGCTGATGCGACGCGACCACCCCTTTCTTCCATCTGGCAGGGTCCAGTCGCCGAGTGCGATGGCAGAACCAGGAGAACAGTGTCGTCGTCGGAGCCAAAACCTGGCGCGGTGACATCGACGAGCATAAACGATGGGGGATCCCCCAACACCCGACGAACACTGTCCAGCACGGATGGATGACTTGGACGCCTTCGTTCCCAGGACAAGACATACTCGTTCGTCAAGGGCCGACAGACAGACGCCTTGTTCTGCGCGTGCGGATAGGCGCAGGACAACGGAGGACGGGATCTCCCCGAGCTCCGTCTTCCCATTCGAGAGATGCCGACCGCCAGCTTCCGATCGTATCAACAATTTATTGTACGCATATTGAGGTGAGACGGCCACGACCCTCCTGCGCTGACTGACGCCGCTCTGCGCGCCCCTCTCCCCCGTCAGAGCGCGTTTCCTGTGGGACTGGACTGCCTCGAGCTGCGGCACCCCGTCTGGATCGTCCATTTCACCACGGGTACGAATTCACCAAATGTCAGGACTCGGCACTGTGTGGCTTCTCGATCAATTCCGACGCGGTTTCACGGCGGCGCTGCAGGTGAAATTCGTCAACGGCGGTGGTTGGCCATGCAAGAAATGAGGAGGGGCAGACGGCCATGACACCGCAGTTTGCAGGAACCGCGGGAGGAGGCTTTGTTCCAAAGATTGAATCCCCACCAACACCCACACCACCCACACCACCGCCGGCTGGGTCAGGTCCCTCCCCACCCCATCCACCTCGTCCCGAGCGAGCCGGAACCCAAATGCGACGCCATCGCTCAGGTACCTGCATCGACCCGCTCTCCGTGCACATCCGAATTTGCGTGGGCGGATGAATTTGCCCATGAGGAAGCTCAGCAGAAGCAATATCGAAGGGCGCGTGCTCCGGCCCAGTCGATGTGCCGGCATGACGGGCCAGCGCGGGACGAAAAGAGGGCGTCTGCCGCGACCAGCACCAGTCGGGGGACGGAACTCGGTGAATTTCGCCGAGCTCTGTTTTATGTATGTGGCTCGTTATTGCTTCCACATCGCGCTTGCGATGGCCAGGGGTTCCGTGGTTCGCAGTCTCCATCAGCGTGGCTGACGAAGACAAGTCCTCGTTGTCCAGGCTCATTGTTTTGAAAAGGGGTCGGATCCTGGGGGGTCAGCCCCTGAGTCCATGTCAACACAAGGAACTCGCCATGGCTACCTACCTACCATCCATGGAGGCACATGGCTATCAGTCAAACACTGTGATATTGCACGAAACAGAGGATGAGTAGACGGAGCAAACGGGCTTGGCCATACACAGCGCTGAACTCCAGACCAGATCAAAACGATCGGGCCCTTTGAGATGGAAAGTGCGACGAGATGCCCGTTTGCAAGCCTCAGCTTCGGCCAACAGTTTCGCTGCCATTGCAAACAGTTTGACCCAACGACGCCGAGAGATGAAATCTGCGCAGGTAGCTCCTGCCGCCGCAGCATTCAGCGCACACAAAATCGGGACGACTGCGGGCAAGAACCGTGTGGCCGACGTTGAGACTGCAGGTGCGCAAGCAAAACACCACCTGCAAACGTGTGGACCTGCTTTTCATCTCGAGACCTGGAGTTTGATCTCCCAAGTTTAGTATTGCGCAACTCTTATACAGCCAGCGTTGACATTTCGTTCCAGTGGGCGCCAACTTGCATTTCTCTCTTTTTCATTTACCTGCGAAGCGCAAGCCCACAATGAAGCTCACTCTCTTCATCGGCGCAGTCGGTCTCGAGGCGGCCTGGGGCGCTCTGGGGATTGGACGCGCCAATTCTGAGCTGCTTCAGGAGGAGCAGGGGAAGGTCGGTCCTATCTGCAAGTCGCATGCTGAGAGATCGGAGGATGGCGCCTTGAACTACACCGAGACGTCCAAGTCGGCCATCGACGCCCTGAACACGCTCTACAACAGCTCCGAAGGCCGCTGGGCACCCGAGGTCGCATGGTGGATATCCGGCGTCGCTCTTCAGGGCATCCTCGACTACACGCTCAAGACGGGATCCTACGAGTACCTCGACCAGGCGAACGACATAATCGAGAAGCAGAAGGAGCCTCTTGCGTGGTGGCCCGAGGGCGAGGGCCTCTTCCGCGCCGACTCGACCGATGACACAGCCTGGTGGGCGCTGGCTCTGGTGCGCATGTTTGACATCTCAGGCGACAGCTGGTGTCTCGACACGGCCAAGACCGACGAGGAATACATGTACCAGTACTGGACCGACGGCAGCTGCGGCGGCGGTCTTGTGCAGAGCATTCGCACCAAGACGTACAAGAACGCCATCTCGAACCAGCTGTACGCCCTCCTCGCGGCCTCGCTCCACAACAGGATTCCCAACGACACGGAATATCTCGACAAGGCCAAGGCGGCATGGGAGTGGCTGTTTGCCTCGGGCATGCTCAACGAGGACCACCTCTTCAACGACGGGCTGACCAAGGATGATGATGACGTCTGCGTCAACAACAACGGCATCGTGTGGACATACAATCAAGGGGTCATTCTCGGCGCCGCCACAGGTAATGCCTCCACCCCCTTAACCTCATTGCCCATACTAACTCACGAAACAGAGCTCTACAAAGCCACTTCCAACACGACCTACCTCATGCTCGCCCGCCGCACAGCCGATGCCGTCCTTGCCAATCCGTCCCTCGTACTCGACGGCATCCTCGTCGAACCCTGCGAAGGGGCCCAGAGCTGCAACCACGACCAACAAACCTTCAAGGGTATCTTTACGCGCTACCTGGCGGAGCTGGGCAGCGCCCTGAGCAAGCTTATCGACGAAGACCCGTACCGCCAGTTCCTCGAGGCCAACGCCAAGAGGGCGATGGAAAAGGCCCGCAATACGACGACGGGATTCTTTGACGTCTCGTGGACGGGGCCGTTTGAGGATGGGACGCTGGGGACCCAGGCGAGTGCACTTGGTCTGCTGGCCGCGCTCATCTAGAGTTGAAGGAGGCGAGGCAAGCTCGGATGTCTATGGGATCTGCTTGGAAGTTGAGTGGTGGATTTTCTCGAGAATTTCCCGCGAGAGACCGGGATGGGTTGGCACATTAGACGAACTGAGTGCAAGCTCTGGTAGATGGAATGAGTGCAAACTCTGGTAGACGAACTGGGTGCAAGATCTGATAGATAGACTCAGGGCGGACTCTGGTAGATGAGAATCGAAGATGGTACATGCCATGGGCATGAAACTGACCACTTCTACCCTGCACGTGAAGCGACCTCCCACCCCTGGCAACTAAAACAAAAGGAGCGGGCTGAATAGACGAGAGCCATGACAGCAGCAAGACTCTTCCTCCTGGTTGCTGCCAGGAAACGTGGCAACCCTCAAGCTCCAACAAAAATTAGCTACCTACCTCCCTGAACACCGATTCCACCGCACATGCCAGCCAAAAAAAGATTATGCCTGATGTGAAAAAGATCAAGATAAAACATCTACTGCTCTCCCCCGCTTAGGATTGAACTAAGAACCTCCAGATTAACAGTCTGACGCGCTAGCCAGTTGCGCCACGGGGGATGTGTATGCTCGTTGATGGTACCTGCGGCAAATAACGCATGATATGAGGCAGGCATGTCCATGCTCCTCTAGTCCCATTGAATGTTTTATCGTCATGGAAGGCACTGTGGACTGGAAGTGGATGTTTGATGCGGCGCGCGGGTGGGTTTCCCTCGTTGTGGTGGATATTCCCATCAACAGGTGGTGAAGTGCGGACCATGAGAAGCTATCTAAACAACACGCCGAGGCGGTCTCGTGTACACGCAGGACTCATGCCGTCCTCTGTCGATCACCTCGTTCGTTCATAAAGGACGACGTCACACACGGTCAAGTCAAGCCAGTCTCGATGAAACATCACGGCGGCTGCCCTCTTTTCCTTCATGCAGGTACCGGACTTCCTGCCTCTGCTTGTCATTCGTGAGTTTCGTGTTTCTGTCTGTCTAACTCGCCGACTGGTGCGCGCGGCTACGACAATAAAGATAACGAGACATACAACTCGCGACGATGGGGTGTTGGGCGGGGGATATCAAAATAGTGAAAGCAAGGGGTAAAGGAGGAATGAGCCTCAAAAATGGACGACGCGTAAACACCCAACGAGACCGTTCCTCTTCTTTCCTGTCCAGAATCTGAAAATATTTGCGCCTCGTTTGCCACTGGAAGGGGAAAACTTGTTCATGCTTCTGCAGATTGCTTCCAAACCCCTTCAACTGGTTGCTGTTTTCTTCCCAAATCCGTCGCAATCCCTCTTCTCCGCTGACGATGTCGCTAAAAGAAAAAGGTATCCCATTCATAATGACGTCTATCACCAGGCATCATTCTCCTTCAAACAGCCCGGGCTATGGCTGCCGCGACACTGATACGCATATTCTGACCAACTACTCGCGACCCCGATGTGTCCTACAAGCTGAAGGGCCGCCTGGGATAGCTGACACCCTCAACAGCGGCGTTGTCGACAAACCAGCTGCAGCGCTCTCCCGTCCCTTCGTTGACCAGAGCGCATGGCAAGCCCTTGTCGCTCTCGAAAATCTCCCTCATGATCTCCTTCTTTCCGGCGCCCGTGGCGACAAACGCAACGCGGACGGCGTGGTTGACGACGGGCAGCGTGAGCGTGATGCGTCGCGGCGGGGGCTTGGGCGAGTCCTCGATGGGGGCGACCCAGGCGCTCGTCTCGCGCAGCAGCTCGTGGCCGGGGAACAGCGAGCACGTGTGGCCGTCGGGCCCGCAGCCGAGCAGGAGCAGGTCGAAGATGGGCAGCTTGACCGAGTCGCGGCTGGCAAAGGAGCGCACGAGGACCTGCTCGTACTGGTCGGCGAGCTCCTGCGTGTCGTCGAGCTGCTCGACGTCTATGGGGTGCACCAGCGGCTGCGGGGTGCCCGAGGGCAGCTTGTCGAGCAGCTCGGCCTTGAGGAGGGCGTAGTTGGAGTCGGCGTGGTCGAGCGGCACGGCGCGCTCGTCGGCAAAGAAGATCTCCCACTTGTCCCACTTGACGGTGTCGTTGTCGCCGGTCGCGGGTGCCAGGAGGGCCTGCGCCAGGGTCTTGGGGAGGGAGCCGCCCGAGACGCCCACCTTGAAGACACCGTGGCGCTGGATGCCGGCCTCCTGGCACGCGACTACGTAGGCGCGGAGGGCGGGCGCGAGTGTGTCGACGCCAGAGAAGGCGTAGAGATTGGCTTGGTGAGCCATGGCGGCAGCGACGGAGGCGGGTGCGAAGGTTCGCGGCGTGAAGGCTACGTTTAGTGGTGGTGGGAGTGTGTGTTTTGCCCGGGGACCTCGAGATTCCCTTCGTGTGTGGTGGGGGGGGAGAATATGGTGGGGTCGACGGGTTGTGATGACTGTCGACGGTGCTCTGTCAAGGTTTAGCGGCGCTTCAGGCGGCACAAAAGTTAGCACTTGTCGGAGTGGGCGGAGATGCGAATTAACACTCACCGGAGGGTTAGAGCGGGTATGAAGCGCCCCCAAGAAGTGATGACGCCCGAAGTTGCTGGTTGTAGAATTTACTCCGGTCTGCCTTGTCCGATAAGGATTTCCAGGGCCAAAGATGGAGGGGCTGTCGGTGTCAGACTAGCGCGGACGGGAGGCAGTTGGCTCGCTAAGAGAGCTGGAAGGCGAAGAATGATGCACCGACTTCGGTAGAAGCTGACGATCTCCACGTTTTCAATGGCTGTCGAGCTCCAAGCGGGATTTTGTGGCTGGCACGGCTGGATTGCTTCAGATCGAGGGGCACACGGGCAGGACCTAGGCGGCGGGGAAAGAAAGCCTGGGGCGGGCCGTGGAGGGGTAAGGTGGGGGTTTAGATATGTTCTTATCGTAGGAGGGCGATGGGACGACCCTGAGGCTCAAACAGTGATACCAAGCCAGCCTTTTGCATGCTTGCTTCAACAGCTGCCTGGTAAGCACTTAAAGGCTTAAGATTCCACAATCTAGATTGCACCTCGAATTAGAGCTCGACCCTAGTTACATCATCGACTTCCGATCACATTGCCTTATTTCTTTGTGGGATCAAACCAGATGTCCCGATCCTTAGCTACAACAAAGAGATTTCATGACAGCAACAGAAGAAGCAGATGTCACCGGGGGTCTAGGCCTTGAACCGCCCGACGGTGTAAGGTCCTCTCGCGGCTCTGGAGTGCAGGTTCCATGAGATGTGATTTTCAAGACATGCATCCGCATCCAAGTAGGGAGGAAGCCACAAGGGTGCTTGCAGGAGTGGGTTTGACGGACTGAACACCGGAATATCAAGTCACCTTCCTTTGCGAATTTGAGAGCCTTGCTCTACAACCTCGCCTCCACTACACCAGGATACCGCTCTCATCACACACTGTCTGGCCAGCGAGGGATCCCCGCACACACATACCATCATCTTTTTGCATGGCCAAGATGGCGGTACTCTTTGCCGATGGCAGAGGTGGGGTTGCCGGCCTCTTTGGATTTTGCAGCTGGTTCCCGCTTGCGGAGAGGAAAATTCAAACCCCCTAGAGCAGCTTGCCAGTCTCAAGCGTCTGTATATTGGTGACTGGATACAAAGAGCAGAAAAGGACGGCCGGTACTGGTGTAGCAACCTCTCTCAACACCCATCCTTCTTCAACAAGACCGACAAGCCGAGAGGGTATCTTTTGACGACGGGGAGCGCATGCGGGACATCTTGGGGCATCTCGGGTTTGGGCATGAATGGTACGACCATGGGAGCTCTTCCATAGGTAGTACGCAATACGCAGTAAGGGTTCCATCCTCGGTTGGCGATACAAGACGTGTTGTTAAACTGATGACGTCTAGAACGAAGGACAGGACCCAAACAGCCGGGTTTGTACACCCTGAACCAATCCAACTCTCGTGGAGATTGTGGTGGTGGTGTCCATTCTCGGCCCGCATCTCGTGGTTGATGGGCCATGACCTTTTCGCCGGGGCTTCACACCCCCAACGACGACCAAGTGATGCTGGCATCGTACGATGGTGATGTCGATCAAATATTGAGGAGGCTGGCTCCCCGGATCTGGCGTTGTCGCAATGATGACTCCATAAACCTCAGCGAGACCCCTCTCGTCAGCGGCGTGGTCGCAAAAATGCCGTCACGAGAGAAAAAGGGTCCGGGTGTGATGCGATGCGATGCGAAGCCCACGAGAATTCGGCAACGACAGGGGGACGCCCGCCGTGGTGGGGGGAGGGGTTTCGCGATTGCGTCATCGCGCATCGAGCGGGCTGTTTCGGAGGGGGCCCTGTCGCTTTTTGCCAAGACCGACAGAAGACCCCTCCATCTGTTCCCCCGTTCGTGCCCCGTCTCTCTGAAATGCGCGCAGGAGGGGAAGGGGGTACCATCACCCTCTACACTTGTCTAACTTAGGTCCGTCGGGAATAGCTATCGTGGCTTGATGGCTGAAGTCATGCTTCCAGGATGTCAGGCAGATGGAGTTTCCTGGAGGATCTGGCAGGCTAGTCTCATGACTTGATGGCCGGTTGAACAATGTGACAATGCATTCGTATCATCCCTGGTTTGCCTACAGTAGTTTGTATCTTGCTAACCGATGAAGACATGTCGGCGGAGGGGGGTGTCGCATTGATAGTATCGTGACTAAGGGCTTCCGTCCACTCCTGCGAAAGCGACTTCGGCGGAGTGGCACCGGAAAAGGCGGGCGTGCGGGCGGGAATTGGAAACGTGTTACCCAACCTGTGTCTCCTTCTTTCAACAGTGCGGTCTGTTGAGCGTTGAGCTTGGTCCTGCAACTTCCAAAATTGGTAGCACTGTACCTACGCCTGTACTTGCAATCACTGAGGTGGTCTAGGTCCGGTTCTGTTCGAGTACCACCAAGCACCACCAAGCATCAGAGAGCCGCCAGCATGGCTTCGCAATCAAAGTACCTCACCGGCGACCCGGCCGCCATCAATGAGTTCATTGACCGCTTCGACGTGGGTTCTCAACTATCTATTCCCAGAGATATGTAGGGAATGTGCTAACTTGATTTTCTTAGGTGTTTCTGTTTGACTGCGATGGTACGGTGGCGCGCAATGCCTGGAACCCCCCCAGTCTTGGTGTTTGTTGATCTAACCCCTATCTTCAGGGGTACTCTGGTCTGGTGACCATCTCTTTGAAGGCGTCGTGGAAACGTTGGAACTGCTGAGATCCAAAGGTTTGGGGAAAATATTCACGGGCCGCCCGTCTTGAGATTCTCTAACGAGCGCATAGGGAAAAAGACAATTTTCGTGACCAACAACTCCAGCAAGTCCAGGCCACAGTACCAAGAAAAGTTCACCGCCTTGGGTATTCCGTCGCACGTCGACGAGATCTTTGGCTCTTCGTACTCAGCCGCCATCTACATCTCGAGAATCCTCAAGCTTGAGCCGCCCAAGAACAAGGTCTTTGTCCTCGGCGAGGTCGGCATCGAGAATGAGCTGCGAGGAGAAAATGTCCCCTTCGTCGGCGGCACCGACCCGGCCTACCGTCGCGACATGACGCCCGAGGACTGGGCAGGCATCGCCGACGGCTCTCTTCTGGACGACGAGGTCGGATGCGTGCTCGTGGGCTTGGACCTACACATCAACTACCTCAAGCTGGCCCATGCCTACCAGTATCTGAGACGGGGCGCCGTCTTCCTGGCCACCAACACCGACGCCACCTTTCCCGCAAACCACAGCTTCTTCCCCGGCGCGGGCTCCATGAGCACCCCGCTGGCCAACATGATGGGCGGCACCAAGCCCGTGTCCCTCGGGAAGCCGAGCCAGGCCATGATGGATGCCATCGAGGGCAAGTTCAAGCTGGACCGGGCCCGCACGTGTATGGTGGGTGACCGTCTTGATACGGATATCAAGTTTGGCATCGAGGGCCGACTGGGCGGGACGCTGGCTGTTCAAACGGGCGTGAACAAGAAGTCGGACTGGGAGGCCGAGGGTGCCCCCGCCGTGCCGGCATACTATGTTGATAAGCTGGGCGATCTCCGGGCTGCGGCCAAGTGAGTGAGTGCCAGAGGGGCAACACAAGAGTTGCAAAGACAAAATAGATTGCCAGAATAGAGAGCTAGAGAGCGGTCAATGGAACTTGCTCGACGATTCGTGTCTCCCTACCTACTGTGTAGACTCCAAGGGATGAGAGCACCAGGCCCATCTGCACGATGGAGGCATCGTGGCAGTGCAGCGTGTCAACTGCTCCATTCCATGCTCGCTGCTGCCCGTTCCGTGCTTGGTAATACATTTGCGACGGGCCAGTTGATGAAGCAGGCTCGCAGGCATGGGAACATGGAGGTGGCTTCTCTCGAACCCCGAAAAGGACACGGAATCCCGGCAATGCAACGGAGGGGGTCTGGGTGCGATCCTCGGAACCATGCACTCCCAAGCCCATCAAGAGGTGGGACCGGTCACGATGGTGTCGCCGGCGAGCCTGGCGAGCGGTGGGCGTGCGTGTGAGGGTCCACGTACACGACGGGGACACTATCGGAGAGAGAGGTGCGTTTCCCAAGCGGGCGTGGTGCAAGCGCCGCAATCGACTGATGATGCACGTCGATCCAAGGCACGATGCAAATGGGCCCAGATTGGCCAGGCCGGGCAGCCGTCGAGCTTCGCTCGGGGTCTCGGCGTGACGTAGTTGGAGATGCTTCCAGCACCGTCTTTGGCCTGTCAGTGGTCGGCTGACCCGCTGAGTCCCCGCTGCACCCTGCAAGCCATGGGTTGGAGAAGGACCCTGAATCTTAGGGTACGTACCCGAGACGCCCGCCATTCCGGTGGGTGTGAACCCTGTTTTTTTTTTTTGCACCAGGCCCGGACGTCTGTGAGATGTGTGGAGCGGGTCTCGAGTGGTCTCGGCCCTGTCACTCTTGGGGGGGGGGGGGGGTCTGCCCCGAGTCGTCCAGACCATCACGTCAAGTCGGGTCCCTTGTTTACTCGGGGACGAGGGCGACGGAAAATAACAATGCGCGCGACAGTGGTGTACTTGGCGATCGCTTCCAGTTGAGGGAAAGAACCAAGTTTCGGGCTTGAAAACAGAACGGGAGAGAATGAATGGCGTTTGGTCCTCCGGGGGGAGCGGGGATTCCTGCCATCTCTCCAACTCCTCCATTCCACTTTCCCGGCTCTCGAAGAGGCCAACGACCGTTTGCCCATTCCCGTCCTTCTTCCACTGCCCGGAACACCCCACACTCTCGGCAAAGCCAGGGCGACAAAGCCCATAGTCCAGGGCAAGGGCCTCTGAGTGGAGAAGTGGTGGTCAGAAACAAGCAGTCGCAAACGAACGGTAAGCGAATGCAGCAGAAGGGGCAGTGGTTTTTGGAGGGGCACTGAAAGTTTTCATCTCTTCCCCCCCTCCATTTCTCCATGCATTCGCTGCCGTCATTGCACCGCCCTGCAACACACCTGCAAAGTCGTCGCAACTTGCATGGCCCTGGCCCTGCTCCATCCCTCCATCCACCTGCCTCTTCACGCACCTCTGCTTGCTCTCCGATCCGCTCGGCAGACCGCTGCTCGACCTGTGCTGTGCCGTTTCGAGCATAGTTGGAGTGAGCCCGGAGCTTTTGCTACGAGACAAGTTCTCGACGGCCCTCGGCCACCACCTGCAGAGTCACCCCAGACCCCGTGGAGACCAGAACGACGTCGTGGGTAAGCAATTATTTCCTCACCCCCCCCCCTCTACCGTCTGAGTACGGGTACCTTGGTACCTATAACTTGGAGCTATAAGGGCTGTGCTATGTACCTACATGGCTCCCCTCAACCACGGGGCTCCAGCTAATGTGGACATTGTCTTTGTAGCCATATAGGCGGACGACATTCCCCAGTACATTCATATCTCTGGATCTGGAGAGGAGAGGACTCGGTGGAGGCGGGAACAAAGTACCACAACCTTTGTGCCACCTGCATCCCAGCTTCTTTTTTTCTTGGCCGTTGCTTCATATATCCTCCACCCCGAGCAAGAGGCTTATTCGGCCAGCAAGCTTGCCATTGGAGCCCGAGCGGGTCTCTGATCACAACCCGCGGTTCCCCCATCGTCAACCGCGCCGGCTCCTGCAACTACAGGTGCTAGGCCGACGCCATCTTCGGCCTTTCGCTTTCCTCTCTATCCTACCCAGCACCCCAGGACCCTGCCTTGGCAGCACCCCAACGCTACCCAACAGTGCTTCTCCCTGACTGGAACCGGCTGCGGCCCTGACCCAGGTATATAACCTCTCTTTGCACTTGCATGCAGCTGTCCATCAGCGGAGTCTGCCATGTTCCAGACCTACAAACTCCTCTGCGTCACATCACCTGAGCTCGCATCTCACTATCTCCTTCTCCCAGCTCACACCGCCATGGAAACGTCATCACCCTCGGGGTCCCCGTTCGACGACAGGGACCCTCATCGCGAACAGCTCCTCGCTCGCCGGCAAGAGCTGACCGATGGCCTGGAACGCTCCCCTTACGACCTCATCCTCTACTTGGATAGAGCTGTCGTCTACTCCAACCTCGCCTACCCAGATCTGGCTGCTGGCGACGCCTACCGAGCCCTCCTCCTCATCGATGAAGTCAGCGACGAAAGCTTCGAGTACCACGAGCAAGCCCTCGAGGCCCTCCAAGAGCATGCAGCGGCATCCTTTCCAGATGTATTGCAACATGGCGAGCTTGCCGATGGCGGCGCCAACATGGCTGGCGGCGACTTTGCGGACGGCAACATCGATCCGGTGAAGCACCTCGCCTATCTCGCCTCGATTCGCTGCTACCAGATCCTCTCCATCAGTCTCCTCCTCTGCGGATGTCTCAAGAGCGCACTCAACTTTTGCGAACGGGGCCTCGGCATCGTACCAGACAACAAGGAACTTCAGGATATCAAGGGGTACGTTGAGCGGGTGGCCAGGCAGAAGCTTCGAAAGAGCGACGACGAGCCGCTTGACCTCCTCAGCCTACCGGACCGCGGCGTGGTCCGCCGCGAGATCTACCCTTGGAACACGCATGAGCCAGACCGCTTCTCCGACGCTTCGCTCTCCTTGCTCAACAAGCGCCTCGCAACAGCGGCGCCAAAATGCGCGGTCAAAGTCTCCCACCTGCCAGTTCTCCTCGACGGCGCCACGGATACCGACAACTACAACAACATTCCCACATGTAGCCAGCTTGGCTTGTTCGCCACACAAGATATCGAACCTGGCGAGCCGGTCCTGAGAGAGTACACACTGCTTACCGCCAACAACCGCCATAAGGAGAGCACTTGCGATGCGTGCAGCGGCGAGCTTCCACCTCTCACGGACAATTCGGGTGCTATGAGCTGTCCCGACTGCTGCGACACTGTCTTTTGCTCCGAGTTTTGCTTCGACCAAGCTCAGGCGAAATACCACCCTGCCGTCTGCGACCGGGATGTCGATTCCATTGCCAAAGACCCCGAGGCCAAGGAGTCTGACGAATCGCTCTACGTTCTCCTTCTCGCCCGAGTCCTGGCCTTGTCGGCCCATCAGGACATCCACCCACTCGAAGTTGAAGAAATCAAGTACATCTGGGGAGACTTTGTGCCGACACGCTCCAACGACATTGACCTCTCGGTCAACGCCGGGCCGCCTCCCGACTGGACCCTGCCATTCTCTTTCAAGTACAGCATTGAGATGCCCTTGCATCTGCTCGAGAAGATGGACATCGACATTTACGCCACACTGGACCGCTATGATACCTGGGTGCTGAACACGGCCTACGCAAAATTCCGCGGCACGGCATCGGCACGCAAAAGTACCCGGGATGGGCGCCCGGATGTTGCGGCTGTGCATCCCTTCTGGTGTCTGGCGAACCACGACTGCGATCCCAACGTCACCTGGGAGTGGGGTGGGCGGATGGTTCTCTGCGCGCGCGAGACCAGAGTGGTCGGCCACAGAAGAGGGGGCATCAAGGCCGGGGAGGAGATTCTCAACCATTACTGCGATGTGGATCTCCCAGTACAACAAAGGAGGGAGTGGGCAAGTGGAAGTCTGGGTGGATGGTGTATGTGTCAGAGGTGTAGGCAGGAGGCCGACACGCCAAAGGATAAACGTGACGATGTCGAGATGGCCGACTGGGTGAAAAAGGCCGATGGGGTCGATGGCCAGATGGACGGCCATGACGGCGTACACTGACACGACGAATGAGGCTGACGATATACACGAGGGTTGGCTACATGGGATTTTCTTTGGTGTCTTTTTTTGTCTATACGGATGATATCTCTACGACGTCTTCGATACACCTTGATCCTCTTTCCGCAAGTGGGTTGTTCTCCCAGCGGTCGCGAACAGTGCCGGAGCAAACGCTCCGAAAGGCAGAGGCCCACACGGTTTCCACGATGCAGATGTCCGTGGAAAGGCCGCCCCCATCTTGGATGAGAGTCAACAGCTAATGGGAGTTCGCAGCACGCGGACCGCGCCAGACACGACAGGCTAAGTATCGATTATAAGAAAACATCCGAGGCCTTGCTCCAGTGGGGGCCGGCGGGCTCGCGGGGATGAATCTTCGGGTGGCAATATCTTGCGGCCACTGGTCTGGAACCGGGAGCAGTAGTTGCCGGCACCTCTCTCAGGTTCCCCTCTCAAGGTCCTGCGCGGGGAGAGCTGGTTTCCACAGATGGGGGTGCTCAGAACCCTCATGAGAACCGTATTCCCGCTCTCTCCATCAGAACTCCATGCATTCGCCACCGGTGCACATAGGGCTGGGACACAAAAGCTCCCAACAGCGGATATTCGCCACCCGTCATGGGCCCGGGAGGCTGAGCTCAAGGTTCGACGGCACCTGCTAGGCCCCGAGACTCCTGCTAGGCTCCCGGGACATCTGAGCTACGAAATGCCACTGGTAGGCTCTCCTTATCTGTATATTTATCATAGTGACGACATACTGCCTGGGTGGACGGTTCAGCTTCGGATCACCACTCTGCGTTTTGATAATTCCATGGTCCAAGCAATTGACTAGATTGTGCTCATCGACTCACATAGTAACCCTTCCTCCTTGCTAGCAGACTGTTCACATGCTCGCCGCCCGGTATTCGCCCCACGCTTACAGCCCGACAATTCCGGTTGGGCTGTTAGTGTGTGGGACCTCACGCACGGCGATCAGGGCCCCGATCAGCTGTCACAAGGCCTTGGTGCTAACAAATACACCAGGGCCAGATCGTGGCCAAGCCTGCCGCTCCCCTACCGCGGCAGGGTGTGTGAAGGAAAAACCGAACACTCAAGGCGGGTGTGGAGTGGTCCAGTGTTCGGTTTTCCCTTCACACAACCTGTGCGGTTCCCCTCTTGCTGAGCCCATGATGCGTGGAGCTGGGAAACGGCATCTGGATGGACGCTCCCGTCTAGAAGGGGCTCCCCGTGCCGATCCCGTCATCTTGAAAGGGTGATCGGAGGGGACGATCGGAGGGGATGTGCTGCGGGGACGCATACGACTGATGTGGCGAGCTCCTGGGAAGGGGAGGGTGGGTCGCGGGTTGGATCGGATCTCTGTCAAAGGGGGGGGGTTGGGGAGGGAGGTGTGCCTTTCAATCTGCAAATCTGCCGTGGTTTTGGGAGGGAGAAGGGGTTGTGGGTGACCAGAAGGGTGTCAGGGCGGTTGGTGACGGTGTTGGGGGCAACCCTAACCCTTTTGATGGGGTGGGTTGTCAACTTCGAGTCTCGGGGAGTAGGCATGCCTTGGCTCTTTCCGTTCTCATTATCTCTACCTAGTAGGTAAGGCCTTACAGGGGTTGACGTCATGTAGGGATTCTCTGTGCGTTGAGAAAGTCTTACCTCATCTTCTGTTCACTTTGGAATCGCAGCAACTCTGGGGGGACTTCCAAAGTCCCGAATCGTCCTCGACCAAGTCAGAAAACACTACTCCCACGGTGGTTTGAGTACTAGAGAGCACGTGTGAAAGTCACCGACTCGATTCAGGTCTCCTCAGGGGAGAGAGAGAGAGCCCTCGCCTGCTGAAAAAAAACCGCCTTCACGACATGACCACTTCAGTATGGCCATCCAGCAGGCACGCATCGATAGCCACCCTGAAACAAATGCCTATGGGGCCACCGCCCTCGCAGCCATTTCCGCCATCGACATCATCATCTCCCACATCAACAGGTATCGGTTTGATGCTCGCGCGGATCTGGAGCCCGTGCTCTGGGAAAGACCGGGCAGTGCGATCGGTGCGCGGGACTTCGTCCGCCAGGAATGTCCCCAGAGCCGTCCAATTCTCAACATAGGTGGGAATCCTCGCCTGGAAAGGAATCACGAGACAACTGGCCGGCTGGCCATGAGCGGTGGCGTCGCGGTAGAGAATGCCAAACCTGGGCTCCCCCGGGGCGGCCACGGAGATGTTGATGACCCCCATGCGGTGGTTCAGGTGGTAGACCCCGGCGTCTGGTGGCTGGGTGCCGTCGCGTAGGCCTGGCGGTGCCGTCGTGAGCCAGAGGTCGGGGAACGTGTTTATCACGGTGACGCGGAGGTTCGGATTCGGCGGAGCTGGGAGGAGGAGCTGGATGAGATGGCCGTTTGGTCTCGTCGGCTGACGTCCGAGTCCGGGACTCGGAGCCCGGTCCCGCGGCCGGGGGAGGTACATGCGCATCAAATCCATGTCTGCCAGGTCGGCTTCGTCGACGGGGTGGAGGCGCGAGGGGATTGGGCCGTTCTTTGGAACCCGCTGCATGATCACCAGGTCGTCGATGTAGGTGTGATTGTCCGCCCTCAGTTGGATGCAGAGCACCATAACACGCCCGTCAAGGTGGATGGCGCATTCGGTACTGACAAGGAACCGCTTGAAGCCGGGGTTGGTCTCGATGATGCGCACCGGGAGCGTGAGGAGCAAGCCGAGGCTCACGATCACGGGCGGCGTGTAGCTCTTTCTCTTGATCTTGTGGCTGCGGAGATGGCCCCAGGCGTGTTTCGCTAGTTTCTCCTGGAGCTCGACGCTGATGTTCGCAGGGAACGACAATGGGCCGGCAAAGGCTGCCGGGCTCTCCGCCAGAGCAGAGATGGCCGCCTTCGACCTAACATCAGCATCCCCCCCCGGCCATGCCAAGATGGTGTAGTCGCCTTCGTTTCGCACAATCTCCTCTTGCAACCTCTGAAACGCCTTCGGGCCCTCCCCATACAGCAAGGGCATATTCACGTTGAACAGCCCGAGCAGACAATACGCGATATCTTCCTCCCTCGTCGTCTCCCGCCCCGACGCCCACCGCATCTTCGTCGCCGCCGGGAACTTTGCCAGCGCCAACCCCCCTATGGAAAATTCAGGTCAGTATTTGGGAGAGTTCAAGGAATTGGCGGAGGGAGCGTGAGCTGGCAGGGGGGATAGAGGCCTGGACAGGCAGTAAGGGATCCAGGACATACTAGACAGATACATTAGCTGAGGGTCCTCGTTGAGGGGCTGATCTTGCTCGGCCGCGAGAGCGAGGTGGGCTCCCGGACCTCTAGTAATATCGTCCAAACAAAAAAGGAAAACTCGACATACCTCAACGCCCGCAGCTCAATCCCCGTAACCTCACAAACCAACCCCTCCAAACTCCTCTTCGTCCCCAACTCCGTCCACTCTCTCGAAAAGAACTCGACCCTCTCCGGCGCAATCAGCTCCTGCAGCGTCCACCCGCGCGTCCACCAGCGGCTGGCACGGAACTCGGCCACGGCGGCCGCGGGGCCGCCGCTCCCGAGGAACGGCCCCGTCAGCCCGTGGTCGCCGACGTCGGCTAGGTACGCATAGCACACACCCGCGGCCTGGTACCACGAGAACATGGAGTTGATGGCCTCGGAGAGCTCGGCCGACGAGGCCTTGTCGATGCAGCACGTGTCGATCCAGGCCCAGGCGTAGCCGTCGAGGCGGGCGCGGCGGCAGCAGCCGTGGAGTTTGGCGAGGCCGGATTGTTTGGAGGAGGGGGGTTCGGCATCGTGGAGGAGGCCGGATTGCACGTCCTCGAGGGTGATTTCACCGCCGTCGGGGGACCAGGTGTGGGACAGGATCGCAAAGGGGGGCAGGGTGGAGGTGGAGCCGGTGAAGGTGGTGAGGTTGAGGGTGTGCGTGTTGAGGAGGCGCATTATTGTAAGGGTTGGGGGGGTTCATGGTGGGAGAGGGACTGGATGGGGAGAGTTGGAATGGTTGAAGTTGGAGTTGAAGTTGATTGCGGGGAAATCGATGGCAGCTGAACGGAGGTCGTCTTCGCAGCCTTGCTCGAGACTCTGCTCAAATATACTGGATGCCATGGCAACCACACAGAAAGTAAAAGGACGACGCATGCGCGTCAAACCCTCCCCCCTACCTACCCAAGTTACCTGTTGCCATGTCGTCGTCGGCCACGGCCCAAGACGTGCCCCCGGTGTCGTTCTCCTTCTCCATGCTGGACATGGTCGTCCTGTACGACGCGGTTTCGTACATCTTCATGTGCCGCAACAAGCAGTTCACTGTCAACGTCTCGACGGAGCGCCTCCGCGGTGAAGGCGGGCTGGCCGACACATTCTACAAGTTCAAGGAGGACGACCTCAACGACCCAGACGTTTACTTCGACTTTGAGACTGGGTCATCGATGCGGTCTACGAGGACATCCAGCGCCTGGCGCCAGCGCCCGACCCGACATCGCGCGTGCCGACCACTCTGCTCGAATACTACGGCGCCGAGAAATTTGCCCTGGAGCTCGTCAACCGCAATGGCGTGCTGGCGGCGATCGAGCATCCGTACGACCCAAGGCTCCACGGCGACATCAGCCCCCGAGTCACCATCGTCGACAACCCAGACCTGCGACTCCAGCACGGCCGCCCTCCCTCCCGCAGACCCCCTCGAGGTCACGGCAACAAGGCAACCGTGTGCCGATCCGTCCTCCCTGCCGTTCCCTCCCTCCCCGCATCTCGACTGGCGAGAGCGGCCGGTCTCGAGTCGGTCGAAGAGAGGATGTGCGCGGTGCCGCAGCACGTCCGCGACGTCGAAACCGGCCGGGAATACTTCTTCAAGGCTGCCAACGACGAGCGCGGGTTCCGGCGCGAGGTCCAGGTCCTCGCGCGGATCGGAGCCTTGGCCGACGAGCAGGGCGTGGCCCTTCGGACCTCGCGCATGGCTGGGCTGGTGCACTGGGATGGCGGCCGCGAAGACGTCGTCATGGTCATGTTGCTCGAGCGGATCGACGGGCCGACGCTCTTGGACGCGGCGCAGCGCGCTTCGGCTGCCGACAAGAGCAGGTGGATGGATCAGATCGACGAGACTGTCGGCGAGCTGCACCGGCACGGCTTGGTGTGGGGCGACGTCAAGCCGGACAATGTCATGATCGCTCCGTCGGGGGATGCCGCGGTGATTGACTTTGGCGGAGGAGGCACCCTCCAGTACGTTGATCTGCGGCTCCACGAAACGAGGGAGGGAGATGTCCAGGGCACCGGGAAAATGAGGTCAAGACTGCCGGGGGGCGGGGGGGGCTTGTAAGCCCTGTTGCGTACACTTCTTTGACGTCAAGCGCAGCGAGCAACGTCTGGAGACTTGGTTGTAGTCTGGCCAAATGTCTTGGTTCCGACGAGGTGCCTCGCGCCGCTGGGAAGACACAATGCCTAGGTACTTGGCACCGGCGCCAGGGTCAAGGTCTAGTCTGTTCAAGACAGGGTCAGGACATGTGCGGATGAAGTTATGAAATATCAGGGCTTACTGCTGTCGGATATACCTAGGTGATGCCATGGCACCCAAACAAAGAGTAAGACTGAGAGACTCCCGATCCTACTCAGCAGTAACGCTGTGCAGATAGTACGGCTTCAAGGAAACTCTCAGTCTTCAAACAACCTAGGGGCAGTCAACAGACATGTCACGACTCCAGAGACCCTTCCAACGACCATCATGGTGGGAGACGGACAAGCACATTTCCATTTTTGGACGCCATCTCGCGGCTGCCTCGAGCAAATGGCCCGAGTAGCAACCTAGACCATATGCCAATAGTAGAGTAGTGTGTGTACCTTGTCACCCCCTCAAAAAAAAAAAAGAGCCAAAGTCGTCTGTCCCTGCCAGGGGCAAGTGAGGTCAACATGGGCAGAACCATGGGCATCAAGGCGTGCCCAGATCCATCCACAGTCCCTCGTTTCCCCCAGCTGGCCGACAACCCCGACGAACAATCTGATTCCCGCCACCGTCAACATGAAGATGTGTCCCGAGTGAGAAACAGTTGCTTTCTTTTCTTCCCTTCTCCGCCGTCTGCTCTTCCTCACTTCTTCACTTCCCCAACAACCCCCTCTCATCTCCTCTCTTCACCCTCTCTGCCCTTCCGAATAGCCAATATCAAAAATGGCCTGCCGCCCCCGAGTCTTTTTTGATTTTGTCAAAAGGCCGTCGGCTTCTTTTCCACTCCCTTAACCATCGGTGTTGTGACGGACGGATCAAAAAAAGTAAACCAAAAAAGCCAAATCAGGCGAGCCGGTCCCAGCCCACTGTGTCCCATGATATCAAAATTGTTTCCCCCGGCTGCCACTTGCTCCCGTGTCATTGCGTATCCATGCCATGCGTTTTCATCAAGAATGCTGTCCAGGGGCAATAACCCAACCAAGTCCCAATGCCAGTTGTCTTCCAGAACCAATTAAAAGGCGTACCATTAAAAGCCAGAAGTGAATATGTGGAGTTGTGATGACGGGAAGATGCCTTTCCCAACGAGTTCGCTCGCAGCATTTCAAGCCAGACGCGCCTCCCACGCTCGCTAATATAGTGCCGACTCGTCGAATGAAATGTGTGTTAGGGGAATCAAGTGAAATGACAAGAAGCCATCGACGAGTTTGCGATGGACCAGACCAAAAAGGCTTGATGGGGCCCAGTCGGTGAGGTCTGCGCATCGAAGGGCGTTGCCAGTCGTGGATATCGAAGAAGCATCCAATCGGAACCGGCCGTGTATGCTCGCCGGCTTGTCGGAGGCTCGATAGCCAACGTGTTTGGGGAAAGAAAAGGTGCGCAGAATGAATGGGGCTCTTCCAAAGTGCCTGGGTGCTGCCCGGTGTGGTTGAGGGACGGAGCCCTCGCCGGTGTTGACAGGTCGCAGGCCAGTTCCAAGACCCCCTGAGCCAACCCGTTGCCAAAAACCCGCGGCCCAAAAAAACCGTTGGGCCGCTCGAAAATGCTCCGCTCCCTGATGTTGAACGCCGAGCCATGCAAGAAATGGTATTACACAGATCCAAGTCGAAGGAGTGCTTCCACCGCCTCGCGCTCCTGGGCGTCGTGAGGTGCCAGGTGCGATGCCGAAAAGTCGAGAGGGCGAAACTGAGGGGCGCGAGCCATGCCGGCAGTTGCCGAGCACGCTCGTAGCCCGCCGCCTTGTGTATATACACTGGAGGGGAAATGTAGATCCGGGCGTGGCTGGTACGAAGAGGCACGGAGGGCAGCAGCGCCGACGGCCGCCCAGTCCTCCTCGTCCGTCATGTCTTCCGGGTCGTCGTTCATGGCGACGTCGTCGTCGGGGGCTTCGGAGCACGAGGCGGAGCCGGATCCGTCCAATGACATCTTATCGGCCTCGTGCTCCATCATCAACGCGTCCCGGTCGTCGTGGGAGAAAGCCGCCGACCAGGGGCCGCCGGCGCTCGATCCCGATGCGGCGAGTTGCAGCCGGTCCTTCTTCCACATGGCCCCCTTGGAGATGGGAATGCTCGTCGGGTAGAGCTCGCTCGTCGGCGAAACGCGACGCAGAGCGGCTTCCGGCGCGAGCCGGCCCCGTCTCCTCGCATCCCAGGTTCCCCAGCCCACTTTCACAAACTCCACATCACCATCCAACCCACCACCCTCGCCCTTGTTTCCCTTCTCCAGCGCGCCCACCACGAGCCTCCTCGCCTTCGCCGGAGGGATGCCCGCGAAGCCGGGGACCGACGTGGTGAGATAGCCCATGATGTGGCGTATTGACAGCGGGCCTTGGTGGACGAGGATATCCGGCAGGTGGAACTTGGCGAGCATGGCCGAGGTGATAGCGCCGGCCGAGTCGTACGGGGGAGATCCCACGGTGCTGGTCTCGTCGTGCAGGTCCAGGTCCGAGTCGATGGGTTCTAGGCGTGCCCTCTGCAGCTGGGCGCGGAGGCCGTGCGGAGGTAGCGACGGGGATATGGAGTTGGGAGGTGTCGGGAGGGTGGTCGAGTGGGTTGTCACAGGGACACACCGGGCCGCTACAACAGCTAAGTTGTCTCGGTCGGCGGTGGTCATAGCGATATCGCGAACAGCAGATGCCATGGTTGCCATGTTACACTTTTGGGGAGGTGCTTGCTTCGAGACGAGTCTGCGATGCGCCGGGCGCGCGTGTTAGCCGGTCTGTACCTCCACCGCAGCTGATAATGGGGTGCGACGGGGACGGGAGCCGATAAGAACGAGCCGGACTCCGAGCTGGCAGCAAGACGCCGTCTCTTCATCCTGAGACCGGCCACGGGCTGATGCTGTCGACGCGACGACGACAAGACCATCTGTCTGCCTCCCCGAGGGATAGGTGACTCACCAATGTCCGAAGCAGATTGCGCAGCGTTTCTCTTTGGCGACCTTCAAGGGGAAGCTTGGCGGGCAAAAGAGAGAGATGGGCAAGTGGCAGAGCTGTTGTTGCGATGATCTTCTGTGACAGCGAGATGACTCTCGATGCTAGAATCGATGGGTTAGAATTTCGTCGTGTTGTTGCTTGTTGGGGGGGGGGGAGAAGAGGGAGGGCAGAGAGTCGGACGGCCGCGACATGGCTGCTAATAAAGAACAGCCCGGGGCTGGCTTGGCCTGGGGGGTTGTCCAATGTCCATCGCACTGGGTGTGTGTGTGTGAGTGCTGCCACCAGTCACCGGTGCCAGTGCCAGTGGTGAGCAATGAGCATTGATTGCTGACGGGCTGCTGCTGCTGCTCTGGTGGGTGCTGCTCAGGGCTGCGCTGCGACCAAGGCCATCCCGGCAGGCCTACCAACCCTGCTGCCGCTCCGGTGCGCATTTCCCAGATTGGCTAGTGCGGCCTGCCCTAATTCTGGGGGTGGACACAAAGACACGACCCCCCCTGCCCAGTCAGAGCACCGTGCCAGCTCACACCGAGTTCCTACTGGCTACAAGGCCGAAAGCGAGAGACTGAGATGGCGGATTTCTTTATCCTCCATCGTCCCAGGTTTTTTTCTTTTTCCTTGTCGAGATTTGTTCATCTTCCTCAAGGCAGGCAGGCAGGCGGCTGGCGGATGGACGGGAAGAATGCAGCGGCTTGCCCTGCCGCATTCTCCCTCAACAAAGGAATGAATGCTGACAACCGGCCGGCGGCCGTTGCAATCGTTCTCTGGCAGCCGGCATTCCCGCGAGACAACGGTCATCAGGGTACCCATTTCACTTGGGCCGTCTGGGTGGAGCAGCAATGGAGATGGAGTCACAGCGTCACCTCAAGCCTGGAAGTTATCAATAACCCAAAATAACCCCAGGCTGTCAACATTTCAATGCCCGGGGTTGTGCGCGATATATATATTTTGGCCGAATTTTGTGTGTGTGTGCATGGTTTTGTAGGCAGTGGGCAGCTGTCGACTCGTCAGATGAGGCAAACCCTCCCTCCCATTTTCCATTTTCCTGCCGAAGCAAACCGTGGAAGGTGACTGTCCGGTTTCTTCCAGAAGCCTCAGCTTTGTCCATGCAGCAAGTACCGTATTTGATGCTCGCGCCATATCATGTGTCGAATATGGCCCATCATGGACAGTGGCCATTTCCCAGAAACCCATAGGTCGACCTGTCATGACCAGTCCTGTCCATGGACTGATGACGGTGGCCCCCTCGCAATGGCCAGCAACCCGCTGCGAGGCTATCCCCACGGGGTGGCGTGTAAGCGCCAGCATCCAATGGTCTCGCCCACGCCCTCTCCCTCCCGAGTTTCGTCTGTTCAGTGACGTCCTTGGCTGCACCTGTGTTGATGCAGTGCCTCCCACGGGTTCTCCCAGCCCACATTGCGAGCCAGCCCAAAAGGTTTAAGCCACCTTTGGCACCATTTATGTGAGTGTTTGTGCGCCTGGAGGCCGAGATAAGGGCAGACCAGGGTTGGCCGCGGGGGGTTGATCCATCGCTGAAGAAACGACCTGCCTGTCCCCAGAGTGTGTACATGGATGGAAGTTGATAAGAAACATCTCTCTTTCTCTGCGACGCTGGGTGTTCCGCGCCAGGGAACACTCCATGTCGCCATCGCCTCCTCCCTTTTGCCGTCCGGAGCAGCAGGTCAGGTGTCATCTATCTTCTCGTCGAGCACAGTTGAGCACTCGTCGTGCTTGCGTATAAGTCGGATACTGTAGGTACACACAGCACAGCATCCCTTGTGGTTGCAGTATCACCATATCCCTGCCCTCCCACGTTCAAAATAAGCTTGATCATCGTCTGCAAACGTGTCAATCACTCGCCCGCTTCCTTTCCCCGGACTTGGGAGATGGGCATGGTGATCGATTATTTGCGGTTGAGATTGATTGCGCATTCCCGCTCACACACCCTCTCAACATCGTCCAGCAAAAAATACTCCGTACCTACATATTCCTTGAAGAGTGTGCAGTTTGACAGGTCCGTGGGCTCGATCTGATCTGACTCAAACTCGATCTGATCTGTTGAGCAAAGTCACTCACCAATGTCACAGTCCAGAATCCAGATGCCCTCTTCCTCCGGACATCAGGAAGCCACCCCCTCCCCCTCGGTGCCCCAAGCCCGAATATTCCCGCATCCCGCATCCCGTATCGCCCATCCCGCAAATGGATCATCTTGTTGGTACCTTGCCGCGATGATATGAATGGGGATGATGAGCCTTTTGGCAACCTATCCGGCCGGGGCTGGACAGCAGCCCCAGTTCGTCCCATCCCGCATCTCCCGTATCTTTCCCCCTCCCCCACCACCACCATCACGTTGGACAAGCCCCGCATCTTGATTGGATCGCTCCATGGTCCAGCTGACTTCACCAGCTGGACGACGGCTATTTTTCTTCTGGGGAGGGAGATCTCGGTTTGCGTGTACACATCGGAAGAGGTCCCGCGCCACCTCAATCAATTGCGACGTCGCCAAAGTCAATGTTGCAGACAACGAGATGGGGGAGCGAATGTTGGCCTGTACCCGAGCCCACGAGGAGAAAAGTGAGATTCCCATGTTTCCTTGATTAATACGCACCGAATATGGGGCCGTCTCTGGGTCGTTTGTTGTTACCCCTCTCTGGCTGGCCCCCATCGCCCAAGACAGGTACGACGGGAATGATGACGCTGTGCAAGGCTCGGTGGTGGATGGTCGTGTCTGCGGAAACCCTAAAGCACACACACACACACACACACCAAAAAACAACCACAACACCATCAAAACTCATCGTGACCTTGCCCGACACCAAACTTTGAGGGGTACGGCTACGACCATTGTCCACTTCGCGTTCCCGAATCCCCACGTTCTCCATCCCGGGCCAGGGGAGGCCCGTCCAGACATCGGTTCGCACCGGGCTTGGGATCCATATCCCCCCAACCCCGGTCGTCCTACCCGTCACCGTCTCCCCTCTCTCTGTTCTCCCCCACACACAAGGTCGCCAATCTATCGGCGCCCATCGGCTGTTGTTCTCCCATGGAACCCCGCCCGGGCGGGCCCCCGGCGCTGTCTCCAGCAGCCGGTGGACCTGGGAACCTGACCTGATGATCGTCGCTGCGATGCCACTTGTTGATGCCTGTCATATCGATTCGCACGTTGCTGCAAGGTCTCGGTCTGAGTGGTTGACTTGTGGGTTTTGTTTTCGCTGGGCATAGCCTGAGAAAGGAGGAGCTCGGGAGATGGTCGCGGCCTCCGAGACGGCGCCGCCGCCGCTTCCGGCTCCGGGAGCGCTCCCGACGACTTGGCCCCACCCCACTATGGTGTCATGGTGCCGGCACTCGCAAACACGACGACGAACCGGTCCCAATTGACTGGTTTGAACAAAACACGCCCCCTTTCCCCCTCGCCTGGTTCGTGGTTTCTCGCCCGTGCTGCAGCAGCAACAAAACTGCGGCCGGCGGCCGGACATGCCCGGCCGCAGGACACAGGGTTGAACTGACTGGACACGGCATCCGGTTATCGGAGTCCACAACAGCGTCTTGGGCGCCCGCCGATAGGTGGCACGGCGTCTCTCGCTTCTGCTGCGCTGCGCAGTGGTGGTGCGCCAGACTTACCCGCCAGCCGAACTTGTGAGAGACCAACAACACACAATTCCCTATCGCAGCGGGGTGGCGTGCCGGTGTGGGCGCACGGCAGGTCTGGTGGTTGGGAGTCTCCCGCTGCGGGAGGGTCGCGAAGAGCCAGCACTGGCCCGCCGAGACGGGGTTTGCTGTGATGCCGTCGCGAGATGCGCATTCCAATATGCCCACCGAGAGGTGTTGCTCCCGTTACCCCGCGATCTGGTTGTTGCCAAAGATGTACTCCCTGCAGGCCTATACACGCAAGATTGATTGGTTAGCCATCTCGTCTTGCAGCACGGTCAAGGGAAGACGAATGTGAGGGTGGGTGTGGCGTTGGGCACGAGACCACGACCCAAAGAGGGACGACGTCAGGGAGTCTTACAGCTTTGAGGATGGCCAGCTCGCTGCGCGAGTGGTCAAACACCTCGCGGTACTTGGAGATGCTGTCGTGGAGCACTGCCTGCTTGGTGGTGCGGCCCTCGCAGATGGCCTTCATCTGCAATTCCATCTCCTTGCGCAGGAATGGCTTGCCCAGGCTCGTCTCAAAGTGCATGCGGTCGAACCCTTGAATCAGGGCCACGCCGAGCGCTGTGGGTATGAATTCCCGGATGCCTGTTCCGCCTCCGCCTCCTCCGGCTTCTGCGGCCCCTCCGCGCCCTCCGCGCCCTCCGCGTCCACCCCGGCCTCCCCGGCCTCCCCGGCCTCTTCCCCGCCCCGCGCTGCTCCCTCGGGAAGATGGTGTAGACTCCTCCTCGTCTTCGCCACCGCCACCACCGCCGCCGCGGTTCCCTCGTGCGATGGCCGTGACATACTGCCGCTCCTGGATCTTCTCAATATGCTCGGCCATGGTAGCGTCGGTGCCGATGCCGTTGGCGTCCATGAGGGCGATGAGATCAGCCTCGGTGAGATAGCTCGGCGGGGAGGTCTTGCCCTCGGTCATTATAGCCTCGGTGGGCTCGAAACGCTCGCCCAGGGTAAACTTGGGGAGCATGGCCGTCCCCGTCCAGTTCTCGTACCAGTACACATCCAGATAGTTCCGCTCCAGGACGATGACACCGTGTGCCGTAAAGGTTTCGTCACCATAAAGGATGTCGATGTCGGTAGAAACGCCCTTGGCGTCGTCGGAGCAGCAAGCCAGGAACCGGCGGGCGACCAGCTCGTACACCTTTCTCTCGTCGTCGTTTTCGAGGGCCGCGGGGGTAACGAATGTGATGGGATGGATGGGCGGATGAGCCTTGTCGTCGTTTTTGCCCTCCCGTGGTTGCTTGAAATTGCCGCCGATCAAGCCCTGGGCGAACTGGCCCCATTGCGTGCTGGTTGTCTGCTTCTGGACAAGAGTGCGGAGGTTCATTCCCTTGTCAAACCTGTCTGTTTCGGTGCGCGGATAGCTGATGAAGCCCTTGTTGTAGAGCTTTTCTGCCGCTGTCAGCGCCTGTTGACCAGTCATGCGCAAGAACTTGGTCGCCATCTTCTGCATCTCTACCGTGGTGAGAGGGAGAGGCTTCCACTTCTTGGTCGGCTTCTCCTGGACCTTGGTCACCTGTGCCGTTTTGGCCAACAGACACCGCTCGTAAAAGATGATGACCGCCATACGGTCGAACAGGCGGTTCCGGGACCAGTTGAAGTTGACCTTCATCCCCTCCCTCTCGTGCGTGACTTTGATGGCCCAAAAGGCCTCGGGCACAAAGTTCCGGACGCGAAAGTATCGGTCAACCACGAACCCCAGCGTTGGAAACTGGCAGGACCCTATCCAGTTAGAGCCCTTCGTGGAGGAAGTGGCGTTAACGTCGAGGTGTACGTACCGTAGCTGATCATCTTCTCCTGCAATGGGCCTCCCAGTTGGCGGAGACTGAGCGTAAGCCATCGGGTAAAGGCAAACCCTATCCTCAGGTCAAGCTCGATGCGGGCTGCAACGGCGTCAACTTGCCTCTCGTCGAGGGCGACTAGTTGGCGAGCTGCACTCAGAATATGCCTGCGGTGATGGTGAGTTGACTGCCCTAAAATGGATCCTGGCATGAGATCATACTTACGCTCGCTCAATGTTGCTGAATCTCGCCCGCTTCACTTCAAGATTCCTGTTTCCGTTCTTTGCGGCATCACGGATCTCGCCACCAATGTGCTCGCCCTCTCGATCACAATCCGTCCAGATGACCAGATATCTGGCGCGCCTCGCCTCAGTTTCGATGTTCTGCGCAACAGCTTTTCGGTCCTGTTTCCTGGTCAACAAGGGGGGCATACGACCCGGGCTCTGTTCCGGACGAGACTCACGCTGGGGATGACTGTGCGAATCGGAGCATTGAAGAGGCGGTCTGGCGGCGGATAACTCCAGTCCTTGAAGTCGCTGGGGAACTCGGCGCCTGTGAGGTGGCCTCGGACGGCCGTCATGGTCACCGAGCACCGGCCCAACGGCGGGCCAAAGTCGTAGTCGAAGTCATAGTTTTTGGTGTAGGTGTCGCGGGTGTTGCGCTGGGGCGGATGTTAGCGATGGTCCCAAGGCCAATCCGAGCTTGAGTCAAGGTTGGTATTGATCCCAACCAGGGAGGAGAGTGTACGTGCCACACTGAGTTGTCCACCAGAGAGATGACCGGCCACTGCCTTTGCAATTGAGGGCTTTTCGGCGACGCAGAGAACGCGGGTCATCTCGCCGCCCTGGGCGCAAGAGGTGGAAAAGACGGCGAGTCAATGCGATGAAATGAGCGGGGCGAAGGTATGTCGTCTTGCAAATCTGCACCTCTGAGAATATGCATATCTCCAGATCAACATTTTTTGCGTGTTATTTTCGTCTTGGAGGCAAGAGCCTTTCCAGCACCTGGAGAGTCGAGTCTGAAGAGGCAACCACGGTGGGCGCCGCTGTGGTCCACCTTGTTCTCTGGGGAAACTTCAAAGGGCTTCGCCCCCGGCTACTTGCGCATATGGCGGGCTCTTTTTGAAAGGGCAGATACTGTCTCAAGTGTTTCTCAAGACCAAATCAGAGATTTTGTGGCATCTTACCTCTCAAGTGTCAAGTGGGTTCGTTGTTGTGTTGACGACAAACGCTTCAAAACATTGAAGTGCAAGGATGTCGTTGATATGCATCATTGGGGGGATATGCAGCTACCTAGCAAATACATATGCATATCTCGATGCCTTAATTACGTAACCCGCGAGCCCCCAAGCAAACTCCAACAAGGGGATCTTCAGGGACTTGACCGATCGTTGCAGTGGGCGCCCCAAGCGTGGATCTCACCCGTCCACACTGACCTCATTCCTCCAAGCCGGGCGGTGACGCGTTGACTCTTCTCCTTTACAAAACCCAAATATCGTGAGAGCAAAATCTCGCGATAGTTGTATTCAGGTCTTCTCGGTGCACTATTTGTTGGCTTGTGACACATTGATTGGCTTTTGGCTGCTGCAACTGCAAGCCCCCTTGACTTGACCCCCCCAACTCATCGACGCCTCAAGTCCAACCCCGCGATGGCGCTCCCCGCCCTCCTCTCTCTGGAAGAATGCACCGACTTTTCGAAAACAGTCGAGCCATTCATCCCCCAGCTCTACGCCCTCCCCGCGCAACTGGTCGACGTCCTTGCTGGCCGCGAGGATTTCCTCCAGCTTTACGTCAACACCAACCCCCTGATCTCGGGCTTCGCCATCTCCATTGCCCTCGGTGCCGTGTTTCTTGTGGCCGCCGAAGTAAACAGAAACTATTCGCAGGTCGACCGTTTCTGGAGTCTTCTACCCACCTTTTACATTGCCCATTTTGATGCTTGGGCACGTCTGGCCGGGGTGCCTCATCAACGCATAGACGCGGCTCTGCTGTTCAGCACCTTGTGGAGTGTAAGTCGAGGCAGCTTGGGCTCAGCTGTGTCATGGGCTAACCCCTTGCTAGGCCCGCTTGACGTTCAACTACTGGAGGAAGGGAGGTTACGAGATTGGCTCCGAGGACTATCGATGGTGAGAAAATGATCCTGCTGGGGTTATTGTCTTGCCGTGTTCACTAACCACGAACAGGGCCATCATCCGGCAGCATGTGCCCAAAGCTGTGTTCCACGTCTTCAACTGGACTTTCATCAGCTTCATCCAGAGCATCTTGCTGTTCATGATTGCCGCCCCCGTCTACTCCATTCTGCTCGCCACCCAGTTTGAGCCGAATGTGACGACCGCCGATCTCGTCTATGTGGCAGTCGAACTTGGCCTGATCCTGACTGAGTGGTTTGCCGACCAGCAACAATGGGGTAAGTCTCTTGTCCTTGACGGCATTTCGGGCTAGGAAGGTTGATGCTGACACCTTGCAGACTTCCACCAGGCCAAGGACAAGCACAAGGAATCCGCCCAGGTCTCTGGCGGCTTCAAGCAGGCCGATCTAGAGCGTGGCTTCATCACCTCTGGACTCTGGGCATTCTCGCGCCACCCCAACTTTGCGGCCGAGCAGTCCATCTGGTTCACTCTGTACCAGTGGTCCTGCTTCGCTTCCAACAGCCTCTACAGCTGGCTGGCCGTTGGCCCGGTGTTTCTCATCATGCTGTTCCAGGGTTCGACGTGGTTGACGGAGCTGATCACGGCGGGCAAGTATCCCGAGTACTCGACGTACCAGCAAAAGGTCGGGCGGTTTGCGCCCAAGGCACTCTCCCCGTACCAGACGCCCGTCAAGGTGAACCAGAGCAAGAAGCAGAAGTGAGGGTATTGAGGACAGGGAGAGCGTTCGGGATCGGGATCGAAGTCCGGAATAATGTCAGTGGGAGGGGGGATATGTAATCGGGAACGAAATGAAGGAGCACTGGGAGTTTGGCAGTCGATGCCGAGCTGATGGGGGTGGCGATGGCAACCATGGTGCAGGTGGGGAGAGCGTGGAGTTCGGTATTGAAACAAGCATTGCCAAGACGAGATTCCTTCGACCCGAGGACCCCTTTTATTTGGCGGGCGATCATCTGCCGCAGAGTGAAATCGGCAACACTTCACGATCCTCGGCATGACGATGGCAGTCACAAGGGGGTGAGTAAACACACAGATTGACCCCTCAATGGGGATGACGGTCCAATGACGTGCGGCTCCAACGGGGGCATATTGAGACTGAGGAGGAGGGGAACATTGTGCCAGTTCGGCAGCTGGCAACATAGTTCGGATCCGATACCTGCCGAGAGATAAGTATATGTAAAATCTGGGTTTGAGGCGGACTCTGATAATCTGTAGACCTGGTGGCGAGGGGATTTCAAGCTTCCAGATAAATATCTCGAGTCAGGTGAGGCTCCAGGAGCAAGGTTGCCCTGGTTTGAGTGCCTACCTAGGTAGGTAGACATGCTGGCAATGTTGGCGATATGTCGTAGGGTCTGGTCAAGACCTCGTCTCGGTCTCGGTGCCGAGTCTGCTCCTCGACCAATGCATCAATGCTACGTCAAAGGCCCAAGAAGATGCAAAGAACGGCCCGTTAGCTTGGCAGGGCGCAAAACTTTGACACAGACAGCCGCCCGTGGGGTACATTAGCTCCAGAAAATAGGAGCCGCATGGTCCGGTGATCAAGTGACGTTGTCTCTATGCGCTCCTGGCTGTGCGGGCACCTCTTTCGCTGGTTGTCCATGTGTTGAGCAAGGCTTGTCCTGGAGGTCTCCCTGAGGCACGACACTCTCCCCTTTCTCTCCAGGACCTCTCCTTGTTCTTTGTTACTTAGGCCCGATGGCTCGGAAAGCCCACAGACACTGAACATGCCCGGCCTTCCGACCGTTCGCTGCGGCTCACGGTGCCTGGCGCTCGGTCATGGATTCCAACCTTGTCGACATCCTCGGTTGAGATCCAGTCCCTGACGTGCACACCAAGCAGAGCCCGTTTGAGAAGCACCATTCTTGCATACACACTGCCGGCCTTCGTCACTTTCAGTCCTCTGAGCTGCACCCCGCCTTCTCTGCGAGCCTTGGGATGATACACTTCCGGGGGGTTGTCCTCCTGCCCTCTTCCCAGCTGCAGGCCATGCAGTCTCGACCAACAATGCCTGGGGGTTTGAGCTCGGAGGCACGAATCTTTGCAGGCTTGTGGAGACCATGTGCGAAGTGTGGAGCAGTCACCTGGGTGTTCGCAGCCCTTGGAGTTCGTCCCTTGACGCCTTCAAAAGTTGGGTCTTCCCTACCCTGCCTCTGCCTCAAAGAAATTTGGTCTCCCTCAAGCATTTCTACCCTCGAGCATCTCGATACCTACTCCGGATTCTCCCTCCAATTTCCCATTTCGCACCTACTGCCCCAATCCGGAACCACTTCCTACACCAACAACATTCTCGGCGTCGCCCACCTCTGAGCTCCTTCCGAGATCTTCAACCTCAAACATCATCCTGATCCACCCCTCCCCATCCACAACCATGTTTTCCGACAAGAACCAAGACTACGCCATGTTCACGCCCCCGCCCGAGTCAGGCAACGAGTCAGCCATCTCGGACTCGGGCCACATGGCCGACTCTGGCTACTTCGGTGCCGCGAGCTTCACGTGCCACCGCTGCTCCGTCTCGTCGACTACATCAACCGACTCTGTGCGCTCCGACCTCCTCGAGCGAAGCACCACCGAGCCCGTCCGCGTGCCGACCTTCATCTCGCAGCACCTGCCCCCGAAGCTCGACGCCATGCACCGCACCTTCCCCAAGCCCCCCACCGAGCCGTCGATCGCCGAGCTCCTCAAGCTGCCGCCCCAGAAGCTCTCGCTCCGGAACCACGTCAAGAACGCCCGTGACGCGCGCGTGCCCGTCGTCGACAAGGCCAAGGAGGCCAAGGCCTTTGAGGACGCCAAGAAGGCCCTGCTCCTCTCGCACGCCACCATGAAGAAGAAGCCTCAGTCCTCGCAGTGAAAGACACGGGGCTGCGGTCGCGAGCGTGAGCGCAAGAATGGATTGCTCGTTCCCGATCCACCGCATCACCTCCCCCACAACGACTTCTTCTTTCGTCGACGACACCTTTTCCTTGGGTCTCTTTTCTACAGCAACTTCGAGATACCAGCCGGCGGCTTCGGGGGGCAGGACAGGCTTTCTCCTTGCGGCAAGGCTCTTTTTACCATCAGCGTTTCCCAGCATTATTGGCGTATAGGGGGTTTCCGTCAGGGCCGTCTCCAAGGATTTGGAGGCATGCTTGGAACCAGGTATTCAGACAGAGAGCTTTACGAAGCATGGCAAATGGCAACGGCGTATATTTGGACTTTCGGTCACTGTTGTTTGAGTGTTTGGATAGGGATTGTATTTTTACTTGTGACGCTTTGCCCACCTCGATGGAGCGAGAAAAAAATCAACAGTGGAGAATCTACACACCGCCTTTTCCAGTTCGCTGCCCGTGTTTGCCGTCCCCCTCTGCCTCCTCTCATCTACAAACGGGAAGCCAACGTAAACCCATACCTCACCGCTGCGAAGAGCGTCCCCATATTCAGCACCCCGCCAAACGCCTGCATAATAGTAAAACTCATAAGTTTGTCCTCGGCAAGCTCCCTCGTCATCTCGAGCTTATCCTTGCTTGCTCGTGCGTTTCGCAGCGCCTCAGCTAACACAAGTCAGCACCACACAAGCACCAAGCGCCAACAGAGCAAGAAAACTCACACATCAAGGCAAAGTTCCCACTCTCCTCCACGAATTCAATCGCCACCGGCGAGACAACCGCCCAGTTCGCCAGCGCCGTGACGAACATCCACGCCATCGGGAGCATCGCCGTCTTGCGGTTGCCCGCGTCCCACAGCGCCCGGATGCCACGAGACGATGGGTACGTCAGCGCCATGACCACGGGGAGCAGCGTCTGGAGTAAGTAGTACCGCGGGAGGAGGCGCTTCGACAGTTCGACTGGGAGTGGGAACGAGATGATGCCGAAGAGGACGTTTTGGTTGATGAAGGTTTGGAATACGGTGGCGCCTAGGAGGGTGCCGTAACTGGGGGTGGGGTTGGGACGTTAGGGGGTTGTTTTTGTTTTGTTTGAGGAGGGGGCTGACGGGACAGGGGTTGGCGATGGAGGACACACCTGAGGATGTGGTATGGGGCTGGGGAGAAGAGCGAGGCCGGCGGTGCCATTTTGGAGAAGAAAGACATTATTGGATCCGTCGCCTGGGGCTCTTGAGAGGAAGGATGCTGGGTTTCTAACTATTGATGAGAGAGACCAAAAGAACTTGTTGCGACATGGATGCGATGGGTAGACTGTGGTGGTATTTCTTGGGGGTTTCTACGGTTCATGGATGATTTGGAGTTTGAAGTACAGATAGACAAGCCCCTTCTCATCGCGCCTCCCTCCAACAGTCTGAAGAATGTAAGAAGGTTCCATGTTGTTGATGATTGTTAAACTCCAGGAGGAGTCTGTTGTCGATGGACGGTTGTCGTTGTCGTTGCAAGGCCGCGACTCGCGGCATCCCTGTGCTCATCACTCCAGGCCACTGCCCCTACCCGTCTTGGCAGGTTGCATTGCAACTTGCGGGGCGGCCAGGGGGGCTCGCCCACTGCATGACGGAGTGGTCCAAGCTTGGAAGTGGTCCCGCTGAAAACGCGAGAGCATGTGCCGACGTGAGCAAACGCGAAATTGCAATGGGCGATGCTGCCTGGGACCGAATTCACAGACGTGACGTGACTGGAGTGGGAGACACAGGCTTCATTGCCGGCCATGCTATCTCGGGCTGGTGCCTGGTTCCAATTGTAACATATTCCCCTGATTAAATCTACCAATTCTTCCCTCTTCGATTCCTCGGCGTCAACTGCACCACCAAGGGCCCAAGTCCACCGAACCACCATCTGCCCATCACCCAACACCTCCACCATGGCGGACAAGGAGGCCTGCGTCTACATCATCGATGTGGGCGATTCCATGGCCGATTGCCACAACGGCCGCGTTGAGTCAGACCTGGACTTCAGCATGCGCTACGTCTGGGACAAGATTTCAACCACCGTCGCCGCCAACCGCAAGACGTGGACCGTCGGCGTCGTCGGCCTCGGCACCAGGCAAACGCGGAACCCTCAAAACGACGACGGGCTTGAGGGCTACGAAAACATCTCGGTTCTCCACGAGATTGACGCCGCGACCATGACGACGCTGCGGGACCTGCGGTCGCGCATCAAGCCATCACGCACCGGGGGCGGAGGGGACGCCATCTCGGCTATCGTTGTCGCCATGGGCATGATTGAGACGTACACCAAGAAGCTCAAGTACAATAGGCGGATCTACCTCGTGACGAATGCCGAGGTGGCTCTGGACGGCGACGAGGAGGCGATTGCCGACGTGGCGAGTAGGTTGAACCAGTTGAACATCGAGCTGACCATCATGTAAGTTGCGGATCGTCAATGTGGTGGGAGATGTGTCTCTAATTGATCCATCAGCGGCGTGGACTTTGACGATGCCGACTACGGCTTCAAGGAGGAGGACAAGTCTTCCATCAAGGTACGGTGCGCAGCCATGCCCCTTGCCCGACGATCGCTGACAATAAAAAGGCAAACAACGAGGCAATCCTCCAAGGGTTGGTCGACAAGTGCGACAATGGCATCTACGGAACCATGGCGCAAGCCGTCGAGGAACTGTCCATTCCTCGAATCAAAGCCGTCAGGCCCTTCAAGTCCTACGACGGGATGCTCACACTGGGTGACCCTACCAAGTATGACACTGCCCTCAGCATCCACGTCGAGAGGTTCTTTAAGACGAAGCGTGCTGCTGCACCTTCCGCCAGCACTGTCGTCAATCAACCCAACCTCGCCGGCTCATCACAGACCTTTTCCGGCGACGGGGACGTTGACATGGGCGGCACCGAGTTCTCCGGCGTCAAGCAAATGCGGAATTATTGGGTCTCCGACCCGACTGCGCCAGGCGGCAAGAGGGATATCCCGATAGAGGAGCTCGAAAAGGGCTATCAGTACGGCCGGACAGTTGTTCCCTTTAGCGAATCCGACTATTCGGTGATCAAGATCGAGACGAAGAAGCAGTTTTCCATCCTCGGCTTCATTCCCTGGAGCAATGTAGGTTATTTCTTCTCGGGCCTTTTACCAAGACTGACGTTCATTCTTCCGCAGTGCGATCCATTCTACAGCCTGGGCGAAACCGGCGTGATCGTGGCCCAACGACAGAACGAAGAAGCCGAGATTGCACTGTCTGCCCTCATCCACGCACTGCATGAGTTGGAGTCCTATGCCGTGGCGAGATTCGTCCAGAAGGACGGCAGCTCGCCTCTGCTCTTCCTGCTCAAGCCCAACCCCGGGGTCGAAGACCCTTTCGAGTGTCTCTACGATGTGCCGTTGCCCTTTGCGGAGGATGTCCGCACGTACCAGTTCCCGCCTCTCGACAAGGTGCTCACTGTCACTGGTCATGCCCTCAACAAGGAGCACCGTCTGCTGCCCAATGAGGATCTGAACCAGGCGATGAGTGACTACGTTGATGCGATGGACATTTCCACTTTTGGGACTGACGACGATGGGTAAGCCTCTTCCTGGTCGTCCATGCTGGACGTGACTGATGATGTTCAGGAAACCGGCCGAGTATGCCCCGATCGACGAGTCCTACAATCCCATCATCCACCGCATCAACCAGGCCATCCGTGCCCGGGCGGTGTATCCTGACGAGCCCATTGGACCTCCAGCTCCCATTCTTCTCCGCTTCTCCCACCCCCCGGAGAAGTTGTTGGAAAAGGCGGATCCCGAAATCAAGGCGCTCATTGACGTCGCCGAGGTCAAGAAGGGTATGTGCCGCACCATTTTCCTGCCTCTCCACCTGCTCACCAGACTTCAGTCCCAGCAAAAGCGCAAGCCAAACGCGTCAAAAAAGACACGGTCAAACCCCTCTCAGGGCTCGACATCGACTCCCTTCTCGGCCAGAGCCGGAAGAAGACGGCCATCTCCAAGGAGAACGCGATCCCCGAGTTCAAGCAGGCGCTCGCGACGGCGGCGGACGACGCTAGCATCGAGAATGCCGCGCGGCAAATGAGCGACATTATCCGCAAGCTCATCCAGGAGAGCTTTGCGGATCTGCAATACGGACAGGCGGCCGAGAATCTCCGCGTGATGCGAAAGGAGCTGATTGACTTGGAGGTGCCGGCGGTGTACAACAAGTTTGTGAAGGCCCTCAAGAAGAGTATCCTCTCTGGGGAGCTGGATGGGGACCGGAGGGAGATGTGGTTCAAGCATGTTGTTGGGGGGCGGTTGGGGTTGATTGCGAAGGACGAGTCGGAGGTTTCGGATGTCACGGCGGCGGATGCAGATTCGTTTGCAAAGTGATGTGTTTATTTTGGGGCATGGATGGGGGACTTGGGGGGAAAGCAGTCAGGAGCAGGTGTCCGGATTTTGATGTCGAGATGGAGTTTGGAGGGCAATGTGTCTATGGATGTGTTAGGTACGATGAATGCTGGAGTCGTCTGGTAGAATTGCTGGGATGTCCAACATTAACAATCTGAGGTACGATATCCTTGGGAGAGTGGGGCAGCTCGCATATCCCTTAAAGCAGCCCAGGCAACCATTTCTCCTGCAAATGGTAAACAAGCCACCCCTTTTGCCGACTCATGTTGCCCAGCTTGCACATTGGGTATCCAGAGCCTGCTGGTGACACAGCCTTAGGAATATTCTCTTAAAGGTAACCTTGGGCATAATTGCCTTTTTTATGATCTCCTCTTGTTAATTCACCGAGGAACACAAGCCCAAGCAATCAACCCCGCACTTGTGTAGTCTTCTTTGTAACCTGGAGTTTGTCTCGTGTCGGTGTCTTTTTTGAGGCTTTGTTCACAACATTCCGCACTTTCCATAACCCCAGGTTGTTACAGCTCCACCCGAGCCTGCCACAAACAAACGCCGCTGGATTTGCTTTTCCCTCTCATCCCATTCCTTCTGCGAGAGCCAACAACTTGACTTCCATCTCGACCTCGACCTCTCTTCCACCCAGGCAGGCACGTACTTTCATTTTCCCGCATAATTGAACCCAAGCCTTCACCCAGGTATGTGAGCTCTCATCATCTGCAACTCCCTGCATCCCTACCCAGTCAAATCACACACTTGTCTGTCCCGTTCCATATCAAACATCCCAACAAACGCTTGTCGCACCTCCACCCGTCCACAAATACACACACTACAAACAATACCAGGCCTCTGGAGCCGTACATCCATATATTGCATCTAACGCCCAACACCAGGCTTCTGTGTCTGCACCAACATGGGCACTAACAATGGCACAGACGACTTTCTCCGTCGTCTACAAAACCTGACAGGCAGGACAGATCTCAAAGTGGATTTGGAGGCCCTGAAGATCTCTGAGCAAGACACCAGCACGGAAGACTTGGCCAGTACCGCCGCTACTATGGGCAGCGACGAGAACTCGGTCAACGACGTCGAGTGGGATTCGGACTATTCAGCCGACATCTGCTTTGGTCTCCACAGTCTCACGGTTGAGGAGCTCGAGGCCAACGGTCTGCAAGGCAGGACGTCCAAGCTAAACAGGGCCCGGCAGATGGCCTCGGAGGAACCCGACGTCGTCTACACTAGCTCCGCGATTGCAAAGATGGAGAGAATCACCTGGGCCGATACTGGCCTCAGGCCGATGGACCTGTCGCCAGAGGGCGACGTGTTTTGCCCCTGGCATCTGGTCAGGGCGTATCCGGATGCCTTTGTCGGCAAGGCGAATGGTGAACGTGTAAGTACTTGGCTATGCTGGTTCTGGAGGGGGTTGGGCTGATATCATCACTAGTGCGCGCCGTACTTCGCCCTTGAGGCTCTTCACGAGAATCGGACGTGGGATTTGTAAGTGCTGATGAACCTGCACACGTGCTGATGCTGACACTCAAACAGCTACTACATCCACAACCCCAAGAATCCCAAGTTGAACCCCGTCCTCTTTGTGCCGACCTTCCAGTTCAAGCATCTTCTCGACGTCATCAACAATAAGCTTAGCACCTTTCTCAGCATCCCGCACGGGTTCGTTTCTAAGAAATTCGAGCTCCAGTTCGGCACAGGTGGTACCCCTCGACCTCGCTTCTTGGGCCGGTCGGCGAGCGTCCAAGATTTTGAGCGTTTGACCAAGACCTTCCCTCCCCTCCACCCCGATGATAACCCCAAGAAGCTGGGCCCCGGCCCTCAAGCCATGTTTGAGAGCATCATGGACATGGCCTCCAAGCGCGTTGGTAGCAAGGCGAACAAGGCGAACAAGAACATGAAGAAGCGCCAGACCAACCGCAAGGCTTGGGGACAGTCCGTCAAGAGAATGCAGCGCTACCTTGGGCTGCGCGAGGCCATCACCGGCACCTCGAGGCAACCTTCCGCGACCGTCCCGACACTGGATCTCAATGTACCCCTGGCGGCGAAGCCAGACAGGGGTGTTCTCTTTGTGGCTATCGACGTCGAGGCCTGGGAGCACAACCAAGGAATCATCACTGAAGTCGGCCTCGCCATTCTTGACGCGAACAAGCTTGTTGGCGTGGCCCCCGGTGCTGTTGGTAGCAACTGGTTCCCGCTCATCGAGACTCGCCACCTCCGTGTCAGGGAGTATACATGGGCAGTTAACAAGACGCACGTCCATGGCTGCCCCGACCAGTTCGAGTTTGGGTTTGTGACGATCTTCCATATCTATTCCCGGACTATATGCTAATGATGCACAGACAAAGCGAATTTGTCCCGCTCGCTCAGGTAGCCGGTCTTCTGAAATCGATAATTGACGAAGCCACGGTCACCGGGGCAGACGGCGTCAAGCGAGCACAGGAGGTAGTGCTGGTGTTCCACGAGACCTCATCGGACGTCAAGTATCTCGAGCTCGTGGGTTACGACATTTACAAAAACCCGAACCTCCTCGAGATTGTCGACACCAAGCACATGAAGCAATCCGCCCTCCGCAGCGACCATGCGACCAAGCTTGAGTCGATTCTCTTCCAACTCGGGCTCCCGTATGGAAATCTCCACAACGCAGGAAACGATGCCGTCTATACACTGCGCGCCATGGTTGGTCTTGCTGTGGAGAGGCGTGTACAAAGCTTGGAGAAGCTGACGATCAAGGAGGAGGAGGAAAAGACGTGAGTAGTTCCGGTGACTGCTTGCCGTGCGGATTGACTGACATCTCGATAGACATGGACATGTTCCCTTTGCAGAGTGGGCAGCGGGCGAGGGATGGACGTCTGGTGGCGAGGAGACGGACGGCGGCATGCCGGAGCCGCCTATGCCGGAGGTTGACCCCAATGCCTGGGCTCGTGGATATCGGTAGTCGCCTTGAATGACTGCGTCCTCGACTTGGTCATGGGAGCCGCCTCTCGAGTTCATTCTCAGCACCTTCGGAGACGAGATGGGGCCATGGATGCCATATTCCCTTTGCCCATCCCATCCACCTAGCGACTCTGTCGTTCGAGGTTGGGGCAATCGATCCTGGGTATTTTTGGAAGCATGCGCATATGCACATATATTGGAGGAGAGTCATATGTTTTCGTCGCAGCGTGCTTCTAAGCACGTGGTTGCTGGACGTGGATGTTTTCGTACAAATCCCAAATGCAGCCCCAAGGAGGACAGACCCTCCTCGGCCATGAATTTGAACCGCATGTTGACCTGCCCGTCTACCGGACCATTCCCGCCCCTAACCAGAATCCAAACCCAAACGCCAGTGCTATGAATATGCTTTTGTACAATACGGGTACATCCCCCATCAACCGACCACCCCAAAGAGGCAGACGCGTGTCCTCCCCTCACTCAGGGTATCTCGCCCATCTCCCCATGCCACCCCCAACATATACCACCACCACCACCACCACCACCCCCTCGCTCAAGAACTAGCGCTCTTCTCCAAAAACTCCTTGGCCTCGTTCACCTTGGTCGCCAGGTACGGGCTGCCCCCGCGGTCCGGGTGGTTCAGCAGCATCAGCGTGCGGTGCGCCTTGCGGATCTTGTCCTTGGTCACCGCCCGCTCGTTGAGCGACAGGATCAGCGTCGCCTCGCGCTGCGTCATGCGCGGCTCGAAGCCGCCCTTGTAAAAGGCCTTGCCCAGCGCGCCGACACCGCCGCGCGAGCGCCGGAAGGCGACGAGGCCTGCGCGGCCCTGTGGCGGGGGTTTAGTGGTTGTTTGGGTGTGGGGGGGGGTTGGGTTGGTTGGGGGGAAGGGGAACGGGGACGTACGAGGAAGGCGGCGACTGCGACGCCGGCGCCGATGCCAAGGATGGATGCCATTTTCGGGGGTGGGAGTGGGTGGTTTGGAAGGGGGTTGTTGATGTGATCGTCGGAAGAGGGTTTATCGGTGGGGTTGTATTCGTTCGTGGACGGCGTCGAGCGGAGGAGGAGCACGAGGGATGATGCGATGCGGTTGCGGATGGGAGGTGACTTTTTTCCCAACGATCACCAGTTTGCCCGCCCGCCCAGAGCCGAGTGGAGGCGGCCAGGGAAAAGTGGGTCGTCGGTTTGGGATTGGTGGGGACCCTAACCCTGGGAGAGGGGGAATCTCAGGACTCCCGTCTTGTTTGACGATGATGGAGGGGATGAGGCGTGCGGTTGTTGGTTGACACGTTGAATTGAAGCTTGATAGGGGATGGCAAGTCTGCTGGGTGCATGATGTTTTGGTTCTATGGCTGGACCGGGGGGTTTTCTATCGGATTGAGGGAATGGCGAACGCAATGAGCGTTGTTGGTGATGACCTCATCTGGAGATAAACACAACTCACAAAGGACCTTGATGAACCCGTTCTTTCTGGACTATTTTTGCTTATGATTTCATTCGCTTCAGCTATTATTTTTATAGGGTATACGCATCAACCCCCCAGCTCGCATAAAACTCAAAAGAAAAGCGCACCGCATCAACAGCCTCCCAAGATCCATCCGGGATCCCTACCCTCCACCTCCCTCAGACTCTTCAAACCTCCTCCTTCTCCTTTCCCGCCGCCTTGTGCGCCGCCGGCGGCGCCGCCAACACGGCATCCACATCCTTCAACACCTTCATCTCCAGATCCTCCACCTTTTGCTGCTGGTGCTCCTGCTCTGCCGCGGCCGCCGGCGCCGACCCATCCGTGTAATTCCCTGCCCCGCCACGCCCCGTCAGCGCCGTCGTCCGCGGCTTGCCGGCGCCGCTAGCGACCACGGCAGCGCGCGTGCGCTCGACTTCGGCGCGCTCCGCCTCGATGCTGGCAGCCGCGGCGTCCTTTTCCTTGAAGTTGCCGGCGCCTCCGCGACCGGCACGGGCGTAGGCGGGGCCGTCCGACGGGCCGGGGGCTGGGGCGTTGTGTTTTTGGGATTCGAGGTCCTGGGTGGCGGGTGTCAGTTGGGGATGCTGGGTGGGAGATGCGGGGAAGAGAGAGGGACGTACGACAGCTGCGGCCAGAGCCTTTTCGGCTTCCTTGACGTCCTTCTCATTGTACCAGTTCCCCGCGCCGCCGCGACCCACACGGCGATAGACTGGGTCCGACATTTCTGGGGAGGCAAGGGATGAAGATGGCGTTGGGATGAAGGGCTGGAATTGGTGAGACGGGCTGGGGTTGTTCGGGTCAAGATTGATGAGATTGCAAGTTCGAGTGAGACAGACAGATGATGGCGACCGACGAGTTCAATTCGAGTTACGGATATCTATTGAAACTCATGGTCAACACCCCCTCACGCCCTTTTTATCTCCCTCCCTCTTATCAGTCCCACGCCTGATCCTCACCAGCAGAACAGGAACCCCCAAACTGCATCATCCCATCCAACCCGCATTCGTCATGTTGCCAAGCGAAAAGGCGCTTCTCCTCTCGCGACTTTGCCTGCCTTGTCCATCAGCGGATTCGGCGAATGCATTGCCTTGCGCGGCGCCGCGTTCGTCATTTGCGTCAGACAGAAATTCGCTCACAGCTGTTGAGAGGGAAGGAAGCGTGTGACGTTGCCGGATTTTCAGCGTTCAGTCACGAAAAGAAACACAAGATCGGGGACAACTCCGAGGATCGGTCCCGGTGTCGGCGTCGGCGTCGGCCTCCCCATGTTTCCCCACGAAGAGACGACCTCGCCGTCCCCGGTGGCGCCTGGAGCCCTGGACGGAGGCGACCCCGCCATTGGATCGTCGGTGGGTGTTTTTACCATCCCCTGACCGAACAGCAGCAAGAGGAATAGCTAGGCCCCATCCCCGGCGTACATCACATCGGCTCTACCCGGCCGTCCACAAGGCTGAAGAAGAAGAACACTCGGTGTTGCTGTTCTGCGTCGCCCATGATCAGCAGTTTCTCGCACGAGGCAGGCCGCTGCCAGCCTCCCGCCATCGGGGATGCCGTCACCGCCGGGCCCCCCCTGTCCTCCGCCCCGGTGTGCCCTTGTAGCCCGGACGACGAACACAAGCTTCGTGTTGTGGCATGGTCTCGAAACTCCAGGGAAGCGCTTTTCGGCTCCGTCTGTCTCTTGTCAGAGACAATATTTACGCCCGATGCGATGTGGTGGTGCCAGCCAGCCGTCAGCTTCCCTGGACCCAGACAGAAATGTCTCGAATGTCAACATCGGCCAGCCGGCCGGGGGGCCAGACTCTTGCTGATCTCCCGGGGAGCAGCGTTTCTCGGGCTATTTTTACCAAACTCGACGTTGTGTTTTGCGATGCCGGTTCTCCACAGATGTGCGAATCATGGATCGATCGGGACATGTGTGGTTGACGACAGGAAGCTCGGGAAGCCCTGTGGCCCTGTGGGAGAAAAAGAAAGGAAAAGACGAACGGTGATCGGCAATCGACGAGACAAGGAAGTCGGGTTGAGTTTGTTTCAACCTCACTTGACTTGAACCTCATCCCCTCATTGCGCGGCCTTGAGAAAAAAAGATGCCACGCTCTGCCCTCTTCACTTAGATCATGCGAACCATCTGTTTGGTGCCCCTGACCCAACCCCCCCCTCCTTCCCCCCTCTGCCAGGGGGGTGCCTGGGCCAGGTCGGGTCAGGTGCCCGCTTCAAGACAGCGGCAACGTCATCTGGTTCTCCGACCTTCCGTCAAGGGCAAGGGAAAAAAAGTTGAACTGTCAGCAACCAACAGCGATTTATTTTTACGTGTGGCTGGCTCTCCGTTTGTGACCGGCAGGACTGGACTGTTGCCTGCGTCCCACTCCGACCATTGTTTGCCATGAGTCCGACAGCTGACAAGGCGAGAGGCGCGATCATCATACACACCGAGCTGTATAAGTGACGCTGGTATAGGGGCGGGGAGGACACGAGCTACTTACTTACACCGCACGTAGGATGTGGTTGGCGGATCGTGGCACACAGCGACCAGCGACAGCTGGAGGGGAAAAAACAGAACCAGAGCCTTGAAACAGGCTGGCTGCATCTGTCCCAACTTTTTTTTTTGCTGTCCCTCCTCCGCAAGGCACCGATTGCTGTCTCTTTTTTTCTTTCTTCTGGAACTCCCGGCCGGGCTGGGCTCCGGGACCTCCGCCAGGGCGGCCCAGGGGTGGTGCTGCGGATTGGAACCCGATCGATCGTGCGATTTGTCCACATCATCAACCAGGTCGACCCGAAACAACGAAACGTGGTAGGCCACCAGCTCGTCTTTGGCAATGTCCCAGTGAGATCACGAGGGTGCCTGACGAGCGTCCCCACTTGGGCTCCCGTCCTTGCTTGCTTGTTGCGAGGGGAAAACTTGGAAGAGCCACGTTTTTTTTGCTGGTGGCCACAACGCAGGTCTTGTGTGCACAAAGCCAGGCTGGGTTTATGCGCATGTGTGCTCTGAAGAAAGAAGGGAAGCAAAGAAGAAAATGGGCAGGTCCAATGGAGGCTTCTAATACGGCGCCCTGCCCTCAACAAAAGTGGCGAGATCTCTCTCTCTCTCGTGTGTGTGTGTGTGTGTGCCCTTGTGATGTCCTGCAACGGGTGAAATGGGCCGCCAGCTGGCCCTCCTCCCTCGGGCTGGGCTCACCATGGGAGCATGGGCGGACGTGTCCACGGGACTTGTCAGCGGTACAATGCAGTGTCCATCATGTCCGTTCGGGTCTACCCTACAACCAGAGTGGTGGTGGTGGTGTTGTCGGTGGACATCCCCTGCATATCGTCGATGCCGCAAGCCCAATTCGATATATGCGCTTTCCATCCATCCTGGCTTGTCTCCTGGATAGCTCGGGAGCACTGCGTTGATCCAAGACGTACTGTGTAGTGGGATCCTCAGTTCGTCGGCAGCCCTCGACATTCGCTGGAAAGATCCGCTGATCTCGTCGATTGGCCAGCAGCCCTCTGTCGGATTCGCCAGACAATTTTCACGCAAGAGGAGGAGTTGAGGGAGGGGGTGGTGGCTCAGCCAGATCGGGTGGGATGGTGGCAGAGAGGGGGGATGGTATGCTTGAATATTGCGCCAGCCCACAGCCGCCATTGGCAGATTGCCGTGCCCCCAGCTTCTTTTCTTGTCGCTCGTTGGTCTCGACTCTCCTCCCATTGACAGAACATCCATTCCTGGAGATCCATGTGGTGGTGCGCATTGTACAATACGTCTTCCCTTTACGACGTATGCTGTGTCTCCAAACTCGCAGAAAAGTCATCCCAGAAGCCCGGAGAGAGGCGGAAAGGTACGGCACGCGGCTTGGGAGTCTCCGAGAGAGTACAATGCTGCCGGGAGCGGCCAATTGCCCGCCGCCGCCCGCCCCGGCCTCGCTCGTACCGAAAGCAGTTGCTGAATGTTGCGATGCCGATGTTGAATTGCCCATATTACCGAGCTCTCTATCAAGGAGGAGCAGCATCAGGTGCTGGGAGAGGGAAGCGGGGCGGGGAACATTGTACAGTGTAGGTTCTGAAGGAAGACAGGGCTCCTCCGGTGTGCTGCATGAACAGGCTTTTTTGGACGCGCTGCTGCGGGGGTGTGTGTCTAGCAGACTGGACGAGGGCTTGGACAGTGCAACACACTGTAGGCAGTGGAATCCAGCGACTTGCCCGAGGAATGACGGTTGATGAGTCTGCTCTCCTGACAACAACTCAACGAAAACGAAGGCTAGAGATTGCGCAACCTGAGATGACAAAGAGATTCCTGTTGCTACACCGGTTGAATATCCATATTGCGGTTTCAAGCAAGCTAGGGCTTGGGGCTTGGTTGAATGGAATATGGAATTCCATGGCCAGGAACACGGGTGTCGAACCACCTAGACCAGACGGGCAAAACAGGGGAATGCAGAAACAGGGCCGCTGGTTGCAATCCTGGGACTGCCAATCCACCGATTTTTTAAAACTTTGTGCAATTCATCAGCGGCATTTTTGCTCTGGTCCGTCGACGGCTGATGGCTCATGGACCAAGCCATGGAAGTGGGTTTGCTTGAAGTCGATCGAGATCCCGTCACATGTTCCCACCTCCCACCTCTCCCCAGAGCCCAGGTTCCACAACATTGCCCTCTTCCAGCCCCATGAATCTCCAGTTCTCTACCCCTCCCCCATGCGCAACTCGTGATAGGCGGGGTAGCCCCCTGGACGAGCTCCCCTATCTCGGACGCAGGCAGAGGCATAGCTCGTCTTTATGCCATCACGACATCCATCTTATTTTCGGACAAGGAGGACGCTGCGAGCGGTTTCTCTTGGACCTGGTCTGCTGGAGTTGACAGCGGCGAAACCCAGGTCAGGGGTTCATGCTCTGGTTCCCATTGAGCATACACTCCAGCCCTGCTTGTTAGCGCCGAGACATGCGAGATACCAGCCAAGGCCATCTAACAGTTGATGGAGGCCCTGAAATCCGAGCTTGAGGCCTAGAGCTATGCTAACGAGGCCTTTCCTGGAGAGAATCAAACCTCGCTTGCTTGACGGGAGGTCTCGCGCTAACAAACAAACCAGTATCCCAGCGACCCTCGAGCCCCCCCTCCTCCTCTCGTCATCGGTTTTATATACCCGAACTGTTGCAAGGATTGCGATAACTAAAAAAAAGTCGCCCGGGAAAAGTGGAAGCGCGTGACGAGCAATTGAGTCGAGTCGGATGCCGCCCCTTTGTCCTGATCTCATCGCCCAGCCGGGAACGGGGTCACAAGGGGCGAGGGGGGCAATGGTCGAGCCAGAGGACGTCCGCTCTCATCAGAGACACCTTGAGAGTTGGAACGGCCGGAAAGAAAGAAGCCCAGTCGAGAAGGAAACGGCAGCCAGCGGACGAAAGAGGAGAGTCTCAGCTGTGTGGTATTCACTGACCCAACCCACCTCAGCCAGCATGACAGTTCTCGCGAGACTTTCTCTCTCTGGGTCTAGTTCCTCATGCCCAGCCCTTGAATCCGATATGCGGTGGGCTGTCCGGATCGACAACGGGAACGGCATGACAATCAAAAACCTGGAGAAGCAGTCGGAAGAGAGCGAGAGACTCTGTGTGCCCTCGGTGCCCTAACGAGTTGGCCGTGTGAATATCTCCTGATTCTGACACCTCTCTGCCATGACAGAGCATGAACAGTGAGCGAGGGGACACGCCAGACCACCACAGCACCACACAGCAGCGAAGCATAAAGACAGGCTGTTGAGCCAGAACCAAGGTCACACCCCCCCCCTCTCCCGACAGCCGGCCAATCACGGAAAACGGCCCCCTCCCGTGCTCACTTCTCACAGTGTGCCCGAGAGAACCTTGGCCGGCTCTGACTGGACACACGCCGCTGCTTCCGTTCGTGCTGGATGCCTACTGGATAAAGCCACGGTGCGAGCACACCACACACACACACACAACTCTGTCCCTCTCGCTGTCGTCTTCACAGCAGTGCAAGGTGGCGGCGGATGGGTACATTGTGGGGTACTTTCAAGAGCTCCCTCCCTGCCCCCCGGGCGCCGGTACCTCTTGGGGCCTGGCGATGGTACCCCTGGCAGGCAGTGGACGTCGTGTTGGTGGCGTGTGTGAGTGAGTGAATGAGTGAGTTGGTGCCGCCTGGGCCTGGCTCGTCTCTGGCATGCTGATGGGAAATGCTTCCCCTTCTTTCGCCCAGCAAGCGCCGCCCCGGGCGCAGCAAGTGGCTCTTGTTCTCTTTGTCTCGTCGATCCTCGTCTCTCCTGATAATTTTAAACTTTTTTTCCCTCCCCCCAGAGGAAAAAAAAAAAAGGAGAGCAGTCGTCCCATTCTTCCTGCATCATCCAGTCTCGTCTCCTACCTTTCCACCTGTCGATATCCCGGTCCCGGGCCGTCCAGCAGGACTCAAACCGCCCACAATTCCGCTTGTTTCTCCTTGTCTGATTGCCCTGTTTCCACTGGTCCACGTCTGGGGGAGCTCAGCTATTCTGGCCAATTCGGCTTGCTGTCGCCTTGACGCAGTGGCCGCCCAGGGCTCCAGACAAAACCCCTACTAGCCCAAAATAATTATTATTCCCCGCGATCATCTTCCCAGCTTATCCCGCTCGCATCCACCACCCCAACCCGACACCTCTCCGCCTCACACAGCCAACAACTGCTCACCATCTCCTCAGCTTCCACACTCGCTGGTATTGCTCGCGCGCCTCTCACCCTTCGTGTTTTGGATACCGAATCGCGTTGAGAAGGCCCGTGGAGCAATTTAATCCCAAACCGTCGCAATGGCGTCGTCCAAGGTACCATCTCAACGCACTGTCATCTTATACACCGGCCGCTCCGCGTCTGAATAGTTGCGACGATGCAGCCTTGCTGACCGGACCCTTTTCTCGACAGGAAATTCAGCAAACCTCGAGACCTCTGACCCACCGACCGTCGATATCCCATTCCTTGTCCGGCGGCCTGTCCATCACCCGCCAATCCCACTCGCGCAACACCTCCCACTCGGTCATCGGTGCCGCGCTCAACGGCAGCCACCGTGTTACTCGCCGAAAGAGCATGACTAACACGGGCGCCAACGTCGCGGCCATGGCCGCCGCCCTCCAACACGAAGCAGGCGACCGCCCGACACCGCTGCCTATCGCCGTCGGTTCCCGCCGCAACACCGTGTCTAGGAACAGTATGTCGCGATCGGGGATAGCTGGGAGCCTGCCCTCCCCGCCGGGCAGCTTGCCCATGAACAAGTTCGTCTCGATGAACATGCCCACCGGCACCCAGGACAGCGCCATCGACGACGAGCTCAACGACATGTCGGGCGACGAAGGGGGAGACAAGACTCGCGTCCGGAGGGCCAGCGACGGCCAACCGCTGCTCAAGGAAGGCAGGAAGAGCAGCCGCCCCGAGCTACGCTGTGAGCAGTGCGGGAAGGGATACAAGCACAGCAGCTGCCTGACCAAGCATTTGTTTGTGCCCACTCTCCTTTCCCACCTTCTCTTGCCCCTAGGTGCCTGCATCCAGGAGCGTCCGATGGTGAAGATGGGCTTGGCCGGAGGAAATTGGCGTCGTATCTCTTCTTGATGGACACCTGTGTTGACTTTTGTTTCGCACCAGGTGGGAGCATACGCCCGAATGGTCATACACCTCCAAGCTCTTGATTTCCAAGCACCAGCAGGTGCAACTCCTCGAGGCTGCTTCGGTCCTGATGGCCATCAACAACGACCCCATCACCACGCCGCCGGATTCGGCCCGCGATTTCCAGAGCGACCAGGACTCGGCGTCTCCCGGGGCGTCTGGCTTCTCCGAGCACCAGGACGCCAGCTCCGCCGACACGACACCCCCACCGCAGCTGGACGGTGTTGGCGCGGGCAGCCCCTTTGCAAGCTTTGCCAAGAGACGTGGCAGCAACAGCGGGTTTGCTCGGTCGTATCAGTCGGCGCCGTATGCTAGCTCGGCGGCTGGCAGCATTCCCAGCGGATTCGGGAGCCACTTCCGGCACCTCAGCCAGGACCAGCGGCCATTGTCGTCGGGTAAAAATACCACTGGGAAGGACGATCATGAGCTGGCTGCTGCGTTGTACGGCTGCAGCTTCGGCAGCAATGGTGGCACGAGGACTGTCCACCAGCTGCCGGCCGATGCCCCACCGGTTCCTCCTCTTCCAGCCCAGTACCAGCAAGCTCTGTCGGGGACCAGCTTTATGAACAGCTTCAGCAGCTTCCCGAGCGGAGCCCCGGAGAGCTACACTCGGGGAGCGCCCGAGAGCTACACCCGAGGGCCACGCACCGAGGTGCACAAGGACGACGTCAAGATGGACGAGAGCGGCGGGAGCGTCCAGGACGATGACGACGACGAGGATACCCGCTCACGGGCCCGCAGCGACGAGGACGACGATGGTGTCTTTGGTAGGATGGAAGAGTAACCACAGTCGGTGGTCGGCCGTGGCCAGACGAAGGACTGCCGCGGGTGACCCACGAGGAGCCGCGGGTGACCCACGAGGAGGAGGGTTTCGGATTTATGAAGACGACGACGACGACGAGGGAATTGGATTTTCCTTTTGTATACCTATATTGAAACCTTGTAAAGAGGCCGCTCCGCCAACGACGCTTAGCACCAAGGAGTGGAGAGACCGGCCCGGAGAGAAGGGCCGGTATGCTCCACGAGGTTAAAGTGAGCGACGTGTGCGAGCGTTGAGCGAATACCTCGAAATATTAGCGAGCATCTCGTGAGGCCTGAACCAGGCCGGCCGGGAATGAAACACATATTGATGAATGCCTGTACGTTCCCGTATCGTGAGTGCCTCCTGCCCTCCATCGCTATATGGTGCCGACATCGACCCTGTGCCCGCGCCGAGGACATTGGACGTGACGATGATTCGAGACAGTTGGGCAGCCCGCCTCTGCAAAAACGGAGGGTTCCCGGCGAGCAAATGGGCAGGCGAGATGTGATGGTGCTGGCGAATAGCGCGGCGACTTTGTGGCCAAACAGAGGCAGGTTTGGAGAAAGATTCGAGGAGAGGTTCGGGGTTTGTGCACTTGTGCGGATTGTTTTTGGTTTGGGCAGCAGTGAAGGGACTTGATGGTTTGCTGGCCTTAGGTTGGGGGGGGCGCCGAAGGCCCGAAGCTCGCAGCGGCGGCAACACGCGGGGTTGATCGGCACCAGCTGGACAGGAAGCGGGAATGGGTCGGCAGACGTCACCGATCCACCTCTTCCGTCTCTCTCTCCCCCAAACAACACAGCACCCTCCACCTTCGTGTCAAGGTTCTAAATTCACCCCAGCAAGGTCGTCATCGGCAACAACTTTTAGGATTGGTGCAGATTGAACACAAAGGCTGAGAGATATCTGGACTTCTTCTCGACTGAGCTCAGTGCGACGATTTTCACAAAAGGACATATCCCTCGAGACGCGACGCGCGACGCACCCCACTCTCCCTCCGGCGCCCCGAGTTGGAATACCTACCTCGCATCAAGTCACAGCCGCTGGAGTACTCCGGGAACTTTGTGACATCTCGACCTTCACCTTGGACTGACTGCCGTCACATCCGTCACACACACGACGACTTGCGCCATGGCAAGATCCAGAGCTGCCGCTGTGGCGGAGGCGGTATCGAGCGGAAGCGCAGCGACAGCCGCCTCCGCGCTCAAGAACGAAGCCTCCGCGCTGAAGAACGAAGCGTCCTCAGCCCTCACCACGCGCGGCGGCGCTTCGGCGGCACTGTCGAGAAGCGCGCGGCGGGCGCGGACACAGATGCCCGAGCCCGTCCGGCTGGCGTTGGTGGTGGTGCTGAGCTTTGCCATCACCGCCCTTGGTGACTCGTTTGTCCACTTTGCGACCAACGGCGAGCTTGGAACCATCGCGAGGCGGCCTGAATCCAAGGCTGAGATGGCCGTTCTGGCATCTTGGAAGATGTATGTCATCCCTCGACCTTTTTCTCTCTTGGCTCCGCTCCCGTCCCCCAACAGGCGTGTTTCCGTCTCACTCCCGGCCCACCGCCGCACATCCACTCTCGCCCTCCTTTCCGGCCTCGGTAGGGCTGAAGTGGTGCGCCCAGGCTCGGCCCAATGAACACCGACTGACTCCACGGGCTTCACAGATTCGGCCTTGCGCTAGGCTGGTTTGGCAACTTTGACGGCTACGATGTTGCCGCGCTGGCGGTCCTATCGAGCGGCCCTGCAGTGAGTCTGACCTCTCCCCTTTGCCCTCCCCGCAGCCGCATGCAGTCGTCTGTGGTGCCTTCTGGGGAATCCCCACGCCGCCGACCATGCCGACCGCATCCGAGTGGTCCGACCCGGCGCCTTGGCTAACCCGGCCCCCGCAGACGTACCTTACCACGGTCTTTTACGGCATCTCGGCATGGACTGCCGGCGCTTATCTCGCTGTTGACGTGGTATCCGCTTTGTTGCCGTTCCTTCTCCTGCGGCAGCTCTCTAGCGCGCATGCGGCTGCCCCCAACGTCCCCAACCGTGAGATTGTCACGGATGGGGGCCTCCAAGTCCTGACGTCTGTTCTTGCTGGCCTGGTCTACTCGGTCGTCTTCTTCTTGGCTGGTAGGACTTACCTCCCTACTGCCCTGGTCCTCAACTTTGCCGGGATCCCGACCATCCGCCCTGCGGCGGACGCGCTACTGCTGGGCTACGACCGACCAGTGACTCAGGTTCTAAGCCTAGTGCTAGGGATAGCGGCACGGACATTCATCTTCACCCCGATGGTGACGACGCCACGCAACCCGGAGGAGGAGAAGGAGATTGCCGACTTTGACCCCGCGGCCGCAACCCTCGGGGAGACGGTGGCCTACAACCTCTGGGGCTTCACCAGCCAGACAAAGGTGTCGATCAAGAGGACAGCTGTCGCCATGCTCTACACGGCCATCGGGACTTATCTGCAGTGCGCCTCGGGGATCCAAGGGGTGGAATCATATGGGGCTGCCGTCTACGCCAGCGTCTGGGTGGTGGCAGCCCTGGTGACGGGTCTCTCGCTGCGCTACGTAGGCAGCGTCTAAGACTGACTAGGCTACCATCTTTGGAGACACTTTGAAGCTGAAGGGTATGAGTCGCGTCGGGGGAGGGCAGGACGCGTTAGTTGACTGTCACATGGGAATGTAGGAGTTCTTCCGAGGCTTATCACGGGCAAGGCAGCGGGAGGATCAGTTGGCTTCTGGTTAAGATTTAGGGTTCAGTTCAGGATGCCGGGGCCGTGCGGGCCTGAGGGAAGCTTCCACGGGTCCTGCAGGCGAGGCTGTTGCGGCCTCCGACCGGGGGTCAACATGGCATGGTAGCAACGGTTTGCAGCTTACAGGCATCCGCGAGGAAATCTGTCGAACATCTCATCCCATCTCGCGTGGTTCCACCCGCCGGTCAAGACAGTGGATGATGGTGTCGTTGATGAGACGGTGGCATGCCGATGTTGGTGGGGACCGGGGGAGAGAGTGCGACGCCAAGATCGAGCTGAAGGCTGCAAGCAGCCGAGTAAGGCGTTTCTTAGACGCGAAAGCGCGCCAACTGGGAATCGGCAAATTGGTTTGTCGGGGAGTCGAGGGGACGGTTTGTTCTGATGGAGCATCTATCGCGAGCCAAATGTCGGTGGGGGGGGGCAGAGAAGAGACTCGAGAGAATGACAACCGGTATCAGTGACACGAACGGCCTTCAGCCCTGCTGCGCCTTATTTTTAGCGACCCAGCTGGACGAAGCAGCCAATCCCGAGACCGCATCTGTCGCCATCGTCTGCTTCTCGAGAGTCGCTCCGGCGCCGGACGGACGCCGTTTGACGCACTCGACCGTGGGGCCGTGCCCCTTGAATGCCGGAAACGGGGACGACGAGACGGGCGGCCTCCCCCATTCGCCAACCCTGGCGCCGTGCATCACGCATCACGGAAAGGGCTCTCAGTCAGGACTCGCTCTGCAGGAAGAAGAAGTCTGGCTCAGGCAGGAAAGGGAACCCTGGAAGACGCTAGAAAGGAAAAACATGGTGCTGGCCGTATTTGGGAGGCAGTTGCGCCCCCCCTCCCCAGTTCGGCGTTACGTTAGCAACCTGCACGACAGACCAACGACATGGCTGCAAACCTCGACCGAGAGGGAAAACGTAGAGCCAGCAGACAGCATTTTCAACCATCAACCCCATCCAACTGCGCCTCGTGTCTGGCGTGAGATCCGCCCAATTGCAGGCCGCCGTGTCCCTTGAGCCGCGCGAAGCTCTCCCGAATCTCTGTCACACCCACGGGATATTCTTTTTTCGACGTACATGGCGGCGGTGATACCTGCAAAATTCTCCTTTTGCTCTCTCTTTCCTACTCTTCCACGTCCATGCCGCTGTTTAGGCCCGACTCGTCGCAAGCCGCTCCTGGAATCATTCCGCCATGGATGCAAAGACTCGAAGCTGAGATCTGCAGTTCTCCGCCATTTCCCGCCTTCCGGCTCCCGCCCGTCAGCCATCCCGCCGCCATCCTGCTCCGATCGGGGCTGGCTGCTGGCTTGGCTCTTGATGGCGCTCTTGGATACCTACTGGTCAAGGAAGGCGAGGGCAGGGCGAGGGAGGAGATAAACGACAAACAGTCGGATTCCTACCTGGTCTGGTGGCGTTTCTTGCTTCCTCGATCCCCAGGCGTCAACATGGTAATGTTGGTGACTCGTTTCCTTCTGTCTGAGACTTTCTCCCCCTCGTCCCCTGCAAGGCTGCTGGTGCTTGTCACTTGACGTCCTAGCCAGGTTGGATACTTGGCTGTCTGCCATGCCGCCATGACGAGCAGATGCTCGGACAGGGCATAAAAAACGGTCCATCCCAAGACTCATCCTCATCGTGCAGGCAGTCTGCGGCTGCTACCCACTAGCATCATTACCCCTGGCCTGAGCTTCCTATTCCGACACATCTGTTCATCCCATGTCGGCTCTAGTGACGCCGGGTAGCCAGCCCTCGGTCCCAGCTGCGAGGGGGTAGGGTTGATAGCTTGACATTGACCTCCTGTTTCGTCGGGGACCAAGTCCTTGGGGCAGGCAGAAGGCAGATTCCATGAGCCTCTCGGCTCCGGAGGTCAAAGTTTGGCGGACTACCATCTTCAATGATACCCTTCAACCCCAGCTCGAGGACACATGGGCACCGAGTCAGTCGGAGCCGAAGTACATGGACAGATCGAGTGTTCTTGGCTGAGTGTGGGTATGAGTCTGTCTTGTCTTGTTGCTGTTGACACCACAGTTGATGTCGCGAGCTTTCCGCTTTCTATATATCTGCCCGAAAGCTCTCCCCCGACCAACCCTTTCATATTCCTATCTTATCCACCACTGCTGCTCCCACCTTCCTTACCTTAGTCTCGCCACGGCCAACCCGGGACACATACACTCCCTCGCATACCCGTCCACACACACGAGAACCCGTCCGCCTTAGCCCTGCTGGGCTTGCATCGAGTTAGGTCTCCGTCCACGACGGCCAGGCCGCTCTGGTCATCGTGTTAGTCGTCAACCTTACTCTTTGGGTCTTGCAGTCAGACAACGCTACCACTGCGCCGGAACGGTCCGGCCGTGGCGTACCCATCCACATTTGCTTTCTACACATTGTCACCATCTTGATCATCATCACCACACCCTACTCTCAGCCCTACGACTATATCATCCCTCGCCACCCTGCGCCCCCCCCTCCTCTCTTCTCGTCATGAAAAAGAGCAGCAGCAGCAAAAACAACAAGGGCAAGAACAAGGCATCTTCCCCCAGCACCACCACCTTTTCGGCATCCACCCCCGAAACCCCCCTCCCCTACCCTCCCCAGGAACACGCCGACGAACCCCCGCAGCCAGACACCATGTACAGCTACGAGCAGGTCATGTCGTTTGACGACCAGGGCGGGTCATCCAGTTACCACACGGCGGCGGCGTCGGCGCCCGTCAAGAAGAAGAAGAGCATCAAGTCGGACTCGTCGGTCGAGCTCAAGGGGCCGATGGAGGTCGACGGCTCCGTCAAGTCGATGGCGGGCGTCACGTTCAACGGCGACTTTGTCGTGCGGGAGCGCATCGAGGCGTACGGCAACATTGACGTCAATGGGAATTTGACGTGCAGGTAAGCTTTTTACCAAGCCTTTTTAAGGGGGGGGGGCGCAGGGGGAAGTGGCGACAGATGGCTGACGTGGGAATGCAAATTACACAGTGGCAAGGTCAAGTCGATGGGGAATGTCAAGATCAATGGGAGTGCCATGGTGGAGGACAAGGTCAAGATCTTTGGCAAGCTCAAGGTCAATGGGACGTTTGTTGTCAATGGGGCGGTCGAGGTGTGGGGGGCGTTGACCATCAATGGGTATTTGTGAGTATCTGCCCTTGTCTGCTGTGTAGTGTGTGGGAAGGGGAGAGACTGACAAACCAACAGAAAATGCAAGTCCCTGACGGCGTACGCCTCGTTGACGACCGTCGGCGATCAGTCGTGGTACGAGGTGGAGGAGGACGAGGTCGTACATGGGGCGAAGTTGGTGCAGAGGAATGACTGGTGATCTTGGCTGGGTTTTGCCCTTTTTTTTTTGGTATCACCCTCACACTCGTGCATGTATCATCTTCTTTCCTGTTGCTTTCTCTTTTCTCTTTTCATCAGCATTCTGTCCTTTCAGTGGTTCGGGGGGGGGCCTTGGGTTGACCTGGGACGGGTCCGGGGCTTGGGATCATTGGCCGCTGGTTTCTCTGAGAAGGGTGTGTTGTCTCGTCAGGCACTTGGGAGAGGGGCGGTGGCTGTTGCATGTTGGGATTTTTTTTTGGGGGATTTCTCTACTTGTTGTCACGTTTGCATGGCGGGTGGTACAGAACAAGGGTTGGGAGGTGGGGGGGGCGAGGGGGGATGGAGGTGGGGGTCAGGATACCATAGTGCGTTGAGCGCTGGGAGAGAAAGTCAGTTTGACATGATATCATGGTGCAACAACGTATGGATGGAATAGCAGATGCAAGAGACGGATGGGAATATGGAATGCAGCGCAGGACTGGGCTCCAGGTTTGCTGGATTCAGTATTTAGGTAGATAGTCGCACACAGCTATCACCAGTTGATCCTGGTTGATATGCGTAAATAAGACTCCTTATTTCAGGAGAGTTCGTCCTCAGTTGGGTGCAAATGTAAGAAGGGAGAGAATCGGCCAAAAAAGGCATCACGAATTGTCACGAAAGTTGATTCACAGGTGAAAAGGCCCATGTGACCCGGGACTTGGGTGTTGTTGGTGAGGTGAATAATGCAAGAGCAGATATACCCCAGATAGGTACCCCGATAGGATGAAACTGGTGCCAAATATGCAATTATCCATTCAACTGGCAGTTGCCATCTCCTCCTTACCCCACCCACGACCCCAGCTCGTTCGAGACTGGCTCCATCCAAACAGGCTTGGCTCAACGCGTCTCCAATCCCCAATCGCAAAACCGACGTCGTATTCTCGTCGCCGTCAGCTCGCGACCTCCAGACATTCGGCCTTCTCGTGTCTGCCCGCTCGATCTTTCAACTATCCTTTTGCAATGGACTCCACGGCTGCGGATACCTAGTATCGTGTCTTTGCCTACCTCGAATCCCTTCCCCAACGGCCACTTGCTTTGGCTTACGAGACACCAGTCGATGCGATGGCGACGGCAACAGATGCCACGGTGCCCGCCCTCACTCTCAACGGCGTTGGCTCGCCGCGCCAGGATGAGCCCGAGATGGAACAGGCCTTGGACGCCATCGCGAACCCGACCCCTACCCTCGACCTGCGCGCCGATCCCGATGCCCAAGCCACCGTCACCGACTTCCTCGACTTCACCGAGCACCTCCCCTCCGACATGATGCGCTCGCTGACCCTCATTGGCAAACTCGACCAGACTCACGCCGATGCCTCGAGCCAGCTCCACGACCTCACTGTGCTCTGGGGCCAGCTACCCAACATGCCCCCCGCCGAGCGCGTCAACCCCGTCGAGCTACGCGCCCAGATATCCGACAATATCCACCAAGCGGTCAGCTCGCGCGTCTTCTCGCATGCCGAGGCCATCCGAATGGACGAGAACCTTAACCGGCACTGCATCCGCGCGAGAACAATCCTAGCCAAGCTCAAGACCATGTACGACAACTACCCGACGGTCGAGGAGCTCGACGAGAAGAAGAGCCCCGTGGCCACGTCCAAGTCGCCCCAGCTCTACCGAATCAAGACAACACCACGCCCCGACGGCCACAAGGTGCGACGGGCTCGCGTTCCGAGAATAACAGTGCCCGGCGAGGTTCTGGCCCCCTACGAGGTCAATTATGACGCCTTCTCTAGTGGAAGTGAGAGCAGCTCGTCCGAGGAGGGGGAAGAGAACGAAGAGAACGCACCTGCCCCCAGTCGCGCGACCCCAGGGCTGCCGCGCATCAAGGTGGTCAAGAGCGGGTCGCGGCCCCCCAAGGGCCCCAAGCCACCAAGACCTCGATCGTCCATTCCTCCCCCAAGCCATCCCGGAATCTCGACCAGTGCGGCACTGGCACAGCAAAAGCCACCCCCAGACAATGTCATCATCGGAAGCGCGGACGCGCCGTGGGGCCAGCTCACCGGCTGGGAACTTGCTACGCTTAGAAAGCGCATGAAGAAGAATGCCGCGTGGGTACCCAGCGACACCATGGTTGCCCGCGAACTCTCCATACTTGGCAGGGGGATCGACGCTTTCAAAGCCGCCAAACAAAAGGCCGAGGAAGAAGGACGACCATTCGAGGGCAAGATGCCAGAGCCCATCATCACGGAGACTGGCGAAAAACACATGCCTCTCGGGGCACTACCAGAGCCCTTTGCCAATGAAGAAAAAACGTTGAGCAACAAGGGAATGAAGCTGAACGAGGCTAAAAAGGCCAAGCGAAAGGCCATGGCCGATCTGGCGGCCGAGGATGCTGAGGAGTCTGCGAGAAGGTTCAAGGACTTGGCCGCCACCCTCATGTCGACATCCAGTTCCCAGGCTTTGCCAGAAGGGACCGCGAAATCCGCAGTGGCCGGCAAAGCCAAGGCCGCGAAAAAGCGGAAACGGGATTCCGTGTCGGAAGTGGATGCTGAGAAGCTGAAGCCGACGGATGGGACGGGCCAACAACGGCCGCAGTTCAAGAGGACCAAGACGGAGACCCCCGTGCCGCCACCGCAGATGAACGGAGGCGCCCCGCAATCTGGCGAGGGCGCAGCTCCGAATCCACCGCGAGCACCAGTTCTCGTTTCGACCACCCCGATCCCTCTTCCCCACCATACTCAGGACCACTCCATTACAGCTAAATCGGTCAGGTCAGCAGCTGCCTCTCCAGCTCCAAGCAGTCACGCGGGTCAGTCCAGCACGGTTGCCCCTCTCAAGCTGCCCACGACCGAAACTCCTATCCCTCCGCCCATGCACTCACCCAAAAAGTCGACAACGCCGATCCTCCCGCCAGTCCCCCGGGAGACGAGAAAGTCGCAGGCTGCTCGCACACAAGAGCAGCCCAAAGAACCAGCCGTTACCGCACCACCCCAATCCTCCTCTCCCCTTGCCTTGAGCCCCCCACCTCTGACCCCTAAACCGGACCCCGACGAGTACCCGACACTACCTACGGGCGGCGTCCCGGACGCCATCACCACCACCATCCGCCGCCCTCCCTCGCGAGGGGCCAAAGGGTCCAGCCAGGAGCCGCACCCTTCTCTGGCGGCAGACCGCCCCCGGCGCGCTAGCACCGCGCGGAACACGCCTGCGCCAGAGAAGCCCGAGGCCCAGGCGCGACCCAGCAGCAGACGGTCCAAGCGGCCGGCCCCCGGTATCATTAGCCGCACTGTCAGCGGCGGTAACAGCGCCGTGGGCAAACGGAAGGCCGCGCCGCGAAAGAAGTCTGCTCGGGCGAGCACCGGAGGAGGTGGTGGTGGTGGCGTGGTGAGAAAGGACAGCAAGTCGGCCGTCGAGGTGGGCGCGGCCGGGGACGCAGACGTCGAGGTTGATGACGATGGGAATGTCATTGACCAGGACGAGCCGAGGTATTGCCTTTGCAACCGGGTTAGTTTCGGGACGATGATTCAGTGCGACAATGATGTGAGTCTTTCTGCTGCCTCGTCTTTTGTGGAGGTGACGCTGACAGGACGGGTTCGACGACAGAATTGCAAACACGAGTGGTTCCACCTCGAGTGCGTCGAGCTCTTGGACATTCCCGCGCGCACGACAAAGTGGTACTGCCCCGACTGCCGCAAACTTCTCAATATCGGCGAGAAGGGAGAGGTCAGCGCGAGGGGCGTCAAGGCGTAGGAGCTGGGTACGTCGTCGGTCGAGTTGACGGGCGTGGCAATCAGACTTGGAAGTTGAAGATTGCCCAGCTGCGTTTCGTGTATGGTCACAAGGGGTGACATGTGTATGTTTTTTTTTTCCGTCGTTGGGAAGGCGCACGGAGCGATATTGTTTACGAAGACTGGGATTGGGATGGGCGGTTGTTTTGCAGGTGGACAATGGCTGTTTGGTGCTTGGTGCTTGCGTCGCAGACGCGGGGGTGGTTTGCTTGCGGTTGCTTTTGGGGAATGGCAGGGTTTGTGTCCAGGCGCAGGTTGTCTGGACTGCGATCTGGATCTGGACTGGGGAGGGACGTGGTTGTAGGCTGTGGTGTTTTTTGGGCTGTCTGTTACTGTGTTGCCATCGATGACAAGGGCATTTCTAACATTCGCCGCGCTGTGGAACATACAAATGTGAGAAGTTACCAAGACTCGATCGATGTCGAGGCAGCGGCAATTTGTGATTACCTACCCACCGGCTATTGATTTACATATACGGTCAAAACCTCTGCGTGCCCAGCCAGGGCCGGGCTGCCCCGCCCCGGCCTATGTAGTGTTTGTTTACACACCTTCCTTCCGTCGCCAAGATCCCCAGTGGCCGCAACTCAAGCGGTCATGGGCGCCCCCTTGGAGGGTCCTATTTACAAACTACATCTCGACGTAGGGGACCTCGAGTTCGATTCTCGTCGGAGTAAAACCCCCACCTCGCCAGGGGTTTTCGTAGCCGTCGACCTTCCAATAGATCTAGAGCCCGCCCCCTTTCGTGGGGCACTGGTAACAGGGAAGTTCGGCGGTGAGCTTTTTTTTTTTCATCTTCCATAACTACCTACAAATCGTTCATCAGGGTTCGCAGGGAGTCAGTCATCCACTCGGAGGTCCATCTAATCAACCCATCCACCTACCTACCTACCCACCCATCAATGGACATCGCCCAGGACCCCGGACATATATATCCGTCTCCCTCCTTCCCTCTGAAGCATAAAACAACCCGCCCACGCAGAATCATCATCAATTTCCCCAACACATCCCCCCACAACCACCCTCCCCCCGGCACCAGCACCAACATCAACAGCAACAATGACTACACCAACAGGCTACGAAGGCACCTACCCCACCACCACCTCTACCCCTCCAGACCCCTCCCTCCAAACCTTCCTCTCCAACTTCTACCGCCTCTCCGACTCGCCCGCCCACAACGACGAGTGGACCGCCCAGTTCCGCGACGACGCCGTCATCCGCCTCGGACCAAAGACGGCGCAGGGACGGGAAGGTAGCTCCCCCTTCCCCCATACCTTTGCTTAGGGAGGTGGTAGCTAACCACAGCAGCAGAAATCAAAGCCTTCCGCGCCGCGATGTGGGAGCGTGTTGAGTCGCGGCGACATCGGCTGGGGAGGGTGATGGTTGGGGGGTTTGCGGGGGGCAGCGAAGGGGAGGTGGAGGTGATGGTTACGGGGGAGGTGAGGTATACGATGAGGGAGGATGGGAAGGAGGTGGAGGTTGAATGGGCGGCGCATGGGAGGGTGGTGAGGGATGGGGAGGGGTGGAGGTTTGGGGGGTATCGGGTGTGGTTGTAGGAATAGGGGGGGTGTTGTTGTTTGTTTTGGAGAGGCGGAGATGGTAGATGTCTTGAATTCCAATGGTGACGACCCCATTGTTGTGTAACACACGCATGAGGGGTTTGGTGTCCACCGCATGCGGAGAGATGCGGAGAGGATGGAGAGGGACAGGTCGAGATCATGCAGGTGGTGGACTGCTCGGATGGGTTGGTCCCTGCTTTTACCCGATGGACGGTGCCGTCGGGGATCACGAGGTGGATGGTGGAATCAGCGGCATCATCATCACCAGCACATGTGTCAATATCGGGAGGTGGTGGCCATTTGGGGCCTTCGGGTTGACCGTAGCCATGGACCGGGATGTCCTGGGAGACTGGAATCCACCTTGGTCTTCGGCTATCGCATTGCTTGCAGTGCCGATTATTGCGGGGAAACAGGGACAAGTCATGATCCATTGATACAGGAACTCGGAGGACGGCGACGATGAGATGCACGAGCGGAATGGCGTCGACGAGTTGGTCGACCCAGACCGGAATGACGTTGTCCACGGGCGGCGTGACGGGCGACCGGATTCGACTCATTCGGGCAGGCCACTTGCCCTGATCATGCCGGCTGTGCGCCCTTCGGGACAAGCTCGCGCCCTGCTTTGGTGACCCGAGCCCAGTGTGGCTGTCGCCAGTCACCAGATTCTCACTGCCACACACCGAGATGGACGTGACCTCTGCACCGTCCCGTCGTTTCCCCTTGCTGGATAGGTGGCCAGGACTTGTTGGAGGGTGGCCGACATGACGTAGAAGTCGCCTGGCCCTGGACAGCAAACAGCGGGCTCCTTGTCGGAGTTGTCGGGGTTCCCTGTGGCAAACGGGGCCTGATCTTGAGGTCGTTGGTCAAGATAAGGTACGACGGTACCTGCCAGCCGCCCAGCGCCGCCCAGCGCCAAATGTCGGGTTCGAGGTGATGGGGATTGAAACGAAGGAGAGAATGGCCCTGCCCGGAGAATCAAACAGGCCTCTTATCGCTGACAACAACCCCGCGCAGTGCCGCGCACCTTGAGGACTCGTTGGAGACGGCGCGCTATTCCCTCTTTGGATCCGCAATCCTAGCTGACACCCCACCTTGAACCTGAGACCTCAGACGCCCGCCCTCCGCCAGCTGCCGACGGCCAGCGAACCCCAACCCGTCCAGGAACCGCGTGGCCCCCCTCCCTTCCACTTTCCACCATCTCCTCCCGAAGTCCCCCTCCCCCTTCTGCAACCGGCACTGGACAACCCTCGGCGGCCAGCCCCGCCTTTTGGACCTGCTTTGCTCGCTCTCCGAGTCACCGGCCATCCGCCAGCTGCCAGCTGTCAGCCCGAGGCGCCCCCCCTTCCCCTCTATCGGCGCCTCCCAGCTCCCCCCCAGCTTCGCCCGTGACAAGTCGTCCTGGTTGTCGACCGACTCATCCATCTCCTCTGATTGACAAACCAAGTTCCTTTTCCTGTACTCGTCACCGTTTCCTGATCGATTACACGCCCGGTTCCCTTTCTCAACCATTCAAAGAAGCAGAAAGACCGCCTGACTGCCGTCCCCATCGCGTCTTCCACTCCTTTGTTCCCCCGACTGCCAGCCATCGCGCGCGCGCCATATACAACACAGCAACCACTGACGAACCCCCCCCCCCATCGCCCTGCCGCATCTACTTCCCGTACATACCTACATACATACAAACGTTGCGGACCACGAGTTGGACTCCATCGTTCCGCTCTGCTTGCTGCACCTGCGCTTCTGTAACAAGAGGCGTCTGGCCGACATCAGCCCTGGCGCGAGCAGGAAACTGCCCCTCCACCCCTCCGGTCGCCATTCATGCCCGGTTCGTCTCCTTTCCAACCACCGCCGAGATCGGCCTAGACAGAGAGCAAAGCTGACCGCGTCTGTGAGCCCCAACAGTCTCCAAGAAAGACAAGAAGAATGGCAAAGAAGGCGGTGGAGTGGTCGCAGCAGTGACGAAGAACCCTGTCAAATTCCCGTATGCCTTGCACCTCCTCCCCCCGGATATGAGGCTGCGACTGACTGCTCCTTAGAAACGGGAACGCCCACGGCACCAAGGCTCTCTCTGCGAGTCCCTCGCCCCCGCTGGAGTTCGATGACAACAACCCAGCCCTGCCTCTGCCCACCAACAACCCGATCGTTTCGCCGCCCCTCGATGCCGTGTCGACCACGTCTTTCGCGACAAGCCACTCCAACTCGCTGAGCACAAGGGAATGGACAAGGGGAATACCTGCAGGGATGGCAGGCTCACCTGGAAACCTGATCAACTTCATCGGCGAGTCCCCTCCAACGGCTCCCTCGTCCTACGAGGACACAAGGGGTCTTGCCTCAGGATGGAGCTCGCCTAGACCCTTCCCAAAGTATCATCCGGCTTCCGCGTCTCCACCGACCGCCGCTCGTCGCCCACTGAGCTACCACATGGACAACCATTACTCTCCGCCCGATACCCAAGGACACTTCGCCTCGTCGGCAGCTAGGAGAAGCTCGATGCATTCACCCTTGGGTCAAGTCCGTGGCCCCAACCCGCCCCTTCCCCACCAACCGCAAGCGCATTTCTACGGCACTCCCGACATCGATCTCGAGCCGCAGACGCAGTCCGGCATGAAGGCAGGCGACAGAGGCTACTATTTCGGCTTCGACACCCTCCCGTCCCCCGCTGGCGACTATGCTCCTGGAAAAGGCAGCGTCGCCCTCGCGGGCTACGAGGGAGGCTTGGAGGTGTACTCGATGGGCAAGCGCGGGCTGGAATACGCCGCGAGCTTGAGAGGGTTGCGCGGAGGCGTCATCCATGCCAAAATCTTGCCCTGGACACTTCCGGGCAGCGATTTGTTCCCCTTGGTTGCCGTCGTCATTCACGGACCGTGTGTTCAGCAACCATCTCCCGCGATGGGCACCGACAACGACTACGACGCTGTTTCGGCCGAGAGATCCGAGACCATGGCCAACGTCAACGCCGAGACCGCCTCTAGGGACGCGGCGTCGAATAAGTTGGACCCCGCGTTCTACCAGACAACAGTCGAGGTATATTCCCTAGCGACGGGAGCACAAGTCGGCGTCTTGCTCGAGGCCCCAAAGATACCTCTCAAGGTGCCGATCCCCAGTCCCGTCTTCCAGGCACCTCCTGCGAGCGGCGCTTTCCACATTCGCGCCGACGGGGGGAGCATTGTGGTCTCCTCCGGAATCACAGGCGAATGCTGGGTGTATCGACAGGCTCCGTTGACGAACGAGTACGGCGTCTTCTTCCGTTGCCACGGCAAGGTCTGGACGACACTCCAGCAAACGCCCAAGGGAGATTCTTCTCAGGAACAGGAGCGCGGTCGTGTTCCCGTGCCTTCGCGACCCCGACCGCAGAGCGCCATCCTGAGTCTTAGCGGCAGATGGATCGCCTACTGCCCTGCCACGCCCTCCTCGCAGATTTCGCTGCGGGCCTCGATCCCGGTGCCAGCCTATGGTCGCAGCCCCGGCCTCGCTTCCCTGACGCCTCCCCAGCTCCCTCCTCCTACCTCCGACGTTGATCTCCCCTTGTCGGAAGGTGTGATGAATAAGATCATGCGGGATGCCACTCAAGAACTGATCCAGGGTGCCAAATGGGTTGGCAAGCAAGGCTGGCAAGCCTGGAACAACTACTGGAATCCGCAGACCAACCAGCCGTCCCGAACCGCCCCTGCCGCTCCCCCAACATGGGGCTCTCCCCATCATGAACAATCCCAGTTTCCTCCGACCCATGGCACTGTTACACCGCCTGTCGTCAAGGAGCCAGGCATCGTGTCCATCCTGGATATTGAATCACTCGGGGCCTCTGCCAACTTGCATCCGATCACCACCTTTGCCATTCCTCACGGCTGCAGCTTCCTGTCACTCTCCCCGTCCGGCCTTTCGCTGTTCACCGCAAGCAGCAAGGGAGACGTGCAGACCGTATGGGACCTGCTGCGCATACAGCACACCAAGGCGTCCACACTTCAGGCCGCTGGGCTGCCGGCCTCGGGCGGCCCTCGGGTTCGCCAGGTCGCCCAGTTTTCTCGCATGACGGTCGCTCGTGTGGTGGACGTAGCTTGGACGAGGCCAAGCGGCGAGCGGATAGCCATGGTGACGGAACGTGGCACCGTTCATACCCTGGATCTTCCCTCGAGTGCCTTCACGTGGCCGCCTCCTCGCCGCAGGACGCGAACCGAAGATGTCAAGGGGGCAGCCGGGGAGGGCGCGCCGTCAGCGGTAGCCATGGCATCAAATGCCTTCACAACCGTTCGGGAGGCCGCAAGACCCCTCATCGCCCGGCCTCGGAGGAGCGACTCCAACGCGGTCCCAACAGCCGGGGGTGGCATTGGGGAATATGCGGCGCATGGCGGGAAGGTGATTGCTGCGGGCATTAGTCACTCTCTGGGCAACGCTGGAAACGCCATCATCCAGCTGCGGCACACGGGCGAGAACCGGGTCGCTCTGCCCAACGGGGCCTCCCCGGCGCCGGCCTGTGTGACGTGGATCGCGGGCAGGAAGGAACATACCCTCTTTGTTCTGGGCGGAGGGCTGGTACGGACTTACCCTGCTAAGACCAGGAGGACGACAGCCGGTGGCGAGAAGCGAACTCTCCGTCTTTCGAGATACCAAGATTTCAAGTACCCTTCGCTGCCGGACGACGTTCTTTCGCCGCTGATCAAGAGCGCAATTGACCCCGACGAATACCTGGACTTTACGGAGAAGGACCTTGATGGCGGAAACAATACCATGGTGCTCCACAACGTCAAGGCGAGAACACAGCAGCATGATGTCAGTTCGGAGTCATCTATCCCTCAGGCCGAGATTGAATCCAGCGCGCCATACCAGCCATTCCACACGGACCGTCGAGTGGCACTATACGTGCTGGGCGGTCCCCAGGACCCCCTCAGGCACTATGACGCTGCTGCATCCATATCGGCGCTCCTGGCTGGGACGTCGCTGGAGGATGTGGAACCCGCCCCGGCACGGAAGAAGAAGGGGAGAGTTTCCCAGATGCAGCAGCTCCCAACGGAGAGCTCCAGAGCAGACTCAACTTCGGCATGGGCATTTGGGCAGCCTCTCAACTCGACCAAGCTGGATTTGGGCTTGCCCCTGGCAGAGGAGGAGTCGTTCAGCGTTGCTACGGACGAGATGCGTGCTCTCCCGCCGTCGGCTATGGAGAGGATCCTGCAAAGGACCGGGGATGACGACGCTCAGATTGTCGTCACCACCCGGCGGAGACGAGGAGCTGGTCATGCGGCCAACCAGGACGACGATGGGTTCTTTGAGGACGATTGCGAGGTGCTCGATTTTGCGGACCAGCGAGTTTGAGCGATGATGCTTCGTCTTTTTTGGGAGCCTTTTGCCTGATTTTGGCCTTTTTTGTCGTGCTCAACCACGGTCTCTTTGCGCATTGCCAGCAGCAGGAAGGGAAGAGGGACTGGGGACGACGTTGGGATTGGGGGTGTCGTCCTGTTGCATCTGGGATACCGCCTCGTCAGAGCACTTGGAATCAGGACATGTGGGACAACCATCACTCAGCTCTTTGGGTTGGAGTTGGCGCAATGGTGGAACTGGCTAGGTTCTGTTGGACAGGTTGGCTTGTTCGTACACCACTCGGGCAGGTCTATTAGCAAGCAGCACAAGTAGTTCCGCACCGGCGTTGCGATTGCAGGCGGTAGTAATACACTGTTCGCCTGACGTTCCTCGAGTCGACCAACTTGACGTGCCCATGTTCTACTGTGCAGCCCCTTGACGTGGGCCGGACTTGATATGCTCGAGCTTGGAAAGATGAATACAATTATGGGAACCGCTAATATCTCCCAGATTCAAGACGGTTCGCAGTGCGCCTCTCTTTTCCCTGCCCCCTCTCCCCGTATATAAACACTCCGCCGCCCCATTCACTTCTTCTTGGCCGCCAGCTTGGCCTTGGCGGCCTTCTTCCTGTTGCTGCGGATCATGACGACGCTGAGGAACGATCCGACGACGGCCGAACCGACGAGGATAAGGATGACGGGGATGCGGATGGCCCAGACGCGCGGCGGGAAGAAGTTTTGGAGGGGGTGGTCCGAGTCGACAAAAGGCTGGCGGAGGGGAGCAAGACGGTGGTTAGCGCGCTGGGAGGGGGGAAGCGTAACGGGGAGGAGGAACGCACCATCAACAGCGTCCAGACCGAGTAGTAGAGGAAGACGACGGTGGCGGCCACGAGCATGGCGAGGCCTACGAGTTTGTCGAGCTTGGGGGGTGGTGTTAGCTGTCGTTCGTTGCTTGGAGGTGATTGACGGGTTTCAGGGAATTACCATGATCAATTAGGGTACGGGTTGAGTGTGTGGATGGAAGGAGATGGCCGCGCTGTGTCTGAAGATGATGTTATAACGGGCGTGGGGAGTGTTGCTGTCGTGCTGTCGTGCTGTCGTGCTGAAAGTGAGGGCATACCTGGCCTGAAAACGCACCGCTCCACTGGGCTGAGGACCACCACACGCGCCACGCCATCAAAAAAGAGCGGGCGGCGATGAGCTTTCAGGGGTTCGCGAGTTTGGTTTGGCGCGTACGTGTGTGCGGCAGGCAGAGTCATGTGGGGCGGACGGAGGGTCCACTTATTTTTGCAAGCTTCCACTTTCAACCTGCTACAGACTTCGGCTGTCACTTGGACTTGGAACTCTTTCAACGCCAACTTCATCGCGACATCCATCCATCGACCGCCCCTGCGAAGAGGACCGTCGACGACGTATATTCATCACGAGACGAGTTTACTGGATACGATCGAGTGAAACAGCTTGTCCTCCTTCCACGCCAGGAAGCACGAGAAGGGGACGACAGAACCACGATGGCGTCGGCAGAGACCATGTCGCCGCCGGCGCGACCCCATCTCGAGGATCCATCTCCGAGCTCTCGCTCGTCTTCGCCGCCGCCACGACGGGATCGCTCGGCGTCTTCTCGAGAGGATGGGCCCACCGCCCGCGACCGGTCGCCCCCGAGACGGAGCCGCTCCGTGACGCCTCAAGAGGATAGACCCTCGACCCGCGACCGATCGCCGCCTCGAAGGGATCGCTCTGTGTCTCCTCGAGAGGATAGACCCTCGACTCGCGACCGATCGCCCCCGAGACGGGACCGCTCTGTCTCTCCTCACGAAGACAGACCTCGACGGAACCGCTCCGCGTCTCCTCAAGAGGATAGACCCTCGACCCGCGACCGATCCCCGCCTCGCCGGAATCGCTCCCCCGCTCCCCGAGATGACGGACCCTCAAACCGCAACCGGTCCCCGCGCCCGAGACACCACTCCCCCCTGCCGCGACGCGAAGCCCGCGATCAGTACCGCCCCTCTCGGCGCGACCGCAGCCCACCTCCGCCCCCACCACCCGCCGCCCCGGCCAAGACAGAGGAGGAAAAGCTGGCCGACGCGCGCGCCGAATACCAGAAGCTGCTCAGCCTGCGCAGCCAGGGCGTGTACCTTCCACCGCAGAAGCTGCGGGCGCTACAGGCGGCCATCACAGACCGTAGCAGCAAGGAGTACCAGCGCATGGCATGGGAGGCGCTCAAGAAGTCGGTCAACGGACTGGTCAACAAGGTCAACACGGCCAACATCAAGTTTGTCGTGCCGGAGCTGTTTGGCGAGAACCTGGTGCGCGGCCGCGGCCTGTTCTGCCAGAGCCTGCTCAAGGCCCAGCACGCCAGCTTGCCGTTCACGCCCATCTACGCGTGTCTGGCGGCCATCTGCAACACCAAGCTGCCGCAGGTTGGGGAGTTGCTGGTGAAGCGGCTGATTATCCGGTTCAGGAAAGCCTTCAAGCGGAACGACAAGGCCGTCTGCCTGTCGTCGACCATGTTTATCGCGCATCTGGTGAACAACCAGGTCGTGCATGAGATGGTCGCGGCGCAGATTCTGCTACTGCTGCTTCAGAAGCCGACGGATGACAGCGTGGAGATTGCGGTTGGGTTGATGCGCGAGGTGGGCTTGTTCCTCGAGGAGATGTCGCCTACCATCGCGCACGCCGTGTTCGACCAGTTCCGAAACATTCTTCACGAGGCCGACCTCGACCGCAGGACGCAGTACATGATCGAGGTGCTGTTCCAGATTCGCAAGGACAAATACAAGGACAACCCCGTCATCAAGGAGGAGCTGGACCTTGTCGAGGAGGAGGATCAGATCACGCACCGCATCGGGCTCGACGACGAGATCGAAACCCAGGACAGCCTCAACATCTTCAAGTTTGATCCGGACTGGGAGCAGAACGAGGCCGAGTACAAGAAGCTCAAGGCGGAAATTTTGGGAGAGGGGAGCGACGACGAGGACGGCGAGTCGGGCGACGAGTCGGGGAGCGAGTCGGAGGATGAGGAGGACCAAGAGATGCAAGCGATGGAGATCAAGGACCAGAGCAACGCAGACCTCGTGAACCTCCGCAAGACCATCTACCTGAGCATCCAGTCGAGCGCCGACCCCGAGGAAGCGGCGCACAAGCTCATGAAGCTCAAGCTGCCCGTTGGACAAGAGCCAGAACTGGTGTCCATGATTGTGGAGTCCTGCGCACAAGAGAAGGTCTACCTCAAGTTCATGGGCCTGCTCGGCGAGCGCTTTGCGCGTCTCAATCGCATGTGGATGGAGCTCTTTGAGGAGTCCTTCGTCAAGTACTACTCGACCATCCACCGCTACGAGACCAACAAGCTGCGCAACATTGCGCGCTTCTTCGGCCACCTCCTCGCCACCGACTCGATCGGCTGGCACGTCCTCTCGACGATCCACCTCAACGAAGAGGAAACCACGTCCGCCAGCCGCATCTTCATCAAGATCCTCTTTGAAGACCTCCAGGAGAACATGGGCACGGCCAAGCTCAAGACGCGCCTCGGCGAGGAGCTCCTCCAGCCCAGCCTGCAGGGTATCTTCCCGCGCGACGACGCCAAGAACATCCGCTTCTCCATCAACTACTTCACCTCGATCAAGATGGGCTTCCTCACCGAGGACATGCGCACCTCCCTCGCCAACATGCCCCGACCCGCGCTCCCCGCCCCGCCTCCGGATTCCGACTCGGACTCGGCGTCAAGCTACACGTCCAGCTACTCGTCCCGTTCGCGCTCCCGCTCCCGCTCACCGTACTCGGCCCGGTCGCGCTCCGTGTCCCGGTCGCGCTCCCGGTCCCCTGCGCGAATCAGAGGCCGTACCCGCTCCCGCTCTCCCTCCCGGACAAGAGGCGGGAGATATCAATCCCGCTCCCTCTCTCGCTCCCTCTCCCGGTCCCGGTCCCGGTCCCGGTCCCGCTCCATCTCCCGCTCCCCGCCCGTCCGCTCCCGACCGCGGCACCAGTCCCGCTCGCCCTCGCGGTCGATCTCCCGGTCTCGCTCGAGGTCGCGATCGCGATCTCCTGTCGTCCAGGGTAGATCGAGGCCCCAGCACCATCGGTACCCGTCCCGCTCCGTGTCCCGGTCGCGGTCGCCGCCGCCTCAGCGTGCTAGGCCGGGGGCTAGGCCTGTGTCGAGGAGTAGGTCTTGGTCGAGGTCGCTGTCGCGGTCGCGGTCGCCTCCGGCGCGTCAGCTTGGTGCGGCGGCGGGTGGCGGAGGGGGGAGTGTGTCGAATAAGAGGAGGTATTATAGCAGCTCGCGGTCGAGGTCGAGGTCGAGGTCGAAGTCTAGGTCGCCGCCGAGGCATGCGGCGAAGAGGGGGAGGGCCAACTAATTGGGGCTGGGGTAGGGGTTCGAAGTGGTCCTTGCTGGGAGGGGAAGGGTAGTTGGATTGTGTATTATTTGGGAAGAGGAGGGGGAAGGTTGCGGATGTGTATTGTTTATCGGGTGTGGAGCAGATTAGGGGACGCAAGCTGAAGGGAGAAGAAATAGACGAGCAAAGACAGATAGTTACCCCGTTATCAAGGCTGGCTGGGTGTTGGCAGCGTAAATTCTACATGACATCACTTCCAACGTTGAAGTTCATCAAGTTCACACAAGATTCGAAGCATCCTCCCAACAACCAGGATGGAGGCAGGCTCGCAGGGTATTTTATTTTATATCAACATCTCCGCCCTCATCCACTGACCAGCTCGCTCTCGTGAAAACTCGTCTTCCTCTTCAGCTCGGCCCTCGCCGCCACTGTCACCGGGTCCTCTTCAACAGCACCAACCCCATTCTTGACCCCCTCCCCCGCCACAACAACCCCATCCTCCCCCTCCACAACAGCAGCCCCCCCCTTCTTCTTCTTCTCCCTCAACGCCCCCTTGGCCAACGCCTCTTTAGGAAGAGGCCTCACAATCGGCTGCGCCACCCACCACGGCCTCCTCACGCGCCGCGCCGTCCGCGCCGACGTCTCGGTATCATCCATCCCCTCCTCGCCCTCAGGCCCCTCTACCTTCAAGTACTCTTCCAAGCTTGCGCCCCCCGTCCGCTCGTACTCGAGCATCCCCCGCGCCACGCGCTGCTCCACCACCGCCAGCAGCGCCTCGTGCGCCGCCAAGTCGCCGAGCCGCTGCCGCGCCAGCGCGTCGCGCACATCCGTGTGCAGCGCGACCAGGTGGCGGAGGAGGTGGAAGAGGTGGCCTTGCATGCCGACGACGTTGGGGGAGCGCTTGGTAGACTCGGGGATCGCCGGGCCGGGGGCGAGGGCTTCGCGGCGTTTTTTGCGGGGGGGTTCGCGGCCCCCCGAGGTGGAGGCAGGGGGTCCCGGGAGGGGGGCGTCGACGGCGAGGAAGGATTCGTCGTCGCCTGGGACGAAGAGTTTGCGGCGCGAGGGCGGGGGTTGGTTGAGGGCGGTGTAGATGATGTCGAGGTAGCGGCGGTAGGCCTCGTCGAGGCGCCAGCCGCCGAGGGAAGGGGAGGAGGGGCTGCGCCAGTAGGCGGGGTCCGGGGAGTCGTCCGAGGGTGGCGGCGGCGGGGCGAAGATGCCCGGGTTGCTAAGGTTGCCTTCGGCCGACATGACGCCGTCGACGCCCGTGGCGGCCAGACAGCGCGCGACGTCGGCGTGCTCCAGGATGTTGCCGTTGGCGAACATGACGGTGTCGGGCGGCAGCTGGGCGCGCAGCCAGCGCAGCGTGTCCCAGTCGGCGAGGCCGGTGAGGTGGCCCTTTTGCTCGCGGCGGCGGCCGTGGACGGTGAGGATGCTGGCGCCGGCGCGGAGGACGTTTTGCGCGTAGGCGAGCGTGGCCTCGCGCGTGTCGAGGATGCGGATCTTGGCGGTGACGGGGATGTCGAGGTGCAGGTGGAGCGTGTTGATGAGGCGGAAGATGAGGTCCTGGTCCTCTTGGAGGAAGGCGCCGTAGCGGCCCTTGCGCGCGATGCCCTGGGGGCAGCCGAGGTTGAGGTCGACGGCGTCGCAGTGCGGGGCGACGTGGCGGGCGGCGGCGAGGAGGGCTTCGGGGTCGTTGGCGCAGAACTGCACGAAGAGCGGCCGGTCGGTGGCCGGGTTGCCGTCGAGCCAGGGCTGGGGGGTCTCGGCGGGGTCGGAGGGCGTCGTCAGGGGCTGGAAGTGCGAGTCGCGGTACTTTTCCGAGTCGGAGAAGAGGCGGGCGTGGAACATGGGGGTGTAGGCGAGGATGGTGCGCCGTTGCGACTCGGGGAGGAATGATCGGGAGAGCATGCGCCAGGCCTGGGAACAGTTCGAGTGAGAAATGAGCAAGTCGTGGGGGGGGGGGAGCTTACATATTCCGACTGGTCGACCATGGGAGCCACAATGTACTTGGGGCTGCCGATGCTCTCGTAGAAAGCCCGGCCGTGAAGCTTCTTGGGCTTGGTTGTTGGAGGGGCAGAAGGGGCAGGGCTTCCCTCAGCGGCCCCCACGGCTGCTGGGCTCGGGCTCGCTGCTGTGGACGCCATGGTAGCGACGAAATAAATACGCAGGACCCTGGGTTTGGACGCCCTCCAGAGATGGCGAGAAAAGAGGATGGGGGAAGCCAGGGTGGAAGCGCTACGAGCAACGCGGGCGCTGGTCGAGTGCGTCTTGAATTCTCGGCGAGGATCCGGGGATGGACAAAAAAAGTTGATGGCCTTCTCGGCAAGGCTGAACAACTTTTTCCCCAATCTTCAAATCGACAATCTATCTGCCCCATGATTGGCCGTCTCCCCCTTTCCAGAGAATCCATCTTGCAAGGTTCTCCCACCTTGCTCCCTGGCGCAAATCACCACCTCTCGCTCGCACTGTGCCCCCTCCTCCACAGCGACCTCCACCCTGTCGAGCCTGTCGGCTCAAACACCATGACACCCACCATGCGCCTTTTCTCGCCCACGCCAAGTGGCCCTCGTGATGCACGAATGGACTGAGCCGACTGCACGTCATATCCGGCGACAGACTATCGCCTCGTAAAGCCATGCCTCCAACGGCATTGCATGGCGCTAGTGCCTACAGTATCCCATGCTCCGTCCTGCAAAGAGTTCAGACACCACCTCGTCGACGACCAGCAAAGAGAAAACAACACATGGGGCCAATATCTCCAGCTTGTATTCGCCCTCTCGCTCCTCAACGACGATACCGTCCAACTAGCTCATGTACTACAACAAAAGAAAGAATGCATTATTGAGCCTCCCCCAAACCCCTTCCCCCAAACGCTGCCTCGTCTCCTTTCTCGCTCGATAACTGTCCTGCCAACAAAAAACATGGTACCCTGTCTCCTCTCGCTGAATCAATAAATCTTCAGCATATCTCTCTGCTGTCCACGTCGTTGCCTGTCCTTCGTCCCCGTCAAAACAGCCAGATAGACGCCGCCGGGGCCGGGTAAAAGCAACCCTCACTCGTCCGGTCCACAACTGCCTGCTCTCCTTCGCCTCTCGTTTCTTCGTCACCCCCTCGCTCCATCTTCTGCCTGTTGCCATTGTCCACCCCTGGCCAGCTGGCTGTCCGACGTCGCTGCCTCGGACCGGCCGCGATCATGACCAGCTGGCTGTCGTTGAAGATTAAGTTGCTCTGCCAGATGTTGGATCGAAATCCACTAGAGAACGCCAAGACACCTTACTATGCTGTTTTCCGAACGCCTGAATAAAGGGGAATCCTGGTCAAATACAGGAGGGGCCTCGAAGGTCCCACGAACAAAAAAAGACAAATATGAAAGTTCCGTGTCGCTGGCTCGTCGCTAAAAGAAGTGCGTATAGATCTTGGAGTTCTCGTGCACCTCCATTTCCTGCCATGATCTGTTAGCATTGCGTCTGGGATCCGGGGGCAGCTGCAAGTCACTCACCATCTTGAAGGTGTTCAGTTCCTCCTTGATCTGCTGGGCGAGCATGGGTGTCAATCTATTGCACGTAGCAATTTCGCCGCGACGGTCGTACTCCTGGCTCGGCCAGGTGTCATGGTACATGAGACGGGGGTTGAAAGTGGCGTTGCGCTTCATCGTGCCCTGCGGTGTGCCCGGCGCGCTCTTCGTGTCCTGGCGAAGCCTCAGGGCAGAGACAAAGTAGTCCTCGCTTCCAATCGTCACCGTCCCGCCTCGTTTGTGGCCAAGAACCTCATCGTTCGGCGTGCTGGGTGCGCTGGAGTGGGGCGAGTCCGTCATGTTAGGACCGCCGGCCATGTCAAATCCGTGAATCTTGGTGTCAGTCGTCTGTGGCGATGGCGTCGAGGTCCCACTGCGATCTTCTGCATAAAACGGTCAGCTGTCTTGCATTGTCTCTTGATCAACGTCGGTGCCTTACTCTTGAGAATACCCTTGCGGACAGCAGCGAGAACTTCGGCTCTCTCGGCTTCGCCGCCAACAAGGCTCTTTCTTGAGCTCGAGTGGTCGGTACCTGAACTGCCAACGCGCTCTGACGAGAGGTTAGGCATGTTGGCCGCATCGATTGAGTTCCGCTCCAAATGCGGGAATCCAGTGCCCCCTCCTGGTTGAGTGCGAGGGTCGGGGTTGACATTGACCCTCTCCCGTTCCGCCTCTACTGTAACCATCGTGACGGAAGCCTGCGGAGCCTCGGGCAGACCTGCGTCGGCCGCTGGAGCGCCAATCATCGACTTGGGCCGGAAAAGCCCGACAAGAGATCTTGTACCCTTCTTCATGCCTCTTCCCATCTTGCGAATCATAATCGAAGCGGAAGAGGCCGTCGAGGATATCGACAAATTGTCGGTCGACCCGGAGAACAGCTTGCCGCCATAGATGTTGCTACCAATACCAGCCGCCTCCTGTCGTTCGGCAATGCGAGCCTGCTCGGCATTGTAGGCCTCTTCCGGGTCCTGGTCTTTGTGGAGCTTGGCCGGCGTGTTTTCCTTATCTGCGGCGTCATTTTCATGCACGGCTTTCCTGAAATCGGCAGCGCTGCCGAAGGAGAAGGCTCGACGAAGTCTTGATGTCTTGCTCTTAGGGCGGCCACCTCCCTGGTTGAGGGCAGCCAGCCGCTTGACCGCTGGGCTGTCGACCGCCTGCGCCGAAGACGACTTGGCAGGGCTGGTGGGCGAAGCGGGCCCGGCAACGTCGGCGGCCTGGCCACTGCCGCCCTCCTTATCCATTGACACCGGCTTCGAGAGCGGAGACGGGTTACCGATACGCTTCGAAGGCCCGGTGGCATCGGAGGAGGACGAGCTTCGTGGGGGGATGTTGACGAGTCGGGGATAATCAGCACCGTCGGCTGTTCCTTGGGTGGGCTGCGACGCGGGGTAGCCCGTGGGGGCGGCGTTCCTGTTGGCCGACTGCGACAAGGGGAGAGAAGCATCAGCAAATCCAGTTTCGAGACAATATGCATGTGATTTTAAAAAATGCCGTCACTGCCAGCATAGGAAATACTTACAGATGAAGGTCGCGAGGTAGGTCGAGAATTGCTTCCCGTGGTGCGGACAGACGATCGGCTGTCCGAGCTGCCAGCGCGGGCATGGTGGACGACGGGATTGCTGTTGAGCGCCGAATAAATAGCAGCCTTGGCAGCAGTCTGGTCCGAGCCTGTGCTCTTTGGCCTCCCAGTCTGTTCCAGACGGGTCGATTCTTCCGGCTGGTTCACTGTGGGTGGGGCCAGAACCGGGCGGGCGCCGGCAGAATCCAACGCGGGCATACTGCGCCGCCGGAATCTGAAGCTATCATCTTGAGGGTAGACGCGGGCGAATTGCATGTCATCAACGGCCGATCCTGACTGGGGCGCAACGATCCTGTTAAACCTCGCCATGTTCCGTGCGCCGTAGTTTTGTCCGACGGCGACCCTACCGGCGCCGGACGTGGTCGCAGGAGCACGGCCAGCTACCTGGCCGGAGCCGGAGTTCGTCTGCTCCGTGCCACGCAGCGCCGAGCGTCTGTATCTCTCAGGCGAGGCCCTTGCCGACGCAGCCTGTCCAAAGGAAGACTGCGACGACTGCGTCGATGACGCACTGGCCTGCGAGGATTGCGACGACCGCGTGTTGAATCTCCGGCTGCCAGGGCCAGGAATGGAGAGGTCGTCCCGTGAGCTGACGCTGGTTGGCGAATTGGTAGTAACGGTGCTGGGCAAGTTGGTGAGGGACGCGCTGGCCGAGTACCGTGGTCGAGAGGCGATGGGCTGGCTGTATTCGAAGGTTTGCAGACTCGGGACTACCGGCGCGGAGTTGGTTCGAAATGATCCGTATTGTTGCCAGGGTGCGCCTTGGTGGAGGCTCGGCGTGGCCGTGAACGCATATGGTTGAATGGGGGCGGAGGAGCCCCTGTACCCAGCACCGTCGACTCCACCTGGCAAGGCATGCATGCTGTGTCGTTTTTGCGAAGCAGCATGGGCATATGGCATGCCGGCATGAGGCGCCTGCAACATGCCCGACGCAGACGTTGGGCGAGTCTGGAGCATCGTTGCTGTGCTAGATTGCTGAGGGTATCCTTGGACGAGGGCAGCCATGTCTTGGGAGGGTTGGGTTCGAAAAAAGCGAGTGGGATTGTCGATTGGTATTGTAAAGCTCGGAGATACGCGTGCGGGAACAAGGAGATGGGGCGATCGAAAAAGAGTATTGTTGCTTGTGAGGACGCCTGAGTAGACCGAGGTTAGCATCTTGATGCTATGAAATGCCATCTCGTAGCCAGGGGAGCTTACTCTTAATCAGTTGCTAAACAACGAGTGGACGAGCGTGCAGAATGGGGCGAGGAGATGTTGAACCAGAGAATTCAATGACTGTCGCTTGCATAAGAACTGAAGGACGCCTGCGGCCAGGAGAGGGTTGCGAGAGGAAGAAGTTCGTTCCGACAGAGGCGCACTTTTACCGTGAGCCTCCGGTGGGCAGACGAGACTGTCGCAACTCGCAGCGGACGATGCGTAGTCAAGACAAGACTGGACAGATAGCACCACGTTGGGCACCTGGATCCGGGTCGTTATTGGGATGGGGACATGAGAAGGCCACAGTGGTGGTGGGTGGTCGAGAGAAAAACAAGAGCTCGGACGATGGAGCGACGGGAAGACGAGACGGTTGTTGGGGAGGGCGTTGCGGGGGGTCGCGCCTGGAGTCCCTGAATCGATGGCAGAGGCTTGTCCGAGGCGAGAAGAGACGAGAGAAGAAACAAGATCGGGCAAGACGAAATTCTACGAAAGAGGCAGAGGATGGGACGAGAATCGAAAGAAGGGGCGGTCGGACAGATGAGGCCCTGGGACGGGGAAGAGAGCAGGAGACGCCGAAAAATGGGTTCCTGGAATGTCTCTAGCGAGGCAGCCGGAGCGGGATGGCGAATTGAGGGGACCGCGGACGCAACGGGGAGGGGGGGAGAAGGAGAAAATGGCGAGATGGAAAGCGAAGGTGAGGAGGACGGGAAGCTGGCGATGGAGGACGGCCGCTGGGAGGTTTCGTGGTTTGATTCCCCTTCCCCCGTGCGTGCCCCCTGGCCCATGGGCCAACAGTGTGGTAGGAACCGTCCGGCGTCCACTGCGGGCAGTCCAGGCACGCCTGCCCGCATCGAATCGGACGACGGCCAGGGTTCAAGACACACAGGACTGCCCAGGACAGGCACTGTGCCCCACCCGCCTAAACCCACCAGAGCAGGCCGCCAGGACCGCCTGCGGCGCACAGTCGCTGCCGTACGGTACGAGGACGCGACGTTTGTTTTCCAATTTTGCGACCCCCAACGGCGAGGCGACTCTTCCAAACCGTGACAAAACACACAACACATGGCACTTCGCCGTGCCGTCTGTCGGGCGTCCTCTCGCTTCCTTCACCTCGACAGGAGGGCAGGACGCCCATGGGCAAAGGGCGACTCCACTTCCCCTCGTGTTGGCTCTGCCACGCTCCCCCCTCCGTATTGGCAAGACGTCCGAGTTCTAGACGCGGGCAGACTCCTCTTTTCGATCGCCCTGTCGATGGTCCTGGCAACTTTTCCCCGACACCGACTTGCAGGAGGAGCGGCCATGTTTGACGGAGCGGCAGCCCTGTGATTGGACAGCGGCTGAGAGATGGCATTGAACCAGAGAGCGCTAACAGGGTGGTGGGCGTCGCCAAAACATCGCATCGCGGTGCGGCTCGTACTGTGTACCGTCAGACGACGACGGGATGGCGATGCTTTCCAGGTGCTCTCCAGGCAAAATAATTAATTTGGATCTTCGTGCAGCAGCAGGTTAAGAAGGGTCCCGTCCCGAGATTCAGACCGCCATTGTCCAGATCACCGCGTTTCCCCTCCTCGTAGGGGTACCACTGACATCACCGTGGGCACTCGAGAGGGCCACCGGAAGACAGAAAACTGAAGGAGAAAACTGAAGGATGGTCCTGTCCACCAGGGACCACCCCTACGCAGCTCAAGTCGAGCACCATCCCATCGACAACAGCGAACGCCTTGTCGAACTGGTCCGAGACCCAACGAGCCAACAACTCTTCAGATGACGGGTTATTATTGTTCGAGACATGAAGCGGCTCGTCGGTCAGAATATTTGATCAAACCAGCGAGTCCCCCTTTTTCCCAGCAAGGCTCCCTCATATCTCGTCACCGTCGTCCCCCCTTCCAAAAAGGCCCTTTGTTTCCGTCAACCTCCAGAACCTGGAATCCCGCCCCTCCTCCAATCAGCGCCATACAGGACAGGCGCAGCAAGATGCATGGAACAGGAGATGACCCAGCAAAACCCGCCCAAATCGCCTCCCGCGAATTGAGCACTGGCCGACGCGCCTGTTGTAACCTCGAAGGCCAACAATCTGCAGGCACGCTGCTCTCTCCCTCAACCAGCCCCGCGCCAGGTTACAAGATGGTCATGCTCCGGCCCTCAGAGCCGCAGTCCAACCATCAACAACAACCCTTTTGCCTGCAGCGCCCTCGAGAGCCCTCATTCGATGCCCGGCTCCGTTGATTCCCGCCCTTGCCCGCAAAAGTCGGCCCGTGGCGCGGGGCCTTCCAAGCCCCCCTCAACGCCGTCCAGGGCCGCCGTCTCTGAGGCAATGCCGAAGAGGGGTACCCTCACTCACCGGTCTATTCCCGCCTTCAAGTTCAAAGACGGCCCGGCTTCTCCTACGCAACGGAGGGGTTGTTCGGCATGCAGCCTGTGTCGTCATTGGCACCAATACAAAACGCCATGAACATCAGTTCTCGTTCCCCGCCAGCGTCCAGCCACCGTGCCGTCAGCGTGGCAGACAGGAAACGGCTGATCGTCCACGAACCCCCCGAAGCTTTTCAGCCACCCTCCGTCATGCCCTCGGGATTCCACAACCGCACACGTGGCGAGCCCTGTTGCCCCCCTTGACCCGTTCGACAGGCGCCTCGAAAGCTTGACATCGAGGATGGTCCCAACCCAATCACCCACCCGTCGCGGGAACTACACCAAGGCGTCGCCCAGGGAACTGGTTCGCAACGACGGTCGGACGAATGCACGTTCTCGAGCGAGTCCGTCCCAGAGCCGATTCCTGCAAGCACTTTCACCGCCGCCCCACCCCCATCGTCGTCATCACGCTCCCCAAGGAGCCAAGCTCCGCAAGCGCGGATGTCTCACTTCGTTGCTACCGAATCTCCCCCCCAAACCTCGGGTTCGCTGATCGACTCTGGTGGGCGTGTGGACGGTCAAGCTAGCTCCGGCATCTACGACAGTGTCACGGCACTAGAGAGGCGTGATCCGGTCCCCCGTCGCCTCGTTCCCCCCTAGTACTGTGTGACATGCTCGATGAGAGAAGCTCGGGTTCGGTTTGTGCCTCGGTGGATGGCGGCGGAGCAGGGGAGTTCCCTGGTCAGGACACATGGACGTGTTCACGGTGTAGACGCGGAGGTGGCGGCGACGGCGATGTGCGATCACAGCGTCGTCCTTTGTGGATTTTCCCCGCGAAGATTTCTCGATCTGAGACAACCGCTGGGGTGAATGTACGGGTTGGGTAAGCGTCGCCATGGGAGTTCCGTGCCCACATATGGTGAAATGCCCCGGGATATGGTGTGTCGGCAAGGTAAATAAAGTAGGTATTTCTTTTTGCCCCCCCCAACGCAGGTCAGAGACAAGACGGGAACGCACTCGTCGGGGCTTTTGGTAGTCTCGTGCGTGTCTGAAATGCTGTGTTTCAGACAAGACGGTCTCTCCATGCCTCCCATCTCGTCACGGGTGTTGTTGCGAGGTCGAATCCGGAAGGGCGAGGCATGCAGGTGACGACAACTTTGCCCATTGGAGCTTCTAGGGCAGGGTCCAGTTCCTGGTGAGGTGTGTTGTACACACACACAACTGGAGGCCTACTTGCACTACCGACGACCTCACCGCCGGCATAGACCGGGCCAAGGTCGTATACCAGTGGCGGATTGTGGGGATGGGTGGTCCCAACTGCTTGTTTACCTACCTGCCTACCCTACAAGCATGCCTTGCCTTGCGTCGTATGGAAACCCAACCGGATTATCGTCCTCGGCATTTCCATTGCGCGTCCGCTAGTTCACGTGGTACACACAACACACAACACAAGACTGCCGTCCGCAGTGTGTGTGTCTCTTGAGAGAGGTCCCGCTCGCCTGGGATGATGGATCGGGAGTATCACACAGCGGGAGGCTACACCAACTACCTAGGTAGCCTTGCTACTGCTGATGCGTAGGCACTTGGGTCACAGGGACATGGGCCAATCGATATCTGGATGGTTGACTAAAGCGTATGTCGACGAGGTGCTACTGCTGCTGCTGCTGCTTCTACTATTAGCGGGAACATACACGGCACCACCAGACACAAGAGAGACGGCGAGATTCGGCGACAGAAAGCGGTGCGACGGGTGGGCGCAGCTAGATGGTGCTAATGCGGGTTTTCGGAAGGGAATGGATGGATGGGGAAGATGGAGACGGTGGGGGGAGAGAGCGGGGAGATATCCTCTCTCGAGAGAGAGATATCTGAAACACATCCTTGGGGTGGCGGGAGTGGTTCGGCTGGTGGCAGCAGGTCTTCTATCCGTCCGGATGGGGGGGCGGACGGTTTAGGTACTGTCCCTGGAGGAGGATGAGCTACCTGTGGAAGCGCAAAAACAAGCAACCGACCGACCGACCGACAGCCCTCGCAGAGCTAGTTTGGGTTGTGTGACGTTGGAAAGTGAAAAGTGTGGGGGTTTCCGTGACGGTAGTGGTAGGTACTGTGTATCTGTATGTCTGAGGCAAAAGGGTGGACGGTACCGAGTTTACCCGTTCTCTTCAGAAACCGGCGGTCGTCCATGGGGGGGAAAGCGAGTAGCATTGGCGATTGTCGAATCCAGACATTTGTTTGGTGGTGATGTTATTCTCCATTCCTCTCCGTCTTGTCTCCATGGATGTGCATGGTTTGGATCAGACGTGTTGTGCGGGGAAACTGCAACGAGGAATCAATCGGTTGGGAATATTGTGGTGATGGATGAATGGATTCCTGCTGGATGCGTGTATTCCCAGCTTCGACCTCCTTCCACGGCTCCGCTTCCAGCATGTAAGTACGTGCGAAACGGTTACAGTTGAAGTTGGTTGGGTGGTGGTGGTCGTCGTCAGCGTGATCATCACGAATACGAGATGGCAGGGCGATGTTGCTATGGGGTTGCTCTTGCTTCCGGATGATGTGTGTTCTTGCAGTCCGACGGCGATGGGAGTCCTCAACTCAGAAGGAGAATAATGTCGGTGGGGTTGACATGTCGGCCTGCTGATGCTGTGCCCTGATGGCAGACTTGACCGACGTGACCAACGATGCGAGTTGCTGGTCGGCGGTGTTGCATCGAGTCCACGTTGCAGTCGGTTGTCTCTGAGAGGCTGGGATGGGGTATGTCTCCGCGATGAGGGGCGAGCGCGCGATATAGGGATTGCGCTTATTAAGTTGGCTGGAGCACCACCGGGAGGATGAAGCGGTTGAGCAGACGGGGGGAAAATGGACAGTTGGTCTGTTGCCAAGTCGGCGTGCCTTGGAATTCAGTCGTGTTGGGCCGATTCTGGAAATGCCATCTCGAGGGCCTTGGTTTTGGCAGACTCGAACGGAATCCTGCTTCGGAAAGGGAATGGCTGCCCGCAGGTATAGTCGCAGAGATATACACTTTGAGCTTTGGGCAAGCCGTGCAACAAGGTTGATGGCGGGCAGTGGGAGAATGTTTGTGATGCACAGTGCCAGTGTTTCGTCGAACCCCTGCTGAACCCCCGACCCCGGAACATGGGGGTTATGTCAGCCAGACCAAGCCAAAACAAGCAACACGGTTGAAGATTGAACATCCTGCCAAGCTAGCCTTTTCTGCTGGGCTTGACGATCTTCAACGAGCCAAGATCTAGCGGTCGTCGACGTCGTTTGACCATTGACGACCAGGAGTACGAATACCGGTGCTGACCGATGCCCATTTCCAGTCATGTTCCCCCCGCTGGCGTTCCACAACCAAGAATGCCCCATTCGGAAGCTGGTTCAGCCGAGACATAACAAGTCATCAACATTGCCATCTGTTGCAAACAGTAACTCCAAGAGTCTTAAATCAACCTGATTTTTCCTTCCAACAGATCCACAACACTTCCCCAAACGCACACACTAAAATCTGCTCCATGTCCATCCGCCTTATGTCCGGGTGTTGTTGATGAATGGGAAGGGGACTCGACCAGACGACCTCGATGGCGGTCCCGGCCTCGGCCTTGGAGACCTCGGATGCTACGGCCAGTTTCCACTGTTGCTGTGCTCGAAGGGAATGTGCTGTTCAGTGAATTCTGGGCAATTGCAAAAGCTAACTCGTCAATATGTCAAAAAAAACCTGCTGTCATGTTTTTTGTTGTGGTGCCGGCGCCGAGTGCCCCATCTTCCCGGGCCAAGAAACTCGGCCCCCGGGGCGGCGCCGGGACCCACAGCATATATATCCGGATAACCCCACAGTTTTCCAACGCAAAGAACCCCGGTGTGGCCCAACGGTCACGACGGGCGGCCGGACGACAAAAGCCCTCACCGAGAGGCCTGAGTTTGAGCCCCCTCCAACGACGAGGAAGCCTCCTCAGAGCGATTGGTGCGGCCCCGCCTCCGGGCCCCCTCCCCGAAGTGACTGGCCCACCGGGCCTGGTTCGTAACCCCCGACCTCCTCTGGCACCGGCCGGGGGGGCTTGGGGGTGAGCGTTTGCCTTTTTTTTGGCCTCTTTATTTTCACGACCTTTGGCGCCCGTTTGTGTATAATGGTGGCGGCTTTCCGACTGGAGAAGGCAGAGACCAAACAAACCTCGCTCCCGAGCCCTTGAACCTTTTGCTCCTATCCCGTTGACTTTCACAGACTCCTTCGCTGTTGTCATTGTTTCTCAACCGTCCGATGGGAGAAATTCTCAAATCAATTCCGTCTGCTCTTCCGCAAATATTAGATCAACCAGCCAGCAGCTGTTTCCTTCCCACTAGCTATGCTCCTTCCTTCCCATTTTTGATCCATGCCCGACAAATCCTCGTCGAGGCCAAAAGCGAAAGCCAAATTCCATCCCAATCCAGTCCAGTCGCAATGCAAACCAAAACCAAAACCAAAACCAGCATCCACACCTCCACACCCTCACCCTCGCCGTCACCCCAGCGCAGCAACAACAAACCCCAGCGCCTCCCTCCCAAACTGCGTCCCATACCCCTGATGCACCTCTTCATCATCCCCCTTTGCACAAAACGGATCCCTCGCATCACAATACGCCTGGATCCTGTCCTCGAACTCCTTGCACGTAAACCCCACCGGCCGGGCCGCGAACCCCGGCTCCGTCGCGTTCCCCACGTTGAACGGCAGCCCGTCCACGTGCCGCGGATTCCCCATCAATATGATAGCCGCGGTGCGATTCGCCACCGCCGCGGTGACCAGCCGTCCTGAGGATGTGACGCTCGGCAGGTCGGGCCCGCCGCAGAAGGCGTTGTCGATTATTTGGGCGCCCTGGGTGGTACATTCTTGTCAGTATGGCGGCACTAGCTATGTATGTAGTTTAGGGGAGGCGGACCTGTGAGTATCCATGCATGACAATGACGGAGTCCGGACAGCGGGCAGAAAACGCCGTGGTCTGGCGGACGACGGCCTTTACTCCCGCAGCCATGCTCTGCGCGTAGTCGTCGGGGTCGGCGCCAGCGGCGGGGTAGATGATTTCCTCGGCGAGGGTGGTGCCGGCGCCCGGGAACTGGGACTGGATGAGCTGGATGACGGTGATGGCCGAGCCGAAGCCTTGCGGGGTGAGGGTCTCGCGGGCGCCGAAGATTTGGATGGCGGGGCAGGCTGCTGAGGATTGGCGGGGGAGTTGGAGGGCGGCGGCGTAGACGACGGCCGCGAGGGCGAGGAGGGAACGGAGTGGTGTCATTCTTGGTCGAGGGGCGGGGGTTCTAGGGGGGTATGGTAGGTGGGGTTGGTAAAGGAGTGTATTGGCGAGATGGAGACCCGTGAAGTAGTTATTTCGTCACATATCGGAGAGGAAGGACGGAAAGGAGGATTGAAATCTGGGTTTCTCTTGCTGACTTAAAAGGAACCAAGGTATAGATGCGCGCAGTCAGACCCTTAACTTCCCCGGACGTATTAGTAGACCCATGCTCCGACGGAACCCGGGGAGGATCGCAGGGGAAAACGTGGGGACGGCGATCCGGTGTTCCAGCATGGAAGCATGGCGGGCTTCGTTCGGCTAGTGTCCGACTTGACATGACAGCAAGACGGAATATGGGTAGGCTTGCCTTCAGCTGGAGTGATCTGAGCTAGAGATTTAAGGGCTCGTTGGTGGTGTGGATTTCTCCGTTCGCCCGACCTTTTTGTCGTGTGAGGTTACCCCTGATCGACGTCTTCCCGTCAAGCGTGCGTTTTGATGACCGCATGACTGATCGGGGATAGAGAGTCGGGGAATGAAGACATCGTGTGAGGTAGTATTAGCCGCTTGTCGTCGGCGATGAAAATTGGGTTGCGATGATGGAGAGGAATGAAGTTGACGATGCAGACGCAATTGATAGGGTTTGCGGTGATTGAGTCGTGGGCTTGGCTCAGGGGTTGGTAAACAAACGACGAATGGGATCCGCAGCAACACAGCAATACGGGCAAATTGTCGACCACTCCAAACAGCAACGAATGCTTCAGCACTTCCAGGTTACACATGCTCCAGCCCCTGAGAATACTACCACACACTTTTGCGATGGCGAACCATGTGCCTGAGCCACCAACCCTCTCGTGCAACCACTCCCCGCGAACCATACACAAGGAGGGTAATGTAGGGACGCAAAAATGCACGTAACATGATCCCAAGAAGCCAAGCCCGGTAGGCGAGCTGCGATCCCCAAGGTCCTTCATCGTCTCGAGTCCAGACACCGCGCCTGCTCGCGTGCAGCGCAGATCTCCTGGGGAACGTCAAGTTTCAATTGTCGCAGGGACTTGTTACAGGGACCACCCATGGACTCCCGCGGATCTTTGCCGGCGTACAGAGTTGTTGCGCATCTTCGATATGGCGTCCGTGCTGGCAGTTAGGTCGGGCGGGAGCTTTGCGACTTTACATGTGAGATGTACATATGTCGTGTGGTGGTTGGGGTAGGTTGCTCTCAGAACCGGCGACATCTGATCAGGGGGATGCATCCGACCAGCAAAAGCTATATTTCTTGCGTAGATGAAAGCAGGATAGGCGAGCAAAAAGAAAGCTAGACGCTGCAGATGGCAAAAATACATACAACACCAGGGATTCGCTGGTCGTCACCGACCCAACTACTAGTCTGGCGGTTACTGGCTTATCTATGGGAGAGCGGACGGGATCCCGAGTTTTCCAGTACCTATGGTCGTATGTGCTTTGAGGATGGAGGGATTGGGCTCAAGTACGTCGAGGCCTGAAAGCACTGCATGCTGTGAAGCGTCCAGTTCACTCCCGAGGACACCGCGTCATCACCACAACTGCAACGCAACCAACAAACATGGCAGCATCAGCGTCCGGCAACATCAAAAAAAGTATATACTCAACGCCAGATTATATGTACACGAAGTTCACCTTAACGCTGTCCCTGCCTCGACCACAACATCTACCTCGCCGACACCCAAAGCAGACCCAATGCCACCAGATACGGGATCCAGCCCGCAGCACCGCCCATCATATCCCTCCTCCCGTTCCCCGCTCCCCACAACATCACCGGCTGCCCCGTAGTCGGCGTCTCGTCGATGCTACACACTGCCGTGCAGTTCTTCGCAGCCTCAGCCCTCTCCCCCAGCCGCCCCCCGCCAGACCGCTTATGAATCCCACCAAAATCGCCCGCCCCCGGCTCCGTGCTATTGTACACAAGCTCCAACCACTGCACCTGCAGGTACGCCGACTCGCCCAGCGACATGTTACCCGACCAGCGGCCACCGTCGCTCCACGCATTGAGCGTGATCTTGCTGTCGTCGCGGGGCGCCTGAAAAGACTTTTGCAGCATCTCCTGGTCGTTGACGAACCACGTGCTGTTGCCGGGCGTCCAGTCCATGCGGTAGACGGCCCAGTCGGTCCAGCGCAGGCCGCCGGGCAGCGTGACGTTGTTGGAGGCGGCCTCGACCGCGTCGCCCGTGTCGTTGTAGCCGGGCTGGTTGGTGTAGTGGATCAATGTGTCCTCGTCGCGCGTGCGCACCTCGAGGTCCGACTCTTGCACATCCATGAGCCGGTCCGCGTGCCGGTAGGTGAAGAGGGCCGTGATGGCGCCCGGGGCGCCGATGGTGCGCGCTAGCATGCGGACCGAGGCGAACTTGACCTTGTGGAAGGATTCGATCTCGGCGGCCGTTTGGAATTCCTTGTTGGTCTGCGGGTCCTTGAGACGGCTGGTGCGGAGGGTGAGCCAGGTCTCTGGGCCGCTGTCGGATTTGTCGGCGTTGGCTTCGATGTAGACGTTGTTGCGGGACATGACCATGAGAGCTGTGGCGTCTGGTCTCCGGTTCTCTTGATTGTCCCAGAAGTTGGTTATCCATTTCTTCTCCCACAACTGCGAGCTAAAGTATTTGGCCGTGAAGGGGGCGGCCTTGTTGGCTTCTGGGGTTGCCCTGATGGTCGGCACGAGAGCACTTTGAGTTTGGCTTCGGAAGTCCCAGAAATCGTGGAATTGGAAGAACTGGGGCTCGGGTCCGTTTGTGAGGAAACAGCCACATTTGGAGTGCTCTGTGAGGGGCGGTGTAGCTGCCGTTGCTAATGGTGTTGCAGCTGCGATGAGTAGGACGAGCGACGATAGCGATGTTGGCCACCGCGGTATCGGATCTGGGGATGCCATTTTTGTTGCTTTTCTGCGGCTGCTTCTTGGCTGTGACCTAGCCAACGGAGCCAAGACGGACTTTTCCCAGCGGACTGGAGGCGAGGCCTCGGTGGGATCCAAGCTGCCAGACGACAAGAACGAGGAATGCGTCGAATCGACTTGTGGCTATACAATTGGAGCAAAGGATGCGTTCTCGCGACGAGAGAATCAGGACAGCAACGAGCAGGCTTGGAAGATGCAAGCAGGACAGGACAGGACCAAGACTGTCGCGTGGCCGGCCCAGCCCAACCGGGGATGACGCTTGTCAAATAGCTAGGCCATCGGATGACGGACTTTGCCCCAGCGACGAACAATGTCCCGCGGGCCGCCGGGAAAGAGACAATGAGATATATGACGGACGATGCTCGACCAAGGGTCCCTGGCCTCCCGTGGGAAGGCTGGATCGATCGGCGCCGCCAAACGGCATCTATTGGTCGGCGTGCTTGGTGCCGTGATGATATCCAGGCTCAAGGAGACCCCACGGGGGCGCGGCGACGAGACGCAGACGGTCAAACAAGCCGTTGGGACCTTTTGTCGGGACTGATATTGTTGCTTGCCTGACATAGACGACCCACCGCCCCAAGCAAGCAGTGCTGACGAACGACTGGCATTGGTTGAGGGGGTGCTAGGCTCAAAGATCTCCATTCTTCCATACAAGGTGTGTATAGTTGCTGGGGCTCCCATGGGTTATCCGGCTAAAGACGTCGACACGACGCCATCGGCCGTGTGCTAAAAATGGAGTGTGGGAGGAAGAGATATTGGGAGGCTCTTTGCGCTGCTGCGCCGAGGGCCCAGAGTCCGGGAAAGATGTAGGGAGGGCCCGCATATGTCTTTCGGCGAGAGACATGGTCAAGGTGGATGGGTAGTACCTATTGTGCGAGGGTGCGAGGCTATACCGGGTTGAAACCGCGCCGATGCGAGCCTTTCGCGTGCCTCGGGGCCGGACAATCGGGGGGGACGGAAGGGAGTTTCCACGCGGTGGTATGTGTGAAACCCCCAAATCTCTACTTTCGCCGGCGGTGTATTCGGCATGTGTACGGCGAGGCCATGCAAGTTGGGTGTCGTGTGTGCCTCGAGACGGACCGGAGGTCGAAATACGCCGATGTTGGAGACAGAAATTGACACATTCCTTGGAGGAGATGACCTGGAGATGCGAGGAAAAGGAGAGGACAACCAGCAAATCCAATGTCCTATGGTTTTACTGGCAATATTTGAACCAAATTCAAATCTCGACGACAAGTTGAAACTTTGATGTTGCGAGTTGGAGTGGCCGCTGTTTTAAGCTTTCAATCGATCCCTGTCCACTTCATGTGGGTAGTGCTCGGCAGTCTTGGCGGCACGCTTGGCCGGATAATTCGCAATGCCGTTCCGTGTGCTGGTTCTGTCCGGCCGAGCCCAGACCTTTGGATGTTTTCGCCAATCATCATCGGTCGCCAAATGCCCATCCCAAGAGCCCCACTCGGCTCCAAGTATTCCATCCGCGCAGCTGCAAGAAGCTTGCAGAAGCTGTTGTCACTTGTCACTTTTGTTCCTCGATCAACACTTGCGACAACTTTGCACGACGCCAAACCCGCCGAGCTCTCTTCCACAACATCTTCTCTGGCACGCCGCGCTACCGACTACTCGCTACAAATAGCTACGGACCGGAGTGAAATGCATTTCTACTCACTTACCCTCCTGTCCTCTGGCTGACCGTCTGCCAATCGCGCGCCGTCGACTCTCGATTCCATTCCCAAAAGTCACATCTCGTCACCATGTCGTCCCCCTCCCGAGCCTTCGATCCCGCGCCCGACGCCGGCAACCTCGACATGCTGTCGCCGTCGAGAGCGTTCGATGCCTTGCCGGACGCGGCCCATCTCAACAACCTGCCATCGCCGTCCCGGGCATTCGATCCGGCGCCCGACGCTGCGCATCTCGACATCATGTCCCCGTCCCGAGCATTCGACCTTTTGCCAAACGACGCAAACCTCCTTGATCTCTCCCCGTCCCGAGCATTTGATCTCTCCATGTCCCCTTCGAGGGCATTCGACCCTTCGATGTCCCCGTCGAGGGCGTTTGACCCCATACCCGACACCGCAGATCACAACATGCTCTCCTCCCCGTCCAGGGCCTTTGATCCTCTACCGGAAGTTGCCCCAGAGCCCCTCCCAGAACCCATGGCGGTTCAAGAACCCGCGGCTGTCGAAGAACCGGCTGCAGCCGAGGAACCAATAGCGGCCAAAGAGCCAGCAGCCACCGAAGAGCCAGCAGCCACCGAAGAGCCAGCAACGATCGAAGAGCTAGTAGCCGCCAAAGAGCTTGCAACGTTCGAGGAGCAAACATTGCCCAAGCCACACGAGGCAGAAGATGAATCTCCCTCTCCAGCGTCATCTGGCTCCGAGGACGGCGAGATAGACGAGCGCAGCTCTGCCGAGCCCACATCGCCATCACGTCAGCGCCCATCAGACGACGGCGGCAAAGAGCCAGAGGCCCCCAGACCAACTGACAACTCCGCGAACCCTCCCCTCCCGAACGAACCCCTACCCGGTCAAGCCCCCCCTCTCCCGAGCGAACCCGTCCCGTCTCCCGAGGACGATGGCTGGGAGGCGCACTGGAACCCCAACACGTCCAGTTTCTGGTTCTACAACCGCTTCACCTCGGTCTGGCAGCAAGACAACCCGCGTGTCCCCGAAGCTTCCGCCACCGCCGTCGTCGCCCCAGTCGTCGTCCCCGAGACCCAAGACAAGACAGCCATCAGCAACCCCGTCTCGGTCGCAGGCGGCTACAACCCCGCCATCCACGGCGACTACGACGAGAACGCATGGTACGCGCAGAACGCGCGCGCCATCAACGAGCCCCAGCAAGCCGTGCCGACCATGGTCCCGCACGGCACGGGCGAGGAGTACCAGTACGTGAACGGCGCGTACTTTAACCGCTGGACGGGCCAGTGGCAGACGCCCGAGCAGGGCCCGGACCGGCACACGGACGAGGCCAAGAGCAAGCGCCAAATGAATGCCTACTTTGACGTGGACGCGGCGGCCAATATGCACGACGGCCGGAGTCTCAAGGCGGAGCGCGCCAACCGCAAGTTGACCAAGGCGGAGCTCAAGGCGTTCAAGGAGAAGAGGAAGGCCAAGAAGGAGGAGAAGCGGCGCGCTTGGCTGCGGGATTGAGGGGTGGACAGGTGGAACGGCGCAATGGATCTTGCTTTGGTAAATGTAGCAATTCTGGGAGTTTGTTGGTCTTGGTCGGTCTCGGGGGGTCCTGGGATTTCTTCATTGCATGTACCACAGCTTTGATTTACCGGTCGATGGTGGTGGTTTGGATTGGAGGCAAGGGAGGCAGTCGATCGAGGTTTACGGGCAGACATTGCCTCTTTCCCTGGTGGGTGGTAGAAGAAGCATTCACACCATTGAGCATTTGCACGGAAGAGGGCGAGGAAAACGGGAGACTGGGCATGGGAGCGTACTTTGGGCTGGCGTTTCGGAAAGCGCAATACTTTGGAATCAAATGCCCCACATGCTTTTGGTGGATGGCGAATTCGAGAATGGGCCATAGGTAGAGATGTTCAGGACGCCGAGGGATCGCGGTTCTGGCTTTTTGTAGGTATTCTACGGGTTGTGGAAAGAGATTCTCAGCGCTGTCAACTTCTCACAAATTGCCATGATCTTCTACAGGTATGTATCTAAATGGCTACCTCTTCCACATCAAGCATCCTCTTTACTCGTCATCCTCCTCGTCATCATCCATCGTCATATCAATCTGGATGCTCTCCCCCCCATCACTGTCACTATCCCCATCGCTCTCCTCCCCATCATCATTCTGCTGTTGCACAACCGCCACCTTCTCGGCCTTGCCCGTGTCCACCCGCTTCGGCTTCCCCGGATCCACCAGCGACGCCTTGCGCTTCAACGGCGACAGCGGCCCATCATCCCCCGCAATAACAGCCGGGACGACAACCAACGTGGCGCTCTTCTCCTCGACGACGGTGCTGGTGGCTGTAGTAGTGAAGAACGCATTCCTCTCCACCACCACCTTCTCCTCCCCATCCACATCCATACCCCCGTCCCCCCATCCCGCAGCCACCGCCGTGGTCTTCACCTCCACAACCTCCTCCTCCACCTCCTCACCACCCATCTCAACATCCCCTTCACCCTCCTCCCCCCACGTCCGCGAAGCGTCATACACCGCCGCCCCCCGCGCCCTCACCAGATTCGTCCGCAGCACCTCGACCTCCTGGTCGCGCGGGAACTGCCGCACCAGAAACGGCAGCAGGCCCGGGTAGTACCGCCCCCGCGCGTCCTTGTAGGGGTGCAGCACCGAGGCGACGAGCGCGGGCTTGCTGGCGGCGAGGACGGCGGTGCGGTCCAGGAGGGCGCGGGCGTCAGGCGTCAGGTGGCGCTGCGGGAGGTGGGAGAAGAGGAGGGGGAGGAGGCGGGCGGCGGCGGATTCGTGGGGGGCGGGGGTCGCGGTGGGAAGGGGGTTGGTGGAGGGGGGGGGGGTGAGGAAGGCGTCGGCGTTGGAGGAGGAGGGGTCTTTCGGTTTGGAAGGGGCGGGGGCGGGGTGGAGTGGGCGGGGAGGGCGTCGTGGCAGCAGGCGTGGAGGAGGGGGAGGAGGGTGTCGACGGTGAGTTTGGGGAGGGAGGGGCCGGAGAGGAGGAGGAGAGAGGCGAGGAGGGTGTAGGCGGGGGAGCGGACGGTCGGGAGGTGGTGCGAGGATTTGAGGATGCGCGTGGCTTGGTCGATGATGTCGGTGGAGAGGGGGAGGGCGTTGGACTCGAGGCGCGTGATGAGGGCGAGGTGCAGGCGGAGGGCGGCCGTGTGGATGTCGGGGAGGACGGTCCAGAGCTCGGCCTTTTCGTCGCGGCCGATGGCGGGGTTGAGGTCGACCGAGTCATCCGCGGAGGGGAGCGTCACGAGGGAGATGCGGGATGTCAGGTCGAGAAGGTCCCCGAGGGGGAGGTTGACGGGCGTCTTGGTGGTGGTCTTGAGGTGGCTGGCGAGGAAATCGAGCAGTCCGGTGAGTCTCTCGGAGCCGACATCGATGCCGGTCCAGGCGGGAAGCTCGTCCGCGGCGTCACCGCCGCCCGAGGGTTCGCCGTCGGAGGACACGGCCTGGCCACGATACCCTGTTGTCGATTCCCAGGACTCTCGTACGGCGCGGAATATTTGGTCGGCGGTGTCGTGGGAGTTCTTGATGGCGGCCCGGATGCCCTTGATCCACTCGTCACTGTTTCCATTTTTGGGTGTGGTGTAGTGGAGAAGGACCAACACGCGTCTCGCATTCTCTCTGAGGCTCTCGGGGACCATGAGCAGGTCCGAAGAGGTCGGGGCGACATAGGTCTTGAGGGCTGTGGTAATTTGGGCACTGAACGGGCGCATCGTGGTCGGATACAAGGGGAGTATCTTGGACAGGGAGTAGGCCACGGTGTCGACCAGGGACACTGGGGCCTTCGATGGCTGGCCGGAGGCGGAAGCCTTGATGAGCTGGAGACACGCCGTGATGTAACCGGGGAGGGTGGGCGATGCCATTTCTCGCACCAGGGTCTGGTAGCCTTGGAGGAGGATGAAGATCTTGGTCAAGGTGATGATGCTCAGCTCCTTGGAGGCAACCGGGTCGGGTTTCTGTGCAAGTTAGCTTGTGAAAATACCATCTGAATCTGGACAGCCTACCTGCAACACGCTGATGAGACCCCTGATCCACGGCTCAGCCAGCCTCAAGCTTTCCCACCCGCCAACATCGATGATGGCCTTGATCAGGCAGATGGCGGCGAACCGACCCGAGGGCTTCCTCCCGGTCAACAGAGTGGTGATGTGGACCCGAAGCTTGTGAAGGAGGAGGGTGGTCTCTGATGTCTTGTCCTTTGCTTTGGCATCTGGAGTGGCGGAGAGGGCGCTTCCACAGCGCAAGACATGGCTGACAAGAGCAGGGCAGATGCGCGGGAGGTCGTCGACAGGTGTCGAAGTGAGTCGGCGGCAGACCACCCGAAGCTCAGGTGGGACCGACATCTTGGATCCGAGTCCTTGTTGGCGTGTGAGGTTGAATATCGACAGGTTGTCCAGAGGGAAGCTCAATGCTGGGAGCTGGTGGTGAAGCTATTCGCAGAAATTTCAAGCTCGACCTCAGCGGCGACTTTCGCCAATAGGGAGCTTCCGAATTGGGTTGATGGAAAAAAAGAAAGAGTTGCGGTGAAACTTAATCTTCAATCTTCAGCCAACTTGTCGCCTTTTGACAATCGGTCTTCAACATTTCAGTTATGTCTTTCAACAGAGCTCTCAATCTTCATGTGCTCAAAGTTTTTTTTTACAGGGAGCGATCCACCTTCACGGCACCTGAACCTTGTTCACCCCCTGAAAGTCCAGAGGGGGCGTCAGCCAATCACCGCCGTCCTTGGCGCTGCCTTTGGCAGGAAGCTTTTGGAGGCTGGAAGTGCCCGAAAGTCACAGGGGGGGGGACCTGGGCCGCGACCGACATCATCAACAATTTCCAGACTCTTGGATCTTCTCCCAAGCCAAGTTCCAACCCCCACCCGCCTCTCGAATCCCGACAATGCTGCGCGTGCATGTCTTGCCCGTCTTACAATAAGTCAACGTAGTGCGTGATTGCTTGGAAGCCTGGCATCATGGTCAGTACCTCCACCGCGGCGCCGTGACCTCGAAGCTCGAGGACGAGACTTGTGCTGTTGCTGCCCTCTTTGCTGTCGCCGAGCGGTCGCTGACATTGTGCGCCATGTACGCAGCCCGACGCAGCCAAGGCTGCGAGCTACATTCAGCAGCTCGACGATGCGCGCTGTGAGGACAACTGGGACGCTGTCCCGGAGCTGATCCGCAAGGTGCGGAAGCATGCCCCTGACCGCTCCTGTATGTTCCCTCCCTCGCCGTGATCTGCAGCCTCTTATTGATGACATCTACTGTTCAGGTCTCGCTGCCACCGCCGAGGGCGAATGCGCCATCACCAAAGGCAGCCAAAAGGCCGCCCCCGCCCCTGTCCCCGAAATACCGAGAGAGCTCCCGAAGCTGGCCGCCGAGATCCAAAATGGCAACGCCCACCACGAGGACAGGTTCCAGGCAAAGGTCTGCATTGGGTGGATGCACTGGGCCTTGAAGGAATACGACCTCGCTCTGGCCGCCCTGCCTGGAAACTACGACGAGGAGAACCCCCAGCTCGACGAGTTTGATGGGCTGCGCGAATGGACAAAGGTATGCGGCCTGAAGGGCGCATACCTCAAGGCGAACTGCCTGGCGCGGGAAGGTCGACGGGCCGGCGCGCTCAAGGCATTTGAGTCCGCATTGCACTCGTTGTCGGGCGTATGGGGTACAGGCAACGCGAGACAGCAACTGCGGTACTGGGCCGAATTGTTCCTCACCGAGTACTGCATGCTGGCAGGCCAGGCGGTTCGCGAGAAGGAGACTGTCCTCTCCGACCCCAACTGCCTTGCGCCCTTTCGCACTTGGTCAAAATACTGGGCGGGCACCAAGGGCTCCCCGCTGCCGGGCGGATTTGGGTTTCGAGGAGCTGTGCCTAGGCGGCGAGTGTGGTCCGAGTACTACCATGTCCTTTCCGAGATCCTCCAACGCGACTTGCCCTACCCCACGGGCTACGCCGCAGTCAACAACGAGTCGTCTGCAAGGAATCATCTACGCGCCGAGCTGAAGAAGGTGGAAACCATCTACCAGGGACTGCTCTACTCGGAAACCCGATTCCCCAAGGCCAACGAGGAGCGCGCCGAAGTGGAGGAATTCGTCGACCAAGTCATGCGGAACTGGACAATTCTCAACGGGCGTGGCTGGAGAGAGCAGGACCTCGGCGCGGGCGGGAGGGACTCGCTGAGCCACGGTGTGCTTGACACGCTATATGGCGCGGCGATGAAGACATATCACTCGACGGCCGTCCTCCGACATCTCTTTGCCGTTCACCTTGCCCTTGCCGAGTTTGACTTGGCGTTCATGTCCTTCAACTCGTATTTCGCCTTGATCAAGAAAGGGCGAGCACGAGTCATGAAAACCGGCCATGATGAGCCTGCCCTCGACAGCAACGCCACGATGCTCGAGACGGTTTCCAGCTGCGTCGCTGCTCTCTGTCGATACGGTGGGAGGGAGGCTGCCGACAAGGCCCGGGCCCTGGCAATCGAGCTCGAAGAGCTGGTTCAGGAACTCACACAGACCAATGGATCCACGGAACCCAACCCGCGGCCTTGTCCGCCACCCCATTCATTCTCCGTCGCGTGGCAAGCTATCGGGTTGGCACACGCGCAGTGGGCACGGATGACGTATGATTCGGAAGCCCGGGTTGTCTTCCAGGACAAGGCCATTTCGTGCCTGCGCAAATCCATGTCTCCCGAGTATGGCCAGGCGGCGGATGTTCGGGGTGTGTTTGCTCTTGCTGTCCTCCTGGCGGAGCAACGGAAGCTGTCGGTCGCCATTGAGCTGGTCAAGACGGCCCTCCTGGCCGACAAGGCGGACGAGGAGAACCAGGAGCTCTACCACGGACCCTACTGGCGCGAACGGTCTCTTATTCCCCTGTGGCACTTGTTGGCCCTCCTGCTCAGCGCGCGACAGGAGTACACGATGGCTGCTCGCGCGTGCGAGGGTGCCATTGAGCAGTTCAAGGATCCGACCGTTCTCTTTGGCGGTAAGAATCTGAACGGAGGTTATCGCAGCGATCACCTCAACGACGTCGCCGTCGAGAGGACCGGGAGCGACGGTCTCGTCGACGAGATGGACGATTATGAAAAGGAGAGCATCCTCGAGATCAAGATGACTCAGCTGGCCATCCTCGAACTGGTCGAAGGGCCGGCGGTGGCTGTGAACGCGAGCACAGAATTGCTCACCCTGTTTCCCCGGCTTTTTGGGGACCTTGAACCGAAACCAGAGTCGAGCGCCAAGTTAGAACCTCCCAAGACGTCGGCCACTCTTCGCAGCATAAGAGGCAGCGTGTTTGGCAGCAGATCGGAAAGGTCGTCGCGGCCCAGGCAGAGCGTGATGACAACCAACGAGAAGATGGAGACGATCCCCTCCAGACCCGCGACGACACAGACAGCTCAGAGCATTGCCACGACGGCGCCCACGATCCATGTGACCCACGAGAACGGCGACAGTCACTCGACGCGCAATGCCAGGAGATCAGAGAGTGTCAAGGGGAGGGGTGAGTCGGCGACCAGAAGGACCAGTCTTCGTAAGAGAAGCAGCTCTAGTCGGCCACGGGCCTCAAGCAGCGGGGGAATGCACCCGCCCACCATCGTTGACGGTGACCGTTTCTTCACGCCGTTCAACGATTTGCAGGGAGCTCACTACTTTGCCTTTGCTAGCCAAAAGACGGAAACGACGGGCCTGACCACGCTCAAGCACAGCAACTCCCAAATATCCAGCGTCACGTCTGAATCGACAGAAGCAGAGAGCGACCTTTCCGCAGTCGTGGTCAAGGCGGTGGAAACCTTTGGCAGCAAACTCCCTTATGTCCAGTTTTCCCAGGAGCACACTAAGCGAAGGCGACGGGCAATGCTGGTTGCCGTCTGGCTCGCCATAGGAGGGTTCTACAGGAGGGCGGGCCTGCTCAGCGATGCGCAAAAAGCATACACGGAAGCCAACCAGATCGTCGAGAAGCTCGAAGCCGATGTGTCCAGCGACAGCTCTGGGTCTGTCTCGGCGAGACAAACAGGCTGGGGTCAGAGGAAGAGCATCGATGAGCTCCTTGCCGATGTCTGGGCCGAGGTAAATTATCTCCACCTCTACCACTCAGACAGTCAAATGCTAACCAACACACAGAAAGGCAGCCTCTCCGTCGCGCGCGAACGGCCGTACAACGCCCAGGCCGACTTTGAGACAGCCCTGACGCACTTCCCCGACCACGGCCCCGCCATCGTCGGCCTGTCCAACATCCTCATGGACATCTACTCGGAGAAGCTCCTCCCGCCACCCGCCGTGGGCGGCCTCGACGTCATCGCCGCCGCCCAAGACACCTCGGCCCCGCCCGGACCGACAACCAAGAGCAAGCTCGACAACTACCCCCTCCTCCCCTGGGCGCCCCTCGGCATGGGCACAAGCGCCGGCGGCCGCCGCGGCCCCTCCAAGCCAAAGAAAACACAACACGAACCCTTCAAGACATCAACCACCCCCTTCCTCGACCACGCCGCGAGGGACAACAAGCCCGTCCCGGAGCCGACTTCCATCACGGAGCTCCCGCCGCCGCACAAGGCCACGTCGCGCCCACTGCTGGACCGCCTCGCCGCGCGCGACCGCGCCTACATGCTGCTCTCGGGGCTGACGAAGCTCGGGGCCGGGTGGAACTACTCGGAGGCGTGGTTCGCGCTGGCGAGGGCGTACGAGGAGAGCGACCAGCCCGACAAGGCGCGGGACGCGCTGTGGTGGTGCGTCGAGCTCGAGGACGCGAGGGGGGCTAGGGATTGGAGTTGTGTTGGGGCGGGGGGAGGGTATGTGCTGTGATTTTGAGCGAGGGGGGTTGCCTGTGAGTGCGTGTGTGTGTGTGTGTGCTTTTTTTGGCGATATATACCTAGCTAGCTATGTGTGTCCTGACTGTGGTTTGCTGCCTCGGTGGTTGTTCGTTGATACTATGGGGAGGGGGAGAGGGGAGGAAATAATAATTCGGTTGAACTAACTCGTACGTTCCTCGCCGGCCGTGACTGCTCCGGTTTGAGATGATACAGATGTCATGCTCGTTTCAAACGGAGGAGACGGTTTTATCAAGCCACTCTCACGGGGGGGCAAGTCCAACCCAAGTAGCCATGCGATCATCTTGGCTATTTACTTCGGTATGGGCCAACAATGCGACGCAACACAGCCGCGGAAAGGCTAATCAGTTCCAGGCTCTGAGCGCCGTTCCCAGACCCCGAGCTTCACTCTCCATCGCCATTACTGTGAGCCAAGGCACCTAGGAACTCGAAGAAGCGCTAAACCAGTATCCATTCTTGTGGATGGGGGGGTAGTTGCACTGGAACTCGCTCGCGTCCCAACCGAAGTTCCCCGACGTGCCGGTCATGCAATCAAACGAAGTCGAGCCATCCCACGCCACCAAGATCTGCGTGCACCCAGCGTAGCTCGCGCACTTGGCGGCGCACCACTGGAACGCCCCCTCAAAGCTGGTCCCGGGCATGGTGAGTCCAAAGTCCAGGGTTTGGTAGTTGTAAGGAACGCAGTGGGTCGTGTAGGTCGCAACCAGAGAGAAGGGGCGTCCCGGGACGGTGATGGCTGTGGGTTCGACGGCTACCGAGGTGACGGTCGACGGGACGGTGGTGACGGTGGGCGACTCGGTGATGGTGGAGGCGGTGAGCTCGGTCGTGGTCGTCGAGGTGCTGATGTACGAAGCAGCTGTTACCGTCACGGTCGGAGTCGACGTTGGGGCTGAGACATAGCAGAGGCACGCTTTGCTGGCTACGGCGGGATCCAAAGTCGCGAGGCCTGCTCCAAGTGGTTAGGTCAGAAACACAGCCAAACAGCGGCGGGGAAGGGGGACCGACCATCGGGCACCGAGGCGGTGCGCTTCGCGAGGGGACCGCCAACGCGAATGTGGCTTGTACTGGTCCCAGTCGGCACGGTTGTCGAGGTCGTCGTGGTCTCGACTTGGGTCAACGTCTGGGGGATCGTGACGGTGCTGGTGACGGTGAGAACGAGCGTGGTCTCGACCGTCGCGCTCGGCGAGACGGTCACGGTCACGGGCTCAATCGCCAGGAGGCTGGAGCAGAAGGCTGTCGCCGACTCGGCGGCCAGGGCCGACACAACCCGGCGAACGGATTTTGCCCGGCAGACACAGCGGGAGACGGCAAGCGCCGGCCCGGTGCCGGCGAGCAACACAAGGAGGGAGGCGGATCTCATCGTCGTCGGACGGGACCGGAGGTAACGACTGTGGTGGTGCTGCTGGATGACTCGCAGAGATTCGTCCGTCGTCGGTCAAGAGCAATCGGAGACCTTGAAGCTTTTGAACAGGGCAGCACGCCAGCATCCCATCCCTTTCCCCATTCGCAATCTGCTGTTGTGAAATTGGCCATCGCATCTTGCACATTTGGGCCAATTGAATGGCCGTCTGTGGCGTTGTGGCTGGCACCGCACCCCATTCCACCCTTCTTTTCCGCGCTACAAACGCCACTCGCGGTCGCTCGCCTGGGTCATCAGTTGGGGCGATCGCCTGGGTCATCAGTTGGGGCGAGAGAGAACGGGCGGCTAGATAGGAGGTCTGGCCTGGCTGGTCTTGTCTTGCTGTGAAGGCAGAAACCAGCGAGTCTTGTATTGGACGAGCCAGTAGGACAGATGCCGAGACATCCTTTTCGTACGAACGCCGCGGCTGAGGGCTGGTGGTTATCACCGGTGGCTTGCATCGTTGGTGCTGGTGAGCGAAGTCTACTGCCATCTTCTGTTCGCAAGGAAGGGCTGCCAGACACGGGGTCAAGAAAAAGGAGCCATTCACAAAAGAGACGGGCTGCTTCGCGGACGCAGAAGCCTCGTGCCGAATCCAACCGGGTCCGTTTTTGCAACTCGGGGCAGATGTAACATTGACATCCAAGTTGGATGTTCAGCTTGACCGATTCCGTCGGTCTAGACGCCATCTAGACTAACTCAGGATTGAAGGATGGCTCGCAGTGTCTGCCGTCCGTGGGGAAGGCTGCAGCCTGCATCAGAAGCAATCGCTACATATATCATCACCCACGCCGCGGCGACCAAGTATCGCAGTGTCAGTGTCGGCATATGTCTGTCGACATTCTTGCGGCTCGACTCTCGCAGACACCGAAGCCATGGGTGCCGTCGTCGGCCCCGCGCCACAGGGGGAGGTCATGGGGATGCAGGACATGTGGGACGACGTGGAAAAGTTGTTCGAAGAATTGACGGGCAAGGCGCTGCGCTCCAAGGGAAAGACGAGCCTGGACGACTGCAAAGCCCAAATCGCAAAACTCCAGCAGCCAGCGGGCGGGGATGCCGACGCGGCTCCAGCTCCCACCAAACGGTCGGGCGGCGCAAAGGCCAAAAGCTATGCCATGGACATGCTGCACTGTGTCAAGTTGCTCGGGGGAGTGGCAGCGCAAGGGGGATCCATTGTACGTGCATCGCTGTTGCTGGGCCCTGACATTCCGACGTGCTGATGTCTACTCCTTAGGTCTTCCCTCCAGCCGGGCTCTGCTTCAACGCCATCTCGCTGCTCCTGGACATCCCGGCAGACCTCCACAAGTTCCACGCCGCCGTCAGCGGCTTGTTCGACACGCTGGGCCAGGCCCTCGGCTTGTTCAACATCTACGGGAAAATTGACCGCTTCACCGAGCTCGAACCCGACCTGATCCAGGGCACCCACAGACTGATGATCAGCTTCGTCACCATCTGCGCCCTCTCCATCAGGCTCCGCGAGGCGCGCACGTGGGACAAGTTCAAGGTCGAAGCCAAGTTGATCCTGCTGCAAAAGGACTCGGATGTGGGCAAGGAGGTCGACAACTTCCACGACCTCTTGGCCGCACACAGCGTACAGCAGGGAGCGCAGCAGCTCCTGACCCTGATCTACACCAAAGACGTGGTCACGCAAGTTCTGTACCAAGCCTCCGAGTCGGGGAAACGCATCGATGAGATCCTCCTCACGCTGGCCGCCATCAAAGACTCTACCGACAGGGCCAAGAGCGAAGAGACGGTCCGCGCGAACCTCTCGACTATCAAGGACAAGCTTGGCCTGAAGGATGGCGTCGACAAGGCATCGCGCGATGTCCGCGACAAGTTCTGGCATGACCGCCTGGACGGAACGGTGCGTTGGATCGATAATCCCAGTGAACACGCCGAATTCCACAGCTGGGCCGAGCGGAAGGACGCCAGCGCCAAACCCCTCTTCACGTTGACCGGCGACAGCAACACAGGAAAGTCGGTCATCGTGTCTTCCATCGTCTACCATCTCCGGTCCAAGTACGAGTCAGCCGCCAGAAAGCTGGAGCAGACCATCGTGGCGAGCTACTTCTTTCCGTCCGGCAAGAGCGACTCGGACAAGCAGCCTGTGCAGACCGCCATGAAGGCTATCGCACTGCAGATCGCCAGTGTCAGCGAGACGTATGCCGCGACTCTCGCACAGGAGTGCAGGGATAATCCAAAGACGGAGGAGATCATGAAGAACGCGAAATGCGCGCACCTCTGGGACGCCCTGCATCTCGGAACCCCAAGCGGCAAGACGGCCTACTATCTCGTCTTCGACGGGCTGGCGAATCTGCCAAGCGAGCACCTCGAGGACCAAATGGAGCTCCTCGGCCTCCTCAGCAAGCTCGGCACAGCGTCGCGCGCCGTCCGAGCCCTCGTGTCTCTGCGGCCGGACATGACGGACCCTGGGTTCGACGAGGCCACACGATGGAACCTAAGCGTTGAGGAAGACGGCAAGCAGGACGTCTGTTTCTACATCACCGAGTCCTTGAAGAAGGACGACATTCTCCAGGACGACGACGAGTACAGGACCGAGATGCGAAACAAAATCGTAACGAGGTTGTCCGGGGACCTTGGCGGGAACTACTACAAGATCATGACGGCGCTGGAGAAAATCAAGGCCATCGTTCGGACCACCGGAAAGGGAGCCGACATCGACAAGGTCCTCGACGAGTCAAACGAGGACGAGAAGGCCATATCTCAAAGGGCCATCCGCAAGCTGGAAGAGTCTCTCTCGGTGGAAGAAATCGAAGAGCTGAACGAGCTCCTAATTTGGATCGGATACGCTAGGGGGTGGCGCGCCATCACCCTTGAGTACTTGGACGCTGCTCTGGTGAGTTTACCTATCTCGCATCATGACCAACACAGATTGTTGACATATTGTCTGCACTAGTTCCTCAAGTTTCAGATTCCGTCTATGCTCAACCTGGAGAAGAAGCTTTCAGGAAAGTACGGCAGCCTTTTTCGAGTCTCGGGCGGAACGGCAAGCATCGACAGCGACATGCTGGCTTTGATCGACAAGGAGAGGACCGCCCCACGAGGAGAAGACGAAACCAAGTTCAGCGTCAATATCACCATCACGAAGGCGAACCTCACGAGTGTCCAGCGATTTCTCTGGAACTTGACCATGAAGCTGTCCGAGCTCGACGACAACTTCGGATTCCAGAAGCTCGAGGATAAGACAGCCGTCAAGGGGACAATACAGGTGAACGGGTTCGACTCGTACCTGACCATTCTGAAGCGAACGTTCCAACTCCTCGGCGAGCCACCGAACAAGGCAACCAAGGCCATTGCGCCGTATCTTCTGAATTATCTACCACAGCACCTCGACGAACTAAAAGAGGCCCCAACGCTCCATCCTCTGACGCCCCTCGAAAAGCAGGCCATCGGCGAAGGTCTCTACGCGCTCTTTGCGACGGGGGACGTCGTCAAGACGCACTGGGAGAGCTGCAACGAACTGATTTGGTACAGGGTTGAAGGAGAGCTCGACACATTCCTCACATGGTTCAACGACCCTGACATAACATCCAAGCTCGGCGTGATGGATCGCAAATGGCTCAAGGAGGTGGCATCCAGCAGCAACCCTCGTCGTGCCCTGCTGCAGAACATCATGGAGACGGTGGCTATGGGCTTGCTGAGAGACACAGAATGGAAAGTCGATCTTCCATATAATTGGATCCTGTCTTTCCTGGAGTTGGTAAGTTCATCGTCTCAGTAAAACCCCACGCGTCTAAACCGTGCGTGCCCGACCCCGATATCATGTTGTTAACGATGCGACAATTAGGAGCCCTCGACAGGAGACAACGTCAGCAACCTTGATAACCCCCAGGAGGCCAAGATTGCCGAGCTGCGAAAGAAGCATGAGGACGACTCGGTTGAGTTTGTTACAGCCTGGTGCCAACACATCCTTCGAGTCAACGAACCCGACGATCTTTGGAAGGAACGCGTCGCCGAGGTTTATTTCGTGAACAGCGACTACAAAGAGGCCATCAAGAGATTCAGGGCCGCATCCGATCGGGAAAACCCAACGCCGGGATCGCTGGAGGGCTTGGCGAAGTCGCTCGCAGGCGAGGACAGCTGGGAAGAGGCTTGTCAGACCATGGTGAAGGCCCTCGGGCTGCTCGACAGCGACGACGCCGTGAAAAAGACCAGGCTGGTCGACGACTACATGCAGCTTTCAGAGTGGTATTACAAGCTGAAGTACCTGCCCAAGACAGTCGAATATCTGCGCAAAGCCCTCTCCCTCTCGCCCGACGACCACGACGCTCGGTACCGCCTTCTCTGCGCCTGGCTCGACAGCGACGAGGCCTCGGAAGAAGCCACCAAGTTGCTCCATGAGCTCGCCGAAAGCGCATTTGGTCGCGACAAGCTGAGCCAGTTCGGCCAGATCATCAACAAGATGCTAGACGAGGATGACCGAGACGCGAGATTCGGCCAGCTGTTCGCGACAGTCTCGGTCGAGGCCGGGCTCTCGCGGCGGACGATCCAAGAGCTCGACCGCGCCATCGAACGGGCCAAGGAGCGCGACGCGTCCCCCGAGCATGCCACGCTCCTGTTTTTCAAGGGGCTGGCGACGTATCACTACTCCCTCGTGGACACGGTGCCCAACAAGGCCGCATTCGAGTACTGGAACGACTGCATCCAGATTGACCGGGGATGGGGCATGACGGACGTCGTCGACCGCGCGTCCACCTTTATCGCCTCGCACCACTTTGAGCAGGCCATCCGGTCGCCGGAACCCGGGTCCAGCGCCGCCCCCGCCGCCCAGTCCAAGCACGTCGACGCGCTCAAGGCCATGGCCGACAAGGAGCGGAGCGCCGAGCTGTCGCCGGCCATGTCGTACCTCGCGTGCTACTACGCGGAGGCCAACGAGCCAGCCAAGGCACGGGACGTGGTGCGGGCGTGCATCAACTCGGCCTTTGAGATCCTCTCCGACGCCGACGACGAAAACGACATCGAGGGCTACTTCTACCTCTTCTCCACCCTGATGCAGTGCGGCGACCTCCTCAACGCCCAGTCGGCCCTGTCGCTCGTGCTGCCCCCGCCCGTCAAGACCAACGTGCTCGCTTGGATCCTCGACTTTGACGCAGAGCCTGACAAGAGCATTGCCGCGGACCTGATTGCGAGGGTGGACAGCGAGGCCGAGCTCGCTACCGACCTCGGTGGGCAGATCGGCTTCGTGCTCAAGGCGCTCGGAGCCGAGGACGCGGCGGCCGAGCCTGATACGGACGAGGCGAAGGAGCCCGGAGAGACGAAGGAGACCGACGAGGCCGGAGACGCAAGCACGGCCGACGAGACAAACAAGGCGGAGGAGGCGGGGCCGGAGACGGGAGAGGAGCCAAGGCAGCCGCCGACACCGACGGCGGCGGACTCCTCAACCTCGGACGACGCCGCCCCCACCAGCAACCCGGAACCAAAATACCCCCTCTCAGCTCGCGCGCGCATCGCCGCTCACATCCGCTCCTTCTCTCGCATCCGCAGCGTCATGCCCGCCGACCCCAACTGCGACGGCAGCTGCACCGCACCATGGACGCTCGACGCGCAGCGCGAGCTCAGCTGCTGCCGGTGCTGCCTCAACCTCGCCTTCTGCGCCGAGTGCGCGGCCAAGCTGCGCCACGACAAGCTGCGGCTGCCGGTGGCGGCGCTCGCGTGCAGCCCGTCGCACCCGCGCATGCCCATGACGCGGTGGGCGCGGGACAACTACCTCGAGGCGCTGCGCGGCAACGTGTGCGCTGGTGGGGAGATTGCCGGCGACGGGACGCGTGTCGGGGGGGAGTTTGTGTCGATTGGTGCGTGGCTGGGGGGGTTGAAGGGTGAGTGGGGGTATGTGGAGAAGGTGAAGACGCCGGAAGTGGAGGAGGAGGAGGCCGAGGCGGAAGGCGGCGCCGAGGACGCGGGCAAGGCGGCGCCGGAAGCGAGCGCCGACGAGACGTTGGCGGCGATGACGGCTGTCTTGGAGGCCACGGGTGTCGAAGAGTCTCCTGCTGAGAAGGCGACGGGTACCCTCGTTCACGCACAGCTTGTTACACTCCGGCCCTAGAGGCAGCTGGAGTCCCGTGCATGGGCAAGGACCGTGAGACACGGTATTCGGACCATCCCGTCTCTACGGGAACACCCTTTTGCCCAGCTGGCTGTTGGTATACGGAATGGCGCAAAAAGAATGCAAAAAAACATACAGCACCAGGGATTCGCTGGTCGTCACCGACCCAACTACTAGTCTGGCGATTAGTGGCTTATCTATGGGAGAGCGGACGGGATCCCGAGTTTTCCACTATCTATGGCCGTATGTACTTGCACAACCTCAAAATGATGCCTGTATAGGGAGGAGGGAGACCTGGTTCAATCTTCCCGTAAAGGCAAAAGGCAGAAGCAATCTTCTGTTAAACCTTTCCAAACCCCCAGCCGGCCCCAGTATTGTTGCGCTCCGCATTCAAGAATCAGACGAATACAAGGAGACGGCAACCACCACCCTCGAGGTGTATCACCTCCTCTCCCTCTCACAACACATACCACAGAACATGGTCACACAAAATGTCAGGAACCTCCCCCCCTCCCCCCCCCCGCCCTCCTCAAGGGGCTTGACAGCCCTCGGCCGGAGAGAGAGAGAGAGAGGTCGTTATCTCCAACCCCCCGGCCCTTTCGCACGTCCTTCCCACCTGCAGGTGCGGTTTCGTCGACTCTTATCGACGGCGTGGTGTTGCAGTAGTGCTGCCTTCCCCCGCCCTGCGTCTTTCACATGATCAGATCTGATCTGGAGAGGGAAAGAGCGGGTGACGACCTGACCTCCTGGGTCTTGTCTCGTCGCGTGCGTGTGGGGGAGATGGGGGAGGGGAGGGGAGGGGAGGGGGCGGTGACGGGGGTGGTGAGGGTGATGATGGAGGAGGTTCCGGAGTGATGGGACGCTGTGGGTTGGGCCACGTAGGGTGGTTCTCTTGCCGAAGGGTCCTGGGGGAAGAGGGCTGGGGAGAGCTGGGCTGGGATGATCAGAAGGGAACGGCCGGGTGACTGCCGAGGAAGGAGGTTAGGTTGGCCAAATATGGAGGTTAGGTTGGAACTGGGGGAGACTTGGTCTGCGTCGTGTGGTTGGAACGGGGCTCAGCCGAGGTCTCCTGCTCGTGGACAAGACGGCGATGGCTGTCAGAGGGTACGACGGGATTATCTGGGTAAGCATTTGTTCTGACGTGTTCATACGAGTTGGTCGTGAAGGGAAGGAAGATTGGCTGACTTATTGGCCTGGGGTCGGTGATGTTGTGATGAGGCCAGCTGGATGTCCGAGGTTTGGATCCATGATTGTCTCGTTCGGGGAGGAGGGGAGAGGACGGCTAGCCGGCCGTGGGTCAGGGAACTTGAACAGCATGACGGATGGCGTCTGTGGGCGGGAGATGCCATGGGGTAATGTCACTCCCCGTATGCTATTCTCAGCTGGGGAGATGAGAGGCGGCTGGATGCATCATGGAGCGGCTCTCAGCAGGACATGGATCGAGGACGTGATGGACGCCTCTGATGTTGATGCGATAACAGCGTGGTGTCTGGCCGTGGTGATCTTTGATGTCGATCTTGACCCTCCAGAGGATTTGGGGTGCCGGTTATCAGACGCAAGGAGATGGCCATCTTGGAGGGTTTGTTTCATGTGCCTTACTATGTCGAAGAGGAACCGAAACCGAGAGGATAGAGTGGTTTCAACTACGAGCAGCGAATAAGAGGCAGAGGCAGAATGTGTTGGTTCGAGGGCTGCATCATCCCCCGTTCCCCTCCTCCCCTCCTCCTCAACGAGGTGGTGGCTGGCGTCTGGCGGCCAAGGCAGTGGCCGCGCCCTTGGCCCGACGTCTGATGGGCTGTCCGGCTGGTCGCTACCCCTTCCAGATCAGATCGGATCGCCCAGCCGGGGCCACGAGGTACCCGTGGGTGTCACGCTGCGTCTGCCCACCTTCCCGTCTCGAGGGGGCCTGTGAACCTGCTGCGTCGCCCATGGACCGGACCGGCGCAGCCGTGATGGGACGGAGAAACCAAAGGGAATTACCACGGCCGCGTACGCAGTACACAGGATCAAGTAGGCATGTATTGGTGGTTGTGTCGTGGTCGAGGTCCCGCGTTCCGGCCGGGACGAGTCTGAGGTTCTGCCTCACCTGCTCTTTAGGGCTGGCCGGAGGCAAAGCTGGAGACAGCGGGCCGGGATTGGGCAGTGTTTCCGGTCACCGGTGTGCGGGTGGCAGGTTGGCGGTCGTCAGGCAGTCAGCGGCATGCGTGGTACCGACAAGCTTTTTGGCTCACGGCCTTCCTTGTCGGCGATGCGGACTGGCGATCTTTGCCAGGTCCCCCGGACCCGCCATGACAAGATGTGCCGGCTGGAGGTCGAAAAGGGTGGTTGTCGGAAATGACCCCATGAAAAAATATTGACCCGAGCTGACAAGCAACCCCCCAGTGGCCAGCCAAGCAGAGGGTGCCCAGGAGGGTGCCCAAGAAAAGCGTGAAAAGTGCGTCGAGTGCCAGCGTGTTTTGGGTTTTATTGCCCCCCAAACCAGTTCGACAGGAGCACAGCAGCAAATCGCGAGCCCCGAAGCTGCTCCCACCTTCCCGAACGGGACCCCGACGATGCCCCCACCTCCATGCGTGGCCCACCCCACCATCCATTCGAGGTGGTGACTTCCATCCATCCAGCGTCCAGTCACCAGTGGGCAACAAACGGGCAAGCACCGGCTCGTTCCAGACCAGCAGGACCCATCAGCCTCGTCTGTTTGCTCCCTCCCAAGCCCTAGCACATCCCCCATCGAGCAAGAGCAGCTGCGCGTCGGAGCATTGGCACAGGTCGTCGAAACGAAACCGACGCTGGTGATACGTCCGTACGGCCTGGAGCTGTGGAAACGTGAAGAACAGGTTGTTGCACCACCTGCCTCGTGGCCGGCTAACTGTCGCGGGAGTAATAAACCTACCAATCTGTTATACTATACCGTGAGGGGCACCCGGCGCGGCAGCGACTCCGCGATACAACCGTACCTGGTTTCTGCAATTTCCATATTGCCCTGCAGTGGCCGCCTTCTCGAAAGGGGGTGTCGAGTTCTTTGCGGCAGCAGGGTCCCGGGGTGCACTGTTGGATCATGGATGATCGTCGTCCAAACGTCCCGTCTTACGCAGCACACCATCAGCGTTCACCAGATCCCCCCAGATGGAGCCCCCGCCATCAGGGCCCAAGGTGTGGGAGCGATGGAGCCTCGACTTCTCCCACAACAACCACCTCCCCGGAACAGCCTAGCCCGGCATGCAGCGAGAAGGCGGCGCACCCTATCGACGGCGAGGGAGCCCCCCCTGCCCGCCGCCATGTCGCCGGCGATCCTGCCCAGCCAGGGCCAGCAATATCGGCCACATGCGACGGCTTCCGCCTCCGAGGCTTCAACGAGGCTTGTAACTTGTCGACGAGGGACACCCAATCTATGCCAGACGGGCGACGATGAAGTTTGCTGCATCTGCCTCGATGCGTGGGCCAGCCGGGACGATCACTGCGACCTGGCGACTACTGCCGACAGCGCGGCGGCATGGCAGTTTGGCCGGGCTGGTGTGCTCGTCTGCTGCTGCGACTGTCCCGGTGGTGTTGGTCGTTTCGCCTCGGGGCTGGTGTCGCGGGCGAGGTGGAAACAGAACCACCGAACCAGCGGACGTGAACCACAGAAACCACAGACAGCACCACAGCACCCTCCGCGGGTAAAGTGCAAGTGCCCGTCCAGCCATCCTACCCGGATTGGCCTCCCGAGCCATGATTCACACTGGTTGGTCTGCTGGTCTTCTGGTCTTCTGGCCTGTTGCTGCCGTGCCATCAATCTTGATTGTCGCTGTCGTGTCGCTAGCCGTGTGTGCGAGTGTAGTGTCGTTGTCGAGTCCCGTCGTCTCTGAAAGTGAGCCCGGCCCCAGGCCCCGGGGTGCTGGGCTGGTTTGGGATGGAGGATGGAGGATGGGGATGGGGGGGGAGGATGGATGTACAGAACAAGTGCCCGAGGATGGGAGGTGGAAAAAGTGCGAGGTCCAAGAGGCGCTGCGGGGCGGTTCCAAGGGCCGTCGTTCAGCCCCTCTTGCCTGTAAGTGGTGCTGTCCGGTACCGTACCTGGCACGATCCAGTGAGGAAAGAGACAACCGACCGAGCTCAGTGCCGGGCCAGTGACCACTGACAGTGGCACAAGATGTCCACTGCAACTGGGTTCTGCCCACCCTCCTATTCATAGGCACGGCACCACCTGGAATACCCGGCGCTGTCACCCTCCTGCTGGAGCACCCGGCTCCGATTGTCGCTCCCTCTGTGGCCGCCGCCCTCTCATATGCTAAGCTTTCCCCCTACCCCTTGGCAAGCCTCTCCCCACCAAGGTCACCTCACCACATTACCTCGACTTCGACCTTGCTCCGGACCAGACCCGTCTTTCCACTCCCTTGTCCCCACGCATACCTCGGAAGCCGACACCACTTCGAACTTTGGAGAATTTGGATTGACAACCGCCGCCGCCGACCTTGTCCTTGCGAACTTGCTCTCCCCCCCCGGGTGCTGCCGACGCCACACGATTTCCTTCGGCTCAACGCACCAACTAACCCGCGCGACGGCTTTTTGATACTGCCTGCGCTTGAATCCCAACCCGCAAACCCGATATCCACCTCCTGCCATCACCCGCCCGGTTTGGGCCACGATCGCTGCACTGGCGGGGCCCGTGTGATCATGCCAAAAGAGACGACACGTTAGGAAGGAGGGTGACCTGCTGGACCTTTGAACGACTGACCGACGGCCTGCGACCCGCCGTCGCCAGACACCGACCCGCCTGCGGACGACCTCCCGGTGGATCCCCACCCCGGCGCTGCGCTCGCGGCGCCGCGCACACAACCTCACCATTCTCCCCTCTCTGCCACCCAGAGCGAGAGGAGGCATCACCATCTCATGGAGTCCAACGATGCCTTCTCCCAGCACGATGCCCGCGTCCGCGCCCCGGCCCCGGCCGACCGCCCGCGCCGCATGTCGATGGAGGAGGACATGCTGTACCGCGACCTCATGACATCCCGGCCCGCCAAGCCCCCGAGCTACGAGTCATCCGTCAAGGCCGTCCTTGCCGCCGAGCGGAGGGCCGCCGCCGCCGCCGCCTCCTGTGACGCAGCTTCCCGCAACCGGCCATCAACTCCCCGCGATGTACTGCCAAAGTACTCTTGTGACGTCAACGTGGAGGGTGTTTTTATGCGAAAGATGGAGCTCGAGGACACGATCAAGAGGGCCGAGTACCGCACCTGGCAGCAGGTCTATGTCGAGCTCCGCGGGACTATGCTCAATATCTATCAAGTGAAGAAGGAGCGTGGGTGGTGGGCAACGAAACCCGAGGGTCCAGACATCTCGCCCGACGCCCCGCCATGGGTCAAGAAGGGCACACTGGAAAAGTCTTACAACCTTATGCACGCGGATGCCGGGATCGCTGCCGACTATCGAAAGTGCGTATCAACTCCCGAGGTGGCATGTTCGATGGCTAACCTCCCTGGGTGTTAGGCGGCGATTTGTGATCCGGCTGAGAGTAGAGACGGAGCAGTTTTTGTTGTCCTGCGTCGAGCTCAAGACGTTTGTCACATGGCTAGACCGCATATTTGCCGCCATCGATGTCGCCGCCCCCTTGGACGAGCGGGAGTTCCCACGAGACCAGAGCATACCTCGCATCCAGAGGCTGCGCTGGCTCCGAGGGCAACGACCAAGGCCCGAAGGAGACAGCAGCGGGCCGCAGACAACACAGAGCCAGACCGACGTACCCCGCCCGGCCTCTGGTCCCCACGACACTTCTAATGTACCAGAGAACGCCATCGCCGACGACGATGAGGAGGAACCGGAAGAGGAGGATGGACAAGCCGGACACGATGGCGGAAGCACAAGAGAAACGCACGGACACGCCCATCCACCAATACCACCGACAGCGATCCAGTACCCCGCCGCCGGACGACTGTCAACCTCGTCGTACCCGAACGAACACCTCGATCCCGACACGGGCAAGTGGACACCCCACAGCCAGTGGACCGAGAGGCACGACCATTTCTACGCCAAGCTCTGCTACGCCGTGCTGCTGTTCAAGAGCCCGCGCAAGAGCAACTACGTCGTGTCGCGCGGCAAGCGGTGGTACGTCGACTGGGAGTCTGGGCGCATGGTCCGCGTGCTGCCCCCGGCCTACGGCGAGGTCGACCTCTGGGGCCCGTGGCAGGTCATTGCGCCCGAAAACAGACTCCTCTGAGGGGAGCTGGGATGGCGGTACTAAAAATGACGACCCAAAACCTCACAACGGGTCGTCCCTCTTGCATCGGCGAGGATGGAAACGAAAAGGGGGCTTCGCCCTCGACACCAAGGATACCACGGAGCCCGGATTTTCTTTTGTTTCGAGGGCATGGACGGCGGCGGAAGGCAGCATGGGAGGTGCAGCAAGCCCGCTTGGTGCTGGCAGAATGCATTGCGTTTTTGGGTTTCTCTTTGTCGGCGGCATGACGGGATGAGATAATGGGGGATATCATCTCGTTGGGGTGGGAAGACGGAAGTCATTATACCGATACCACGCGGGGCTCGAGAGGGCTCTGCTTTATTTCTGACGGATCAAGACAGTGAGCGGCGACGAGGAGTAGACGGCGGCCGCGGTTTCTCTTCTGTACATATCGTGTTTGGGGCAAGAGACTTTTTTGACAGCTGAAGATGTCGGATGGAATAATACCCCAAGGTTCAAGATGGACTTGATCAAATACACTGTTACCAAACACAACAAGTGATTTGTTTTCCGTGTACGCCCTAACTCCCCTTGGAAGTTTTACTCCTGCCAACCCGCACCATTGTGATAAATCACAGTCCAAGTTTGAGACGCCCAAAACCTGTCGTTGAACCCTCCACCAACTCCAACCCTCCCAACAGCAAAACAAGCAAAACAACAAAAAACCAACCCCAAGAATCTACACCCCCCCACCCATCTCAACATCCTCCCCACCCCCCACCACTCCTCTCCCGGCCGCCTCCCGACTCTCCCCCGCCAACTCCCCCACCACCTCCCCCAGCAGCCCGCTCGCCGCGTCCATGTCGGCCAGCGTGCGCTCCACCCCCGCCAGCAGCGCCTCGATCTCGCGCCGCTGCGCCTCGACGTCGGCGAACAGGGAAGCGTTGTCGGCCTGCGTGGCGCCGAGCTTGGACGTGAGCTGGGCGTGGTGGTGCGTTAGGTGCGGCGCGAGGTGCGCTGAGAGGATGGTTGGTGCTGGGAGGGTGTGAGGGCTGGGGGGGGTTAGTTTTTTTGTTCTCTTTTTTGTGGAGGGGGGGGGCTTACGGGATGGGCGGGTCGTCGTCGGGGTTGCTGGCTTCCTTGCGGGCTTGGGCGTCGAGGAGGAGGGTCTCGAGCTCGTTGAGCTTGGGGATGACGTTGCGGCTTTGGAGGATGTTGTCGAATTCTTTCTGTGGTGGGGGTCAGTTCGTGTCTTTATAGGGTGGTTTGAGGGACAGGGGAGGGTGGAACGGGGAGGGGAGATATATTGGGGGACATGTCGTCTCTCGGGAGTCTTTAAGACATGTCACGGTGAACATAACATGTCCCATCAGTCCTCCCACACTGCCATCCCCTCTCATCATGACCCCTCGCCCCCCTCCCGTAGACTCCCAATCCCCACAAAAAAGAACCTCAAAGAAAAAAGGAATGAGAAAAAAACAAACCTCACACAACCCCCTCAACCGATCCACCATCTGCCTCTGCACAAACTCGAGCGTCCCCGGCGCCCGCGCCGCCACCGTCGGGAAACACGCCCCAAAGTTGCCGCCGCGCACCACCTTGTCGAGCGTGTGGTGCAGCGTCGACGCGAACAGCTGTTGGAGGCGGGCGGCGCGCGGGCCCGGGACGACGACGGCGGGGACGGGGGCCGGCGGGAGGGGGGGCGAGTCCGGGTCCGCGTCTGCGTCTGACTGCGGTTGGGGTGTTGGCTGTGGTTGTGGTTGTTGTTGTGAGGACTCGGGTTGTTGTTGTGGTGGTGGCGTGGCACCGGTGGGCTGGGGGGTTGAGGACATGGTGGGAGGTTTGAGGATTGTGATGAGGGGAGCGCGTTGACGAACGCGGGTTTGGGTGGGATGGGGCTCAATCAATTGAGTTTTCGGGGTTCAGTCAAGACGTTCTGGCTCTTTTTTGAAATTGGAAGGAGAGGTCAAATAGGTTGGGACTGAATTGTTGAATATTTGTCACGACGCGCTCAGTTCACGAGTGAAAGTGAGACGCGATTTGGTGTTGCTGTTGGAGATTTGGAGCGCGGCGGGGAACCCCGCACCGAGACACACCGAGCTCACCGCGGTGTGGGCCGTCAATTTTCACGATCCAGGAACAACTCGAATTTGAACAGTGACCAGCGCTTTCATCACCATTATCAGCCTACACCTACATCTATCCTGCACTATCAACTCTACATCCCCCTCTCGACTTCATCGTTGCCAGAGAATTGAAAATAAAAACATTCGCTCATATACGTCAGTTCATTCGTACTGACTGCATCGCTGATCCTGATACCCAAAGGCCAAACAGGCCACCCAAAACGCCATGCATATGAGTCCCATGAGCAAAATGCCATCACACATGCTGCCAACCGCATCCCCATGAAACCACATCCTCCTCAGTCAAACTCGACTGTCCCAGCCGGCCGACTTACGCTCCCCTCCCGCCGCTCGATTCTTCTCCGCCGTCTCCGATCCGCCGCCGAGTCTCGTCCCGGCATCCCGCTTCCGGCCGGGCTGAGTGCACTATACCCGCCATGGCTCCCGGCGGGACTGTCGTTCAAGCTCGACACCGTCTGGCTGGCCGCCGGGTTGCCTCCCGACGGCCCTGGCTGACCCGAGTAGTAGGCCGAATCCTTGGGTCGCTTGCCCTGCGCAAACGCGGGATTGGGCGGCGACAGAGGCGGCAACAGCGACTCGCTTTCGACGTGTGATTCAGCAGCAGCTTCGGTACGTCGGCCGCTCGAGTCCCGTGCCCTCCTGTACCGCCGGCCCGTGGGCGTGTCCACCTCCGACTGGCTGCTGACGCTATCAGCGCGCCTCCGTCGTTCCCGCGAAGCACTGGCAGTCTCGTCCCCGGTCAGCCGGCGGAACGTGATGTTCCTATCTCTGTCATGGTCCACCTTGACTTTCACGCTCACGGGCTGCTGGTTCAGGGATGTGCTGTCGTCTCTTCGGCCTCTTCGCCGGCGGTCCTCCTCCTCGGCTGCCAGCATGCCGGCCGATGCCGCTGCCACCGCCGCAGCCGCCTCGGCATCTCCCCTTCGAACGCGATGTCGAGGATGTGCGCTTTCACTGCTAGAATCGTGATGGAGGAGGCCATGCGGGTCGTTCGGGACGGAGGGCATCGCCACCCCATCGCCAACGTCGTACCCAGGTCGGGAATGCGACCGTGATGTCCGGCCAGGGAGGGGCACAGGAACCGGTACCGGCGGTGCGCCGCCATAGTGGAGGTTGGGTGGGAGGCCGGCACCCGCTGGGACGGGAGGGGCTGGGTCGTAGGCCGACTCGCCGCGAGGCTCTATCGACGAATCCGTGACTGCGGAGATGGTGGTAGCGATCCCCGATGGCGGAGGACGAGGTCGTGCGATGCGGCGTCGCGAATCGGCTCTGGTTGGTGTGGGGTGCCCGTCGCCTGTGTATCTCGAACCGTGTCGACCGGCGCGACGATCCTCCTCGTCCCTGCGTCGCTCGTCATCTCGGCGTCGCTCATCTTCCAACCTGCGGTCTTCGTCCTTGTCGTTCCCACCACCCATGAACTTCTTGGCCAAAAAACCCAAACCCAAGCCAGCCAAAAGCCCCTTTCCCACGCCACCGCCCGTCTTCTTCGGCGATGTCCGTCGCGAGGGGCTGACGTACGACGACGAGTAATCCGAGGGGTCGATGGTCTCGACTCGGGAGCGACCGGGGCGCGTCTGGGGCGGAGTTCTGGGTCTCATGGGCCGCTGTTCAGCGGCGCTGATGGCAGCAGCGGCGACAATAGGATCTGTCGTGGCTGGGTTGATTGTCGACCTCCCATCACGCCGACCGCCATAGTATTGCGTGTCGCTCTCGGTCAGGTCGGTAAATTCGCTTTCTGTCGGCGCCCCCCGTCGGGATTTGTGGAACCGGCTCGGTGTGTCGGTCGCAACGGCCGAGTAGCCCGAGTCGTCGTCGCGACCCTTCTTTCCACCACGGTTCATCATCTTTGCGACCAAGGTAGCGGCGCCAGCACCAGCGCCGGCCATGAATAGCTTGTTCATGAATCCGGACTTCTTTTCCTGGCGACCGCTCTTTTCGTCATAGTAGCTGTCGGATTGGCGTGGCGAGGGAATGACTTCTGGGCCCCTAGATCGTGACCGACCTGCGGCTCGGGTCCGGCTGCGGCTGCGACTGCGACTGGCGCCCCTCTCCTCGTCCTTATTCTTCTTCCGCTTAAGGAGAAACAGGCCGGCAGCAGCCGCCGCAGCCGGTGCAAGCCATCCACCCTTCTTCTTCTCCTTCTTGGGGGAGTCAAAGACATGGTCGTCGCCCCCGTGGTAGCGTCCTCGTCCTTCATGGCCACCCTCTCGGTAGTCGAGGATGAAGAAAAGCAGGACGAGAAAGGCCATCCAAAGAGCGTAGAGGATAAACGTATACTTGGGGGACCCGTAGAGCGTCAGGCCGAGCGGCACCTGTATGACACCGAGCAAGGCGAGAATCCGGCCGGACCATCGGTGAATGTGGAGACGGAACGAGCGGCCCTTGATCTTTCGCACGAGACGACCCCCAAAGGCTTGGAGGAGGATGAGGACATAGATGGCGACGCCGATGCCGTGGTGTGGGTTGGTCAGGTTGCGCGGCGGACCGACAGCGATGAAGCCGAGGACGAAAACCACGGTCGACAAGCCGACGGCAACGACGTTGAGGTAGGCATGGTACTTGATCGCCTTGCCAGGGCTCTTGGCGTAGAAGCGGACGAGCAGGGCGGCGATGGGTATTATAAAGAGAAACGTGATGGCGGCCAGCACGCCGTGGCCGAGGATGAGACTGTGGTACTGTGTGACGGTGGAGAAGCGGTTTCCCATTCCTGTAAGATGAGGCACCCCATTGTCAGCCATGCATTCCCGGGCGCATTGTTCTCACGGGAGAGGTAGAGGGACGTACCATTGTATCGCATTGTCTCAAAGTTGAGGCCCTGGAGGTTCGGGAGGAGGAATGAGTTCTTGGAAAAGTCCCAGGTGCCGTCGCCCACGTTCATGGTGTTGGACGAGTACGTGCTCGACCCTGCCGGAGAGAGCTGGTCATTGTCAGCCGGCGCCATGATGGCGATGGGCAGCCGCAGTCAGCCCAAACCGGCGCGCTGAGGGGGTCGTAGGAACGGCGCGGGTGAGGGTTGAGGAATGTCGTGGCGGCGATGCAGGAATGCTCCGAGAAGTCGGGAACAATTGGAGAGGCCTCTTTCGGGTGGGGCTGACAGCACAGCGACGGCAGCTGGCGGTGAGTTGTGCGAGGTGGTTTAGGTAGTAGGAAGTATATTCGTAGGTCGTCGTGTATATTAGGGATGGATAAACCAAAAATCAGACGCAGCGCATCGTGACGGCGGAATGGTGTTTGGCTCTGACCCTCGGGCTTGTCATGGTGTTGTGGCCTTGCTCAGGTCCCGGCAGCGCTCCCAGAAAAAAAGCTGCAACCCATACGCTGTTGAGCCCAACTTGCTGCAGCTCTCCTTCCCCAATGTCAGCACTCGGTTGCCGGGCGACCGCGTTAGCGGGGTTACCAACTGGAAGTCAGTTCGCCAAGGCTGCTCGGGGCCCAGGGCCAGGGGCCGGTTCAGTTATCTTATCGGGAAAACGGGACGGGTTCTCCAGCTGCTGAGGCTCCATTTCCCCGCAGACCCCGGCTCGAGCCGGGAAGCTGGGAAAATTGGAGAAGAATTCCAGGTTCCCTCCATGTTTCAACTTTCAACTTCTCGACTTCAACCTATAATTCGTAAATACAGTCGAGCCCTGGTTTGCTTGCTAGCGTGAGACCTTTGAGTTACTTTCCAAAGCCACTCGCCTTCTGATTGAGGCCCTAAATCCGGAACTCGAGCTCATTTCACTTGGGAAGGGGTTTCTCTTCCTCTTCAAGAAAGCCTGGCCGGTATATCTTGGGGCCTCGAATAAACACACATATGATATGGCAATCAGCTTCCTCGATCGAGGACTTGGAGCATCCCTTCCCCCTTGACTCCATCGCCTCTTATGGGGGCGACCTTGACGGCGTTTGCACCGCCTCATCAACGCCACTTCCCAGAGTTGGCGAACGCCGGGGAGAAGCACTTGCTCCCTCGCTACTCTCATCGGCAGCTTCCCCTTCAGGGCTTTCTGCACGGCATATCTATAGCCATGGCAGTTGCTTCTATCCCAAGAAAAGAGAACTCTCTCTTGGTCCAGTCTCCGGCATCCCATTTGTGTCTCCGCCGTCTTCTCTCTCTTCACCACAGGCAGTTTCTTGACCATCAGAGAGACCACCGCTATCGTCATCTTCTTGGTTTCCCATCGCAAACTTCTCCTCCCAGTCCTCCGCTGGCAAGTGGTTATTCACAATGAAGCCATCATACGCGGCGGGCCTTGTCGCTGCTCTCCTGGGCGCAACGAATGTCGTCGCGCAGCGGCCGACCGACGCTCTCACCCCCTTCTTTCTTCGGCTCCGCTCTTCCAACGCCACGCTCGACAACCGCTATCTCTTTGCCTGCAACACGGGGGCTGCGACTGAGACCCTCTGCCATGGCAGCGAACTGTCGCCCCGGTCCGCTGCCACGTTCACTTGGGCGAGCACATACGCGCCCAACACCGGTGTCTTGATCCGGAACATGGAACTGGGAGGGCGGTCGGTGCCGGCGCCGATGGCTTTGGTCTTCAATCCCGGGACCAATGTGGCCTTGTCATGGTTTGCGGCAAGTCATTTCGTCCTCAAAATTGCATGACCAAGTGTTGACTCGCCCCCTTTCAGCCCAGGCCTCCTCCCGGTTTGAGCGCCGTCGGCTTCGATAACAATATCATGTACCTCGCCGCTTACCCCGACGACAGACATTTCCAGGACGGTGTCGTCCCCGATCTCGACGTCAAGCACCAGAGCGGCAACTTTTACATGTGCTGGATGCTGGCTGGCAACTACTACTACACTGTTCTTGCCTGGGCAAGCACGACGCCGCAAAACCCGACCTGCCAGTCGGTACATGTAGCTCGCGTCTACCCTGCGGTTTAGGATGCCACGCAGGCAGCATTGGTTCAGCCAACCTTTGATCAGCTGCATCCAGCAGCGGTCCTGGCCGAGCAACCACGGAGAGAGCAGCCAAACACTCAACAGCAACAAACTCAGCAAACCCAGAGCGACCAGCTGCAGAATGACCGCAAGTCACAGAGCGAACGTATAAATGAGGACACACAAAGGGAGCAACCGCAGAGCGAACAACCACGTGTTGAGAGACCACAAACCGAGCAGCAACAGAACGAGCAGCGACAGAGCGATCAACAACAGAGACCAGAGCCGCCCGTTGATCGGCTGATGAATTCAACATTGATCCAGATTATTGCCGACCAGTTGAACATCCCAACAAAGGATAAGCCGCTTGTCGCCCCGCCCAGCACACCGGCGGCCAACACCGAAGAGACCGAGGTGGGAGAGCCCGAGACGGGAGAGCCGGAGGGGCGAGAGCCGGAGGAGAGCGATGATGAGGAAGTTTATGAAGAGAGTCAGGTTGAGGACGAATGGTCCGGGGAAGATTGGTGAAGCGACGTCCAGCTGGATATGTGAAACAAGACCAAGTGCATCATCATAGCTGGCTCCTGTCATGTCTGCGATCGTCATGGGAGAAAGTACAAGTAGGTAATTAGACAAAAATCAATATAGACAGAGGCTGAATCCACCACACTTGTGTCTAGAACGAGAGAATGGGTCCTGTGCAACGACGACAAGGCTGGAGGAACCGAGTCTCTGCAAAGATCGCAAAATCTGCACTTCGGGATCGCCACCAAAAACGGCCGATAGAGGAAGAAGGCGAGGAGAGAACGAGATGATGCCAGAGTGATATCGGAAACTGCAGTGTCCCCCGAGAAAAGAGGGGTTGAGATCGGGGAGCTACACCGCCTTCAAGATTCTACGCCCCGTTGATACACGACGCCAAATGCACTACGCCCTGCATCAGCGAGACCATATCTCTCTGTGTGATGGCATCCGCTTGGTAGGTTGCTCCCGAGATAACCGACACATGTCTAGCTTTTCCATCCTTAGGTACCTTCCTAGGTGGGTAGTAGGAGGCAAAGTTTCCGATGTAGGACGGCCTTGGATAACACTGCACAGGGGAGAGGAGAGGGCGTCATGTCGGGGCAGGAGGAGGCTCTGCCATGTTCCGCATCGATATCTCGCGAGAATAGAAGTAGACCTGCCTATGTGCGCGGACACGTCTTCGGAAACGGATTTGCGGCCTGGCTGGAGTGCTCTCTGCAGAGAGCGGAGGATGGATGGGACAGCCTGGTCGAGCCTGACGGTCTTGCTGTCGAAAATAGACGAGAAGAATGTGGACTTTCTCTACCTACCTACCTGCCTGCCGATGCTAGCCTTGTGGTGATTCGGGAGTCGGACCGGGGAGGCGGTGTCTTTTGCTCCTTGTTTGGTCCGGTGTGGGTGGTCGTGACGGAGGACCCAAAGTCTTTGCTCGGCATCTCCCACAGACGGAGGTGGTTGTCGACAAAGCTTGACCCCAAGAGACGCACACCAATTCTATCACCAACATCGCTGCCGCTCAAACCTGGCAGTGGTCAGCTGGACGGCCGACGAAAAGCAAATTCCGATGCTGTCGAGAAGAGGGGTCCCTTCTCGGCAGATCAGAACAGACCAAGAAAATGTCCCAAAAAACCCAAGGTTCCTGCTTGCTGCTCCTCGAGGACGACAACACCACAACGACGACACATCTTCACATGTGCCCGCCGCCCGGATCGCTGGCCCCGCGCCGGATTGGCAGACCGCCGACGTGTTCGGGCTGTGCTCGAGTCCGCCCGCAGGAGCCATTTCATTTGATCACCGCGAAAGGATGTCGTGCAAGGTGAGTTTTCGGCCCTCTTCTGACGAATAACGATTGACGGACGACGACGACGACGACGACGACGAGGCTGCGATGGTCCTTCTGGCTCTGCATGATGCATTATGCAATGCACGTCAACTCGTCGCCCGGCAGCAGCACACGATCAACGAGGCAACTGGATTGTGTTCTCTTGGCGGCGAACTTTGCGAACCACTTTTTGGTGGTGAGCACGATGCTCATCACTTTATGCGAAACACGACGCGGTTGGCTCGGTGCGAGGAGATGCCACACCTACCTCTCGACGTTGTTCACCTCGCTTGCCCGCTTGCCCGCTTGCCCGCTCGCAGGAGGCAGCACGACGGATGGCAGTTGGCGCGCCTCGAACTCGTGGGTTAGGCGTGGGCCGCGGCCTTCGGGGGTGCCTTTCCATCATTCTGCCAGACGCAAGCAAAAGGATAGCAGCATGATCGACCCAAGTGGTACTCGAGAGGACGATCCGGTCGAACACAGCTTGCCGCCGTCGCCGCCTCTCCGGCAAGCCGTGATGATCGCGTCCAGTCGAGGCACGCTGGAGGGTGGTGAGTTGTTCGCCTCACTCCAGTCCCGCCCCCCTCCTGTCTGGCGAGAACGGAGCAGGCTTCGCATCACCACACCTCGGCCGATCGGCCCAATCACCACAACACCAACGGACCTTTGCGGGGCTCGTGGAGGCTCTGTGACGGAGAGGCGCGGCAGAGGGGATGCTGGTTCGTGACTAAGGTTTCCTGCTTCATATCTGCCATGTCAGATATGTACCCCGCGAATCAGGGAGGGGTGCCACGAGGCCATGGATGCCGGGCGCGATGGGACGCGGTATAAGTGAAGAGTGCCAGGACGTCCGGGCATCGCCCGGATTGTTGCTGGATGAGTCCAAGTCTCTTGCTCCACCCGGGTCTTGATCGTTTTCTGACATTGACTCGCTGTCCGCCCATCGAGCATACACACTGCCGTCTCGACAAATATCTTGGAGTGCTGTGCATTGCCTTGCCAAATACCAAGCCGAGGGACATTACAACTGCCGGTCTTCAACTTGATTCCCGAGTTTGTTGTTTATCCCTCCCCCTTTGTCTCAATTCAAGGGGCACCAAGCTACCCGCCCCATCTCATCAACCGCTTCAAGACAAGCTCCCAAAAACCACTCCGGAACCGCCCATCTCTGATCACCACAATGGCTGGAAATCAGATCCCCCCTCCCCCTCCCATGCACATCCGTCCTGGCCAGCCAAATCAACAGGCGATGGGTGGCCATCCGAAGACACCACAGCAGCAACACCCACTACCACAACACTCAATCCCGCAACACCCGCTGGCACAACAGCAACAGCAACGGCCGCAACAACCACCTCAAGCGCAGTTAACCCCCGACCAACAGCGCCACCTCGACGCCCAACAACACCAGCAAAAGCTCCAACGCGAGCAGGCCCAGCAACAACAGCTCCAAGCCCGCGAGCGGCAACAACAACAGACCCTCGCCCTCCAGCGCCAGCAACAACAAGAATACCAACGCCAGCAATCCCTCATCCAGCACGCCCAGACCGTACAAACCCTCTCCCTCCGCGACGAGCAACCCACCCCCGACCAAGCGCGCGAGCGCCTCTCTACCTACGCCGTTTTCCGCTTCGAGCAGGCCGGCAGCTTTCCCGGCAGCCGCGTCAGCGGCGGCGGCGTCGAGCACTACTGCTCTTCCGACGACAGCTCGGACGACGACGACGGGTGGCATCGCAAGAAGAAGAGCAAGAAGCGCACCGTCCACAGCACCACCACCAAGAAGAAGAAGAAGGCCGCCTCGCTATGGATCGACGCCCGCAGGATTCCGATCCCGGACTTCAAGCGCGAGGACGTAGTCCGGGAGATCCGGCGTCTCGACCGCGAGACCAAGTCGCTGATCGAGAAGAAGGCAAGGTTGAGCAACGAGAAGCAGCGGCATCTGGAGCTGACGCTGGATGAGCTGCGGCGGGTGAATGCGTCGTTGGATGTGGAGGGGAATTACGAGACGAATTTGGTGCAGTTGGATGATCAGATGCCGGTTGTTGTCAAGAAGCATGTGGTGGAGCACCATGATCACCACCATCACCACCGGAAGGAGTCGAAGGAGCGCTCGCGGCGGCATGGGAGAGATGGGGAGAATGTCAAGATTGTGAGTCTGTTTGGGGTGTATCAGAAGAGGCCGCTGCCGAGTAGGCGGAGGGAGGAGAGGGGGCGGGAGCGCAAGTCGTCGTCGCACGTGCATGAGACCAGGGTGAGGAAGGAAACGATGGAGCCGACCAGCATCACGGCCTTTTTCAAGACGTCGCCCCGGCATGATGTCGATGTGATGGCGCTCTACTACCAGGTGGAGGCGCAAAAGGACGCTCGTCGGCTCGAGGCACAGCAGCAGCAATATTGGCTGGAGCAGCAACAACAGCAGTTCCAGCAGCAACAGCTCCAGCAGCAACATCAATTCCAGCAGCAGCAGCAGCAGCAAAAACAGCAGCAACCACAACAGCAGCAACAGCAGAAAGCACAGCAGCAACAGCAGCAGCCAAAGCAGCAGCAGAATCGCCAAGACGACCTCCAACACCACGGGGTCCAGATCCTCACCCCCCAGAACCAGCAAAAGGACAAAAAGCCCGACCAGAAAGATCAAAAGGGGCAAAAGGGAGACCAACCCCGCCAGGGCCAGCAATACCACAAGCAACAACCCAACCACAAAGACAACCACCACACCCGCCACCGCTCCCCCAGCCACCACCGCTCCCCCAGCCGCCACCGCTCCCCCCACCACCGGCACCGCTCCCCCCACCGGCGCCGCCGCTCCTCCTCCCGATCCTCCTCCTCCTCCTCCCGGCACTCCCAAACCTTTTCCGCGCGCGACTCTGTCTCCTCCACCCTCTCCTTCCCCAGCCGTGACTCCAAAGACGGCGACGACCGCCGCCGCCGCGCTTACAACCAGCACAGACGCTACTCCGAGGGGCACTTCGGCATCGTTGAACCCGGCCGGACCTTTCAGCGTCGCGAGTCCCTGCCCTACCACCACCACCACCCCGAAGTGGTGCGGAGGATCGCGCCTGTCGTCAACGTCGAGCAGATCGAGGCCAACGCGTACCACGCCGGGCGCGCCGACGAGAGGCTCGAGACAAGGGAGATGATCGCCACGGTGGCTGCGGCGACGGCGGGGGCGGGGCCGAAGGCGGTGGTGTCACGCCATCGGAGGGTGGGGAGCGCGCCGGTGCCGCAAATTGTGTATCCGCCGCCGCCGCCCGGGGCGAGGCGGTTGAGGATGGTGGGGGAGCTGGAGGAGGAGGAGGATTCCGAAGATGAGGGGGAGGGGTGGAGTGAGAGTGGAGGGGATGATTCTAGTGAGGATTACGGGGTGGTGATGCCGGGGGAGAGGAGGGTGTATCCTGTTCGGCGGGCGCCGCCGCCGGGGAGGAGGAGCGGGGCGGTGGTGATGGAGGAGAGGATGGGGGGAAGGGTGAGGATGGTTAGGGGGGCGGATGTGCAGCAGGCGATGAGGGCTGAGCGGGTGGAGAGGGGGGAGAAGGAGGTGGTTTATGTTATGGTGGGGCAGGATGAGATGAGGGAGAGGCCGCCTGGGTTGGTGCGTCCGTTGAAGGGGGGGCAGAGAAGCTTTGAGAGGCGGAGTCCGGTAGTTGAGAATCAGGGTGGTTTTGCGTTTGGGGAGACGAATCCGTTTGCGCCAAGGCCGGGGTTGGCGGAGAGGAGGTGATAAGCATTTCCTTTATTTATTTTGTCCTTGGGTTTGCTTCGGAGGAGTTGGACGGCCGAGTCGTGATGTGATGTGATGATGGTTGTGACAACCTAGTTCCAAACGCTTGATACTGCAAACATGAAGTATGTCAATTTTCAGAAACTGCCCTCTTCCTGTCCGTACCGGCTCTGTTTCCTGGGAAAGCTAGCGGCTTCAAGACTCGATCGATTGTGTTTAGGGGTAATATCGTCGTCGATGTGGTTGTGTGGGCTTGGCGCGGCTTGGTTTCCTCGACAACCCCAACTCAACAAACGAAGGAGATATTTCAGGGGGTGGTTCTGGAGAGGGCGGTCGAACACACACGCAACTCATATTTTCTTGCAGCAGCAGTGATCTCAACCATGATTTGAGAATATTGAAAAGGGTGGTTGTTTTGCTTAGCCCTGACGCACAAACCGGTCAGAAATTTAAAACAACATAGATCGCTCCTTCCACCCAACGTCGCAACCTTTCTAGAGTTGTCTTCCATCCAACGCCAGCAACTGCCCCTCCACCGCAGCCACGGGCAGCCACCGCAAAAGGACCATGGAACATCGCCCCAGCCACGGCTCTACAAGCTGTAGGCCCTCCCACTACGACAAAGGTCCCGTGACGACCGTCGACATCCCACCATCTTTGAACCGAGGAGAAAGATCTCCGCAGATCTTGTGAGGGGAACCAACTGACCCAGCCTAGCGTGGTCTCCAACGGCCCGCAAGACGTCCCCAGTCACGTCAAGATGATCAGCCTGGCATCTCGACCAACATAAACTGATACAACAGGGCATGAAGCACGTCAAGGAAGCACATCCCAACTGTGCACAGGCACGAAGCTGCTCCCGGTCCGACTCTCCATTGTGCAGGAGACCAAGACGAGTGTCGTCCGAGGAAGATACGGCCAAGGCCAGGCGGCGTCTGCTACTCTCAGATGCAGACCACCGCCTCCTCCTGACGGACCTTGGTCGATGGCCCTCTCGGCGAGAACCCCAGACCGCAGCCTCCCGGGACCGCAGACCCCCCGAGAAACGTCGGACCAAGGACGGTCCAACATTGACGTGAGTGGCGTACGCGATGCCGCCAACGGTTCACTCGCATCTCCAGTCGCAACCGGGGACTGGGCCATGTCTTCCCCACCGACCCAAGCAGCCTGACAAGCTCACAGACCCAAGACTGAACCCGCCGTGGCATCTCCAACTTCCGATGTCTCGAACCATGGGGCAGCCTCCCAATCCGTCGGGAAGCCTCACTCCCGTCGCCCTCGTCATCGGGAATCTCCGGCGCAGCGCTGCCACCCACGGCGAACGACCAAGACATGCCCACCTGGCCTTTGTTTTATTCACTCTTCTTTTGCTCCGCATGAGATCTCGTCTGTCCCACCACACCGACGACACGAGCATTCCCCTCCCCCCCAACTCACCTGCATGTCTAGCATGACGGCAGCCAGAGCGAGCGCCTAGCAGCTGCTGTCACGCCTCGATCCGGTCGCACAGATCTCCCTTCATCCCAGCTTGACTCACCGCGCGCCGCCGCCAAAATATGCCGGGAGGCGCTACCTGCTTTTCCCGATGCCCGCTCCCCCGACGGGAAGCGCGCCCCTGTCCTGCCAGCAGAGACGCGAGCGCCGCCGCCACCGCCCCGAGGTCTCATCTCTGGGTGGTGGTGAACTGAACCCTGGGAGGGCGCGGGGAGAGAGGGGGGGCGAGACGAGACCACCGCGTAGCTATGTTGACAAGATCGTCCCAGGTAGTAGCTGCTGCTGCTGCTGCTGCTGTCTCGCAAAGCGCCGTTCCGAGACATGCTGGCTGGCTGGCAGCGGCAATTTGTCCAGCACACACACACACAGACAGACAGACACACAGACACATTGCTGGCTGGGAGACAAGGGGGCGGGAAACCGTCGTCGTCGTCGGTGCCGAACGGGGCCGATCTTGATCCGGATGAGGCGTCCGCCACGGCTTCGATCTCGTTTCATCCAAATCTTTTTTGTTTTTCTTCAGCAGAGGACGGGACGAATGATGATGCAGCAGGGACCTCTTTACCAAAACAAGCCCGGTGGGCAGATGAGGTACCTGGATCAACTGCGGCGGCGCCCTCGCCCCCTTCTTGACCGCTCCTTCTGTACCTACCATAGTACGCCTCCCAATCTATTCGGTGTCGCAGAGACCTTCTCGTCGTGCATGGAAGTTGCCGACAGCCAGCCATCGTCCTCGTCGACTTGAACAAACGAGGGGGGGAAAGCAGCCCGACACGGGAATCCATTCCATCCTGCCATTCCAGTTGATCGCGCGGACAAGCCTTCGCATGTACGACACCGCGTTGCCTTCTCCCGCTCTCCCGCCTGCCTCCATTGTCGCGTAGACAAGCATGCCGTCGAATCCGAGATCGCCCCTCCCCGCGCGGCTACACAGACGAGTTGTCAAGGGAAACCAGTGACGCCGTATAGCAGCAGCCCCGTACAGCAACAACCATTGTCTTGTCTCTGGTTCGTGATGGGGCGCGGGGGCGCGGGAGACAAAAGTGTCAAAGCCGTCAAAGAGAGATGGGGGGTTTCGGAAATCCAGGGGTAAAGAGGGTAAATGACCTGCCCCTTTGGGACGGGGGGTTGTCTATGAACTGCCCGCTGTCGGTACGACGTCAAGTTTCCGGATTGTTGTTGGTATGTACCAAGTTGGATTTTCGGTGCCTCTTTTCTCTTCCCCGCTCACTTCCTTGCTGAAGTGCGTCTTCGGGTACCGTCCATGGCCGAGGATGGGAGCATGTGGGCAGGTAAACAGGGGATGGGGCCGAGGAGGGGAGGATGTGGGTAAACAGGGGATGGGGGCAAGGTGTTGCCTTGTTTTTGTATTGGGAAAGGAGGGGAGAGGAAAAGGTATGGTCATTCTGGGCCGAGGATGAAGGCGGAGCAGGGAAATACCTACAGCCCACAGGAGCTTTTCACATCTGCATATGCCAGATCTACCCCCTCCACAGGCGAACTGCTTGTGCCGCCGCCGCCCACCTGCTCTCGCGCAGTTGTCTATCCATCCAGCCATGCAGGTATATTGGTCGACGCAGTTGGAAACCATCAGCGCAACATCTACAGAGACTTGTGCCCAAAAGACAGCAGCAGCACATGTCCCCCCCACGCTGCGTTGCCTTGCCTTGCGGCCCCCATCTCGCCCGCATCGATACTGTACCTGTGACCTGTCCTCGACTTTAGCTTCTCGACCTGTCCCCGCTGCTTGTCATGTCATGTAGTCATTGTCGTCCAGTCTTGAAACTTGAGCAGCATGACATGTGTCAACTGCGTGCCATTTCTCAGACCAGACTACTTGTTTGCCGTCGCCTCCCACCGCTCGAGGCCTTTGATGCCATTGTTTGCGCAAATGTCGACATTCAAGTTGCCCCCATCTCAGGCTGGGAATAGGACAACACCGCCCCATGAAAGAGAGGTAGGTTGGTGTGGAAACTTGGAAACGGAAACAACGTGGATGACATGACAGGGACAACGCCACCACGAAAACGTCCCAACGCAAAACATCACGCCCCGGCTATCTGGACAGATTGGCACGGGGCTGGCAAACAACATCCCACGTTTCCGTCGAGATGCGGTTTGCGTTCCCTCCAGGCAGTCTGGTCCCTGTTGCTTCGCCTTGTCCGTTGCCATGGCCATGGCCGTGGATCTGGGTTTCCAGTGCCACCACCATCCAAGCTTTTCCCGGGGTGAGGGTGAGGGGGTTCCTTCTGCGCCTTGGGAAGACCTCCAAACCTGAGAGAAGGAGCAAGTGCATGCCTCCGAAGCATGTATCGGTCCTTCCAACCATCCCCCTCAGTACAATTACGTGTTGGCCCCGCCTCCGGGGTCCGAGGGGGGGTCGAGCGCGGCTTGCCACGATGAACAGAGACTGTAAACCAGGAAATGCCAAGTTCGGCGTCAACCTGTTCATGAGTTGGAACATGACAGACTTTCCCGCCTTCAAATCCCCCCGAGGAACTCGCCGCTGTCATCCCATTTCCCGCTCCATCCCCCACATTCCACCAACAAGAAATGTGCAGAGAGAGAGAGAGGGGCGGCTGTCATTCATTCAGGTGAGAGCCATGCCATGTCAGGTACCTGGGTGCATATACTTCTCCAAGTCGACGGTGGAGGAGCGGGAGGACGAGGGGCGTTCGCGCTGCAAGGACAGCAAAGGTTCAGGCCGTACGTCGTAAAGGTCCAAGGCAAAGGCGACAAGCGCGCGGTGAGGAGTAAGTAGGTAGTTGTTGGGTGTCCGATGTCCACTGTCGAATAGGTAGGTCTGATGCCCGCTTGTGTCAAAGTAGCCTTGCATCCATCCGCAGACGTACCTAGGTGTCCATCGCAGATTTCGCCATCTCCGCTGCAGACACCGGATGACAGATTCGAAGCGAGGGGCAACGACGTACCAATGATGTATGCCTCCTGGTGTCAGTGCTCTAGCTCAACATCGAGACCATCTTTATCGCCATGCCTACATGGGCGGCAATAGTTGTCAGCGGATGCATCATCAACTCAACATGGAAGAGCGACAGCCTGACAGGGGCCACGTCCCAGTATTAGCTCCCCTGGAAAGCCTCACAGGCGCAGAAGCAAACTGGTCAAGGCAAAAGAGTTCATTTTGTGTGCGCTCTGATGACAAGAAAACAACATCCCGTCCGCTCATGATCGTATCTCGGCGCTCTGCCGAGGATCAAAAACGCCATCACATCGTCCCCCCCCCTGACACGCTCGTTAATGTACACGCTGTTTCCACCAACAGCCCAACAACTCCTTGCTAACGAATGCCACTGTTTTGGACTCCTCGGAGAAACCCACAAAAAAAAAGAAAGTCTCGACCGTCTGGCCATGCCATGAAAAGCATCTATCCTCCCAGCGCCCCATCCTTCCGTCCTCTAACAAGTACAAGTCTGCATTACGCTCGCTTCCCCCCCCCCCGTCTTGCTCCTGCATCGTTCAATATACAGAAAAAGGAAATGATCGTGTCTCGTAAAGGTTGATAATACACATAGCGAAGGGTGCCCAGGCGGGAATCGCCTGGGGCAGGTTGAGCAACGTTCGGAGCCGTGCCAGCAGTCGTCCACTGGAGATATGGCCTCGGACGTGGGCGTGGTCTTTTTAGACGCTCTCTCGATTCATAGTCTCGTGGCCTCTCTTGAGGCTTCTTCGGCGGGCTTGGTGGGTGTCTCGATTGTCGGCGTCAAGGCTCAGGGCCCGATCGTGTCCGCCTGGCGGACTCTCTGCCCACTGCCCCATCACATCGGCCTCGACCTTGGCGTTCGCCATCATCGTCGGTAGCTTCCGTCGTCGGGCGTTGATGAACCAGTTGGAGACTTGGTCTGAAACATCTGTCATTAGCGACTCGACTTGGGAAAGAGACAGGAACCATTTTCTTACTCAACTGCAAGCCCGTCTTGCGCATCATCCACTGCTTCTCCTCCTCGCTCGGGTACGCATGCGATGTGTGGTCCTGTAGCCAGTTGTAGAGAAAGTCGGTTGTCTCCTTGGGCAGATTTCCTCTCCTCTTCCTCGGCTTCCTGTCCAGCCCGTCATCCCGATACGACCCGTAGCTCCCGTGCGCAAGAGGCCTTCCATCGTAGTAGCCCTGCCCTGCACCCAGAGGTAGCGGCTGCTGACCTCGCAGGCAGTGCCGATCGCCGTCGTACGGATGATGGAACTCCAGCCCTCCCCGCTGTGGGTCGGGCGGTGACCGTCCTTGGTGTTCTCCAATCCCGGGTAGTCGAGGGAGCGTCACGCCGCCGGCGGCATCGCCCCAGGGACCGACCGGAGACCTTTGCTGCGAGGGGACGGGGTACTGTCCGAAGAACGGCGGCGACCACCTCATGCTCCCACCCCCACCCGGCTTGGTCTCATCCAGCGACGGCTCTCTCCGCGGCATCGGGAAGCGCGAGTACGACCTAGGAACTCGACTGTCGCGCTGTTGTTCTGCGCTGTCCCCAGACGACAACCTCCTGCGCTTAGCCTGGATCGGCGAATGCGTGTAGTCTGATGGCGGGTGGGCGGCCCTCGCGACTTCTCCCCCGGGTGAAGATGTCGCAGAGGAGATCATCGGTGCCCGAGACCCTCGAGGAGCGTTCCTAAGTTGGTCGAAGTTTGGGACAAGTTCACGGAGCGGAGGAAGAGCAGTGTCTCGAGAGTTGGTGCTCCCGCCGGGGAGACGGTTCGCCTTACTGTAGCCCATCGGCCTCTCGGGTGCTCCTTGATATCTCTCGTAGCCGCTCGATGGTTCAAAAGAATCCAACCTTTCAAAGCCGCCCCAGCTCCGTGACGAGGGAGGGCCGTAGGTCTGGAAGCGAGCGCTTCCCGAAGACGGCGAGTTGGGCGTAGTCGGCTCGCTTTGGTTCCCGCGCGACATTTGGTTGTCCTGAGCCGATGGCCAGTAGGCATGGTTCGTGGTGCCGGGGGGGTAGTATGCCATGGGGCAAGGCAAGGAAGAGGGCGGAGATCGGGCAAGAGACACAGCATCAACGACATGTGGTGACTCGCAGAAGAAGAGGGTACCGAAGCTGTTGTCGTGATGGCGGCTCCCACCAGGGGCGAGTTCTTTTCGGATGGATTTGTCGGCTCGTTGCGCGGTGGTGGTGTCGAAGAGAGAAAAAAAAATGCCAGAGTTAAAGAGTGACGGAAAACGAAGGCCAAGTGAGGGTCGGGGGGTGGTCAAGAGAGCGTCGAGAGGGAAAATCCGGGCGAATCGAGACGCCGGGCAGAGAAGGAACCGATGACGACGACGACAACGACGACTGGACTGGACTGCCTGTTTCCTTCCAGGTTGGATGACGAGGGCAGGCGCGAGTTTCGAGGGTCCACGGGGAGCTCGATGGCTGCTGGTCGATGTGGGATGATGAGAAGTCGAGGACAGGGTCTTTCTGTCTTGGATCTGATCTGTTCACCCGATGGTTGTCGGTCGAGCAGGCACGCGGGCCCAAACATGCGGGCACTTGACAGATGATGTACTGACAGTCCAGTTGAGTGCGGAGGAAGAGAGCCTTGAGCACAAGCAAATCTTCGTGAGAAAGGCGAAGAGGCTCAAAGCACCAGCTGTGTACTATATCAGTGGTGAGCTGCCACAAGACAGTATGGGTATCCAGGGAAGAACCGGGGGGGGGGGTGTCGTTGAGTTTTAAAGGAGCCCAGCACATGGCCAGGGCCAGGGTAGGGGTAGGGGTAGGGGTAGGGGTGCTGAAGACTGTAGGTGGGGGGTGGGGGAGGGAGGAGAGATCGAAGGCGAGCCTGTGAGTCCAGGACAGTCTCGTCTTTGCCGTACTGTACGGATATATATACTACCTTTTCTTCAGTTCTTCACAGGCTTGACGGTATTTTCCTCGGTGGACTCTGTCCCATACGCAAGGAACAAGTGCCTGCGTACATGCGATATGCCATGTGTTATCTGGCACAGGTCCGTAGCGTCCAAGAAATCTGCGTCTTGAGTTTGGCCGGGGGCTCACCGGTCGAACAACATCCGCATCTCACATTGCGATTTTCATGTAGATGGAAGCCGGTCCCGAAGGTCTTCTGCTCTTGATGGCACTGCCATAACGAAAGGTGGTACTGCCACAGGCGCTGATGTCAACCCGGCCCAGGCGAGAGGGCCAGCGCGCATGAAATACGGATACACCGAACTGCTCCGTATGTACGGATACAGGAAATCCTTGGGCATGACAGAGGGGTCAGGCCGAGGATGCACAGTGCACGTCGACTCTGCGTCTCGGCTCTGAGCAGCACGCCCATGCTGCCAAGAGCAGGGCCGCTGGCACAAGTCTCCAACTACTCCGTACCCATGCTCATAGTAGCCCCCCCAGGCCCGCATCGAAAAAAGGTTGCAAAAGGTCAGATAAAATTGCCCGATGGGCAACGAAAGATTGTGCAGGCAAGACCCCTGCCAGCATCGCATCCATGCATACCACCACAGCAGGTCTGCTGCACCCACGCCCCCCTTGTGCAAAGCAGTCCATGGTCCGGGCAGGGCACGCCGCACAGTGGAGAGTCCCGACTCCCGACTTGCCCCAGTGAGTTCACTCCTCCACTCCTCTCCAGTTGTAGACTGCCAGACCCCAGAGTACCCATCACTCCTAGCAAGACTCGGGCCATCGCTCCCACTTTTTCTTGGAGAGATGGAATCGCGGGCAACCAGGACCAGGCCCGGGACCAGGGCCAGCGGACGTGGCCTCTCTTTTCGCCATGGCTAGGTAGGTTCGGAGGACCCATGAACCATGAAACCCGGGAGGAGGAGAATGGTCCCGACGAGCCTCGCGAGCCGCCGCATTCGGCCAACGGCGGGGACGCTGCGACGGGACGGCGACGACGGCATCCTCTCACTGTCTGGGTGTTTATTAGCGAGCACGCAACGCAAACCGCCGCCATGGCGGCATAGAGAGCTCGCAGTCCTACTAGTGCACGAGGCAGGGGACTAAGCAGGCAGCATATGGGGGCGCCAAACATGTGAGCCAAGGCTCGCATTTTCCATGTCCATGTCCATGTCCTTCAAACGTCATGTCGTCGCTGACCTCACGCCAGAGCCTCCATGGAGTTGTGCCACAAGTCAGTCGGGATGGTCAACGTGAGAACGAGTCCATGTTTTGTTGGAGAGAGCCTGTGGAAAAGTAGGGGTTCAGAGATCAGACAGGCCGGTGACCATCGACGACACCTAGGATGGGCGTTATCTGATCCTCGAAGATCCAAACCCAACCTGCCCTGCTTCACAACCGTGTGAGGGCGAATTTCGTCAGTGATATACACTGCTGGACGATGACCCGAAATTCTTCGGCCCCCCCCCCCCCTCGATCCTCCAAACATCATCCCGCAGCACTGGGAGGAGGCGCGATGGCGCTAGCGATCTCTGCAGACCTGGCTTGGTTTTCCTTCTCCTCCTTGATCGGTCACCAGAAGGGGAATGTCGACATCCTGACATGCCAATGCTGTCAGTGCTGCATTCTGCATTCTGGCCCCCTCGTCCCCTCGTCAGTCAGCCAAAATCCCATGCCTCGACCACCTCCACATGACGCCTCGTTTTGGCAGCGGGAAGCGAGCCGGGGACAAATATCACGACTCCCCCCCCACCGTCTGTTTCTTTTTTTCCTTTTTTTGCTGCCCCGGACGGCCCAGGGCCCAGATTACCCGGCGGGCCATGGCCACGTCAGTCGCGGCCGGGACAGCACGCACTCGACGACGGTTCAGGTGGTGCAATGCGTGCGGGCGTGCGATGCGGTGGGCGGACGGTTCCGTGCCGTTCGTTCCTGGGCCTGGGACTGGGATGGCCGGCTGGGACGGGCGAAGTCTGGGGACCAGCGAATGGCTGCCCTTGCCTGTTGGGGCAGGCAGGCTCGGGGCTGACAGCCTCGAGCCGCCCGCGTTGCTCGCTGCGTCGTGCCCGAGATGTCGGAGCCGATGGCGGGAAGTGGACATGATTCCCGGGACCAGCGGACGCCGACCAACCAACCAGCACCAACCCCAAGGAGAGCTATCCTCCTGTCCCTGTCCAACGACGCTGGCAGGCTGGGCAGGCAGGCTGGGTCTTGTGATCTCGACGACAATAAGGTTCTGTACAGTGTACGGCGCCGGTGCACGAGGAATCGCCGACTCGGGACTGGCTGGGTTGCTGCAGCCCCTCGCCAGTTCGTCCACTCACCAGGCGTCGATGGCGCCGAGCGGGAGGCAGGTCGCCAACGGGGAGCCATTCGGCGACGAGGCCGGGCACAGCAGCAGGCACTGGACACAGTAGCTCGGTGGGTTAGCACTGAGCAGGCCCCCGGCCCTCCCCCGATGCGATGGAACCGGCAGGCAGGAGGCAGACCTATCCGCGCCACCGAATAACAGGGCCCAGACCTCGGGCTTGGTTTTGTTCCATGCTGGCACTGGGTACGGAGTGGTGCTGCAAGACACTGCTGGCCTGGCAGCAGATGCTGATGACTGGTCGCGCACATGGCCTGGATCTGGACTGGATCTCATCATCCCGGTGCATCTCGGCGCGCTAACGTCATGTGCCGAGCCGTGACACTGGACCCCAAAGCCACAGCACGAAATTGCGAAAGTGAAATTGAGTGAAATTGAAATTTCAGCCTGCACTCTGCCCTCTGCAAGCAGGACCTGAGACGGACGGCGGCCGCGGTAGCCAGCGGCTGTATTTTTCCCGGACCGTGCGCGCTTCCGTCCTGACGTCGTTGTGTCACCCCGATTCCAACCCTCCTTTTTTATTTATTTTTATTTTTACTCGGCTTCATCTTCTCATGTTGGGGCCCTTCGCAGCCCACACACACACACACACTGACTGACAGTTTGAGGCAGCGCAACCGTTGCACCCAAGGAAACACGGGTACTCTACGAGCGTGCCTTAGTTTCGACGTCTGCCCTCCGCGACCTTTCCACTTTTTCCCACCTCCCAACATTCCCAACATAGCATCAGCAAAGGGAGGCGTCCGACCTGCCGCACCAATCAGCACCGCCCAGGGTCCCAGGCGGCGAACCCAATGTGTCGGGAAGGTCTCCGTGCCCGTGCCCGTTTGGCAGGCACGCAGGCAGGGTAGGCAGGCAGGCTCAGACCCCCCGCGCCCGAGGGTATTGATTGCAGACCACTGCAGCAGCCCTCTGGCCTTGGCTGATACCGTGGCAAGCGTGGTCAGCAAAACCCCCCCTTCCCCCCCAAGTCCCCCCATGACGAGAGAGCGGGATGGGCAAGAAAGCGCGGCGGCCCTGATACAAAGAAATGGTTGGTCCTGCCGTGACACCGGGCCGGTGCGTTTGCACCTGCTGGTACTGGATTTTCAGCGTCGACGACGGGGTTCATGGTTCATGGCCTCACGGTTCACAGGGAAGGACCGACGGGGGGGTGGGCGCGGAGGAGGGGGGGACGCGACGAGACCACGGCGGCTTCAGCTGCCGCGACGTCCCGTGGTGCCTTCACACACATACATGGACCCCCCTTCCCTCGTCGGGGAGGGCTCGGAACTCTTTCGTCGCCGTGCCTCACCGGGCGGGGAAGGCGGTCAAAGTCAAGAGAGAAGAGTGCGTTCAGGCCGCCCTCGTCGGGAGGCAAGAGACGCGGGCGTGTTGTCTGCCTCCAGGGTCCCCCCCCGGGGGCTCATCCCGCGGATGCAAAGGGATCGTCTCTGCTGCTCTCCCGTGCCACCATATGCCCGTTGACGACGAGGGGCGGCGTGGGGAGACGGCACGCTTGACAAGTCGCCGGGGCCGCCTTCTCTCCCCTCCGCTGCGAAGGGTACAGAGTGTGCGTACAGCATCCCATCATATCCCTCTCTGCTCCTTGCCACGGGGGTCGCCCGCCATTGCGTCGGCGCAGCTGCTTGTGTCAACCCCGGGGCGACCTACCCAAGGATGGAAGGGAATCCGGATGTCTGTCTGCCCAGCGCTGGTTGACATACGCGCACAAGCTCACCGCCTGCTCTGGCGAAACGCGCCGCATCACAGGAGTCAATATTGGGGCTGAGACACTCGACGCACTCGAGCTGGCCGGAACATTGTTCGCTCTGCCTTCCAAACAACGCCTCGAAGACTGCCGCAAAGAGTAACTCGGAGGTCTGTGAGGCGGGAGGCGGGAGGAGAGAGAGGACATGACCGCCGCCGCCGCCGGCAACGCGATGCGCTAACCCGTTCCTGGACCGCCTTCCTAGACTGGATCATGACCGTCTGCTCTGGTCCCCCGGGACCATTATCTGTCGGTAGCCCTCCTCTGTGCGACGTCTCGGTGCACCGGCTGATCGAGATGCTGCTCTCGCCATGTCTCGTCTGTAAGGCGGTGAGGGATCTCGGTCGTCACCAAAGCAGCGCCCCCGCCCGTCCCCGTCGTCCCCCACCCGTCGTCCCCCCCCCCACCCGTCGTCCGTTGCTGTCTGTCCAACGAGCCTTGAGTCCCAGTCGTGCTTGACACCACCCAGCCCCATGGATTCGTTCGTCGAACAACCGATCAAAAAGGAAAAAGAGGTCTATATGAGTCTGCCGGGCCGCTCCACAGCGCCCCGTCGTGTGCCCGGCGACTGTGACGTGACGTGACACGGCGAGATTGATCTGGCGTCCAACCAGACGGACCTGGCATGTGGTGGTGGTGGTGGTGGTCCCCCGAGCCTCGGGGGCTATGGGACGAGAGAGAGAGAAGCGTGACTTTCGAATGGACCGAATCCGGGTTGTCAAACAGCCGCCCTCCCTGTCCCCCCCCCCCCCTCCCCCTCTCCCAACTCTTCGTCCTTGACCCCATCACGACGGCGAGCGATCTGCAAGCTCACGTCGTATGGTAGGCGCCGGGCGGGGAAAGGTCGAGTGACACGACCTACCGTGATCGATCAGTCACTACCAAACCGTGGCCACCACCAGCAGCCCTCAGCAGCAAGCAGGGGGGAGTGGAGAGCCGTCTGTCAGATCCGGGCGGGACAAGAGAACTAGCATCCGTCCACTCACACATCATGACACGCCCACTACTACACGCCCGCCTTCACGGCCTCCCTTCCTGCCAGATATGCCAACACATACATGCTGCTGCCAGATCATCGGCGTCGCCGCGCATGGGAGACGGCCACGCTACTTACCCGCTGCATGGACGGGCAGCCAACCATTCGAGTACGCTTGACAAGAGGCTCGCAGGAAATATACAAATGTCTTTCCTCACGTCTCCCGATATTACGAAAGAGTTTCAAGCACGCAATTGCCAACTCCTGGACACGGCAGTGAGAGAGCAGAGGATGACGCCGGAGAGCGTACTGGATCGGGAAAGTCGCCCACGACCGACGACGACAAGCGGTTTGTTCAAGGCTGGGCTGGGCGGCCAAGGGGCGGGAATCTCCGAAAGCATCCATCTGATCTGCTGGGAAGCAAAGCATGAATAAGGCAGAGATGGAAACTGCAACCTAACCCAGCTCAGCCCGGCCGGGCGGCGTGGAAGCAAACAGACTTGCACGTGCTGTTGCCTTACAACAAGCAACAAGAGAACCAGCATGGTTCGCCAACCACCTGTGGCCCTGCCAGAGAGCAAGGATCGGCTCAAGCCCTATTTTCGTTGTTGTCGTCGGCAATCTTGACTACTGCTGCACGGGAGACCCTCCTCGTTTCCGCTCCGCGTTGCGTTGACGTGCTTGCACGCCTCCCAGCGCCTTGCAGGTTCTGCGACACAAGGAAATCTGGAGAGCTGCAGCTTCTTCGTATTTGGGGGGGGGGGGCGTGGTGGTGACCTTTGTTTCTCACGACCTACGACCAAGACACCCTGGTCCTAGCAAGACTTGCTCTCCCTCTCTCTCGGGGCCACTGACTGACTGACTGACAAAAGCACGGTCCGTCGCCGATATTAAATGGCCTCCTCTCCTGCTGTGGTACGCATCAAGCTCCCTGGCCAACACGAGAAGTCGGTGCTCTCTCTGCTGGGCAGGTGGTTGACGGTGTGTCCTTTTTTGTTTCAATATGCCCCCCCGGCCCCGGTCACCCCAGACAGGTGCGACTTGATACCTATCCGGACAGTTGCCCTTTGCGGGAAGTCGAGGACTTTTGATGGCGGCGGTAAGGGACTCAAGACCGCCGACGCGCCGCCACCATTTCTGCTTGTCGCTCCTTCGGGACGACGACGTACCTCTTGCAAGTGTGCAGCGGAAGAGCCCATTTGCTGCTTCATCGGTCTGCCGTTGATCCTTCATCGTGTGGGTTACGCAGCTAGGGTCCAGATCTGTCTGTTTGTCTGTCCTCATCGCCAATCTTCCTTCAGCTCCCTCGCCCGCCCCGCCCCCGGTGCCAGGAACGAACGGCGGCGGGTGGTGGGAAAACAGCTCCGACCAAGCTTCAAACGACGACAAGGGCGATCGGTAGTAGTGTGGTGGCGTGTTTGTCAGTTGGGGCACGCCATCGACGACGACGACAACGACGGGGAGGCGCCACGAGCGCGCGCCGCCTCCCGCCAATTCCGACCGGATATGAGCGTTGCCGACGGGGGCAAGGTGACGTGTGAGGCTATTCCGAAACGACACGCTTGTTTCTCTGGCGGGCTAGCAGAGATCGGGGCGCACGCACGTGCCAGCGTGATGTTGGTGGTTTGTCTTGGGGAAGAGGGGGGGGGCCTCGGTGTTTCACACACCCCGCAGAGAAAGAGATGGATGCTTCTCAACCATGCCTTGTTGCTGTTGTCAGGACGACTCGTCGGGAGAGGGTGCGGTTGTCACCCACATTCCGAGTCGATCTCCACACATGTCCACACATGTCAATAATGACCCGTGGAGGAGAGGGAGGAGAGGAGTCGAGTGCCGTGTCGTCTCCCGTCGTCGACAGGGTGGAGTTCCAGATCCCCACAAACGCTGGACAGGCAAATCCCGGTGCAGGGGGGGTCGCATTATTCGCGACAATTTCTGGAATGGGGAAGAGTGGAACGGCCGCGACCGAGGACGCGGACGGTTTGGTACCTGGTGCTATAGCAGAGCTTCATTGTTTGGTACCGCGGACGGAGCGACGGTGCCAACTGGGCAGCTGCTGGGCGTCTCCATACCACCTGCTGGAGGCGAGCTGATTTCTGCGTGGGATTGGGGGCGTCGAGACTGGGGCTGGGACTGAAGATTCATGATTCAAGATTGCCCAGAAGAGGAAAAAGGCGACTGCATGGAAAGATTCCATCATGTGTGGCAATACACACGGAATAATCATGGTCCAACCAGACGGGAAGCCCGACCACCAGACCACACACAATGGATGGCGGCGGCGGCTGTTTGCCAAGCAAGGCATGAATGGAAGACGAAGGGGAAGAGAAAATGGAAAAATGGAAAATGGAGAAATGGAAAATGGAAGCATCGGGTGCGGTACGTACCCTCTCCCGGGCCCCTCCCTCGAACCCCTCCACTGCAACGCTGAGGCCAGGGGTCTCACTTTGAACCGCACCACCAACAGCAGCGACAGGGCAACAATTGTGAACGACGAGTCACCTCTCTCCCGTCCGCCCCGTCTCCATCGATTCATGCCGCCCACTGCGGGACGGGAGAAAAAAAAAGGACAGTCGACAAAAAAGAGCCCCAAACCAACCCTTGAACGGCAGAACCCGGCCGGTCGGGATTCGTGGGAAAATCTCCCGTCGACTCGACGACGACGTAAGTGTCCGCGTCCCAGAGATCCCCGACACATGCCATGATGATGCCCAGCACACACACACACAACGCGGGAGCGGGAAGCCGTTTCTCCTTCGCCTTTTTGGGGGCCGGGGGGGGGGGGCGTGTATCCTTTTGTGCACTGGAGATCATCGTCTCTCTCTATGTGTACGGTGCCTTGGCGACGTACTCCGTACCTATATGTGGAAAATCTGATGCTTCTGAGTGCTCGTCCCCCTTCGAGTTGCTGCAGCGCACACACAGGAAAAATCTTTTTTTATCCTCGAGAGAGAAACAGAGGAGAGAGAAACAGAGGAGAGAGAAGAGGTATGACATGACAAATCCCAACAGAGATTGTGTCACCAAGAGGGGCCTGGCGGGAAGCAAACTCGACGCCAGTGTTTTGCTGCTTGCTTTCCCTCTCTCTGGTCTTGCCATGGCCATTGAGTGGACACGCATCTCCCAGGACACGGGAATGAAACGCTCTCATCCGGAGGAATAATGCATTGCTTTTACTCACAACCAGCAGCCAGCGTACCTTGGGATTCAGGTTGCGGCGCGCTCGCTTAACCTCGATCCCATTCGGAGGTATTTCGTCGGACGGGTACAGCAAATCTGGGAAACCATTTCGTCGTCGGTGGATGGCTGGAGACAGCGGGTCCCAACATCATCACACAGGCACCGTCCACAAGGGAACCAGTGGTTTTCGACTCCACGCCAGCGGTAATTACCTGTATTTCCTGCATCGTCAGCTTCCAACAGAGCTAACATCTGAACAGGACACCACGTACACGCCCATCCATCCCATCCCACCCCGTCCTATTGGCACATCATGCAACACCTCTGCCTGCCTCCACCACAGCACACAATGCCCCTCCGTACCTGCTGCGGCTACTGCCAGGGCTCTGCAATATCAGGCGGTATATGTCGGCGGTGGCAGCGGACAAGAGACAACACCACCACCACAATCCACCTGTCACGACATGACATGACATCTCGTCCCGCCCACACACACCCAGCGGAAAGGAGACATTGTATGCGAGACGAGCCAGATCCGGCTGGGACGACAGGCAGCTTGGGCCAGGGACGGAACGAGCGGTGTCTGCTTCTGCTGCCCCCCTTCTGTCCAAGTTCGGTTCCTGGCCCCAAAACGTCGACCGGCGGCGGTGATGAGTCCACTCCTGCCCTTCCCCCGCCTCGCCCCCAGACTAATACACCCGCCCGCAGATGGGTAGTTACGCCTAAAGGTATCGGAGATTATGGTTCCCAGGACGAGCGACATTTACCGGTGCTGTTGTCTCTGTTGCTTCAAGGGCCCAGTCATCAGCATCACATGCTGCTGTGACGTGGACAAGGGAGCTGGGGACTCACTACTGCGAACCCACCCTGGGATGCTAAGCTCGTGAAGATCTGGCTGGCAATGGGAAGGTAGAGGGTATACCACCCCCCGTTGGCATGCTTGTCTGCAGTCGGCTGCTTGACGTGATGGTAAAGTGGCAACAGAAAACCGTCGGGAAAAGGCTACGGCAACAACATGCGATTAACGACGGCTACCCTTCAGTTTCCAACATCGGAAAAGAGGCCAGGTAGCAGTAAAGAGCAGTCCTCCGTCACCGTCGCCACGGCTAGCCGCGCCGCGGGCCGACGACGAGGACAACACATCAAGGAGACAGGGTAAATAGACCTACCTACCTCACTATGCCGGTGTGTGTGTGAAAAGCCAAGGATCATCATCATCACCATCATCATCAGCGTTGGTAGCAACATGTCAAAGATTGAACGACCGGGAATATAACCCCCCTCCCTCACCCATCCCTGCACGTCACTGCGGTGAGTGGTGTGCTTGTGATGGGACAGGCTGCGGGCATGTATAGTTCGCAGCACCAGCGGCCATCACCGCCGCCGTACGCGTCTCTCTCGCCTCCGCCTTCTGCTTATCGGTCTCGGTCCTATATAACCTACGGCGTCGACCAGGGGCACACAGAAAAAAGATGGTGTAGGTCGGCGGTGGCCATAGTGGGTGTCGCACGGCGGCAGACAGGGGTGGCTCTCCCCCCTTCCGCCGCGGAACTGGGGACGCACGAGATGCCCCCCGCCCCTCCTCTAATCTTTTCCCTCTCGCCTGTCTCTCGATGATTGTGTGTATGTGTATTTTGTGTCCCCTCTCAAGAGGTTGGGCCTCTTGGGCCGTTGGTGCGTGGAACAAGGGAGAATATATGTGTACGACCTAGGGTGGGAAGGGTGAGCCCGTATTGCGGCCAGGGAATTTCGTTGGTGTCTAGGAGGGGGGGCGGTCGGCGCCGGGACCGAGGAGGCGGACGACGGGAGAAGGAAGGGCTGGCTGGGGTCCCGTCACGTCACGTTTCGTTTGTTACGCCGGCGGCGTGCTACGGCAGGGCATGGCGTAACTACACTGCCTGGCTGGGAAGGGAGGTACCTGGTGGGAGCTTGGACGGCGGCGGTAACTACGGGACTAGGTAGGCTAGGTTTTTTCCCTTCTTGCCGTACAGTGCACCTGACCGGAAAGCCATGTCGTGGGCGTCAAGTGACGACGAAAGTCGGGAAGGTGTTCGACTCCTGCGCGAGCGATGTGAGTAGCACGGCGCGCTGGGCGATCTGCAGACGAACGGAATACTGTGTCCTGCTTCGTGTCAAAGGTCCAGGATGGCGCCGCCGCCGCCGCCAGCCACGGCCGTCTCTCTCTTCTTCGCCTGTCAGTTGGTCCGAGATGGACGAGAGGGAGGTGCAGAGGGCTGCCGCTGTCACACCCACGGATGTTGGCGGTCCCTGCCGCGCCGTAAGCTCACAGGACTGACGAGAATGACAGCGGTACTCGTCCTCGGGAGTGGAGGGTAATGCACGGCGGACCAGTGCGCAGCAGCGAGCTCGAGGTGGTCAGCATATCGAGCGTGAAAAAAGGCGTCGTCCTCGGTGAGGCAATGAAGGAGGGAGGCTGACGTCGCCCCTTCCCCCGAAGCACGGAGCACGGGGGCCATCCAAGGCCGGAGCCTATCCAGTATCGGCGGCTCTTTGGGCAGGCCTTGGCTGAGGCCGATGGCGAACCCGGATTCGAGCTGGACCCAGCATGGGGTCGTCGAGTGCCGTTCCCCGGCATGGGAGAATTAGCCTACTGGGGCGCATCGGTGCTGGATGTGGCGGCTTCGCGGGAAATATGGCAGCCGAGACGCTGCTTGCTTGACAGGCCGTCCGCGTTTCTTCTCAGCCGCCCGTCCGTCCTCTCGACTTTGCAAGCTGCATGGCGAGCTAAGCTCCTGTCGGCGCCGGTGCAGCATGCCGCCCGCGGCCGGAAGGACCAGCGTTGTCGAGCCTACGGAGGTGGTCGCCAAGGCTGGGGCCTCTCCGCCGTCTGCTGCCGCCGTCTGCTGCCGCCGTCGGGCTCCCGTTGTGTGCGGCCCCGCGATGTTGACCGGCTGCTGGTGGGTAGTGGGGACTTGGACGCGGTTCAGCAGATGAGGCCACGACGAGGGGCGAGATTGTATCCGTGTATGTTCTTTTGAATCGGACTGGTGCGCGTATGCATTCACAGCCGTTCGGTATCAGTGATATATTGGTAACAAGCCAAACAACATGGGGGAGGCGGCCCCTGGTGTGTTTGGGCTCCCGCGGCGATCAGTACTGGGCACTGTTTTGGTCAAGATGGTGGTGTGTCCCTCTCCCTTCCCCCCGTGTTTCCACACGGTGCGGTCTGCCCCGGCCATCTCGCTGAGAGGTGGCCGACATGGCCCCGAATCCCGAAAGCAGTCGGGCCGCCGATGGGGGACGAGATGAGCAGACGCAGCCATCTCCCGTCGGGCTGCGAAGCCACCACGTGTCGGGCCAGGATCTCGCGGGGCGGAGGGGGGAGGGTATCGGTGATGACGATGGGGCCAGGCGCATAAGTACGGGGCCGTGTCCATCTGGCAGATCATGGGTGTAGCATGCATGAAGGGAGGGAGGGAAACGGCGGCGGCGGTGCTTGGTGTTGTTTGATGGGTTTTGATGGGGCCCCCGGTCGTCGGTCCCCCTCACGTCCCCGACCCCGACACCAACAGCATGACCATGGGGAACCTGTCAAACTTTGACAGGCGCTAGCGGGAGGGCTTGAGGCGCCGCCCACTTGCTCCGCTCCGGGGGGGTGGTTGCTGTCATGATGACGGGACATGAGAGGGGCGTCGGTATGGCCCGTATCCGTGTGGGCTCGCTCGGTCATTGTCGTCGCCGGCCCCTCCGGCGCGTGCCCGCCGGCCTGCCCTTGCAACGGAGAGCTCCCCCCCTCCTCCCTCGGTCTCCAGAGGCGGATGCTCGGCTCTCTCGCTGCACGGGGCGGCCCCCGAAGTCCGAGGGTTGGTTTTCACATCACATGTCCGGCAGTTGAGGTTGAGAATGTCTGGGTAGGATGGGTTGATGATGATGGCGCCGGCGTTGCAGCAACCGAGACGGAGGCTCGAGGCGAGGGACGAAAAAGACCCTGTCTCCCGTCATGACCTGCCAGATACGGGCCGCCGATGGCACACTGGCAGCCTCCGCGCGAGGAAAAGGGGAGGTGCCCCGTGGGTGGTGCTTGCGGATGGCCTGCTGCCAGTGACCATCTGGCGTCCCGAGCCCTGCTTGGGGGGCCATCGTGGCGTCGCAGCAGGAACAGCGCGCATGAATATTGCAGCTGGACCCGAGATCTGTCAAGCAACAAGCGCGCCGCCCGTGTCGTGTCGTGTCGGCGCCATGGATGACTCGTGCTCTCGTCGACCCGAGGCGTGAGGTGTTTGCGTGGGATGCAGAAATCAAAGTAGCAAAAGAGCAAAGAATCTACAGGGGGGCCTCGGGTTCGGGTTCCACTGTCGCTCAGTGGTTGGCCCACTGGCCCACGGGGGGCTTGGCCGCCTGCGGTCCTGCCCCATATCCTCCGCATCTCGTCGGGCTCCTCTCTCTTTTCTTCTTCTTCTTCCGCGATCGTAACGGCCGGGGGGGCCCTGAGCCGGCATGCGACTCCATCGAGATGCCAGATGGCGCTTGCAACGCTCGCCCTGCTGGGGCCCTGGAGCCCTGGGGGCCCGACAAGGGACGGTCCAGAGATCGCACTGTCTGGAACCGACCTGGATCCTGCCGGCTTCCACCTCCTCTTCCCTCTCGATCGGCGCCGGTCCGTTTGTTTCCTCGCTTTTCGCTGGCGCCGAGGCGGATGCCGCCAAGCACGGGCGCGTCGGGGCCAGGCCGGTCTTCCGCCTGTCCCTCCCACCTCTCTCCGGCTTTCGTTCGACAGCCAGTCTCCCAGGTCGGAGCCACACACGTTGTCCTCTGCACATATGACCCGATCTCATCACCTTTGCTTCGCCTCCGCGCACCGCATTGCGCTAGGCGACCGTTGGACCTGCGAGGCGCGACCGATTGCTGTTGGCCGACGTTGAGATCAGCGATCGAGCGGTGACGACGATCTCTGGACTCCAAGATGCCGAAGTGGGGGTTCCCCGACCTCCTCTCCTCCTGCGGTGGTGTGGTCTTGATGGTCGACAAGTCGTCAACAAAAGCGGTTTGTTGGACCACACCAACCACACACAGCACCTCACCCCGCCGACATCATCACATCATTGCTTGCTTGCTACCACTCACCACCCGCAATCGCCATTTCCAGCAATACCGAACCGGGTTTTCGTCTCGTCGCCCGCCCGCCCGTCGCGCACCATCACCCTCTCATTGCGGAAGCACGTCGGATGCCCTGTATCGAGGCAAGCGGCGCATGCGCCAAGCACGCGGCCAGCGACGTCCACCGTCGCACACACACCCGGCTTCGAGGGGTCGAGGGGGCCCGACGAGGGTCGACGGGGAGGTCAACGGGGGCCAAAAAGGGGGACGACGGCGATGCCTCTCGCAGACTCGCAGACGCGCGTTGCAATCTATGCAACACAATGTGACGGCGGCATAATCATCGTCGCCGTCCCGTCGTCGCGACAAGGTCTTTTTTATTGCCCTCCCACCACTCGCGGCGTCGCATCCACCACGGCTCGTTACCACTGTTCGTCGCCAGAACCTGGTTAGACGTCTGACGTGGGAACCGCTCTCCCGTTCTGGACACTTTCGAGAACAGAAGCGCGAGAACGTGGCATAATTCTCCTGACCACCATAGTCGCTGAGCCGCTATATGCCCTCCCTGCTATAGCACCGGCCTGGCTATAACGGCGGTTGAATGTCAAAACGTCAAAACCTCCGGCCGCATCCCCTCCCCCGGGCTGGTTCATATGCCCCCGCCGCTATACCCTCGGCCAGTGTTGCTGCAAACAGCATGCAACTCGTCTCCTCCTTTCCCATATTGTGCAGAACTCGTGCTGACATGGCAACCAGGGCACAGTACCAGCGAAACCACACTAATAAACATCAGCCTTAATACCTCGTCTCGCTCACACCCGCACCGCGACTGGTCGCCCTCAGGAACCATTCCCAAAGAAGCACATCATAGCAAGACCCCACCACCCGACACAACCTCAGCAACCCTGTTTGGCTTTGGCTTGCGACCTTGTTGGGTGCCGGGTGCTGGGTCCCTCTTCCCAAGTTCTGGAACTTCAAACGACGCCGCCTGAGGTCCGTCCAGCGTCCTGAACCAAACATCGACGCGAACCCACACGCCGAGGCGAATGCACAACACAACGCGACATTTCACAAGGGCACAGACAGGATCGTCCAGCAATCCGTTGCTCGAGAAGGTTTTTTTTAGCTCTTGATTTGAGTTCGTCCGATTCTGGCTGTCTCGTCTTTTTCCACTTCCCCCAAACCCGTCGTTTCTCCTCCCGGCAAGGGAAACAACCGACAGACGGCACGACAAGCCACCCACTATGTACAGCAGCCCAAGTCCCATTGTTCCACAATGAATGGCAAGGGAAACTCGGTCGTCTTGTCTTTTGCAGCCCAATCGCATCTCCCAAACCCTGCCAAACTCCCCGAAATTGCGTACATTGTTCGAGCCGCTGTCAGCGAGCCCCAGGCCCTGTAACGTACCGTACATGAAGTGCAGCGTAATTACATTTCACCCTGGTATTACAGTACACAGTACATTATTTCCTCCCCCTGTCGTTAAATACCCACCCCGGACCAAAGCAACCCGGCTGAGAATCGACACTGTGCAGAGACAAGACACACGCCCCGACCCCTGCTCACCAAGCCCTAACCCCGGTCTTGTTAGTGTATTATGCCTTTTTCACTCCATGCCTCTCTTCTCATCCCCCAGAAAGATGCTCAACCGATCCACGGATCTGTTGCTGTCAATGACGAAAGAAGGAAATCGAAAGACGGACGGGCCTGCAGTGCAGCGGCATGTGACGCGCGAGAGCCGCTGCTGCTGCCACTGTTGCTATGCCTGTGATGTGCATGAATGGGGTTAAATCGTATTGTTGCCATCCTCTCATCCAAGACTGCTCTCCCTTCCCTGGGCCTCCCCCATGGTCTCTGACTGCATCCTTCTTTCCATGGCAGCACCATGTCCACACCGGTCTGGACTGCCGGCTCCGGGAACGGGAACGAGCTCGTGGGCTGGGCGGCGGGGGGCGAACAGACACCCACAACAAGACTAAATACATGATGCAAGCGCAAACCCCGGGCCCCCTTTCTGCACAGACAGAAACACGACCAGAACACGCCCAGAACAAAAACAGAAGCAGAACACACACACACACACACACACACACACACACACACACACACATCATGGATGGAGCACCGAGTCCAGACCGGACGGACGGACCACGCGGCGGGAGGGGGAGGGGCGGATGGAATCTCTCCCGCAAGGCAAGAATGGTTCTCCAGTGGTAGGGGCCCTGTTCGTCCGTCCGCTCGCCCACACACTTCACACACAGACCAACGCGGGGGACGACGGAAAGGCAAGAGAGAAGCCGCTGTTGCGTCCACCCTCCGGCACTTCAGTTTGAGGGGCGCGGCACGACGCACACACGTACATGGCGGAGGTAGGGGGAAGGTGTCGTCAGTACTACTTTCCTGTTTCCGACACGCCGTCGACGACGGTTAGGCTCTGGGCGAGTGTATTTCTGTCTACACTTGAGACTTGTTGCATGTGGGAAGGTGGTGTTGTTTGTATTTGAGTTTGAGCCAGACAGACACGTCGTGAGGGGGATACCGTGTGTGTGTGGAGGAGGAGGAGGGGCGAAGCACTATCCTGCGTCGTTTATTCTTCGTCAGGGGTTGCTTGTCTTTGTCTGGCGTTCTGGCACCACCGCACCGTCAACGAACCAACCAACCGCTGTGGTTGTCGGGACAGGTGTGCGTGTGTTTATCTGGGGAAACGGGGAAGGCGCCGAGGGGAAATAGGGGTGGCCAGTTCGTCTCGAGCCTCTAGTTCGTAAGAGGTTGATTGTGGCCGGAGATGATGGTTGTTATGGGTGGGAGAGGAATCACTGGCGAGGCGAGAGGGGGAGGACTGAGTTCCCAGGTGGAATGGCGGGAGGAGCGAGCGAGGCCAGGTTGGCATGATTGTGCTTACAGCAGCGGTAGGAGGGGCTACCGGGCCTTGAACCCGTTGGGGATACGTGCCCTGGCGAGAGGGCATGTGAGAGGGCATGTGATGCGGACGATGAGCGAGGTTTTGCCACTCGCTCGCCGGGTCCTTGCGCAGGTTTGACTGGATCATGTTCACTTGAAGAGCTGTCAGTTTGCCGAATGATGATAGGCATCTGTGACAATGACATTCGTGGCACGACGAGACAGCTGGCATGTAAAGTATGGAGCACGCTGGACGGGGTGGACGGGGGGCGTGATCTTAGGCGGACAATCTTTCCCCGGATCTGGGTCTAACTGGGGGCACCCAACTTTGGATGTCCTACATTGTGATGTGGGTTATCCTTTCAACTCCTAGCTGATCAGGTCAGTTCCCCTGGGACAGCGTGTTGGCCCCAAAGACGAGTAAGGAAAGGGCTGTCGAGGCGGAGAACACAATCGACGCACACGCAAGAAGAGACCTACCTTGATGCCGCAGTTGCCTGCCCAATATCGAGATGGCATACCGGGTAAGGAAGAATGCCCTCTCCGCAGTCCCTAAAAGCCCGGCCGTGTGGAAGAGGCCAGATCCATCACACAGTCAGGGACGGCAGGACATCACCAGGAGATGAACAGATTGCAATGGCTTCCTTCTAGGTTAATGGCTCACCTAGGTCAGAGTCTCTCGCTCCTTCCAACCGCCCCCCCTCCTATGACCTTCCCCGGCTCATATGCAAGCGCTTTCACCTCCGTGAGGGAGGAAGATGGTGGGGTTGCTAACTGAGAAAGAGGTGACAGAAAGATACCAGTGGTGGGAGAGGAATACAGCCTGGGATATCTTTGGGACTCGGATAGATACAGCCTGTACCTTCAGGGCTGTTGACTTCTTTGTGGGACTTCAACTTGTCAACCAGTCGGCCTTCGTTCAACCTTCCGGCCCCAAGTGGAGCGAGTGCATACACTAGGAGTTGGTATCATTGAGAGCGAGGCAGTACACAGAGAAGCCAACGTGGTATATAAACAGATCGTCTGTGGTAGTTCCTGACGCCCAATCTCGGCGTACATATATAGCAAGCCGTCCCTGGACCAAATATCTTTCCTGTAAGCCAGCGATGCACCCAAAGACAAAAAAATCCACGCTCCACGGAGCGTTCGTGTATCCGTACACCATCATCGTCATGACCGCACTCCGCTACTTGCCTCCACTCCTCAAACGCTCCCAGAGGGGCGGCCTCCTGAGACCCGCCACCCTCCCCCCCTTTTGCTTGACGTCACCGTCCCCCTTTTCAGCGCCGCCGCCTCGCCCACCACCAGACTCTTGGTTCTTGTTGCTACCCCCGGCTCCAGCTCGTTGGAAAAGCGGATCGTTCTTCAGCCCCTCGCTCTTGGGGTCAATCTCGTCGTAGTCATCGGGGTACATGTCCATCTTGTCTGCTTGGACATAACTGCTGCCGCCAGCATAGCCGCCATCGTCGGGATAGCTCCCCCCTGCTGCCGCTTCCCTTCTGATTCTTTCCAGCCCGCTCACCAGCGGCTCAACCAACGCCGCCTTTCGATCATAGCGATCCTCGTACCCGGTGCCAGCATACGTGCTGTCATCATTATCCTGATCTCCCCATTCGACGTCCCTGAAAGCGCCAGGGTTGCCCTCAAAGAAGGGAGGAGGAGGGGAAGATGACCTCGAGGCTGGCGGGGGCGAGTCGGCCCGCTTCCCCATTGCCACAACTTTTCTAAAGAGAGCGGGGAAGCGCAATTCAAACTCGGATTCGAGTTCTTTCTGGTGTTGCTCCACGGCCCGACGACGTTCCATCTTCCTGGCGGGAATCAGTTCGGTGCGTTGCGGCACGCGTTCCTCCGTCATGACGTTGCGAAGCCATTCATCGTAGCGCCTGTGACGGTCATCTACTTCCTCCTACACCGAAATGTGTTAGCTTAGGTCATGAGACGCGAGGTTGGCGGGTTGAGCCTACCTGAGGGAGGCTCGACTGTTGTCTGAGCCCATCGAGATGTTGTTTGGCCTCCTTGGTCATTTTGGATCCACTGATATACTTGTCGAATGACGCCGAGAACTCGCGATAGTGACCCTTGAGAATAAAGCCCTGCCCTCGCCATCCCTTCTTCCTAAACTTGTCGTACAGCGCCTCTGCGCCGGGACATTCCCAGTCGAACTCGACAACGCGGTCGTAAAACACCACGCAGCGGCACTGCGACCACTTGCTGAAGCTGCGCCGGCTCTGGTCATCCATGAACGTGTCTTCAATCATCTCGAGCGACATGTTCTCCACAAAACTGAAGGGTGCCCGCAAATTGACAGCATCGTGGATATGCGACTTCTCAAAGTCGGTGGCTGACCGAAGATCGACAACCAGGACGCTCTTGGATGGGTAGATCTCCAGAAGTGTGTTGAGATGGCCAGGCAGGATCATCTGTACGGCTCCCTCCCTGACCTCCGAGTTGCGTGCACTCCCGAGACGGAGGCTCTGAAGGTTGTGCTTCATGCGTTCCGACTCGCGACGATGATGGAACCACGACTGCCAAGCGTTAGTAAATGAGCGGGTGATAGGAAGCAACGAGACTCACATGAACATCCGTGGTGTCCACACCAAGGTTTGACGAGAGCACTTCTATCCATGTTGTGGTTGGCTCAGGGTTCTGAAGGAAATATCCTTCAAGCCGCTTGACGACATGCTTGGACAGGGAACTCCCGTCCGTAACATGGTCGTCACGATCAAAGCTTGGATTGATGGCACTCTTGGGGTGACTCAGAAGTGTGGCCCCTGAAGGTGTGTCGCTGAAGGACATGCGACTGCTAGAGCCCACAGTTGCAGACCGGAGTGGGGGCCGTGATGAGCTAACCCCGCTGCCTCTCAAAGAGGTAGCGAGGCTGGTCGACGAGTAGGTTCCGGGCAGGGACATCGGGCTTATCTGGATTGCCGAAGTTGGTCGGCTTTCTTCGGCCACGGGTGAGCCAGGAGACATCCACGAGTCGCGATTTGTCTGATACGAGTGGTCCTTGAGCTGCCGTGATCGGGCAGGCTCAGCTGCATGGTCCACGACATTCCTGTCCTCGAGGGGGCTGAATGTCGTCCCTGACATCCACGATGCTGTATCTGCGCGCGTCCGGTCTTGGGTGTCGACGGCGGTGGCAGACGGTGGTGTTGGTGGTGCGGTTCCGTCCGCTGGTTTAGCGATGAGGTTGTTGGATCGGATAAAGGCAATAAATGAGCATGCCGGATCGTTGGGGAGAAGGTCCCAGACCATCACAGGGAGCGATAGCAGGAGGAGTGTCGAGTGACTCTTGAATACGCCCTGCACCTTGACGTATTTGGCGAGCGCCGGGAAGCTGGCCAGCCACTGTTGCCAGGCGTTGATATCCAAACGTTGGTCTTCTTCCAGGGCCAAAGAAATCATGACATGCGGTTGGTCCTCGTTGGGCTCGGGCGTACTGGGGATCATCAACTCTTGAGAGATGGCCTGTTCTTGGGACAACGAGGGGTATGCTGTAGGTAGTTGACGGAAAGACGGCTCCTTCGGGGGAGTGGGCGGGAGTCGCTTCTGGGGGACAATGCGGCCAATCTCAATACTTGGCGCTCGGTGGTCGGTTGTCATCATGAAATGAACAGGTGTTGACCTGGCCTCAAAATGCTTCCCGTTGATCAAGATGGGACGAGGGTGCTTCAACCGAGCCAGGACTTCGGCGTGGAGCATGGCGGCAGAGAAGGTCCTGACCCTCCACTCCTGCAGGACTTCGATCAGGGCGTTTGTGAAGGAGTAGCGGCCCGGGTCGGGGGCGATGGCGTCCCAACTTGATGCCGAGATGGTCTCTGTGATGCTCGAGCCGGTGGGGAAGGTTGCGCTCGCAGCGCCGGCGCAGCAGTCGAGAAGGATGAGGACATCGGACGCGGACCTTTCGAGGAGGGTTTGGATGGCGGACCATTGAAGCCATGGCGACCCCGGATGGCGAGTGGCGCACCAAGTACTCTGTCTCGATTCGTCAATCCTTGCGTGGCCCCCATAGTAGACGAGGAACAGTGTGTCTTCGGACTCGTGCTTCTTGATCATATCTCCCAGCTTGAGCATGAGCTCCAGGTGGGCGTTCTCGGACGGGATGGCGAACGTCTCGGTCTCGAAGGCGTAGTCATCGCGGAGGCACTTTTCCAAGTCCTCCAGCTCAGGCAGCACAAACAAGTCGTCACATTTCCAGTGAAGCATCAACGCCTGAACTTTGGAGTACCGCTGGGAGCGGCCGCGGTTGGGGAAGGCCCTCGTTGCCGACTGTTGGGCTGTTAGAGAACACGAACTTGAGAGTAAAGGGGGTTGTCTTGTCTTGGCAAGGAGGGGAAGGGGGGTACCTCTTGGAGGGCCTCGGCAAAGCTCTCGAGATGTTTGACATGGTAGCTGACACGACTGATGTCGTGAGTTGCTAATGGCGATGTCTCGCTCGAAGAGCCATACTGTCCGGATGTCAGCGGTCTGCAGGTCGTGTGCTGCTGAAGACGGGGGGCGTACAGTGGAATCGGCGCTGCTCGCAGGTCGCCGGGACCTGAGCGTCAGGAACTCCTCCATGCTGAAGCGAGTCCACAGCGGGCTCACTTAGCAGACCCGACTCGACAGCACACGGCGGTTGGAGGTTGGAGGTCAGGAGAGAGGGACGACGGCGTCGTTTGCAAAAAAGCCCGTTTGCATTGTTCGACTGGGCAGCAGCAGTTCTACGATTGATGCAGGAGGGAGAATTACGCCTGCCACGATGCTCGCGGCACTTGAATGTTCAACGTGATTTACGGCAGTCTCGCCGACAGGTTCCTTCCCTTCTCCCAGAGGCTGAGTTGAGCCGGTCACCAAACGGGTTTAGCGCCTGCCGTGTCGCCGGTGAAGCAAAGCGGAAGGAAACAGTTGTCGAGTCGTCGCGAGCCTCGACCCGATTGGCGAAGCCGATCCGTCAGCTGCCGACAGGCGGTCGGCCGGGCGCTGCCACCAGCTGTCAGGCAACTGTGGCCTGCTCTGTTTGCTCCTTCGCGCCCTTCGGTTGCTGCCAAGACATCGTTGCCTGCCATTCCCGTCCCAACATCGAAAGGAAGGAGAGCTCCCAAACCGCGTCTTCGTCTCCAACCACCAACCAAGAACAGAACAGATCATCATGCGGGAACGCATTACCTTTATCCAGAAGCTGGGGGACTCGATTGAAAGCAGCGCCCTCCAAGTATCGGGCAGTCAAGTCAGCGGTCCCGATGTGCAGGCGGTTCGTGAGGACAGGTTGACGGTGGCCCTGGATGAGCTTCCCTCGGAGCTCCACTCGCTGCTAAAGGGGTCGCATGAGTTGCATATCCGATGGGTGAGCCCCGTGGCCTACGAAACCGTCAGCCCATTGCTGGCCCGTCTCCCGCCGGGGTTCCATTTGTTCTTTACACCAGGAAAGGGGGTTGATGCTACTTCGTAAGACGGGCTGTTGTTGAGTGTTAGTGGCGTTGTTCTGACTCTCCAAACAGCACCAAGCTCTGCGCAACACTCAACCAAATATTGGGCAACATTGCCTGCTCAACTCCAGAAGTTCGTTGACCCCCTTCTTTTATTTCCTTGAAACGTACTTCGACGCTGACAGTCCCAAAAGGCGTCCTTCACATCCCTTCCCAACGACCGCTTCTACCATGCCACTTCCTTCCAGTACTTCCAACTCCTCGAGGACCTGTCCTCCTTCATCCACTATGCCAAAACCCAGCTATGCCCATCCAAAGATGCCTCCTGCACCGCCAGGCTGGACTCCCTAGCCGAGGCCAGCGCGCTGGACATCTCTTACGACACCATCTCCCACGCCCTCAAGGTCACGGCCCTGTGGCCCTACCAAAGCCGGTCCATCCACGCCGTGGCCCACCCCAAAGTGCGAACAGAGCTCGGCATCTTGTCAGACGAAAAGACGCCCACCATGGAGGACCACGAGCTGGGCATCTCGGGCCTGCTGACGGTGCTCGGCCAAGACACCCAGCCCTCCAGCACCATGTTCTCCTTCCCGTCCCGCCACCGAGACGCCCAGTCGACCTTTTCCGCCCAGTTCCTCTCGCCGACCGGCCTCCACCCGACCCTGAAGCTTCAACTCTCCTCAGACAAGCCACCGATGGACAACACCTTCTGCTCCCCGCACGCATACTTCACCCTACCCAGGAGCGTCTTCGCCGACAAGTACCAGCTCTCCGACGATCTGTTCCTCGCCGCCAAGAACCTCACGGCCCTGCGGTACATCTCGCAGCCCGTCGACCTCGAAGCGCCCGAGTACGTCATGAAGCCCTGGGGGTCTTCCATACTTCTCGAGCTCGCCCCTCCTCCGGCCAGCGCTGAAAAGGGACAACCCTGGACGGTCGAGATCCCCCTCCACCTCCGGTACCTGCTCCCCGCGCACGGAGGCTACGCAAAGGTCGAGGTGCCCTACCCAGCCGTGTTCTGGGCCTGCGCCGCCGAGGAAGGCACCAAGTTCCCGACCAACCCCTTTGAGCGGGTGAATCTGGGCTACGACGGGCTGTTTGGGCCGCGCACCGTGTTCTGGCATGTGGAGCCTCGGCCGCAGACGGGGAGCCGGATCACGAGCGCCGTCAGGGTGCCCGTGCTGGATCTGGACAAGGCGGGCTGGGTGAATGTCGGGACGGCGGCGGTGGTGCTGGCTGGGTTCTTGTGGGTGGCGTGGAAGCTCGTGGCGGTGTATCTGGCGTCTGGGCATGGCAATGCCCCGCGGACGCCGGCGGCCGGCGAGAAGAAGCGGCAGTGAGCGGGGTCGCTCCGGGGTTTGGATAGAAATTGGTCAACACAAGGCGACTTTACCTAATATTGTATTGGAGTGCTGCCGACGCTGTGAATCCGGGCCCCATGCCGTGACGCGGCGGCGCTGTCCGGCACTCAGACACGGGTGGTGGGTGTGACAGGTACCGGCGCGGGTGGGGGGCACCGCCGTGCCAAGCATCCGGGAGTTCGGCATTGTGGGCCATTGGCCAGCGACCGAAGCAAATGCAAACCTCGAACCTCTTCCCAGCGCCCGGCGGCGAATTTGTCCTGTGAGATTCCTTGGTTTTTGTATTTTCTTGCGGTTGGCGGGGTCATTCATCCCACCCGCAGCGTGCTGCTTGTCCAAGACGCCGCCATGTGCCGTGGGCCAAGACAGGGATCATGACAGCATTGCCTCGCAGAACGGGTTGTCCTCCCGTCGCCCATGAAGCAGACTCCCACACAAGATGGCGGTTTTCTGTTTTTCTGGAGGCAAGGAGGCGTCGAAAACGTGGCCGCCGCGATGGGAAGATGACGGCAGCCGCTTACCCGTGTGGGGGAGGGGGGAGGCAACGTGCCTCGCCCATCCCGCGCTGTTGACGGAACATTGTCAGATGCAAGATGCAAGAGAGCGAAAAGAGGAGGACCCTTGCATGCGGAAACCGGGCAGATGTTGGAAGTTGGAACGGGGCATGCTTAGGGCTTCAAACGGGGGAGGCGTTCGCATGGTTTATAAGGCGTTGAAGTGAGCTGACGGATGCGTCTCTGTGGAGACGAATTCTTTTCACAAGGCGATTTGGCTACTTGTTCTCTCTCTTCCTGAGGATATCTTGACTACCTAGCCAGGCAGGATTTTTCATATTTGGAATCACCACATCACCTCTCATCAAAAAAAGCCGTCAAAATGCCGAGCGACCTCCCCATCTTTGTGGCCACCCACCCCAGTAGGTCTTGAAGAGGCCCTTTCCTGTCGATGGACGGGACGACGACACATCTTCGGCCTGGGGTTTCACAAGATATCTCGTGAAACCTACGTGTCCAAACCCTATTCTTCAAGAACGAACATTGACTGACAATATTCAAGGGGCATGCTCAACGGCATTCGAAAGAGTACGTCCCCGTCAACTGAGGAAGAACACGATGCATCCTCATCCAACATCTGCAATGACGTCACTGTCACCACGAAAACATCAGCCCCCACCCGCCATAACCCTAACCCTCACAACTCATCTCACTCACAACATGAGTGCTTCTAGGTCTTTATGACAAGAACCGACATCTTGACATGTATCCATGAGCCGTTTGGCGATGCCTTCTACTATGGCCCTGAGAGGCTGTCGGAGAGATACGAGAATGACCCCGAGGCGCGCGAGAAGAGCGGCTTCGCCGATGCCACGTACAAGACGGTCGTGGACAAGATTGATGAGGAGATGGCAAAGGTTTGTGGTTTTTATTTCTATTTGGAAACGATAAGTCATCTATGCTCCTCCCTGGAGTCTAGATGAATCTCAGCTTTGGGTGGGAGAGCGTGGTTATGGCCACTGTTGAAGTTTCCCGATACACCAACCCCTGAGCCTCGCCACCAAAAAAGGGGCCATCAAAACGCACCCCCAACCCCCACAACCCAACAGCACTAACGCCCTCCCAGGGCAAACGCGTCTTCATCAAAGACATAATCCACTACCTCTTTCCCCCCAACGGCCAACCCGCGCACATCGCCCCCTCCCTCGCCGCCACCACCACAACCGACACCACCCCGCCCCCCCACAACGGCGGCGGCACCCCGACCCCCAACCCGACCGTCATCCCGCACCCCCTCCTCTCCAAATTCCACTTCACCTTCCTCATCCGCCACCCGCGCCGCGCCATCCCTTCCTACTACCGCTGCACCATCCCGCCCCTCTCGCACACGACCGGCTTCCACTCCTTCCTCCCTTCCGAAGCGGGCTACGACGAAGTCCGGCGCTTCTTCGACTACCTCCGCGCCACGAACCTGATCGGCACCGCCGCGGTCCCCATCACCGTCGTTGACGCCGACGACCTGCTCGACCACCCGGCCGAGGTTCTGCGCGCGTACTGCGAGGCCGTGGGGGTGGACTTCCGGGAGAGCATGCTCAAGTGGGGCGACGAGGAGAGCAAGAGGGAGGCGGAGCGGGCGTTTGAGAAGTGGAACGGGTTCCACGAGGACGCGATCGGGAGTAGTGAGTTGAAGCCGAGGGAGGGGGGCGCCAAGGTGCCGCCGACGGTCGAGGAGGAGGATGCGCTGTGGCGGGAGAAGTATGGGGAGGAGGGGCAGAGGGTGATTCGTGAGACGGTGGAGAGGAATGTGGCGGATTATGAGTATATGAAGGGATTTGCGCTTAAGTTTTGAGGGGGGGCGCTCTTAGGTGGGGAAGGGGGGGAGGGGGTTTGGTAGATTTGTTTGTCTGCCATTTGTTCATGTACATTTGATACAGTTAAGAGTTACACGTCGTCGTCTTTTACGGCGGCGGCGGACAAATCTAGCTGGCCACGGCCTCCTCCACCTTCTCCGCCTCCACCACCTTCTCCGCCTCCACCACCTCCTCCGGAATCACAAACCCACTTGGCTTCCTCCCATTTACCAGCCCATCCACATGCTCGACATTGTCCGTCCAGCTCTCCGCGTAGCCCTTGAACTGGAGATTGTGCTCGTTCCAGTACACCTTGACTTTGTGCAGCGCCTTTTCCCTCTCCAGCTCCTCCTTGGTCGCGGTCCTCCCCTCCTCCCCCTCGGGCATCACAACAAAGTGATCCAACAGCCCCTTCAAATCCACAAACTTGTCCCTCCCCCCGGCCGTCTGCACCTGCACCCCCATCTTCTCCTGCCGCCATCTATCCACCTCCTCCAGCCCCTGCTCCCTCAGCGGCACCAACCTCCCCTTCGGACTCTTCATCACCTGCACCCCCTTCCCCTCCCACTCCTCCGTCCACGGCATCATCCACATCTTGTTCCCCTTTCCGTATCCCCCCAGCACCGCCGCCATATCCGCCACGACGTTGGCCCGCTGGTCGTTGATCGCCTTGCCGCGCTCGTGGCGGCTCATGTTGAGCATGCGCTGCTCCTCCTCGGGGTCGTCGCGCCCCCACTCGAGCTCGTGCCGCTTCTTGAGCTCGCGCAGCTTGTGGTACACGGACCGGCCGACCTCACCCAGCATCCGGGGGAACTGGATCATGGCCATGGGCTCCCAGTAGTCCTTGCGGAGCTTGGCGGGTACGAGCTTCTTGCCCGTGTAGGGCATCTGGCGGAGGCGATCGTTGGGCTGTGGTGCACCGAACATCAGCACCGGGACTGTAGAGGGAAGGGGGATGCGGGTGTCTTACATCCATAACGCGATCAAACGATATCAGAACGTGCCCGTCATACGTGTGATTATGGATCCAGATCGTCTCGCCGTGGTTCACGGGGATGGGGTGAGGCGGAATGACGACCTTTTTCGTCGGCTTTTTTGGCCCTGCCGGCTCACCGCGAAGCGCCGCCAGTTTCCGTTGGTGTCGGGGAATTTTCATCGCCATGGCTCTGGACGTCGTCGATATGGTGGCCGTCGTGCTGATGGGGGGCACGACGGCGAGGCAGGTCGGTCGCACGCCGCCGCTGCATGTGCGGGACACGCCGAGGGCGAGGCGGCGGACGGCCGGGGATGTCGGGAGGGAGTTCATGGCTGTGGCTGTCGAAAGGGGCGGCGCGGCCGCGTCGCATTTCCTTGGGTCGTGGCCGGGGTTGCGGTCGGTCGTTGTCGTCGTCGAGGCTGCGATTTCAAGGTTGAGGCGAGCTGGGCCGCGAACATTTTTTGATGGGGCCAATTGCGGGCCATGATTGGGTGGCAAATGTGGGTCAAGGAGGTAAACGCCAAACTCCAGCTGCCATTCCACTTTCACCATCACTTTCACATCTTCACTTCATCACCCCGAGACCACGAAGCCGTACGATACTTTTTGCCCCTTGAGCTCCAATTATCTACAGAATGCTGGTAATGTTCAAAAATGCCTTGGACAAACCAAGCCTCGAATTCAGTTAACTCCGTTATGGACAGCCCCAGTCAAATTTCCACCCTGCCCATGAAAAACCATCCCCAATATCATGTACTCCGTGAATTCATAACCCATTCCAGTCGTCATCATTTGCCCCTGCTGCATCGTTAGACACGAACAGAAAGTCATCGCAGCAAGCATCGCGGGTCAGCGCAGCAAGCTTACGAATTATAAATGTCCTCGTCCATCGAATCGGGCGCAATCTCGTCAAGCGCCTCGTCCTCGTCAATATCCATATCCTCGTCGTCTCCGTCGGCCTCGGGGTGGTTCGCGATCACCGTCACCTTGCCGTTCACTACCTCCACCCGGGCGACTTCGCCATCGCGAATGCTGCCACGCAGGATCAGGATGGCCATGCGGTTGAGCACCTCCTTCTCGAGCAGGCGCTGCAGCGGGCGGGCGCCATAGGCTGGCGAGTAGCCGGCGGCGCCCAACTTGTCCTTGGCCTCCTCCGAAACCCTGATGGTGACGTTTCGGTCGTTGTCGTTGAGGCGCTTCTGGATCTCATGGAGCCGCAGGTCCACAATCCTGCGAATCTCCTTCCGGGTAAGGCGGTTGAAGATGACGATCGAGTTGATGCGGTTCAGGAACTCGGGAAGGAAGTAGTTGCGGAGGGCTCCCATCACGAGCTCGCGCGTGGTCGCATCAATCTTGCCGTCCTTGCCAGTCGGACGGGCGAGGAAGTCGGCGCCCAAGTTTGATGTCATAACGACGATGCAGTTTCGAGCGTCGATGACTCTTCCTTGGCCGTCCGTGATGCGACCGTCATCCATGAGCTGAAGGAGCACCGTCAGGACCTCCTTGGCCGCCTTTTCGACCTCGTCGAAGAGCAAAATCGAAAAGGGCTTGCGGCGGAGCGCCTCCGTCAGCTGGCCACCAGAGTCGTGGCCAACATAGCCGGGCGGCGCACCAATCATGCGGCTGAGGGAGTGCCGCTCCTGGTACTCGGACATGTCGAAGCGGATCATGGACTTGGGGTCGTCAAACAGAAACTCGGCAAGAGCCTTGGTGAGCAATGTCTTGCCTGTGCCTGAAGGACCGCAGAAGAGGAAGCTCGGTGGCTGGTTGGGATTGGCGAGACCAGAGCGCTGAAGCCGAATGGCGTTGGAGACAGACTGCACCGCCTCCCTCTGGCCGACGACGATCTTGGCGAGAACCGACTCCATGTGCAGCAGCTTGTCCTTCTCGGTTGTTTTGAGCCGCGTCACCGGGATGCCGGTCCAACGGGCGACGATCTCGTTGATCTGGTCCGGACCGACGACATCGGTGACCATGGAGCCGCCGCCGTCGCCGCCGTTGGCGTTGAGAGCAGCGTCGGCCTTGGCCTTCTCCTTCTCCAGCTTCCTGATGATCTGCTCCTGCTCGGGAATGGCGTAGTACTGGAGATCAGCAGCTCGGCTATGGTCTCCCACCCGACTGGCGTCTTCAGCCTTGACCTTGAGGCCCTCCAGCTTGAGCTTGGCCTCCTGAATGTCCTTGCCACGCTTTCTCTCGCGCTCATACTTCTCGCGGAGAGGTCTCAACTCCTCCTCGACGTTCTCGGCGTCTTGCTTGGCCTGGGCGAGACGTGCCTTGGAAGCATCATCTTTCTCCCGGGACAAGGCGTGAATCTCAATCTTGAGCTGGCGCAGTCTGCGCTCCAGAGAGTCGATAATCTCGGGCTGCGACTCGCGCGCCACGCGGACGGCGGCTGCGGCTTCGTCGATGAGATCGACGGCCGAGTCAGGAAGGCGTCGGGATGTCAGGTAACGCGCGGCGAGTGTCGCAGCGGCCACGATGGCAGCGTCGGCAATGTTGACGCCGTGATGGACTTCGTACTTCTCCTTGAGACCACGGAGAATCGACACTGTTTCGGGAACCGTTGGCTCCTTGACGAGTACTTGCTGGAAGCGACGCTCAAAGGCGGCATCTTTCTCAATGTACTTGCGGTACTCGGCAAGCGTCGTGGCGCCAATGCAGTGAAGCTGGCCTCTGGCGAGCATGGGCTTGAGGAGGTTGGCAGCGTCCATGCCACCCTCTCCGGATGAGCCGGCGCCCATGAGAAGGTGGATTTCGTCGACGAAGAGGACAATCATGTCCTTGGACTCTGTGATTTCCTTGAGAACACCCTTCATTCTCTCCTCGAACTCTCCGCGGTACTTGCTGCCGGCGACCAAGGCGCCGACATCGAGCGAGAGGAGCTTGCATGCCGCCAGGTTGTCGGGCACGTCGGCGTTGACGATTCGCTGGGCAAGACCCTCCACGACTGTGGTCTTTCCGACACCAGGCTCGCCGATGAGCACCGGGTTGTTCTTTGTGCGACGGGACAGAATGCGGATGACTCTTCGGATCTCCTCCTCGCGACCGATGACGGGGTCGATCTTGCCCTCTCTCGCCATGGCCGTCATGTCGATGGTGAACTTGGCGAGGTTCTCATTCTCCTCCTCGGTATCGGCCGTCTTGGAGTCGACGCGCTTCGTGCCGCGGATGGCTGTGATGGCGTCCTGGATCAGCTTGGCCTTGGGAACGTTGGCCTCCTTGAGGATGGCCTGGATCGCCGTGTCCTCGGACAGGGCCGTGATGAGATGGTCGACGGCGATGTACGTGTCCTTTTGCAGCTTCTGCAGCTCCATGGCCTTGCGAAGCACGTTGTTGAAGGACGGGGCCATGCCGACCGACTCGGGGGGCGGGTCCTGGCTGGGCAGGCGCACGAGCGACTTCTTGAGGGCGCGATCGAAGAGCTGGGGGTCGCCGTTGGCGCGCTCGATAACCTGTCGGAGGAGGGTGCTAGTGGTTCCGCCGGCAGGAGGGTTCTGCTGGTCTTTGCTCAGGTCTGGGAGGGGATCGAGGAGGGCGACGGCCAGGTGGACAGGCAGCAGCTGCGAGTGGGCATACTGCTCGGCGAGGGCCATGGCATCCTCCAAGGCCTTTTTCGCGCGGTCGGTGAACTCCATCTTGTTGGAAGCCATGTTGACTTTGGAGTTGGAGACCAATGTCTCGGGAGGGGTGGGGTGTTGTTGTCGTGATGTCTTGGATGGGAGCGCTGAGGGTGACGTCAGGCTTTTTGTGTTGTAGAGGTGTCTTGGCTGCTCAAAGCAGAGGCAAGAGGTGATCGCTTTGCGATGGTGTTTTCTTGTTGAGACAATGGAGGGGAGAATAAAGGTGCTGCAAAAAAGAGGCGCTATATTTGTAGACAGGGCGATGTGGTGTTGTTGTTTTGGTGCCCAGAGGTGCTGGGAGACAGTGGCGTGCACTGGAAGACTCGGGACGATCCTGGTTGCCTCTGGAAGCTTCAGCAAATGTAGTTTGGCGGGGTAATGACGCTGCTCCGCTTCATCTGACAGCTTCTTGTGCACAGACCAGCTGCCCCTCAGTGACAGGGAAACAAGCTGTCAGGCGACGATCAGGTGACTTCCATCGCAGTTCTTCAATGCTCTGGAAGATTGATTCGTGGTATTTGGGTTGTGTATTTTCATCGTTGAAATTACGTCACATTCTTTCAAACCCCTTGCTTCCAAGATATTGCTGCTTCTCTCCAGTTTTCCATCACATCATCCACTTTCAGGTACGAGTGTCGCACAAGACGACCATTTCATTGTTGTCTCTTCCATGTCCTCGACCAACATGTCCATGCGGAGCTGGGTGCAAGGTCCCGTTTGACGGGGCAGCTGCTGCAATGCATGTCAAGATGACGTCCCATCATCGACATGACACGGTCTCGCGGATTGGGATCCCCTCGCTGTCAAAAGTCCGTTCCATGGGGATAAACAAACCTCGGACTCAATGATGTTGAAGCTCAGACAACTCCCTTTCTCCTCTACGCGACATGCACGCATCATGCGCTCCTCAGAGGCCACGATCCAGAGCTTCAAAGAAGCGACACAGCTCGTATATGGACCCTTTGAAGGGATATCAGACCAATACGCCCAGAGTTGGAAGCCCTCTGAATCCCCAGGGGCAGGCGGCCACAAGGGCAGATATCTATGGACAGACGCCTTTGGAGTCGTCAATTTTATCACCTTGTTCAAAGAGACGTCCTCGCCCGTCTACTTGACACTGGCTAGGCGTCTCGTCGACACTGTGCACAACATATTGGGGAGGACCCGCGATGGCTCCTCGAGGTTGCCTCCAGCCACAGATGCAGAGCCACTCAAAGGGGGACTTCGGATCGGGAAGATTAAGGGGTCTGGGAGTGACTGCGATGGGCAGGTAACTGGCGCATTACCGTTTACTAAATATTCAGGCTGATGCTGTCTCCAGTATCACCATTACCTCACGCTCTGGATGTACGCCTTGAATCGTCTCGCCCTTGCGACCGGGGAGAAAAACTACAATCACCTCGCCATCCAGCTCGCCAAGGCCATCCACCCTCATTTTGTCAAGCGTCTCGACGAGGATAGGGCGTGCATGGTATGGAAACTTTCAACCGACATAAAGACCGTTCTTGTCCCGTCCGAAGGCCGTCTCGACGCTGCGACGGGATTCGTCGTATACCGTCTCCTCCAACAGACAGCCGGAGATC